>CM075454.1:6723704-8193549 GCA_037832335.1 Carallia pectinifolia | reverse complement strand
TTTGGCTTGCTAACTGCTGAACTTGTCCTACCTGAAAGTTCTGGTATGCAGCAGGGTAAATCAGCAACATTTGTAATCAATTTATTTTGGATAACAGAATCTAATGCTAGATATTGCTCATGGTTACATAGAAGATTTTTTGTGAAGAAACAAAAGTGACTTGGTAGCAGGAAAGGAAATTCAAGTAGTACATAGTATTCTTTATGAGGACACAAGAATGAAGATTTGTGAAAAGGGAATAATATGGGAAACAAATCAAGCAGTTCCCTTGAATTTCTTCACGATGCCAGCAAAGTACTTCCCCTGGTGAAAAGCTAGTTCCAGCTCCAGATCAGTAGGCTGCCTGGAGCCATCCCCGGCATAGGTTCCTGCACCGTAAGGGCTGCCACCCTTCACCTTCTCCATCTCAAACATGCCAGCTCCAAATGTGTAGCCAATGGGAACAAAGATCATCCCATGATGCACAAGCTGGGTGATAGCTGTCAAGCTGCAAAATTTTCCCATTTTGGGAACAAATTGGATTGAAACAGAATTACGAAGAGAATTTTAGAGCATCTAGGTCAACTTTAGAGTAAAAAAGAAGAGATTGATGCTCGAGAAGAGGCATTTTATGTAAAGGAACTTACGGGGTGGTCTCCTGTCCACCACCTTGAGATCCAGTGCTGTAGAAAATTCCTGCAGGCTTGCCTGCAAGAGCTTGAGTCCTCCATAGGCCCCCAGTTGAATCCAAAAATGCTTTGAATTGTGCAGCCATCATTCCAAATCTAGTGGGGAAACCCAAAAGCACTCCATCAGCCTCAGAAAGCTCAGGAGCTGTAATGATAGGTACATCACTCTTCGGTGGCGCCCCCATCTTCCCAAGAACCTCTTCCGGCAGGGTTTCTGGTACCTGTCAAACACCCAAGTACATCAGATTAGGAAACCTTAGTTATCAATTTGGAGGATACAAAAACAATATCCATTGCATATGAGATCACATGTTCCAAATGTGATGAAATTTACAGTACATGTTGAGAAATAGTAACATTTTGACAAGCTCACAAAGGCATCGATTTGGAAAATCAATGGACATGTTCTGATTGATTAAACCTCCAGTTGCTTGCCTGAGATTTCCTTTATTATTGCATCATACAATGACCCCAGAACCAGCAATCTTAAACAGGGCAGCTTGTCTAAGACAATTAACAAAAGGCAAAATTGATATGTTTTGCTCTTTAGAAAACGTAATTCCTGACATTGGTCAGTGGATCACAACAGAAAATATCGTCCAAGTATAAACTCTTCATTGGCTAAATGGCCTCGTCCTACTGGATTGATAAAAGTTGAATATAGGGCATCTGAACTACTTTGCTAAGCATTCGGAAAGTCAGTTTTGGCAGAAAATCACAAACCTGCCATAGCTTAACTTCCACTCCTTCCACAGATGCAGCTCCTTTCTGTATCTCTTCAGCTAGTCTTGCAACATGTCCATACATGGAATAGTAACTGCAGAAGGCATAAAAAATGATCAATAGTCACCTTGATTCCAGAGTAAATGCGATAATTCGATACTCAATTAATAAGAAAGACAGCAACTTTTGTTTCCCATCTACATCACCTTTCTGCTAAAGAACTTTCTTATTTTGTTCACCGGCTGTTATCAGTAAGATGACCCCTCAAAGCATGATGGTCAAAGTGAAAAGGTCAATTTGCAAAAAGCTAAATGAATTTATTAAAGTGAACTGAAACCAAACAGCCTAAAAAGACCTCAAGCCAGCAAAGAATGTACCATTGGAAACTTATCTAAAAGTCGAAATAGAAAGACCCATGGAGAGTTTATACTTGTGCATTCCAGGCCATGAAAATGATAGCCTCTGTAACGTTTATGCATAGCATGTTTTATTGCAAGAACTGGCTTCAACAATAATGAATGCTGGGACCACTTGGTCCACAATCATGGGGCTACTAGCATTGCTCCCCCAACTCCCATTTCAAAAGGTAGGTCCAGATTCACAGTCACTTTTGCTTTTCCATACCTAATTAACAGTGCACCATCCACAACTTTTTCTCAATCTTAATGCTTACACTCCTTGCTTTATTAGTTGACCCTAAGTTGCTTGTGAGTAATGGCCAGAGTATTGTGGTGCATCACTACATAACAGAGTGGGAAACATTGAAAAAGTATGGTTTTTGCACTTAAGTTCCATCTCAAGAGGGGCCCATTCTAATGGAGAAGGAGAAAAAAAAAAAAACAATTTCAAAGAAAACGATCACATATTTCACCAGCAAGTCTAGGTTGTAATCACAACCTCACTAGATTTCAAAACAGATGGAAAAATTCATCCCCCAATTTCCATTGTATGTTTTCTCGGGTTGCTTGCCAGCACATAAATAAATAAATAAATAATATATATATACTGGATTGCTAAACCTTAAATGGAAAACCAACATAAAGGAGCAACATTTTAGTGTCCCAGAAATTCTCAATACCAATTTGATAGTGAACACCTATTTTGATGATCAAAATGGATCCTACAAATACATTTACATTCAACAAAATTATTCCTAGAGCTGTAGCCAACAAACAGAAAGACAACACACACACACACACACAGAGAACAATCAAACAGGCTTTGGAAATAGGACAAGGATAAAAACGGAATTGACCCAATGAAGCCAGAAGACAATAAAACCCAGAAAAGAAGATAGAGAGAAGAAAAAGGTAATGCTTACACAATGTACACTTTGGTAGCCATTGATGGGGCCTCTCTCTCTCTCTCACACTCTCTTTCTTATGGGGAAAAAATGGGTTTAGTGAATGGAAACCTTTGACACAGGAAAACAAAGGAGGGGACCTCTTAAATTTATATTCAGTGAGTCCTGGCTGGAATCTCAACTCCTGTCGTGTCTGTCCCTAGCTGTAATTTCACGTTCGTTAATTAAGCACTTTGTTTAGTCATTAATTACTTGATTCATTGCATCATTAGTTTTGTCAACTTTTTCTGTGATTTGTGATTTGGGGTTGTTGATGTCACCATTGTGTAATAAAAATACAATTAATCATGATTCCTTTAATTATATTTGTAAATTTTGTAAGCTGATCTCACTTTATATTAGTAAAAGAGTTCTAATACATAGAGACAGATACAGTGTAATTATTTTGTATACACATTATTAATAATTTAAAATTAAAAAATATATAATTAAAATTAATATACAATAAATTTATTAATAACGAGCATTAACTACGTTGTTTCGCCTCACATCCTACCCCGTCTTATTAAAAACAATGCAATCAAAAAATTTATGGCAGGTACTAAGGGGAAAAAATATTGAGAACTGTTTGGTCAACGATAGAAACTAACCAATACATATGCACACACGTCAAGAGTTGTTGCCTGTGAACGTGATGTTGCTTAAGTTAAAGGTGCCAAAAGCTTATTTTACTTCGCTCGAGCCCGATTCGACCAATTTCTTCGACTAAAAATCCAATTGGCTAGAATCTAAAGTACATAAAATCTGATTAATCCAAAACTTAATAAATTCAATCTGAAAATTTTGAAACCTGAGTGATACGAAATATATATTATCCAAAGATCAATAAATCTAAAAATTTAATATATTTAAAACTCGATAAATTCAAAATTTATTGTACACAAGACTATGATGAAAGATATTAATTTAAACTACACAACATTATAGGAGAAAAATAAAAAAGAATCGGTCTTGCTTTGGACGGTAAAATATAGTCAATGGATTTGTTTCATACTTCAGGCTGGGGCAAAAAAGCAGAAATTAGTTCAAGTATCACTTTCAAATGAGATCGGTTGTTCCATAAAATAGATTGCAGTCAAAATAAGAGCTGTGTTTTTCTGTAGTTTTTTCCCTTCTTTATTCTCTCTTTTCCCCCCTATAGCATCACTTTTTAGGATCTACTTTTAAGCTATCAAATTTCTAATACATGTACCAAAAAAAAAAAAACTCAAGACTTTAAAAATAAAAATTTAAATTCATAACAATTGAGACATTCGTGAGAGATAATTTCAAATCTTTTATTTCTAAATATTGTTTTTCATTTTGCTTAGAATTGTATAGTTTTGGCATGAGAATGAATAGAGAGAAGTGATATATTGTATGAAAGCTTACTTCCTAAATTTTCATGAATTGATATTATTCCTGACGTGATAATGAATTTTAGGTGATTTTAGTTTTGTTTTTTAAAATTAAATTCAATATAGATTTAGTATTATCCTAAAATTTAAATTTAACAGTGAAGAAATTTTTGTAAAATTTATCATTATATATCAATAAAATTGACTCTCCTCTTAATTTTAGATGCATAATTTAAAAATTTTAATGCTTATGTGAAAATTAAATGATATAAGTAGTGTAAATACTTATATGTAAAGTAAATCTTCTCCTTAACTTTTAGGTACATAAATTTTAATGTAGAAATCAAACAGATAACAGAGAAAATCATGCACACAATGGATGATGAGGAATCCACCCCTTGATTGATTTTTAGGGTATGAACGTTGTATATTTTAAGGTATAACTGTTTATATAGAAATTGAATCTTCGTGTCCTATCTTTAGAGGTCTAAATGCATATAAAGTTTTTACGGGTATAAATTCTTATTTGAAAACATGAAATGGCAATATAATCTTTCAAATTGTTATTTTTGGCAGTCTCTCAATATGCTAAATTAAATTAACTAAACAATAAAATATAATATTTTATTTAAATTTTCTTAGAAGAAAAAAGTATATATAAAATTATTTTCCAATAAATTAATGAAACAATATTTGTTAATAATTATAGCGTATTAATTTGAATTCGCCATATATCAAAATCTGACCGAATAAATCCTATTATATACAATACCCCACAGAATAGGAATTTTCTGGATGTTTTGCAAAATGTTTTTTTGGAAACTACTTTGTGAAATTTTTTTAAATAAGATCAAAGTAATATGCGTCTGAACTACATAATTATTTTAATAATACCTAATATTAAGTTGTATATGGAACCCTTTTTTTTTTTTTTGGTCGTATTGATCATTAATTCATTATTAAAAATGTGCAATGGTTTTATGAATCTAGTAAGAATCTAAGATTTGCAGCACATGGTGGGTAGAAGGGCGAGATCGCTGACTTTAGTTGCGTGTAAGGTATTAGTTAGTTTAGTTATTAATCTGGTATCAGAGTTCTAAATCTGTCCTATCAGAAAATAATCGGTTTGGGGACTGACTTATCCAAATATATATTTCAAATTGTCTTTTTGCTCCCACAATGTCAGCCATGACTTGTAAATGGAACCCCTACAGTTGTACTCAACAAAAGAGGCGAACTTAATACTTTTTTTTTTTTTTTTCAGATTGGATTAATTGTGAGAGGAGAGGGGAGGGAGAAGAAAATCTGCAAACCTGCTTAATGGGTATGTTTTGGAAGGAGTCGAGATTTGAATCTGATTCTGTTCTTAAACTTGGTGGTCATCAGAGTTAAAATTAAGATGGTTAACTTAATACTTTGAATCTATGAATTTGTACAATTAAATGGATTTTAAATCCATGAAACTTTAAATGGTGGAAATTTGGAAATGTTTTGCGTGATTAGATTTTTTCTTCACAACTTCCTTAGCATATTGATGAAACTTCTTACGTACCCTTTAGAACAATAAATTTTATCCTTAAAAGGTAGAGGGTAATATCATAAAATTACATTTGTTGAAATCCCCACAAGGAATTTGGTAAGAACCCATTTCTCTAGTAGGATTTCAAATCTCTTAACTCTTCAGCTATTTCAGTGTCCCAAGACAAGGTATCATCAAATTTATAGAATTTGTTTAATCTCTCATCTCAAATCCAATACCAACCACATGTGCTCCTATTTTCATGTAAAAGTAATGCTATCCTTCTCCCCTTGGTTTCTTCTATGTATGTTGCACAATATACTGTAAGGATGGAAGTAAAATTAGATTAGAAAATTGTTTCTTTTAGTGTTTTTATTTTGTTAAATCAAATTTGTCCACGACAACTAAAAAGCTATTTGTACAACTTTGGTAGGCAATCAAATATAATTAGAGTTTAACTATCTAATTTAATCTTAAATAGCAACAAAATAGATATATAATTCATTTAATAGTATCTAACAACTTATTTATTTTTTCTTTTTTAAAATTTCAATTATCCAACACTGCGATTAGTTTGGCCCGTAGAAAAGAGTATGAAAGAGAATTACGGAAATCAAGGTATTCGCCTTGTTTGGGAATCAGTTGAAAATGGTTAGAAACCAAAATATAAATCAATTTGACAAAATTAAAAAAAAAAAACTTTAAAAGAATAATGACTAAAATAGCCTTAAATATAGGGTTATTTTTATATTTTCAACTCATTATTCAATTGTTTGCAAGAGTATTTTTCAAATTTTATCTACAAACTTTCTTTCTCACCATTTTTTCATGCATTTCAAATATAAAATTTTATTTTCTCATTATTTTTTCATAATTTTCTTTCTAACAACTTTTTTTCTCACAGAAATCTCATAATTCAAATACACTATAATTGTTCGTATCCCTTATATTTATTTTATTGCTATTTAAATAATACTACGTAGTATTTCTCATACAATTATTCATATTGTAGAATTCATTTCTACTTGAAAATGAACTTTGGAATTGCTGAGATTTAGAGGGTTATAACAAGCTGTTATCGCTTATCTTTAACTAGAGATCCAAGAACGATCTCAAAAAAAAAAAAAGGGAAAAAAAGCTGGAGATCCAAGAGGTGGCAGGCCAGTTATTAGATTTTTTGTATCCAACTTCAATTTCTATCGAATTAAAACAGATATTCACGAAATGAAAGGCGACAGTCTCTAATTGCATATAACTAATTAGATTTTATTTTATTTTATTTTTTATGCTGATGGTAGAAAATAAAAGAATCAATCAACAATCCAAATATAAAATAAAAGCCAATAGTAACCTTTAAGTAACTGGTCTTCGCGGCAAAATCACTCCAATCATGTTTTCCATGCTGTAAGTTTAGGGTTGGAACCCCTACACCCGCGCTTTTCTGTTACTGAACCATGCTAGGCCCTTTTCAAAGGTATGAATTGCAATACACGGCGTTGGATTCGGGCTCTCTCGCTTGAACTTCTGTAGCAGAATAACATTCGGTCTGATTGGTACTCGAAATGTGAGTCTGTCCTTTTAATGTAGTTGAACGAAATTCAAATAAACGAGAGTTATTCCAATTTCGACTTAAGAATTCGATGACTGACACATCTAATAAGACTTTTTTTGTTGATAAAAAAAAAATCTGCATTGAGTGACGGCACCAAACCAGTAATAAGCTGATCCCAAATCATCAAAAAATCTTTGCTTGCTAAGTCAGTATTAACTGGAAACTCAGAATGTCAATTTTCTTCCCTCGAAAATTTCTCTTTGGACATTTTGAACCAAAGCCAAAAAGATTTTTCTTTTCTTTGGTCCAACATCCAAAAAGAGTATTGAAACGACAAAATTCAAGCATCAAAGAAATTCAATCTACCCCAACCCCCCCACCCCCACCCCCCCCCGGCGGCCCAAAAAGAAAAAAAAAAACTCAAGTGAAAATTATTAGGTGTGGTCTAGCGACAACCACTACAATTTAAATGTAAAAACTAAAGTTTAAAATTAGCATGTGCACCTCTACTACGTGATGGATATCTCCACATGTATTCACAACAAATATGATACAATTTTTTTGTTTTTCATTATATTTTATAATTTTTTTACTATTTTACTCAATTATTGCAAACCAAAATAAAGTATTAAATAAAAAAAAACGACATTGGATAGCCAAGATTAATTTTAGACTTGAAGGAACAAAGAGATTCCCAGAAAATCAAACCATAAAATAAATAAATAGATAAATAAATAAATAAATACTGACTGGCACCCAAAAAAGAAGGACGATTCTCTGAAACAGAAATAAAGAATGACTAGTGATCTCCAGATATACTGCACAAGCAATATGAAAGTAAATACTTGATGAAATTCTTTAAATAAAATTAAATTGAAATTAAAGTTATATGAGTTGAAAGGTGACTAAATTTGAAAAGAAAATATAGATAAATTGTTAGATGTCATCAGATAAATTATATAATTATTAGTACCAGTAGAACTCTTATCCATATAGACCGATTAATCTATGTGAAACCGGAGAGGTCAAATTTTCTAACAGATCCATAAGACAATCTTTTGGCATTGGTATTTTGTACTTAACGCACGTTGTTCCTTGTAAAATAAAGTTAAATCATGGAGGTTGACCCCACAAACATGCCAATTTTTTAGGGAAAATTGTTCCATGGAGGTTTCATTTCTCATCTGATGTTTCTCCATTTTGTTGCAACTGACATTCATGCCTAATTTTGTAGTATTTGCACATTTTTTACTCAAAATTGCAATTTCTCTTTTTGTTATTTGTCTGCGGGAGTGAAGAAGAGATTTAACTATCAATCAAATTTGAGGTTTGAACATTAAATCTTATCTTAGTTTTATACTTACTAACATCTAGGTTAGATCCTATGGTTCAAAATTGCAATTTATGTATTAATACAAAGTAAATCTTTCAGAAAAAATAAAAGAAAAAAAGAAGAAGAAAGGATAAATATGCAATAATAACTTTAACTTTGTGTTTTCTAACAAATCTAGCACTATCTTAAACAATGTTATAACTTGTGTATTGTAAATTATTTTGATAACAAAAATAGCACACCGTCAATTAGAATTGAAGGATTCCATCAAATATGCTAATGTGTCATGTTGATTAAGTTCCTTAGTTGACGTGGACATAAGAAAAAAAAAAAAACAAGGCTGGATTTCGCTTAAACATATCGTGTCATGCACATTTGATGAAATCCATCATTTTTTTTTTAAAACTTGTTTGCAAATAATTTATTGAGCATATCGTTGCATTTTAAGGTGATATTAGATTGTTATATAAAACAGAGTTGAAGTTATTCTTGTATATTAACCAAAAAAAAAAAAAAATTGAAGTTAAACATAAGTTTGGCGATATTAGTTTTCACAGTAAAACTTTGCCCCTTTTCTTTGTCTCTTGAGTATTGTGATCAAGTGGTATTCACAAGTCATCTAATGTTGGTTGAGCTTATTTTAATTTCTAACTTGGAGAAGAGCAAATCATGCATGCTACTTAGAGGATTTTCATATTTCAGCCATCACTGTCAACTCCAAAATGGTCAAAACTTAATATGATGTTGTTGTTGCCGAAAGAGCAAATGGGGTCATATTTGGGAAGCTTCTCATTGTCTGTGTCCTTGGAGGAATCTACAAGATGGCATCAATGAATCCCCCTTTGTCCTCAAGCATGCCTTGCTTCTTAATTAATACACCCAACAATCCCCCCATCAATTTCATCCTCCTTACTCATTGAGAGTGATTATGTGATAATACTGTTTGTTGTGATCTAATGACAATTGTCGAATATTATTAGGCTGTTGATCTTAAATTCGAGTTTTATCAGCATGAATAGTATCATTAAATTTACATCTATTCTGATATTTATATATGTCATCATAATTTTCTTAAAAGGAATACTTCCTGACAGGAATCTTATGACACAACTCCTGCCTTTTCATTTTACCGACAAATAAAAGAAAAAATGATGATGGGATTGGCAGTACAGCTAAATCTAATATATGCCCAATTATTATTATTTCAAAAAATTATATGCACAATTATTATAGATGTCATCGTTTTCATCTACATGGCTCCTTCGCATGCATTCTTTGGTATTCTTGATACTTATTTTTTTATAGGTCGGCTGCAATATTTTCATCAATAATTGAATAAACAACGCAACAAGGTCAGAGATCCTCGTAACATCACATATTACGTCAAAACATCACGTCCAAGTTATAAAATCAGAAATTCTTGTAACAGCAAGCTCATAGACAGTATCCGAGTTTGCTTTCCTAATTTTGTTAATTTTTTATTTTTGGCAAGGACTTTAGTGCAAACACACAACCTTTGATGAAACGTGTACAGATATATAAATGAGTTGCAAACTTTTTAATTTTTATGTGATTTAACTCTTTCTTTCTGCTACCAAAACAAATGGGGGAAAGAAAACTCTTCCTTTGTGGGGTAGGATGAGATCATTAGACCACTATTATGAGCATTCCATTTCTATAAGTTCATCGATCTTGTATTGTTATCTAGGTCAAATGAGTTCACTTTGTCTTATAAATCAACATAGAGTTGCTTAACCTATGTTGCAAAGTAAAGGCATGCCCATCTCGTTCTTCTTAAGAAGTGATTCAAGTGAATTTAAGCGAATTTAGTTTATTTTTAACTTGTTGCATCAAAAGGATATTAAGAGAATTATTAATACTTATTGCAAAGAGATTGATATGTTAACTAGCTCATAAATAATTGTAGAAAAAATCTTAATGTTGATTAACTTGTTTCTTTTGCTTTTACTCAATGTCTGGATCTTGCCATTCTCCGACTACTTCCAGTGAATCTACAACATATATTTGCAGGGGATGTAATGGGTGTTGCTTTCCCATAATTTTGCATTGAACCCTCTTTGATCCTACCCATGGTGCGAATAGCCTTATGGTCCGTTTGATTGTTTAAATAAATGCTTGTCATAATGTATGACGTTGCACACCTCTATTTGTTTTTTTTTTTTTTTTTTTGGTTTAAACACACCTCTACTTGTTATTGGTGGTCCTTCTAAAAGAAGGGTTCAAAAATTCGTCAAGTAAAAGGAAGATGACCAATCATTACAGTAGGAAGAAAAAACTTTTAAGTAAATTTGCTGGGCCTTCTAAGCTCATGGCCCACGGACCGTTTTGTAATGTACGTTTTTGTGTTGGACCCACAGGACTCGTCATGGCTTCGGCTGCACGAATGCCTAATCCTCTAGGTCATGGCCCCTCCTCCCATCATATCTTACAAAAAAAAAAAAAAAAAGTGAAACCGACTAAAATTCGAATTCAAAAACTTCAATTTTAGTGATGGCTTTAGTAATGAATTAGCAAAACCCCCATCATATCCCCCCAAAAAAAAAAAAACATGAAATTGATTAAAACTTAGAAATTGAAACTTTTAATTCTAGAAACGACTTTAATAATAATTAAAAGTTGCATTTTCTACTCCACAGTTGAATCGTGGCTTCGGAGTTGGCTTTATTGGGTGGCTGGTGCTGCCGTGTTGGCCTTTAAGAGGATAGCATTATGGAAGCTTTCTTGGCTCCCTTTTTCGGTTCACTGCTATGTATGTTATTTGATTAGTTAGTGTGCTTTCTATATGTATGTCCACATTCTTCGTTTGTACTCATAACTCAGTACTCGATTTGGTTAACCGCCAAGCAATTAATTCCCTAGTCAAAAGTGATAAGATGTTAACTATAATGAAACACAACACAGGCTGGGCCTAATGGTTTACAAAGTGAAGTTGGGCATGATTGGAGCCCAATTATTGAGCCCGACTGGCGTCTGGATTTTGATGGTTGCTATAGCTTATCATGGGAATTGGACGGTCTCTAGCTCTAGGATGTCCAAATGAGCAAAGTCAAGGCAGCGGCCCACAAGGGAAGGTCCATTGGGCCTATGTGTGCAGAACTTTTCTCATCAGCATGATCCATGACCCATTAAGTGTCTCCAACTATATTCAATTGCGTTCTGTGAGAGTCTCCCCCCAGCCCCCACAAAAACATTGTTTTGCGATTCCGTTAGCATTTTCCACTTACCAAGAATTAAGCACAAGCCCTACAAATGTGAGAGAAAGTGTGTGCTATAAATTGGGACACCTTTTTGTGTCTCAATAAAGTAACTAAATCGTTAGATGACTAAACCAAATGACTATTGGATAGTTTGTGGCCTTATGATTTTTTTTTTTTTTTTGAAAAGAAAAGAGAACAGCATCTCACCATCCCGTTAAAAATGATTGCAAACGGTCGGAAAGCAAGTACCAAGCCATGGCAGAGCAAACAAACCTATATTTAAGTACTGCATTAACCGTATATTTAACTTTATTATTCAATTTAGTATGGTTTCAAAACTATGATCTCTCATACGAGAACAAAGCTATAAGTGTTACCACCACTCAATTAATGGTATCACCTTATGAATTCTTTTTGTTGGTCAAGATCACCTTTTGAATTCTGCCATATATGTCAAGGCCGACAATGGGCCTTTTTTCAATATATGAACATATAGAAATAGAAGGGAAAAGTAAAAGCATAAACTTTACTTCTTTGATCAGGCGTCCACTTGAGCTTCATGCTGTACTTTAGACAACGCCTGCCGAAGTAGTAATCCACATGAAGGAAATTGCCTTCTAATGTTAATGCCCAACAAGAAATCTACTCTAACTTCAACTAGTGCAGCCATGCACGAGAGAAAAGAACATGTTCACCTTGATCGTGCATGCACTACTGTACTCAATTGTTCTGCGAAGGCACTCATTTTGGCACTTATAAGTTACAACTGAGGAGACAAAAGCTCACTTGACGTGAATAACTCGATTTAATATGTTAAAAAATTCACTCGACCTAATTCGTGGTGATGGAAAAATTAATGACTTCGTAGCCTAGATCACTCAAAATCGAAATAACTTAAAATTGAAATGTTCCGAAATTCGATTGATTCAAAACTCAATTAACTAAAAACCTAACAACCTGAATCCATAAAATTCGAATAATCTACGTCCAAAACCCAATAAATTGAAAGCTTAATATATTTGAAATTTGATATAATTTTCATCTGATGTATTTGAGACTCAATTGATTCAAAATTTGATAACATGACAATTGAAATACGTGATATTTAAATGATTTGAGACCCAATAAACCTGTAACCCAAAAATATTTGAAAATTGAGCAACTAGAGACCTGAATTAACTCCGCCTATCCGTATGTCACTCCTACTTATCATAAAATAGAAATTAGCTAATTGAATGGAATACACCTAATTATTATTATTATTATTATTTGGTATACAGAGCAAATTTCCTACTTAATACTACACCAAACTCCTTGAAGATTCATCATTAGGGGCCTAAAAAAAGTCACGAGCAACGTCAATTGTGATTAAGCATGTTTTGTTCTTGAGAAAATTTATGGCACAAGGAGTTACTAATGTACATTTAGCATCCATGCAGGTATCTTTATTTACTTTCGAAAAGAAAAGATTAAAAAATAGTGATTACGAACAATGTATCTAACTAAAAATTATTTGATATGAATATATTTAAAGGTTCTTTAAAAAATTACAAAAAACAGATTATATACTAAATTTTAATTTTAGTGGCTAAATTATAAGCATAATTGAAATTTATACGCAAATTACAAATTTGAAAGAAAATTAAGCCTCAATTGTATGTTAAACAAAACTCAAGAATCGAATAATAATTTTTTTGATATTTTAAAATCAAAATCAGCCAAAATTCTAACCCATCCGATTTTCTTGATTTCTTTTTTTTCTCTAGTTTTAACCTATATTTGATTGGCTTTTTACCAGTTTTGACTTTCATCAATTTTGTAACTAAACCGGATCGAAAGTCAACCCAATTCTCAACTTTTCGGTCCAACCATTTAATGCAATCCGATTCTCACAAGGCTACCATATCGTAGTAAGTGTCCAACAAACAGGATGCAGCAGTCCAGCAGAATTCATTTCTGTTTAGTAAACCTATGGTTGTTGTCTTGTTGATGGTTTTATTTTTATTTTATTTATTTATTTATTTTTGTAATATCCACAACGCTAGTGGACATAACAACTAAAAACTACAACTTATACCTTTATTCTAAATATTTTAGTAAACAATCCTGTAAAAAAAGAATAAAATTTATAAGAACGAAGAAAATTATTTTAATTTGTGCAACTCATGATTTAATGAATTTTTTAATAAAAAAAAAAATTGGAATTATTGTTAAACAAATAGCTAAATGTTCCTAGGTGGATGGACAATCAACAGTTGACCGAAAAATTAAGAAAAACTACATCTAATATCATCAGATCATCCTCAACATTTATTAATAATATTCTCTAAAATTTATATCATAAGTTCATAACCCAGTAGAATATTCTCATATGTGAATTCTTCCTACCATATTTAGCAGGATATCATAGGCCAGCAGCGTTTGCCAACACAGGACTCAAACTAATTTTAAAAAACAAAAGCAATTACTTTCTTTTGTTATTTGTTATAAATAAGTGTCGTTTCTGTTTAAAATGAGAAAACAAGAATAATGTATCACAGTCCTGCCAAAAAACATTGCGATTTAGTATTTAGCAGAGGCAAAAGAAAATCCAGATGATTATGGTATATTGTGTCGCTTGAGTTTGAGTTTCAAAACACTAGAAGACTTCACCTGTTGTACTTTCTGAAAAAGTGAACGGCACTTGCATTATCAACATTCAAGGACTTTGTTTATTAGTTGATTTGGGGGAGGGGGAAACAGTGACACTGAGCCTTATAGCAAATTGCAATTGTAATCTCTAATCACATGAAGCGTCAGGAAGTAGCTTATCAAAATTCAAAACACAAGAAAACTGAAAAAGAGGCAATACAAACAAGATAACATAAAAACAATAACCAAAAATACCAGAGCAAAGTTCATCCTCAGCAAGTTACTTTATTGAATTGCAAAAGCAACTAACTTTGACATTCAGACCAGAAGCAATGACCAGAACAAAGATTTAGAACTGAAAAAAGTTTTGCATGTCATGCAAACAGAAAAATTTGACCCAACAAGGACTAAAAATTTTAAAATAGAATAAATTAGGAGTTTTTATGGATATATCAACAGTTATATTCCCTTCTCCTTTCTAGAATGGAAGGGGTAGAAAAGATTGAAGATTTGTTGAAGAATGAAAATAATCAACCAAGAAGTTCAATTCCAATACCACTTAAAAAGCTAAAAATTGCCATAAGAATATTAAACATGCAGTGCAAAAGGGAGCTATTTCATGCTGTTCGTATTTCATATCAATAAGTTTGCAATCCACTTAGGATGTATGCATCACTATGAGAAGGCAAAGGCAGTCATTTTTGTAGTCTTATAGTATGTTTTCTAGATAATTTTGTGTTTTGGATTTTAACCTAAAAGATACAAAGACCCCGAGATTGACATGAAGCTTGCTCTTCTGACCCATCAAAAAAAAAATCATAACCTATATTACTGAGTTTCCCCAAGAGTGACTGGAGCTCTAATCGATCTTTTTAAGGGGCAGATAATTGAATGAACTAGCCAGTATAAGGATTAGGGATAAGAAATATATCATTGAAGCAGTTCAAATCTGAATCAAGAGACGCATTCATAGAAAGAGATCCCAAACCTTAACACGTCTTCCTTCGTTATCCACTGATGCACCCATTGATCGAACCCTCCTTTCCTGAAGTGGAGGGGGTTTTCAACTGTATCTCAATGACCAGAACTAACGCAGCCAGTCCACCCACCAATGTTTCTACCAGCTACCAACCATACAAGTTTGTAATTGAACTACGTAGCTGACCAAGTTACCAAAGGTTTACAAACAATCATAAACCGAAGTCCAAGAAATCTTCTTTCTTTTTCTCTCCTTTTTTTTTTTTTTCTGGAGTGAAAGTACTTTAACTAATAAAGGATTTAAAACGAAGAAAACTTAGCAAACTATTTCGTAGATATCTCATTTTCAAGATTGAAATTGCTGTCCCAGTGCCTCAATCTTGGCATCCACACTTATGTTCACAGATCCTGCTCCAATGAATATCATATAAATGAATGTCGTGCAGAATGCATAACACTGAGAAGGACCAATCATAAGAGAGACATGCCATCTCCACGGTCAATATGCAATGGTAAACAAGTATAACACATTGAACTTTCGGTCGAATATGAAATATTAACTCGAACGAGCAAAGGGGGAAGGGCAAACAAAACTAAAAAGCCAGCATTAACACAGGAAACATAGAGCAACAAATCAAAAGCAGTTCAACAGAAGGAGAATACAACCAGACCATCAGAAGACCATTTAAGGATATAGAACTACTTCAAAGTGAAATGCAATGGAAATAATAAATCCACTCATTTTTAGTTAGTTTTCCTATGGGATTTGACAAAAGGGGTATTTGAGAGAAGACTCATCTAAATTACAAATGAAATAAACATTTTGGACTACAACAGTTGAAATACAGAGGCAGATTAATTCAAAAAAACAAAAAAATAAATAAATAAATAAATAATCATGTGGAAGGAAAAAAGAGAGAAAGAAAAGAAAAAAACACATCCCTTCAAGCCTAATCCTTTCTTTCTACACCAAAGGAGAAGAAAAAGGAATAAACAGAAGCCATGGCTCAGCTCTAAACAATCCACAATCTTAAAAAGATTAGGGGCAGCAGCTCTTACTTAGAATTTGCACCAAATTTAAAGCATTTCTCCTAATCTTCTCATTCTCATAATCCATAAAACCTACACACATCTCCAAAACCCCTTCTCTTTTGGCTTCTCTACACAATTCCTCACTGTAACAACACAAAGCATTGAGTGTAAAAACAGCACATTGGACCCCTCTTTCTCTCCCTCTCCTCACCACATTGACTAAAGCCCCTACAGAACCATAAACCTTTCCAATCTCTTCTCTACCTTCCTTACACTTCACCAACACACTCAACACCTCCACCGCCCTCTCCATCCCCGCGCCGGTCAGCTTCACCAAAATGGGCACCGCCCCGGCTTCCACCACCCGCCTCCGATTACCCGGAAACGAGCAAATTGCATACAGAGCCGTGGCGGCTTCCTTCACCTCTCGGCCTTTCCCATTATTCAATATCGTCACTAATGACTGAATTGCAAATGGGTATTCTCCGATTGTCGCCTTGTTCACTTCCACCACCGCTAGGCTTGTCAAGATTGTACATCCAATAGCCCGGCTGTCCGGCGATCCGACTTGGAGCACGGCGACGACGCGGCCGATTGCGCCCTCGGCTACTAAACCAACTTTATTGTCGTCTTCAAGCGAGAGGTTAAGCAGCAAAGAGAGAGCTTTCTCTTGGAGGGCCGAGTCAGGGGAGTTGACGCAGCTGAGAACGGCGGACATGGCGCCCGACTCCGTCAACTGGCGGCGGAGACCCGAGTCAAGCTTAGTCCTTTTAGCGAGTTGGGAGAGCAATTCGAGCTTGGAATCCAGAGACGAAGAAGAAGAAGTGAGAGTGGAAATGAGGGTGTGAGCCTGCGACGGCGGCAGTGTCGGCGGCGGAGGGGGAGATGATGAGATGGGCTGCGACGGTTGAACACAGAGGAGGGTACAATAGCTGGAAATCAGGCTGCGCAGAGCATGGTTTGGGATGAGAGAAGGATGCTCGGGGAGGGGCAGTTTGGTAATTGGGCAAGTACGGTGGCCGGAGTTGAGCCAGCGCTGGATGGAGGAGCGGTCGAAGGTGTGACCCGAGGAGAGGATAACCGGGTCGGACATAATCTCGAGAGAAATCGGGCACTGGAAGTCTTCCGGGAACTGGGTCGCCATTTTCTCTCTCTAAAAAAGCAATCTTTATTTCTCTCTAGAAAGAATGAAAGAAATGACTTTCTCTCTCTAGAAAATGGAGGGGTTTACAGTGTTTTGGAGTGGGAGAGAGAAGAGAGAGAATGTAGACAGAGAATGAGAGAGATTGGCTTTTGTCCTTTCTTGCAGGGTTTAAGCCTTAATGAAAGTAACAAAACTACCGTTAGACCCTTTTCTAGTTTAATTACGATTGGGATTTGGGGTTCAAAATTTCGAAATTTTCAAATAAGGAAGGCAGCTGGAATCTTTTGTTTTACGCTTGTTTTCGACTTTTCGTGGATGTCGTTTGTTTGACTCTATGCAGCAAATATTAGAGGGCAAAAAAATAAGCAATAATACCTTGGCTATACAATAGAGAGCATAACAGAAAGGATATACAACTATAAAATATGGATACGGCGACACAGATACAGAGATATTTTTATTTTAAAAAAATTAAGACACGGATACAGATTGAACACGCGTATATATATATATATATATATATATATATTAAAATATATATAAAATAAATTTTTTTTAGTTTAAAGTATAACTTTCTTTTTTTTATCTCTATCAAAAAAAAAAAAAAAAAAAAGCTTGGATCGAAAATTTCTTCCTCTTCTTTCTTAATTTTTTTGGAGTACTTTCTTTCTATTTGTTTTTTTTAATCCTCTTGTGCGTACGAACTCCACTCCTCTTTTCCTTAACTTTGTCAGTTGGCACATCGACCGAAAAAAGAGGTGGGATCGGTCAAAAAAAAAACAAACAAAAGAAAAGAGAAGTGGTGCGTGAAGGAGGGAAAAATTTTTGAATTTTTTTTTAAATTAAAAAAATTTAAACGTGTCTCAACTGTGTCGGATATTTTTAAATTTCATGTCCGATATGCGTGTCCGATGTTTTTTTTTTTAAAATTTTTGTTGGACACTTTTACGCGTGTCCGACACGTATCCGAGACGTGTCGGACGCGTGTCCGTGTCCGACACATCCTACTTTTGAAAATTGTCGTGTCCGTATTACAGAGATATACAACAACATCAACAAGAGGAGGAAAAATTTTCACTCGCGTAATCGTAATAATACAATAGATATATAGTAATTTAAATAGTTAAATTTAAAAAAATATATTAAATTTAAAAATTAATTATTATTAAATTAATTACATATTTTTTTAATATCTTATTAATTATAATCACATAATCTTGTTAAACAAAAAATAATATTAAAACACAGGATTGATAGACAGATTTGACGGGGATATCTTTTTTTTTTTCTCGTTATGTAGATTATTATAATTTCAATAAAGGTAGGTAGATAGAATATTAAGCTAAAAATTATTTAGAGAGCATTAGAAAACAAGAAAATAATTGATTTTTTTGCTAAAATTAAAATTTTAAAATAATATTAAATATATTTAAGGTAATGATATGATATTTTGTATTTAGTTTTTGAAAGAAAGAAATAAAAAATATCTCTAATTACTTTCTAATTAAATTTTGTGGTCACTTACTCTTACAATTTTTTGCTTTTCGTATATGCAATTAACGGTTGAGATCCTGATACGTCTATAAGTCCATCAATTCCATGTCTCATGGATCCCTTAGTCAAACCCTAAAATGGGAAAAAAAAAAATAAAAATAAAAAAATGACGTGATTTTTTTATTATAAAAATAATAAGTCTCGTTATAAAAATAGATAAGTTCGTTACAATATAAATATTAAGTTTGGATATTAGCATATAGATACCAAATTTTTTTTGTTGAAAAAATGGGTTGATTTTTTTTTTTTCTATATTAGCAAGATTTATTATACAGACAAATCATTATTCAAGAGAAAATACGAGTTGCTTGGTTGTCCTTCGAGGATGCTTACTGTGTTCCAACGATACAATTTTTGTCTGCTTCAATCTGGTCCATTCCAAGGATTCTAACAGTGCCAATATCTGAAATCTTGGGGCGTTCATTGAGGCATACAGCAGACATTGCTGGGTAGTTGAGATCGATATGGATGATTCTCAATCTTGTGGTCTTCATGAAGATGTAAGATGTCCCCAATAACCCCATCTGTGACCTTTGCTTTCTTCTAGAATCAATTGCTTTCATCTAAAATCAATAATTGGAGTCTATAGATCATTCTCAATCAGCGCTTCTTTTTTTTTTTTTTTTTTAAATTTTTGTTATGCATGATCCTGCATCCATGTGATGAGTGCAGAATGTCGACATACTGAAAATATAGCATAGTCCAAGCAACAGTCCAGAATCCTTGCAAGACTTCTGTGCTAGAGCTTTGGAAAATGTTTATGGCTCGGAAAAAAGTTGTCTGATGAGTCTTTATGATCGGGTAAAATCCTGCACCGTACATGATCGATCGTAATAATAAAATTTTGGTGAATACTCTAGATGTCGAACCCAAAAGAATAGAGAATAATTGTAATTTATGTTACTTGAGCAGAAAATTAATGTTACGAAAATTATAAAAAGAAAATAAATACTATTAAATTAAGAAAATTAAATTAATTAAATAAAACTAATGACACTATGAAGACGGTTCAAGAAATAGAATACTAGAGTTATGGACTTTTACTTAGAAAGAATTGAATTATATGAAATTTTTGTGGACAATTGAACTGAATGTCAATTTTTCTTACTTAGTTAGTGTTCTTTATCAAACAATTTTAACCATATTCAATTTAATTGTGATATTTTCTCGAACTCATACAAATCAGATTAAATTCATTAAAAACAGAGAATTTTTAATAACATCATATGAATTTATCTTATCTCTGACTCAAAATTTATATGTTTATCTATTTAGTGTACGAGTCGTATCTCATCTATCGATCTCAACACAAATCTTATGGCTACTTTCATAGTGATCAAGCATAAAAGCATATTTAAGAGCAAAATAAATAAATCAAATTCCAGTTCTCAACATGAAATTGCAATATAATCCAAAGAATTATAAAATATCCACAAAACTTGGATAATCCAACTCTAAACTAAATTACATCTCTTTCACCCTAATTAGAATTCTGACCACTCATGCTAAAAATTGAAAATAAATAAATAATAAATATCAAGAGTTCAAAAGAGAAAGAAGAAACGAGAAAGAATTGAAAAACTCGTTTTCGACGTCTTTGTATTCCTTCCTTATACTCTTCTCCTCTTTGGTCTTTACGCTTCTCTCTGTATCGTCTTTCTATTCAAAAGAGTAGCCTCCAAAAAATCCTCCAACTCTGCTGTAACTTTAGTATTTATAATCTCCTAAAAAAACTAAAATTGTAAGTCCTAAAGAGTCCAAATTCGAGTTGGAAAAAGATTTATAAATTTCCTAGACAGTTTTAACCCTCTATTTTCGAACTTATATTGCAACCCTTTCTAGGCAGAATCTGAAGTCGGTAAAAACAGAAAACTTGTAGCTCTATCTCTTAGCTTCGATTCGAGTTAAGAATCATGCAATTCCGACTTGTATAGAGGAAGTTATGGCTAAAATACCGAGCAGCGTGCAAATTTGTGAAATTCTACCCGAACCGACCACATATTAACTTTCCAACCAAACTTTTGGTTCAGTTCTTTGGTGCTCGGCTTGTTTCTACTCTTTCAAACCAGATATGTTCCTTTTTCTAAGAGTCAAATACTTCGGTTATGTCCAATTGTCCTACAAAATATAAAAGCAACCGAAGTAGAATTTGTCACAATTCACAATATTTACATAGTTGAACTATCCAAATATATATATAAATTATGTATAAATTTATGTAAATATTAAACTTATCAATCTACAATTTAACAATTATTGTAATTTATGTAATTATAATAATAAAATATAGTATGAAAAATATTAATTTTTTTTATTTTTTTCACACTTTATCAATATAATTTTAAAAAGCTACAAATTCATTGAATTATAGATATTTTCTCAAAACATTTTCTCAGGACATATATTTGATCCCTACCTTCAGTCTTATTGAATGCTTCAGTCCTTGTCCAGAATTCTGTGATTAGTCTTTCCTTCAACTGCAATTTCCTGTCCATCATGCAGTGTACCCTTGGAGAATTAGAAATTGAATTAAAAATTTTTCAGAGTGAATATGATTATTAACAATTAAGACCCCACTTTACAGTATACTGTTGGCTACCCTGTCGACTACTCCAATTCCAAATCCACCTTCCCCGAGCTAAAGCTTGATGGCAGATGAGAAATTGTTGGTTGCTCCAGCTATTGAACTTGGATCAAATAATTGTAAATATTTAGGTGTTATACTTCCATAAACATCTTTTGCACTTGGAAAGTTTCTCAGGTATGATAAGAAGTTCAACATTAGCTGTCTTTCGTTTTGGTAACAAGCATATTAGTGATCAACTCTGATCAATTCGTAATTTGTCATTCATACATTCAGATCTCCTGATAAATGCAACATCCGGGAGAATCCAAAACTATCTAGAGTTAATGACTGCATCATGTTCTTATCATGACGATAGAAAAACAAAGACCGTCTCGTGCTTTTAGCATAATTGATTGAGACATTTAATTATGACCATTGGTCTTGCGACTTTGTTTTCCACTCGTGACCTTTTCCATTCCATCATATTGCTAAAAAGGATGAGCTGATGTTTTTCATAGATAAAGTCACTGAAACTGCATTAAGAAGCTATCATCAACATTATCGTGTTGCTTACTACTAAACGTTGATTCCCAGAAGCTAACTTTGTTTTAATGTTAGGACAATGCGGCTACCTTGGAGAATAGCAGCTTGAGTGTTTTTGAAGAAGATTGTTGTTCAATACACCTTGCTTTCTTGATTGCTATTGGTAATGCAATATTTAGGAAAGCTGATATGAAGCTTCATGCATGCAGATGATTCCTGGATAGAAATGATGTTTCATTATCTGTTCTTTCTCCACTTTGGTTCTCTTATATGACAAGTCTTTTCCACCCCTAGTTATACTATCACTTTATTTTTTCTTGGCAGTGTTTTGGTGGTTTTCTTTGGGAAAGAATGTCAGGAAACAACCATATTACCAGCATCAGTTGACAGTCTGTTAATGGCAATCAAAAACAACATCCATAGCATATACGCAGCTATATCAGTATGTGGAATGTTGCCTATTTCTATATTCATTCTATTACAGGGTAACTGAAATAAATGGGAATTACAACAACTTCATCTATCTGAGTTGCTTGTTGTCTAATTATTTCAGTTGGTGAAACTCACTGAATGCCATTCTTAGCTTCTATGGAAGATTTACTCCATTTGTCCAGGTAGCAGCATAGTATGTGTCCAACTCGAGCATAATCCTTGATGCATACAAGCAAGGACTTGATGGCAAAATTTCAAAACCTGTCTTGATTGCATTTGAGATTGATTCTTTATATGTTATAATAAGAGGTGATGAATACACGCTGGAGAAGGATTCCACCACAGAGTTATCGACTATCTACAAACTTTCTATGGGAACTTTAGCGAGATAAAACACCTGAAATTGTGACCTCACTTATTGAACATTGTCCTTCTCCTGCTTGTAAGCTTGGATCATTGTTAGACTTCCGGAAAATATAAGCAGGCTGTTTTGGAGATGGAAGAGTGATGCCACTGTTGAGCATGAGAACAACATCTCTCGTGGTTGGTCTGTCCATTGCAGATTTCTGCACACACAAGGCCAATCTGAATGCATCTCAAGGCTTCATGAGGAGCATATGATTCCTTCATTGATAAGTCAATTAGCTCCAGTGCTCTGTCCTCTCTCCATAACTCCCACACCTGTCAAGGCACAATCCACACACATTCAGGGAATTTCAACTAACTATAAGCTAAGGATCACCTGAAGTTTCGGTCACTTACATATGCTATCAAACTCGGGGCAAGATCATCCTGATGGAAGCCATTGTTCTTCTTGCCACTGAAAATCTCCAGTAATATTTACCCCAAAACTAAAGACGTCTGATTTCACTGAAAATTTTCCAAACACTGCATACTCTGGTGGCATATAGCCACTGCATAAGAATAGAGCAAGTGTCAAGGGAGAAACGCCTTTTTTTTTCTTTTTTTCTTTTATTCTTCGGATGAAAACACGCATTTTTTGGAAATTTGAGGCAGTGTGGATTTGAATTTTGTGGCTAACCAAGTTAAGTCCGGCACGCTCTCTACACTCCAGGATGGTTATAGTGGAATAACTTTTTTGTTACACTAATGCTCGCCCTTCATTACTGACTTTTCCTTTACTAGGAATAAATTGAGGAAGTCATTTATGTATTGCATACAGACTGTCTATCTAAAGGTGTGGAGAGCATACTTACAGTGTGCCGACAACTCCTTTCGTCTCTTCATGATCTTGGTCGTCACTGAAAATTCTGGCCATGCCAATGTCTGAGATTTTAGGATTCATCTCTGCATCCAGTAGAATGTTGCTGCTTTTTAAATCCCTATGGATAATCCTCAACCTGGAATCCTGGTGAAAATACATAATGCCACGAGCAATCCCAACAATAATATCAAACCGTTTGCTCCAATCCAAACTGTCCTTCTCGTTTGATCTGCGACAACAATGTCGCATTTGATTAGCATCAAGCAATGCAGCTTATGTTCCTCAATTATCAACATTCAAACAAGAAGTTCTAATTAGACCAACAATGTAGAGAATAGCAGTTGAAAATTTTGAAAGACTTACCAAAAGGAAATAGTCTAAACTTTTGTTTGCTAAGTATTAGTAACTTAACATTGGTTCCTACCCCTCAATGCAGCACCCTAAGATTTTCACAACATTCCTGGGCTGAAGTGTTGCAATCAACATCACTTCATTTTAAAATTCTTTTCTTCCTTGCCCTGAACCTTTTGACAATCTTTTCACAGCAATCTCTTGTCCATCTGAAAGCTGACCACCCTAAATCCATAGTGCAGGAGTGAACTTAATTGCTTTGAATAATCAATTCAAGGCTGCCTACTCACTGAAACAACCACATGTATGCAAAATAACGGTGAGTAGTCATTTGATTTTGAGGTGTCACACACAAGCCTACCTTATAAACTGAGCCAAAACCACCCTGTCCAAGCTTATTCTCTGGGGAGAAATTCCTGGTAGCAGCATAGACAGTCCAAAGATCAAAAACTTCCAGGTCCGGAAGATTCCTGCCTTCCACATGATTATTTGCAGCCAAACTGTCATTGTACAAGTCTAGACTCCTGGCTTTAGATACTCTTCTTTTCCAGTGTTTCCCGACTGTCCTTGAGAAAATTGAAAAGTAAGCTTAATCAAAATTCACATTCAACATGACTCCAAGCGAAGAGGAAATGATAGCTGGATAGGAAGCTGGGGTACGGGCTAACTGAGTGGAGAGGAAGAGAGAGAAAGTTGGCTAGTGTGATGTGCACCGATCCCACACATTTTTTTTTGTTAAAACATTGTGTATAAAATAATTAAATTTGACGTAAATAGTTTATCTGAATTGTAAAATTTTGGTGAGACAAAAAAAAATATAAGAAATAAAGTTAAGGAAAAAGAAAATTGTAAAAAAGTAATGAGAAAGTGAAATTATATGTTTGAATCATATGAAAAATTATGAAAAAAAAAGTATATTATTAAAATTATAAAATTATTGTTACACCTATTTATGCATATGAAATAAAGGCAAAAGAAAGAAAAAAGCTAGGAGATTATTTTGATAATTTTAACTTCAAATGTTCGTCTATTTTCATTTGAATTTTAATAACCGATCTCTCAACATCATGTCTACGTCATTTTTTTTCATTATTTTCATGTGGATCCCCAATAAAAGAAACTTTCTTGATCTTTGTATTTTTCTGACGTTCTTTTTTAATATTAAAATTAAACAAGATCAGTTTCATTCGTAACAGACTTACGATTAAAAAAAAAAAAATACTCCATAACCTGACGTCGCGATAGCCTCTTGTGCAGGTATCTGAGCTCTTCTTCAATTATGAGAGAGGATCTCACTATTTTACTTTCATAAAAAGGGAAGATGTTTACTTAATTAACACGTTAAAGTATAATAAATTTTTATTTTTTTATAATTGTATTGCTATTTTTTAAAATAATAAAATGAACCATTAATTTTTTAAAAATTTAATTAATGTAATTATAAAAAAATAAACATCCATTATATTTTGATGTGTTAATTAAATGAAAATTGAATAAAAATTTTTAGATATGTAGCTGTACCTTTTACTTTCAAACAAACAATGTCCTTGTCCACGTGAAGTCAATTCATCATAAAACTGAGTCAGATGACATTGGGAATTTAGCACGCCCACCGCCTGCTATAAAATAGAAAGGCCTCCGTGTTCATACAATTTTGTCATATAATTAAGTTATACGTTCAATTATTTTATAATAATATATAAATTTTTTATAATAATATATAAATTTATTGTAATAAAAAAATAAATTATAAATTTTTATTACAAAAAATATAGTTATTATTGTAAAAATTTTAAACATTGTTGTATATTATAAAAACGTACAACATTACAATATAACCATCAAAATTTTTTTAAATAGAAAAATCCTTTCATTAAAGAATTCTAAAAATGACACACATTTTCTCCATATCATACAATCATGTTGAACAGCAGCTTCTCTTTTTATTACATTTATTCTTCCTTTTTTTAGGTCGCAATAGGGAGGTCTTGGAACATTTTCAAAATGAAAATAAAAAAAAATTGCTTGTTTATATCTTAGTTATAGAAATATTTTTTCATAAAAAGACACACTCATGAAAAAATTGTGCTTGTTTTTTTAGACAATATTTTTGTAAAAGGCTGACAACCGCTTAGACCATAAATTTTATGGAGAATATTTTTTGACGAGACTCTATTATTATCTTGTCTTTTAATTTTTTCTTAACAAAACAAGATATACAATATTTTTATAAAAAAATTTGGTATTTATAAATTAATATCTATACTTAGTATCTATATTGTGACAAACTTATTTCTTTATGTGACGAGATTTATTATTTTTATAATAAAAAATATCACATTATTTTTTATTATAAAAATAATAAATTCAGTCATAAAAATAAATAAATTTAAAATAATATAAATATCAAATACAGATATCAACTTATGGATAATAACTTGAACCCTTTTAATGAAGTCGGTGCATGTATCCAACAATTTGTTCTGGCTAAAAGTACTTTTTTATTTGAATTATTTTCCTTTCATGCGTCGAATCGAATGACGCCTACATCCTTACCTACTTTTTTTTAAACTAAAAAAAATTTAATATTATTTATATATATTAATTATTAAATTTATAGACAAAAATCAGAATAATTTTTATTTAAATGTTTCATTCAACTCAATTTATAAAAAAAAAAATTACCGTATAAGCACTATTAAATTAAAGTAAGGCTCCTCAAAGTCGATCACGACAATTACTAAATTTAAAATTAATGATGAATAATTAACAATTAAATCAAACAAATTTAAAAATTAAAATCTCAAGCAAAAACTCAAATTTATGTAGTAAATGAGAAATATATATTAAATTATTATTAAATTACCATTTCACTTCACTTGGTTCTTACTTCCTTCGCTACCACCAGGCGACATTGTGGAAGAATTATTCTTCTAGGATTCTAATTGTCACATTCTACGCCGTGGTTTTCCTTGATCCCATGTGCACTATCCTATTATTGTGTGGTGATGAATTACCCTCATATTCATATAGGACATAGTTACATCTATTTTTATTTTCTGCAAGAAAAATTTTTCAGAATTAATACTTTCATATTATGGATCCTAAACTTAATGTTTACATCATAATTAAGAAGAAAAATATACTTTAACAAAGTAAGAATTTACTTGCTTTGTTCCTTTCAAGTTTCACAAAGTCAAAAGTTAATTATTTTAACGTTCCAATTAAAGTTTTGCCTTAAGTTTATTGGTCTTAATGACCTGGAATTAACACGATATTTGGGTTTGATTTATGGCTATTGTGTCCTTTGAAGGAACAAGCAAGAAATGGAATAAAAGAAGCTACGAGAAGAGAAACTATAATCGCAACTCGAGCTTGTCACCTTCAAATTATAATCGAATAACATTATCATGAATCATAAGATGTAATGCTAAATTATGTTACAGTATGTTTGGAAAAATGATTAAACATCTGGGAGAAAACCATAGAGATCTATTGGCTTCTTTTTCGAAAAAAAAAATACTAAATAATTGATTCTAATTGAAACTCGAACTCGAATTATTAAATTTTAAAAATGATTAGAGTACTAGTGTAAAAAAAAAAAAAAAACTTTAAATTAACATATAACTCAGCTTCCCATGAAATAGTCCATAACATTACCACTTTTGCACTCAAGTCCAAATGCCAAATATTAAAAAAAAAAAAAAAAAAAGCCAAAGGACAACCTAACAAAAGAAGCTTCATTCATCCCAACCTTTTAATATATTAATTTATTTTGATCTTGCAATGACAAAGTTCTATATTTTTTGTTTTTTTTTTCCTGGTGCAATTGGACCAAGATTAAAGAAAAGTTCATCCATTGCTTATTGATTATCAAACATGGCCGTCACAAAAATTGAAATTCCAAAAATTGACCATTACACAAATTTCCCTCATCCTCTGCCTACACTTTTGCTGTTTTTTTTTTTTTTTTTCTACTTCTCTAACTAGCTAACAAGTCAGAGTCATTTGAAATGAAATCAGCAAAAGCAAAAGAACGAATTTTTTCGTTCGGGGAGGAAAAAGATATAGAAAGAACAAGTAACACCTTCACCTTTCCTTCTCCCCCTCTTTTGGCTATAGAATTGGTTGAGTTTCCACAACCGCAGCCCACATTCTTCTGTCTCAAATCCAAGTGAAACCATTTGATTTATGAATTATAAGTTATACTTATAAAAAAAAATACGCTAAATTAGAAATCTTCTTCATATTATAACTGTTGGTTGGTTGTATATTTTTAATATAAATATATAATTGCAATTAATGATGAAAACTAGGTTGCGTAAACAAATTGCAACTAAAATGGTGTATCCAATAGTCTTAATAGTGTATCTTATAATGTGAGGACATGGCTAAATTGCTGTCATGTCTATGTCAGACATGTATTGTAAAAAGCATAGACATATAAAAATATGACTATCAAAAAAATATTAAAAAGAATCATATACATTTTGGACACATGAAAAATACTGTATTAGATATGTGTGGTATACATCCTTTTAATGAAAAAAACGAAACAAATAAAAAATAAAAAAAAAATGAGAGAGAGGAGAAAATTGTTTGTGTTCAAGCACTATACTCTCATATATTTGTATATATTGTGTTGTTTATTTTTTTAAAATTAAACAACTAAAATTAAACTTAATTCAAGATTAATGTTATACTTATAAATGAAAACTTATATTATGTATTTATTTTTTTGTACATGACAAAATAATAAAAATCAAACACTAATATATATTTTGAGTTATATACACACATTCTTTAAGATTGACATGACTTCTTGTAAATATTCTGTTGTATTTATATTTATGCAACCTAGTGTAGCTTAGAGTGTAACATAGACTCTGGACTATATCTATGTCCAGAGTCTATGTTGATGCGGTGGGAAAACACTTCCCTAATTACTCGAATAAGACCATCCCTCGTGGGTAATTCATAACAATTATGCAGTTATGCATTCATTAAGCTAGTTGGGCTTTCCCTAGCTATTTGGGTTATTCAATTTGAAACAGAATTGGGTTCCAAACATGTCAACTTCGTACCTTTATGGGTAAAAAGCACTCCAACATTAGCAGACTCCAAGTTCACACCATGTAATTATCAATAACCCGGGGTGGTTTTCCCGAGCGCTTAGATTGTTGTGGTTGAACATCCTGATAGCCAAGGTTATTTGAAAATTGAAATTCCTACATGGGAGCAGGATTGAAAAAAAGATGTCTAAGTGATGAACTAGGCAAATATCTGCAATGGCAATGCACTTGCTGAGTTTCTGTTGATGTTTTCATTAACGACTTAGAACAGTAGTAATTGTGATCTCATTTACAGAACATTGTTGCTCCTGATCCCCTACTGGCAAGTTCATTTGATTGACACAATTCCGGAAAATGAATGCAGGCTGTTTGGGAGATGGAAGAGGCATGTCACTGTTGAGCATGAAAACAACATCCAACATGGTTGGCCTGTCCTTTGCATCTTCTTGCACGCACAGCAGCCCAATTTGGATGCATCTCATGGCTTCGCGAGGAGGGTAGGATTCCTCTAGAGATAAATCAACCATCTCTAGTGCTCTCTCTTCTCTCCATAACTCCCACGCCTGTTAAACTATGAACTTTACATAAAGTATGCATTTTGAAAGTTAGAAGAAAAGGCATACCAGAAAGTTGCATGTCACTTACATATCCTATCAAGCTCATGGCAGGATCCTCCTGATAGAAGTTACTGTTCTTTTTTCCACTTATAATCTCAAATAAAATCACCCCAAAACTAAATACATCGGATTTCACTGAAAATCTTCCAAACACTGCATACTCGGGTGACATATAGCCACTGCATTAAACAAAATTGTTAGAGATTATCTTAGTTTTTCTTAAAGATATATGTGCTTGCGTGTGTATATGGTATAAGTGTACTTACTATGTGCCTACAACTCTTCTTGTCTTGCTTTGAATTTGGTCATCTTTGAATATTCTAGCCATTCCAAAATCTGAAATTTTGGGGTTCATCTCCTCATCTAATAGAACATTGCTGGTTTTCAAATCCCTGTGAATAATTCTTAACCTTGAATCCTGGTGAAGATAAAGGATCCCGCGAGCAATCCCAAAAATGATATCAGAACGTTTTCTCCAATCCAAGAGTGTCTTCCTCGTATCATCTGCAATAAATTTTAAATTTTCCATTGGCATTAGTGAGATGCATACCTAGTTGAAACAATTACAGTGACACAAGACAATGTATTGAGACACAGGATGAGAATTAGGCATACATACATATGCAAAAGGACATACCAAAAAGAAAAGAGTCCAAGCTTTTGTTTGGCAAATATTCATAAATCAACATTGGCTCTTCTCCCTCAATGCAGTATCCTAGAAGCTTCACAAGGTTCCTGTGTTGAAGCTTTGCTATCAATGTAACTTCATTTGCAAATTCTTCCATCCCTTGCCCTGAACTATTGGATAATCTTTTCACAGCAACCTCTTGTTCATTGTATAGCTGACCCTAAAATCACATACAAGATTCTAATTATCGTGGATACTCCATTGAAGGTTTCTTAAATGGCATAACAATCACTGGGAAAAAAAAAGGGAAAATGCCAAAAGCATAGTAATTCTCTATGCATGTCATTAAGAGTTCGTTCATTTTTGTGACATTATATAGTGTGTTCTCACCTTATAAACTGAACCAAAACCACCTTGTCCAAGTTTGTTATATGGAGAGAAATTGTTTGTGGCAGCAAGTATAGTACTGAGATCGAAAAATGCCAAATCCGGATGACTTTCGTTGTGTTCAAACTCCTTTGCTACCCAAGTGTCTTTATATTGATCCAAACTGTTGGCATCAAATATTCGCTTGCTCCATTTTCTTCTCACCGCCCTTAAAAAGAGCAAAGACAATTCTCAAACTAAAATTCACAGAAATATATTCTCTGAAGCTTTACAAATCCATCATTGCCATAAAAGTTGGTTCATTGTGCATATTCAATCGAGGGAAAACAACTAAACTGAAGTTCTTTGTAGGACAATTTGTCACAGCATAGAAGAACAAACGTAAAAGGAAACCCATGAAATAATTTATGTAAAGATTTGTAAAAGTATAAGCCCAATAATTTAAACGGATAACAATAAGAAAGAAACAAGTAATATTAAATGGGCTTTTGGACACCACATATTACCTAAAACCTTAAAGTTTAGATTATGGGTCTTCTAACCACACTTATATATTACTTTACCTCTCCCTTTCTTTCCAATATGAGACTTTTATATTTTATACTCCAACACGACCCCTTACGCAAAAGTCTAACTCACTTAGGATGGGCTCATCTCACTTAGGATGGGTCCAGCTCACTTAGGATGGGAGTATGAACAAACAACGAAAGTTCAACTCACCTGAGTTGGATCCAGCTCACGTAGACTGGCTCTAGTTCACCATTAAATGTGAGGGGCAACAACATTCGAACTCTGATACCATGTAAAGATTTGTAGAAGTATAGGCCCAATAACTTAAACGGATAACAATAAGAAAGAAGCAAGCAATATTAAATGAGTTTTTGGACACCACATATTACCTAAAATCTTAAAGTTTAGGTTATAAGTCTTCTAACCACACTTATATATAACTTTATTCCTCCCTTCTTTTTCAATATGAAACTTTTATATTTTATACTCCAACAATTTACATGTTCTTGCTTCTTACCTTCTGTTTCTACTCTTCCTGAGCAACAAAACGGCTATAATGACAATCACAATCCATGCTGATACGATAGAGAGTACCAGAATGGCTAGCATCCCCTTCCTCTGAAATACACCATGCGATATTCTTGTGCTCTCAGCTGCTTAAGTAAGAAAAGAACGCAATGCATGTGACTAAGAGATAAAATACAAGGCAGAACCAATACTAAAAGCACCAACCTTAAAAGCTGGTGCAGGCTAGCTAGTGCAAGGCAAGGCAAGAGTAAGTACCTAATTGAAGTGCATCAGCACAGGCATACAGATCATAGCCCTCTTCTGAAAACTCCAAGGAGTCCATTAATTTCCCATACCATACCATACAGCCGTGCCCTCTTCCAGCAACATCTGCAATTGCATAGGCCAAGCAAGAGAAATTGCTCATGCATTGCTGCTCGCAGGCCAGTAGGCCCACATTTGCACCTAACCAAACACCTCCTTGTGCATCAGGAACCTTGACATTTTCGACTCTTACAAAACCTTCTCCTTGTTCACACATCAAGGACTGTTGTTGCTTCTTGACACAGCTACCTTCCCCATCTCCCAGATACCGGCCCCTTTCGAGATTTGGTTCATACCCTGGTAAACAAGCACAACCAAATTTACCTTCACTAGGAGCATCACACTCACTATAAAGGCCACAACGTCCATAAGAATGGCACCGGTACATTGGTGCATACCAAACCACTTTCCACTTCCCATCTGTACTTTCATCCAAAATAAGTCTCTTCATCAATCCTGTGTCATCTAGTACTGTTCTTTGCAAACTGGAGGGGTCTTCCTGAAGATCAGCAAAGAACACCTCATCAGGATTGTTGACAAAAGTATAGTTGTACACAAATGCATATTTCCTCCACGGCCATGGGCAGCTTCTCCAATAGTCTTTTGTACCTTTGTACAGCACGAATTGTGGTGATCCACCAGGGTTAAGCTTCAACGAGTAGTCTCCATTTCCAGGATCATCTGCGGATCTCCAAGATGTTAGGAAGTGCTCTTGGCCTGTTTTTCGATTGATTCGAAATCTCATGCCTCTTATCATGGTGTTTGTAGGATAATCAAAGCTTTGCCAGACAATATTACTTGCATCTTGAACCGATAGAACAAAATTTCCTGAATCAAGGAGCTGAGCCATGCAAGTTTCTGTAACTGCAACAGAAACATCTGCAGACCAAACTGCAACTCTTTGATCATGACTACTGTAAAGTACAAGATTTCCATGCTGGTTAAGCAACAGGATTCCTGAGGAACCATTGATGGGTGTGTTCCTGTTTGCCACCCAAATCACAGCTTGCTCTGGCAATCCATGATACCAGATACCAAGGTATCTGTACGTAGAATTTCCAGGGCTGAAAAATCCCAAGGCAAATTTGTTCTCTCTGGAGACTATAATTTCACCATCCCCGATGGTCTGGTTTCGAGCTAGCGTGTCCCTGCTGGAAGTGGCAAATCTGACATGGAAAAGTAGAAGCTGCAGAGAATACAGAACCAGAATTTTAGCATCCATGGGTTTCTCCAGCTCTTCCCATAGGCCATAGCTGATATCATAAAATCTTACGTGTAGTTCTCGACTTCTTGGCATCTATGACTAGTTGAGGCTACCTGGCTCTAGTCTAGCAGTTATTTGACAAGAGCTCCGTCATATTTTCAGATAAAAATATGTCAGAAATATTATTTGAATGTAACTGTCTATATTTAGTTTGTAATAATTCTAAGTGCAACTAAAATAAAAAAAAAAATTACCATTATTTTTTTCATATGAAATCTAACTAATTACATATCAAATATAAGTAGTTGTATTCGGACATAATTTTGATTTTTTTTTTCTAATAAAGTAACTTTTTCCATTTGCCAAAAGATCATTTCTAAGAAGCATTAGACCATTCCCTTCCATTGTGGGTGGCTTTTATTCATTGTGACGTAGCTACCCAGTCGGTCCAATTACTAATTGAGTGGAGGCTTCTTTTTTTTGGGAATATTAAATCAAAACGAAACATGTGATTCTCGATTTATACCGACCCATACACCAGCAATTTTTATTTTGTGTTAAAAAAAAAAACGTAGCGATTTTTTTTTTTGTTTGTCTCCATGACATGTATGTCCTATTATTAGAGGCCCAATTTTGGATGCTAAATTTATCATGGCCTATCGTAAATGTGCATATCATAAGTTGAATAATTATTATACAAAGCAAAATTTTCAAATTATCCTCTAAAAATGGTATATGACTAATAGTTAAAATATAAAATAATAAAATCATAATTAGAGCAGGGATGAAGTCGGGAATTGGGACAGGATCTAGTTCTTAATCAATTCCTAATTTTCGGTTAACTTGAGTTGATCCTACTTCCATTAGAGACCAGACTGATCGAAGACTCACAAGTATAGGTGTCAAAACGGGTCATAGGGTTGGGTTTGGATTGGGTCACTTCGGGTTCAGGTCACTTCGGGTCGGGTTACTTATGGGTCAAGTTATCTTCGGGTCATTTTGGGTTGAGTCACTTCGAATTCGAGTCGGGTTCGGGTTAACCCACGGGTTGGCCACGTCATAAAAAATGATGACGTGACATTTTTTATTAAAAATTTTAAAAATTTAAAAATTTCAAAAATTTTACTAAAAATTCTTTAAAATTAAAGAAAATCATATAATTGAAAAATAATTGAAGAAATTTCTTTTAAAATATTTTAAAAAATTAAAATAAAATTTAAAACTATATAAAAAATTTCAAAATATTCTAAAATTATAATTAAGATTTATATTGAAAATAGTATAATCTATACTTTTTATAATATAAAATATGCTAAATTTTTTTATTTTATATTTTTGTTCCCTTAAGAAAAAAAAAATTCGGACCAAACGGGTCGGGTTAGGGTCGGATCGGGTTTGATCTAAAGATTTTCGGGTCATTCGGGTTCGGGTCATTTTAAGTTAGACCATCATTCGGGTCGAGTTCAGGTCGTATTTTTTCGGACGGGTTCGGGTCAACTCATCGAGTCGGGTCAGATTTTGACACCTCTACTTACAAGAGGCATCTCCGTTACCATCCCAGTCTTAAGACCATTCTCGTCCCTTGGAGACCTCAATGGGTGTGCATTGAGGCTAAGGAAACATTTATTTTCTACGTTATTAAAGAGAGTTTGATTGAAATGAGTATTTGGAAGAATGGTAAAGTTACTCTAATATGACATATGACATAAAGGTAACAATGTTTGAGTTGCTGAACAATCTCTAACAAAACTTCGAGGTAACATATTTGAGTTGCCGAAGAATCTCTAAAAATAATAAAAATAAAACTGAATCTGCTTTGGCACCCTTTTGACAATTCGAATGACAGAAAATTTCTTATCAAGAAGACGCTCAACTCATGGATAGGGCCCTCTTCTTGGGGTTTTATTAGGAGATAGCATGTCCACAGAAGCCGGCAAAGTAGGACTGGAATGTAGATTATTACAAATTTATTATTGGTGATTGTAATTAAAGTGTTAAAATCTGACTTGATTTAATGGGTTGACTCAAATCCGCCTGAAAATATACGATCTGAACCCGACTCAAAGAATGACATAATCCGAAATGATCCGAAAATCTTGGGTCAAACCCGAACTTACCCTACCTCGACCTGTCTGACCAGAACTTTTTTTTTTTTCTTAAGGGAACAAAAAAATAAAATAAAATGATTTAGTGTATTTTATATTATAAAAAGTATATATTCTATTATTTTAAATATAAATCTTAATTATAAATTTTTTTAGAATATTTTGAGATTTGTTATACAATTTTAAATTTTATTTTAATTTTTTAGAATATTTTAAAAGAAATTTCTTTAATTATTTTTTGACCATATAATTTTCTTTGATTTTAAAGAATTTTTAACAAAACTTTTTAAATTTGTAAATTTTTTAATAAAAAATATCACATTATAATTTTTTATGATGTAATCAATCTATAAATTGACTCGAATCCAAACCAAACCCGAACTAATACAACTTAAAATGACTCGAAGATAACTTGACCTATAAGTAACCCGATCCAAAATGACTCGAACTCAAAATTACCCAACCCGACCCGATGACCCATTTTGACACTTATAATTATAATAACTACTCAACTGTTTTTGGTACTGTGAGTTCAAGCATATACTTTGTGAAAAAAATTAATGTACAAATTTTACGGCAAATCAAGGTTTTGCTGAGCAAGCAGTGCTCACATCTTGAGAAGATCTGTCTCAAGCTATTCTACTCTATTACATGCTGATATAATTGGCATAAGTCATCCTTGTGGTAACTAATTTTTAATTTTTATACTATCTTTTATTTTTTTATTCTTATTCTAGCATTAAAAAAAAAAAGAATTTTGTCACCAAATCTATACATTTCAAACTAACGACTAGCAACTTGGAAGTCGCCAAATTTGACAAAGGTCGTCATTTTGTAAAGAGAAAAATAGGAGACAAGTTTGAATAGAATTGTGTAATTAGATGGGTAAAATTCTGTATTGTGAAAAAACGCCTATTTAAAGTCAACATCATTAACAGAGTGTGTTGATATGTTGACAACATTCAAGTTTCATTAACAGCTATTAATAGTGACATAACTTCAACGTGGCATTTTACTTTAGCCAATTTTTTCAAGCCGAGTCAAAAAAACCTACGTAGCCCACCTTCGATTTCCTCGACCTTTTGTTCCACAGTAAGTCAAAAAGAAGACAAATATACATGCCATATTGTTTTTTTTTTTTTTCTTTATCAGCGAGTCACAGAACCAACCAAAGAAATTCTTTGTGGTTCTTCCATTCTAAAATCTGTGGCATCCTGCAATTGGATTCTCGAAAATGAAGTATAAATAGAGGTGTCAAAAAATAACTCGATCTGATAATTCGTTTGAATTTATCTGAAAAAATTGAGTTAAGAATCTAATTTTTCAACTCGAATTCAAAAGTGACACAACTCAAAAATAACCCGAAAATTTTAAATTGGATCTGGGTCACCCGTTGGGTTAAAAAAAAAATAAAATAGTGAAAATTTTTCTGACTTTTACCTTTGACTTATCTTTTTTAAATATTTATTAGTACTATTTTTGTAAAATATAGATATATATGACGCAAAAAGTGACACAACCCAAAAATGACTCGAAAATTTTGAGTTAGATCTAGGTCACTTGTTGGATTAAAAAAAAGATAAAATAGTAAAATTTTTTTTGACTTTTACCTTTGATTTATCTTTTTTAAATACTAATTAGTATTATTTTCATAAAATATAGATATATATTATGAAAAAATTAAATTTAAACGTTTAGTTTATTATAGAAATAAATTTTAAATTTAATTAAAATATTTTATTTTAGTGAAAAATAATTTAAAAAAATAATAGTTCAGTACGAATTCAACCCGAATTCGATCTGAATCCAACTCGAACTAGAAACGACCTAACCCAAATTCAATCTAACCCGACTTTTTGACACCTGTACAAAGAATGATCAAAACAAAAAGAAAAACAAAAAATTTTATAGTCATATAATTAAGTGACCAAACAATTTTTTCATTTATATTTTCTACGATAAAAAAGATATTTTATATAATTATTATAATAAAAAATATTATTATTTTTTTATTTATATTTTTTAATTATAATTATATAAAATATACTCATTATTTTTTGTCATTATTTTTTTATAGTCAAAGAAAAATTACCCACAAACAAAGAAGAAGGATAAGAAAAGAAATTAAAGGACAAAAAATAATCTCAATCACGTCCATATTAGTGGAAAATAAATTAAACGAGAAACGGGTAACCTGATGAAAGATGGATTGATGGGCAACCTCGTAATCTTTGTGAAGAACGCAAAATCCTGTAAACGACGCCGTTGCTGCTCCTGTAAATCTAAAGAATAATCTGTTTATATTTGAGCCTATCTTAAAATTAATCTGAAGAATAAAAGGTCTGTACTAAACGGATTAAATTTCTGATCAAATTTTGAATTTCGGTATTAAATTCACCTCCAGATCTAGAAATCTCGAGCTCTCCACCTGAAGCAACTCGCTGGATTCGTTGCTGCAGCAGCGTGGAGATGGCGAGCATTCGGAACAGAGAACCCCTGCGCTGGAATTCGAGGCTTGCGCCGTCGGAATTTCACCGGGAGGCATATTGAAGAAACGGCGGCGCCGCAGGAGGAGCTCCCCGGTCAGTGAGGGTAGCTTCCATGGAAAAAAAGAACAAGAAAAAATAATGAGAAAAAAAAAAAGTGATCATTTGGAGTACGTGGCATATTTCGCCGACTGAGATTAACGAATTTTACCACGTAACACGCTACATCGTTTCCAGGTGAAAGTAAGGTCACGACCTAATGGCTAATACCAAAATTAGAAGTTCCTAATTTGTTAATAAAGTTTTTTAACAATATTAATTTTATTAGGATTATTTTAAATATAAACAGTGATCAGTATTGAGCAGTATTGAAAATAATCTCACTCATCTGTATTTTAGTGACAGAGTTAAATTTGATTTCATTAATATTTAATAAATAAATCGATCTCTTTGACATTATTAAATAAAATTTTAACAAATAAGAATTACCTTAACTCTAACTTAAAGATTTAATAATTAATATACTCAATAATTTTTTTTTATAAAAAAAAAAATTATAGATGCTAACTTACAAATAAACAATTAAAAAATAATGATCTAAATATGAACTTTACCTGTGATTTGATCCAATAAAGATAGAATGGCGAGAGTGCGCCGAATTTTTTTTTTTTTAAATTAGAATTTATTTTTCTTCTAAATAGTTTTTGTTATTATCTGAAAGGCGGCTCACCACCAGATGTGTCAAAAAGTAATTCGACTCGATAAATCGTTTGAATCCACTCAAAAAAATTGGGTCAGGAATTTGATTTTTTAACTCAAATGTAAAAGTGACATAACTCGAAAATAACTCGAAAATTTTGAGTTGAATCTGAGTTGGATATGGATCACCCGTTGGGTGAAAAAAAAAACACAAAATAGTGAAATCTTTTTTGACTTTTTACATTTGACTAATCTTTTTTAAGTACTAATTAGTACCATTTCGTAAAATATAGATATATATGTGACACAATAATTAAATTTAAACATTTAGTTCGTTATATGAATGAATTTTAGATTTAATTGAAATATTTTATTTTAATGAAAAATAATTTTAAAAAAATAATGATTCAGTGTGAATTCGACCCGAATTTGATCTGAATCTAACCCGAATCTGAAATGACCCAACCTAAATCTAAACCGAATGTAACGTGACTTGAAAGTAATTCAACTGAAAATGACTCGAATCAAAAATGATTTAACCTAAACTCGACTCAACTCAACTTTTTGACACCTCTGCTCACCACCTATGACCAGCCTACGGCCATTTCCCTATCGCCTTGAATTGATGCTCAATTTTTTCTATGTAAACATCTTCTCCAATTAATTGAAATGTTTCAATTTTTGTTAACAAACTTAGAGGGTATTTGGTTTTATTGGTGTAAATTATTATTACTGATTGTTAATTGTTATTATTGTTATTGATTATCGTTATTGTTACTGATTATTTATTATTGTTACTTATTTTTATTAGTTAACGAATATAATGAAATTGTAGTGTTTGATTAAATTAATATTAAGCATTGCTAATTAAATAATAAAATGATAATTTTAGATATTTTATTTCTATTTTATTATAATAAATAATTTTTTATTTTTAGTTAATCTAAACTAGTGTTATAAAAATATATCTTATATATTTGTAAATAAATATTTATTAAATATGTAACTTGAAGATCAATATAATTTATAACAAATATTATTATTTTTAAAAATATTATTTTTCTATACAAATTATTGTACTAAAAAATGTTATTATTTTTACTAATTTAGGTTACTGTTTATACGTTTAAATAAAAGAAAAAAGGGAACAAAAAGTGCGTCTATGAAAATAATATTATTTATATTTGAAATCCATCAAGTGAAGCAAAACAAAAAAATGTTTAGTTTCTTTATGAATTTATGAATAAAATAATATTAATTTACATTCATTAAATTACCGTTCACAAAAAGAAAATTAAAGAAAAATACTTATTAGTCCAGCAAAATGCCAACGGAGCATCCTTTGCACCAGCGGAATCATCTTTTTAATAAAGAGCAGTTCTGTAATTTTGTATTTAATTAGTTGTTGATAAAAATAAAAAGTAATTTTACTTCACTTTTGTATCAATTATTTTTAGAGTCATCTATTATCAATCAGCTGCCAATATTTTTTTAATTAAATACCTAATATCTTACATTTTAGAATAGTAATAACAACAGTAACTTCCAAACACAAAACCAAAAATTCTCTTATTGTCCACATTTGTCGTACCTGAATTTTTTTTTAGCATAAGAAAAAGATGCATTGTCAGTATATGAATTATTGTAGTTGTAGGTTGAGATAGAGAATTATTTGTTGATATCTTTATTCAACATCTCATATAAAAGGAATCTATTATTTAAATATTGATAAATTTAAGCACAGCTTACATAATGATTATCAAATTTTAAACTCAATATCCAACTATTACTAAATTTTTTAAACTCAACATTAGGTCGAGGACAACCAACCTCTTGTAAAAAGAAGGATTGTTAGGATAAAAATTTAAATTTCAATCGATTAAATAGAAATGCGTTGAATTATTATAAAATTATTATTTCCCTAGTGTCACACTTGAAATTAGCAAAAGTGGGTTTAACTTTTGGAATAGCTGCATTAACGCGATGGTCTGCCTAGCTCACGAAGACGCGAGGAAAAAAAGAGAAGCAAAAGAAAATTCTTAGCATAATTATCAACACAAAAGTTTCAGTTCGGCGATCAAATGGAAACACCTCAGTCGGTTTTTTTTTTTTTTATCCTTTTTAGTTAATAGCTCAGCAGTTAAAAATAAGGAGATAAGGAAATAATTAAAATTCAAATCATTATTTTTTTAATTAGAAATCACTACTTCCAATCGTATTGACTATCATTACGTCTTCCTCGTCGGTATAGACATAAAATAAAAGAAAAAAATGGTCAATAGTGATGGCTTTATCAAAATGGAGTCGGCAACCAGAAGCATTAATTCATGACAAAAACAAGAACATGTGGTCCATGTGCCTAAATGACGAAAATTGGGTTCGATTCATTTGAAACGGTTTGGAAGAAGCTGGCGAGGGCAACTTGGTAGAATTGTATTAATTTCCTTTTCGAAATACTGACTTTTATCTTAAATAAAAAATCAAAATTTTTAATAATATTATGAATTTTCAAAATCGTATTTTGAATTTTAATTAAAAAAAAGCAAGCACCTTTAGTCTAATACAATCGTCGAATTGAATGATGCCTACTTCCTTAACTACCAACAGGCGCCTCTGTGAAAGAATTATTCTTCTACGATCCTAATAGCCACACTCTACGTCATGGTTTTCCAGTTTTCCTTGATCCTATATGCACTATCCTATTATTGTGTAGTGATGAATTACCCTCGTTCATATAAGGCATAATTATATCTAATTTATACAACAAAAAATTTTTCAAAATCATGATTGTAAAAATCAAATTACACTAAACTATTCGACTAAGAGTCGACTACTGGTCTGGTCCAATTTTAATAGAAAACGAGAAAACAATAAACCTACTTTTAAACTGAAAAATTGATCGATTTGATTAGTTGAACTAGTACAAGATCGTTTTTTTTTTTGTTTGGTCAGTTGAATAGTTGCCTTCGGAATTGAACAAAAATCCTAGTAAGTGAACAGCAAGCCTCAAACCATATGGACAAAGTGATGGGACAAAGGTCCACAAACCACCTGTACCAAATGCATTTTAAGAAATGTATTATCAAACATTACATTTTTTTTCTTCTTTAAGAAATAATGAATACATAAATTAATATTTACTTTGTTCTTCTTTTATTAGACAAAAATTACTTACAACTATCATACATTATATTAATAATTTTATACATAATAACTATTCATATATATTATAAAATTAAATATATCATTGCTATATTATATGATATTATATTACATGTAACATTTATATCTTGTATATAATCACATTTTATACATTTATACTTTTATATAGTATATAAATATTAAATATTTTTTTTATATATTTAATATTAAATATTGATTTTATTGGTTTAATTCTGGTTTAATCGGTTGAACCGATTAGATCATGAATTTCTAAGATATTTAGTTTAATGACCAGTTCAGTTTTTAAAATTTTAGTCAAAATTAACATTTTCATATCATGGATCTTAAACTTAATGTTTACTGCATAATTTGGGAGAAACACATACTTTAATTAAGTTTTAGAACTTAATTAATTTATTCCTTTCAAATTTTACAAAATAAAAAGTCAATTCATTCAACGGTCTGGTCAAGATTTTGCCTCAAGATTGTTAGACATAATGACCTCAAATTAGCAGGATATTTGAGTATGATTTATGGCTATTTTGTTATTGAATGGAACAAGCAAGAAATGGAAGAACAAAAGCAAGTTAAATAGAAACTATAATGGCGACGCAAGCCTGTTACTTTTAAATTGGAATTGAATAACCTTCTCATGAACTACAAGATATGATGTTAAATTATGTTGCAATGATGTTTGGAAAATTATTAAAAATCTCGGAGAAAACCATAAAGATTTTTGGATGTTTACTTTCCTTTTGTAGAAAAAAAAAAAAAAAAAACTTGAAACTAACGTATGAGTCAGATTCCTACGAGATAGTCCACAACATTGCCACTTTTGTAGTAAAGTCCAATTCCTTTTGGTTCATTAAAAATTTATCGGGTTGTGAATTATACAAGTAACTTTTTTTTTTTATATATCTCGTATCTTTCTCTGAACTCTAATTATTAGGTGTTTCATGAGAGTTAGTCATGTACAAATCTTAAATATAAAAAAAAATGCCAAATGACTATTAAAAATAGAAGCTTATTTCACCCCTACCTTTGAGAACGTGAATTTATTTTTATTTTGTTTTATTTTTCCTGGTGCAATTGAACCAAGATGAGAAAGTTTCATCCATTGCTTATTGATTATCAAACATGGGCGTCACAAAAATTGAAATTCCAAAAACTGACCATTACACCAATTTCCATCATCCTAAGCCCACATTTTTGCTACTGTTTTTTTTTTTTTCTTCCTGTCTACTCTAACTCGCCAACTGGTCAGAGTCATTTGAAATGAATTTAGGAAAAATAAAAGAACGAATATTTTCATTCAAGGAGGAAATAGATACAGAAAGAAAAAGTAAGACACCTTGACCTTTGATTTCCCCTCTTTGTTGGCTATGAATTCGTTGTGTTGCAACAACTGCAGCCCACGTTCTTCTGACTCAAATCCAGTTGAAACCAGTTGATTTATGGGATGACAAGTAATCATGATAGTTAATTATTCGGAAAAGTTACGACGAACAAGGTGTGCAAATCCACCCATAACACCGTTATACCCATCAATTTTACATTTTTAACTTTTTAACGCAGATATATAATTACAGTTAATGATAAAAACTACAACTGATCTAATAATTATTTGTAAAAAATATATATAAATATAAAAATTTGACACAAAATGATGATATGAATTTCAATTATTTATTGAACAGTGAGTGCAGTATAGTTAACGATTTAGATTTAAAATGTAAGTTTGTGTTATCATTTTGTGTTAATTTTTTATGTTTATGTATAGTAATGTAACCCAAGATGTACGAACACCGATAAATTGTCACTGTATTCATGTCAAATATGTGTCAAACACAACACGAACATCTAAAAAATATATCTGTAAAAAAAATAAAAAAAGTTAGGCACGATTTGGATATGTCAAGGACATAATTAAGACATGGCGAAGACAATTTTTTTAAAAAATTAATAAAATAAAAAAAAGCTTTTTTTTGTGTTCAAATACTATATATTGTTTTTGTATTTGTGTATATTATATGATTTATTTTTTAAAATTTTAACAACTAAAATTGAATTTAACTCGAAATTACTATTACACATCTAAATGAATGCTTATTTCATATATTTATTTTTGTAAATAACACAATAATAAATATTAAAAGATAATATATATTTTGAATAACAATATTTGTTCGGATTTATGTGTTTATATCACTATGGGGGTGGGGGTGTGTATAGTCAAATAGTTAAATTCATGTATCGTTTGTATCTTTTTTCTTTATTCAAATTTATGTATCGTCGTATTTATATTTATCATGTTTATATATCGTCTTTTATGTGTTTGTGCTACCTAGAATGTAACGTATAATGTGGACAATATCTGCATAAGGAAGGTCATAATAATTGTGCGGTTATGCATTGATTGAGCTTGTTGGGCTTTGTCGAGAGATTTGAGTTATTGTAACAGTATTGGGTTGGTCTATTTTAAGTTTTGGGTTAATCCCAAAGAAATTTATATTTAATATATTTAACTTTTAAATAGATTTAAAATTTAAGGATCCACTTTTACTAATTTTAAGTATGCAAATTTGGAATGTAATTTTGTTATTAAAAGATGAAACCTTGCAACTAAATGGTAGAAGTTGTTTACATTGAACTAGTATTCAAAACTGTATCCTGTTTTTCTCTTAAAATATGACAGCTTTTGTCAAATTTGGCGACTTCCAAGTTCCTAGACGCTAGTTTGAAAGGTGTCCATTAGGTGACAAAATTCTACGGACGTGCTGTCTCCGAGAAAAAATCCCAACAAGAGAGCCCCATCGACTTGGACGTCTTCTTGACAAGAAATTTTCTGTCGTTCGACTTGTCAAAGGGAAGTCCTCCAAAAAAACAAAAAAAAGACTTGTCCAAGGGGACCCAAAGCAAATTCAGAGTTATTTTCCTTTCGTTTGAGAACGTTCGGCGACTGAAACATGTTGCCTAAAAATGTTTTGTTAGAGATTGTTCGGCAACTCCAACATGTCACCTTTATCTCATATGTTATGTTATAGTGACTTCACCATTCTTCCGGATGCCCCCCTTTCAATCAAACTCTTTAGTAATACCGAAAATATATGTTTCCCAAGGCACAATGCACACCCATTGAGGTAGCCAAGGAATAAGAATGTTCTTAGAAGACTAGGATGGCAATGGAGACCTGTTCTGCAGATCTTCGTTTGTTTTTGTTCTGACAAAGTTGAGAGGCCAATGTAAGTTGATAGAGAGAAATTTGGACAATTCTCTTTAGATAATAATTATTTAATTTAATTTTTCTACTAAAATTCGAGGACGATCTCCAATCTCTCTTGAAAATAAGGATGAAATCCCAAAATACATTTCTGACAAAGATGAGAATGACAGTAAAACTTGAGATCGAAAATTAGGATAACTATCTTCGCCATAGTTGTCATCCCTGCTTAAGACCTTTACAACGCAGCCATAACAAGTATCGGCACATTTATTACTTGAAGACCACAACAAATTTAGCATCCAAGATGGGCCCTCCAATAATAGCACACACATGTCATCCAGATATAAACCATGACATATCTATTCAATGCTACTGATATGTCAAGGTTTCATCACATGGACAGATTAGTTTTTTACATTGTATCCACGTGTACTTAATTTATATAATTATATTTTTTAATTATAATTATATAAATTATACACGTATGAATATAATATAAAGATCAGTGTCTACCTATAAATATTTTTTTGAATGAATAAAAGCCTGTTTTTTTTATCACAGAGGACAAAATGTCAACCCAAATAGTTTCCTTGGGATTGAGCTGGTTTCCTGGCTCATAAGAAAAATGGAAAAGGATCGTCGACAACTCGACATAGTACTAAATAATAGAGAAAAATATGCAGCAGATAAATTTTAAAAAATATCTATTAAATAAATTATATAATAATTTTAATAAAATTTAAAACATAACTGTACGCTCAATAATAGAAATGGTCTACCTGTCTTAGAAATAGTCTATCAAATAATTGCTAGACTCAACAACCCAAGTGGCCTCAACTAGTCATAAATGCCAAACCAATGAGGATCTCACATATATCAGCTATTCTTTTGAGGGAAAAAGCTTTTTGGCTTTGCCCTAACCAACTGTGTTGGTTGTTGTCATGCACAATACACACAACACAATAAATAAAGTATATAATATTAAAAAAATTATATAATATATTTATCATATCATTAAAAAAAAAAATTAAAAATTAGTTATACATATTATATATAACGCATGTAATTAGTTATATAATTTTTTAAACGTAGTATATATTTTATTTATTATATTATTTATAATAATTATAAAATAATTATTTAATGACAATCATATAGTAGTACTTTTCTTTGAGATGACAAGAAGTACACATAAGATTCTATAATATCAGTGACGGCCTATGGGAAGAGCTTGACAAATCCATGGATGCTAAAATTGTGTTTCTGCTTTCTCTGCTCCTTGCACTTTTCCATGTTAGATTTGCCACTTCCAGCGGGGACACCCTAACTCTAAACCAAACGGTCAGGGATGGAGAAATTATAGTCTCCAGAGAGAATGAATTTGCCTTGGGATTTTTCAGCCCTGGAAATTCTACGTACAGGTACCTTGGTATCTGGTATCATGGATTGCCTGAGCAAGCCGTGGTTTGGGTGGCAAACAGGAACACGCCCATCAATGGCTCCTCAGGAATCTTGTTGCTAAACCAGTATGGAAACCTGGTACTTTACAGTAGTCAGGATCAAAGAGTTGCAGTTTGGTCTGCAGATGTTTCTGTTGCAGTTACAGAAACTTGCATGGCTCAGCTCCTTGATTCAGGAAATTTTGTTCTATCGGTTCAAGATGCAAGTAATATTGTCTGGCAAAGCTTTGATTATCCTACAAACACCATGATAAGAGGCATGAGATTTCGTATCAATCGAAAAACAGGCCAAGAGCACTTCCTAACATCTTGGAGATCTGCAGATGATCCTGGAACTGGAGACTACTCGTTGAAGCTTAATCCTGGTGGATCACCACAATTCGTGCTGTACAAGGGTACAAAAGACTATTGGAGAAGCTGCCCGTGGCCGTGGAGGAAATATGCAATGGTGTATAACTATACTTTTGTCAACAATCCAGATGAGGTGTTCTTTGCTGATCTTCAGGAAGACCCCTCCAGTTTGCAAAGAACAGTACTAGATGACACAGGATTGATGAAAAGACTTATTTTGGATGAAAGTACAGATGGGAAGTGGAAAGTGGTTTGGTCTGCACCAATGTACCGGTGCCATTCTTATGGACATTGTGGCCTTTATAGTGAGTGTGATGCTCAAAGTGAAGGTAAATTTGGTTGTGTTTGTTTACCAGGGTATGAACCAAATCTCGAAAGGGGCCGGTATCTGGGACATGGGGAAGGTAGCTGTGTCAGGAAGCAACAACAGTCCATGGTGTGTGAGCAAGGAGAAGGTTTTGTAAGAGTTGAAAATGTCAAGGTTCCTGATGCACAAGGAGGTGTTTGGTTAGGTGCAAATGTGGGCCTACCGGCCTGCGAGCAGCAATGCATGAGCAATTTCTCCTGCTTGGCCTATGCAATTGCAGATGTTGCTGGAAGAGGGAGTGGCTGTGTGGTATGGTATGGAAAATTAATGGACTCCTTGGAGTTTACAGAAGAGGGCTATGATCTGTATGCCTGTGCTGATGCACTTCAATCAGGTACTTACTCTTGCCTTGCCTTGCACTAGCTAGCCTGCACCAGCTATTAAGGTTGGTTCTTTTACAATTGTTTCTGCCTCATATTTTATCTCTTACTCACTTGCGTTGCATTCTTTTCTTACTTAAGCAGCTGAGAGAGCAAGAATATCGCATGGTGTATTTCAGAGGAAGGGGATGATAGCCATTCTAGTTCTCTCTGTCTTTTCAGCATGGATTGTGATTGTCATTATAGCCTTTTTGTTGCTCAGGAAGAGTAGAAACAGAAGGTAAGAAGCAAGAGCATGTAAATTGTTTCGTGGGTTTCCTTCTACATTTGTTCTTCTATGCTGTGACAAATTGCCTACAAAGAACTTCAGTTTAGTTGCTTTCCCTCGATTGAATATGCACAATGAACCAACTTTTATGGCAATGATGGATAAGTAAAGCTGCAAGGAATATATTTTTGTGAATTTAGTTTGAGAATTGTCTTTGCTGTTTTTAAGGGCGGTGAGAAGAAAATGGAGCAAACGAATATTTGATGCCAAGAATTTGGATCAATATAAAGACACTTGGGCAGCGAAGGAGTTTGAACACAACGAGAGTCATCCGGATTTGGCATTTTTCGATCTCAGTACTATACTTGCTGCCACAAACAATTTCTCTCCATATAACAAACTTGGACAAGGTGGTTTTGGTTCAGTTTATAAGGTGAGAACACTATAAAGCCTCACAAAAATGAACGAATTCTTAATGACATGCATAGAGAATTACTACGCTTTTGGCTTTTTCCCTTTTTTTCCAGTGATTGTTATGCCATTTAAGAAACCTTCAATGAAGTATCCACGATAATTAGAATCTTGAATGTGATTTTAGGGTCAGCTATCCAATAAACAAGAGGTTGCTGTGAAAAGATTATCCAAAAGTTCAGGGCAAGGGATGGAGGAATTCGCAAATGAAGTTATACTGATAGCAAAGCTTCAACACAGGAACCTTGTGAAGCTTCTAGGATGCTGCATTGAGGGAGAAGAGCCAATGTTAGTTTATGAATATTTGCCAAACAAAAGCTTGGACTCTTTCCTTTTTGGTACGTCCTTTCAAATATCTATGTATGTCTAATTCTCATCCTGTTTCGCAATCCATTGTCTTGTGTCACTGTAATTGTTTCAATTGAGGTATGCAGCCCACTGACGCAAATGGAAAATTTAAAATTTGTTGCAGATGAAACAAGGAAGACACTCTTGGATTGGAGAAAACGTTTTGATATCATTTTTGGGATTGCTCGCGGGATCCTTTATCTTCACCAGGATTCAAGGTTAAGAATTATTCACAGGGATTTGAAAACCAGCAATGTTCTATTAGATGCAGAGATGAACCCCAAAATTTCAGATTTTGGAATGGCTAGAATATTCAAAGATGACCAAATTCAAAGCAAGACCAGAAGAGTTGTAGGCACATAGTAAGTACACTTATACCATATACACACGCAAGCACATATATCTTTAAGAAAAACTAAGATAATCTCTAACAATTTTGTTTAATGCAGTGGCTATATGTCACCCGAGTATGCAGTGTTTGGAAGATTTTCAGTGAAATCTGATGTATTTAGTTTTGGGGTAATTTTATTGGAGATTATGAGTGGAAAAAAGAACAGTAACTTCTATCACGAGGATCCTGCCATGAGCTTGATAGGATATGTAAGTGACATGCAACTTTCTGGTATGCCTTTTCTTCTAACTTTCAAAATGCATACTTTATGTAAAGTTCATAGTTTGACAGGCGTGGGAGTTATGGAGAGAAGAGAGAGTACTAGAGATGGTTGATTTATCTCTAGAGGAATCCTACCCTCCTCGCGAAGCCATGAGATGCATCCAAATTGGACTGCTGTGCGTGCAAGAAGATGCAAAGGACAGGCCAACCATGTTGGATGTTGTTTTCATGCTCAACAGTGACATGCCTCTTCCATCTCCCAAACAGCCTGCATTCATTTTCCGGAATCGTGTCAATGAACAAAACTTACCTGTGGGAGATCAGGAGCAACAGTGTTCTGTAAATGAGATAACAATTACTACTGTTCTCAGTCGCTAAAAGAAATCATCAACAGCAACTAACCAAGTGCATTGCCATTGCACATATTTGCAGAGTTCATCACTTTGACATCTTTTGTTCAATCCTGCTTCCCCATGCAGGCGTTTCATCCTTCAAACAACCGTGGCTATCAGGATGTTCAACCCGAACAATCTATGAGCTCGTGCAAACCACCCCGGGTTGGACATTGTTCAAGAACTTGGCAGTTCTACCATTAGACCACATAGCTAGTCCCAAAATTTTCTTTACCAGTGATAAATTACATGGTGTGATCATTAGAGTCCGCAATAAAATCACAATTCTTATGCACATGGCCGAGACAACCACAAAGATAGCTGAAGTTTGACAATCGTTCGTATTTAAAAGCAATCCAGAGAATTTCACTATTTCCATTTCGCACCTTCAATCCTTTAACAAGAGGATTACAAACATTAAGCATGACTCTAAATCTCAAAAATCTATTTCAGCTGCCAACTCCTTCTTCATCAACTTCCATGAAATTACCTACCCATTTCTCAAAACCATAGTTATAACTCTAGACATTGCACTCAGAAGCATACCATAAGGCCGGACCATTCCCCTCCCCCCCCCCCCCCCAAACACCAAAAAAAAGACCCTAAAACTAAAATGTTTCACTTTCAACGGCAGCTTATCTGCCGAAACTTCTTGTAAAATTAAAACATGCTTGTCAAAGGTCTAGAGAGCATTATCCACCACAAATTTTCTATCAGAAGAGCTTTACCGAGGCCAGGGAGAGACCATGTCATTTTTTCGCTTCCAACTAGTTTTACCTTTTGGCATAGTTTTTGAAATTTTAGTTGTATCATTGAGTTAGTGTTCTAACTGATAAGTCATTTTCAACTAGTAAAATACTAAGAAACACTAATATAATAATTAAGACTTGTTCATTAAATTATTTATCAATCATTCACTTATTGAAGTGTTGCACTCTTAACATTCATTGATTATGAAATTCATAAACTTTATTAAAGGGTATAAGTGTTTTTTCTATGTTTCTTATTGTTTTTAATATAAATAAATATGAGTCTACCTTTTAAGGTTAAAACTCTTTCTCTATGTTTCTGTTTCCTTAATATGGTATCAGAGTAAGAGAATTGAAAATCATAAAATACAAAAAAAATTAAAAATAAAAAAAAATATTTCTGTTGCAATTGTTTTTCTTGGCATGGAGAATTTTCTGTTGCAATTCCTTTTCTTGGCCTCTCTACCCGCTACAGTGCGATGCTACAGTACCCCCGCTACAGTGACTGCTACAATGCTCCGTGAACAGAATTCTCTGTTGATTGTGTCATAAAGTGGTGAAAATGACAGATTATTAGTTTATGAAATTCTAAAGAGGTAAATTATTCCCAAAGTGAAAAAAGTAAGTTAATAATGCCCAGCAACTCTACAAATTAGTTCCTGTTTCTACCTTTGTCCTTTCATTGGCCCACAATGGAAAGTAAAAGTCCATTATTGGCTCAACAGATTACTACCTGTAAGTTGAATGGTAGTAATTACTTACAGTGGTCTAAAGCAGTTAAGGTTTATTTGACGGGTCAAGGAAAGGAGTCTCACCTCACTGAAGAGTCATCTTCAATTGATGAGAAAGTCAAATCCACATGGATTCAAGAAGATGCCCAGTTAGTTACTCAATTATGGAATTCAATGGAACCTGAAGTAGCTGACATGTGTACTCATCTTGATACATGCAAGCAAATTTGGGACTATGTGCGGTTATTGTACTCGAGTAATTTAACACGCATGTATGACTTGTCTGAACAATATTTTCAGTTGCAACAAAACAATAGAAGTGTGACTGAGTATTTTGCCACCCTCAAACGGTTATATGAGAAGTTAAATGTGGTATTGCCTCTTTTAGCTGATATTCGTGTGATGCAACAGCAAAGAGAACAAATGGTAGTTCTCAAATTTTTGGCTAGTCTGAAGCCAGAATTTGATTCAGTCAAATCTCAAATTTTGGGAGGTGCAGAACTTCCATCCTTTGCAGAGACATACTCTCAGGTTTTGAGAGCATCGATACGAGATAATTCTCAGAGTGGCAATCTCTTAATGGTTGATAAATCAGCCTTGTCACTCAATCATCTAACAGTGGGAAAGGTGATTTATCTTATGGAGGCAGAGGTTATCGTGGTAGTAGTGGTCGTGGTTTTCGAGGAGGCCGTGGTGGTAGAGGCCCACCTCGACATTGTACTCATTGTGGACTTGATAATCACACTATAAAGACTTGTTGGGATTTGATTGGCAAACCACCCCGCTTTGCTAACGTTGTCACTTCTAATAATGTAGAGACTAGTTCATCAACACTGGTCAAGCCTAAGGTTGTCTTTGATCCAAAACAAGTGATGGTGTCAGAAGAGGAGTATTCTAAGTTCCTCAAGTATCAGGCAGCTAACCAAGCATCTCTTCCAACTGCCTCTTTCGCCCAGAAAGGTAATCCTACAGCTTGCCTTTCCTTTAGTTCATTCACCTCAAAGCCTTGGGTTATTGATTCTGGTGCCAGAGATCATATGTCAGGTACATCTAGCATTTTTTCTCACTTACCAAAATTACATTAGCTGATGGTTCCACAATTAGTGTCAGTGGTATAGGAACTGTAAAACCCAATTCTTCTCTTTCTTTGTCATCTACTTTTTATATTCCTTCTTTTCCATTTAACCTTATGTCTGTTAGTAAACTCACCAAAAATTTAAATTGTTCAGTCTCCTTCTACCCTGATTCTGTTGTTAACCAAGATTTGAAGACAAAGAAGATGATTGGTGGAGGACATAAGTCGAATGGCGTTTACTATTTTGATCCTTCTCCATCAACAATTGCCTGCACAGTTGTTGCTTCACCTCTCCAAATTCATTGTCGTCTTGGTCATCCCTCTTTGGAGTCCTTGAAGATTTTAGTTCCCAGTTTATGTCATGTTAAGTCATTAGATTGTGAGTCATGTCAGTTAGGCAAGCATCAACGCATTTCTTTTCCTTCTCGGGTTAATAAATGGGCATCATGTCCTTTTATGTTAGTTCATTCAGATGTTTGGGGTCCTAGTTGTGTCAACTCTAAGTTGGGTTTTTGATATTTTGTTACTTTTATAGACGATTATTCAAGAGTTACATGGCTTTATCTAATGAAAGATCGGTCTGAATTATTTTCTATTTTTCGTGCCTTTTGTGCTGAGGTTAAAACCCAATTTGATTTACAGGTTCACATACTTCGAAGTGACAATGCTACTGAATATTTTTTCAACCCCTTTAAAGATTTCATGACTACTTCTGGTATTATTCACCAATCATCTTGTGTTCATACACCACAACAGAATGAGGTAGCCGAAAGAAAGAATAGGCATCTCATAGAAGTAGCTCGAACCCTCTTGATACACATGAATGTTCCCAAATCATTTTGGAGTGATGCTGTTCTCACAGCTTGTTTTTTAGTTAATCGTCAGCCATCATCTGTGCTTGATAACCAATCACCTCATAGTGTTTTATTTCCTCATGAATGTTTGTATCCATTGCCACCACGTATATTTGGATGTGTGTGTTTTGTTCACCAACTTCGTCCAGGAGTTGACAAATTGAGTCCTCGTGCTGTTAAGTGCATATTTTTAGGCTATTCTCAAACACAAAAGGGTTATCGTTATTACATTCCTTTGTTACACAAATTCTTTACATGTGTAGATGTGACTTTTTTTGAATCTACACCTTATTATTCAGACCCATTGTTTACTAGTGACATTGTTCAATCTCCGACCCTTCCTTTTCCTATTTCTATAGATATACCTCTGACTGCATCTCTACCCCTAAATAATTTGTCAGATCGTTTGTCTGGTCCTAATTTACAAGTGTATACCCGTCGCAAGATGCAACTGCCTGTTGACTCTAGTGCTCTGCCAGTCGACCATTTGTCTACAAATCCAGCTCCTACACTCTCCTTTGATGCTGATTCGGATCTACCTGTTGCCCTTAGAAAAGGTACTAGACAATGCACTTCTCATCCTATCTCTAATTATGTCTCATTTGCTCACCTTTCTCCTTCATGTCATGCTTTTGTTACTACTTTATCTTTTATTGATATACCCAAGTCTGTCCCTGAGGCTTTATGCCATTCTGGGTAGAGGAGAACAATGGAAGAAGAGATGGTTGCATTACAACAAAATGATACATGGGAACTTGTTCCTCTTCCTCCTAATAAATCTGTTGTTGGCTGTCGTTGGGTGTATACTGTGAAAGTTTATCCAAATGGCTCAGTTGAACGGTTGAAGGCTCGTTTGGTGGCTAAAAAATACACTCAAATACCTGGTCTCGACTATTTAGAAACATTCTCTCATGTGGTTAAGCTTGCCTCTGTAAGGCTTTTTCTTTCATTGGCTGCTATCTATAATTGGCCTTTGCATCAGTTAGACATAAAAAATGCTTTCTTACATGGTGATCTTGATGAGGAAGTTTATATGGAGCAACCTCCTGGGTTTGTTGCTCAGGGGGAGTCTGAGTTAGTTTGTCGATTGGAAAAAGTCCCTCTATGGTTTGAAACAGTCTCCTCGTGCATGGTTTGGTAGATTTAGCAACGTCGTGATGGAATTTGGTCTTCAAAGATGTGGAGTTTAGCATACAGTTTTTTACCGGCATTCTACTGCAGGTAAAATACTATTGATTGTCTATGTGGATGATATTGTGATTATAGGTGATGACTCTAAGGGAATTCAGCAACTAAAAGCCTTTTTACAGACTAAATTCCAAACTAAAGATTTGGGACTGTTGAGATATTTTCTAAGGATTGAAGTGGCTAGATCACACCATGGCATTTCCCTGTTTCAAAGAAAATATGTTATGGACTTATTGAGTGAGACTGGTATGTTGGGCTCTAAACCCATTGACAGTCCTATGGACCCGAACATCAAGCTTTGTCGTGATGAAGGGCAGTTGTTTGAGGATGCAGGAAGGTACAGAAGATTGGTTCGCAAGCTAAACTATCTTGTTGTCACAAGGCCTGATATTTCCTTTGCAGTGAGTGTGGTAAGTCAGTTTCTAGATGCTCCCAGAACAAGTCATTGGGAAGCTGTGATACATATTTTGAGATATCTTAAAGGAACTCTAGGTGGAGGTTTATTGTACCAAAGTTATGGTCATACTCAAATTGAAGGTTATTGTGATGCTGGTTGGGCAGGATCGCCATCTGATAGAAGGTCGACTACAGGATATTGTATCTTTATGGGAGGTAATTTGGTTTCTTGGAAGAGTAAGAAACAAGCTGTTGTTGCCAGATCTAGTGCAGAATCTGAATACAAAGCTATGGCCCATGCTACTTGTGAGTTAATCTGGATGAAGAGTCTGCTGCATAAACTTGGAATTGACCATTCACAGCCTATGGATTTGATATGTGACAACCAAGCTGCTATTCATATTGCTTCCAATCCAATCTTTCATGAGAGAACGAAGCACATTGAAGTTGACTGTCATTTTGTTCGAGAGAAACTTTTGCAGAAGATTGTTGAGATAAAGCATATAAAGTTAGAAGACCAATTAGCGGATTTATTTACTAAACCTCTGAGTAGTTCACGGGTTAGTTACATTTGTAACAAGCTGAGAACATATGATATATATGCTCCAACTTGAGGGGGAGTGTTAAAGGCTATAAGTGTCTTTTTTATGTTTCTTATTATTTTTAATGTAAATAGATATGAGTCTATCTTCTAAAGTTAAAACTCTTTCTCTGTGTTTCTGTTTTCTTAACAAACCTCAATATCAGAAATTTATAAAAACAAATGATATTTCACTCCCCACGTTCATACCCTTTTATATTTTTCTCACTTCGTTTTTCTTTTTTAATTTTCAGATTCTATTTTCACATTTTTTCAGTATAGTTTTTTATCCTTGTCCTTTAGTCATTTGTTTTTTGTGTCACGTGATAGTTTCACCTACCACATAAGCTTAGTGTTATTATATTAGATAGCACGTCATTACTTGTCACAATTTATTGACTTGATGATCCGTTCTAACACCTTTAGTATCAATAAATCCTAAAGCTTAAATTTTTTGAATTAAGTGCATAGTTATACATTGTGTAATGATATGAACCCACTAGTAATCTCCACGTATACATCTCTAAACATAATTAAACTACGGAAAAATCAATTTGTTTGACTTCTTTTTTGTCAACTTGAGAGGAGGCTCATGACCAATTGCACCATTAACAAATGCCCGAAAGAGTCGAGAGAATAATCCGGTTTCAAATTTCCTCCACACCCATTCATGACCAATCCTATTTCATATTCTTATGACAAGACTACATCAAATGTTTTTATGATGGTCTAAATCTCTCTTTCAAAGTAATTTCGTCCAGCACTTCTACATGCATATCTTCAATCCTTCAAAATCAAAACTGGAAAAATCAATACATATACATCTCTAAACACAATCAAACTAAGGAAAAATCAATTTGTTTGACTCCTTTTTTGTCAACTTGAGAGGAGGTTCATGACCAATTGCACTATTAACAAATGCCCAAAAGAGTCGAGAGAATAATCCTATTTTAAGTTTCCTCCACACCCATTCATGACCAATCCTATTTTATTTTCTTATGATTCATATTCTTATGATAAGACTATGTCAAATGTTTTTATGATGGTCTAAATCTCTCTTTCAAAGCAATTTCGTCCAGTACTTCTACATGCATATCTTCAGATATCCATCAAAATCAATGGGAAAATTTACACATATGCACATGAGAGGAAAAATAATAAGAGGGATCATCTGCCTACTACCACTGTATCAGTCAAGTCATTTGAAGATACAATGTCTGCAGTGTCAATAAATAATTCTGTATCCATAGAGGCTCTCCTTGAGGTGAAAGTAGGTTGCCTAGGCAAAGGAAGTGGCGAATTGCTTTCGAGCATTAGCAAAACATGTGCCATTGTTGGTCTATGAATTGCAGAATCTTGAACACTCAACAGGGCTATTTGAATGCACCGAAGCACTTCCTCTTGAGGACACAAGTCTCTTATTGAAGGGTCAACCAGTTCCATTGCATTGCCTTCAGTCCAAAGATGCCATGCCTAAAGTATATAGTTAACCATTCAAGTTAATGACCTGTTAAAATATAGAATCATACCGGAAAACGTCAAAAAATTTACTTACATAAGCAATAAGCAAGACATGATCAGTCACACGAAAGCTGGTATTCCTGCGGCCGCTGATAATCTCCATTACTAGTACACCAAAGCTGTATACATCGGACTTCACTGAAAATAGGCCTTCCATTGCATATTCAGGTGACATATAGCCGCTGCATACGGAAGGAAAGAGCAAAGAATTCAGATTTATCAGTTTGCTGATTAGGGGTTTACTGGCAAGTTCATATAACTTGTCATTGATTACTTACTATGTGCCAACAACTCGGTTTGTGTTTGCTTCATTTTGGTTTCCGCCGAAGATTCTGGCCATGCCAAAGTCTGAAATTTTTGGATTCATGTCCTCATCCAACAAAATGTTGCTAGCCTTTAGGTCGCGATGAATGATTCTAAGTCTCGAATCTCGATGGAGATAAAGAAGACCTCTGGCAATGCCTTCTATAATCGCAAAGCGTTTTGTCCAGTCTAATAGTCCTTGCCTTGCAGGATCTGCCATCAACAAGTGGTAAAAGATACAAAATTCTTACTTTGGACTTTTAACATGATTTGCAGAGTGAGGCAGCAAAGGATAGAAAGCATACCAAAAAGAAAGCAATCCAAGCTCCTGTTTGCCATATATTCATAAAGTAGCATTTTTTCTTCCCCCTGAATGCAGCAACCTAGCAATCTAACAAGATTTCTATGTTGCAACTTTGCAATCAATATGATTTCGTTCTTGAACTCTTCTAAGCCTTGACCTGATATCCTTGAAAGCCTTTTTACTGCTATTTCCTCCCCTCCAGGAAGCTTACCCTGGCCACGAAAATGAAAAGGGTCATCATTAGTACTTAAAGAAACTCAAATTTCCCTGATTTCTGCTGCAAGTGCCTAAAAAAGATGTTTACCCTGTAGACAGGTCCAAATCCACCCTCCCCGAGCTTGTTTTCATTGGAAAAATTGTTCGTAGCTGACGCTACGCTGGTGAAATTGAACAACGGTAAATCTGGACCATTTACTTGACTACCTCCAATAACAAGGTCAGCTGGCCCAGAAAGATCAACTGAATATTCCCCACTCTCGCTGATTTCTGAAATTGGTAATGGAATCTCATCCTTTCGCAGCCATGAAATTGAGGTAGCCTTGGGCAAAACTAAATATAACAAACACAAAAGAATATGAGATAGGAAATGAAGCAGATATCCATAGGCAGTAACACACTCCTTAATATGCCTCGAAAAAAATTCGTCGTTTGTTAGACTTGAACATTGGAATTAGTACCTTTGAGTTTCTTCCTATACCTCCATAGCAGCCACACCAATGCGGCCAGGAAGATCAATCCGGCCACAACAATTATCACTATCACAGCTGTAGATAATCTCTTGCCACCTATATTGAGGAGACAAATCAGTATATCAAGACGCAAAATGTAGCTAATCTCACCAATACACAAACTGTAGCCAAAGTGTAATGATGCAAGATTGCATGGTGATCCCTTCTTGAAAAGTGGTTCTAGTAGACATCTAACTAGCTACCCGTTGTGCTAGCCTTTTATGTGAATCATTTATCAGGTTTCCATTCATCCTGTTCTCTTTAAAAGTAAAAACAAAATTGACAGGAAAAACCAGCAACTTGGTAACTTAGCAGGGCAGATAGTTAAGTTGGACTTTCTAATTTACATTGGGCAGACAGGATTCATGAAAAATGCTTGCAGTTTACGATATCAGCAAAGGATTAAAAAAACGAAAAAACAAAATAGCAGTCAAGACAATCTAAGAAGTTCAGTTTCTGTTACAGTTTTGGTTACCATTTAGGACAAGAACCAACATGTCCTGCTGGATGACCTTTTGTAAGCCTTATGCAGATCGACATTATGCTCCAGCAAAATATACTTCATCATAGAAGTTGGATCAAAGTAATAGGAGCAGACTTCGCAGGTGGTGTATATCCTTATCTTAATTGTGGAATTTGAATTTCAAACAGAATCCTCTCTTCCTAGAATTCTTTGACAAACTATGATATCAATCAAACAAGTGATGAAATGATGAAAAGAAGAAGGTTGTCTTACCCAATTCAGAATCAGAAAGACGCAAGTATAGAGTCTTCCCATCACTGTCAAATTCCTGCACATCAATCAAGTCCCCTTTCCATGTCATGCATCCAATCCCACTGATGATGGCGTAGGCATTGCAAGAGCAGTCGTTTAAACACGTTTCCTTACAGGAATCCTCGTTGAGCGAGGCAGACACATCTGCGAAATCTGGCAATTTCAGGCTCCTTAACTCTTTAAAACCATCTTGTCCAGCTATACTAGTATTCATCTGGCACTTCAACAAAGACCTTCTAGTACACCCGCCCGACCAGTTCCCGTTTGTCCACTGATCCGGATATCTTGGCTCATATCCTTCCATACAACTGCATTTGGGAGAATCTGATGTTCTACAAATTCCAAAATTTCCACAATAATTGTATAGCTCACAGTCATTATTAGGCTGACTTTGCATCACATCCCACTTTCTTTCGCTACCATTCCACTTTAGCTGTTCTTCAGCTCCATTCCAAAGGATTTTAAACCTCATCAAAACAGAGGCGTCCGCAGGATTGTACGTGAAGTAATATTTTCCATCGTCAGCAATACTATACTTGAAACCGTATTGGTAATTAGTTAAAGCTATCATACTTGGCACACCTATGAAGATTTGTGCATTCCAGTGGCCACTTCTCCATCTTCTCTTTGAATTCTCCCGTATAACTATCTGGGGTGCGCCGCGAGGATCAACTCCCATAGTGAAGTTTCCTGGTGAAGGATCGTTTACAGACTTCCATGATCTGAAGCATTGGATCTCTCCCGTTTTGTTATCCGCGAGAACTTTCATGTGAGGCAAGTAAGTATCAGTTGGGTGATTGAAGCTTTCCCAATAGGCCTTACTTGTATCAGCCGCACTTGACAGAACAAGATTACTGGAATTCTGAAGAATTGCCGTTGTGTTAGTGGTAGAAAGATTTGATTCATTGCTTGACCAAACTGAAATTCCATTTCCATCTCTGACCACCAAGTTGCCATCTTCACCAATTGTCAAGACTCCATTTTTATCAGAAATTGGCTTTTCTCTATTGGCAACCCAGATGACAGCCTGATCCTCAATGTTGTGATACCATATACCAAGATACCTTAATTCAGAATTTCCAGGGCTAAAAAACCCCAGTTCAAAATTTTCATTTTCAGATATCAAAGTATCACCATCTTTCATTGATTGGCCTTTTGTGATTGAGTTAGCTGCATGGCAGAATAGGAACAGAGAAAACAACGTGCAAAAGAATGAGAAACGGAAAATATGAACTTGGGTTTTGCACAAAAAGGCCATTCCTAACAATCTCTTTGATGTTTGAAATCTCAAGATAGGACAGAGGAAGAAGAAGAAGAAGAAGAAGAAGAAGAAAATTGCAGAATCCAGACTCAAACGCTGGATCCTGGTTTTGGTGGAGGATGACCAAAGTTTTTGGGCGGAGAATTTGGACTTAAAAACATGCTTTGACGTTGTATTAATCTACAAAGGCTGCGGCTTACCTTTGAGAAGGACTGAAGTAAAATCTGTGTCAAGGTTTGCGACCAATAAAGGTATACTAAAATTAAAATGGATTGTGGGAGCTAATGTATTGTAATTAATTGTTTTATTTTTAATAAGATATTTAATTTTTATAATTAAAAAATAAATAAAAAATATTTTTAAATTTTATTATAATAATTAAATATTTTATATAGAAATAAAGTGATCAGTTACAATATCTCAATCCTCTTATCTTATTTTTCACGTTCACATAATTTTCTTGAATTAAAAATTCCCAAAAGTAATATAATAAACTAGAGAATAAGTAGTGGGCAGGCATTCGCGCATAGGTCAAGAAAGTTCAACTCAATGGCACATGGCTTTGAACAATACGATAATAGTATCTGATTGGAAGTTTCTATTTCGGCCGGGAGTCCCATTACATGCCCGGACGATTTGGTGGTCAAAATGTGACCATAATACAACCAGTAATATTTTTTGTGCAACAACAATTAAAAAAAGTGTAACAAAAAAAATAATTTTATTTTTTTGTTACATATTTTAATATTTTAATTGTATAAAAACTGCTGCTAATTACATTATAGTTATATTCTGGCCACCAAATCCTCTGGCAGTAATGATTTCCCTTAGGGCTACGGCAATCAATGACATTGTCTGAATTGGGTGCCGTCACATCTCGAATATCTATTTGAATATTTTTTTATGTAATAAAATAATAATTTTATATAATAATATTGTTATTTTATATAATAAAAAAATATAAAAAATACAGATTTTTTTTTGTTATACAAAATATCAATCTTATTATACGAAATTACTGTCTTAATGCACAAAAAAATATTCGGACAGATATTCAATTCTTCCTATTAAATTATAGGATCTCGTTACGTTACGTGGACAAAGAAAAAAAAGATAAGGAAGAGATAAAAAAATTTATGTAATAAATTAATTTATTTATGTAATAATATATTTAATTTTTATAATAAAAAATAAACAAAAAAAATATTTTTAAATTTTATTAACTAATTACACAAATATCTTTTTTCGTCTTCTATCCGTCCGCTTTTTCCCGTCTACCTGTTGTGTTTGGTATACTGCGGTGATGAAATATGACACACGGCCAAATGACCGCGTTAGCGACCGTGGAGGGCAACGCGGTCATTCGGTCGTTTAAACATCAATTTTAGGTTTTTATATATATTATATACTGTATATAAATACACATAACTTTAAAGATTTTATTTTTTATACATATGAATTATTTTTTAAAAAAATTAAAAAATTAGTGGAACCCACCCTCTCTCCTCTCTCTTTCTGCATCCGGGCTATAGCTTTCCTTCGCCACCTTCTAGAGTTTTTGTACTGGAATACTTGACTTTTTTTAATGAATATAAGTATTTTTTGAGTCTTAAATTTTTAGGTATTTTTATATTTGAATCCTAAATTTTTTTAACATTTCATCTGAATTTTAAATCTTTTAATTTTTTACTATATCAATCCTTTAAGTTATGAAAAATAGTCAATCTATTAATAAGTGAGTTTAATTTAATAATAATCATTTAAAAAAGCTTAAATACATGAGTTAAATATTTTTTTCATCAACAAAATATACATATTAAATATTTTTTTAATCAACAAATATACGAATTAAATAGGCAACATGCATATTTTTTATAGAAAAGACATTCAATTCATATATTTAATTTTTTTCAAATAATTTTTTGTAAAGTTAAAATTATTTTTTAATAGATTGATCACTTTTGTTAAACAGAGAGACTGATTTGGTAGAAAATCAAAAGGTTTAGGACTCAAATGAAATATCAAAAAGGTTTAGGACTCAAACGTAAAAAAACTTAAAGGTTTAGGACTAAAAAAATGCTTTTTCCTTTTTTAATGCATAACTCACTTTTAATGAAATAGAAATCACTATATAATATATTTAACAGTATTTAAAAATTATTATTATTTTTTAATTTAATTGTTTAAAAGTTCATATTATTACAAATGTATATGTCTCTTAATAAAATTATGTTCTTTAATTTTTTTTTTATGGGGAGAAAATGAGACAAAAGGAATGTATATCTTACTTTTTGTACGGTGAATCAACCTACCAAGTTTCCTTTTTAATCTACGGGAGTATTGTCAATTATCAAGTTGTTAATTTGGTGGGATGCTTATTTTCTAATTGTTGATTTACTAGTCGCTTTTTCCTTGCGAGAAACTAGTCCTTTCACATTTAACTTGGTTTATTTTCCCTTAATTTCAAGTACAGATTCGATAAATGTGACTTTTCACCAAATATGCGCGTGTACGACTTAATATCCCTCCTCTGTTGTTTTTTTTTTTTGTTAACTTGTTTCAAGTAAGGTTGTCGGAAGCAGACCGATTATCGAATCGAAAATATTAGTGAATCAAAATTCAAACGATTGAACTGGTCGAAATGGTATTTGAACCGGTATTTAATAATGTATATATGTATAAAAGTAATTTAAAAAATAATAATTATAAATAGTAATTAAATATTAATTTTTTTAATTTTAAGGATGAAATTAAAATTTTAAATTAAATTTAGGACTAAATTAAAATTTTTAATTAAATTTAGTGCTCAAATTATACTTTAAATAAGATTTGAAATCAAATTATAATTTATAAAATTTTCAATTTCATTGAATCGGTCCAACCGGTCCGATTTTCATCGATTTTTACCGGTTCTTGACTGGGTTGACCGGTTTTTTCCGACCCGAGTCACTCCTCAAATTTTGCCAAAATCGGCCTAGACCCTCGGCCGGTCACTAGTTCTACCGGTCCGACCGGTCGGTCCGGTTTAGTTTTACAACAGTGGTTTCAAGTCATTTTTGTTTTTTTGGCAAAAAAAAAAAAAAAGTTCCGGTTCAAAGAGAATGAGCACTCGTGAATATTTCATCTAACAGCTGTAAAATATGATTATGTAGTGTGCATGTCATAAGAGTGTTCCAACTTGGGTCTGTCACATTGTGGTATGCATACCATACTAAATTAAATTAAATTGAGAGAACAAATGGCAAATTTGAAATTTGTAGTTAAGTGGGCATGTAACTGAACAAAAAGGTTTGCTCAATCTCTTCTTGTTGGATTTCCAAATTTTAATTTCTTTGGAGAAAATAATGGCCAATGCTTTTTGGCCGGCAAAGCAATGGCTGCTAGACAGCATTCAAATGGTTGAAGTTCTTAGAAGCTAGGATAGCACCCCATCCACATATCGATTTGCTTATTTTCCCATGAACACCTGCTGTCCAAATTTTTTTTTTTTCTTTCTTTAAGGATATGAGGAAGATTTCATTCATTCTGAAATGTTTCGTACATCTTGTTGAAGAAAAAATATAACATGAGATACACAAAAGTCACTAGACAACACACCACGTGTTTCATGGATTGCTAATTTTGCCGGTGAATGAGCAACAGACTTCAAACTTCTTTTGCCATGTTAGGCTGGAAAAACAAAGCAAAATGTTTTTTTTTTTTTTCAATTGTGAGTGACTTCAAAATATCAATAAAATTATACAAATTATTAAACAGTTAAGTTTATAAAAAAAAATAAATTATTAAATATTATTAAATAAGACAGTATTATTACTTATTACTAATCTAAATATAACTGTATAGTTTTGCTCAAGATTAAATTTGCAAGAGAGAATGTTCAAAAAAAAAAAAATTGCAAGAGAGGAGTAGATGACAAAAACATCACATGTTGCTTTTGACATGCCGTCCAACATTTTTAGTTCAGCTCACAGTCCTAAAAAGTATGGTCGGTGAAAAGGACAATATCACATAATGGTTTGTACCCCTGTTAGGTAGAGAGGATAATCTTAACATGAAGATCAGTGATTAACCTTATGGGGTTGGCATGGATTAACTTTAATCAAGTTTGTGCTTTCAAGGCTGCTCCTTTATTCACACTTTTGGTTTAAATTTTCTTTTAAGCCTGCAGTAAACATTATGTTTAGTCTCTAAGAATGATTTTTCTAACTAGGAGATGTTCCTACCAAAAAAAAAAAAAAGAAATTTCAAATCTGATAATGAGGCTAAGACAATAAGGACGATTAGGGGTTGGTTTAATTTTATAAAAAAATCAAGCTTTCTCTTCGAAGTGGATTTGAAGGTTCGAAAGAGAAGAACATTCTCTTTTAAGAAGATTCTAATTAGGATAAGCAACTTCTGTTCTGAGAATAATGTATTAGCAAAATCAGAAACATTTAGGCAAATTAATCTCATTGTTCAGTTGTAATATTCTTGTTTTTATCAATCTCTTCAATCTGTCTTTAGGATGATTGCTTGTATCCACAACTAGAAAAATTTTACATTTTTTATTAAAAGTTGACCAAGTTTTGAAAAGATTAAACAAACAAACAAGGGTTTTGACACAAAGCAAGCCGGCGACATTTTTACCACAGAGACTAAAACGGTCATTTTATTATTACTTTTTTTTGTCTTAACTTGTTAGATATTAGTTTTTAAATTTATTACACATTAATCTTATTCTTTACATACATAATATATTATACATAAGTTCGAGCATATTGTATATGATCTTAAAGATTTCTATTTTTATATTTGTTGCACATTAATTATAATATTTATCGTACATATAAATTATTTTTTTACAAAAATTTATAAAAATGGTTAATATGCAAATATAACGCCAACTTTAGATAAAATAACAAATTTAATATTAATTTTAAAAAGTAACAAATCTAGTACCAACTTTGTATATAGTAATAAATTTAGTACGTAATGATTTCACATGAATAAAATCTGTCAGTTTCAATAACAGATTTATAAAAATATGTATGTTTCTATAATATGATAATCATATAAGTTAATATCATATTATCGAAAACAGATAAATTTTGTTCAAAAAATTTCACAATATATTATATTTGTTATCTATGTAAAGTTGATATTAGATTTGTTACTTTTTTAAATTTATATTAGATTTGTTATTTTAATTAAAATTAGTATTAAATTTATATATTAATCCTTAAAATTGGTAACAGTCATCATAGATCCCACTATTTCGTTTCTCTCTCCTTCGCTCCCCCTTGTCCCCCACCCCATCCGTGGATTGTTTTTGTTTTTTATTTCGAAGGCACCTAACAGAGTCCAAATCAGACTGATTTTAATGGTCCAAGTTCACTGTCTCGTGGCAAACAATAATTATTGCTATTTTTTTGTCAACTTGTCCCTTATAATACGATAGACTTAAGACAATATGTTTCACGTGGGAATTTGTTTCATTTCATAGACCATTTGTTTGTTCAAAAACAATACACGGACGGGATATTTTGATGAAATGTCGGAGAAAAGTGATGGGGCCAGTTTGGTGAAATGTATCATTGCTTCCACGAAAGTCATCACAGTTACCGAATCCATTCGCGTCGGCCAATCCTTCTTGGTATATTTTGATTTCTTATTTTGTTGGAACGAATAATGGTGCTCTTCATTCATGTTGTTCAGGTTTTAGCCTAAGAAAAAGCATAAACTAGACCAGCAGTGCAGTTATGAATGGCAATGTGCTACAGTTTAATTGATACTTAAATCGTTTTTAAAGCTGAAAGGCTCGAGATGAGTCTCTTTTACAGTAAAACAGTGACGCGGCAAATCCAGAAAAACAAGAGCGTGGAAGAATAGAAGAGAACAAATATTGGGCATCAATCTGAACCATTTGTTGTATTTCCTTGTCTATGTGATCACCCCCGTCCCCTCGTATCCATTTACATTTTGGTGCTAACATTTAAAATTTGGCACAGAGCTTTTACTTTCTTAAAAACGCTAAGCTGCAATTTGATGGCACAATTTGCATTTTTGCAAGAGTTTTGTTACGTAACAAGAGGATTTGATCAGAATTTAACCAAAATAATATGATGTTAACATCGTTTTGCTCATAATGTCATACTTACATCATTCTAAACATATTCTAAGTTAATTTTCTGGGTAAATATCCTTTTCCTTTTTGCAAATCAACTTTGAAGCTAGAACTTTTAGCTTGTAGCAGGGATGGTGCCATCCTACTTTGGCTATATCAGATTTGGGAAATGAAGCTGAAAGACACATCTGATATATTTCAAGTCAACCCCCCGAGTGTATATTCCCAAGGACAAACTTGTTACAAACTCGTACTACGTATCTTCCCTGAGCAGCTGTAACAGTCACATCACTGACAGAACTTTTGCTGTGAATTTGTTGAGACGATCCAGTATCTGGGGCAGAGTGGCCTCCAATAAATGCAGGTTTCTTTGGAGTAGGAAGATCTACAATCTCACTTTTAAGCATTGAGATGATGTTAGGCACATTTGGTCTTTCATTTGGATGTTCTTGCACACACAGAAGTGCCACATGTATGCATCTCAACATTTCCTTCTCAAATTTTGGATCAGATATTGCCGGATCGATCAAGCCTCCAGTGTTTCCTTCACTCCATAATTTCCAGGCCTGTAAGACATTAAGCACAAGTAAGAATGCTATCAGTTCCATCTAATGTGGGATAGAAGTGTATCTCAATGTAGTTGAGGAAGTGAATTGGATGCACATACTAATCCTGTAAGGCTCAAAGCCTGCACATTGTCGTAAAAGCTGGTGTTTTTTCTTCCGCTAACAATCTCTAACAATAGAACTCCAAGGCTAAACACGTCAGATTTTTCTGAAAATCTCCCTTCCATTGCGTATTCGGGGGACATATAGCCGCTGCATCACATCACCATCAAAGCACAAACAGGACTTGTGAGCTCAAACAATCATATGACAGAAAGAGCAGAATTGGATAGGAAGATAGTACTCACAAAGTTCCGACGACTCTTACAGTATTGGCTTGATCCTGGTTGCCTCCAAATATCCTGGCCATTCCAAAGTCTGATATTTTTGGATTCAATTCGTGGTCCAACAGGATATTGCTTGACTTCAAATCCCTATGGATAATTTTCAGTCTGGAATCCCTGTGAAGGTAAATGAGACCTCTGCAAATTCCTTCAATGATGTTGAACCGTGTTTTCCAATCTCGTAGTTCCTGTTTGATCGGATCTATGGAGATCGTTGAGAAGAAACAAGTAACAGAATGAAACGAGTTAACAGACATGTCTATGTAGGATAAGTACACAATCTAAAGCAGATCACAGAAGTGAAATAGCTCTAACCAAAGAGTAGTGCATCTAAACTTTTATTTGGCATGTATTCATACACCAACATCTTTTCTTCTTGTTCAACGCAGCAACCAAGGAGTCTGACAAGATTTCTATGTTGGAGTTTAGAAATAACCGCAACCTCATTCATAAATTCTTGTAGCCCTTGACCGGATCCTGTCGAGAGCCTTTTGACTGCTATTTCCTGTCCATCTGGAAGTTTTCCCTGGAAATTCAAATGAAACAATTAAAAAAGGCTAATTAAACTGTGTAAGGAAAAAAAAAATGTTTTGAAGAGTAATAGAATCACCTTGAAAACAAGGCCAAAACCTCCCTCTCCAAGTCTATTCGATATGTTGAAGTTTTCAGTTGCAGTTGCCAGCATTTCCAGACTGAATACCGGTAGTTCTTCGAATTTACCCTGGCTAATGTCATCTCTGAGGATGTTTCCATCCGCAAATGTTGGCGTTGCTTTCTTCACAATTTTGTTTTTGCTCTTCCTTACTGAGTAAAATCCATGGAAGATAGAATATCTATCAGATATATGAATCTGCTATAGGAGTCAAATTCAATAGTCAGAAACATGTTACCTGCATGTTTAGCCCTTAATCTCCACGAAAAAATTACGCAGATGATAACGACAATTGCTACTGATATCACTGTAATGCTGATGACTACTGTTTTTCTACTTTTCTTTTCACCTGTCAAAAAGTGCTAGTGAGTTTATTTGCCGAAGCAAATTGAAAAAATGATCAAATTACCAAGTTCACAGAACAAATACCAAGTTCTGAGTATGCCAGGCGAATGTAAAGATCTATCCCTCCTTCGGAGAACTTTTGTACATCAGTTAAGCTTCCTGTCCAATACAAGCAACCAAAATTATTAACAAATGCATAAGCTGAACATGAACAATTTCTCAGGCACTCGTTTCCACAATTTTGCTCCTGGGAAGCTGACCACCACTTAGCAGAAACCGGCACTTTGGCCATCTTCAGTTTCAAAAACCCATCTTCCATGCCTACTTCTCCTCCATTCTGTAATCTCTCACACTGCAGCAGTCTCCTTCTAATACAACCACCAGTCCAATTTCCTCTACTCCATTCCTCTGCATTTTTTGGCTCATACCCGCTCAAACAACTGCAAATTGGTGAATTCTGTAGATTACAGATTCCATTTTCCCCACACATGCCATAAACATCACACTGATTTTCCGGATATTGCCAGTGATATATCCATTTCTGAGCACTATCATCCCAACGCTTTAGTTTCAAGTATCCGTCAGAACTCAAAATAATGTTTATCAAAGAATCATTGGCATAAGTTACAGCTAAAGAATAAGTTCCATCTCTTTCTTCCACAACATTAAACCCGCTGAGGTAAACAGAATAAGCCATCACATCGATTCCAATAAACACTTGGCCAGTCCATGGACCGGTCCTCCAATACGGATCACTACCGTTCCAAATGAATATTTCAGGGAGGAGCAAGGAAGCCATGCCAGCAGAGAAGCTTCCAACTGATGGATCGGAAGGGCCTTTCCACGATGTTAGCATTATTTTTGTGCTAAGCTTCATCCTTCTCAGGTATGAATCAGAAGGGTGCTGGAAACTCTCCCATAAGCTGCTGTTCCCATTGGAGTCATCTTGCAAAACAAGGTTTCCATCATCTGTAAGCATTGCACTTGAATTAACAGCTCTACTTGAAACATTTGATGACCAAAGGATCTCTTGCTGTCCATTCAAAACTACAAGATTTCCATCATCAGATATCTTCATAACCCCAGAAGAATCATTCAGCGGCTTGTTTCTGTTGGCCACCCAGATGAAAGTTTTTTCAGGAATATTATTGTACCATATTCCCACATATCGATTTGTCGAATTCGCAGGGCTAAAAAATCCTAACCTGTAAATGTTTCTACTAGATACTATAAATTCCGGGTCTCTGATAAACTGAGAAGAGGTGATGGTGTTCACGGCAGCACAAAAATTTAAACAACAAAATGATAGCAAGAGAAGTACTAGAAATGGTACAAATGTGCAGCAGCCACCAATTACCATAATTGGAAATTTAGAATTGCTTTCTTCATAATGAGCATGATGGGAGAGATGTTATAGTTTGATGGATACTACGGATGATTGAACATTCAATGAAGTCAATGCATGCTCAAGTCAACCCTTTTAGTCCTCTCAATCTTCCTAGGTGGCTTACTTTTTCAAAAGGCATATTAGTGTGTTCTCTCTTGAAATATTGAAACATCACAAAGAGGAATATTGAGCCATCAGTGGATTGTGGACAAAAATGTTACTGTATACTTTTCTCTTTTACTTTTTTTAATATTATGATAAGATCCTTTCAGAATTTATAATATAGAAGTCTCATGTATTTATTTATTTATTTGTAATCAGATTATAATTTCCTTAGAAAATTACATAACAACGAGCCTAACTATAAAATTCAAACTTTAATATAGATTTTTTTAGATAAGTGGAATTCAAAAGGCATTTTCATTGAACAAATATAGAACAAGACCTTTTTTTTAATAACTAGCACTGAAGGCGGGGGAAGCAAACTAATGCATCTAGGACTAGAAAAAGAAAGGGACAGTGGCCTAAACTATTCAAGTTGTTCAAATTTGTCCACTTTGCCAAAGGATGGTTTGTACAGAAATGAAAAAAATTGCGAAATTTAGTGTGAAAATGATGTGATTGAGACATTGTTGATATCTAATTATTTTGGCTGAACTCTGCCAAGGTCCTAAACCATGTGCTCAATATTTCTGCAATCAAGCGAGATGGATCTTTTCAACTAAATCGGTTTCACATAGCATGGAGTACTAGGGAAATTCAGGGAACATAGCTCCCGCAGCTTCTACCAAGTTTCTATTATACCAAGCTCCTGTTCCTGTTCACTAGCAATATTTCAACTATGGTACAAGATATTTATATATGAGTACTGTTACGTGGACAGGAAAATAAGACGCAGAGCAGACCGAAATTTTTTTTTTGTGCAACTAGGTACCTTTTTTGTGCAACGAGACGCTGAATTTGTGCAACGAAAAAATAGGTGAAAAATACTTTCAAATTTTGTTGCACAAATTTGACATCTCGTTGCACAAAAAAACTAGTTGGTTGCACAAAAAATTTTTCCTGTCTCTTCCGCGTCTCTCTCTTCCCGGCCACTTACTTTTTTCCATATATATATATATATATAGACAATAGGATGAACCGAAAAAAAAAAAAAAAGCATTAACTAACACAAAAGCACAGACTCTAAAGTAGTTGAGCCACTTTTAGGAATGAGCTTGGTTTTAGAGCCCCAGTCCTTTTTTATCCCGATTGTTGTCTCGATTTTTAAAAAGAGTAACCAATTATTAAATTATCGTAACTCTATTGATAGAGAAAGTAACAAAAGATTGAAATATAAATTATTACTATATTTTTTGTTACTCTTTTTTATCATAACAGTTGTAAAAAATTAGCAGTTAGTTACTATTTTCAAATAAAGATATTCAATTATCACTTTATTTTTTATTACTCTTTTTTATCATAACAGTTATAAAAAATTAATAGTTAGTTGCTCTTTTTAAATACCTCGAAATAAAAATTAGAACATATCGCTCGGGCTCCCAATCTCTTTCCTTTAGGAATGGCCACACTAATTATATCTGCATCAAGCACATTGATAGAGGGGACTCCAATATCTAGAGAGTTGAATCATTAAAGACTCCAAAATTGGTAAAGAAATCAGCACAAAAGTTAGTCTGGTGGAGCTTAACACTTAGATTCAAATTTCAAACATGCATGAATATAACATAGGTCTGATAGGGTATGTATATTAGACCTTTTGAGGAATACATCTACTAATTCTTTGATTCTAATTATTAAGAGGGGGCCTGTTGGAATTAAATACAATCCGCAATTAACGGACCAGCCATCATTTGGGAATTCATGATGTACGGACGTTGATCCAACGGCTAATGCGTGCACTTGCATGTCTAAACGTGTCCACTAGATTAGGATCCTTCAGTCATTACGTGCAATTGACCCCCAAAAAAAAATAAATAAATAAATAAATAAAGGTTTGACTGTTAAGTACCAAAAAAAAAATCATAATAATCCGTAATATTTCACAAAATATTCAACTGGGTTCATCTTTTTTTTTTTTCAATTGTGTTCTTAAGTTCCTAACATCATATTCAATTAAAGAGTCTAGATAAACAAACGTTACATGCCATACGTTAATATTATAAGCATGCGATATTTCAATCCTTAACATTTAACTCTATTTTCAATTTCATCAATTGGTCATCAAACTAAATATTCATTTGTATTTTAATCTTAAAACTAATTCCTTCCATCTATTTTTTCACCGTGTGACGGTTAGTGTTTAGTTAAAAAAATTATTCGAGAAATTTAAGAAAAATCCTATTCATTTCTTCAATAAAGGTAATTATATGCTATGACCAAGAAAATAATTTCGATCCTCTGGTGTTAATAGTCCAGCAATTGAGGAATGTGAGAAGTGAGGGTATGGGCGGGAGATCGAAACCCAACATACTTATTGGCAAAAATACTAAGTGGCATATTGGAGTTATTTCAGAAACTTTGTAGGACCATGTCCCAACATACCTATTGGTGGAGTTGACAGGGCTGAAAAATCCTAGCTTGCAAACATTTCTAGCGGAAACTATGAACTCTGGATCTTTGATAAACTGTGAAGATGTAATAGTTTTTATTGCAGCACAATAATTTAAAATTGATAGCATAGTAGTCTGATACAGGTGCAGATGAGCAGCCCCCTAGTGCCATAACTGTGAATTGCCTTCTCATGATGACAATGGCATAGAGATTCATTGTTTGAAGATTGAACATTCAATGAAGAGAGAAAAGTTGACCTGCTAAATTCTCTTAATATTCTTGTGCGGGTCATGGGTTCACTATGTCCAGAAATTCCCAGGAATTTGTTTCCAATATGGCCAGTTTTTCAAAACCGATAATAGTGGAGCCATCACCAGTCTGCTGACCAAAAAATTTGTCGTCTGCCTACTTTTCTTGCATGGAAAAATCGTTTCTCCAAATATGGCTTTGAAATTATTTCACTATATATGTGTTGTATCTTAGGTGCTTCAAAAAATAATAACTAATAATTATATATATATATAACCTTTCCTTATTATGGCAAACTTTATCTATGAAATGTATTGCTATTATTTTTAAAAATATATATATAAAGACTTAATGCACTTAATTATATGTAAAATATCCACTTTGGGACCAAAATAAAAGCAAGAGATAAGTTTTTGTTTAGTAAAAAAAATAAAATATTTGTCGACTAAATTAAAAATTAAACTAAATTTAATGAACCACATATGGTTTTGGTTTAAACTAATGCAATGTATTAAAAACACCGACACCTAAATTTTCAAGTAGTTCAAATCATTATTTTCAAAACTAAATAGACTAGTTGATTGGATCGGTTCAACTATAAATCAGTCAAAATATGGATTTGATTCAAACTCTAATTAAACCTTTAACCTCTTATTTTTTTCCAATTTGATTATCAGTTCAGTTTTTAAAATATTGGTTCAAATTCAATGTGCCCCCACATGCGTAAGGGCATTTTGCAAAATCCTCGAAAATGAAATTACAATAAAAAGAAAACATTAATCTTTGTCGATTATTATTTCCATAACAAAAGCTTGCCACGTAGATAGCCTAATCTTTACTATTTTAAAAAGTCAAAATTATACCTTTTTATTTAACACAAAAAGGAAAAACTCATCGGAATTATAACGGTTATTAGATTTGTAAGATAAAATTGCCTTTTAAATTTTGACGTTCTCATTTAACGTTTTTTTTATAGGAAGGATCCACCATCAGAGTACTATTAAGTCTGAAACGAGTCACTCTTAAATTCGACTAGAGTGTTAACGAGTCATGAATCCAACACTGTACTCACATATGGAATCCCCAAATTGCGAGGAGAGTGCAAATGCAAAAAACTCGAATCCGGATTAATGTTGAGGACGACATGTCAGACCACGACTAGACTGCTACTACCAGTAATAAAATTACACCTTATACTCAAACTATTTGATAATGTAATTAAATAAAAAAATGTTCTTATTTTTTTGGGTAAAAAAAATTACTTATACTTTTTTTTTTTTTTTTGGTCTTAAGAAAGGTTTAAGCTTATGCAAAGAAGAAAAGAGACTGGTGTAATGGAAATCAAACTTCTAACTACACCTTAACCAGAAAGATTGATGATAAGGGTTTTGCTGTTGTTAATTACTAATTGCTGATTACTGTTGTTTATTATTATTACTGATGCATAAGATGAAATAATAGTATTTAGTTAAATTAATACTAATTGTTACTAATTAAATAATAAAATAATCATTTTAAACATTTAGTTTTTATTTTATTATAATATATAATTTTTTATCTCTAATTAATCTAAACTAGTTTAATAAAAATATATCATATGTATTTATAAATAAAAATCTATTACACATGTGACTTGAAGATCAACTATAATTTACAATAAATATTATTATTACAGTACAGATTACTATGCTCAAAATAATATTATTATCTTTACTGTGTAAATTACAATTCACATAATAAAAACAAATAGAAAATAGGAAAACAGGGAAAAGATGGAAAATCATTGTATATTTACTAAAATAATATTATTTTTATTATATTCATTATTATTTACAAATAAAATAATATTATTTAACAATTTATATATAACATATCGAAAAGAGAAATAATATTTTAATCGTAGAGAGCCACACCCTTTCACAGTAATCAAAAGAAAATGGGTTACTATTTATAATTAAATTAATATTATTTTATTGTAAAAATGTTGAAATATATATATTTTTTAATACGTCTACTATGCTAGTCTAGTAGTCTACTACAATACTCAGAAGAATGTACGCTTTGCCTTTGCTATTGCACACTGCTACAATGTTGTCTTTATGCATTGCGTAAGGTGATTTTGGTAATTAGATTATTTATTGGTAGGTAGCTGATTAATTTAAAAAGTAGCTCCCATCCACTTTTTAAATTAGCAAATAACCAGACCAATTTTCAACAAATAGTAATTTTTATAAAAAATTTATCAAACACCTCCTCTCCTATTTTTTAAAACTGAAATGGAAATATACTCCTCTTAAAAATAAAGTCGTGTACCCCCGATCTCAACCCCAACAGATGGGCCTTGTCATTGCCCCCTATCCTTAGCAATATTTACCTGGCATTTCTGTGTTACAGCCCACAACGACAAACAACTTCAAAAGTTCCTACTCGGCTCCATTATTGTCACCCTTAAAACTTTTTGTCCCTGGCTCTTCCATTCTTGCACGAAGAATTTTGGACCGCCGTCAATTGCCAAACCCATAAGATCAATTGTACCAAAACCCATAAAGACCAGGGGCAGAGAGATTGTTTTTTCACTTGTCATTTTTTTTTTTTTTTTGCCAATCACCTCTCTCTCTCTCTCTCTCTCTCTCTCTCTCTCTTTTTGGGTGGAAATGGAGGCCAAAATTAGGACTATAAATGAACTGATACGTTCGTTAAAAGTTTAGTAGTCCGGTTCAGTAAGAGCAAGGCTCAAACTCGTTCATCTAGCAAAACGAGTGATATACGAGTTTAAAATTAAAAATCGTTTGACAAATAAGCCGAGCCTGAATAGCAATACATTCGATTTGATTCAGACTCATAAACAACTCATTTAATAACTTGGTCAATGTATCATGAAAAGCTCGTTTAATATGTATCGTTATAAACTCGTTTAATGTATTAATAACATTTAATTGTATCATTTAACTTTTAATATAAAAAATTATGAATTTATGATTGTATCTTCTATGAAAATTGCTCTCCCAGCCTCTCTCTCCAAGCCCATTGCCCCCAAGTAAAACTCTCCCTCATCTCAAACTGATTCTTGATGCAGCAGTTTGCTCTGTGGTAGTTAACACATTAAAGTTTCATTTTTGCTAAAGCCACTTCTGCTATCGATGATTTTAGTGATTTTCCCTCTACCACGGAGATGCAGCAGCTTGCTTCAAAAGTAGAGTCTTCCGTCGACATCTTTTCCTATCCACTATGTTGGAACAGAAATGAAGGTGAGATTGAGAATGAAAGAATTACTTCAAGTCGTGTAACAAACATCACTTTCTTTAAGGCAAAATTCGCTCTCACTAAATTGCAACAGAGGTATAATGTGAACTCTCCACAGGATAAAATAAAGCACACTTGACTGTAGGTTACAATACTGAAATCGAGCTCTCAAGAAGTTATTGTAATATCCAAAATTACTCGCAAAAAGTGTATGGATTTTTCTATCTTCTCTATATCTATGTGAATGCCCACATCACATATTTATAGGGAGAATAATTAGGTAGTTATTTGGGCAAGAGATACATCTTTTAAGCCCAATAGAGGCGACCCTTTTAACGTTTTTTTTATTAATAGACGCGTCTCTATAATTACCAAATTAATTAAGGGACATGATTCTTTATTTTGAAAATTTTCCCAACAATCCCCCATCATTTTCAAAATGAGAAAATGTAACAGATTTTTAGTAATTTTGGAAGTCAACTGCATAAGTAAAGTATCTTACAGATTGAACTTTACGTAATCAAATATGCATTACAACAAATCTAAATAGTATGGTAGACAAGTTTTGAACCAACTTTTTTTGATTGATAACATGTAGAAATATTCAACACATTTAACTAGACAACATTATACTTATTTTTTAATAATTGACACATTAAAGGCCATTGTGCCCATATCCTTTTCGTGAATGTTTTCGAGTCAAGTCCTTAAACTCATTGGAAGGGCCTACATATTCCACATTCACATAGGCAGACTAGGGCCCCCGCTTTAAAGTATCCTTTCAAGCCTATTAAGAGTTTCAAAAACTCAACCTCCCGATTAACTGTAGGTACCAAGTACTATGAACACTTGGGATGGAGAAAAACTATTTATAGTGCTTCAAATCACACTAATGATATACTTTGACTCATTAAACTCAAGACTTGACGTTTTATCAAACGTTGAGTCGAGGTTCCATTATGGGTGATCAAAAGTATGGACTTGAACTCATCCCTCATTTGATGTCTCATTCATCAAGTTATTGTCAACCTTTTTAGTTACGGATTAACCTTCTTTTAATACGCAACTGACTTTTCGAAAGTCTTTTGTATTTACTATAGTACCACAAATTACACGCTAAGATATATCATTAATATAACGGTTAACATCTCACATTTTCACTCTAAAGGGTCATTAATTTCAAATAAATTAGAAACACTTGCTCTAGTGGTCGCGATCTATGAGCGTCACAGTATTTTTATTAATTTGTCTATACTACAACATAGTTGTCTATAAGTCATCTATTACTTTCTTTTATTTGTAAAAGAAAGAAAATAATTTGACTTGTAAAAAGACTTTGAATAATCACCTATAGAAAGTCATGATTCGTTTTGAAAGAACACGTCTTGTCCCCTCAAAGAGTCATGTCTTTCTCCATGAAGGGTCGCGTCTCTTTCCATAAAAAGTCACGTCTCTTTTTATGAAATGTCGCATCTCTTTCCATAAAGGGTCGCGTCCCTTCCTATTAGTGGTCATGTCTTTTCCTATCAAAAGTCATGTCTCTTCCTTGAAAGAGTCTCATCTCTTCTCTTGAAGAGCAACATCCTTTTCTTTGAAGAGTTACGTCTCTTCTCATGAAAAATCATGTCTCTTCCTATCAATGATAATGACTCTTTCCACTAAGGGCCACTCTTCCACATTTTGATTTGATGTCTCTTAGAATTATAATTCCAAAAAATCTATCTCTAGCACATAGCTAGTAAAGAATTAAAAAGGAAAATTTCTTTCCTTTCTATGCTCAACGTGCCTCTTCTTATGTCCCTTGGATTGGAATTACAAATTCCAACAATGGCTATGCCTGTTCTCGTGGAACGATTCCACCTGACTTGCCTTATGCATATCTCATACATATTTAATCAAATTAAAATTGACAAAATAAACAAAGGTCAGATATAAATATTCTTACCTGTCATGCCAAGAATATGCATTTAAAGATTTACTATGCATATATAATTATGTGTATATACACAAAAATTTATCATGTAATTAGTCTACTATCATGAACATAATTTTCTTATTTAAGGGGTATTCAGTGAATTAAAAGTGCATTTATTGTGCACATTTATCACTACATGTGTAATTATTTATTATGTATGTCACACGGTAATCCCAAAATATGTTTGGCATTGTTTACATGCAATCCACGAGACAATTCACAAGGCTGAAAAGAAAATATAACATGAAATATACCTAATTTCCTTAATCATAATGTTTATCCCAAAACAATTATTATAACTCTTAATTTTTCCATATATTATGGATATTCTTATTTAATATCATCAAACAAGTAAGAAAAGGAGACATACCTTAATCAAATAAGAACTTACTTGATCATTTCCCAATTTTAAAAGTCAATTCTTTAAAGATTCCAATCACAAACCATAAACGAATTTTGCCTTAAGATTGTTGGAACAGAAATGAGGATGAGATTAGAAATGAAAGAATTGTTTCAAATCGTGTAACAAACGCCACTTTTTTTAAGGCAAAATTTGCCCTCACTAAATTGCAACAGAGGTATAATACGAACTCTCTCACAGGATAAAATGAAGCACACTTGACTACAGGTTACAATACTGAAAGCGAGCTCTCGAGAAGTTATTGTAATATCTAAAATTACTTACAAAAAGTGTATGAATTTTTCTATCTTCTCTATATCTATGTGAATGCCCACATCACATATTTATAGGGAGAATAATTAGGTAATTATTTGAGCAAGAGACGCATCTTTTAAGCCCAACAAGCATGACACTTTTAACGTGTCTTTTCATTAAAAGACGCGTCTCCATAACCACCAAATTAATTAGATGACATTACTTTTTATTTTGAAAATTTCCCCAACACACTATTGGTGTTACAGGTAATTTAACAGTATATATTTTTCTAACAAAATGAAACCATGAAATTGAAAGGAAATTAGTGAGCATGCTTTGTGTTTTATTTTTGTTGTTAATAGTTTTTTTTTTTTTGACCCGAGCTTGATACAGAGTTTAGACCAAAAATATTTTTTTATCAACAAAAAACAAATCAAGTCGCTCTCAAGCCGAGCTTGAGGCTCAATAAAATTATAACCGGTTGAGCGCGAGCCTCCATCTCTAATGTTCGAATCGAGTTCAAGTCGAGCTCAAACTTGAGAAATTTTTTAATGAGCCGAGCTCGAGTTTGATCAAATTCGACTCGACTCGACTCATCTACACCCATAAGTAAAACTCAACCTTAGTGGCTACTGATTGGATGAAAGCCATTCCACACATATCATCCAACACAAGTTGCACCAGCTGCCCCCCTTCCTCTTACCCTTTCGGCGTGGACGAATGAGAAGCCAAAATCTTTATTTTGCTTCCTAATATGGATTCCCCAGGCCAATGGGCCTCCTGGGCCTCGTCTGCTAAATTCCCACCTTCCTTAGTATGATCGCTCTGACCCAAATCATAACTACATTAGTCCGTACCAATCCGACTACTTGACTACTAATTATCATGTATGATGACTGTTAGTCACATCTTAAATTGGGTTTGGTTTGCCAATTAGGGGTGCATTTCAAAAGGAAAAGAAATAATGTTTGGTAAATATTTTAAAGATTGTTATTTGCTGATTATCCCCTCAAAAAGAACTTGTCATAGTTGGAACTAAAATTCCCGGATTTTTTGGACAAAATGTACACCCATGACCCACATTAGAGGATTTAGAGAATTTAGCAGGTCAGCATTTCTATCTTCATTGAATGGTCAATCTTTTCAAAATAGGACCTGCAATATTTGGTCTTTAGTAGACCATTTTGGAGCTGGAGCTTTGGGACTGTAGCTGGGGTGGCCATCCTTCTTTGGCTATGCCAGTTTTAGAATAAAAGTCTATTCATTAAATAAAAAGAAAAAAGAAAAAAAATTCATTTACTCACCATGAATCTTAGAAACAAAATGTAAAATCTGGTATGCAGTTCAATGACAGATTATATTACACAGATAAAAATTACTACATTTACTTACTTCTAGCGTCCTTGAATGGCTGTAACAGTTACATTGTTAACAGAATTTCTGCTGTGGATATGTTGAGATGACTCTATCTCTGGGGCAGTCTGTCTTCCTATAAATGCAGGTTGTTTTGGAGTGGGAAGATCCACAATTTCACTTTTAAGCATGGAAATGATGGTAGGCACATTTGGCCTGTCATTGGGAAGTTCCTGCACACACAGGAGCCCCACATGTATGCATCTCAATATTTCCTTCTGATAGCTTGCAGCAGACATCCCCAAATCGATCAACGACGACGAATTGCCTTCACTCCACAATTTCCAGGCCTAAACACAGTAAACACAAGTGGGATTGGTGTTAGTTTGGGCTAATATGGAATGGAGGGTACATCTGAAGATTAACTGAGGCAATGATTTTGATGCACGTACAAATGCTGTAAGGCTCAAGGCCTGGAAATTGTCATAAAAGCTAGTATTTTTTCTTCCGCTTACAATCTCTAACAACAGAACTCCAAGGCTGAACACATCAGATTTTTCTGAAAATCTCCCTTCCATTGCATATTCAGGAGACATATAGCCGCTGCACGTCACCGTTAAAGCACAAACAGGACTTGTGATTTGTGAGTTCAAATAATTGACAATAGAAGCAGAATTAGACAGGAAGATAGTACTTACAATGTTCCAACAACCCTTAAAGTATTCGCTTGATCTTGGTTGCCTCGAAATATCCTGGCCATTCCGAAGTCCGATATTTTTGGATTTAGTTCGTGGTTCAACAGGATATTACTTGGCTTCAAATCCCTATGGATAATTTTTAGTCTGGAATCCCTGTGAAGGTAAAGGAGACCTCGGCAAATTCCATCAATGATGTTGAACCGTGTTTTCCATTCTCGCAATTCTTGTTTGCTTGGATCTATAGAGGGTAATGGGTTAGCAGACATTTTTCAGGAGGATTAGTACACGCAACCAGATGTCAATGTGAAGCAACAACAATCTAAGCACGTTTGCAGAAGGGAAAATAGCTCTAACCGAAAAGTAATGCATCCAAACTTTTATTTGGCATGTACTCGTAAACCAGCATCTTTTCTTCTTGTTCAATGCAGCAACCAAGGAGTCTGACAAGGTTTCTATGTTGGAGTTTAGAAATAACCACAACCTCATTCATAAATTCGTCTAATCCTTGACCAGAAGCTCTTGACAATCTTTTGACAGCTATTTCCTGTCCATCCGAAAGTTTTCCCTAGAAATTCAATTGAAACCATCAAAAAGACTAAAAAATTGTAAAAGGAAAAGATCCATTAGAGCATCATTACCTTGTACACAAGACCGAAACCTCCCTGTCCAAGTTTATTAGACATGTCAAAGTTGTCCGTTGCAGTTGCCAGAACTTGTAGATTGAACAAGGGCAATTCCTGGAATTTGGCTTGGTTAATGTCGTCTCCAAGCATGTGTCCATCTTTAAATATTTGAGACGAATCATCTACGATTTTGGTCAATAAAACCTCCTCACTTTTGCCTTTCTTTTCTGAGTAAGATCCATTGATGAAGAACATCTGTTAAAATTATGAATGTACAGCTGCTGTTTCTTAATATAATGGTCATAATTCATTCAAATTCTACCTGTAAGATTAGCCATCCGTCTCCATGTGAAAATTGCACAGACAATAAGGACTATAGCTCCAGATATCACTGTTATAATGATCACTACTACTTTCTTGCTTCTGTTTTCACCTGTCAAGAGAGACTGGTGAGGCTATTTGCCAAACAAATTGAATCAAATGATTGAATTTTGTTGTCTTCTGATACGAACAAGGTGGAGTTCATGAGACAATTACCAAGTTCTGAAAATGCCAGACGAATGTAAAGATCTACCCCTCCTTTAGAGAACTGTTGTATGTCAATTAAGCTTCCTGTCCAATACATACATCCAAAATTATTAACAAATGTGTAAGCTGTACATGAACAGTTACCAAGGCACTCATTTATACAACTTTGTTCCTCGGTGGAAGGTGACCACAAGGCAGATACCGGCACTTTGGCCATTTTCAGCTTCAAAAACCCGTCTTCTTTGCCTACTTCACTTCTATTTTGTGTTATCTCACACTGCAGCAATCTCCTTTTAATACAACCACTTGTCCAGTTTCTTCTACTCCATTCCTCTGCACGTTTTGGTTCATACCCACCCAAGCAACTGCAAATTGGTGAGTTCTGTACATTACAGATTCCATTTTCCCCACATATGCCATATACATCACATTGATTTTCTGGAAATTGCCAATCAAATACCCATTTTTCAGCTCTATCATCCCAATGCTTTTGCGACAAATATCCATCAGAACTCAAAATTATGCTGATAAGTCCAGAATCATTGTTATTAGCAAAACTCACAGAATAAGTTCCATCATTTTCTTCCGCTAAATTAAACCCGCTGAGATAAACAGAATACATCACATCAATTCCAATAAACTGTTGAACAGTCCATGGACCAGTCCTCCAGTACGGATCACTACCATTCCAGATGAATACCTCTGGGAGACGCAAGGAAGCGATACCAGAAGAGAAGCTTCCGATCGATGGATCAGAAGGGCCTCTCCATGATGTTAGCATAATTTTATTGGTAAGCTTCATCTTTTTCACATATGTATCAGAAGGGTGTTGGAAGCTTTCCCATAAGCTGCTGTTTCCATTGGAGACATCTAACAAAATAAGGTTTCCATTATCTGTAAGCAGCGCACTAGAATTAGCAGCTCTGCTTGAAACATTTGGTGACCAAAGAACCTCTTGCTTTCCATTTAAAACTACAAGGTTGCCATCATCAGATATCTTCATAACCCCTGAAGAATCAGTAAGTGGCTTGTTTCTGTTGGCAACCCATATTGGGGTTATTTCAGAAACTTTGTTGGACCATATTCCAGCATACCTATTGGTGGAGTTGACAGGGCTGAAAAATCCTAGCTTGTAAACATTTCCAGCAGAAACTATGAACTCTGGATCTTTGATAAACTGTGAAGATGTAATGGTGTTTATGGCAGCACAATAATTCAAAAAAGATAGCAAAAGAAGTACTGATACAGGCGCAGATGAGCAGCTGCCTAGTGCCATAACTGTGAATTGCCTTCGCATGATGAGAATGGAATAGAGATTTCATAGTTCAAAGATTGAACATTCAATGAAGAGAGAGAAGTTGACCTGCTAAATTCTCTTAATGTTCTTGTGTGGGTCATGGGTTCACCATGTCCAGAAATTCCCAGGAATTTGTTTCCAATTATCGCCAGTTTTTCAAAACAGATATTAGCAGAGCCATCACCAGTTTGCTGACCAAAAATTTGTCGTTTGCCTACTTTTCTTGCATGGAAAAATGGTTTCTCCAGATATGGCTTTGAAATTATTTCACTATATATGTGTTGTATCTTGGGTGCTTCAAATAATATATATATATAAGGTTTAAGAAAAAATATACACAACCTTTCCTTATTATGGCAAACTTTATCTATGAAATGTATTGCTATTATTTTTACAAAAATATATATATAAGGGCTTAACGCACTTAATTATATGAAAAACATCCACTTTAGGGCCAAAATAAAAGCAAGAGATAAGTTTTTGGTTAGTAAAAATAAAAATATGTCGACTAAATAAAAAATTAAACTAAAGTTAATGAACTAAATATAGTTTTGGTTTGAACTAAATATAGTTTTGGTTTAATCTAATACAATATATCAAAAACACCGACACCTAAATTCTCGAATAGTTCAAATCACTATTTTCAAACTAAATAGACTTAATTAGTTGAATCGGTTCAATTATAAATCAGTCTGAACAGAGACTTGATTCAAACTCTAATTAAACCTTCAACCTTTGATTTTTCTCACTTTGATTACCAAGTCAATTTTCAAAATATTGGTTCAAATTCAAAGTGCCCCCACGTGCCTAAAGACATTTTGCAAAATCCTCGAAAATGAAATTTCGGAAAAAGAAAACATTAATCTTTATCAATTATTATTTCCATAACACAAGCTTGCCACGTAGATAGCCTAATCTTGACCATTTTAAAGAGTTAAAATTATACCTTTTTATTTAACACAAAAGAAACGATCAATCACGTATATGATGATTATTAGATTTATGAGTGGAAATCAATTTTTAAATTATAATATCTTCATTTAACTTTTTTTTTATAGAAAAGGCCTACTATTAAAACATTATTGAACGTGAAACGAGTCTCTTTTAAATCCAACCAGAGTGTTAATGAGTTATGAATCTAACATTATACTAACACATGAAATCCCCAAGTTGTGAGGGGAGCGTCAGTGCAGAGACTTAAATCCAAATCAATGATGAGAACAATATATTAGAATACCGCTAGACTATTATTTTCAATAATAAAATTACACCTTATATCCAAACTATTTGATAATGTAATTAAATAAAAAAAAGTTCTTTTTTGGGTAAAAAAAACTACATATACTTTTTTTTTGTTTTTCTCTTATGAAATGGTTAAACCTACACAAAGAAGAAGAGAGAGGAGTGTGATAGAAATCAAACTCTTAAAGACACTTTAACTAAAAAAATGGATGATTATTTAAATTAATACTAAGGGTCAAACTACTTGTACCTTTTGTTCCTCTCACCTGCTAAGTGCTTGTTTGGTTTTATTGTTGTTGATTATTAATTGCTGATTGATATTACTTATTACTAATTATTATTTCTTATTGTTATTGTTGATGTATAAAATGAAATAATAATATTTGGTCAAATTAACACTAATTGTTATTAATTAAATAATAAAATGATCATTTTAAACATTTAGTATCTATTTTATTATACTATATAAATTTTTTATCTCTAATTAATCTAAACTAATCAAATAAAAATATATCGCATGTATTTAGAAATAAAAATTTATTACACATGCGACTTGAAGGTCAATTACAATTTACAATAAATATTATTATTTTTACAAATATTATTTTTACCGTACAGATTACTATGCTAAAAAAATATTATTATCCTTACTATGTAAATTACTATTCACATAATAAAAACAAATAGAAAATAGGAAAACAGGAAAAAGATGGAAAATTATTATGTATTTACTGAAATAATATTATTTTTATTATATAAATTATCATTTATAAATAAAATAAAATCATTCAACAACTTACATAGAACATATCGAAAAGAGAAATAATATTTTGATCGTAGAGAGCCGCACCCTGCACATTGATCAAAAGAAAGTGAGTTACTATTTATGATAACATTAATGTTATTTTACTATAAAAAAGTTGAAAAATTTTGTATATTTTAATACCTCTACCTTGCTACTCTAGCAGTCTACTACAGTGCTCAGAAGAATGCAGGTTCCTTTGCTATTGCACACTGTTGCAATGCTGTCTTTCTTGCACTTAAGGTTATTTTGATAATTAAATTATTTATCAGTAATTAATTGATTCAAAAAATAACTTTAACTTACTTTTTAAATTTACAGTTAATTGAATTAATTTTTAACAAACAGAAATTTTTAAAAAAATTTTACTAAACACCTATTTTTTTTATTTTTTAAAACTTAAATATAAATATACTCTCTTAAAAATTAAGTCAAACACCCCCTAAGTCTGAAACCACATATGGCCGTCGTCATTGCCTCCTATTCCCAGCAATATTTGCCTGCCATCACTGTGTTATAGCCCACAACGAAGGGCAACTTCAAAAGTCCCCGCTGGGCTCCATTATCGCCACCCTTAAACTTTTTGTCCCTAACTCTTCCATCCTTGCACCAAAGAGTTTTGGACCGCCGTCAATTGCCAAACCCATAAGACCAATTGTACCAAAACCCACAGAGACCAGAGGCAGGCAGATTGCTTTATTTTTTTTTTTGAGAGTAAAGAGATTGCTTATAACTATCTTCAAGTTTTGTGATTTCTTCAGGAATTTCACCTGTCAATCTTTTTTTTTTTCTTTTCTGTCAATCACCTTTTTCTCTCTCTCTCTTTTTTTTTCTTTTTTTTTTTTGGGTGGACATGGAGGGCAAAACCCAACCTAAGTGGCTACTGATTGGACCAATGTTGTAAGAATTGCACCGGACATTAAACCGAAAAATTTAGTAGTTTAAAGTCTAATCGGTTCAACCGGTTTAACCAAAAATTGAACCGGTAAAATCAGTATTTAATATTAAATATATAAAAAAAATATTTATATATATTATACATCAAAATTTATATGTAAAATGTAATACTATAATACATATGTATATATTAGAATACTTACATTTATAAATTTAAAATATATGATTTAGAATTTATTATAAGATAGAATTAACAATTTAAAAAAATTAATAATTATCTTAACAAAAAAAAAATAATAAGTGTTAATTTATTATATACATAAGATAGTATGTGTATTATATGAGACATTTGAGAAAATAATAAGTAAAAAAAAAAAAATCACAACAAGTTATAAATTGATATAGTAGTATGAGACTTACCTTTTATGTTGGAGGTCAGGGGTTCGGAAACTAAATTTTACAAAGTTGTGTAAAATTTTTTCTTAATTATTAAAAGTGACCAACTCGGTCAACCCGGGACCGGTTCACCAGTCCGACCGGTTGAACCGGTCTGTTGACCGGATTTTGACCGGTTCAGTCCGCAGTAAATTTAAGTTACAACTCAGACCGAACCTCTGACTGATCACCAGTCCGACCGATTGAACCGACCGGTTCGATCTGAATTTGACAATAATAGATTGGACTAAAGTCATTCCCACATACCATCTAACACAAGCTGCACCCCCCTTAGGGCCAAAATCTTTCTTTCTTTTTTTTTATCCTTATCTTTTTTTTTTCTTATGTAGATCGTCCAGTATTCAGTCTATTGAACTGATTAATTTAAATCGATCCGAGTAAAACTTCGAATGGCAGTAAAAGATCCTCATCTTTCTTTTGCTTCCTGATATGGATTCCCCAGGCCAATGGGCCTTGTCTGCTAAATTCCCACCTTCCTTCGTATGATCGCTCTGACCCAAATCATAACTACATTAGTCCGTACCAATCCGACTGCCTAACTACTAATTATCATGTGTGATGGCTATTAGTCACGTCTTAAACTGAGTTTGGTTTGCCGATTAGGGGTGCGTTTCAAAAGAAAAAGAAATAATGTTTGGTAAATATTTTAAAGATTGTTATTTGCTGATAATCCCCTCAAAAGAACTTGTCATAGTTGGAACTAAATTTCTCTGATTTTTTGGACATGCTGTACACCCATGACCCACATAAGAGGATTTAGAGAATTTAGCAGGTCGACATTTCTATCTTCATTGAATGGTCAAACTTTTCAAAATAGGACCTGCAATATTTGGTCTTCAGTAGACCATTTTGGAGCTGGAGCTTTGGAACTGTAGCTGGGGTGGCCATCCTCCTTTGGTTATGCCAGTTTTAGAATAAAAGTCTTCATTAAATAAAAAAGAAAAAAAAAATTCATTTATTCATTATGAATCTCAGAAACAAAAATGTAAAATCTGATATTTAACAGATTATATTACAGAGGAAAAAATTACTACATTTACTTTCTTACTAGCGTCCTTGGATGGCTGTAATAGTTACACTGTTAATAGAATTTCTGCAGTGGATATGTTGAGATGACTCTGTTTCTGAGACAGTCTGCCTTCCAATAAATGCAGGTCGTTTTGGAGTAGGAAGATCTACAATTTCACTTTTAAGCATGGAAATGATGGTTGGCACATTTGGTCTGTCATTGGGAAGTTCCTGCACACAAAGGAGCCCCACATGTATGCATCTCAATATCTCCTTCTGATGGCTTGCAGCAGACATCCCCGGATCAACCAAGGACGACGAATTGCCTTCACTCCACAATTTCCAAGCCTAAACACAGTAAACACAAGTGGGATTGGTGTTAGTTTGGGCTAGTCTGGAATAGAGGGCTTATATCAAGATTAACTGAGGCAATGATTTCGATGCACGTACAAATCCTGTAAGGCTCAAAGCTTGCACATCGTCATAAAAGCCAGTATTTTTCCTTCCGCTTACAATCTCTAACAACAGAACTCCAAGGCTGAACACATCAGATTTTTCTGAAAATCTCCCTTCCATTGCATATTCAGGAGACATATAGCCGCTGCACGTCACCATTAAAGCACAAACAAGGACTTGTGACTTGTGAGCTCAAATAATTGACAATAGAAGCAGATAGTACTTACAATGTTCCGACAACCCTTAAAGTATTGCCTTGATCTTGGTTGCCTCCAAATATTCTGGCCATTCCAAAGTCAGATATTTTTGGATTCAGTTCCTGGTCCAACAAGATATTGCTTGGCTTCAAATCCCTATGGATAATTTTTAGTCTGGAATCCCTGTGAAGGTAAAGGAGACCTCGGCAAATTCCTTCAATGATGTTGAAACGTGTTTTCCAATCTCGCAGTTCTTGTTTGCTTGGATCTGTAGAAGGTAATGTGTTAGCAGACATGTCTGAGGAGGATTAGTACACAGAACTAGATGTCAATGTGAAGCAATGGCAATCTAAGCTCGTTCGCAGAAGGGGAAATAGCTCTAACCAAAGAGTAATGCATCCAAACTTTTATTTGGCATGTATTCATACACCAACATCTTTTCATCTCGTTCAACACAGCAACCAAGGAGTCTGACAAGATTTCTATGTTGGAGTTTAGAAATAACCACAACCTCATTCATGAATTCATCTAGTCCTTGACCAGACGTTGTCGACAGTCTTTTGACAGCTATTTCCTGTCCATTCGGAAGTTTTCCCTAGAAATTCAATTGAAACCATCAAAAAGGGCTGAAAAATTGTAAAAGGAAAAGATCCCATTAGAGCAACTTTACCTTGTACACGAGACCAAAGCCTCCCCGTCCAAGTTTATTAGATATGTCAAAGTAATTAGTTGCAGTTGCCAGCATCTGAAGATTGAATAAGGGTAGTTCCTGGAGTTTGGCTTGATTGACGTCGTCTCCAAGCATGCGCTCATCTGTATACATCGGAGAAGCTTCACTTTCGATTTTGCTCAATAATACCTCCTCACTTTTTCCTTTCCTTTCTGTTTAAGATCCATAGAAGAAGAACATCACCTAATACCGTGAATCTGCAGCTGTTATTTGTCAATGTAACAGACATATTTAATGAACATTTTACCTCTATATTTAGCAATACATCTCCAGGCGAAAACTGCACAGACAACAAGGACGATAGCTCCAAATATTACTGTTATACTGATAATTAATGCTTTTTTGCTTCTGTGTTCACCTGCCAGGAGAAACTAGTGAGGCTGTTAGCCAAACAAACTGAATTAAATGATTGAATTTTGTTGGCTGCTGAAGAGCAAGGGGGATTCATGGAACAATTACCAAGTTCAGAATATGCCAGACGGACGTTAAGATCTGCCCCTCCTGTGGAGAATTGTTGTATATCAATTAAGCTTCCTGTCCAATACAAACATCCAAAATTATTAACATATGTGTAAGCTCTACACGAACAATTCCTGAGGCACTCATTTCTGCAATTTTGTTCCTCAGTGGATTCTAACCACAAGGCAGAGGCCGGAACTTTGGCCATCTTCAGCTTCAAAAACCTGTCTTCTTTGCCTACTTCACTTCCATTTTGTGTTCTCTCACACTGCAGCAATGTTCTTTTAACGCAACCACTTGTCCAGTTTCCTTTACTCCATTCCTCTCCATTTTTTGGCTCAAACCCATCCAAACAACTGCAAATTGGTGAATTCTGTATATTGCAGATTCCATTTTCCCCACACATGCCATAAACATCACACTGATTTCCTGGAAATCGCCAATCATATATCCAATTCTCAGCACTATCATCCCAATGCTTTTGAGCCAATTGTCCTTCATAAGTCAAGAAAAAGTTATCGACTAGGGAATCATTGAAATAATTGGCACTTACAGAATAAGTTCCATCATTTTCTTCCACGACATTAAACCCGCGTATATAAACAGAATTCATCTCATTAATTCCAATAAACACTTGACCAGTCCACGGACCGGTCCTCCAATATGGATCACTACCATTCCAAATGAATATTTCGGGGAGAAACAAGGAAGTGACACCGGAAGAGAAGCTGCCGATCGACGGGTCAGAAGGGCTTTTCCATGATGTTAGCAGTATTTCGTTGGTAAGCTTCATCTTTTTCAAATATGTATCAGAAGGGTGCTGGAAGCTTTCCCATAAGCTGCTGTTTCCATTGGAGCCATCTTGCAAAATAAGGTTTCCATCATCTGTAAGCAGTGCACTGGAATTGGCAGCTCTGCTTGAAACATTTGATGACCAAAGAATCTCTTGCTTTCCATCCAAAACCACAAGATTACCATCATCAGAAATCTTCATAACTCCTGAAGAATCACTAAGTGGATTGTTTCTGTTGGCAACCCATAGTGGGGTTATTTCAGGAACCTTAATGGGCCAAATTCCAACGTATCTATAGGTGGAGTTGACAGGGCTGAAAAATCCTAGCTTGTAAACATTTCTAGTGGAAACTATGAACTCTGAATCATTGATGAACTGAGAAGATGTAATGATGTTTATGGCAGCACAGGAATTCAAAAAAGATAGCAAAAGTAGCAGTGATACAGGCACGGATGAGCAGCTGCCAAGAGCCATAACAATGAATTGCCTTCTCAAGATGAGAATGGAAGAGAGACGTACTATTTTGAAAAGATTGAACTTTCAATGAAAGATAATTCTATTAAAAAAAGAGAACATTCAATGAAAGATAGAAACGTTGACGTGCTAGAATCTCTTAATACTCTTTTGTGGGTCGTGGGTATATTATGTTCAAAAATTCAGAGAAACTAGGTTCCAATTATGGCTAGTTTTTTTGGAAGATATATTAATGGAGCCACCACTATTTTGTAGACAAAAAAATATTGTCTTTTGGGTGCTTTTCTTGCAGGGAGAAATGGTTTCTCCATTTATGGCTTTGAAATTATTTCACCGTTTATGTATTATTATCAACACGTGTGCTAAACCGGTAAGTGCAGTGTAGGTTAATTGGTTATCCGTATTACCTCTAAATAGAAAGTTAGAAGTTTAAATGTCATTTCCTGCAAATCTCTCTCCTTATATATATATATGTGTGTGTTCATTATTTACCTTTTCTTTTATATAATAATTTTTAAATAATCAATTAATATATATCACGTGCAAAAGATTATAAAAGAGAAGGTAAAAAAATTTTAATACTAAAGTTCAAAAAACAAAGGGGTTCTTAAGAAAATAATAATTAGAATCTAATGAATTGGGGTTTGAGAAAACATATGATATACGCAATCTTACCTTATTATTGCATAGAGACTCTAAAATTTATCGCCTTTATTTTTATAACAAACATACGTAAAGAGTTTGTGCACTTAATTGTATGAATGACATCCACTTTGGGACAAATTGAAAGCAAACGATTAGTTCTTGGTTAGTAAAAATAAAACTACTTGACTACAAAATTATAAATTAAACTAAAGTCCATGGACTAAATTTCGTTTTAGTTTAAACTAATGAAATATATCAAAAAACGCGTAGCTCGAATTCAAAGTGTCCCCACATACTCTTCAGGCAGAGGTGTCAAAAAGTCGAGTTGGGTTGGGTTCGGGTTCGGGTTCGGGTTGACTCGTTTATGATTTGAGTCATTTTTAGTTGGATTATTTTCAGGTCACGTTACATTTGGTTTGGGTTCAGGTTGGGTCGTTTCAAATTTGGGTTGAATTCAGATCAAATTCGGATCGAACTCACATTGAACTATTATTGTTTTAAGTCATTTTTCACTAAATTAAAACATTTCAATTAAATTTAAAATTCATTTTTATAATGAATTAAACATTTAAATTTAGTTTTTGCATAATATATATCTATATTTTACAAAAATAGTACTAATTAGTACTTAAAAAAGATAAGTCAAAGGAAAAAGTTAAAAAAATTTTTACCATTTTGTCTTTTTCTTAACCCAACAGATGACCCGGATCTAACTCAAAATTTTCGGGTCATTTTCGAGTTTGGTCACTTTTAGATTCGAGTTAAAAAATTAAGTTCCTAACCCAACTTTTTCGAATAGATTCAAACGGGTTATCGGGCGGGTTATTTTTTGACACATCTATCTACAAGTATTTAAAAAAAGAAAAATTATTTATGGCAACACTTAGTATGATACATTGTGAATTTGTAGTTATATAAATCATTAAATTATAAAAAAATATTAAATTTTAAAAAATAAAATATTAAATATCATTAAATAATTTACATATCTCCAATTTATTATTTGTTGCGTATGATGAGAGTGAAACATAATAATAGATAGAGTTACTCTTTTGTATACGCAAGCTGCGGCTAGGACGTCGTCTAAAACGGTGGGCCGGCTTTTTCTAATGATTCTAAAAGACCATGTTCGACTAAAGGGACTTTTCAGCAGGAGCAAGTTGGCCTTTGACGTGTAACATATTAAACATGGGAAAAAGCTGCTGTACCCGGTGGTTTTACGACCGGTATCCACTGAGTATTGTATTATTTAGGGTTAATTTTTAAAAAATTTATGAATTTTTTAATTTTTTTTGAATTATTATGAATTTTTATTTTTTTAAACGTATTGTGAATTTTACAATTGGTTCTAGATCTATCATCTTGAAATTTCATAATAACAGATTTCATATCCATTTCTAATATTTTAACCTTAAATTTTTAAAAAAAAAACATAAAATTTTCATTTTTGAGTTAGAGGTGGAAATTTAAGTTTGGAATTTTAGAAATAAATACCAGATCGCCACTATAAAATAATGACATGATAAATTAGAAACTAATTGAAGAGTTTATGATATATACTAAAATAAATAAAAATTTATAATAAATTTTTAAAAAGTAAAAAACTTTATGGGTTTTTTTTATGAGATTAACCCTGTTATTTATTTGCAAAAAAAAAAAAAGAGAAATTTCTCAAAGAACAATTTGTTTTTATAGTTTAGGAGTTCAAAGTGTAGAATATAGAGTTTAGACTTTAAGTTATGTTGTAATACTTATTCAAATTTAAGTTTTAATTTAAAAATTTTTAATTTAAAATATATATATTGAGTACTGGCACCCATTAAATATTTAGAATCTAAATTATACCATGTACCTTCCTTATACACCTTGCCAACTTGGGTCTAGTTCATCTTCTACAATACATCTACAATATAAGAGCTAATATTTTTAGCAAAGTCTTTTTAAAGTTAGATTTAGGAGAAGATTTCAGAACTCAACCTTAGGAGGTCTAATAATGATTCTTTATCGACTTCCTTGATGTTGTACCGTAGTAGAAGAAATGAAATAAATAAGTCTAATACCACCAATTATCGTGATCTAATGGTAAGCGTCGAATATTGTCAAATTAAAGGTTTTGAGTTTGAAAGTTATTAGGGCATTTAGTGGGAGTAAATATACTCTTCTCTTTCGTAACACTGAATTATACTATAACTATTCAGGTAGTTTATATGTTATCCTGAAAGTAAAGACAATACTACGGGACATCACCCCTATTTTCTCATTTCTTTAACAAAAAAAAAGAAATAAATAAGTCTATTAAAGACATCTAAAACTGTTCACAATAATATTCAGTCATTTATTTTTTAAATATGCTTCAGTTACTTCCCTTTTTATTTGTTTATTTTTGACTATTCAGTCATAAAAAAAATTATTTCATAATGCAATTAGATTTAAAAAAAAAAAACTGCTCTGTTTACCTGCTAAATCTGAACCCCAGCAGATCGAAGTCGTCATTTTCCCATGCCCAGCAATTTTTGCTATCTAACTGGCATCTCTGTGCAATAGCCAACAACGACCAGCAACCTCAAAAGTCCCTGCTGGGCGCTGTTTAGGGGATGTACATCAAACTGTCCAATCTAACTAACTTGATTAAAACTAAATCAAAACTATAAAAACTACTAAGAATGGATTGATTAAGGTTTTTAATTTAGGTAAACTGTAATCTACAGTTTAGTTTTGATTTTAACAATCCAAAAACCGTCAAAACCAAACTGACCACCAAATATTACTAAAATTTAAAAATTAATTCTAGAGTGTTGAACCATATACAAAATCCCAACTATTTTCAAAAACATACACAATTTTATGATGTCCCTAACACTCAAAATAGCTTTCTTGCATTCATGCAGTTTCTCTTGACTACAAAATGAATGATGTCTCTAATGATTCCAACCTATACATAAGATATATATTTTTTTATTTGACTGATGCTGATTAATTATATATGAGAAAATAATATGTAGAAGAAAAATACTTGCAACATGCACTGTAAATGCTGCTACAGTGCTGATAGTACACATAACTGGTGCAACGCCACACCACATCACACACGTTGAAGTGAGGAAAAATACAATTATTTTACAAAACTATTTTTGTTAAAAAAAAAAAAAAACTCTATTCATAACAGTTTGCGTTAAACTTAATTCGTAGCTTTCGTTGTACTGCAAATTGATATGTTCATGTTGATGACAAAAAAAAATGTTTCTAAAACTGTAGATCAAACCATCAAATCGACCAAATTAACCCATAATTGTTAATAAAAATTTAGTTGATTTCACTCATACGTTAATTTACTTGTGATTTTAAAATTTTTTAAACCACCATCAACAATTCAATTTAAATATGAAAAAAAAATCACTCTAAATCGATCCACGTACACCTTTAGCTTTATTACCGCCACCCTTATAATTAAGGCCCTGCCTCATTCGCCTTGCACCGCGAGTTTTGGACCGCTATCAATTGCGAAACCCATAAAGACCAATTTTACCAAAACCCATAAAGACCTCAGACATTGCTTGGAACTACTTTCAGGTTTTGTGATTTCTTGAATTTCACCTGTCAATCTTTTTTCCTTTTCACTTTTTTGTCTTAAAAATTTTAAGTGAGTAGAAGTTATCCCAACCTAAAAACAAGAAAATTTATAAGTTTTCAAAAAAAATTATATTAAATTTATATATCATTAATTAAAAAAGACTATTAATAAAACTTAAATTTCAAACTTTTTAAGTACGACACGATTATCAGTTAAGCCAAATTCTTTGACCACTTGTCGATCTTTTTTTTTTTAGTTGACAATAAACCCTATTGAATATATAAGAGAAGGAAAAAATGAGATTAGTAGGGGTTGAAGCCCCACCTTGTAATTGAGAATAATTTTCGGCTTCCTGACATGAATTCCCCAAGCCAATGGGCCTCCCGGGCCTCGTCTGCTAAAGTCCCTCTTGTATGGTCTTTCTGACCCATAACATAACTACATTGTCTGGACCAATCCGACTACCGGACTGCTAGTTACCACATAGTACCCATTCTTTCATTGATATTTATTAATTTTGTTTGTTTTTAATAAAAAGTATTCTCATTTTTTTAAAATAGGAAATATGATTCTCACATTTAAGGGAATAATAATTCTTGTATATCATTTATCAATGATTTTCATTTCCTATAACTAACTAAAAAAACAAAACAATATTAGAAAATTGTAAACCAAAACCTATAAACTCATCAGTTCTGCACCTTGCGCTTGGTTCATGCCCCCGTACCGTTTGCCGTCAACAACTCCACCGTCTGCCGGCGGCAGGCTATGCAGCACTAGCTGGGCATTGTATCCTCCTCCTACTGAGTATCAGAACACCACCACCAATTGATATGAGTATACAACAATTTATGAAACTACCCACTGCGACAACCACCGTCAATAAAACTACAGCTTAGATAGATAAGTATGTCAAGGCGTTTTTTATTTTTATTTTCTTGTGATGAGTTTGTTATTTTCTTATTTTTGTTTTTTTTTTTAACAACGAAAAATACTTTCTTTACTTTTAAAAAATAATGCACAATTTTATTTATTTTTGTTGCTTTGTGTTATTAATAATATTATTATTAATGATAAAATTCTATGTTAATATTTTTATTTTGGATTTTATTTTTATGGTTATTATTATTAATTTTTTTATAATAATTTTTATTTTTATGGTTATTTAATATTCATAATTTGCCATTATATTAAAATATTTTCTATATTTTATAATTTTTGATTTGATAATCATAATTTTTTAATTTTGATAAAATTTCGCCTACTTTTATTGTGACATAAATATTGATTCTAATTCCGAACTAAAACAAACAATTATAAAGAGTTTTGATTCTAATTTCTGAGTGATGTAAATATGTTATAAACTAATTATTCTATTTCTGATTTTACTTGATTTTAATTTTAATTTCATACTGTAAACTAAATAACCCCTTACCTATTTTTCGTAAAGCGTCAATTTAATTGGGTCCAATAGGTTAGAAAGATGAGCCGGACTAATTGCCGATTAAGTCAAAATTTGATTCAGATTTGAATTTGGGTTACTTACGAGTTGATATATTAATTTTTTAAAAATATTTTAAATAATTTTTGTTTTATAATTTATCAAAAACTTAATATACAAATAAATCAGTGACTTTGCAAGTTGGAACAAATTTAATTTGACATTTAAAATGTAATAATTTAGATATTGTAGAATATTTCCATGATAAACCTAACCTGCCGTTAAAACTTGTTAACTTTTTTCTGTTAGTACGCGTGTTCTTTTTCGTTTGGTCCGCCTGACATGTTAGAATGACATGTTGGACGTGATGATGTGGACTGAAGAAAATGACTAATTGGGCGTCACATTAGATAAATTTCCTGTTGGGCCAATTGGGCCTCTGTTAACTCAAATTGAAAAAATAATTAATGAATTCAACTAAAATATATAATAAATAACCAGCAAATGTTGGTGCAGATGGTAAAAATTTGTCACCGTTTAATTAGAGGTCTCAAGTTTGAGTTTCTGGAAATGCAGTCGCGTTAAATACTTGTTGGGAGACCTTTGCCACCTTTTAAGATCCTGTCCGGGTCGGTTCAGATTAGTAACCCATTGAACTGAATACTAGACGGTCTCAAACAAAAAAAAATGTAATTAATATATAATTAATTTCAGCCAAAAAAATAAAATTAATTATAATATATATATATATATATATATATATATATATATTATTAATTTAGTTAATAAAAAACCCCGAAACTAATGCCCTTATCAACAGTAAAAAAATTACCGTAGACTCGGTTGACTGCAATGCTTGGTGGAGCTTCGGCCATCCAGGCACGGGCTTTGTTATGTAAGGAAACGAAACAAACCACATTAGTCAATTTAAGAAATTTACCCAATTTGCGAGTTGGACTTCCTCAAAAAAATGGCGATATGCATAATTCCGAGCTCTACACAAGACGAGCCTCCACGTCTCCAGTAACTTCTCGGAGTACCCAAAACAGCTCAGGATCAATAAAAGTTAGCCAAATTGGTGCCTAACATGACATAGGGTTTTATTTTTATAAAATAGATCCCTCACATTTTTATTATAAAATAATTTAATATTTTTTAATTGTCTGACAATTAATTTGCTAAGATGTACATAATCTTCTGGTCATGTTATTGGACCACCTTTTAGTAGAATATTATGTCATTAAAAATATAATGATGTGACATTTTTTTTCTAAATTTTAATAACTTTTCTATTAAATTCTAAAAATTAGGTTAAAAATTAATAGAAATTAGGAAAAAATTCCCGTCATATTTTTTATGACATAATATCATACTAAGAGATCGTCCAATGATGTAACGAGTAGATAATGTATATTTTAGTAAATTTACCAGTCTGACAATAGAAAAATATTAAATTATTTTACAATGAAAATACGATAAATTAATTTTACAAAAAGAAAATATTATATTTATAATTAAACAGCCGCCCAAATGTTAGGCGCCAATTTAGAATTTTTGCCACAAAAGCTCAAGAGACAACCTACTAACATAATTGCCTTGTTTTTTTTTTTATCTGTTTATAGATATTAAATTTTAAATTTGAAATTAAGAATTTAATTGACACTACTATTAGATTTCGTGATTAGTGGCAACATGGCTGCAATATTTGGCAACATGTCTGCCAAAGTCTAACCAGGTTCATGCCCTAGTTCAGGTGAGACATTTTCTCTGTAATCAAGTATCAATTTATATAAATAATAAAGGAAACTTCAGACCCATCTTCACCGAAGCAACGGGTTTTTGGAATTGCATCCTCGTCCGCTAGCAATTTTGAACAACAGATACGTCCAAAGAGCCTTGCATCTTCAAAGAAGTAACAAACATTTTGGAATTATTCTGTATCTCTGGTCAGCTACGTGCATAGACAGCAAAAGTTACGGCACCTGCTTCCTAGTTCATTGATTTTGTGGTGGATTTGGCGTTTTCAATTTTGTAAAATATAAAGAGGTGTCTTTGGGATTTGTAGCCCCTTACGGCCAAAATTAATTTCGAAGCTCAAAATTTTGTTTTGTCACTATGAATAATTGTTAAGAGTTAATTTCATTTTCCTTTGAACTTAATACTTTGCTTAAGCTCAATGATCAGGTTTATACCCTCTTCCTACTAATAACCAATGTCTAATCATTGACTATTTTTGAGCTAAAAAAAATTAATACTTTGCTTATTTTATCTATCACATATTGTATTCTCACTGTGGATATTGGATATTGTGTTTGTTTTTTAAATTTTCACTTTTTTCAATTCCTTCTTGAGTTACATTAGGGACCTCTTAAAATATATAAACGCTCTGCTTTTGCCAGAGCATCTGCTCCTAATACAATGTGGAACTGCCCAAAATATCTAAATTGAAAAAATAAGCTAATTAATGAACATTGAAGCCGTGTTTAAAATTAAAAATCTCAAAAAAAATTAAAAATCTCAAATTTGATTGCATGTCGGCCCAATTAATTAAAAAAAAAAAAAAAACCAAAGATGGTAGTTCCTTTGACATGTCAATATGTCATCATACTCAGGGACCCAAGTCCCTTGTGAGAAAAGTAGGCCAATTTCTTTGTCCCGGATAGCACTTTCTCTACTAGAAAACGTCTAATTGAGGGAACTGTCTGGGGACCTGGGCAGGCAGAAATAAATGACAGGATGACAAAAAGAAACATTTTTAGAACCGTGGAGACAGTTTTTGAGTCTGACCCGGTAAAAAGAAAGAGCTTGGTTTAAGAGCCTGATTGAAATGTCTTGATGATTTATTCTAATATATTAAAAAAATAATTAATTATTTAATTATTGTAATTTTATTGATGAAAAAGTAGTAAAAAATTAAAATATAAATTATCATTTTATTATTTTTTATTTTTTTTATCATAACAGACGTAAAAAAATTAATAATTAATTATTTTTTTAAACATATAAGAATAAAAATCAGGACATTTCAACGGAGCACCCACACTTTGTCCAAAAATTGGGCATTTAGTATTGTTATTTTCCGATTAAAGATGTGATTCAAACATAATTGGATTGTGTTTAAGACATCAAAACAGCACACCCTCTACTTCCTATAGAATTTCCAAATAATGGAAAAACTAAGCAACAATAATTGAAAATAGGCATGGGTCGACACAGGTGATGTGACAAAGTTCGGTGGAAAAATAGTGGTAAAAATAAATGAAACTGAAAAATAGATAAATTATATTACTACCTTTTCTCACGTTTCTTGTGTCTCGTGGGATGTTCTTCAATAATTCTCCAAAATAATGGCGGGAAACGTTTAATTCATGATCAAGGCGTCGAAGATTTATCGAAGGGGAAAAAAAAATCCTTTTTCTATAAAAAGAAAAAAAGTGCTCAATATCTTTTTATTTTTCACATTTGAATGAAACACGAAAAAAAAACACACTTATAAATAAATATAATAAACTTACTTATCATAGGGATATAATACTAGTCTAGCTAATGAAAAACCCAAAATTTATGTCCTTATCAACAGTCAAAGGAATCCTACCCACCTAGTCAAGTTAAGAAATTAACCAAATTTACTCTGGACTTCCTGAAAAAAAGAAAAGAAAAGGAAAGGACATGCATAATTGTTAGATCTACATTAAACGAGCCTACACGTCTCCAATAACTTTTGGAAGTGAGGCTTCAATAATAGTTAAGATACTGAGGAACTGTCGGGGCCTCCAATTATAGGGGATATACATATTTTAAATATTAAATTTTTTTAAAATTTTATTTAAGTTCTAAACATTTTAATATTTTATTAAATCAGTCTATTTATTGACGAAAAGTGATCAATCTATTAAAAAATAATTTTGAGCTTATAGAAAATTATTTGAGAAAATGTTAGATACATAAATTCAACATTTTTTATAAAAAAAAATACATATTACCTATTTAATTCATGTTTTTATTAATTTAAAAAATATTCAATGTGTATATTTTGTTGATGGAAAAAATATTTAATTCATTTATTTGATCTTTTTTTAATAATTTGAATTAGGTTAAACTCATTTATAAACAAATTGATCACTTTTTATAAACAAAAGGACTGATTTTACAAGAAATCGAAAAATTTAAAATTTAAATAAAATCTTATAAAAATTTAAAATTTAAGTATAAAAAATATAAAAATTTAGAACTTAAATTATGCATATCTCTCAATTACGGAGGAATGAGATTCTAACTCTACTTCTTCCTTCATCTCTCCTCTTTTATACGGTGAGTTTACTATCTCTACTATTAAAAGAACAAAACGAAGTAAAAATAAACTACTAGAAGTAGCCAAAATACCTCGGGACAAAAGCTCCAGAGACAACCTTCTTCGTTTGTTTGTTTTTTTTAGAAAAAGCCCTAGAGACAACGCTAACAACATAGCCGTACTTTTTGAATGGAACAAATTCTGGCCCGCTGGGTAATTTGTGGCGGCCCTAATACTGCTAAAGATATTTTCATTGTAAGCACGCACCAATTTATATAATGAAGGAAATTGCACGCCATCTTCATGGAAGTAACGGGCTTTTTGGAATTGTATCCTCCGCTAGCAATTTTGAACAATCAACAGATGAGCAGCACTGTTCTGTTTTGTTTAAATAATATTAAAATAGTAATATAATTTCATCAAAGGGTATTTAACAATTTATTTATTTTTTTATTTAAATTTAATTATACAATAATTAGTTTTATTTTAAAGTTCTTTAAAATTTATTTTATGAAGCTCTTAATTTTTTTTTTTTGTTAATGGATATGTCCAAAGACCCCTCTTCAAAGAAGTAATTGACATTTTGGAATTGAGAAAAATGTTTTGGCTTTATAAGAGTGATTATAGAGTAATTATGAACCGTTGAATGATTAAATTCATGAAAAAACTAGTTATATAGGATTGTGTTATTATTTATTGTTATTTAAATATAACCATATAATGAAGCTCTCGAATTTCTATTTTGTAAAATATAAAGAAGTGTCCTTGGGAGTTGTACTTGTAGCCATTTGCTCGAAGCTTGAAATTTTGTTTTGTGGATCCCAGGTAATAACGCGGCTCAATGTTCGAATGGAAAATAAATTTTGTAGCTTGTGACTTGGTGAATAAAATTTCGTGGGGTTGAGGCCCTTACGCAGTAATCGATTGCACCCTGTTTGATTTCATATTTGGTCAAGTGGCCTTGGTTAAATGCCTCCAATGACTAGTTTTTCGAATTGCAAAGACTAGTTTGACTTGGGTATTATATGTTTCATTGTTGAAATGTACCTCGAAGGTGCTAAGATTGAGAGATTGCAAAAGATTTGAAATTGAAAATTGATTAATGTGCTTTAGAAAGTGAAAATTTAAGAAAAAGGTCCGAGATTGGTGAAAGATTTGGAATTGGAAATTGATTATTGTGCTTTAGAAAGAGAAATTTTAAGAAAAAGGTCAGAAATTCGGGAAAGGCTAAGATTGGCTTTATGAGATTTGGGTTTTAAGAGTTGGTGAAAGTTATTGTTGAAAGTGTAAAACAAAAAAAGAAAAATTGTATGAAAATGATCTTTTCCGATTACAGAAGATTGTCAATTGATTAAGTTCTAAAAGCAGAACCCTTGGAGAGACGACGCATACTCAAAGAGGAGCCAAATCTCTAGACTTATGGGGTCCGTTTGTTTTATGGGATATGATAACATAGGATAGGTTAGTAGTCAACTATCTCACCTTAACCCATGTTTGGTTGGTTAATAAAATAGATATAGGATAGGCTGGTGTGACCTTATTATTCCATGAATATGAGATAGTACTATCCCTCTAACTCTTATAAGCTAGTCTATCACACATAATAAACTAGTGTTGATAAATTATATATTTACTAAAATATATTGTTAATTAAAATAAATTTTAAATATTTTTTAAAAAATTAACATAAAATTTAAAAATTTCATTTCTCTCTCATCTTCTCTCTCTTCCCTTCTCTCTCTCACTCCTCTTCTCTCTCTTTCCTTTCTCTCTCCTTCCTCTTTCCTTTCTCTCTCCTCCCTCCTCTCCCTCATTCCTCGTCTCTCTCTCTCTCTTTCCTTTCTCTCCTCCCTCTTCTCTCTCTCTCCTCGTCTCTCTCTCCTCCCTCTCTCTCTCTTCCCTCTTCTCTCTCTCTCACTCCTCATCTCTCTCTCTCTTCCCTTTCTCTCCCCTCCCTCCTCACTCTCTCTCTCTCTCTCTCGTGCTCATTCTTTCATTTTTTTTCATATAAATTTGAAAATTTATCTCTTAAAATTTATTTAATTTTTCCTCAAAAAATTAAAAAAAATATTAATCTCTTTTTTCTGATATTTTAAAATTTATTTGCATAAATAAAATTAATGCTTAATTTTAAAAAAATATTTTTTATACAATAGTGAAAATTTATAAACAATATAATGTATAATAACATGTAAAATAAATATTAATTTCATTAATTAATTTTAATTATTTTTAATAAAAATATTAAAACTAATAGTAAATATAAATCAATTATCTCTAAGGGTAAAAAAGTAATTTTAATATACTATATTATTCTATCACATATCATCCAAATATTAAATATGATAACTATTTTATACTATTTGTTAATATCCAAACATAATATAAGCTAGTAATCTAGTCTATCTTATATTATATTAACCTATACTATCCTATACTGCACTATCCAGTCTGTGTACCAAACGCACCCATGAAGTATAATTTCCTTTGAACTTAATACTTTGTTTATTTTTGTAAGTGTTTTAGAAGAGAAGAAGAACAGAAATACTGCAGAGAACTCACACATTTTATTGAACCAATTAGCTCCTTTTATAAAGGAACTTTACATAATCTCTAAACTGAAAAAACATTCAAAATTCAAATGACATAAAATCAGGAGCCTGATCTTTAAAGATTAATCTTCCAGCTGCTCCTAGCTTAAACGAGTCAAGCATCTAAACAACTTATTTAATTTGATTTTGTTAGCTAAATACTAACTGACTTCATCTAACTTAACAAATTGCTAAAACTTCTCTGCAATTTTTCACCAAATAAAAGTCTCAATTTCATCAACACTCCTCCTTGAGACTTTTATTTGAGACTCCTAGCATCTTCCTTAACATGTAGAATCTAGATTTTGAAAGAGATTTAGTAAAGACATCTGCAATCTGAACTTGGGAACTGCAATATACTAGCTTGATTTCTTCATTTCTTTCAGCTTCTCTAACTACATGAAACTTTATATCCATATGCTTAGTCTTCCCATGCTGAACAGGATTTTCTGCAATCCCAATAGCTGACTTGTTGTCACACATAATCTTTGTTGCTTCAATCTAGTTGAAACCAAGATCATTCAAGATCTTCCTGAGCCATTTTGCTTGATTAACAGCTGATGCTGCTGCCACATATTCAGCTTCAGCAGTTGATTGAGCAATAATCTCTTGTTTTTTAGAATTCCAGGAGAACATTCTTGATCCAAGTGAAAAACTGAAACCTGATGTACTCTTGAAGTCATCTTTACTTCCAGCCCAATCACTATCAACATATCCAGTTAACTTTGCATTTTCTACAGGTTTATACCAAACTCCAAGCTGCACTGATCCTTTTAGATACCTAAGCACCCTCTTTGCTGCATCATAATGAAGGGTAGAGGGTCTTTGTATGAACCTTGACAGTAGGTTGGCTGTATACATGAGATCTGGTCTTGTGGCAGTCAAATATAACAAACTTCCAATTAAACTTCTATATCTTGAAGCATCAGAATCTCCAGCTCCATCTTCTTTGCTTAATTGAACATTTAAGACCAGTGGTGTTGCTACTGGCTTGGAATTTTGCATCTGAAACTTGAACAAAATTTTAGTGGCATACTTCTTTTGACACATGAAGATGCCATCAGCGGATTGATGCACTTCAAATCCCAAAAAGTATCTCATAGCTCCAAGATCCGACATCTCAAATTGATTCCTCATTTCATCTTTGAATTTCAAAATTTCATCAATGTTGCTACCTGATATCAATAGGTCATCCACATACAAAAAGATTATTAAAACATCTCCATTTGCACTTCTCTTTACATAAAGAGTAGCATCATTCTCACTCCTCCTACAGCTCTTGTTGGTTAGAAAGGAGTCAATTTTGCTGTACCAGGCTCGAGGAGCCTGCTTCAGGCCATATAAGGCCTTGATCAACTTGTACACTTTCTGTTCCTACCCTTTTATTGTAAAGCCTTCTGGTTGAGCTATATATATCTCTTCCTTCAAAACACCATTTAAGAATGCTGATTTAACATCTAAATGGTAGATCTTCCAATTGAATTGTGCTGAAATGGCAATGAGAAGTCTAATGGTGTCCATTCTAGCAACTGGGGCAAATGTGTTTGTATAATCAATACCAGGCTGCTGAGAATAGTCCTTTACCACCAATCTTGCTTTGTACCTGTTAATAGAACCATCAGGGTTTAGTTTGACCCTAAACACCCATTTAACACCAATTACTTGCTTGTTATCTGGTTTGTCCACTAACTCCCAAGTTTTGTTCTTTTCTGTCATGGCAATTTCCTCTTTCATGGCAGCTGTCCATTCTTCATTTTTGCATGCTTCTACATAGTTTGCTGGCTCCACCAAGGCACTTCTGCATCTTTCATAAACCTCGGTGAGAGGTCTAAAACCTCTTATAGGAACATCATCAAATGATTATTCTTCAACTTCACCTTCAAATTCTGTAACTTTATCAACTGTTTCTCTCTGCACTTGAGAATCTGTCCAGCTCCAAAAAGCATCTTCATCAACCTTCAAATCTCTACACGTTTGAATCTTTCCTGTCTCAATGTTGTAGACTCCATAGCCTTTTGAAACTGAACTATAACCAACCAAAATGCCTCTTTTAGCCTTTTCATCAAGTTTTCCTCTCTTCACATCTGGAATATGAATATAGCACACAGACCCAAATACCTTTAAATGCTTTACAGATGGCTTGTGTCCACTCCAAGCTTCCCATGGTGTCATTCCTTCTACTGCTTGTGTTGGTAGCCTATTTTGTAGGTAGATAGCAGTATTTACTGCTTCTGCCCAAAAAATCTTTGGCTATTTCTTCTTTGAAATCATGTATCTGGCCATCTCTAAGGCTGACCTATTCTTCCTTTCCACCACACCATTCTGCTGAGGTGTGTAACTGATAGTAAGCTGGTGTTGGATACCCAAATCTTCACAAAATTGATTAAATTCTGATGAGATGTATTCCTTTCCATTATCACTTCTCAATATCTTCAAAATGCAGCTACTTTGTGTTTCAACAGTGGCTTTAAACTTCTTAAACATTTCAAATACTTCTGCCTTTTGCTTCAAGAAATATACCCATGACATTTTAGAGAAGTCATCAATGAAAAGAAGGAAATATCTACTACCATTCAAGGATTCAGTCTTCATTGGTCCACAAACATCTGAATGGACCAAGTGAAGTCTTTCCTTGGCTCTCCAAGCACCTGAAGTAGGGAATGGCAGCTTGTGTTGCTTTCCCATTTCACAGCTTTCACACACTTCTGAATATGCTTCAATAAGGGGCAAATCATTTACTAACTCATGCTTTTGAGCATGCTGAATGGATCTCACATTATGGTGCCCAAATCTCTTATGCCACAACCTTGATTCATCATCTACTTTACTGCTTTTGCATTCAGGCAAATTTATGGAGCTTAGATCTAATGCAAAACATATGTTCTTGATATGAACAGTAATAAACTCTACTCCTTTTGGATCATAAATCACACAATTCTCATCTTTAAACAAGAAAGTAAACCCCTTTTGCATCATCTGACCAACACTCAACAGGTTTTGGTCTATTTGAGGTACTAACAAAACATCAGTGATTGAATGAGTACCTGAAGAGGTTCTGATTTGTACAGTTCCTCTTCCTGTGACCGCAACCCTGTCACCATTTCCAATCTTCACTGCCCCAGCTACTGGTTAAAGCTCGCTGAATAACTTGGCTTGCCCTGTCATATGATGGGTACAGCCACTGTCCAGAAACCATGACTCTTTGTTGTGTTCTGTGCCCACCAAGAAGGCAACAAATAAGTGTTCATCTTGGACTTCTTCTTCTGTGTAATTTGCCTTCTGAGTTTGCTGGTTTTGAGAGCTTGATTGCCCTTACTGTTGATTTTGCTTCCTCCTACAATTCTTCTCAATAAGCCCAAACTTAGAGCAGAATCTTCACTGAATCTTCCTTTTCCAATAGCAGTCCTCTCCAGAATGGTTAGTTCTTTTACAAGTGGGACATGGAGGAAATTGACCCCACTTTCCAGAACTCTTTCCACCTTGTTGCTGCTGTTTTCCTTTTCCAGCTTGCTCACTTTGAGACTTCTTTGAATCTTTAGAAGTTGCAGGTTTGAGCTTTGACTTTGCCTGCATAGCTACTTCAATGCTATTCTCACTTCTCATAGTTCTTCTTTGTTCTTGAGCTTCAAGAGCTCCTAGAAATTTTGACAAAGAGATTTGACTTAGATCTTTTGAGTCTTCAAGGGAAGAGATCTTAGCTTCAAACTTTTTAGGTAAACTCACTAAAACTTTTTCAACAATTCTTCTATCCGTGATTTCTTCTCCCATAAGTCTGATTTGATTCACCACTTCCTGCAACTTAGTGGTGTAGGCTTTGAGAGTATCTATCTCTTTCATCTTCAAGAGTTCAAATTCTCTCTTTAAATTTAACAACTTCATTTGCCTTGTTATGTCCGTTCCTTGAAATTCATCCTTCAGTCTATCCCAAGCCTGCTTTGCTATCTCACATGTCATAATCCGAGTAAAAATGACATCTGATAGAGCTGAATGAATTCAAGTTAATGCTTTGAACTTCTTGGAACTCTCTTCTTTGTGATGCCTTATCTGATTGAGAGTTGGATTATCGGGCAAAGGATGTGGATCCTCACCTGTTTCCACTGTCTCCCATAGATCATAGGCTTTTAAATATGCTTTCATTTTCACAGCCCACAATTGATAATTTGTGCCTGTGAATACTGGAGGTGCTGGTAAATTCACATTACTTGAGGCCATTTTCTCACTCTTTCTCTCGTGTTTCACTCTTCTTTTCTCTCAAACTATATACTAAAAATTTTTTTTCTGGAATAGCTCTCTATAGCTCACCTCACTCTTGTTTTCTTTCTTTTTCTGTTCTCAGAGTCCCTTAAAGATCATAGGAAGCTCTGATACCATTTATAAGTGTTTTAGAAGAGAAGAAGAACAGAAATACTGCAGAGAACTCACACATTTTATTGAACCAATTAGCTCCTTTTATAAAGGAACTTTATATAATCTCTAAAATGAAACAAAATTCAAAGTTCAAATGACATAAAATCAGGAGCCTGATCTTTAAAGATTAATCTTCCAGCTGCTCCTAGCTTGAACGAGTCAAGCATCTAAACAACTTATTTAAATTTGATTTTGTTAGCTAAATACTAGCTGACTTCATCTAACTTAACAAATTGCTAAAACTTCTCTGCAATTTTTCACCAAATAAAAGTCTCAATTTCATCAACAATTTTATCTATTGCATATTGTATTCTCATTGTGCATATTGGATAGTTTTTTGTTGAGTCTATTTTCATATAGAAGTGTTAAATTTTCACTTTTTTACCTTTTTTTTTGAACACTGGAAATTGCTGCATTAATATTAAACAAAATCGTACATAGATCTAATTCAAAGATATCGAAAATACCTGCACAAAATAAGAATACAAGACAGTAAAATTAGCCTAATATGGTCCAACAGACCATCTACTTTAAATTTTCACTTTTTTTACCTTCTTCTTGAGTTACATTAGGGATATCTTAACATAACTTGTCTGCTTTTGACTGCGAATCTGCACTTAACAGAATGTGGAACTGCCCAAACTATCTAAATTGAAAAACATAAGCTAAAACGGGTTCCATGCACATGTCATGCTCACGGATCCAGGTCCTTTGTGACAAAAGCAGGCCAATTTCTTTACCTCGGAGAGGAATTTCTCTATTAGAATACGTCTTTATTGAGGAAACCGTCCACAGCCCAGGCGGTCGGAAATAAATGACACGATGACAAAATGTAACACTTTATGGATCATGGAGCAAGTTTTTGAGTCAGACCTGGTAAAAAGAATTGGGCATTTTGTTATTGATATTTGCCGGTTGAAAAAAAAAAAAAGACTTGTAGAATTTTTTTTTTGTTTGAATTCTTATTCGATTGTAATGAAACTTCAATTTTTTATACTTACAGTGATATTTTTTGTAACAAAAAAAAGAAGACATCTTTTTTTTTTTTTTTTGTTGTAAAAAGTTCAACTATAGTTTTAAAAAATAGAAAATTTGTTACAATGAACAAATTTTTGGACAAAAACTATTTCTAAAAATGCAATGACGCTCTTTCCGATTAAAAGTGTGATTGCAACGTAATTGGATTGTATTTAAGACACTGCGGTTCAAACACCACCCTATACTTCCTATAGAATTTCCAAATAATGGAAAAACTAAACAAAAATACTTGAAGAGGCAGATAATAAACACACATACACATGATGTGACCAAATTTGGTTGACCAATACTATTACAAATAAATATAACTGAACAGGTTGAATTTAATGTAAGTGACTCAAAACTATGCTTCCAACGGGCATGTTGAAAATTCGAACCCCTCACTACTCTCTTTTTTATTGTAGTGCTAACAGCTCCTTAAGCTATATATATATATATATATATATATATATATATATATATATATATTAAAGGGATATCAATATTTTTAATCTTAAACCTTTAAATTTTTTTACGTTTGAGTTTTAAACCTTTTTGATATTTTATTTGAATCCTAAACCTTTTGATTTTCTATCAAATCAGTCCTTCTGTTTCCCAAAAGTGATCAATCTATTAAAAAATGATTTTAACTTTACAAAAAATTATTTAAAAAAAGATTAAATATATGAATTGAATGTCTTTTCTATCAAAAATATGTATGTTACCTATTTAATTCATATATTTGTTGATCAAAAAAATATTTAGTGTGCATATTTTGTTGATAAAAAAAATATTTAATTTATGTATTTAACTTTTTTTAAATAATTTTTATTAAGTTAAATTCATTTATTAATCGATTGATCACTTTTTGTAACTTAAATGACTAATGTAGTATGAAATCAAAAAATTTAGAATTCAAATAAAATGTCAAAAAAATTTAAAATTTAAATATAAAAAAATTTTAAAATTTAAAATTAAAATTATTGATATTCCTATATTAATGCCTACTGACCCCTCTCTCCAACACCTCAAAATGATGGGGGGGGGGGGGGGGGGAGACGTAAATCAGCGACAATTTTATGTCCGACAACTGTATAGCCCATCTCGGAATCATGCACCACTTTCTTTGCGATGCACAATTTTAATATTGTTACAAAATTGTCGGTGGGTACAAAACATCTCTCTTTATTTTATTTTTTTTATTTTTGACTCCATTGTTTAACGTGGAGAATAAACATAGCCAAAGACCAAAAATTAAATACATAGTCCTAAAAAATTCAATTGAAAATTTTGTACATCAAATCCGTATCAAGCCTATCATGTTTAAAGACTTTTGATTAATTGCATTCATTTCATTTTGTCCATCAAATATTTTCCTCTTTTTTCCATTTGCTACAAACTTTTTTTTACTAGATTATAGAATTCAACAAGAGTAACCATTTCAAAACTTTAAACCCGAGAAAAAGTAATTTTTGTTCTTAAAATCTAAGGACAATAAACATGTCCGTATTCTCTTTTTATTTTTTGGAATTTAGTTGTCATAAAACAAACTACTTACAATAATGGGGGCATTTTGGACATTGCCGTCCAAAACAAGTTCAACTCTTGTTAGGAAAATGCTTGCCCATGGACTGGACCAGATTTTGTTGGTATCTACCTTCCTAAGTTCCCATGCAATTTCGAGGAAGGAGATGACCTTTTACTAGGCAGAACTGGCCACCAATTATACTCATCTAAGCAACCCGCTCCATTCTTTCTTTGTCTCTTACGGGAACCTTTGTTGCCACTAACATTACCTTCCTTTGTTTCCTAGACATTCTATATATATATGTCCAACCATGAACCATTCCTCTCCAAGTCCAATTTTTAGCTCAATAAGTTAATTAATAGCATACTTGATTCATTTTTTTTTTCTTGTAACGTTTGTGTGTTTTTTTGATTAGCAATGGCATCGCGTAATGGGGTCGTGTTCGAGGATTTCTTTCCGGCCATGGTGGAGAAATTGGGCACGGAAGGGTTTATGAACGAGTTATCCAACGGGTTTCGCTTGCTGAAAGACGGAGAAAAGGGTTTGATCACGTTCGAGAGCTTGAAGAGGAACGCGCAGTTGCTGGGTTTGCAAGGAATGAGCGATGATGAGATAATGAGTATGTTGAGAGAAGGTGACTTGGATGGAGATGGTGCATTGAATGAGATGGAGTTTTGCACACTCATGTTCAGATTGAGCCCTGCTTTGATGGATGGTTCAAGAAAATTGTTGTTGGCAGCTATTACTAGTGAGATGTAGGCTAGGCAGGCATTTCTTGTTTGGAAATTTTTGTTTTTGCTAAATGGCCATTAGGCAATGTTTTCCCAACTATTTAGTTGTAATGTTTAATGTTTCAGAGTTTGGGTAATCTATTTCTACTGGTTTATGTAGTGGTTTTGATCTTATATCCCCAAATAATGTCACATTTATTGAGCACAATTTGGCTTGGAGACACATCTAATTTCCCAGTAATTTGGGCATTTTACAATGCGAATGGGCCATAGAAAGTGATGCACCAATTGTCTTTTGCAATTCTAAATGGCCCAGAGTAAATAAGGCACAAATTTGTCTCTTTACCTGTCATGTTTCATAGAGGAAATTTCTTTCTTAGGACCACCGTGCATCATGCTAACAAAAGATTCCAGGAGAAATTGGGGATACCGTAAAAAAAGAAAGGTATGCCATAAAGCTTTTGGGCTCTACATTTGATCATTACCTTTGAAGGCCCAACAATGACCAGCAGCTTTAACTATAATTTCAAAAGTTGGACCAACCAGCAGGCGCTGGTTTAGATAGTAAAAATATGAGTTCGTTTAATCAAAAGTTTCGGTTTCGAGTTTTGAAAATGCAGTCGCGTTAAATACCTACTGAGAGACATTTACCGTCTTTCAGAATTCTACCCGAGTCGGTCCTGATTAGCCAGTTTAATAGGCTGAATACTACACAGTCTAAACAAAAAAAAAAAAGTTGGACCAAACTGGCTCTCTAATGAAAAATTGATGTATGACCTATAAATTTAGTTTGTTTGGATTAAAAAATTGGATAAAGCATGAGAAAAATCGTTCAACTCAAATTGACCGGGACAATTTAGGCAAACTGGATGAGTTTTGCCAACAATTTACAGTTTTGTTTTTTTTTAAGAAAAAATGTTACTAAGACTACTAGATTAAATATGATTAAATTTTATCTTAATATCATTTTATTTATTTTTTATAATATAAAAATATTAATTATTTTTTTAAAAAATGTTGATCAACTAGTCTAACGATTTTAACTAAAAAAAATATAGACTATTGACCCAATGGTTACACTGATAATCTAGAAGTGTTGTCCATATTATTTTATTTATTAAGAGATTTATAAGACTGTAAATTATATAATGAGACAGTTCTTTTTATTCACATAAATCCCAAAAACCCCCCCTTCCTCGTGCTACCATATTCTGGCAGAAGCTTAGCTGCTAAGGCCTTTCCGATGGATAGAAGGAGTCTTTCGGGTCCCTACATCCAATGGGGGTCTCTTCATAAAGGAAACACACTAACAAATTATGTGGCGTAACATTAAGTTTGCAACTCAAATTTAAAGGATGTACAAAAAAAAAACTCAAATTTAAAGGGAAAAAAACATTTCAATATAATAATGGGTTTGAGTATCATAATAAAATAACTATATGAAAAATAAGAAAATTGTAGATCTGTTAAATTGATGTAACCCAATCACAGACATCTGGACATGGAGATGTCATGACAGATGCCAGATAAGGATGGCAATTATCTTCTTTCTTGCGGGAACCTGCACAGTTCCACTTTGCTAGGGCCAGAGTCAAGAAATTGATCGAAAATTGGGATGGAAACTCCCAATCTTCTTTTTTTCGGCAAAGATAGAAGACATTAATTGTCCCCGCCCTCGTAGTCGGTCCCATATTTGTTCCATTTATTAATTACCATTTTACTCTTTTTTTATTAATTTTTTTGAACTTTCCTAAATTTAGACCAACTAATTAGGAGAAGGAGAACAGTTGACCAAATTGAAAGTTTGAACCCTCAACCTCACACTTACTAACGTACTGTTAATGCCGTTTGAGGCAAAGAAGGCGGTGAGGATGAACCCCCAACTTGACAGTTGAGAGTAAATCTTCCAACTGTTAGGTTAAGTCTAATCTTCTGCTATTTTTCTCTTAAATAATAAGTTTATGAAAGATTTATTCTCTATGAATTGTAAACAACAATAGAAAATCCAACGCAGAAACAAAAAAAGAGCAAAGTTGGAGCGAAAACATACTATTAGATTGGCCTAAATGATCCTGTGGAATACACGAACAAAAAAGCCAAACCATGGTGGAAATTAAAAAAGGTCCAATTTTTGCGTTTTCCACTATGTTTTATTTTTTGGAAAAAAAATAAAAAAACTCGTTAATTTGCATATTTAAACTTGTATCGTCATTAATCTATTAGGAGCAAAGAAGGAGTGGGGACAGAAGTGAGATCTCAAATCTTATTCTTGTCGGAACTAAAAGAGAGACAGAGATAAAGTTTTAAAATAGAGATGGAGATCAAGACAACCGTTTTTGGCCCCGCCTACCCCATTGCCACACTTAATGCCAGATTCTCCAACTTTTGTAAGAATGAGAAAAGAGCAAAGTTGAGAAATGCGGTTATAAAATGGACGGACAACATTCTTCTATTTATGAAATTAATAAATTCATAATAGATAATATTTTTTTTGAAGATAACATAATAATAATAATAATAATAATAATAATAAATTCATTATCGATAATATTTGCTATTAATTTATGTCATAACTATTGTGCACCGGTCGAGTTTTTCGCCGTCTGCTCTCCTTCCCGGCGTGCTTCGCTGGTGGTGTCTACTTCCTCGGTGAAGCTTGGTTCCCGTTGTGTGAGCTTTGGTGCTTGGGTGCCTTTTCTGCTCGTTTGGTGCTGTGTCCCGGCTAGTGTTTTTCCTGCGATTCTCCGGCTCGGGGGTTGGGTGGCTCCCTTGCTTTCCCCCTATCGTTTTGATGGGTGGAGGCAGGGGAGGCAGCTTTTTGGCCCAGTACAGACGATCCGACGCTAGTCACTGTTGAAGCATGTTGCTGCCATTTTGCATTCCAGTATTTAAAAATCAGTTATGGCTGTTATGATTGCTGATTTGAAGATACTGGAGCTTGCCTAGTAGCTGTTGATGTGATAATTTCAGTCTTAAGTATAATCATAGCTTGCTTAGTCAAGTAGTGATGTCATTATGTATTTGAATTTGAATTTGAAAGCACTGCAGAAATTGTAACAGCTATATGTACTGCTCTTGTAAATCACCTCTATATATAAGAGGTTTATGATCAATGGAAGTTGAGAGAGAAAGAGGTCAGATTGTACCTCAAATGTGTGCCTCTCCCTTGCTGGAATTTCTCTCCAGCAAGCTCTTTTGTTTCTGCTGCAAACACCAAACCAGAGACTTTGTCTCTGCTGCAATTTCCAGCAAGCATTGAAGCCATGTTCTGCAACTTTCAGCTTGATTTTCCACCTCCAAGCTTCCCTAAAAACCAACAAGTGGTATCAGAGCAGGAAGATCCTCTTGAGACCTGCCATGAATGAGAGAAAGAGAGAGTTGTTACTTGAAAAAAGTGGAAAAACCAGAGAGTTGTCCCACTCAAACCAAAAACAAATCACATGGCTTCTAAGCCATTTCTCTAGCATTTGAAACCTCTCTTTTCTCCTTTCTTCTTGCTTGCTATTGTTCTTTTCTCTAATTGCAGCAAAATCAAAACCTGAAACTCCCAAGTTTTTAGGTCTAAAACAACAAAATCCTTTCCTGCAACTTCTAAGTTCAGCCTTGTCCTGTTAGTTGCAGTTTGTGTAGAGGCATCATAGGCCTCATCTTTCAAAAGTTTGAGGAAAGCCTTTGTTTTCCAGCAAGTTGCATCCTTTGTGGAGCATATGAAGACCCTCCATTGTGAGTTCAAGGAGGAGAAAAAGAATGAACTCAGCTTTAAGACCTCCATGGCTTCATGAGGAGAAATAATGAAGCACAAAAACCATTGAAGACTGGTTTCTTAACCAGCAAACTTGAAAGCTCCATGTGAGCTAAAAACATTTGAAGGCTGGCTTCAAAAACCAGCAAGTTGAAGGCTCTAGAGGAGCCAAATACAAATGAAGACTGGTTTCCATAAACCAAAAAATTTGAAGACTCCATGTCAACCAACCATCCTTGAAGATTGGTTCCAAACCAGAAAGTTTGAAGCATGCAAAATTACAGCACCAAGGAGGAGTGTTGAAGCATGTTGCTGCCATTTTGCATTCCAGTATTTAAAAATCAGTTATGGCTGTTATGATTGCTGATTTGAAGATGCTGGAGCTTGCCTAGTAGCTGTTGATGTGATAATTTCAGTCTTAAGTATAATCATAGCTTGCTTAGTCAAGTAGTGATGTCATTATGTATTTGAATTTGAATTTGAAAGCACTGCAGAAATTGTAACAGCTATATGTACTGCTCTTGTAAATCACCTCTATATATAAGAGGTTTATGATCAATGGAAGTTGAGAGAGAAAGAGGTCAGATTGTACTTCAAATGTGTGCCTCTCCCTTGCTGGAATTTCTCTCCAGCAAGCTCTTTTGTTTCTGCTGCAAACACCAAACCAGAGACTTTGTCTCTGCTGCAATTTCCAGCAAGCATTGAAGCCATGTTCTGCAACTTTCAGCTTGATTTTCCACCTCCAAGCTTCCCTAAAAACCAACAGTCACGCCTGCCGTTCGAGTCACCGATTTTTGTGCTCTCACCGTCCTCCATCCCTACTGTTCTTTTTGTTTGGATCCATCTCTCACGCCCCTCTGTGGCGTTGGTGCAACCCTTGGCGTGCCTTCCGCTGCGGGCAGTGTTTTGGCTGCTGTGTGCTCCCCTGCGTTGCACCGGACTCGATTGCTGGTGCTGCTGGGTTGTGTCTGGTGGGAGTTTGTTTGTGTGGGTCTTGGACCTGTTACCTTTGGTCCAGCGGGCTTGTCTCCTCTCTGGGCTTTGAGCCTGTACTTGTTTTCAGTTCTAATCCATTGGTTTAACTATAAAACCAAGGAATTAATGGCTTGTGGGCTAAACCTGTACGTAAAAATGGTCTTTACCATCCTTATCTGCTTTTTTGGTGTGGGCTGTGCGGTTAAGGCTGACTCCCTCTAAATATGGGTTTATTTATTCGCTCGACTGAAACTTTCATTTGTTAATTATTTTACTTTTTGATTTATTTTTTATTTTGTATCAGGATATGATTAGAATTTATTAGTTCTGTGGTACTCGTCAGTCTTATAATGGACTATTAATTCCTTCTTTCAGATAAAAAAAAAAAGAAAATAAATGAAAAATCCCTACTCAACAAATATCATTATTTTGGTCAATAAAAAAAATATTATTATTATTATATTATTTTCTCACAATTCTTATCAATTTAAATAATTAATTTTTATTTTTCTATCACAAATTACTATTTATTTTTTTTCTCATAACTTTCTTATTATTTTTTTTCACAACTTCTATTAATTCAGACAAATTTATTTTTTATATTTTTTTTTTCACAAATTTTTAACAATCCAAATACACTATAAATAAAGTTCTCTTTGCCTTCGATTAAAAAAAAAAAAAAAATCAATCCTATCTACAGCCACTAACAAGGCCCTTGGGCGAATTCTTTGGTGCTCCGACGCGTACTTAGTAAGTACGAAATTACTAATCCCTCCTTGCACTTCCCCTCAGTGTTAAAAGAGTTTTATTACTTAGTCTAATATTAAGTAATTATAAAATAATAAAATAATTTATTTAATGATATTTAATAATTTTTATAAAATTTTAATTATTTAATAATTAATATTATTTTATTATTATTTACATATTTACACCTAATATTTTCTATGATAAAATTTAAGAAAAAAATAGATGGACGGATGGGCGCTAGGGAAAGTGGGTCCTACGTCTCAAATTTGTTGAAATGTGTAAAATGTGCAATAAGTAGGGTAGAATATGCAACCATATAATGAGATATGTATAATTTAAATACTAAATTTTTAAGTTTTTTTTATATTTAAATTTTAAATTTTTTTAATATTTTATTGAAGTCTTAAAGTTTTTTATTTTTTATCAAATCAGTCTCTCTGTTAACGGAAGTGATTGGTCTATTAAAAAATAATTTTGACTTTACAAAAAATTATTTCAAAGAAGGTTAAATATATGAATTGAATGTTTTTTTTTATAAAATAATATGCATACTATCTATTTAATTCGTATATTTTTTGATTACATGCATATTTTGTTATTGAAAAAAATACTTGGTCCATCTATTTGATCTTTTTTTTAATATTTTGTATTAAGTTAAACTCATTTAATAACAGATTGACCAATTTCGTAAACAAAAAAACTGATATAGAAAGAAATCAAAAGATTTAGAATTCAAATGAAATGTCAAAAAAATTTAAGACTTAAATATAAAAATAATGAAAGGTTTATGACTTAATTTATACATATCCCGTCATATAATGTAAAATGTGTTAGACAGGCTGTTAAACATACAATGTACAACTGCTACTCGTTACACCTTATATTGTAGTTGTTGCACAGGCTTGCGAATTTTGTTGCACATCATTTATTATTTTCAAGGAAAATAATTTTTTAGCCCGTGAGACCCACAAGTCCTGTGAAATCTAGCTGACCATATAGTCGAATCCTAAAATTTAATATATCATCTATTTTTAAGCCTTATTCAATAATTTAAATTCTTTGTTGAATAATTTATTGATACAGGAGTAAAATTATATGAATGAGAAGTTTTCTTCAAATTATGTTGGTTTTACACTTAATTATGAAATTTTACAAGTATGATGAATTAATATTTCATTCACTCTTTTTGCTTAATAAGCTTTCAAGGGATGAGGTCTGTTAAGATTTAATATATGATTTATTTCTAAGTCTCATCTAAGAATTTGAACATTTAGGTTGGATCAATTCTTGACACTTAGAAACCCTAAAATAAAATTGAAAAACTCCACTCGGCACATATGCCCCACGCCCCATGTTCATTGGTTAATTATGATGACCAAATTTGGCCTTGATATTAGAGGTTGTTGTGTGTGCTTGTGTACAGTAAAGAACACAACTCCTGGCCAGGAATCTGTGTTGCAAGTCTTGTCCATGCTTATGCATGGCCTACATGTCCTCTCATTAGGTATTAGAAGCATATATTTATTCCTTTCCTTATCCGTGTTCAAATCAAAGATGCAAATTAATGTGACCATCTCCCCCATACCCAACAACCAAAAAATGAAGAAGAACTATTCTGCGAGAAGGCAATGCCTATGCGGACTTCGTAGCAAACTTTGGAGCATCTTTAAACAGCGCTATTGAGATTTGAGATTCTCCTCCAATGAGAATTAACTCTTTACTCTGGACAGATATAGTTAGAGTGACTCTTCCTAAAAGGGTCATGTTACTTAAAGACTATAATTGTTGTTTATTTTTTCTTTCTCTTTGTATTTTCACTTCAGTCATCAAAAAAAAAAGAAAAGAAAAGAAAAAAGAAAGGAAGAACAGAAAAAAAAATCGTTTACTAGTTGTTAATTTCCGAAAAATGAGTTGAAACTGAAGAAAGGATTTAATCTGCAATGCTTGAGTTAAATTGACTGACTTGATTTCTGGCACAATAGGTAACGTATATATATCAAGTTAGGCTGTTAGCCCTAACAATTTTCTATTCGATAGAGGAAAATGATGCAGTGTAATGGCTGCAACCCATTAATGTCTGCTGTTGTGCAACAAAAGCCGGCACCGGCAGCAAAAGATTTTTTTTCCCTTTTCTTTTAGTAAATATATAGCCATTGCAAAAGATGAGCCACAAAATATTGCTACTTCACATGGGCATGATTTGCCAGATATATTAGTTAATATTTCCTTGTTAGACAGCTTCATGATCACTGTGGGTCACCGATAAAAATATGTGGAACTGTGTGTACGACAAGATTAAAAATATTCGACAAAAAATTTTTTTGAAAAGAATTTGAATACACGTGTCGGAGATAGTAAATACAAGCATCCGATATGTCACGGACACGTCTGAATATTTTTATAATTATTTTTAACAAATAAAAAAAAAAACTCTTAAAAATTATAATTTAATACTGTCAATTATTCATGACTTTTTATACGTTTAGATTTCAATTTATTTTTAATTTTAACAAAAAATTAAATTGATTATAAAATTTTATATCTCTATTTTAGTATTTCATAATAAAGAATAAAAAATCTTACGATATATTTTTTTAGATAAAAAATTTCTAAAATCTATAATGACTATATAAATATATTTTTGGATGAATAAAATTTATAAAATTATTTAAATATATATATGATGCACAAATATTTTATAAATTTAATTATATATATATATATATATATATATATATATATATATATATATATATATATATAGCCGTATTTATGTCCTAATATTTTTAAAATTAGTGTGTCGCCGTATTCGCATCCGTACTTCATTGCTGTGGATTATATTAATATCATTAATAGATTAAACTCTCGGGCTTGAGTAATTGATTTTGCCAGTGGAATTTGTGCGCATTTTCTTTTCTTCTCTATTTCTCTCTCTCTGTTTTTTTTTTTTTTTATCTTGAGAGAAGGGTCAAATCCATACAAAAGAAAATAAGAATAATGATATGATAAGGGTCGAATTTCGACCACACACTAGGCCAATAAGGTCGATAATCACTTGAACTAATACTAGAGTTTTATGAACATCTTTTGGTAATAATTTTATTGAGTAATTTATTGCCATTATTAGCATGAGGCCTCTATATATAATAAGATAAGCGACTAAGAAGTCCTCAATCTTTAAACATTTTCACAATTAAATCATAAATCATTTCGAGATTTTAAATCAGTCTTCAACCTTTAATTTTCATTTTATACAAATCCTTTTTTATACAAACATTGGTCAAATTGGTATGAACGTAATTTAACCTAATCAAAATTATATAAAGAATATCTAAATATATCTTAAAAATACATAGTTTGAAAATATATTTTGTTGAAATTTAAGAAAGATGAGTAATTTTATTTTGTCCTTAACTAAACTAAACCTAAATCTTTAATAGGGTTTATTATTTGAATCAAGCCACCCCCACCAGTCTAAACTTCAGGGATAAAAATTTCCACAAACAACCAAGATCAGGCTATAATCACTAACAAGTTTCTCTTTTCAATGGCTTTTAAGATCTGCACTAAGTTGGCCTCTAAACAAAGTAGCAGAAAAGCAGGAAGAAATAACCAACTTTGATTAGGTCAAGTGCCTAGACCTTAAGTGCCTCTCCATGCTGGCATTATATATGATTTGCTGATATCTCTGTCGTGGGCACTGGGCACACTGTTGACAACCCAATGTCAAACCTAATTCCCACTCATTAACACACAAATGTGACACAAAATGTTTCAGCACAAAAAAAAGAAAGTTTCTCCGTATTACATTATCCTAATTTTATATATAAATGAGCAACATTACGTAATTTCAAATAAGTAACACAAATATCAACCACACTTTATTTGTTTTTTATTATTCACAAATTCAATCATTTAATAGTTTTTATTATTTGGTTATTATTTCAAAGCTACTTAAATTAAAGCACCAAGATTATATAAATTTAAAAAAGTGTTTCATGCAATCTGCAAATGAAAGCAAAAGAATGGTTTAAATGTGAACAGATGCAACTCGCCCCTGAACCATGTGTTCAGTTTTAAATCACATGGTGATAGTACTAAACACACTCACTGATAGTCATGAACTTTTAAGAGAACCACACCCCAAAAAAGCAAGTTATTAAGGTGCGAGAACATAAAGTCCATATAAACTCCCACATCGGAATCTCATACTTTCAATGTGGGATTCAAATCCAATACCTTGCAATTAGATCCTAAGAGAGAGAGAGAGATAAAAGGCTGAGAGTGCAGAAACTGAATGCACCAATAAACCGAAAGGCTTAGAATTACATGTAAGTCTTGAGCCAAAGAGACAAAAAGGAGAAAATGAGAAAGTGTGAGCTATGTGACTCTTCGGCTAAAATGTTCTGTGAATCAGATCAAGCAAGTCTCTGCTGGGACTGCGATGCTGATGTTCATGGGGCAAATTTTCTTGTTGCTAAGCATTCAAGAACGCTTCTTTGCCACCTCTGCCAGTCCCTCACGCCCTGGACCGGCTCAGGGCCCAAGTTGGCTCCTACTGTTTCTGTCTGTCAGAGTTGCCTCAACAACTCTAATTGTAGAGAACAGAGAAGCAATGAATATGATGGACATGGTGGTGATAATAATGATGATAACGATGGTAATGTTGATGCAGAAGATAACACTGAGAATGATGAGGATGATGACGACGAAGATAATGATGGCACAGATGGTGGCGATGATCAAGATGATGATGATGATGATGATGAAGAAAATCAAGTGGTTCCATGATCACGTTCGCCGCCTCCCCCAGTTCCAAGCTCTTCCCAATTCGGAGGTCGCTCCAGTTAGCGGGTTCTGTAATAGCGATGAAGTGTAGGTTCTCAATCAAGACTGCCATTTCCTTTGAAGGGCGTACATATAGAAATTGCAGAAACTGTTTTTCATGTAATTTTATGCCTTGGTTCCATGCTGATCTTTCACTGGTACATTTTTTGATATCCTAAGATGTGAGATTCATGATGATAAGCTCAAGTTACTCTTGTTGTTCTCTTCTTTGTTTTTTCTCTCTGTTTTTTTTTTTTTTGGTCGTCCATCTGACCTTGTTCTTCTTCATCTCCTTCCAAGAGTGGACATGGTTTATTGGAAATTGTAATGAACTAACTTTCAATGTGGATCCTTTTTGTAGCTGAATTGCGATCTCAAAAGAATCACAGGTTATAAAAAATTTCCTTAGGACATCTTTTTTTTCTTTTTTTTTTCGGTAAAGCATTGTTCTTGTTAGTCTTGGGCGCGTATTACCGCTCAAAAAATATGAGAAAAACTTGAAGCGTCCAGTTAAGTGCAGCTATAAACAAATGCCCCATGAGCACAATATAGCAGGCATTTGAAGCTGACAGGAATAGCCTGATGTTGGTCAGTGTCAAACAATTCTATGGCAGAAAGTGTTGGTGGCCATAGGGCAACCGAGGTTGGAGTGTGGGCACTATACATTACAAAACAAAATTTTCCTAAAAATTTAAAGTTTTTCATGTGCAATAAAGTTGACAAATTTGTAATATCATAAAAATGACAATCTAGGTTAGCTCAAGTCGTAAAAAGTGTGTTTTTTTATTAAAAGAATTGATGTTGGTTCGAAACCAACGAACTACATTTCATAAATGTACCGTTGCATATTGGCTCATGTTTTTTTAGTATCCATCTCTCTGTCCACACATTGAATCCCATTCTATGGCTTCATTTGGCACCTAAGTGAATGTGGGTAACCCACTTGGCATGGAAGTTGGATGTCATAATCTGAGTCTCTCTATCAAGACCCTCTCTCTCTAAGGAAATTAATTGCTTTTTTTTATTTTTTATTTTTTATCTTCAATCTAACCTAGCGGCTAGAAAACTTGCAAAAACATTAGAAGGAGGAGATAAGAGCAGGTGGAGGGTTCGAAACCCTCATATCGTGGCTGAGGGCATTTCCCCAACCAATTGACTAATGCCCATCATCAATTAATTGTTTCTTTAGTCCGTTAATTGCTTCTTTAGCCAGATGGACTAAAGAAGCACGAGAGCCCTTGAGCTGATAAAGTGCCTTAAAAATAACAAACGTTCAATTTTAATTAACAATAGTTATACTTTTAAAAATATAATTTTATAATTTTATTTTTTGTCATTTAAAATGTGAATGTTGTTACAAAAAATTTCAAAAATTATTACTATCAAAACAGTTTTTTAGACTAAAAAATCGATCAGTCAATCCATGCTCTAAATAATAGCAGTAGAATATTATTCAGGTCAGGGCTCACTAACCGGCAGCATAACATACGGGGTCTCCTCTACCGATGCATGGTCTGTGGCTATATGCTCGCAAATTATTGGGATGACATCTCCATTATTTAGCCTATGATCCAATTTTTTTACCACCTCGAACTTTTATAATATTCCATGTACATTACTATATAGCCGACCTTCGCGAAGACCAAGATGGTTCAACTTACAAGACAAACCAATTAATATTTTGGTCCTAGGTTACAATTACAGATTAATTAATTAACATTCCGACACTTTCACATGCCAAACGCAAGCTAACCATCATATTACTTTAATTGCGAGTGCATCGGGGGTAGCAGCACAACGGAGTGGGGAGAGATGAAATCTCAATAGAAATTGGATTTTTGTTTTTAATTTGTACGAGTTATTTCCAAATTTATAAAAAAATAGATAAATTGACAAATACTATTGGATAGAATTCTGTTGCTACTTGTCACTATCTAAATGTGGCTATGTAATTTTGTTTAAGAAAAGGAATGCACTACGATACATGTCTTTTTGTAAAATTTTGAATAATAGTTATTCGTTGAAAGCCAGAAAGTATCTACGTCGAGTTTTTTCTTGAGAAAATATAAATATAACATAACACACATGTAAATTTCAACACCACCAATGGCTCTATATTCACAACTTTAATCTCATTATTACGATCCATCGATCTTTCATTATTCCACATATTTGTATTTGTAAAGACCGTTAGCCCCGCTCCATTTAAGAAATCTTAGATATTAATATCGTGGACTTATTCAGACACAATAATATTTTATACCATATACAAATATTTTTATATAAAATTTTTTATGTTAGATAAAATGTTATTTGTATAGTATAAAAAATATTTGTATGTAATAGAATTTTTTTTTTGAATTAAATGAGCCCTCGAGTGCGTGTCTCTATAGTCAAACCCCCTTAGCATCATTATTATAGTATTGTAAGGGCTACTTCATATGATGATTACATTAAACATGAGAAACAACAGTTAAAAATGTGACTCAGTTAGATGAAACACCCAAATTAAAAGAAAGTCACACGCAAAACCCTCGTTACAAAAAAGGAACCAAAAATTTGAAAGTGTAATTGGAATTGTGTAGGTTAGAAGCATGATTTCATGTTTGAATAGCCCTATGTGCATTCTATATTTCAGTAAAAAGTGATCGTGGCGATAGAGTAGTGCCGTATTAACAACTTCAAAGTTTATTTAAAAGAGATTCCTCATCATTAAAAAAAAAAAAAACAGAGAAGTCGTACAGTTACAAGATACATGAAGAGCGCATTGTTGAATATTATTCGGTATTCACTACCGACAGCAAAATACAAGGTTTCCCTTCAACCAATGCACGTTGTCTAATTATAATACTTGCTAATTATTGGGATGAGATCTCAATTTAGTCTCTGATCCAATTTTGCCACCTCTCTCAAACTTTCAAACTATTCCAACTACATTACTATATAGCCGACCGTCATGAAGAAGATTCAACATAGAAGAGAGAACCAATTAAAATTTTGGTCCTAGGTTTTTTAGTTACAGGTTAACCTTCGGACACTTTCACGTGTCCAACACATGTCTTAGTTCATTAATTGCAAGTGGATAATAGATCACAATTGACTAGACAGAGATATCTCAAGAGACCCTATTGTCGTCGTGAGCAAGAAAAGCATTAAAAGGGAAATTTTGAATATGCTGGCATGGAGACATTATTGACTTGATGTCTTCCAATTTAATTATTTTATTTACATTTTTAACAGATTGCTTGTACAGGAGATGTAGTTTCCTTATTTTTCTTTCTTCTATAATCTTTATATACAGGACCATTGTACAGTGATAAGTTACCAATAAAAATTCACATATTGTTGACATGGTATTAGAGCCACTAACCTCTAGATCCTAGAAAATAATTATGGAAGAATTTTCTTCCACCATAAAGGACGACTCTTCGTCCATGACAAAAGAATTGGGGCTTCAAGGAGAGGCTTCAATTCTTACAGACCTATCTACCAAAATGTCCCACCTACTAAATCAGAACCCATCATCGCTGAACCAAGAACTTGGAGTTGCTGTAATTGGCATCAAATTGGATGGTACCAATAATGGTCTTTGGTCCCAGGTTGTCGAGATGTATATCTCAGGCAAGGACAGACTGAGATATATAAACGGAGATCTTCCTCAACCTCAAGAGACAGATGTCACGTTCAGGAAGTGGAGAACTGAGAACGCTATTGTAAAGGGATGGTTAATCAATTCCATGGACCCAAAATTGATTGGGAATTATATTCGATTTCCTACTGCTAAGGCTATGTGGGATGTTGTGGCAACTACTTATTTTGATGGTGGAGACACCTCCCAAGTATATGAGCTGAAAAGAAGAGTGACACATTTGAGACAAGGAGGGGGTTCTATTGAATCCTATTATAATGACCTACAAGGGCTATGGAGAAAAATCGATTTCCATCGGCCAAACCCGATGGAATGCAATGCTGATATTCAAAAGTGCAATTCCCTTCTTCAGGAAGATAGGGTGTATACGTTGCTTGATGGCCTAGATGATAGATTAGACAAAATTCGAGGAGATGTCTTGCAAATTAAACCGTTTCCTACAGTTGAACAGGCTTATGCCTTGGTACGCCGGGAGGACCTACAACAGGCGGTGATGCTTACTAAAGAGGATGGACATACAACATCAGGCATGGCAATGGTAACAAAAGGAGGCACCAAGTAGCTCACTATGCAAACTGCACAATCTGGAAAGCTGACAAGCAAGCCCAAAGCCCCGGGAGAGGCAGGTGGGTGCTCCCATTGTGGGAACATGAAGCATACAAAGGATGCATGTTTCAAACTCCATGGCTATCCAGATTGGTGGCACGAATTGAGAGCTAAAAAGAGACGAGATGGAGGCTCTAATTTAGGGGAAGGTGGCAATCAAGGCCGAGTAGCCTTGATGGACCTTGATGGAGGCCGGAGGTCAAAATCAGTTAACATTAGAACCACAAGGAACCAATTCAAAATGCCCACCTCAGGGAGCTATTTTTTTTGCTGGAACCAATAAATCTGAGGTAATAAATGAGTCAGGTGAAAGTGACTAGATTATTGATTCAGGAGCGACAGAACATATGACATATAGTTCACTTGACTTTGACACCACTACAAAACCAACTAAGAGGAGCGTGACTAATGCTAATGGTGTTACTTATCCAGTTACAGGGGCTGGAAGAGTGTCTTTGTCTCCTTCTTTTACACTCTCAAATACTTTATTAATTCCTTCTCTTGCGAGCAAGTTATTATCTATAAGCCAAGTGACACAGGAGCTAAACTGTTGCATATTAATATATCCAAATTTCTGTTTATTTCACGATATTCTCACCAAGGAGATTATTGGTCGTGGTATTAAGAGGGATGGACTATATTATATGGATGACGTGTCTCCTAGTCGGTTCACAATATAAGTGGTTCGAGTGACAAGAAACAAGAAATCTGGCTGTGGCATCGACGATTGGGTCATCCATCTTTTTCTTATTTGAAGCATCTATTTCCTGATTTATTCTCAAATCTTCACGAGTCTATGTTTCAATGTGAGACTTGTATTTTGGCAAAATCTCTTCCAGTTCCTTATCCTAGTAGCAAGAATCAATGCAAAACTCCGTTTACTATAATTCATTCAGATGTTTGGGGACCGTCTCCTATTACTATTAATTTTGGCTTTCGATATTTTGTCATATTTGTGGATGATTGCACAAGAATGACATGGCTTTATTTGTTGAAGAATAAAAGTGATGTTTGTGAGATATTTCGCCGCTTTAATACTATGATACAGACGCAGTTTAAGGCACAGGTTCAGATTCGCCGGTAAGATAATGGTGGAGAATATGACAATAAAAGTTTACAAGTTTTTTGTCATGAAAAAAAGGATTCTTTATGAGACTACTTGCTCCCATACACCTCAACAAAATGGTGTCGTAGAGCGAAAAAATAGGCATATTCTAGAGACAGCGAGAGCATTACTAACATCTGCCCCTGTTCCACAAAAATATTGGAATGATGCAGTGGTGACTGCTGTATATTTAATAAATCGGATGCCATCACGGGTACTGGGCTTCAAGACACCCTTGGAAGTTTTAGCCAGTCATATTGCGTTGCCCTCAGTCTTGATGTTACCTCCGAAAGTATTTGGGTGTGTAGTGTATGTGCATCTTCAAAAATCCCTAAGAAGCAAACTGGATCCTTGTGCCGTTAGATGTGTGTTCCTAGGATACGGAGCATAGAAGAAAGGCTATAGATGCTATGATCCTAGCACTAGGCGTCTATATATCTCTATGGATGTGACATTTTTGGAGTCAAAAAATTATTTTTCAACTCAAGAACATGAGTTTGGTCATTATAGTGTTGCTAGGATTAAGAATAATGTTTCGAGGTGGGAGACATGGCCAGTCTTTGACAAAGACAATCTGGATGTCGGTTAGGCTCAACAAGAACTTGGAAAAGATGGTGAGAAAATTATCAATGGAGAGGCAGGAAATAGTGGGTTACCCGGTGAACACAATCAAAAACTTTATAGATTATTCCTCACACTACTGGCTATAGATTACTGGCTCTCCTTCTCTTGATATTCCTCACACTACTGGCTATAGATTACCTTTCCGACAGAACAGGGGTGTACCACCACTTCGATACTCTCCAGATGTTGAGAGCAAGAAGGCCAAATATCTGCTAGCTAATCATGTCAGTACTCAGAGGTTGTCTGAACCTCTTAAGACCTTTGTGAATAAATTATCTTCTGAACAAATTCCAAAATGTGTCCAAGACCCCATGGTAGATCAACGGTGGGTTATGGCCATCTAAGAAGAAATGGGAGCATTGGAAAAAATAGGTACTTGGAAACTTGTCCCATTACCACCCGGAAAGAAACCTGTTGGATATAAATGGATTTTTTTGATCAAGTATAAAGCAGACAGATCAGTGGAAAGATACAAAGTGAGGCTGGTTGCAAAGGGATACACTCAAACATATGGTGTGGACTATCAAGAAACATTCTCACCTGTGGCTAAATTAAATACAGTTTGGGTGTTACTTTCGCTAGCTACAAATTTAGATTGGCCTTTACATCAGTTTGACGTAAAAAATGCCTTTCTATATGGTGATCTAGAAGAGGAGGTGTTTATGGATATATCTCCTGGTTTTACTACAAATTCTCAATCAAAGATAGTGTGCAAATTGCAGAAGGCATTATATGGATTGAAGCAGTCTCCTTGCACGTGGTTTGGAAGGTTCAGCTTGGCAATGAAGAAGTATGGGTTCAAGCAAAGTAATTCAGATCATATTTTGTTCTTGAAACGCAGAGAAAATATGGTAACAGCTCTAATTGTTTATGTAGATGACATGATAATAACTGGTGATGATAAAGAAGATATTTTGAAATTACAAAAACATCTAGCTGTCGAATTTGAGATGAAGGACCTTTGAGGACTCAAATATTTTCTAGGAATTGAAGTGGCCAGATCTAAAGAAGGCATATTTCTCTCACAGAGAAAATATATTCTTGATCTACTTGCTGAAATAGGAATGCTTGACTGCAAGCCAGTTGACACACCGATGATCCAAAATCATGGATTGAAAGAATATGTAGATCAAAGTCCTACACACAAAGACAGATATCAATGACTAGTAGGGAAGTTAATATATTTGTCTCATACAAGACCCGATATTGCTTATGCAGTAAGCAGGGTGAGCTAATTTATGCACAACCCAAGCGAGGATCATATGAATGTTGTACTCTGAATTCTTAGATACTTGAAAGGGGCACCTGGAAGATGAATAATGTTCAAGAAGCATAATCATTTAAATGTTGAAGGGTATTCAGATGCAGACTGGGCTGGTGATATGAGTGACAGACGATCTGCAACTGGGTACCTGACCTTTGTTGGCGGAAATTTGGTTACTTGGAAAAGTAAGAAGCAGAAGGTTGTGGCATTGTCAAGTGCTGAAGCTGAATTTCGAGGTATGGTTAAAAGACTGTGTGAATTGTTATGGATCAAAGGATTATTACAGGAAATTGGGTTCGCTACAAAAGCTCCAATGAAACTGTGTTCTGATAACAAATCTGCCATAGAGATTGTCCAAAATCCAGTTCAACATGATCGAACTAAACATGTTGAAGTGGATCACCATTTTATCAAAGAGGAACTTGAGGAAAAAATCATTCAATTCCCATTTGTACGGTCCGAAGATCAATTGGCTGATACTTTGACAAAGGCAGTATCTAGCAAGATATTCCTTTACTCACTGAGCAAGTTGGGCATGGAAAATATATATGCACCAACTTGAGGGGGAGTGTCGTCGTGAGCAAGAAAAGCATTAAAAGGGAAATTCTGAATATGCTGGCATGGAGACATTATTGGCTTGATGTCTTCTAATTTAATTATTTTATTTACATTTTTAACAAATTGCTTGTACAGGAGATTTAGTTTCCTTATTTTTCTTTCTTCTATAATCTTTATATACAGGACCATTGTACAGTGATAAGCTACCAATAAAAATTCACATATTGTTGACACCTATATGATTTGTCTTGTTTGTAAAATTCTGATGGTTAAGAGTGCTTTTTTTTTTTTTACTTCTGTTTTTTGATGGAGACTGGGAATTTCGTTCATTAAAAGACCTATAGAACTACAATGAATTCGTTTCAAGAAAAATATAAATATAAAAAATTAATACAAAATTGACTTTTGATACTACTAACCAAATCCTCTCCGTGTGGCTTCATATTCATGCCGTGATCTCATCATCAGTATGGTGGATGTTTTGAAAGTTGAATCTTCATTTGATAAATTAGATAAAACTTGGTAAACAACCATTAAGTAATTCATTAACATTGTAATTTGGTAATATTAACCAAGCAAATCAAAAGAAGCCGCACATAAAAGGGTCTATATCCTACTCAAAACCAAAACAAGAAATCTCACGAGACGAAGAAGAACCCTAATAATAAGAATAAATTCATAAATAAAAAAATAGATATGATGTATATGAATTGAATTATATCTAATAATTCAAAAACAAGGAAATGAGAAATATAAGGTATCAAAAAACTGGTCAGCCTTGTGTGAGTCTTAAGAAAACGTTAAGGGTATACTAGCACGTCCCTTCATGCAAAAATAAAAGCTCTCCTGGGTTGGAAAGGCACAAGCCAAGCCACTTTACCTGTGTAAAATTATAATTAATTTACGACCATATGTAGAAGTAGCGTGATTCAAACTCATACTCTTTAACCAACCAAGCTTTCCCTGCGCCTGCTCCACTTGGCCACTTTGTGGCTTTAAAAAATGAGCATTTGCCCACTGAGGTGCCATGCACTTCGATACGGTGTCTATGGACCCGCTTTCCTCGTCTCCTCAAACTACTAACTTACTAACCGCTAATTATTATAAATGTTAAAAACAAAAAACTCATTCTCTTTTAGTTATGAAAGCTATTACATCATATGGAGAAATTGTTCAATTCAAAAACTCCATTTGTTGGATGAGGCTTAAAATATAGATTATATATTATATTACATCAAAGAATTGGATGAGATCAATAGCCAGCTCTGGAAATTAAGAGAAAAAAAAAACAAATGAATTGTAAAAGAAAAGCAAATGAAGAAAACAGGACTGGGAGAGGGGGCTCTAACTAAGAGCTCATACAAATGCTTGAATACCCGATAAAAGAAACAACAAAATAAAGTGTGAAGTTATGTGGGAAGACATTAATGATAATCAAATTTCAATGACTCAAACCCCTTTATAAACCATAGAATTATTTGACCCTTGAAATGGAGTCCATGGAGCTCAAAGATTACCATGACACTTGTATAGTTTTAAGTTAACTTTTGATTATTAGGTCTTGTAACTCCACTAAAGTCAAAATTTGCTTGCCATTGTAAGGATGATAAAATATTGTTTCCCACGAAAAAGACAATGAAGAAATACTTTTTTTTTTTTTAATTAGGAAGCTTAATAAACTGTAAGTTATTCAATTAGGTCATGTAGTTCTCTTAATTTTTTAGGAATTCCATACTTATTTTTTTTTCAAGATTATATATTAAAACTTCAAAGATGCATATTTAAATTATCAACCATTACAGTATCCTCTATGAGACAAAAAGATGTTTTTTAATAAGACACAAATTGCACAGGAATTGGATCTTGACTCAAACTGGACCAAGGCTTGTTGTTTCTTGGGCTTTTAAGTAAACACCAGATGTATGCAAAATTTTCTTTCAAGGCCAGTGTTTGCTTGTTAATTTGATCACTAATGTCAGAATCGAACTGAATCAGATCATTTATGTTGAGGTCCTAAAGTTTTATTATTAAGTTTTGATGATTACAAAATATTGAGAATTCCTAATGTGTTTATTTAAGTGTGCAGTTAAAGGTTTTTAATCAAACAAATATAAATTAGAATGGAAAAAATTCAAATACAATAAAATTACTAATATTGGTTCTATTTAGCGTAAGTATCATCCTATACGGCCAATTTTCAAAAGCCCATTTGTTAACATAGAGATGAATTAAATAACAAACCATACATGGTTGGAAAGATAGAGTAGTCTAGTTTTCAATGCCATTAGAATCATGACAATTAGAGTTTTGTATAACAACTTGTGACTAAAAGAGTAACGAGGACTCAAATTGTGATAACACACAGCATGGTTACATTTTTCAGATAATGTTGTAGACCGTTTAGGATGAATTACGTGCCAAGCTATATGTCATTGGAAAATTTATTGAGTTTACTTTCAATTGGCATAATTTTCACATTAATTGGAGTTGTGTAGAAGAAGTTGTGGACAATAAGTTGGAACATGTATAAGTTGTCAAAGCCTTTTAGATAAGTTAACTTCCAGAGGCTAGAATGTTCAGATGGAGTAATAATATGTTGCAAGCTATATATGGTTAGAAATCTCATTGAATGTGTCTTTCAAATCATTTAGAATTGCATTAATTTGATATTCTTATAGAACGTTATTGGGTAGAAATTGATGCTTGAACAAGCTGTCAAAATACATTGGTTCAGTCTACTTTGAGAGATCACTATGGACGGCTGGAGACGAATCATATGATGAATTTTGTATGGATGAAAATATTTTTCAAAGATAATTTGTCGAAAGTGAAGCACCCAGCCAGATTTTTCAGCCTCTCCATTTTTTGAATTGATCAGTTAATGCTATTTTTTAGTTCAATTGACCAGCGAGTATCCAACAGTCAATCTCTTTCTTAAAGCAGCCAACCATATTATTGCATTTTGAGAAATTCAAAAACCTTAAAATTCCCTTCCTTTAAAGCTGTCAAGCTTCCTCATTTTTTAAAATCCTTCAAATTCCTTGAATTTCTAATATTCGATGAAAGACCTACATGTCCAAGACAAAAAATAAATCATTTTTGGTTTATTTTGATGAACCAAAAAAAAAAATCATTTGATCCTCCAAAATGATAGATCATGTGAAATCCAAAATCTAATTACTTAAATCTGATCCTTTGAGATTCTTCCTTTAGATATACTTTTTTAAACTTTAGTTATTTGCGGTTATAATTTGATCATTTATTTTAGATGATATCTTTATGTTCTCAGATGACGAGTACATATTTGATTGTTAATCTTATACATGTATATGATTTTATTGAGCTTATGTTATTTGAAAAAAAAAACTACTCATATCTATTCATTTATGTGTGATTATTATTATTTCCATGATGAGCATATTGATTTTTATATGTGGTATTAGTTCTTAAAAGCAAAAGGAACTTATTCATTATTATGTTAACCCTTACAGACCCAAACTAACATAGGTACTAAGAACAAAATGTTCAATTTGTTTTTGTAGAAACCATGATGAAATTGCTTGATTTTATGGTGGTATAAATCAAATCAGCAATATCATTAATGGGCTGTCTAAGAGAAGAAGAAATGGCCTTAACAAGAATAAGAAGTATCATAATGATTCTTTATACTCTCCTCGAAATCAATATTCAAATTGAAGTGCCGCAAATTGGGATACACTTTTATGACTCAAGGCAAACAACATCTACAAGCAGTTGGTATTATGATTGGTACTATGAAGCTCACGAGTTTTATCATTTGAATCAAGACATATCTTACAAGGTTTGATGTTATTGGAAAATTCACACCCTATGCATACATTAGGAAATTGTTATTAAGTGTGAATTCATATTTTAATGATGAGTGTTTTGATAATGAGCTATGAACCAATCTAACATAAGTACAAATGAATTTTATTTGTATGTTCTTCAAGTACACAATTCAGGTTCAAGAAGTCCAAAGAGGTATACATATGTCATCTTACACGTGCATGGAAGAGAAAGATCACATTGGGCCTTATTAAACTATTGTCTTAGAAAGACAGCATAAAAGCAAATCTGTTTGGACAGATTTCAGGTACTAAACTCACTCACTTGAGATATATTTTGGGCCTAAAATATATATATATTTTTGCAGGACTATAAGTTTAGCTTCAAATAAGCTTGGTCGTGCAATTTTTGGAGTCCTAGAGAAAAAATTATGAATTTTATACCAAGAGGGTGCAAGCTGTCAGGAACCTTCAGTGCACATATAGTAAATTGCAACGGCTGCCAAGAAGAGCACAGGACGAATTTGAATGCGAAATTTTGTGCGTAAATTCCATTTTCTGTTTATTAATCAATGCAAAAAGAATCACATCAAAATTCAAATCCATCTGCAAGATATTACCGTTCTACTAAAAGTGTGCAGACTGTCTAACGAAATTTTAACGTATGTATTCCAACATTTATTTGACTATGCTATACTCATTCAAAAATAGTCAAATTTGGTGGATAGAGAGCTCTGACAGTCTACTAAATATCAAACAAGGAATCGCACTTTGTCAAGCTGTCTCTAGCAAATTATAGTCATTCTACCAGAAGGTATCAGACAAGAGAATCAATGCAAAGCTGTCAAGAGGAAAATAACAAAGTATGGATGTGCAACCCATGGCAACGGCTCTAACAAGTTGCTAACCTATCTTGCAGCTACTTAAACATCATTTGAAGATGTTTTACTTATAAAGAAAGTTATATTCAACCACTGTACAATCTCTCTCAAGGCAAAAAGACTTTCTTTGCTCTATGTGCTTTCATTGTAAAACTAGCATTCAAGCTAATAAGTTTCATTTGTATTGTAATACATTGTGAGAATAGATGAGAGCTCTCAAGTGGGACTTGTAAGGATCATCTTGTAATGAGTTAGGGTTGAACTCCAAGAAGGAAAACCTAAGAGAAAAGGGAAAGTGATGTTGTCAATTGGGACTTGTGCAACAACCGATTTGAAGGCGGACGCAAGGGTATTTGTGGAGTCTTCTTGTAACTGTACGGTGGTGATTAGTGCGCCCAAAGGCACCCTATAGTTGAACTCTGAAGAATCTCCAAGAGAGGGATTGTTGAGATGACTAAGGACATAGCCATTTGGTGAACCTTGTAAAAATTGGTATTGTATTTCTTTCAATCTCTTGTTTACATTCATTTGCAGAAATTTTTATTTGAGTATTTCATTGATGAAGCCTATTCACCCCCCCTCTAGGCTTCACCCAAGGGACCAACATTTGGTATCAGAGCTTAACCTCACTTGTAAGGCTTAACATCCTTGAGGGATCCCCGTGGAATCCTCATCCAATGAAAACAAGAGACTTTTCTTTGATGGTAGTGATTTTCAATACTATAAAGATCATATGGAAAGTTATCTTAAATCTAAGGGGATGAAAGTTTGGCTAAGTGTAGAAGAGGGACCATATGTGCCTAAGGAAGAAGTTGTTGATGATAAGGGAGTGAAAACCTTGAGAGAAAAACCAATAGGAAAATGGGATGAAGAGGACTATAAGAAAAATCAAATAGATGAAATAGCATATTATTATTTGAAAATATCCATAACTAGAAGTGAATATAACACCATCAAACATTGTAAAAATGCTAAGGAAATTTTGAATACATTGTGTCTCTCAAATGAAGGGACATTAAAAGTTAGGAAAGTTAATGTTGGTCCCTTGGGTGAAGCCTAGAGGGGGGGTGAATAGGCTTTACCAATGAAATCCTCAAATAAAAATTTCTGCAAATGAATGTAAACAAGAGATTGAAAGAAATACAATACCGATTTTTACAAGGTTCACCAAATGACTACGTCCTTGGTCTTCTCAACAATCCCTCTCTTGGAGATTCTTGAGAGTTCAATTATGGGGTGCTTTTAGGCGCATCAATCACCTCCATACAGTTTACAAGAAGACTCCGCAAACACCCTTGCGTCCGCCTTCAAAACGCTTGTTGCACAAGTCCCACTTGCCAACACCACTTTCCCTTTTCTTTTAGGTTTTCCTTCTTGGAGTTCAACCCTAATTCCTTACAAGATGATCCTCACAAGTCCCACTTGAGAGCTCTCACCTATTCTCACAATGTATTACAATACAAATGAAACTTACTAGCTTGAATGTTAGTTTTACAATAAAAGCACTTAGAGTAAAGAAAGCCTTTTTGTCTTGAGAGAGATTGTGCAGTGGTTGAATATAACTTTTATTCACAAGTAAAACATCTTCAACTGATGTTTAAATAGCTGCAAGATAGGTTAGCAACTTGTTAGAGCCGTTGCCATGGGTTGCACATGCATACCCTGTTGTTTCCCTCTTGACAGCTTTGCATTGATTCTCTTGTTTGACACCTTCTGGTTGAATGGCTATAACTTGATACAGACAGCTTGAAAAATTGCGATTACTTTTTTATTATTTATTAGACTGTCTGAGCTCTCTACCCACCAAATTGGACTATTTTGGAATGAGTATAGCATAGTCAAATAAATGTTTGAATACAGACGTTAAAATTCCATTAGACAGTCTGTACACTTTTAGCAAAACGGTAATATCTTGTAGATGGCTTTGAATTTTGATGTGATTCTTTTTGAATTGATTAATAGACAGAACAAACAATCTACACACAAAATGGCACATTCAAATTCGTCGTGTGCTCTTCTAGGCAGCCGTTGCAATTCACTCCATGTGCACTGAAGGTTCCTGACAGCTTGCACCCTCTTGGTATAAAATTCATAAGTTTTTCTCTAGGGCTCCAAAAATTTCACGACCAAGCTCATTTGAAACTAGACTTATAGTCCTAACAAAATATATATAATTTTAGGCCCAAAATATATCTCAAGTGAGCGAGTTTAGTACCTGGAATCTGTCTAAATAGATTTGCTCTTATGCTGTCTTTATAAAATAGTAGCTCAATAAGGCCCAATGTGATCTTTCTCTTCCATGCACGTGTAAGATGACAAATGTATACCTCATTGGACTTCTTGAACCTGAATTGTATACTTCAAGAGCATACAAATGAAATTCACTTGTACTTATGTTACATTGGTTCATAGCTCATTATCAAAACACTCATCATCAAAACATGAATTCACACTTAATAACAATTTCCTAATGTATGCATGAGGTATCTCATCATCAAAATATAAATTCACACTTAATAACAATTTCCTAATGTATGCATGGGGTGTGAATTTTTCAACAATCTCCCCCTTTTTGATGATGACAAAACCTTTAAAATAGATGCTCCCCCTTAATCTAAGGTTCCTCTAGAAATGCTCTTTTTTGATGACTCTCACATAATTTTCTCCCCCGTTTTGTCATCAATAAAAATGGTTGAAACAAAAAATGTGATTGCTAACTAGGTTAAGAGAATGAGACTCCCCCTTAATATATGCATGTATTACAAATTCACATTTACAATTAGACATATAAGTTATCACAACTTTGAAATGTAGGTCTTGTAGAGTTCAAATACAATCATTAAATTACAGCAAAGAGTGGATAATATGAATTTAGAAAATGATGCCTCAATTCCAAAAAGGTTTCACTATAACAAAAATAGAGTGTATTATATGCAATGTTCATAGAAAATGGTTTTCAATGTATTTGCTTCATTAATTTAAAGTAATTTCATTTAAAGTTTGGCCACTTTGTTATGCCATAAAATGACAAAACATAATTACAAACATGCATGCAAAATTAAGCAAATGTAGACATTCAAGCACGTGCTAATGCATGGGGTGTGACATGCCTAATTTTCTTCTTAGATAACAAAAATAATCTATCAAAAGGTCTTTATTCAAAATTAGGTCACTATGTTACCAAAAATCTAATGTGGATCATTACCTTCAATAATAGTTCATGAGTAGGTCAAAAATATTACCGTAGTTAAATTGCTTACGTGGAAGTCAATCTCAGCAGTCAATTGCTTACGTGGAAGCTGACATGGCACACCTAGTCAAAAAAGTTGCTGTCATGGCACACAATCAGAAAAGTTGTTGACGTGGCGCACAATCAGACGTAAATCGCAGACAGTCAGACGCAAGTTTCTAACAGTTAAGCGAAAGTTGAGGACAGCCAGGCAATTATTGCCGCTGACAGTCAGGCGTAAATTGCGGATCGTCAGGCATAAATGGAGATATACATTATCTCAATTTCTCTTCATCATCCAGAGTCTCAAAATTTTCACTCACCTTTCCGTTCAACAATATGAGACCACCATCAAGCCATCAGAACCTGGAAACTAGAGACTCTTCCAATTCCAGATGGAGACCGGAGCCGGAGCAATTACAAATCTTGGAAAATATTTTTCATGGTATTGAAGAAGCTCGTCCGACATTAAGCCAACTTGCTCAACTTGCCTCACTGTTGAGACAATATGGTCCAATTCAGCCAAGTAACATTAGACTCTGGATCCAGAATCGAAGGCGCAGTGTGAGAAGAGGTAGAGCACCTCCTGTTATTCATTCCACCAGCACAACAATTGTTTCTCAAGGAAATCCCAACCAGCATCGCCAGCCACCAGGTATTTCCCATTTATCATTTGAAATCTTTGATGTGGGTCAGAGATCAAACTCCCATGAATATTTTCACTTAATAGGAAGCATTACTCCAGTGAGAAGCAGATCGATCAACTCTTCTCGTGAGGGAGAAAGAGAAACACTCAGTCTCTTTCCTGTTCATCTAAGCGATCTCAATCAGTAAGAAAATGCTGGTACTATTGACATTGCCAACCTGCCGAATAATGAGGGCTTTATGGATCTAGAGCTGCGCCTTAGGCCCCCTAGGAGCGACTGACAGGGGTAAGATCTGAAGACATTTTCTGGTGTTGGAATATGGATTTCAACATACAAAGCTTTACTGGAATGTATGTATGTGCAGGGATGTCGTCTTGTAGTGCATAGTACATGGATAAGTCATGGTTGGTGTACTCTAATATGTATGAATAAGTGGTTGGTGTTATTTGTCTTGTAATTGTGTACTTATCAATTTTGGTAAGTCTACTTGTACTGCTGAGATAAAGACGTGGGGAAAAATGTAAAACCTTGTGAAAGTGTGTGAGATGTTGATCTTGGGCTCTTGCCCTAAAAATGAAGTATGTATTTGTTTTAATCTAAGCATGCATCACACAACTAATTCTAAAGCATTGACAAACCTCTCACTAAATCAATCTTAGATGACTATGAAATGATACTCATGTTAGAATTTCTAAGCTTTCATATTTGTGCTAACATTAGCTTTGCAATGTTTGAAAAGTTTCCTTTTTAGCTCATAATCTTATTTAAATGGATTCTCTTTCAAGCAGCATCACCAAGACCCAATTTAAGCTTGTTTCCTTTCTCAATTGGACAGCTCTGACACTTCTTAAAGAATCAATCATAAGTCTACCTGTATAACTCCAAATCATATCCCGTTTCTTCCATTTGAAAGTAGACGCATAGAACATTTCATACATGTATAGATCATGGTCTGATTCCACTCCAGCTAGCCGTCATGTCTTCTGGAAGTTGACTGATCCTGCTGGACGGGACAGGCTGTACATCCTTTAGTATTTTGGCAATATCTCCTTCTACAGAACTCCAATTTGCGTGATTCTGGTCAATTTAGAAACTATACAGAATTATATTTGTATGCATATTAAACTCAACAGCTAGTTCCTTGCCATTTGGTCGTAATCATCTCTTAAAGTGGACTGATCCTGTCTGCCTTGAAAGATTGAGCACCTTTCAGTTCATAGACTATAACTTCCTCCAAAAATAGCCAATTGAGATGATTCTTAAGAATTCAGAAACTAGACGGAATTATCTTTCTAACGTATATAGTACATTATCTAGTTCATCTCCATGTGAGCAAACGAGCCTTTTAAAGTTGACCATACTGGATAGTACTTAAACTGAATGTGACCAATATCAATAGTTGCCTTATGCTAGCATTGCTTCCATTTCAATTGATGTTTATTTGATTAAATCATTCAACTACATACTTAAATAAACATATTAGTAACTCTCAGTGTTTAGCAATGATCAAAACCAAAAAAATGAAACCTTAGGGTCTTAACAAGCACATGCATTACACAACTTATTCTTTTTCCTACAAATCTCAATGCTTTAGTATGGGGATCATATACTTCACAAGTCATGGGTTTGAATAATATCTCAAAACCTTTATCACACATTTGGCTAATGCTAATTAAGTTGTGCTTTAAACCACTTACCAAAGCAACATCCTCAATAAAACTTGATACATTGTTACCTATAGTGCCAACTCCAATGATTTTGCCTTTTCCATTTTCTCCAAACGTGACACATCCACTATAATTGCTTTTTAGTGTGGAGAAAAATGATGCTTCTCCGGTCATATGCTTTGCACATCCACTATCAAGGTACCAAATGACATCTTCTTTAAAATATGCTGCCTTCAAGCACTTTTCCACATACAAAACAAGATGTAGAATATTTTGGTACCCATATCTTTTTGGGTCCTCCAATGTTACAACAATCATTCTTCTTCAATGAGTCTTTAACCATCCATACTTGTTTGAATTTATTAGACTTTGTCCAAACTTTAGAAGATGACACATAATCTTTAATGTAGGACTTGTTGGAATCACTAGGTCTTCTAAGTCTACAATCATGAAATTTGTGTCCCTTTTTATGACAATAAAAACATGATACAATATTTTTCTTCTCTTTTATGAGATTAGTCTTGTTTTTAGTGAGGTATCGCAAACTGGATTTGTTAAAAAATTTCTTTTGACAAGATAACATCTCATCTAACTTATTGCTACCTAATGTGAATTTTGAAAAGGACTTTTCTAAATTTGAATTCTTTTCTTTAAGGTCCTCAACTTCTTTTTCCAAAGCATGATGTAAATTGTCTTTGATGTTAGGGGCGTTTTTAGATATTGCAAGCTCTTGTTTAACAAAATTTAACTCACTACAAGTTAATTTATGATCTAATTTAGCCTTTTCAAGTTCTTTTTTTAAAAGTATGATCTAATTGCAAGCTCTTTCTCTAACAAAAGTTTTTCACATGCTTTCTTTTGCTCTTTATATTGTTTACATTTTCTTTTAAATGTGATCAATAACTCATCAAAAGCTTCTTTAGGTTCTTCATAAGAGGGAAGATCCATTACCTCATTGTCACTTTCATCGTTATCATCTAGAGCCATGAGTGCTATATTTTTTGAGGATGGTTCTACTTGTGGTAATGCACTTCTCCTTTTGAGTTTGATCTCATGAGTTATCAAGGACCCAAGTAACTCTTCCATGGTTAGCTTCTCCACGTTGTGAGTTTCTTCAATGGCATTAATCTTCATTTCGTATTCCTCATTCATCGAATTCATTAATTTCTGCACAAGTTCACCCTTTCCAAACACTTTGCCAAGATCGGTTAGTCCATTAGCAATAATCATGAGTCTATCATACACACTTTTAACCGATTCATTTGGTCTCATAGTGAAAAGTTCAAAGTCTTTCATAAGCATGCCAAGTTTAACTTTCTTAACTTTTAATGTCCCTTCATTTGAGAGACACAATGTATTCCAAACTACTTTAGCATTTTTACAATGTTTGCAGGTGTTATATTCACTTCTAGCTATGGACGTTTTCAAATAATAATATGCTCTTTCATCGATTTGATTTTTCTTATAGTCCTCTTCATCCCATTTTTCTATTGGTTTTACACTCAAGGTTTTTACTCCCTTATCATCAACAACTTCTTCCTTAGGCACATACGGTCCCTCTTCTACACTTTGCCAAACTTTCATCCCCTTAAATTTAAGATAACTTTCCATATGATCTTTATAGTATTGAAAATCACTACCATCAAAGAAAGGTCTCTTGTTTTCATTTGATGAGGATTCCATGGGGATCCCTCAAGGATGTTAAGCCTTACAAGTGAGGTTAAAGTCTGATACCAAATGTTGGTCCCTTGGGTGAAGCCTAGAGGGGGGGTGAATAGGCTTTACCAATGAAATCCTCAAATAAAAATTTTTGCAAATGAATGTAAACAAGAGATTGAAAGAAATACAATACTGATTTTTACAAGGTTCACCAAATGGCTACGTCCTTGGTCTTCTCAACAATCCCTCTCTTGGAGATTCCTGAGAGTTCAACTATGGGGTGCCTTTGGGCGAACCAATCACCACCGTACAGTTTACAAGAAGACTCCGCAAACACCCTTGCGTCCGCCATCAAAACGCTTGTTACACAAGTCCCACTTGCCAACACCACTTTCCCTTTTCTTTTAGGTTTTCCTTCTTGGAGTTCAACCCTAACTCCTTACAAGATGATCCTCACAAGTCCCACTTGAGAGCTCTCACCTATTCTCACAATGTATTACAATACAAATGAAACTTACTAGCTTGAATGCTAGTTTTACAATAAAAGCACTTAGAGTAAAAAAAGCCTTTTTCCCTTGAGAGAGATTGTGCAGTGATTGAATATAACTTTTCTTCACAAGTAAAACATCTTCAACTGATGTTTAAATAGCTGCAAGATAGGTTAGCAACTTGTTAGAGCTGTTGCCATAGGTTGCACATGCATACCTTGTTGTTCCCTCTTGACAGCTTTACATTGATTCTCTTGTTTGACACCTTCTGGTTGAACGGCTATAACTTGATACAGACAGCTTGAAAAATTGCGATTCTTTTTTTTTTTTTAGTAGACTGTCAGAGCTTTCTACCCACCAAATTTGACTATTTTTGAATGAGTATAGCATAGTCAAATAAATGTTTGAATACAGACGTTAAAGTTTCAGTGGACAGTCTGCACACTTTTAGTAGAACGGTAATATCTTGCAGATGGCTTTGAATTTTGATGTGATTCTTTTTGCATTGATTAATAGATAGAACAAAGAATCTACACACAAAAATTCATAAGTTTTTCTCTAGGGCTCCAAAAATTGCACGACTAAGCTCATTTGAAACTAGACTTATAGTCCTGCCAAAATATATATATTTTAGGCCCAAAATATATCTCAAGTGAGCGATTTTAGTACCTGAAATCTGTCCAAACAGATTTGTTCTTATGCTGTCTTTATAAGATAATAGCTTATTAAGGCCCAACATGATCTTTCTCTTCCATGCACGTGTAAGATGACATATGTATACCTCATTGGACTTCTTGAACCTGAATAGTATACTTCAAGAACATACAAATGAAATTCACTTGTACTTATGTTGGATTGGTTCATAGCTCATTATCAAAACACTCATCATCAAAACATAAATTCACATTTAATAACAATTTCCTAATGTATGCATGGGGTGTCTCATCATCAAAATATGAATTCACACTTAATAACAATTTCCTAATGTATGCATGGGGTGTGAATTTTCCAACAGTTAAACTTGGCATGCTTATGAAAGACTTTAAAATTTTCACTATGAGACCAAATGAATCGGTTAAAAGTGTATATGATAGACTCATGATTATTGCTAAAGGACTGACCGATCTTGGCAAAGTGTTTGGAAAGGGTGAACTTGTGCAGAAATTAATAAATTCGATGAATAAGGAATACGAAATGAGAATTAATGCCATGAGTGCTACATTTTTTTAGGATGATTCTACTTGTGGTAATGCACTTCTCCTTTTGAGTTTGATCTCATGAGTCATTAAGGACCCAAATAACTCTTCCATGGTTAGCTCCTCCACGTTGTGAAGAACTTAGAGAATATTTTGATGAGTTATTGATCACATTTAAAAGAAAATGTAAACAAAGGAAAAGAAAGCATGTGAAAAACTTTTCTTAGATAAAGATAAAATTGTCTTGGAAAATAGTCTGTTAAAAAAAGAATTTGAAAAGGCTAAATTAGATCATAAATCAACTTGTAGTGAGTTAAATTTTGTTAAACAAGAGCTTGCAATATCTAAAGAGCCCCCTAACATCAAAGACAATTTACATCATTGTTTAGAAAAAGAAGTTGAGGACCTTAAAGAAAATAATTCAAATGTAGAAAAGTCCTTTCCAAAATTCACATTAGGTAGCAATAAGTTAGATGAGATGTTATCTTTTCAAAAGAAATTTTTTGACAAATCCAGTTTTGACTACCTCACTAGAAACAAGACTAATCCCATAAAAGAGAAGAAAAATGTTATATCATATTTTTATTGTCATAAAGAATGATACAAATTTCATGATTGTAGACTTAGAAGACTTAGTGATCCTAAGAAGTCCTACATTAAAAATTATGTGTCACCTTCTAAAGCTTGGGTAAAGCCTAATAAATTCAAACTAGTATGGATGCTTAAAGATTCAATGAAGAAGAAGAATGATTGTTGTAACATTGAAGGACCCAAAAAAATATGGGTACCAAAATATTCTATATCTTGTTTTATAGGTGGAAAAGTGCTTGAAAGTAACATATTTTAAAAAAGATGTCATTTGATATCTTGATAGTGGATGTGTCACGTTTGGAGACAATGGAAAAGGTAAAATTATTGGAGTTGGTACTATAGGTAACAATGTATCAAGTTTTATTGAGGATGTTGCTTTGGTAAGTGGTTTAAAGCACAACTTAATTAGCATAAGCCAATTGTGTGATAAAGGTTTTGAGGTATTATTCAAACCCATGACTTGTGAAGTATATGATCCCCATACCTAAGCATTGAGATTTGTAGGAAAAAGAATAAGTTGTGTAATGCATGTGCTTGTTAAGACCTTAAAGTTTCATTTTTTTGGTTTTGATGATTGTTAAACATTGAGAGTTAATAATATGTTTATTTAAGTGTGCAGTTAAATGATTTAATCAAATAAACATCAATTGAAACGGAAGCAATGCTAGCATAAGGCAACTATTGATATTGATCCCATTCAGTGTAAGTATTATCCAGTATGGTCAACTTTAAAAGGCTCGTTTGCTCACATGGAGATGAACTAGATAATGTGCTATTTACGGTCAAAAATCTCAGAATGTCTAATTTCCAACGCTTTTACAATTAAATTGTTTGGAGGTCTGTACAGCAAGATACGACCAAATCACTAAAGGGTGCTCAACCTATCAAGTAGACAGAATCAGTCCAATTTCAGAGGTTGCTGCAAACAAATGGGAAAGAATCAGTTGTTGAATTATATACAGACAGAAAGATAATTCCGTCTAGTTTTTGAATTCTCAAGAATCATCTCAATTGGATATTTGTGGAGGAAGTTATAGTCTATGAACTGAAAGGTGCTCAATCTATCAAGGCAAACAGGATCACTCAATCTTGCATGAATGTTTGTGATTATGCCTTGCAATTTTATGGTATAACAAAGTGGCCAAACTTTCAATAAAATTACTTCAAATTAATGAAGCAAATACATTGAAAACTATTTTTTATGAATATTGCACATAATACACTCTATTTTTGTTCTAGTAAAACCTTTTTTGAATTGAGATATCATTTTCTAAGTTCACATAATCCACTATTTATTCTAATTTAATGATTGTATTTGAACTCTACAAGGCCTACATTTTAAAGTTATGATAACTTATATGCCTAATTGTAAATGTGAACTTGTGATACATGCAAACATTAAGGGGGAGTCTCAATTTCTTAATCTAGTTAGCATTCACATTTTTTATTTCAACCATTTTTATTGATGACAAAAAGGAGGAGAAAATTAAGAGAGAGTCATCAAGAAAGAACATTTATTAAGGAACCTTAGATTAAGGGGAAGCATCTATTTTAAAGGTTTTGTCATCATCAAAAAGGGGGAGATTGTTGAAAAATTCACACCTCATACATACATTAAGAAATTGTTACTAAGTGTGAATTCATGTTATGATGATGAGTGTTTTGATAATGAGTTATGAACCAATCTAACTTAAGCATAAGTGAATTTCATTTGTATGTTCTTCAAGTATACAATTCAGGTTCAAGAAGTCTAAAGAGGTATACATATGTCATCTTACGCGTGCATATAAGAGAAAGATCACATTGGGCCTTATTAAGCTACTATCTTAGAAATATAGTATAAGAGCAAATATATTTGGACAGATTCCAGGTACTAAAATCACTCACTTGAGATATATTTTTGGCCTAAAATATATATATATATATATATTTTTTTTTTTTTCAGGACTATAAGTCTAGTTTCAAATAAGTTTGGTCGTGCAATTTTTGGAGCCCTAGAGAAAAACTTATGAATTTTATACCAAAAGGGTGCAAGCTGTCAGGAACCTTCAGTGCACATATAGTGAATTGCAACGGCTGCCTAGAAGAGCACAGGACGGATTTGAATGCAAACTTTTGTGCGTAAATTCCATGTTCTGTCTATTAATCAATGCAAAAAGAATCACATCAAAATTCAAAGCCATCTGCAAGATATTATCGTTCTACTAAAAGTGTGCAGACTGTCTAACAGAACTTTAATATTTGTATTCCAACATTTATTTGACTATGCTATACTCATTCAAAAATCGTCAAATTTGGTGGGTAAAGAGCTCTGACAGTCTACTAAATAACAAATAAGGAATCACAATTTTTCAAACTATCTGTACGAAGTTATAGCTATTCTACCAGAAGATGTCAGACAAGAGAATCAATGCAAAGCTGTCAAGAGGAAAACAACAAAGTATACATGTGCAACCCATGGCAACGACTCTAACAAGTTGCTAACCTATCTTGCAGCTACTTAAACATCACTTGAAGATGTTTTACTTCTGAAGAAAGTTATATTCAACTACTGTACAATCTCTCTCAAGGCAAAAAGGTTTTCTTTACTCTAAGTACTTTCATTGTACAACTAGCATTCAAGCTAGTAAGTTTCATTTGTATTGTAACACATTGTGAGAATAGGTGAGAGCTCTCAAGTGGGACTTGTGATGATCATCTTGTAAGGAGTTAGGGTTGAACTCCAATAAGGAAAACCTAACAGAAAAGGGAAAGTGGTGTTGTTAAGTGGGACTTGTGCAACAACCGATTTGAAGGCAGACGCAAGGGTGTTTGCGGAGTCTTTTTGTAAACTGTACGGTGGTGATTGGTGTGCCCAAAGGCACCCTATAGTTGAACTCTCAAGAATGTCCAAGAGAGGGATTGTTGAGAAAACCAAGGACGTAGTCATTTGGTGAACCTTGTAAAAATCGGTATTGTATTTCTTTCAATCTCTTGTTTACATTCATTTGCAGAAATTTTTATTTGAGAATTTCATTGGTGAAGCCTATTCACCCCCCCTCTAGGCTTCACCCAAAGGACCAACAATTAGATATTTACGATGGAAGTTATGGTCTATCAATCGAAAGGTGTTCAATCTGGCAAGGCGATTAGTCCACTTTCAAAGATGATTATGAACAAATGGGAAAGAATTAGCTATTGAGCCTTAAATGCGTAAAAATATAATTATGCCTAGTTTTTAAATTAACAAGAATCATGTTAATTGGATATTTGTAAAATGAGATACTGTTAAAACATTTAAGGATGTACAGTTTGTCCTGCTAGCAGGATCAGTCAAATTGTAGAAGGCACCATGGCTAGCTAGAGTGGAATCAGAGTGTGATCTATATATGGATGGAAAGGTCTGGATGTCTACGTTCGAACGCAAGAATCAAAAGACAATTTTGGAGCTATATACAAAGAGACATAAATGATTTTTTGAAGAGTTGTCAAATTTGTCAAGACGACCGTCATCATTCAAAGCCACGATTTTAGGGATCCATTGGCTGTAAAATCAACCCTCATTAATGCATTTCAGTAGCCCCTACATCCTCTTTCATCTATAAATAGGTGACTCGAGCAATGCTCCATCCATCCCTCTCTATTCCTCTCATTCTCTCGTAATCTCTCTCAAGTATTCTTTGCATATGTGATATGAGCTTTATTGTGTAAGTGTATTGAGTACTAGAAAAAGAAATAAAGGAGCACAAGTTTTTTATAATTTTTGTAAGAGAGAGTGGAGCCATAAGTGAAGAGAGAAAAAGAGAAAGTGAGTTTTAGTCAGAAATTTATTTTTGTTGTGAGAAAGCTTTGTGAAGTTTTGTAAGGTCGTGGACCTCTGTGCAAGTGAGTTTAAGTGGCCATCGAGTGTTTGTGACAAAGGTCAGGTGACCTCTGTGTGGTTGAGGAAAAGAGCTAGTGTGCTCTTGGTCAGGTGACTGAAGTGTTGTAAAAGTTTGATCTTTACCCGTGAAGAAGATTGATAGTGGATTGTGAAATTCCCAAAAGTGATCTTAGAGAATGAATGTAGGATTGGGATAAGTTGAACCATTACAAATCTCGTGTTAATCTCTCTGTCCCTTAAACTCTTTCATCATCATTGTTCATCAACACACACATTATGCTTATTATTTATCTCGATCTTATTCACAAATACCAGTTATTCTCTTATATTTGTTTATCATTACTTGTATATGATTCACTTATCTTTCATATTATGTTTAAATATTTTTATTTATTTAAGTTTATTGATTTGGCTATAAGCTTTTGTATTACGTAATTTGCCTACCTCATAGGAAATTTTGGGACCAACAATTTAGTCAGACTGGCAAATGTGAGGATCAGTTAGGTTTTTAGTTTGGTATATGGTCAATTTTATGTATTGAATTAAGCTAATGAAAAACTGGTCAAAATCGATCAAAACTTGCTAAAAAATATATATATATATATAATGTGTAAGAACGCTTGGATAGATTTTTTTCCAATGGTCATTTTTTTGAATTTTATCCAGATACATTGTTGCACCATCATTAGAAATTCGGTTCTGATCATGCTGTATTAGTGGTTCAGCTTAATTGAACTCATCCTAGCCCATCCAATCAACAATGCCCTTTCTATCTTAAGCAAATGTGGTTGTAAGAATCTAGTTGTGAATCCACGGTGGCAGATACTTGGATGTCGGTTGGAGGACCATGTGTTGGGGGAGATGTGGCTCGGAAGATCACAAATTGTGGTCATGCCTGAAAACATTAGGGCAAAATGAATTTTGGCAGTGTGAACAACAAGCTTAGAAGGGCATAAACGTACCAGGATTTATTAGCAAAGCTCCCCCTTTTCTTGAGAATATTAAATCCCTATGTAATTTGTAATTAAATATAGATGAATTACAACAATGAGAAAAGATTATGTGTGCTCACCGATCTCGAGCAACATGGCTAAAGGAGGGTGACAAAAGTACTAAGTACATTCATCTTGTGGCATCACAGAGGAAACGCCATAATGCTATACGACGTTTAGTGGGAGATAATGGTCATATGTCCATACTGATGCGGCTAGCATTGCGGATTGTCTGACATCTTTCTTTGAGAGCCTATATGCTACGAATGAAAGGATGGATGCTAAACCAATTCCATCATGTGTTCATGGCTAGGTTACTACAAAGATGAATCAAATATTGGTGCAGCCTTTTACAGAGGAGGATGCACTTGTGGCCCTTAAGCAGCTCTTAGACTAGATGGCTTCCATGTTGTTTTCTATCAATCTTTTTGGCACATTGTTGGGCAGGATGCAGTTAAAGAAGTACTATATGTTCTCAATCATGGGAGTGATCCCAGCCCTCTCAATCACACAAATGTTGCTTTGATCTCAAGGTGTCTTCCTCAAAACAATGTAAGGATTTTCATCCCATTAACCTTTGCAATATTATTATGAAGCTTATTACAAAAGCCATGGCTAATAGATTGAAGATCATTTTGCAAAATATCATTTCTAAGACACAGAATGCTTTTGGGCTTGGGAGGTTGATCACAGATAATGCTTAAATTGCCTAAAAGGCTTTCCACACCTTGTAGTATAAGTATTCTTGGAAGACAAGATTCATGGCCATAAAGCTTGATACGAGTAAAACCTATGATCGTGTTAAACATGCTTTCTTGGAGGCTATTATGTTAAAAATGGACTTTGCTTCAAGCTGAGTCAATTTAGTAATGCGATGTGTCTCAATAGTCTCATATTTGCTGTTGGTCAATTCTTTGCCACAATGATCTTTTTTTCCATCAAGAAGGTTGAGACAAGGTAACCCGATATCACTATATCTATTTATCATATGTGTAGAAGAGGGCTTTTCTACTCTGCTTGATTCTAAAGTACGTGAAAAGAGGCTGTATGACTTCAGGGTCTGCCGTCAAGCCCTGCCAATATCACATCTGTTTTTTCAAATGATAGTCTTATCTTTCCTACTGCAACTATCAATGACTATTAAGTCCTAAAGAATATTCTCTCACAGTATAAAAATGCCTCAGGTTAGCATATTAATTTGGAGAAAACTGAGTACTTTTTAGCTGGAATGTGCTTTTTGATGTTAAAAATGCAATCTAGAGTTGTTTGAATTTAATGACAATTCGGAGCCCTTAAAAGTAGCTCGGCTTACCTGTGGGTATTAGTCATTCAAAAATGAAAGCATTTAGTTGCATTCTTGATAGGGTTAGAATGACGCTAAGAGGGTAGAAGGAAAGCTTTCTAATAAAGGCTGAGAAGGAAATTCTGATTAAAACAGTTGTGGAGGCCATTCCCACGTATTATATAAGCTGTTTTTTTTTTGCCACAGTCTCTTTGCAAAAAATTGGCTTTACTTGCAAATAAACATTGGTGGGGAAGCAGTGAGGATTTGCGGGAGATATATTGGGCTTCAGGGGATTGCTTTTTTAAGGCAAAGGCATTTGGTGGCTTGGGGTTCTAGGATTTTGCCACGTTCAACTTGGCTATGCCAGGAAAACATGCATGTCGATTAGCTACAAATGAAGGCTCCCTGTTAGCATGTGTTTTCATGGGTAGGTATTTTCCAGATTCTAGCTTTTTGGAGGCGGAGTTGGGGTCTTTACTTGACTACACTTGGAGGAGCATTATGTTCTTTAAGCCACTTTTGCTTAAGGGAGTCAAGTGGTTAATTGATAATAAGGGGCACATGTGGTTAGATCCTTGGCTTTCTCTTCAACATAGTTTTCAATCTCTCTCACCCAGGCTAGTGATAGAATCCGACTTAGTCTTCTGTCTTATTGACAAGGATCGGTGGTGGTGGCGAGAATAATTAGTTTGGCAATGCTTTAGCCCTTCAGAAAGTGATCAAATTCTCTTGATTCTTTTAAGTTTTTGAGGAATTGAGGATCAGTAGAGTTGGCATTTTGATAGAAGTGGGTATTATATGGTAAAGAGTCCGTACCGATTGGCGCAGGAGAGCTCAGCTTGATCAGGTCCTTCGCGTTCTTATCATGTGGCAGGAGATGAAGCTAGGCTTTAGTGGAGTTCTATTTGGCAGCTTATTGTACTAGGTAAAGTTAAAAGCCTGGTCTGGTGGGCCTATAAGAAATTTTTGCAAACAGGAGCTAGTTTGGCCAAGAGAGGTATACTAGTAAGTGGAATCTGTCATTTCTGTGGATATTATAGCGAATGTGTCACACATGCCCTTGTTTTTTGCCCACATGTAACAGATATTTGGTTTGCTAGCCCACTAGGCCTTCACGTTATGGATACTAGCCAATGGTTTTTAAGGAATGGTTGCATGATATTATAGAACAAGGCTAATGGCCATGATTTTGTTGGCTATATGGAAAGGTAAGAATGTTCCAGTCATGCAAGGGAAGTTGGTTGATCCTCTTGAGATGCTTTGTTGGGTGCTAACTCTATATGATGATTTTAAGAAGGAAAACCAACACAACATGGCTGATTGGCAAAGTTTGTTTGTTAGGTGGTGCCCGCCAAGTGATGGAGTTATAAAGATTAATGGGAATGCTGCTATGGGTCGGGGTGTAATGGAGTGGGTGCAATATTTGGAGGGCAAGATGGAGTTCCAAGACATATCTTTGTAAAACTGTTTATGTGGACCTTTCAACTTGAAATTATAGAATTACTTGTCCTAAAGTTTGTTGTCTAAAAAACAGCTAAACTATCTTTGACTCAAGTGTGCATGGAGACAGACTGTTTGCTTGCTAAGTAATTGTTCTCTTCGGGCATCACTAACTAGTCCATGGGTGGAGTTATTGCAGGTGATATAGCTTCAGTGGCTCTAACTTTCTCTTGTTTTTTCGTGAGTCATGTGAAAAGGGAAGGCAATAAGGCTGCTCATCTTAATTTTAGCGAGAAAAGCTTTATTTAATCAACTACTACAGAAGTTAGATGGCAGATTGATTGTATTCCCGATCTTATACCCATCCTTGGGTATAATGTACCTGATTTAATGTTAAAATGAATTGAATTTCTTCTCAAAAAAAAAAAAAACTACAATTTCATTGTAGTCATCAACAACAACAATAATAAGCAATAGCTAAACCAAACAAAGCCTAACAAAGATTCATTTTAGTCTCGTACAAGTAGCATAACTGTTTGGAATATTATGATGAAATCTTTTAACTTTGTGATCATGTTCTAATGGCTCTTTTCTTTTTTCTGTTTTCTTTTTTTTATTAATAACCTCCTTTATAAAATTAAAAAAGGAACAGGAAATGTTTTGGAGAGGTCACACCGACCTTTCGGAAGAACCAGACACTCACAATGAGATGCTTTTATTGTTTCCCAAAGGATTCATGTTATGGGATAAACACTTTATATTCCCATTAGTAGACTTTGAACCCGGTTTTGGGTTGGCTCATAATCGGATTGAATTATGAAAATTGGACCACGAATACATTATATTTGCATTTCACTAATATTGTTTGAGCCATAATCGAAGAGATATATATATATATATATATATAGCAGAAAAGACATATTATCATTAAAGGAGTAGAACCATTAGTACACAGGTTGGGCCCAAAACAACTATAGACATAAAGCCCGAACAACCCAAAACAACCCCAGAGACCCAACAAGAAAAGTATAATGCCAGGTCCACAACCAAGACATAACCTAGCTTGCAGGCCGAATGGCCACACCCGTCCCAACTACTCCACAGCCACCTCTCACAATCGGAGAAGGACTGGCACCAACGGACGCCGATGTGAGCTTCACTACACAAATGTTGGCTAATCGCCATTAGGCATCTAGAGAAACAACCACTGCTCGAATCCTCCATACAAGGCCCAAGAAACACTCGTAGATAGACAGTAGAACCAAGACCACGTTATGACCCTTGCCAGTAGCAGAACCCCCATGCGCAGAAGGGAAGCCAGAGCTGCCAAACCACCACCAACTATAGAAGGCCTGAGCCGTAGCTAGCAAACAGAAACCTCCCCCACTACCCTGTTGATCGCATAGATGTGCGAGGACGGCGGGGTAGTCAAGACACCCACACTGAAACCCACCAAACAAAAAGAGATGGAGGAAACAAACAAAGACTAGAGAACCAAAACCCATCCTCAACCTCGGAGAGAGGACGCAACCAACGAGAAAACAACCAACAAATGGCTATAAACGGACCAAAAAAGCTTCATCGAAAAAACATGAATCAGAAGAGACTCTCAGCACAGGTTAGTGAGCATCGGCACACAATAGATTGGTCTGGACTAACTTGGGTCCTAATCTGGTTAATTATATCAACACTAGTTATCATGTCGTTTTTATAAAATTAAAAAGAAAAGTTTGAAGTTGATTATTATTGTTGTTAATTACGTACTCAATATTTAATTTATATAGGATATATATAAAGTTAATGTTGAAAGTCACCGAAGAAAAGTTACTATAGTTATTGTCAGAAATATATGTATTGATACATTATTAATTAGTTAAACTTATTACTTGCTCAAAAAAACAAAAAAAAAAATTAGTTAAACCTATTAATGTACGTGATGATATCAAATAACGGTGAAGTTCCTAGTAATAAAGAGGTTTATAACCAACAAATTCTTTTTTTTATCCAAATGTTAATTAATAATAATAAGGTCAAGTTAACTGTAGAGAAATGACCATTAAAAAAATTATTGTATATGTTTAATAAATGTTTAAATGATAACACACAATAATCATCCAAACAAAAAAAAGATTTTCACATGAGTTTTATTAGCATGAGAAAAAATCGGTAATTAAGATTAAAAATTTAAATAACAAACAAGGTTAACTTTAAACAGAAGCAATATTGACTATGGATCGACCAATTACAAAGCAAATTTAGGCGTATCTTATGGAAAAAAATTATTGGAAAATTTATAACATCATAATTGAATAATTAAAATAGCGGGCTGATAGAAATGTGTTTAATAAATAAAATACCTAGGAAAACCATTTTATATATTAAATTCTAATTTTTAGACAAAATTAGCTTCCCCTCTAGTTTATATTAAGGTTATTAAACAGAAACTTTGTCGTGACACCTTGAAGCCCTCTTAATTTTATTTCGTGACACCTTGAAGCCCTCTTAATTTTATTTCTTATGTAAGTGTGTAACAAACTTTTTACGAAAGCAAAATTTTTTTGGTCAAAAAAACGAAAAGCATGGTAATATCACGCAAATGCATCCAAAAGGATTGCGTTAACTGCACTGTAAGGTGAGTTGGCAACCACAGTAAACCAAAAGGGAGCAAGCCTCAGGCTTCCTAGTAAGAGTCGTTGACCACTCATTAAACTTGTAGGATCAGACGTACGTTTAACTGTACTAAATACTTTAATAAGAATTTGAATTCATGACCTCGTTATATAAACAAAATCTTCTAATTACTAATTCACAGTAGCCCGATGGGTTGCAGCAAAAGTTCTAATGATTACAGTGTAAGTAAAATGAAATCTAAGGACCAAATTATACATTTTTTTTTTCATTTTAATTGATGAATGATTGAATGCATGCTATCCACATGTATTCGTTTGAAATGCTTTCCTGTTTCAACAAAAAATCCGTGAATATATAATATATCAAATGAAAGTTTGCTTCATTTCATGTGCTACAAATATTTTTTATGTCGCATTCAAGAGTTGTGCAATCGATAAAATTAACTTCTAATTGAAATCCACCAAATCAGAACGCCTTCCATTGTGAAATTTTTGCGCATTTAATTTCTGAAAATATAAAGATATTCATTTGCACTCTAATTATTCCCTTGAAATTTTTTTATTTTAAAAAAAAAACAAACTTTAATAGATGAAGGTATTTTAGAAGTCAAATCGCAGAGAATCTCTAATTATTCCCTTTAACACTTTTTTTTTTTTTTTTTTTTTTGCCGCCGGAAAGACAATCTTATATGATCTGGAAGTTGTGCACATTTCGTGACCAGCTTATGGCTTGGCTTTGCTCTTTTAATGGAAACAGTTCCTTCATTTATTAAGAAATAATCTACCAAGTAAGGAATGTAATTGAATTTGAAATTTACCTCTATTAGAATTTATAACTTTCATTAATTATTATATCTTTCTTTTCCTTTTTTTTTTTTGTTTCTTGAACTATATAATGATAGAGCGAAGATTCTGTTCCAGAGGTAGTGTCCGGAGCCAATCTGTCTTTTAATGTAACTTTACTGAAAAAATTTGAAACAAAAAAAAAAAAAATAAAACATAAAATCAGATAGGTACTACACTAAAACTTAAAATGTAGATGATATACACTAAAATAAAAAATTTTGAAATTTTTTTTCTAATAAAATCAATTCAATTCTATTAAAACTAGAACCGGTTGCATTTTAGAGAAAGAATCCAAACAATTTCCAATGCACTACGTTTATTGGTAATGACAATAATTTTTTTTTTTTTATTCTCATAAATTTTATATACTTTTATCGAATCTAAAATAAACACACAAAAAAAAAATCTAAATCTTAATCATTGAACCGTCCCTTAAAGGACATTATATCTCTTATTAAAGTCATTGATGTATGCTCAATAAATGATCCTAAAGAGATAACTCAGTAAATGATCGCAAAGGGATAACTCAATAAATGCATCTACTGTCTATATCTCGACTACATTTTGACTTGGAAAAGTCGCACGAGTGCAAATACACCACTAAGAGGATATAGTTCTCCCTTTTCCCTTACAATATAGCACTTTTTTTAAAGAAATAAAGTACATTATTTTATTTTTAAAAGAATTTAATTTGGTATACACATTGTAATATTTAAATAGTATATATATAAAATGTATATTTTATGACGAATTTGATTATTTTATAATAACACTTATTATTTTTGTGACAAAAAATTACGTGTTAATTTTTTATATTATATTTTATCAATTTTGTTGTAGAAATGAATAAGGCCGTTACAATATATATACCAAATATGACTATTAACATGTGGATGCCAAACTTTTTTCTTTTTAAAATATGGATACTGTAATGTAAAAGATGGAGGTGTAAAAGAATGAAGGATATTTAGAAGAACCATTCATAGCTTATTTAGAGGGTGTTTGATTTAGTTTTTAAAGAATATTAATTGTCGTTGCATTTCAGTGCTTAGTAAACATTTTTTAGAAGTTATTGTTCTTGACAATGCCCTTAAAAAACAACTAATCCAAAAAGTAGCTATGAGCTACTTTTTGATTAATACGGCTGTTGATGGATAATATTGAAATTATAATTGATTTTTCTCTCATGTTTCCAAAATTTTAAGTAAACAGTAACAACAAATGCTAATTTAACTAAATACTGCAAATTTATTTTATTTAACAGCAACATTAATTAGTAATTAGTAATAATAATCAATTATCAACAACAATAATAACAAGCAACAACAGCTAAACTAAACAATCCCTTAGTGGTAAAACGAACTTTGACATTGTAATGCATCTTGCTAATAGAAAAATGAATCTTAATCTGTAACAAATTTGAATTAACACCAACAGAGATTGCACAAGTTAGAAAAAAGATTTCATATTCAAAACTGGCGATTACAAACTTAGGCTTGGCTAAGAGAAATTTCTCCAAAAAAAAACAAAAGAAAGCGTAATAAATTACACTGAAAGCGAAATCTATAAAGATTTTGCAACTTATTTTAGGCTTACCTTCTTAAATTAGAGTGAACAGTCCTAGTTCAACAGTGTACAACCTGAATAAAACAAAGTAGCACAAGAATTTAAAAACCTCATTGATTAATTGCCAAAAGTCCAGATTCGCACCCCAAGACATTATTTTGGAAGCAATTTTCTGTTAAATTTGCGTTTATGAAGGCAAGAATCGTAATAAAAAAAAAAAAGCTCTGGCCTTCTATTCTTGTTGATATCCTTTACAGTAAATATTAGCTACACTTGCCATACTCGACTGCATGACTAGACAAGGTTTATAATGCACTATATATCTGGCATTTGATACATACTAAATAAAAATAAGAACCAAAAACTCTATATATACTCCCTTATTATAGATTATTACAAGATGGTGAGGGCGGCCCATTCAAAACAGTCAATCCCTTTGAAAAAGGGAAAATGGATTGCTGAAGAAGATCAAAAGATGAGAAGATTTATACAGACCTATGGTATTTGGAATTGGAACAAATTGCCAAAAGCCGCTGGTAAGATTTAAAGTTGAAACTTTTAGTCTTGTAATAGTAATAAAATCACATAAACAGAAATTAAGGGACTTGGGACTAGCAAGGAAGCATAGGAATTTTGTGTTTTTTTTTTTTATTCTTCTTTTTTTTATTCTTTTTTTAGTTTTGATTTTCTTTTGTAGGTTTGTTAAGGACAGGAAAAAGTTGCAGGCTTCGTTGGGTGAATTACTTGAGGCCAGATATAAAACGTGGAAATTTCAGTGAGGAAGAAGTGGAAACAATACTGAAGATGCAAGAAGATCTTGGAAATAGGTATGTAGATGCATACTCTCAATGCCATAAATTTATTTATGATGTTCCTTGTCATGTTCATGGTTGGCTTTTTATTACATGTTGATTACAAATCTGTGCTTATAAAAGTTTGATCGATACTAAATTTTCATGATTTAGTTTTTCTTATGATAAGAAATTCCGTAGATCTCAAAGAAATGTTAGTACGTCGCGTGTACCGTTAAAAGTTTGACGTATGTTGCATTTTCATGATGGACCCCACTATAGGGATGGGCCCTGTAGACGGGATCTAGACGAGAAAAAGAAAAGCAGAGAGACAGCGAGACAGCGAGAGAGGAAGAAGTGACGTGACTTGGTCTCGTATGTGTCTCGAGGATTTTTTTTCTTTTTTTTTTTAAGAAAAAGCGATGTGCCAATTATGGTTGGAAAAATTGGACCGAACCAGTCAGTCTGATTGGTTGAATTGGTGACTGTCCGGTGGTTCGGTCCAGTTAAAGGCAAAATTAAAAGAAATTTGAACCGGTCCAACCGGTTCAAGTAAAATATAAAAATATAAAAATTTTAATTTGATTTCAAATTTTATTTAAATTATAATTTGAACTTTAAGTTTATTAAAATTTTAATTTAGTCCTTAATTTGATCAAAATTTTCAATTTAATTCTTAAAATTAAAAAAATAATATTTAATCATTATATATATATTATTTATTTAAATTACTTATATATATATATATATATATATATATATATATATTATTAAATACCAGTTCGACTGGTTCAATTTTGACCCACTAATATTTCTAATTCGATATCCGGTCTGGTTTCTGACAACCTTACTGTCAATAAATAAAATAATATGCAGCCAATCTATTGGTGTGCATACATGCTACAATAATTTGCCAACAACACATTTTGATGTGTTAAAAAAATCCGCACATTTTGATTAACTGTATGTTTTTTTTTTTTTAGGAAGATTGACGGTGTATTTATTTTAGTAATCCTTATGCATATTTTAATTGGTATATGCATATTGTATTTTAAAAAAATAAAACAAAAAAGAAAGAACGAGGGACCTATATGGGCCCCTTACCGACCATGCCAGTGTGTGACTGACCGGTCCATTTGACTCCGGCGAATTAACTTTTTCCTTTTATGATATATTTACTAAAAAAACAAAATTATATTTTCAAAAGAAAAAGTGTTCGAAATACTACCTGAATATAATTAATCAGATTTAATGTGCAATCGATTGAATTGTAAGTGTAACTAAATATAAGAAATTTTTTTTTTCATCTACTTATTTACACTTACAATTTAATCGGTTGTACATTGAATCCGATCAATTGCATTCGGTCAGTATTTCAGACATCTTTTATCTGAAATGTAATAGTGCTCCTACTACAATAACTCAAGCTTGTATCCGTAGAAGTTTAATGTATGCTATATTGTCATGATTTAATTTTTTCTTGAGACGAAGAAATCCGGACATCTCTGAAATTAAAAGGTTAGTGAGGACCAGTATGATTCAATCACCGAATTTATACAATAAGCCTAATCACCAAATCCCAAATTTGTCCATGTATCTCTGTGGCAAGATTGATGTGTGCCAACATTTTGCGGTTTTTATTCCATGGTTTCGTGTTAAACATTTAATGTATGCTACATTTTCGTGATTTAGTTGTTTCTTATGATAATGAATTCAATAGATTTTGGAAAAAGGTTAGTAGTCGAAAAGCTTAGTATGGCAACATAGAGTCGTAGTTCCCACTTACGTTTATTTATGGTTCTACCATGGAATTCATTACAATAAACTTAACACACAATCCCAAATTTCTCTATGTATCTCCATAGCAAGTCTAATTTATGCCAAGTTTGCCTAGTTTTCATTTGGAGGGTTTGCTGTTTAATAGATAACCAAAAGCACTGAACCCCACTCCCAGTTTCTTACAATCTTTGTTTTTTATTAGCAAATCCAAAGATGCTAGCGTGCCTCTACCTCTTCATGAAAATCAACAAAAATTATGGAAGATTTAATGAGTTGTAACGGCATAGCAAAGAGGAAGAATTACTTGTGCGTCGCCAAGTCAATTTCAGTTTATCTTTTTTTTGTTTTTTTTTTTTCTTTTTTTGGTTATAGATGGTCGGCAATTGCTGCAAAACTGCCAGGAAGAACAGACAATGAGATCAAAAATTTTTGGAATTCCCAGTTGAGGAAACGATTGAATAAGCGCCAGAAGACCGAAGGGGTGCAAGCAACAGAAGTGAAAAAAGAAGAGAATGTATCAGAAGGGAATGTCTCATCTACCAGTGATCCAAAATCAACATGTTTGGAGGGCCTGGAGGAGACTCCAAAGTCACCAGAAGCGTACACTCCAGAGATCAATTTCTCATCTGACTCGAATTCTGTTCATGAGATCGATGAAACTCATACCATGGAGGAAAACATTGCTTCCGAAAAATTTCCTGGGAAGCTAGAAGGCCTTCCTAAGGAGTCTCCAAAATCACCAGAAGTGTACACTCCTGTGATCAATGTCTCATCTGACTCGAGTTCCGTCCCCAAGCTTGACAGAACTCTTACCATGAAAGAGAACAATGCTTCCAAAAAATTTGCTGCAGAGCCGGAAGGTCCTCCTAAGGAGACTGCAAAGTCACCAGATGTGTACACTCTTAATTTCTCATCTGACTCAAATTCCGTGTCCGAGCTTGATGAAGTGCATACCATGGAGAAGGACAACGATTCCAAGGAATTACCTGCAGAGCTGGAAGGCCCTCCTAAGGAGACCCCAAAGTCACCGGATGAGTACACTCCTGCGATCAATTTCTCATCTGACTCCAATTCCGTCTCTGAGCTTGATGAAGCTCATGACATGGAGGAGGACAATGCTTCCGACGAATTTCCTGGAGAGCTCAAAGGTTTTCCTAAGGAGATCGGAATGTCACCAGCAGCGTATACTCTAGTGATCAATGTCTCATCTGAATCAAATTGCGTACCCAAGCTTGAAGAACATCCGACCGTGAAGAACATTTGTTCCCAGGAATTTCCTGGAGAGCCGAAAGGTCTTCCTAATGAGACTCCAAAGTCTCCGGGAGTGTACGCTCCAGTCATCAATTTCTCAAATGACTCAAATTCAATTCCCAAGCTTGGTGAATCTCGTATCAAAGAGGAAAACAATGGTTTCGAGGAATTTGCTGGTGAGCTAAAAGGTCTTCCTGAGGAGCCACCTGCAATGAAATCAATGCAAAGTTTGCGTGAAGGGAAAATATCAGGAAATGACTCTGGCTTTGTTTCCTTATCAAGCTCTGATTCTCTCAATGAAATCAATGAAAACCAAACCACAGAGATGAATAGCGACTCACCTGGATTGTATGAAGAACTGCAAAGCATCTGGGAACTGCCATATTTAGCAGATAATTACCAAGGAAGGTTCAAAGATCAGTTTTTGTATGATGACGATTTATGGGCGAATCCATTCATGTAATGCTGCAATCAAGAATGTAGCATCTTTAGGATTTATGGCTCCAATGGCTTATTTGACATTTTCAGGTAGAGATAAGATTCTTGTTTTGTAGGCAATGAATTTGGGCAATAGTTTCCTTTTGTTAGCATTAATGATATTAACCTCATTTGGGCACTTGACATTTCCTATTCAATCAATGATAGCGTTGAATATCCTAAACAAGAATAAAAAGACAAAAGCCACTTCCATAACTTCAACTGCTTAAACGAAAGAGCTATAGGCAAGAAAAAACAATTGATAAAGCAAAAAAAAAAAAAACAAAGGACTGTGATAGAGCAAAAGGTGCAATTATTTTGTCGAGTGTAATGTCAACGGAAAATCACACTCAGGTGACCTTTAACACTCAATTATACTACGGCCAAAATGTGAGATCAATTATTTCCCTCTCCATTGAAATGATCAGAAAACTTGCAGATGAACCATATATATATCTATATCTATATATATATATATATATATATATATATATAATTGCTGCAAAATCGCCTGGAAGAACAGACAATGAGATCAAAAATTTTTGGAATTCCAACTTGAAGAAACGGTTGAATAAGCGCCAGAGGATTAAAGGGGTAAATGTGATGGAACTACATATTTAAAAAAATCGAAAATATGTAATTTATTTAATAATATTTAAATAACTTTTTAAAATTTAATATATTTTTTACAATTAAATGACGAAAATAATTGTGTATGTATTGTGTTGGACCGTTGTCATAAAGCTCTTTTTTTTTTTTAGATTTTTTGTGTCTCCCTTTTTATTTTATTTTATTTTAATTTGACTATTTTGTTTAAAAAGGAAGGGAAGGCGGCACCAGCACCACCAACACGATCCGACTATTCCTTATTCCTAACCATCGGAAAAGAGGTGCACCCGCTCTCCTTCTATCCCATCTTTAGCAAGGAAAATTTCTCTAAAAAAAAAAAACAAAATGGAAGGTAAGCATGCGAAGGCTTATCTAAATGAGATGCTTAATTACTGCTATATTGATTTTTATAAGCCTCTCTCCTTGGATGAGTCAGATTTTGAAGCCATCTTTATAGCAAGGTTGTCAGAACCGGACCGGTCATCGAACCGAAAACATTAGTGGGTTAAGGTTTAACTGGTTCAACCGGTCGAACCGGTATTTGAACCGGTATTTATTAATATATATATTTATAAAAATAATTTTAAAAAATAATACTTATACATGATTATTAAATATTACTTTTTTAATTTTTAAGGATTAAATTGAAAATTTTGATAAATTTAGGATTAAATTGAAAGTTTTGATAAATTTAGGACTAAATTGAAAATTTTAATTAAATTTAAAACTCAAATTATAATTTAAATAAATATTAGAATCAAATTATAATTTATAAAACTTTTATACCCGGTTTGAACCGGATCCGATTTTTGACCGGTTTTCACCGATTTTGACTAGTTTTTGACCGGTTCAAACCGGTTTTGACCGGTCCAAGTTAAGGAGTAACTGTAGTCATAAACCGGCCCGGACCTTTGGCCGGTCACCAGTTGAACCGGTTAGACCGACCGGTCCGAGCCGGTTTTAACAACATTGCTTTATAGATGATTGTGGGGACAAAGAAGAAGAAAAAAAATATTCAACCAAGTGGTTATAGAATTCCTATGTAGCACGGACATGACAATTTCTTAAGGTGGGAAGTGTTGGACACGGTAAAAAGTATACACTAAAAAAATTTTAAAAAAATTGGAACATGTATGTCGTATAAATAAATTAGAAGTATCTGACACTGTTTAAACATGTTTAGATATTTTTTTTAATTTTTTTAAAATTAAGTTTAATTATTTTTTCCTCTAGTTCTTTACCATCGTAAACGAGCTACCTACTAAAGTTAAAGTATGCATTAGCTTGTACACACAAGAACATTAAAAAAACAAAATAAAATTGAAAAAAATTCAAGAAATTAAGAACGAAACTTGCGGCTATCTTTTCTTTTCCTCTTTCTTCCTCGTGTATATATATATATATATATATAACCGTATCTGTATTTTAATTTTTTAAGATTGGTGTGTCATTGTATCTGTGTCATATCGTATCCATATCACCATATCTGTGCTTCACGGTGGAATTCTCATCCACATTTATGCAAAGCATCCCCTATTTTAGCTACTTGTATTTTTACTTGTTATATTAGAATTGATGGGTTGATAATGAATTTGTTTTTTCTTCTCTCAGGTCTGCTAAGAATTCGGAAGAAGTTGTTAGCTGATTTCTCACTATTAGAGGGCATTTTTTATGTCGTTGTAATTAGTTGTTTTTGGTGAAGTCATGTATTGTCCATGGATACCATCCTCTTGTTGCCTGGACGGCAATGTATCCAGGACCTTAAGAAAACGTCATAGGTTCTAGGCATGGCTCAAACATGTGCTGTCTATGGAGATTACATGTTCCACTTTCCTTTGGCCTTTATATCTTCGGTTGCTAGTCCCCTTCTCTTTAGAACTTTACTATTAATAATAACTTGAGAAATAATCTACAATGTGTATGTGCAGAGCCTTGTTTTTGTTGGCCAAATATATTCAAACTCTTTGTTTAAATGTTTAGTCATGATATATAATTGCAAAGTCAAAAGGCGGATTTTTTTTTTTTTGATACCATTAGAGGACTGATAAGTCGTTATTACTATACCGACCTGTCAGACAAAATATACATTTGATGGTTTAAAATATATGATTCTTAACAATAATGTACGACGTACCAGACGAAATTATACAATATAATATCGAAATTATAATAATAACAACGAAAAAACAAGCAATTCACTCATTAGTTAGGAATTTACGGAGACTACTTAACTGACAGCTAAAAAATATTTTCCTTTTTCTTTTTAAATTCTTCGTATAGCAAAGTGTGTGTGTATATATAGTTGTATTTGTTTTATATCCATTTTTAAATATTTTCAAGATAGACGTGACACCATATTTTTATCGTCATGTTCATTTCTATCCAACCTTTTTTTGACATAGTGGTATCATGTATCGGCATTGATCATCACTGCAATAAACGAACCATTTGATTAAAGTGCTTCATAGCTGCCTAGCTGTTCCAAAAGAAAAAGCTGTTCCATTGCTGTTGCAAATAAGGGCTTTTGAAAAAAGCTGAAAATTTTGGTTAACCCGTAAAGTCGCATTGAACTAAAATGATTTTTTGGTTAACTTAAATAATTTGAAAATTGGTTAATTGAATTGATCAAAAACTGAAAATTTTGGTTTGGAAATGATTTTCAATACTAAAATATTATAGTTAACCGAACCGAACTAATATTTATATAATGGTTTTGGGTTTACTATGGATTTGAAACATTTTAGATTGGCACTATATAGATCTTGCTCTTGTTTAAGATGTGGCTATCATGGATTGATAATTAGCTAATTGAAAGAACATGTACATTGATCTTGCATTTGTTTGAGATGGTGGCTATAAGTTGTTTATCTTATTTATACTTAGCTGCTTTTGTCTGTAAGGGAAAACATATGAGATATTATAATTTCGCATGATGTAAATTAAACTGGTTGATTATTACGTAATATTACAAGTTATGAGCTCCAAGTTTACCTCAATGACTGATAAAATCAAGAATCAATTTCTTAGATTAGGATGAAAACGGGAACTTTATGATGTCGATTTTTTCAGTTGGATAACTAAAACTGTACTGAATAATTTGATTAATCGAATTTTCAATTTGGAAATGGTTTTCCATTTTGTATAACCAAAATTTCGATTCAGTTTTCAATTATAGGAGTTTAATTCGGGTAAATGAACCATAAACACCCCTAGGTCCAAAAGTAAACAATCTAATTAAATAGCTACGTCAAAACTAAGATCCGGAAAAATACTTTCATTTTTTCTTGCTAAAAAAAAAGTATCTAATTACAAAAAAATAATTAATTATAATGTATTAAGTGCACATCTTTTTTTTTTTTTTGTTGTAACTCTGTATCTTTTTCCTACACAAAGGAGCAAGCTGTTCCAAAAGAAAAGGTTGTTCCAGGCCTAGTACGACAAAATAATTGTGTCACAATTAGAGGTGTCAAAAAGTTAGGTTGGGTCGAATTTGGGTTGACTCGTTTTTAGTTCGGGTTATTTTTTATTGAGTTACTTTCAGGTTACGTTACATTTGGTTCGGGTTCAAGTTGGGTCATTTCAGATTCGAGTTGAATTCATATCGAATTCGGGTTGAATTCACACTGAATAATTATTTTTTTAAGTCATTTTTCACTAAAATAAAATATTTCAATTAAATTTAAAACTCATTCTTATAATGGACTAAACATTTAAACTTAATTTTTTTGTTATATATATATCTATATTTTACGAAAATAGTACTAATTAATACTTAAAAAAGATAAATTAAATATAAAAAGTCAAAAAGAAATTCACTATTTTTTCTTTTTCTTAATTCAACGGGTGACCCGAATTTAATCTAAAATTGTCGGGTCATTTTTGGGTTGGGTCACTTTTAGATTTAAGTTAAAAAATTAGATTTCTGACCTAATTTTTTTGAATGGATTCAAGTGAATTATTAGGTCGAATCACTTTTTGATACCTCTAATTATAATTACAGACAAAAATGAAAAAGAAAGGAAGAGAAGGAAGGAATGCTCTCACACCGGCAGTTTCTTTTTGATTGTTGGTCGTTACGCATTTGTCACTCAAAGTACATTCTTTTTTTTTTTTTTGAATGAACACTCAAAGTATATTCTTAGTTAGAACTTTCTCCAACTCGTCAAATATTGCCTAATCATATTAACATGCGCCTTCAAAGAATTATGCATTCTTCATAGCACCTACAGTTTTTGCAGAGAGCTTGCATACTTATAATGATGTAGATCTAATATTTTAATGCTTTTCTTTTTTTTTTTAACAAAATTAAAATTTAGATTTATATATATATTATTCTATAATTTAAAATGTAAACATTATATAAAATACGTTAAAAATAAAAACTTTTTCTTTAAAATTTTATTTTTTAAAAAGTAACTAAAAATATTAATTTATTCTTTGTGTGTAGGTTTGATGCACCACTCTCGCCACACTTAACTTTTTCCTTTTTCATAAGCTAATTGGTTCGCAATTTTTTTATGTTTAGAAAAGTAATTATGCAATTTTAAATACGTTAATTAAACCCACCAAGGTGTATTTTAAGTTGATGCCAAATTACTGCTCTATTGATTTGAAAGAAAATCCATCGTATCCTTGCTACTTAATCTTAATACCGAAAAACAATGTTGGTCTTATCTTTCATACGGATTTGGATTCACAAAATCGACCGAAGAAACACATGCATGAGGCTAGAAATATTTTTCCCACACTTTTGAATTTCTGCTCGTACCAAAAAGAAAGGTTCCCTTAATTCCTTGTGTTATGTTTCTTCTTCTTCTTCTTGTTTTTTTTTTTTTTACTTTTTGGTTATCTAAAAAACATTGCACCACTTCTCTCTCAGGTATAAATGAGGTGAAGAAAGGAATTTTTTTAGTTTTAGGTTAATGAAAAAAAAAAGAAAAAAAAAAGAAAAATTGCATCACTTCACTTTTTTAAGTACGAATGAGGTGAAGAAAGGAATATGGTAACGGGGGGTTGCTTAACAAGTAAAACACACAAATGGGAGGGAAAAATGTTTGTGGGTCCATTTTTAAGTGTTCATCGGTATACCAAGATTAATAAGATTAATAATTTTTGTAACAACAATGCTAATATTTATATTTAGCACGCAATGGGCACATTGATAATTTTTATAAGAGTAATGTTAAATATTCTGAAAATCGTGTTATGAAACATCTTAAAATGTATAATTATGAAAAAAATCATTAATTTTTTTTAACACCATCAAATCAAAAAAGGAAAAAATTAACTATTCTTTTTATAATTATATATTTCAAAATATTTTATAACACAATTTTCGAGATATTTAGTATTACCTTTTTTATAATAATACTAGTAATATTTGTATTTAGCACATAATCGGCCAAAAAAAAAAAGGGACAAACAAACATTTTTTCTTCCCAAGCACCAAAACAAGGGCTCATTTTATGTGTGTTGATTGGTGCATACAATAAGATTAATAATTTATATAATAAATTTGATAGTTTTTATCACAAAAAATAACAAAAATAAAAAACTGTTTTTTTTTTCTTTTTTAATTCCAAATGTTATAAATGTTATTGCGTGCATATGGGAATTGCCCATTTGCCAAAAATCAAATCTCTCTTACCATTTCCCTGGTGTTTGGTGCCGTAATATCTCATCAAAGAACTTCAAAAATCACTCTGCCACGCAGAAACAGGTAAACTCCATAATCTCTATCTCTCTCAGAAATGGTTTCATGGGAGGCCTCTTTCTTGTTCGTTCGAACGAAGTTTTCATTTGGAGAAAAAAGGTCTCTTGACCATCTTGAACAATATAATTATCGGATCATGACACCATTTTCTACGGTTGGTGTCGTTGGAGCATGAGTCACTCACTGTTTTCTTATAAAAGGTTTCTCATAATCTCTTTCGCGTCCTTGTCCTTCATTCCCATATCCACATAATTTGAATTCCTTCACAATCATGTTCACATTGAAAGGAGATGATGTGTGCACCATTCTACATATCATTTACCTCTCTGCTTCTTCTGGTGCCCTCCATGGAAAAAAAGCCCAACACATTGCAAGGCCACCACATACTGTGTCGTTGGCCGGCACCTCCGCCAATACTAGCACTGCCACAAGCGAAATTAGCAATGAGGGCAGCAGTGAGTTTGATCATGAAAGCCATGAGCGGCTGCGAAGGCGATTGAAGATGCTGGAGAATGATCTTGTCGAGGTCACTCAAGGCTTTAGCAGGGTCAGCGATGTCACCAAAGATGTGAGCGTGCTATTCAAGTCGCTCGAACACCAAGCCAACATGTTGCAGTCCTCTGTTTGCAAGGATACACAATTGGCACCTGGTGGCAACGATATCATCCCTGATGACCACCTCAACGCCATCGTTCAAGGGATGGCTGAAGTAGTCTTAATGTTGAAGCCACAAATTCCTAGCATAGGAATTTTAAGAGTGGAAAGTGTCTCTGATTTGATAAACCATTTGGTTAAAATGCCTACTTATCAAAAGTATCAAGGTTGCTTAGCTTTGCAAGATTTTGAGAATAATTATAAGAGGCTCGATCAGAGATCGCGGCAGTGTTTGTTCTGCTTCTGCGCTTTCCCAGAGGGTTGTATTGTCGATAAGACACTGTTGATGTACTGGTGGGTTGGAGAGGGCTTGATTGAAGATGAAGTCAACTCTGACAAAATTGTTGAGGAAGTTGCTAACAAGATTGTGAAGCAGTTCGCAGAGTTTCATTTCGTTGAGCCTGTTACCAATAATGGGAAATTGGTTGGACTTCAGATGCCTCCCGTTATTCATTATGCAGTTGCATATCTTGCAGAGCGAGCCAATTTCTTTGATTTTGATTTTGAATGGAATCCCACATCAAACTTTCGATTGTGCCATAGGGCGTGCTTGATGGAATCTGCAGATGATTCTTCACAAAAGCAGCTGATTGAAGCCGCTCGGTTGCATCCAGAGAAACTGAGAACCCTGTTCAATCTAAACAAATGGATTGTTGATATTAGTGGGAGTTGGTTCCAGAAAATATGGAATGTTAATGTTCTCTTTCTGGGAGTGTGGGATAAACATTTTAAGGGGGTATTTAAACTAAGAGGCAGAAAATCCTTCAAGTGGTTGAAACGTATGAAGCATTTGAGGTTTCTTGGCCTCGAAGGATTTGAGGCATATTCCGATTTCCTAGGGGCGATAGGGAAGCTCGAAAACTTGAGGATTTTGACTCTCAGGGACTGGAAATGGAATATACCATTTAACCGAATTAGTTTAAGGTCATTACAAAGTTTAACACACTTGGAGTTCGATGAGCAAGGCCATAGCAGTTTCTATCCCCAGGTGATAGGGCAACTCACAGAACTCCAAGTGTTGAAGGGAGTTACAGTTCCTTGGTTCGATGATTTGGCTCCATTGATACGATTGAAGAAGTTGAGGAAATTGAGCATCATTATAACAACAGAGTGGTATGATCTAACTCAAGACTTCAGATCACTCAGCCATATTACGTCTCTTCGAAAACTTACCATTCGGTGGATCCTTAGTCAAGAATGGATGTCCCAAAGATTTCCAGAACTTCCAGGTTTGCAGAAACTGGATCTCCGTAATTATCCCGACGCCGGAGCTCCTGACTTGCCGGACTCATTGAAGGGCCTCCAGAAGCTATACGTCAGAGGGGGGCATCTACGTGACCTGCAAATAAAAGACGAGTGGAATGTAAAGACACTACGTCTCATACGCTTGCCCGACTTTCACATGGAGTGGGAAAGAGTGAGCCATCAATTCCCCGACTTGATTTATTTGGAAACAAACGAATGCCCCAAGCTAACATCGTTCCCCTGCGACTCCAGTGGAGTGTGGCTCAACAAGGAAAAGCTGACAGAGAAGAAGTCATTGGAAGAATTGGGATTCAGTTGGTCATTTCTTGCTTCTTATCCTTCACATGAACAACGTGTATGACCTTCTAATCAGGCAAACCACATCTGCATTCCATCACATATTCGTATTTGTTTGTTTATAAGTTGCTGAATTTTCATTGTGCGCTCTGATTTTTTCCTTTCCACCCCGTACAGATTTATCATTTTGTGGTGGGTTTTCCTTAATAGTTATCTTGCTCTTTTATATATTTCTGCTATTGTCTCGCCTCTCATAATTTGAAATAACAATCTTTAAAATAATTGTTTCACGGCTTAACTCTTTGAATGTCTTCGGGGAAATATTATAAATATATTTTGTGTATGAAGAAACGTATATATATATATATATTCATTCAAGCTACGGTATAATAGACGATGTACCTTAAAAAAATTAGTAAATTAAATAGCAGTTAAAATTGTGCCAACAGTTTTTCTTTTCTTTTTTTTTTTTTTAATCCATAGGAGGCAAAAGACCTAGCCTAAATGGTTATGGAGCTGAGTACAGAAACCCCACAAATGTAATTAAAATGTAGAGTTTCGGAGTAATTCCAACATCCAATTACCACCATTAATTTACCGACGTCCAGAGGGGCCCAATGATCACATCATTGGCGACCGAAGAAAGCTGCAAACCAAGAGTCCCGACTTCAAAACATGATCCATATCTAACGTTCCATTCCAATTCCAAGGCTTTTACAAGTCGATAGCTCTGCCAGCTTTCACTGCCTCTAGTAAAAATCTAACTAGTTCCCTCCTGGTATTCAATTTCCTGCTTAAACATGAAGCATGCTGAGAAGTAGTTACTATTCCACATGGTAATTAATCTAGCCTTGCAATTGGTTCTCATAGTGCTCTGTTATAAAAGCTCGTAATATAAGATTTAAACTTGTGAAAATTTTTGTTTTAACTCTTTTTTTTAGTGAGTGTAATTTACTCATGATCTTATACTACACAATATGTGAAATTTACTTGAATAAAAATATTAAAAATAATATTTAAATAATATTAAATTATAAGGTAGTTATACTTATTAAAAAAATAAAATTAACATACACCTAAATTTGTGAAAATTTTTATTTTTGAACCAGTTTGGTTTCAATAGGGCGTAAGCAAGTCAATAAAGGTACGACAGGAACCAGAAAAGTGATCGGTTTGTTAAAATAATATTGCACCCAAAAAAATAAAATAATAATATTATTTCAATAAAATAATTTTCTTACAAAAGAAATTTTTAAGTTTATGATTTAGGATTTAGGGTGTAAAATTTAAAATTTATATTTTAAAATTTTGAGTAACACAAATATTTGTCCACTTGATCACTATTTCAATGTACCAAAAAGATTATAATCTATAATTATAATCTAGAGATTAGTTTTTGGAAAAAAAAAAATTAGTGCAATGGCTGGCTCAAAGCAAGTAGCCCTGATTCCTACGTCTTTAAATAGGCCTTCATTATTTTTAGTATGTTTATTATTTATTATTCCTTAAGTCGACATTTATCATGTTGCGATAATAATTATGAGATATCTACTTTATTTAAGTATTATTCCTAAATTATTTCAAGTCAATGAGCTATTTAAATAAAACATTGATAGTGTCATGAAATTGATACATGTTATATTTTTCTCATATGAAAAAAATTAGTTGATTATGTATACTAGTATAAACACGCATAAACAAAAATATGACATAAGTGTTTGTTAATAAATAAGCGTTGGGTAAACCACAGCCGAAAAAAAATCAAAGGGGATGTTTGGTTAAGTTTTTAGAGGATGTATTTGCATTTTATTTTAAAAAAATAGGTAGATAAGCATTTGATAAATTTTTTGGTACTGTTGTTTCATTCAGTTTATTTTCTTATATGATTCCTTAATAGCAGATAATTGAAAAGTAATCCAATGTTACTTTTTGTTGTTTTTTTTACTACTTTTTATTTTTTAGTATTAATTATAATTTATATGAACTAAATTACCCTTAAAAAATTTTTATATAATTCTATTATTATTTTTTTACTTGTCACATGAATTAAATATGTTAATCTATTTATTAATATAATAACATTCATATTTTCAATTATTCTTAAATAATATTTTTTTTACTTCAATTTTTTTTGATATTGACACTTATAAAAAAAATGTCGAACAATATAGTTTTAAACATCTAGTAGTGTTAATATTTTTTTTAAAAAAAGTTAAAAATTAAGTAAAAAAATTGTCAATATTATTCTAAAAATAGAAAATATAAAAATAAAAATTTCAATATGATATATCTAAATAAATTGGATGTTTAAATTAAACATTTTATTATTCAACAGTAATAGTAAAAATAAAATTAATTAAAAATTTTATTAATTTTATTAGTAATTAGTAACAGTAATATCTAATAAATAACTCAAACAGACCCTAAATAAGGTCTAAGCAAGGACAAATCTAGCTTGGGCCTTGCCTCCCTTATTTTTAAGTTATGTATGTTTGGTAGGCTCAAAACCTCCAAAGATTGGATCTTAACCTAGTGGTAATCGATTCATGCCAATCCTCAATTTCTTGAGGCACAGAGTCTTCGGTTTCTTTCATTTTTTTTTCCAAAAAAACGGGTTTTTTTTTCATTTCTCTCACAACTCATTGGCAATGTATTTACTAAAATTATTTTCATTTATTTTTAAAACTGTCTTGATAAAATTTTCTTATATTTATATTAAAACTCTTTTTTTGAAATATTTTATCTTTTAATGAAATAAAGTATTATTTTTGATTCTTATTAAAAAGTAAAAAAATATTTAAAAATACAATGTATATATATCTAAATATGTATTTGTTTATAAATTAACTTCAATTTTATCAGTTATAATAGTTACACTAAATATTTTTTTTACAAGGAACATTATAAAGAATTTGTTATAAAATCACATGAGAGATAAATAATTAAATAATTGAATGATTTGTTACATAGAAAAAATGTATTTGATAGTATATAAAATAAAAAGTAAAAATCAAAATATTAGAACTTACAGATATAATTATAATATTTATTATTTAAAATAATTAATAATATTTTTTTTTTAATTTCATCATATATGTATTCACTTTCCTTCTATATATTATTTCTTACCCTTCCCTCTAACTTTGAATGTAGGATTCATTGACCATAAACTCACACTTGTACTTTAAAGTGAAGAAAAAAGGAAGAACTTTTGAGATTTTAGCTGTGTGTTGCACACGGTCTGTTTTTTGTTTTTTCCTTTTAGATGACATGATTAATTATGTCATGGGATTTATTATGAGCAGGCAATTTTACTTTTATTTTTTATAATTATTAATTAAAAATTAATCTATTAATATTTTTTAATAATAAATTTTAAATATATTTAACTTTTTTTTTTTTTTGACAATCAATCAATATGTATCATAAGTAATGATTACAAAAAAAAAAAAAAAAAGTGACTGGCAAAATTTCTTGTGTCATATAGTTTTTGCCTTATTGCCATATCTGTCTTGACCCAAACATCTGTTAGAAGTTTTCTTTGCCGTACAGCAAGAGATGACTAGCATTAGCGAGGATTAAAATGGCACATAGACAGAACAATCCGGCAGAGTACCGACGCAGGTGACATTAAGATGTCATCACTTCATTTACAAAATAATTTTTTTTTTTTTGGAATTTGAATCCTTTTGGCAAAAATTACAAGACGAACTAAAAAAATGTAAGAACTAGAACAAAATGACCAATGTTTTCATAACTGAACCATTCACTTAACGAGAAAAGTTAGAGATTTAACGTTCAATCGGTTTAATCAGAATTGAACAGATAAAATTAGTATTTAATATTAAATATATAAAAAAATTAATATTTATATACATTATATAAAGATATTGATGGATAAATGCGATATTTTATAAAATATAAATATTATACATATTATAAATATTATATTTAAGAGATTTAATTATATGTAATTTATAACTTAAAAACTTAAATAATATATTGTATAGAGACAGTCATAAAGTACAAAGTAATTTAATATATGTTTAAATTGATAAATATAATGCAAGATTTATTAACCGAATCGGTTAATAAATCAAAAGGTTAGAGATTCAAGGTTTAATTGATTCAATCAGTTAAACAAGTTATCAAAATGGTATTTAATATTGAGCATGTAAAATTTAATATTTATATATATTATAAGTAAAATATTAATATGTAACATGTAATAATCATAAGATATAAGTATTATATATGTCCAAAATATTATATTTAATAATTAACTTATATGTAATTTATAATTATAATTTCATGTAAGCTAACATAAAAAAAATTAGTTAATATAATGTATTAATAGAAACAAATAATTTACGTCAACAAAGAAAAGTTAGCATTTATTGGGGTATTTTTTAAAATTTGTAATCATAATGAATAATTATTCTATAATAAAAAAGAAAAAAAAAAGACTACATTCTATAAAACCCAAAAAAAAAAAAAAAAAAGAGGTACGAACATGGAAAGTTGCATTCATAGTGCATTAATAATTATTTAATATTAGAAAAGAAAAGAAATATTATTTCCTTCTTAAAAATCATGCAATCATTAACTTTCTAAAATGAAATGTGGCCGTTGCCTAATATCAATGGCCATTTAGACGGCCGATTTTTTTTGCCCATGCGTACAAGAAAAATTACTTTCGAAACCAAAATGGGGACATGGTGCATTTGTAGTGAGTCACGTCGCCAACAAACCAACCAAACGAACTAAGAGAATTGGTTTCGGTTATTTGATTCACAGTTGAACAATCCTATTCAACGATTTTTTGATTGATTCTTGAACTTCTAGTAATAATGACTCAATTGGACTCGACATTAGGTCGGTTCCCTATTTTTCCAGTTAAATCAATCGGTTAGGTCCAGTTTTAAAAACCTTGATAATAGGTAGAAAAGACCATTTAAGGCGTCATTTGATAGTGACTCGGTATACATTCTTTTACAAAAACTCAGGTTCGAGTTTCTACGTTGTCGTCTGCTTCTGATTAAATAGGGATTTATGTTGAACGCGGTTATAGATTCGCGATTTGTTAACATCGTGGTCAGGTACAAGGAAGAGTTGTTGGGTTCAACAGTGTTAAAGTGTTGAGTCTATCCCTTATAGAGTTGAATGAGACACGACAAACGAGATTACTCTGATTTTGGTTTACAGATTTGATTATCTATATATCTATAATAAATCCTTTTTGTATTAAAACAATAATAGGCGGAGAAAAATGCAAGCAAGATGTTATTTCATTGTATTGCCCTTTTCACAAATTTTCAGGCACATTTTGTTCAGTTGGTTGGATTATATTTTATTAACTCTTGTGATTTTAATAAAAATATAAAATTTTTAAAAAATATTATTTTATGAGCTCTCGTGCATGACGTCACTCACATAGGATCCGATTAAAACACAGATCAGCCGCATTGGTCTACGGGAGACTGATTTAAGGATTGATTTATGGGTGCTGCTAATGGGACTCTTCTTTTGTTTCTGGTGGCATTTTGTATTTTTTTGTTGGCGGAGCTGCCTACTTTATGGGAGAGGAAATCTCTCTCTTCTTAATCAGGACAAAACAAAAAGAAGGGTGGAGGTGTGTCCCTCTTTAAGAATGTGTTTGGATTTGTTAGAATGCAAGCTAAAGAATGAAAAAGCGAACCCATGCATTTATATCAATTTGTCTCTCAATCTAATTTTTATTCGTCAAATTTTTAGCACAACTCATATGTAATCATTCAAGATCCTAACATTTAACTGAATGCTATCCAATTTTTTTTTTCCAACTTTTATAAATTCTTAAATCAAATTGAGAGACTAATTACATGATTTACAACTTTTGCATTCCATCTCTTCTATTTGATCGCTTGTTGTAGCAAAGGATTATAATATGTTATGACCAACATATCCAGTAACATCAAAAACTGATACACCTTTCAACGATGAAGAAGCTTGATAAACTGGAATTCAACATGAGACTTTAGCATAACCTTCAAAATGCTTCTCCAACTTCTGAGTTTCAAATGGATAGAAAATAATTAGAAAGCATTGGTACTTCATTGTTGCATTGGAAAATTTAGTGAATAGTAGCATAAATTCATATTTGCTCCATTCAAAGAAGCAAGAAACCACAAAAGGAAACAAAAAGAAAGAAAAAAGAACGAGCTAAAATTAGCCAATCGTATTCAAAGAACACCAAAATTCATCTTTAAAAAAAGGACGAAAAATGCCAATGGTTGCGTTTGTGAGAAGAAACGAAAACTAGAGTTGTTTGAAAAGTTCACTAACATTCATTCATTCAAAATCTATTTGTAGTTTGTACACAAGAAAAAACACTTTACATCAAGAATAACGCTTGAAAAATATTTATTGAATTCTACACCATTAGTTTGTGACTAATAAGAAATAACATCCGCCTAATTTTGCTCCATTACATCAAGAAAAAGCCTTCATTAATTTTTCTCCTTTCTTTTAGTTCACCTTTTTCCTTTGCACAGTATGAGGGAACCTTGTCGATGGGCCTGATTTTCTTTGTCGATAACCAAAATATCATTACATAAACAAAAGTGACATTAAGACTGTGACACTTGGTTTAAAATAACACTAATATAGGAAATACCCAGGCACAGGAGAGGCAAAGAAAAGCCAGGTCCAAACAGAAATATAGGTTTTAAAAATTGCCAATGACCTTAACAATGTGAAATTTCAAAGCAACCCATATACCAATCAAGCTTAAACAAAAAGTATGAAACTGTGATGTAAGATGGACCATTTTTTTGAAGCTTATTATTCTCGGAACTGCCTTGTAGGCTAGCAATAGTGCAAACTTTCACAAAAGAAAATACAAACTAAAAAAACACCACCATGACATAAATTATCAATTATTCCAAATGAAAAAGATAAAATTCAATAAAAAAATGACCATAATTTTAGGTGTCAAGAAATTAATTTAAATCTCAAGCATTATATCTATAACAAATTTTTGTTTTCATTTCTAAGAAAAAGACTATAACAGCATCCAAAAACCAGGAACCTCTGCATACTACATGCATGTTAATTAATACACGGTGATTAAAGTAAAGCTAAATTTGTATCACAAACCAATTGCTTTCCTGTTACAATTTATAGAACTTATCATACCAATTTCCAAATAAAGTGAGTATATTTTGCTTTTTTCTACTCCAAGTATTCATTTGTAAAAGAATCAAACAAAAATTCTATCAATTTGTATGAATGTAAGGAATTATTGACAAGTTATAATTTTGTAGTATTACTAAAGGGAAAATACAGTTTAAAAATTAATCTTCCCGTTGTTATCTTACACAATAACACAGAGCATATTCAGGATTGTTATAGCAATAGACATAGTAACTATAGAGGTGCCATTACTTGATACAAAAGTTCACATCAATGGTTGCTTTAATTAGCCTGAATGGTTCCTGCAACTCATTAATTCAACCTTAATTTATAAGTAATATTTGGACTACGTCTCTTATGAGTGGTTCTTTCAATTAACTTATTATAAGAACTTTGTTAACCCATGAAGAACAACCCAAATTGGGAGCAAGTCTAGATAGATAATTACAATAAATTGTTTTTCTATATAATTATAGTCAGTGGGTGGTCAGGTATGTGACTGACAAAAATTTAAAATTTAAAAATAAATATATTCAAAAAGCAAAAGGAAGAAACTAACGAATAACAACTGTCACTGTAAAAGAGTTAAGAAAAACAAAAAATTAAATTGACAAAAAATTAGTTTTAAGAATCGACTTATTAAATTTTGAAAGAAAATTTAAACCCCACAAAGAGATACGAGGAGGAAGAAATTTAGAAAACGATATAATGAGTACATTGTTGAAAATTTGAATAAAGAAGAAGGAATTTAAGAGTTGGAAGATCCGTACCTTACTCCTCTCCTCTTGCTCTTCTTTATTTAATCTCCCTATCAGTTGGTGAGTTCCTCTACGCTCTTGCTTCTTTTCGTTTGTTTCATTCAATTTTTTTTTAAACATTTATTTTGTGCTAATAATCTGCCACCTCCACTTCTTTTTTTCCACACTCAAACAAAAAAACTGCGTCAAATGTCATTATGCTATTTACAAACCTTTGTAATTATTTATTAATTTTTTCTTTTTAATTTGTGGGCCTGCAAATTCACGCCTACTCAAAAAACAGCAAAGATCTTAAATTCGGCACGTATATGTACGCTCTTTAAGATATTGATGGTCACTTTTCCATCCCTGTCGATTAAAGTGCTTCGTAGCTGCCTTTTCCATCCATGTGGATGACCTGTCCGCCCAAAAAGGAAAATGAACAAAATAGGACAAAAGAAGTTCTATCATGGAAAATAATTGCGTTTGCTTTTAAAAAAGAAAAACAGATAAAAAAAAAGGAAAAGAAAAAGAAGAAATGAAAGGCTATCGCACTCGCAGCTGCTTTCCACTAAAAAAATCTTCTAACTTATAAAAGGCCCCCTTTATTAGCCCATTATTTTTCACTTTTTGTTTTTTTTTTCCCAAAAAAAAATTTGTAACTTGACTTTCCAAAAGGAGATCAGGTCCAAAAATCACAATTTATCCCACAATTCCTCAAGTCTTTTTTATATTGAGATAAATATTTTTTTAGTTTTAAACCTTTAGATTTTTTTAAGTTTGAGTTTTAAACTTTTTTGATATTTCATTTGAGTTCTAAACTTTTTGATTTTCTACCAAATTAGTCCCTCTGTTTAACAAAAGTGGTCAATCTATTAAAAAATAATTTTAACTTTACAAAAAATTATTTAAAAAAGATTAAATATATAAATTGAATGTCTTTTCTATAAAAAAATATGCACGTTGCCTATTTAATTCGTATATTTGTTGATTAAAAAAATATTTAATATACATATTTTGTTGATGAAAAAAATATTTAACTCATGTATTTAAACTTTTTTAAATGATTTTTATTAAATTAAACCCACTTATTAATATATTGGCTACTTTTCGTAACTTAAAGGACTAATATAGTAAAAAATTAAAAAATTTAAGACTCAAATGAAATGTTAAAAAGATTTAGAATTCAAACGTAAAAAAACTTAAAGGTTTAGGACCCCAAAAATACTTATCCCTTCTTATATTACCATCCTACCAAGCCACATTTTTTGGGGTTCTAATCTCCCCCATTCTAATCCCCATTATGTGCCCAATTCCCATCTCCCCTTAAGCTCAATCCATTTCACAACTATGTTCACAATGAAGGGCGATGATATGTGCACCATTTTACGTATCATTTCCATGGCCCAACACATTACAAGGCCACCACATAATTTGTCTTTGACCAGCACATCCGCCACTACTAGCACGGCAGCCACAAGTGAAACTAGCAAAGAGGGCAGCAGTGAGTTTGATCATGAAAGCCATGAGCGTCTCCGAAGCCAATTGAAGATGCTGGAGAAGGATCTTGCCGAGGTCACCAAAGGCTTTAGCAGCGTCAGCGATGTAACAGAAGATGTCAGCTTTTTGCTCAAGTCGCTTGAAGACCAAGCTAACATCCTGCAGCCCGTTTTTAGGGATGTACTTTCGGCTCCTGGTGGCGACACTATCTTCCCTGCTGACCAAGTTAACGCCAGCGTCCAGGGGGTTGCTGATGTAGTCTTAAAGTTGACGTCCCAAATTCCTAGTACAGGAATTTTAAGAGTGGAAAGTGTCTCCGATTTGATAAACCATTTGGTTAAAATGCCAACTTATCAAAAGTATCAAGGTTGCTCAGCTTTGCAAGATTTTGATAAGAATTATAAGAGTCTCGATCAGAGACTGCAGCAGTGTTTGTTTTGCTTCTCCGCTTTCCCAGATGGTTCTGTTGTGGATAAGACACTGTTGATGTACTGGTGGGTTGGAGAGGGCCTGATAGACCCTAAAGTAAACGCTGACAAAATTATTGAGGATATTGCTAACGAGATTGTGAAGCAGTTCTTGGAGTTTCAGTTCGTTGAGCCTGTTACTAATAATGGAAAATTGGTTGGGGTTCGGATGCCTCCTATTACTCGTTATGTAGTTGCATATCTTGCAGAGCGAGCCAATTTCTTTGATTTTGATTTCGAATGGAATCCCACATCAGACTTCTGATCGTGCGGTAGGGCGTGCTTGATGGACACTGCAAATAGTTCTTCTCAACAACAACTGATTGAAGGTGCTCAGTTGCATCACTAAAGTGGTTGGAACGTATGAAGGACTTGAGATTTCTTGGCCTCGAAGGACTTGAAACATTTATTGAGTTTCTTGGGCCATGGGGAAGCTTGAAGACTTGAGGATTTTAACTCTCGGGGACAGGAAAGGAGTATTTTATGGATTAAATAAGAGCGTGAGATCACTGCGAAGGTTAACACAATTGGAGTTCAATGAACAAGGCGAACGGAATTACTTGCCCAAGGAGATAGGACAACTCACAGAACTCCAAGTTCTGAAGGGATTTGGAATTGCTGGGATTGAAGAAGTTGAGGAAATTGAGCATCGTTATTTTGCCGATCTTTGTAATTTAGCACGATTGAAGAAGTTGAGGAAATTGAGCATCGTTACAAAGGCAGCTGACTTTCCAAGCGCTGAACATTTCGAAGCACTTCGTGCTATGAGGTCGCTTCGAAAACTTACTATTTTGTGGGCCCCAAAGGCAACAAAAGAATTCAAAAGGAATTCTTTGTGCTATGAGGTCGCTTCAAATACACCTGGGAAGTGGTTCCAAAAGAATTCATAATTTTCCTCAGGTTTGCAGAAACTGGATCTCCGGAATTTTCCCATGGCCAGAGTTCCTGGCTGGCTAAGGCCGGAGTCACTGAAGAGCCTCCAGAAGCTCTACATCAGAGGGGGGCGTCTACGTGGCCTACCAGCAGAAGACGAGTGAAATGTAAACATACTACGTCTCACAAACTTGCCTAAATTTGACAAGGAGTCGGAAATAGTAAGGCATCAATTCCCGAACTTGATTTATTTGGAAACAAATGAGTGCCCCAAGCTAACATCGTTCCCCTGCGATGCCAATGGAGTGTGGCTCAACAAGGAAGAGCTGACAGAGAGGAAGTTGGATGAATTGGGATTCAGCTGGTCATTCCTTTCTGCCTATCGTCCAAATGAGCAACTTATATGACCCTCCCAGTCACGCAAACCACATCCGCATTCCATCACCTCTGCATATTTGTTTCGTTATTTATTAGCTGCTGAGTTTTCTTTGTGGACTTTGTTTTCCTCCTCCATGCCCCACAAATATTCATTTATTTGGTGGGTTTTTCTTAGTAGTTGTGTTGCTCCTTGATATATTTCTGCTATTGTGTAGAGACCTCCCTCTCAAAATTTGAATTACAAATCTTTAAAAATAAATGTTTTACTTCTAAACTCCTAAAATACCCTTTAAGAAACATTATGATTATAGTACACTAATTTTACTCACTTTATTTATTTGATTATAACTCATTTATTATCTTATATCATATTATTTTAGCTTTTATTTCAAGTAAATTTCATTTATTATGTAATATAAAATTATTAATAATTTATACTTACCAAACAAGTGAATCAAATTAGACATCTTATAATTACACGCTAACTTACTACTGAGTCACCAACTTACCACTGAACCCGAATAACTTCAGGTTGCGTTTTGGGTAACTACGTAACTTCACTTAAGTAACACTAAAGTATTTATAGTCTAATTCAATAATAACTTTGCTTAAATAGAACCAAAGTAGTAATATAGTCTATTAAATAATATCTAATAATTTTTTTTTATTTTTAAATTCAATCATCTGCAGACATTACTTTAAAACTCTTTAAAAAATCCTCACAGTTTTTTTTTTTTATCGGTTTAAGAAAATCTGAAAGTCGTTATTTAGGCATATTCCAAGCCCAGCCTACAAGTTCCTCTCGGCAAGAGTTGTTTAGTGGTCCTCTTCATGACGCTAATTGCTATTGCTCCACCTCTGTACGATGTTCTATGGGACGTGAGATTTCCAACTGATAATTTTTTCCACAAAAGAATTTTCCAAGTCTTCTGAATTCGACAAGCAAAAGCCTCTATACCTATTTCTTCTTTTGTCCAAGATCCCCAATGCGGGTCCAATGCGTTGCAAACTTAACCAAACCCCCCGCCCCCCCTCTCCCCCAGAAAAAAAAAAATGATCATACTATTTGCGCATTTGTAATAGTTGGATACATTATCTCAACTAAATATATGTTTGGATTTTAAAAATATAAAATGTTGTATTCCCTAATTAATTTAGTGATTATTAATAAAAGACTGATAGATAGATTAGTTTATAAAGTCTTATCTATTAGACTCAAAACAAGTTTTTGATCAGTCATAATCACATCAAATTATTACTTCCTACAAATATGTGTTATGATCATTTAGAAACATGTTCACTCTATGAAGTAGAGTGGCTATTTTTGAAAACTCTTTAAAGAGTTTCCAAAATAGAAATGTTAAGTGCACCGAGCATTAGTGCACTGAACATACCGAATTGAATAAAAAATAATAAATTTTTAGGCTCTTTTAAAAATAAAATTCTTAACTAAAGGTAGCATACTCATTAAAATATTATTTTTTTATTGTATTAAAAAAAAAAATCGAAGGAAAAAATTTTTTTCATAACAATTTTATATAGTATTTACACTTTATATTTTAGGTAACACCCATCTAAATTTAGGTTTTAGTTATAAAAAGAAAATTAAATTGCGATCAGTACAGGTACAAAGATTAAGCTCTAGTTGAACACTTTCCAAAAATCTCTAGACCTGTAGTTTCTAAGCCTTTGTCATAGAACTGTAAATATCCTTTGCTTCGTAGAAACAGGTAAATTCCATAATACTACTTTTTGGGGTTGGATTAGAATCACTTATTTTCTTCTTATAAAAGATTTCTAATCTCTTCCACATTTCGTACTTCATTCCCAACTCCCCATTAGATCATTTTTTTCACAAACATGTTCACATTGAATGGTGATGATGTGTGGACCATTGTGCATATCATTTCCCTCTCTATTTCTTCTGGCGCCCCGCCATGGAAAAAATGCCCAACACATTACAAGGCCACCACATACTGTGTCTTTGCCCGGCACTTCCTCCACTACTAGCACTGCCATAATCAAAATTAGCAATGAGGGCAGCAGTGAGTTTGATCATGAAAGCCATTGTTAAAGCTTTTTAGCATTGATGTTTGTTTGGAGCTGTTTCAGATTGGTCTTAACATTTTAAAGCTCGAAGATTATTCCTCTCAATGCTGCTGGCAGTTATGACAGTTGGAGATTAATCAAGTTTCTGTTCAATACTAATCTAATTAATCAGCTCATTTCGTTGTGATCAATTAGCTTAGTCATGATGGTAAATGAGGTATGGAACACCTCATAGTTGTATTGACTTTGTAAACAAGTAATCATGATAGTAGATAGTAGTGATTACTTGTGTCCTATTTTACTGTACTATGAGCATGGCAGCATGTACTAGAGTATGGGCTCATGTGCTATGTACTTTGATCTTGTAAGATGTGTAAGCTTTTATATTTTAAGCAATACAATCAAAAAGTGAGCTTTTTATGCCCAACAATTTCGATCTATCTACTCTTCTTGCCTTTCTCTTCTTTATTCACTTTGTTCAAAAGGTTCATCAGCTTTTAAAGTTTATGTACTGCTGTTTCTATTAAGATGCTTGCTGTTTTTATTTAATAACAGCCTTCAAAGTGGTATCAGAGCTCATTAATGATCTTAGAGCGATCTGTGGCGTGTGAAAATCAGAGTGAAACTTGAGAGATTGAGAGGAAACACTTGGGAAAACACTTGGGATTAAGCTCTCACTGTACTGGTGTGTAGGAATTTCTAAAGTTTTAATAGCTTCAACCAACTTTTCTCCTACTCCTCCACCAAAATTCTCTGGGGAAAATTACCTGCAATGGTCTATTATGATGAAAACATATCTGAAAGCATTTGACTTGTGGATGTAACAGAGATTGGAGGTGAGCTTCCAGCTTTGCCAACAAATCCTACTATTGCCAATATGAAGAACTACAGTGAGCAGATGTCAAAGCACTTCAAGGCTTTGTCATGCATTCAATCTATAGTCTCTAAGGCAATTTTTAATAAGATTATGACATGTGAAACTCCCAAAGCAACTTGGGATAGGATTAAAGAGGAGTATGGTGGTACTGTGAAGTCTAAAAATACGCAGATTCTCAATGTAAGGAGAGAATTTGAAATGCTTAAAATGAAAGATTCAGAATCTATCAAAGAGTATAGCGATAGAGTTATGAAAGTGGTAAACCAAATAAGAGTACTTGGAGAGGGTTTATCAGAGACAAGAATTGTGGAAAAGGTTTTTGTTACAATACCTGAGAAGTTTGAATCAAAGCTTGCAGCTTTGGAAGAAGTTAAAGATATGTCTCAGATCAGTTTTTCTGAACTTATGAGCACACTTCAAGCACAAGAACAAAGGAGAATGATCAGGCTAGGAAGAGTAGCTGATGCTTCCAAGCCTGGCACTTCCTCAAAAGGTGCTTTGCTTGCTTCAATAAAGGGTAAAAATCAATTAAAGAAGCCACAAGCTAATAGAAAAGACAGAAGTAATGCAAAAGTTGTAATTGCTGCTGGAAAAAAGACTTATGAGCCATATGAATATTACAACAGACCAATTCACTTGCCTAAAAATTGTTGGAGAAGGCCTGATGCAGTGTGTACCTTTTGTAATAAGAAGGGACATGTTGAGAAAGTCTGTAAAAGCAAGAGAAAGTAGCAAAGGCAGCAAAAGAAGCAAAAGGCACAAGTTGCAATTGGTGATGTTCAAAACCAGGAGGAGGAGCTATTTATGGCTACATGCGATTCAGCAAACCTTGATAAGGACATGTGGCTCATTGACAGTGGTTGTACACACCACATGACCTCAAACTCTACAGTTTTCAAAGAGCTTGACAGGTCTTTTAATTCAGATGTCAGAATTGGCAATGAAGTTCTTCTCAAGGCTCAAGGCAAAGGAACAGTTGTCATAAACACTTATTAAGGTGCTAAACAAATTCATGATGTGATTTTGGTACCTGAAATTGAACAAAGCCTCTTAAGTGTTGGACAACTTCTTGAAAAGAATTACTCTTTATTAATTAAGAATAATTCATGTACAATTGTTGATCTTGTTGATACCGAACTTGTATCTGTTGAAATGAAAAGAAAAAGCTTTTATCTTGAGCTTGCTAAACTCTGTAATTTTGCCCTTCCTGCAATAACTGATGAGACAACTTTATGGCATAAGAGATGGGGACATTATCACCATGCTAGATTATTAAGAAAGCAGAAGAAGAAGCTAGTATCTGATATGCCTGAAATTCAGAATGCTCAGGTGTTTGTCATATATGTCTGAAGAGCAAACAAACTAGAATGCCTTTTAATGCAAATCAAGCTTGGAGGGCCAAAGACAAGTTGCAATTGGTCCATACAAATGTATGTGGACCAATGAATACTGAATCTTTAATTGGAAGCAAAATTTTTTGCTGTTTGTTGATGATTTTTTGAGGTTTTGCTGGGTCTATTTTCTGAAGTATAAGTAAGAAGTTGCTGATCAATTTCAGAAGTTCAAGTATTTGGTGGAAAATTAGTCCAACAACAAAATTAAAGTACTCAGGTCAGACAATGGAACTGAGTACACTTCAGCTTCATTTACTCAGATTTGCACTAATGCTAGCATTCAACATCAATTCTCCTCACCTTACACTCCACAGTAGAATGGTGTGAGTGAGAAAAAGAACAGAATTGTGGTTGAAATGACCAGATGCCTACTGCTGGAAAGGGATAGGATTAAAGAGGAGTATGGTGGTACTGTGAAGTCTAAAAATACGCAGATTCTCAATCTAAGGGGAGAATTTGAAATGCTTAAAATGAAAGATTTAGAATCTATCAAAGAGTATAGTGATAGAGTTATGAAAGTGGTAAACCAAATAAGAGTACTTGGAGAGGGTTTATCAGAGACAAGAATTGTGGAAAAGGTTTTTGTTACAATACCTGAGAAGTTTGAATCAAAGCTTGCAGCTTTGGAAGAAGTTAAAGATATGTCTCAGATCAGTTTTTCTGAACTTATGAGCACACTTCAAGCACAAGAACAAAGGAGAATGATCAGGCTAGGAAGAGTAGCTGATGCTTCCAAGCCTGGCACTTCCTCAAAAGGTGCTTTGCTTGCTTCAATAAAGGGTAAAAATCAATTAAAGAAGCCACAAGCTAACAGAAAAGACAGAAGTAATGCAAAAGGTGTAATTGCTACTGGAAAAAAGACTTATGAGCCATATGAATATTATAACAGACCAATTCACTTGCCTAAAAATTGTTGGAGAAGGCCTGATGCAGTGTGTACCTTTTGTAATAAGAAGGGACATGTTGAGAAAGTCTGTAAAAGCAAGAGAAAGTAGCAAAGGCAGCAAAAGAAGCAAAAGGCACAAGTTGCAATTGGTGATGTTCAAAACCAGGAGGAGGAGCTATTTATGGCTACATGCGATTCAGCAACCCTTGATAAGGACATGTGGCTCATTGACAGTGGTTGTACACACCACATGACCTCAAACTCTACAGTTTTCAAAGAGCTTGACAGGTCTTTTAATTCAGATGTCAGAATTGGTAATGAAGTTCTTCTCAAGGCTCAAGGCAAAGGAACAGTTGTCATAAACACTTATTATGGTGCTAAACAAATTCATGATGTGATTTTGGTACCTGAAATTGAACAAAGCCTCTTAAGTGTTGGACAACTTCTTGAAAAGAATTACTCTTTATTAATTAAGAATAATTCATGTACAATTGTTGATCTTGTTGATACCGAACTTGTATCTATTGAAATGAAAAGAAAAAGCTTTTATCTTGAGCCTGTTAAACTCTGTAATTCTGCCCTTCCTGCAATAACTGATGAGACAACTTTATGGCATAAGAGATGGGGACATTATCACTATGCTAGATTATTAAGAATGCAGAAGAAGAAGCTAGTATCTGATATGCCTGAAATTCAGAAAGCTCAGGTGTTTGTCATATATGTCTGAAGAGCAAACAGATTAGAATGCCTTTTAATGCAAATCAAGCTTGGAGGGCCAAAGACAAGTTGCAATTGATCCATATAGATGTATGTGGACCAATGAATACTGAATCTTTAATTGGAAGCAAAATTTTTTGCTGTTTGTTGATGATTTTTTGAGGTTTTACTAGGTCTATTTTCTGAAGTATAAGTCAGAAGTTGCTGATCAATTTCAGAAGTTCAAGCAGTTGGTGGAAAATTAGTCAAACAGCAATATTTAAGTACTCAGGTCAGACAATAGAACTGAGTACACTTCAGCTTCATTTACTCAGATTTGCACTAATGCTAGCATTCAACATCAATTCTCCTCACCTTACACTCCACAGTAGAATGGTGTGAGTGAGAAAAAGAACAGAATTGTGGTTGAAATGACCAAATTCCTGCTGCTGGAAAGGGATATGCCAAATGGGTTTGGGGCTGAGGGTGTGCACACTGTTGTTTACTTGCTAAATAGGTTACCAACCAAAGCAATTAAAGGAAAAACTCCTTATGAAGCCTGGTATGGAGTTAAACCTATTGTAAGTCATCTCAAGATATTTGACTATGTATGTTACTACTTTGTTCTAGACAACAAAAGAGGAAAGCTTGATCCAAAAGCTGAAGAAGCAGTGTTTGTTGGTTACAGTCTTACTTCCAAGGCTTATAGAGTCTATCATGTGAAGTCAAGAAAAGTTCTAATAAGCAGGGAAGTAATGTTTCATGAAGATAAAACATGGGATTGGAGCAAGACAAATGGGAATCAACATGAAGATATTGCTGGAGAATTATATCAGCCTGCTGGAATTGATGATGAGATCAATTCGGAGGATGAAAATAATGAGCACTATGCTATTAAAGGTACCATACCACTCTCTGAGATTTATGAGAAGAGTAATGTAGCTATATTGGAGCCAGCTAGCTATGAAGAAGCCTCTCAAGCTCCTGAATGGAAGCATGCAATAGAGGAGGAGATAAAGTCCATTGAAAGAAATGAGACTTGGATACTTGTTCACAAGCCAGCTGATAAGAATATCATTGGAGTAAAATGGGTATTTAGGACTAAGTTGAACTCAGATGGGACTGTAAATAGGCAGAAAGCCAGATTGGTAGCTAAGGGCTATGCACAGAAGTTTGGTGTGGACTTTTCTTAATCCTTTGCACCAACTACAAGACTGGATACAATCAAGCTTCTATTAGCTCTTTCAACTCAAAAGGCATGGCCAATATATCAGCTGGATGTCAAATTAGCCTTTCTCAATGGTGTGCTGGGGGAAGAAATCTTCGTTGAGCAACCTGAGGGATTTCAGAAGAAAGAAGCAGAAGGGAATGTGTATAAACTGATAAAAGCTCTATATGGTCCTAAACAGGCCCCCTAGAGCTTGGTTTAGCAAAATTAATAGCTATCTCATACAACTTGGGTTCATCAAAAGTGAAAATGAAGCTACATTGTTTGTTAAAACTGAAAAAGGTGAGTTGCTTATTGTATCTTTGTATATAGATGATTTACTGGTTGTTGGAAGTTGCTCCAAATTGGTTCAAAGTTTCAAAGATGATATGAAGAAAGTCTTTGACATGATAGACTTAGGCAAAATGGCATTTTTTCTTGGCTTACAAGTGCAACAAACAGATGAAAGAGTGTTTATTAATCAAGAAAGGTATGCAAGAGAAGTTCTGAAAAAGTTCAAGATGAACACTTGCAAATCCATGCCCAGTCTAATGATGGTAAATAGTAAGTTAAGTAGGGATGATGGTACAGAAAAGACTCATGAGAATGTGTATACAAGTCTTATTGGATGCTTGTTATATCTTACAGCTTCAAGACCTGATCTCATGCATTCTGTTAGTCTGCTATCTAGGTTTATGCATGCTCCCAGCAAGCATCACTTCAAAGCAGCTAAGAGGGTTTTGAGACAAAGTATGTTGCTGCAACCTCAATACAAAAAAGCAGACTATTGTGGCACAATTAACAGCTGAGGCAGAGTATGTTGCTGCAACCTCAACTATTAATCAAGTCGTTGGCTCAGGAACTTGCTTGTGGATTTGAAACAGAAACAAGTAGAAGCAACAATGATTATATTGTGATAGTCAGTCTGCAATTGCAATATCAAAGAATCCAATCAATCATGGAAGGACAAATCATTTCAAGATAAGACTTCAATATTTGAGAGAGGCTGAAGAAGAAGGAAGCATCAAGTTGGTTTATTGTTCTACTGAAGACCAGCTTACTGATATACTTACAAAGGTTTTGCCAAAAGTTAGGTTTGAGTTTCTAAGATCAAAGCTGGGCATGGAAATGTTCAATCCCAAGGAGGAATGTTAAAGCTTTTTAGCATTGATGTTTTTTTGGAGCTGTTTTAGATTGGTCTTGAACATTTTAAAGCTTGAAGATTATTCCTCTCAATGTTGTTGGCAGTTATGACAGTTGGAGATTAATCAAGTTTATGTTCAATACTAATCTAATTAATCAGCTCATTTCGTTGTGATCAATTAGCTTAGTCATGATGGTAAATGAGGTATGGAACACCTCATAGTTGTATTGACTTTGTAAACAAGTAATCATGATAGTAGATAGTAGTGATTACTTGTGTCCTATTTTACTTTACTATGAGCATGGCAGCATGTACTAGAGTATGGGCTCATGTGCTATGTACTTTGATCTTGTAAGATGTGTAAGCTTTTATATTTTAAGCAATACGATCAAAGAGTGAGCTTTTTATGCCCAACAATTTCGATCCATCTACTCTTCTTACCTTTCTCTTCTTTATTCACTTTGTTCAAAAGGTTCATCAGCTTTTAAAGCTTCTGTACTGCTGTTTTTGTTAAGATACTTGCTGTTTTTATTTAATGACAGCCTTCAGCCATGAGCGGCTCTAAAGTCGATTGAAGATGCTGGTGAATGATCTTGTCAAGGTCACTCAAAGCTTTAGCATGGTCAGCGATGTAACGAAAGATGTCAGCGTTTTGTTCAAGTTGCCTGAATACTAAGCCAACATGTTGCAGTCCGTTTGCCGGGATATACTTTTGGCTCCTGGTGGGAACACTATCTTCCCTGCTAACCAAGTCAACTCCAGCGTTCATGGGTTTGCTGATGTAGTCTTAAAGTTGAAGTCCCAAATTCCTAGTACAGGAACTTTAAGAGTGGAAAGTGTCTTCGATTTGATAAACCATTTGCTTAAAATGCCTACTTATCAAAAGTATCAAGATTGCTCAGCTTTGAAAAAATTTGAGAAGAATTATAGGAGTCTCAACTACTTCTCTGCTTTCCCAGAGGATTATGTTGTGGATAAGACACTGCTGATGTATTGGTGGGTTGGAGAGGGCCTGATAGGCCTTGTAGTAAATGCTGACAAAATTATTGACGAAGCTACTAACGATATTGTGAAGCAGTTCATGGAGTTTCAATTCGTTGAGCCTGTTACCAAGAATGGGAAATTGGTTGGGCTTCAGATGCCTCCTATTATTTGTTATGGAGCTGCATATCTTGCAGAGCGAGCCAATTTCTTTGATTTTGATTTCGAATGGAATCCCACATCAGACTTCCGGTTGTGCCATAGGGTGTGCTTAATAGAAAATACAGAAGGTTCTCTCAATAACAGCTGATTGAAAGCGCTCGGTTGCATCCAGAGAAACTAAGAACCCTGTTCAATTTCAATAGACGCATACTTCATATTAAAGGGAAATGGTTCCATAAAATAAGGAATGTTAACGTTCTCTTTTTGAAAGCGCGTGATAAAGATTTTGAATGGAAATTTGAACTAAGTGGCAACAAATCCTTAAAGTGGTTGAAATGTATGAAGCATTTGAGATTTCTTGGCCTCGAAGGACTTGAAATATATTCCGAGCTACGAGGGGCTATTGAGAAGCTTAAAAACTTGAGGATTTTGACTATCAGGTACCCTAATATGCTAGATGGCGGAAACAATTTAACGTCATGGCGAAGGTTAACACACTTGGAGATCGTTGAAGACATTTGGAGTTCCTTTCCCGAGCTGATAGGGCAACCCACAAAACTCCAAGTTTTGAAGAGACTTCATGTTACTTGGTCCCGCTCGGCCAAATTTGATGATTTAGCACGATTGAAGAAGTTGAGGAAATTGAGCATCATTATGAAGAAAATTAGCAATTTTAAAGATGGAGAAGACTTCAGAGCACTGAGCCATATTACGTCTCTTTGAAAACTTACCACTCTATGGGAACCCTATTATAGAACCGAAGTACATGATATTCTTGAAACTTCCGGGTTTGCAGAAGCTGGATCTCCAGAATTTTCCATATACCGTAGCTTCAGTCTGGCTAATTTTGGAGACATTGAAGGGCCTCCAGAAGCTCTACATCAGAGGCGGCAATCTACGTGACCTGCAAATAGAAGACGAATCAGATGTAAAGATACTACGTCTCCTAAACTTGCCTAGATTTCGCATGGAGTGGGAAAGAGTAAGTCATCGATTACCGGACTTAATTTATTTGGAAACAAATGAATGCCCCAATCTAACATCGTTACCCTGCGACTCCAATGGAGTGTGGCTCAACAAGGAAAAGCTGACAGAGAAGTTGGAAGAATTGGGATTCAGCTGGTCATTCCTTCCTGCTTATCCTTCACATTAACAACGTGTACGACCTTTTAATCAGGGAAACCACTGTAAGGCGTAAATTTTGAGTTTAAAAGAATTAAACTCGAAAATACAAAAATTAATTACAAATAAAAATTGTAAAAATAAAAGAAAATTTACGTGGGGTCGATCTCCGTAGATCCTCTGATTAATGTTCTTTTTTTGACTCCGTCAAGGGCTGCACGAGCTTGATCTTGACAGAAATAATTTCCACAAATTTTTCTTGAACTGGGTAGGCTGAAACTGGATCTGATTTGGACGTTTGAACTACATTTAGGAACCGTAGAGACTTGATCTGAGCCGATCTAGCTTAATTTCACCGAGGGTCGAAGGGACTTGTTCTCGGATGAGCTGTCTGGATTTTGCTGAGGGCCGTATCAGGCTTAATTCCAACCGGATTTGTAATATTTTGATTTTTTTTTTTTAGATCTATATTCTCACAGATCCAGATCTGATACGATCGGAAAATATAAATCTAAAATAACTTTAGAAACGGAAATAACAATTTTTTTTTGAACTTTATACCTGAGATATCTTTCTCAAAAGAGTTAAAAATATATCACAGAGTATACATTTTTTTTTTTTGCTATCTCTCTCTCTTTTTTTTTTTTTTGTTGCGCTTCTTTTTTTTTTTTTTACTGCGCTTCTTTCTGCGCGCTTCGCTGCCCCTTCTGCCGGGATTTCTTTCAATTGGGGAGGCCAATTTATAGGCCTCCCCCACCTGCCTGCCACCAACCATTTGGTTGGTGGCATTAAAGGTTGGCAGGCTGCCAAGCATTTTTTTTTTTATTTGTTTACAAATGTCCCCACTTCAAGGGTCGGTAAGGAAGATTTTTACAGAGATGATTCGAACCGAGCCTTAAAGTCCAGTTTGAAATTTGGAAACGTCCTGATGAACATTGAATCTTGGAGTCTTCTATCTTTGAATATGTCTACTGTTGTTGGATCGCAATAGGAATCATATACGATCTTGAGAAAGTTAGCAGCCCAGCCAATATAGAAATTGAAGCCTTGGCTCCAGGTGCATTCGAGCTTCCATAGCTCGCAAAGGCTGACAAAGGTTCTTTGAAGTTCCAAAGCTCTGGTGAGGATGATCCGGTAGGCAAATAACTTGAACCTCCCCAAGAGGAAGGCCAGCACTTTGGAACTTCAAAACCGGCACACAGAGAGATTGACTGTAGTGATGATTCTCAAGTCTGCTCCGACGTAAGGAGAGTAGTTGAAACTTCCCTGTACGTCGCTGCATCCAAAGGAAGATTAGGATGATTGCAGCTTCTCATCCCTCTGTGGCAGATGTGAACTAAGGAGAGTAGTTGGAACTCCATGACACCGATGGCGTTGGAGACTGAGTTTCGAGGGCTTTTAGGGATCCCTCGAGGAAGACTACTCCTTCTTTTCTTAGCTCGTGCGCCTCCAACTTCTTGATCGAAGAACTTCCTGAGACAAGTGCAGAGACTAGCCATTTTCTTTTGAGAAAGAAGAATTAAGGGGTGAGTATTACAACTCGGGAATGCAAGATATATATATATACATAAGATAAAGGGTTTTTTTTTTTTTGAAAAGTCAAAAAGAAGGTACGCAGAATCGAATAGGGACATCCACGTCCCTTTCCTGCATAAGAGACAAAAGAGACAGCGGCTGACGCGTGTCACGAAAGTCGTTACCGTGTGTTGCAGAAGTCGTTGCCGTGTGCTGCAGAAGTCGTTACCGTGTGCTGCCAAAGTCGTTGCACCTTATCTTGTCGGCCGTCCTAGCGGGGCCCGAGGTGCAACTCCAAGTCAAGCTCGACCTCGTCAGGTGGGCTGATGATGTTGACGTCGCTTTCCGGCTGGTTGATGCTGCCGGAATATTCTGGAAAGAGAGGTAAAGTTTCGCCGGAATAACTCCTTTCTGCTAGAAAAATTCCTCCTAGACTTAAGTATCTAGGAGAGATGAACCCTTGGCTGACTCCGTAAGACCACCAAGACCAGCATGCATGCTCCCATGGGCTACGGCTTTGATGAACACACCGTGGAGAGGCCATTGCAGTGGAAGAACTCGGACCTGCTTCATTTGAGGGTGAAGCTGTACCAGTGGAATTTACTATCGGAACGACAGACTGTTCTTTGGAAAAAGCAGTTCTCAGTGCTGGTTTCTTCCTACTTCTCCGATTCTGGAACCAATAAAACACATTTTTTCCTTCGATTGCCCCGAGCAGGCGCAATCGTGAGACAAGTTGGTAAATTTGAGATGCACTAGGAATAATACCTCCATTGTTGTGGAAGACTTCTTCCAAAATTTGCAGTTGTGCCATGGTCGGTTGCCACCTTGTGCGGGGTGACCTTTCTTCTCCCTTGTCTTGAGGTTCTGCAACTGGTTCCATCTTTCTTGTGGCAGAGGACCAAAGGTCTTGGTATGTGGTGAAGATCGGTTGAGACTGATGCTGAGTTTCAGACTCAAACCCTCCGTCGCTTTTATATTTTTGGGCCGTTCACAGTTTATACTCATGCGGGCCAGGAGTTGGATTGGATTTTGAACTTGGGTTCTGGACTGTGTCTGGGACTTGGAATTTTTGGGTTTTGGGCTTTGGATTGGATTTGGGTCGAATGTTTGGGCTTCTAGACTTGGATTTTTGGATTTGGGTTTGAGTTTTTTAAATTGGGCTCAAGTGTTTGGGCTTGGATTTTTGGGTTTGGATTTTCGCTTGGACTTTCCGATCGGGACTTCTGAACTTTTTTTGTATTTTTTTTTTGTATTTTTTTTCTTTTTGATTTTTTTTTGATTTTTTTATTTTTTGATTTTTTTTGATTTTTTTTTTGAAATTTTTTTTTTGAATTTTTTTTAACATATTTACACATAATACTGTTTCAGAAATTTACCATTGATCGGGCCGATTAGGACGCCTTCTTGGTCTGACAGCATGTAAGCATTGTGAGTGTAGGCCTCCTGCACTAAGTATGGCCCGTCCCATTTGGAAGTAAGCTTGTCACCAGGCCGATGCTTTATGTTGATGGGCCGTCGCACTGCAAGAACAAGGTCTCCAATTTGAAAAGATCGAGGGCGAACCCTGCGGTTGAACGTGTTGGTGAGTCGGGCTTGGTAGCACTCAAGTTGCTGTTGTACTTCGAGCCTCCTTTCATCGAGAGCTTCTAACTCATCCAGATGTAGGCGAGCATTCTCCTCCTGTGTGAGTCCTTCCAGAACAGCCATGCGCAAGGATGGAATCTGTGTTTCCAACGGCAGTATTGCTTCGACACCGTAGACAACTGAGTATGGCGTCGCCTGTGTTGGAGTCCGGTAAGTTGTACGATACGTCCATAATGCCTCCGGAATTCTGTCATGCCAATCTCTTTTGGATTTAGAGACTACCTTCCGCAACAGATTGCATAAGGTCTTGTTGAATGCTTCAGCCAAGCCATTTGCTGGGGCATTGTACATGGATGACTTGTACTGCTTGAACTTGAATTTCTCGCAGAGCTTGTCAATCAAGCTGTTGTAGAACTACTTACCATTATCAGTGATGATGAATCGAGGGACTCCATAGCGATAGATCAGCTGAGTCCGAATGAAATTGGCAACATGCTCCTTCTTTACCTCTCTAAGTGGAATAGCTTCAGCCCATTTTGAGAAGTAGTCAGTTGCTGCGAGGATGTACAGGTGACCCAGGGATGACTTTGGCAAGGGCCCTACTAAGTCAAGACCCCAAGCTTCAAAGGGTCAGGATGAGACAGTTGGATACAGTGGCTCCGGTGGTTGATGTATGTAATTGGCATGAAATTGACAAACTTGACAAGTTTTAGCAAACTCAATGGAATCACGTACCATGGTTGGCCAGTAGTATCCCATCCTTCTGAGTTGGAAATGCAACTTAGGCCCCGATTGATGTCCGCCACAAACTCCAGAATGTACTTCAGTGAGAGCCTGTTTTGCCTCTTCATTGCCTAGGCAACGAAGTAAAACTCCATCAAAAGACCTTCGATACAGAGCATCCTTGAGATATATGAAACGGGGAGCTCGTCGTTGAATTTCTGTCTTATGACCACGATCTTCAGGCAGCTTCCCGTGCTGTAGGTAGTCAATGATTGGTTGACGCCAACCCTCGCCCTCTGCGAGACGTACAGATATAGCGTTGGCTGCTGTAGTTTCTTCATCATCCTTCTGTGGCACTATCCATTTTTGGCATACGGCAACAACCGTAGCCTGAATTTCTGACTTTGCAAGAGAGGTGGCCAAGTTAGCCAACGCGTCTGCCTGAGTGTTCTCTCGTCGAGGCACATGCTCCAAGGTGATGCTTTCAAATTCATCCATTAGCTGTCGAGCACGTTGATGGTAAGGCGCAAGATCCTCTTTCTTGACATTATACAATCCTGTAAGTTGGTTGATGACGAGCTGGGAATCTCCATGGACTTCTATAGTTGAAATCTTCATATCGACAGCCATTTGAAGACCAATGATCAAAGCCTGGTATTCAGCAACATTATTTGAACATAACTCACCGAGAATGATAGCATATGGTAGTATTTGTCGTTGAGGAGTGACAAACACTATATCGGCACCAGCACCATCACGCCTTGCTGCACCATCAAAGAACATCGTCCATGGTGGCAGTGTCTCAATGTAAAAGACCTTTTCATCTGGAAGATCATCTGTGAACTCCCAATCTGACGGAACAGGGTGATCTGCAAGGAAGTCTGCTAGAGCTTGTCCTTTGACTGCTTTTTGAGGCACGTAGACAATGTCGTAGCTTTGTAGGACTACTGGCCACTTGGCAAGTTGTCCTGACAAGATTGGTCTGGATAAGATATATTTGACAGGATCAGCTCTGGTAATGAGACGTACCGTGTGAGCTTGCATGTAGTGCCTCAACCTGTCAATGGCAAAGAACAGTGCTAGACATGTCTTTTCAATGGGCGAATAACTCAACTCCGGACCGTTTAGTGTTCTGCTCAAGTAATACAGGGCAACTTCCTTTTCCTGCTCATTTTCCTGTGCAAGTAGGGCTCCCAAAGATCTTTCCTGCGCTGCAATGTAGAGAATCAACAACTTTCCTTGAATTGGAGCACCTAAGACCGGTGGATTGGAAAGATACTTCTTTATGCTTTCAAAGGCTTTGCTGCAAGCTTCGTCCCACTCGAAGTTGACATCCTTCTTCATCAACCGATGGAAAGGTTGACATCTCCCAGCTAAATTGGAGATAAAACGGCGAATGTAAGCCAACTTTCCTTGTAGACTTCGCAGCTCGTGTAGGTTTTTAGGTTCAGGCATTTTTGAATTGCCTCAACCTTTGACTGATCAACTTCGATTCCACGATGGCGCACCACAAACCCAAGAAACTTTCCTGATGTGACACCAAATGCGCACTTGAGAGGGTTCATTTTGAGCTGATGCCTCCGAAGTCTTTCGAACACTGTCTTGAGATTCTCGAGGTAGTCTTTGCGCTTCTTAGTCTTTACAACTAAGTCATCAACATAACATTCTACAATCTTGTGCAGCATGTCATCAAAATTTTTTTGCATAGCACGTTGATAAGTGGCGCCAGCATTTTTCAATCCAAACGGCATAACTTTATAGCAGTATATACCTTTTGGGGTACGGAATGCTGTCAACTCCTCATCTTCTGGTGCCATTCTGATTTGGTTATAGCTTGAAGAACCATCCATGAAAGACAATGCTTCGTGACCCGTTGTTGCATCGACTGTGATCTCCGTTATGAGCAACGGAAAGTCATCTTTCGGGCAGGCCCTGTTAAGATCTCGAAAATCAACACATACTCTCAACTGTCTATTCTTCTTTCTTACCGGGACTATGTTGGCAATCCACGTTGGGTAAGTGACCTCTCGGATGAAGCCAGCATTGATCAGCTTGTTAACCTCCTCCTCGATTTGTGGAATGAGTTCCGGGCGGAACCGTCGTTGTGGCTGCTTGACAGAACGAACACCCTTCTTTACTGCTAGATGATGCACCGCAATTTTTGGGTCAAGTCCAGACATTTCTTTGTAACTCCATGCGAACACATCCCTGTATTGACTTAATACCTGAACATATTCTTGTTCTTCTTCTGCAGTAAGTAAAGCACTTACAAATGTAGGTCGGGGATCTTCCGGAGAGCCAAGATTGACCTCCTTGAGTTCATCAACAGTTGCTTGGCCACCGTCTTCAAGTTCCGGGGGAGCTTCCTTTACTTCACCGTCAGATGAGTCAGACTCAGCCTCCTCGCTAATTGTGACATGAAATGTAGAACCTCTGACTTCACCTTCTTTGTTTGACTGGATAAGCCTGTCTTGTTTGGTGGTGGTGCTGATTGCACGTGCATCAGCTGCTCGGCTTCGAATCTTTAGCGTGATCCGCACAGGTGACTTCTCCTGATAGCCTAAGCCAGGTCGGGACTGTGATGTTTGAGAAGCAGCGCCATGTGTGGATGGCAGCGTACCCATTGTGCTCGGGTTTGAGAAGTTATAGCCCGCCTTGGCCAAAAGCTTGTATGCATTAGGATCGAATCCTTCGTGTGTTCTTCTTTCTGGAAGTGAGCCGCCTTCGACTGCCCCTGTGTGTGGTTTGACGAAGCCTTTTAAAGGTTTTGAGGATAAAACCGGCTCAATCTTTGGTATTGGCAGAGTGTAAGTCTCCTTCAGGTTGTGCAGCTCTTTTATCTTGGGTTGACTATGTCCTTGCTCCTGTTTAGGATCAATACAATAAGAGAAAGGGGGTTGACCTTCTGAGCGTCGTGACTTCGGCACATAGCGTAGGACTGGAGTGGAGCTTGAAGATGCAACATCCTTCGGACGAACTTCAGCAGGCTGTGGCAGCTTTTCATTTGTCAGAGTCTGAGGTTGAGCATTGACAGGTTCTTCGACAGGTTTTCCCTTTTTGTGGATGCCCCCAGTCCAAGTAGCTTTTGATGGAATGATCTCCGGATTGCCTGTGTCGGTGTAGAAGACTGCATCCGCCAAATGTGATTCAGCATCATCGAACAGCTTTAAGTCAGCATTGACCTTTTGAACACCACCATTGTAGTACTTGAAGCACTGATGCAGGCTTGAGAGCACAACTCCATTTCCATGAATCCACGGTCGTCCTAGTAACTTCTTATACGTGGTACGTGCATCAATCACATGAAACAGAGTGCTAGAAGTGAGATTACCGATAGTTAACTCCAAACGAATCATCCCAATTGCTTTCTGTCCTCCTTGATTAAAGCCATGAATCATCAAGCGGCTGTCTGATAATTCATCAATACCGATGCTGAGCTCCTTTATGGTGGATTTTGGGATAATATTGACTGTTGAGCCATCGTCGATCAGAATACGTCGGACCTTCTGTCTTTCACATAGCCTGATACATACAGTGGCCGATTGTGGGGTTTGGACCCCAGCAGGAGATCTTCATCTGAAAATGAGATAGCAGAGTAACATCCGACGTGATTTTGGGCCGTCTGTTGCTCCGCTGAGTTAGAATCATTTGATAGCTGTGATTCAGCCGAGGTCTGGAGAGTATTGTTGACTTGATTTTGCCACACTTCTGTTGATTGCAAAACTATAAACAGTTGAGGGTTAGCGAGAAGGGTTTGGAGAGCTTCATATACCTTCTCCGTTGTCGACTTTTTGTTGTCGAGCGGCTCCTCCTTATGATGTGTCACCTCTTCTGATGGTTTTGAAGTGATGGTGGTTTGGTTTGCTGAGGTTACGCCTTCTTGGTCTAGAATGATTTTATTCTGGCTCTTGAGCTTCATGATTAGCTCCTTCAGGACGAAACATTTCTCGGTTGGATGACTTACTATCCGGTGATATTTGCAGAATCTCGGATCGCTGACTCGATCCTTTTCATTCGGCCGTTTGCACTTTGGGAGTTCGATCAGCTTCGCCTCCAGGAGTTGGTCAAGGATGTCGGGAACGTCTGAGTCGGGAAATGGATACTTCTTTTGCTCCAACTCTCGCAATGTCACCTTCCGCCTTTCCTGTTGTTTTGGCTGAGTTATTTGGGTCGGAGAATTTACCTTAGCTTTGGCGCCCACTTTTATTGCTGCGGCTTTAACAGTCATCACTTCTTTTCCTTTTCCGAAGCTGTTGGGTTTCTTAATCTCCCTTATGCCCCCTTGCTGGTCCAACTGGATGGGAACCGTGCCTCCGGAAGTCTGGATGCTTATCTCCATATCATGTGCGCGGGTTGCCAGTTCTTCGAAGGTTCGGGGTTTGACACCCTGCAGGATGTCTAACAGCTCCCAATGCATTCCCTGGATGCACATTTCTACGGCAGAAGTCTCCGTCAGGCGATCTTTGCAGTCCAAGCTGAGGGCACGCCATCTATTGATGTATTCGACAACGGGCTCTCCTTTCCTTTGCTTGGTGCTGGTAAGCTCCATCATACTTACCGTCCTTCGAGTGCTGAAAAATCTGTTGAGGAACTCTCGTTGTAGCTGTTCCCAACTGTCGATCGATTCTGGTTTAATATTTATGAACCAGGTGAAAGCGGTCTCCTTGAGTGAACGAACAAACTGCTTCACCAAGAGATCTCCGTAAGTCCCTGCGTTGTTGCAGGTTTCAACGAAGTGGGCGATGTGTTGTTTAGGATCGCCTCGTCCGTCGAATTGTTGAAATTTGGGCGGCTGGTAGCTCAAGGGCATGTTGAGACTTTCGATCCGTCTGGTGTACGGTTTGACGTACATCTGTGATCCTTGGAAGGATGTAGCTTGTTGTAGGCGAATCGTATTAGCTATCATTTCCTGCAATTGTTGAACAGATAGCGAAGCTACAGAATTTGAGGGTGGCAGCTGTGTAGAATTACCTGGTCGCTTTTCTGCAGTGAAGACGTCGGCTGGTGTGGCTTCTGGAGTGAAACCAGGTGGATATGGTTGCTCCTCACGGATCTCAGGATTAATTTGGATTGGGGCTTTTCCTTTGAGAGCGGCGATTTGTTGATCTTTTTCCTCCACGACTCTGATCAGCTGCAAAATTTTATTCTCCAATTTTGAAATTCTTTCCTCAGTACTGGTTGTGTTGGTCATCATGACGGCAACAGACGAGGCTCCACGAAAGACTGGGGGAGAGAATTCTTCTGCTTTCTCTGTGTGGATCTCTACAAAATGTGTTGGATTCTGTTGAGCGGGCTTCGTCGTGTTGCCCCCAGCTTCGATCGGGGTGGGTGATCGACTCCTCCATGCGGCAAGAGATTCAGGGGAGAGATCCTGTTGTGCGAGCTGTGGATTCTCCATTTCGATATTTTTTTGGGTTTGGACGGCAAGAAATTGTGTCCGTCCCCGGGTTTCTGGACTTGCGTACCTAGGTAGGGTAGTTGATGCAGGCAGTGGAGCCGTTGCCTTTTTGTTGGTACCGGCAGCTGTACTTCTTTTTGGTGTCATTTGATGTGCTGAACACCTGTAAATTTTTTTTTTTTTCACTTTTTTTTACCTCTTTTTTTTTTACTTTTTTTTTTACTTTTTACTTTTTACTTTTTTTTTCACTTTTTTTTTTTCTCTCGGCTCCCCTTTTACCTCTTTTTTTTTTTTTTTAAGGAACAAGAGATGGGAGGTGAAGTTGTCCCACCGAGCGCGCCAAAAATTTGTAAGGCGTAAATTTCGAGTCTAAAAGAATTAAACTCGAAAATACAAAAATTAATTACAAATAAAAATTGTAAAAATAAAAGAAAATTTACGTGGGGTCGATCTCCATAGATCCTCCGATTAATGTTCCTTTTTTGACTCCGTCAAGGGCTGCACGAGCTTGATCTTGACAGAAATAATTTCCACAAATTTTTCTTGAACTGGGTAGGCTGAAACTGGATCTGGTTTGGACGTTTGAGCTACGTTTAGGAACTGTAGAGACTTTATCTGAGCCGATCTGGCTTAATTTCACTGAGGGTCGAAGGGACTTGTTCTCGGATGAGCTGTCTGGATTTTGCTGAGGGCCGTATGAGGCTTAATTCCAGCCGGATTTGTAATATTTTGATTTTTTTTTTTTAGATCTATATTCTCACAGATCTAGATCTGATACGATCAGAAAATATAAATCTAAAATAACTTTAGAAACGGAAATAACAATTTTTTTTTGAACTTTATACCTGAGATATCTTTATCAAAAGAGTTAAAAATATATCAGAGAGTACACAATTTTTTTTTTTTTGCTATCTCTCTCTCTGTTTTTTTTTTGTTGCCCTTCTTTCTTTTTTTTTTTTTACTGCGCTTCTTTCTACGCTCTTTGCTGCCCCTTCTGCCTGGATTTCTTTCAATTGGGGAGGCCAATTTATAGGCCTCCCCCACCTGCCTGCCACCAACCATTTGGTTGGTGGCATTAAAGGTTGGCAGCTGCCAACCTTGACTTCAAGGTTGGCAGGCTGCCAACCATTCTTTTTTTTTTTTTGTTATTTGTTTACAACCACATTTGCATTCCATCACATATTCGTATTTGTTTATTTATAAGTTGCTGAATTTTCCTTGTGCGCTCTGATTTTCATCTTTCCACCTTGTACAGATTTATCATTTTGTTGTGGGTTTTCCTTAATAGTTATCTTGCTCTTTTATATATTTCTGCTATTGTCTTGCCTCTCAGAATTTGAAATAAAAATCTTTAAAATAATTGTTTCACGGCTTAACTCTTTGAATGTCTTCGGGGAAACATTATAAATATATTTTGTGTATGAAGAAACGTAATATATATATTCATTCAAGGGACGATATAATAGACAATTGTTGGTTTTGGAAATCATGGTGAATGAAGAAACATTAAAAGAGAAGTTGGAGTAGAGATTTGCAGCTTCTGGAAAATTGCAGCAAAGGAGAAAAATGCAGAGAACGAGCATGACAGCAAAGGAAAAGATGTACAAACTGACTTCTCTGCATTTCATTGATAATTAACTTCAATATATATGAAGTTTGTAGAGATTACATCATTTGAAATTGCAAAAACAAATTACAAAATTCAATTAGACTAACTGTTAGAAACTTGCAACTTTTTTAACTTGAAATTCAAATACAAAATAAAGTACATATGTCTTTTCTGCAATGTCAGCTCCACATACTTAATATCAACTACCACAACTAATTTTTGGTTGCTGGAGGGAAGCACTTAAGCAAGGCTAAAGCTTAAAAACAAAAGAAAAAAAAAAGCATAAACTTCACAATGCAGCAGCACCACTACTGCTATCACTCTTCCTTGGTGATGTTGCGTTGAGTCTCCTCTTTGATGCTTGAGCTATGCACTTCATCTAACTCGTAAATTAGGATAGAATTAATGGTTTATTTTCCATCAATAACATTAGGACTTGAATCCTTAAGAGTGTTGCTCCTCCTAAGGTTGAAAGTGGACACTTGTGAACCGATTTTCTGAGTTGAAGATCCATGTACTTGTTGCTGATTTTGATTCCTTGAATATGGCAAATCAGAATGTACAACATCCACTGATTTGAAACTTCAATCAAGGTCATAGGAAACATGTTGTTCACCATTGTGACTTTTAGAACTTCAAGTTTGTTAGAATCATGAACCAAACAAAGATTTTTCTCAAAGGTTATTGAATAACCTTTCTTTATGATTTGAGCAACACTTGAAGGTTTTGTTGCAAACTAGGAATCAAGAGAACATCATAAATAAACTTGATACCTTGGCTAGTTTGGAGTGAGACTGTTCCCTTACCTGTTGATTGAACCACATCACCATTTCCAAGCTTAATTGGGACTTTAAAACTTGAATCCAACTCTTCGAAGAGTCTCAAATCATTGCGCATGTGGTTGGTGCATCCACTATCAATGTACCAGGTCTGATTTTTACTTTTGGACCCAATTTTTGAGGCAAAAAATAGATATTCTTCCTCAGTTGATTGAGTTTCTGCAATTTGGACTTGTTGTTGTTGCTAAGTTTGCTGAAGTTGTTGAGGTTGATGAGGTTGTTTGTTCTAGTTTTTGCACACCTTCTCATCATGACCAAGCTGATTGCAAAAGTTGCATCTTGCATCTAGTTTATACCAGCAGAACTTAGGCAAATGGTTTGTCTTTTTGCAATAAGTGAAAGGATCAAACTTGTTTCTCCCTCTTGTACTGCTTTCAGTTTACTTTCCATCTTGAATTGTGGTGTTTTTCAAGCGATTAGGGTGAGAAAAGGCATGATGCTTTGCTGGAAATGCACCTTCAGCTGAATCTTCTTGCTTAATGTTTCTCCTAAGTTCAAGAGTTTGAAGAGCTTTTTCAATGTACCAAAAAAATTATAATCTAGAGTTTAGTTTTTGAAAAAAAAAAAATTAGTACAATGGCTGGCTCAAAGCAAGTAGACCTTACCACAAATAATCCTACGTCTTTAAATAGGCCTTCATTATTTCTACTATGTTTATTATTTATTATTCCTTCAACCGACATTCATTATGTTGCGACAATAATTATGAGATATCTAATTTATTTAAGTATTATTCCCAAATTATTTCAAGTCAATGAGCTATTAAAATAAAACATTGATAGTGTTGTGAAATTGGTACGTGTTATATTTTTCTAACATGAAAAATATGTTGTGTTGAGATAGATAAAACTCATAAAAAATTCTCAAAACACACATTATTATTTTATTGTTGTACAAAAATACACACTACTCACTTTTAATTTTTTATCTCTCAACCTCAATTTTCCACACCACACTTACACTTTTTTTTAATTATTATTTCTTTCACTTAAACAACTCACTCATTTTATATATCACACTATAATTGACTTTTGTTTAGCCACTCACACTCAAGCTCACATGCACACACGGCATCACACTTCTCAATTTTTTTCAATTTGCTCACGGCACACATACACACACTTCACTCATTTTTATCTCTCATTTTTCTCTATGGTACGACACAACACACACCCCCCATTTATACTAGTTATAAGTTGGCTGGGACAATGTTGGTGGATCCTTGTAGAGACTTCAAGAATATTGAAGTCGGTGATGGATTGTTCTAGGACATAGGTAGTTCCATTGCTGGTTTAGAGATTTCTAGACCAAGATATTTACCTCAATTTTATGTCATAACCTTGCAAGAACTTTCTTTCTTCTTCTAGACCAAATTGTCTTCCAGAGTTTTCTAGAAACTTGTATTGATCTTCAAAATATTAGTTGATTAAGTGTAGTAGTATAAACACACATAAACAAAAATATGACATAAGTGTTTGTTAATAAATAAGCGTTGGATAAACACAAGAACCCACAACCGAGAAAAATCTAAGTAAGGTCTAAGCAAGGACAAATCCAGCTTGCGCCCTCGCCTCCCTCATTTTTTAAGTTATGTATATTTGGTAGGCTAAAAACCTACAAAGATTGGATCTTAACCTAGTGGTAATTGATTTATGCCAACCCTCAATTTCTTGAGGTACTGAGTCTTCGGTTTCTTTCAATTTTTTTTTGAAAAAATAGGTTTTTTTTTAAATTTCTCTCACAACTCATTAGCAATGTATTTACTAAAATTATTTTCATTTATTTTTAAAATTTTCTTAATAATTTTTTCTTATATTTATATGAAAACTCTTTTTTTGAAATATTTTATCTTTTAATAAAATAAAGTATTATTTTTTATTGCTATTAAAAAGTAAAAAAAAAATTAAAAACACAATGTATATATATCCAAACATGTATTTGATTATAAATTAAGTTATAATAGTTAAAGTAAATATTTTTTTTATAACGAACATCATAAAGGATTTATTATAAAATTACATGAGAGATAAATAACCAAATAATTGAATGATTTCTTACAAAGAAAAAATGTATTGATAGTATAAAAATAAAAAAAAATCAGAATATTAGAACATACATAGATAATTATAATGTTTCTTATTCAAAATAATTAATAATTTTTAAATTTCATCATATATGTATATACTTCACTTTAATATATTATTACTTACCCCTCCCTCTCACTTTGAATGTACGATTCATTAACTATAAACTCACGCTTGTACTTTGAAATGAAGAAAAAAGGAAGAACATTTGAGATTTTAGTTGTGTCTGGAACATGGTCTTGTTTTTTTTTTTTTTTTGGTCCTTTTTCGTGACGTGATTAAATATGTCATGAGATTTGTTTTTTATTTTTTTATAATTATTAATTACAAATCAACATATCAATACTTTTAAATGATAAATTTAAAATATATTTATTTTTATACTTTTGACAACTAATTAACACAAGTCACATGTAATTATTGTAAAAATAAACAATAAAAATAATAGTCAAAAACAAAATTCTGGTGTCATATAGTTATTGGCTTGTTGCCATAACGGTCTTGGGACACAAACTTACGTTGTTAGAAGTTTTCTTTTCCGTACAGCAAGAGATGACCAGCATTAAGGGTGTGTTTGTTATGCGATGAAAAGGGGAGAAGATAAAGAAAAGTATAATCATTACTATATACTTTTCTTTCTTATATTTTTTTTCTCACTTTCTACACCATTCCAATCATTTTATTTTCTCTCCACTTTTTCTCTCACAAATTACTATTTATTTTTTCTTTCACTATACTTTCTTTCTCTTCATTTTTCTATTACTCTAAATAACTTTATTTTCTCTTCACTTTTTCTCTCACAAATTACAAATTACTATTTACTTTTTCTTTTACCATACTTGTGTTCTCTTAACGTTCTCTACCACTCCAAACAATTTTATTTTATATTTATTTTCTTTTCTTTTCTCTTCCTTTCTCCACCTTTCCACTCACTCCAAACACAGCGTAAGTAACGAGGAAAATGGCACATTGACTTTTAAATGGCACCTAGTCATTAATATATAATAAAAACCTCAACCATCGTTAACTTCTATTTTTGATGCGGGACAAAAGACACCCAATTGTCATGTTCTCTTCTGCCATATTGCTTGTAAACAAAAGAAAAGATAGAATATTTGCTATAGGCATAAATATTGATTTCACTCATATCGTTTGGTCTTTTTAGAAATTTTGTTCATAATATTTTTTTTGGTTAAAATACACTCTTCATGTTTTTGTCGTCTAACTTTTTTACATTTTTCTGTTTGTTAACCGTTAAGTCTAATACGTGATAATCCAGTCAGTACCAATGTCATCTAAGTCAGATACCACGCCATCAACACAACAATTTTTCTACTTAATTTTTTTTTTTGTAAATTTTTTTCCACTTTTTTTTTGGAAATTTTTTTTCCACTTTTTTCACATTAGTAAGAGTGCAACGGTTATTAAAGTTATATCTACATGCGACAATTTTACCTAAATCTTGAAGGAAGTAAAGTAAAAACACTAAGAGAGAGAGAGAAGATAGAGATTTTCAAGAAAGGGATCTAAAGAAAAGAGGGAACTGAATTTTTATTTTAGTTATATATACTATTTAATAATTTAATTATTAAAGGGTTTGGAAAAAAAAGAAATTTGAAAATGAAAAGTTTAAAAAAATTAAGCGGAAAACGTATGGTGTGTCGTATCATCACATTTTGCTGACGTGACATTTAACTTCAATGACATTGGTGCTGACTAGACTGCCACGTTTCAGATATAACGGTTAACTAACGGAAAAAGACAAAAAAGTTAGACGGCAAAAATATAAAGGGTTTATTCTAACAAAAAAAAAATTGTGAATGAAATTTCCAAAAGGACCGAACGTTATGAACGAAATCAGTATTTATGGTTTAGCTATAAAACAAAGAAGAGGGCATTCAACTCATTTCCCCGCCTCATTTTATGGCTAGCATAGCCTAGTCTAGGTTGGGTTAAGTCCTTTATATGTGTGGTTGAGACCCTCCAACAGTGAAATATTTAAGTTTATTTTGATTTTGATTTTCTTTTATTTTTCATGGTTATATTTATTATTTTCATTAAAAAATAATAAAATTAAAAATATTTCTTATTATTTTACTAATTAGCAATTAATCTGTTGGTTCGATCGGTGAGTCATTGGCTTACCCGACCTTCTCACTTAGTTGATAATTGGTCCGATTTTAAAAACTATGATTTAGACCACCGGTTTTTTTTTTGTCCATGTGTACAAGAAAAATTATTTTTGAAATCAAAATGGGGACGTGACGCAGTTGTAGTGAGCCACGTCGCCAACAAATCAACCAAACGAACTGAGAAAACCGGTTGCGGTTCTTCAATTTACAATTGAATCGTCCGATTTACCGATTTTTTGATTGCTTCTTGAACTTCTAATTATAAAGACTGAACCAGACTGGACATTGGGCCGGTTCTCAATTTTCCCGATTGAATTAGTCGGTCTGGTCTGGTTTTAATAACCTTAATAATAGGTGGAGAAGACCATCTAAAGTGCTGTTTGGTAGTAATTCGGCGTGTCTTCTTTTACAATAACTTAAGTTCGAATCTCTACACTATTGTCTGCTTTCGAATAAATAAAGATTTATTCTGAGACGTGGTTGCAAATTTACAATTTCTTAACACCATGATCAGGTGCGAGGAAGGCTCGATGGACTAAACAATGTTCGGGTAGTAGGTCTATCTTTTGGGAGAGTTAAATGAGGTACGACAAACTAAATTATTCTAATCTCATCTCACAGATCTGATAGTTGATATATTCACGGTCAATTATTTTTTTGTGTTAAAGGTAATAGGTGGAGAAAAATGCAACAAAGATGTTATTTCATTGTATTGCACTGTTCACAAATTTTCACGCACATTTTGTTCAGTTGTTGTATTATATTTTATTAACTCTTGTGATTTTAATAAAAAATATAAAAATTTTTAAAAATATTATTTTATGAGATCTCGTGCATGACGTCACTCACACAGGGTCCCATTAAAACACCTATCAGTCGCATTGGTCTACAGAAGACTGATTTAAGGATTGATTTATGGATGCTAGAAATGGGACCCTTCTTTTCTTTCTAGCGGTGCCTATTTGAATTGATAAATTTCTAGAGAAAAAAAAAAGTTTTAGTCAACTAAATATTGTAAATAATATAATTTTTAATTTATATTATAAAAATTAATAATTTTATAATATTTAAAATACTAATTAACAAAATTTTGCCTATTTATTAGTTTTATTACCCAAACCATGAGATGCGAAATTCCAATGTAAACGCGTGAAGAAAAAAAAAAGGGCTGCCAATGTGGTCGGCAATGCCGACCACAGTAAGTCAATGGCCACCAACTATTAAGTTGGTGGCCGAATGGGTAAGGAATTTCTTCATTTTCTATGTAATTTTCACATGGGAAAGGAATTTTATAAATAGACCCTCGCACCCAAGTTCATAACATATTCAGCAAATCTGTAAACAGAAAAATATAGAGAATTTGAGAGAAAAAGAAAATTTTGAAAATCTCTCAAGAAAATTTCTCCTTTTCCTACGTGTTTTTACTCTGCAGTATACTCTCTTAACTCCTTTTTGAGAGATATTTCAGGAGTAAACCCCAAAAAATTTGCTATTTCCATTTCTAAGGTTGTTTTTAGGTTTATATTCTCTGATCGCTCTAAATCTGAATTTATGAGAATATAGATCAGAAAATATCAAAATATTGCAAATTCGGCTGGGATTAAACCTCATACGGCCCTCAGTAAAGTCCAGGCAGCTCATCCGAGAACAAGTCCCTTCGACCCTCCGTGAAATTAAGCCAGATCGGCTCAGATCAGATCTCTGCGATTCTTAACCAAAGTTTAAACGTCCAAATCATATCCAGTTTCAATTTAACCGGTTCAAGATAGAGCTGTGGAAATTATTTCTGTCAAGATCAAGTTCGTGCAGCCCTTGACGGAGTCAAAAAAAGGAACACTAATCGGAGGATCTACAGAGATCGACCCCAGGTAAATTTTTTTTTATTTTAAATTTTTATTTGTAATTTATTTTTGTATTTTCGAGTCTAACTGTTTTAAATTCGATATATACCCGTTACATCCAACTACCAAAGCTAAATTAATTTTATATATCCCGAGTTTTATAAAATTTTAAATCGTCGTGTGCTAATGTGTTAAAATGGGGATAAAAAAAATTATTCAAATGTGTAAACCTAAGATAATGAAATCATTGGATGGAAGCTTTTCTAAGGAAGAAAAGTTTAGACAGATATATTTTCTTGAATATAAATAGATGTAAGATACTCTATATTAAATACTAAATATTTTATATTATACGAATAATATTTTGTATAACACGTAAAAGATATATAGTAAAATAGTACAAAATCATAGAAATTTATTAGATATTATATAAAAAAATTTATATAATATAAAATACTTTATATATCATGCAAAATTAGTTTGCTTTCATTTACGATCATGAAATTGTTTGTTCATGGAGTTACTTTTTTGTGAGAATTGATGCACCCAAATTGACCATATTAAGCAAAAAGAAACGTAAAAGAAGACCATGTGTGATTTAGCATTTTTTTTTTTACTTTTGCAAAAAAAAATTTTAAAAATAAAGACAACTTCCGTTTTACATATATTTCTTGTATTTTTAAATCATAATACTTACACCTCAACTCTTCTTTCTCTCTGAAAAAAAAAAAAAAAGGCTAGTCCTTATTCTCTGTTTTTAAGGAAGTTTTCTAATCAATAAGTTAGAGATATACAAGATAGAAAAAGAAAGAGTTATTCTTTTCTAGAGATCCTTTAAAATTTTCGAATTTTAGTCTCTGATACTATCGATGTCATGGCTGATAAAGTTTCAGACACTCTCCTTATTTTACATTTATTGTTACGTGTAGAGAAGTTATTATCATCTTTAATGGTATCACAAATGCGGCGACGAACGAAAAAGTCTCAATCACTCTCCTTATGTCTCAACAGACAGAAGAATTATAACTACAATTCATCTCTGTGCATTGACCTTCAAGTTATGCAGTACTCAACCTTCTCCATGCGAAAGTTCATGTTTTTTGTTTACTAAATTATCCTCACTTAAACCATAGAGTTTCAATTTTTATATTAGTTAGATCATTTTGATTGACCTTAAAAAGTGATGTTTATGAGGTCATATTTAATTTTATGAAAACTCAACATCAACTGAATTAGTCGGAACTAAATACTTTAAATTTAATATTTATTATGATATTTCAAATTTCAAACTAAATTTTAAGACTTATTCAAACCATATTTTAAGATTCCATCTCACCAAATTTTTAAGCGGAGGTATTTATAAATATATATATACATAAAAAAATAAGAAATAGAAAGGGTTGGCGATTGGCTTGACTGTTCAAGGCAGCCAATTGCTGACCAACAAATGAAAAAAAAAAGTTATTGGCACAATTTCAAAAGTAGGTAGCACAGTGCTAATGTAAACTTGTGAATAGGATTAAATCCAACCAATTCTACCAGAGAACGAGAGAGTGGAGACAAAAAGAAAACCACAACTCTCAAATCTTCTTCCTCTACTCAATTTTTTATATTTTAAGCGTATACATTTTAAATATCACGAAAGTAGATTTTTCAAATTAAAAATATAAAATATTAAATATACGCTTTTATAAACTTAAACCTTAATATTTTAAATGTATAATCTCTAACAGTCACTAAGTTGGATCTGTCAAATCAAAAATATAAAATGTTAAAATATTAAATATTTGTCTGAAATCAAATCTTTACAGTCCTCAATAGAGTCAAATCAGTCCGTCTAAAATCATGTTCCTTACGGCCCTCATTAGAGTTAAGTCAATCAATCTAAAATCAAGTTCCTGCATTCTTCAGTAAAGTCAAATCAATCTATTTGAAATTAAGCATTGACTCTCAGTCGAATTTATTTCTTTTATTCAAGATTAATCTCACGTAACTCTTTGTAAAATCACAAAAGAGCATTAATTAGAAGATTTACACAGAAATTGACTCTATATAAATTTTAAATTTTTATCTATAATTTATCATTATATTTTCAAAATCTAATTATTTAAACCTCGAAACTTACTGTAAAAGAAACAACAAAAAAAAAAAGTTGACTACTGTGGTCGGCAATTGTCGACCACAGTGGCCAATAGCCACCAACTGCACAGTTGGTGGCTTTAATTTTCTTCCTTTCACACAATGTTTTCACATTGAAAGAAACCCTATAAATAGGCCCTTACCCCCCAGTTTAAAACATATTCAGCAAATTTATAACCAGAAAAATCTAGAGAATTTAAGAGAAAAAGAAAATTTTGAAAATTTCTGAAGAAAATTTCTCTTTTTCCTACGTATTTTTACTCTACAGTATACTCTCTTAACTCCTTTTTGGGAGATATTTCAGGGGAAAGCCCCAAAAAATTTGCTGTTTCCATTTCTAAGGTTATTTTTAGGTTTATATTCTCTGATCGCTCTAGATCTGAATTTATGAGAATATAGATCTAAAAATATCAAAATATTGCAAATCCGGCTGGGATCAAGTCTCATACGGCCCTCAGTAAAATCCAGGTAGCTCATCCGAGAACAAGTCCCTTCGACCCTCGGTGAAATTAAGCCGGATCGGCTCAGATCAGGTCTCTACGATTCTTAACCGTAGTCTAAACGTCCAAATCAAATCCAATTTTAGTCTACCCAGTTCAAGATAAAGCTGTGCAAATTATTTCTATCAAGATCGAGCTTATGTAGCCCTTGACGGAGTCAAAAAAAAAAGGAATACTAATCGGAAGATTTACGGAGATCGACCCCATGTAAATTTTCATTTATTTTAAATTTTTATTTGTAATTTATTTTTTTCGTATTTTTGAATTTAATTGTTTTAGGCTCGAAATTTGTCCGTTACAAATTTTTGGCACGCTCGGTGGGACCTCTTCACCTCCTATCTCTTGTTCCTTAAAAAAAAAAACAAAACAAAGGAAAAAAAAAGCAGCGAAAAAGAAAAAGAAAAAGAGAAAAAGACAAAATAGAAAAGAAGACAAAAAATAGGCTAAAAAGTAAAAAAAAGTTAAAAAAAAAAGAAATTTTTAACAGGTATCAAGCACATCAAATGAAACAAAAAATGAGTAGAACCACTGCCATAAAAAAGAAGGCAACTGCTTCACTGTCTGCATCAACTACCCTACCCGGGTACATAGGCCCACAAACTCGCGCAAGGATACGATTCCCTGCCACCAACACAATTTGGATGGAAGATCTCCAGCTTGTACAGTAACAAGATCTTTCCCCCGTCTCTCTTGCAGTATGGAGGAATCGATCACCCACCTCGATCAAAGCTGGGGGCAACGTAATGAGGCCTTCTCAACAACAGCAGAATCTGACTAATTCTGCACAAACGAACATAGAGGAAGAAGAAGATCCCTCTACTCCAGTCTTCTATAGAGTATCAAATTCTGCTCAACAACTGAATCCAACGCGTTCTGCTGAAACAAGTCAGGAAAGATCAGACGGGACCTCTACAACAGTCTTCCGTGGAGAACCATCTACCAATGCTGACGTCAAGTTGACCAACACCACCAGAATAAAAAAAAGTGTTTGCAGATTTAAACCGCGGATATTCACAGCTGATTAGCGGATATGCACATTTGATTGAAAATATGAAGGAATTAAGTCAGCAAATGGGCGACGTCAACTAAAGGCTTCGCCAAACCCAACCCACTAACGCAGTCAACCGCGAAGATCGTCCTCAATCATCTCGAATTGGGGGCATAGTTTTTAACCAATCAGACCAACAGAAGGGCGAGAGTACCGACTCAGCCACAAGCTCACTTCCAAGTGGAATGAGTCATGTCTAGTTCGAAAAAATGCTTCCATGTTATCAGGTCAGAAATGCATTTCGACCTGACCCAATAAAGCAGGTAAGTTTCAAAACTACTGTTATGTTAAAAAAATAAATAAAAGAAAAAAAATTCTCAAAAAAAAGCAAAAAAAAGAAAAAAAATTCAAAAAAAGGCCAAAAAATTCAGAAAAAAGAAAAAAGATTAGAAAAAGAAGTGCAAAAAAAAGCAAAAAAAAAAAAAGAAGCACAAAAAAAAAGCCAAAAAAAGAAAAAAAAAACGTTTGAAGCTCTTGTGCATTGTCAGAACCCTTCATCACAATTCAAATTTAGATTCGGGGGCAAATCTCAAATCCCGACTCAAAACTCAACAAAATTCAAAGCCAAACATAAATTCGGCTAAACCCGGGTTCAAAGCCCAAATCCAAATTCCAACTCAAAGTTCAAATCCAGATTCGAGGGTAAAACTTAAACTCTGAATCAAAGTCCAGCTTAACAGCTCAACAGCTCAGCAGTTCAACAGCTCACCAAGCAGCTCACCAGCTCAACAGCCCACCAAGCAACTCAACAGCTTAGCTGTTTACCAGTTCAACAGCTCACCAGGCAGCTCAGCAGCTCAACAAACAGCTCACCAACTCTCCGGCTCAACAGCTCACCAGTTCAACAAAACACTCCTGTCTCGCACGAGTATAAAAGGCGATAATCAATCCACCATAGTTCAGCACTCCTGTCTCGCACGAGTATAAAAGGCGACATCACAGTACAACACTCCTGACTCGCATGAGTATAAAAGGCGAATAGCTCCACAACAAAGCACTCCTGCCTCGCACGAGTATAAAAGGCGACGCCACAATTCAACACTCCTACCTCGCACGAATATAAAAGGCGACAATACAACAATGCAGACCCTAACAGGTGAGAAGCAGCTACCGCCAGCCGAACTTCGCCTGTAGGAGACTCCATCTGCAAGCACCATCCCAGTCCTACGCTATGTGTCGAAGTCACGACGTCCAGAAGGTTAGCCCCTTTTCCTTTTTTTTTTTTATTGTATTAATCCTAAATAGGAGGAAGGACACGCCCAACCCGAGTCAGAAGTGCTTCAAAGACAGGCTCGTCCAATCAAACAGAAAAGATGAAGTCAGGATCTTTGCATTACATGTCACTCAAGGAGGTCAATCTTGGCTCTCCAGAAGATCCCCGACCTACATTTATAAGTGCTTTACTTACTGCAGAAGAAGAGCAAAAATATGTTAAGGTATTAAGTTAATACAGGGACGTGTTCGCATGGAGTTACAAAGAAATGCCTGGACTTGACCCGAAGATTGCGGTGCATTGTCTAGCAGTAAAGAAGGGTGTTCATTCTGTCAAGCAGCCACAATGACGGTTCCGCCTAGAACTCATTCCACAAATCGAGGAGAAGGTTAATAAGCTGATCAATGCTGGTTTCATCTGAGAGGTCACCTACCCAACGTGGATTGCCAACATAGTCCTGATAAGAAAGAAGAATGGACAGTTAAGGGTATGTGTTGATTTTCGAGATCTTAACAGGGCCTGTCCGAAAGATAACTTTCCGTTGCCAATAACATAGATCATAGTCGATGCAACAACGGGTCACGAAGCATTGTCCTTCATGAATGATTCTTCAGGTTATAACCAAATCAGAATGGCACCAGAAGATGAGGAGTTGACAGCATTCCACACCCCAAAAGGTATATACTACTACAAAGTTATGCCGTTTGGATTAAAAAATGCTGGCGCCACTTATCAACATGCTATGCAAAAAATTTTTGATGACATGCTACACAAGATTGTAGAATGTTATGTTGATGACTTAGTAGTAAAGACTAAGAAGCGCAAAGACCATCTCGAGGATCTGAAGACGATGTTTGAAAGACTTCGCAGACATCAGCTTAAAATAAACCCTCTCAAGTGTGCATTCGGAGCTGGCTTACATTCGCCGTTTTATTTCCAACTTAGCTGGGAGATGTCAACCTTTCCATCAGTTGATGAAGAAGGATGTCAACTTCGAGTGGGACGAAGCTTGCAGCAAAGCCTTTGAGAGTATAAAGAAGTACCTTTCCAATCCACCAGTCCTGGGAGCTCCAATTCAAGGAAAGTCGTTGATTCTCTACATTGCAGTACAGGGAAGATCTTTGGGAGCCCTGCTTGCACAAGAAAATGAGCAGGGAAAAGAGGTTGCTCTTTATTACTTGAGCAGAACACTAAACAGTCCGGAGCTGAGCTATTCGCCCATTGAAAAGACATGTCTAGCACTGTTCTTCGCCATTGATAAGCTGAGGCACTACATGCAAGCTCACACGGTACGTCTCATTGCCAGAGCTGATCCTATCAAATATATCTTATCTAGACCAATCTTGTCAGGACGACTTGCCAAGTGGGCAGTAAATCTACAGAGCTACGACATTGTCTACGTGCCTCAAAAAGCAGTAAAGGGACAAGCCTTAGCAAATTTCCTAACAGATCACCCTGTTCCGTCAGATTGAGAGTTCACAGATGATCTTCCAGATGAAGAAGTCTTTTACATTGAGACACTGCTGACCGGGTAAAATCCTGCAAGCGTACAGGGCTGATCGTAGTAATAAAATCCTGGTGAATACTCCAGGTATCGAACCTAAGGGAACAAAGAATTAATTATGGTTTATGTTATTTAAACTTAAGGTTTTATATTAAGAAAATTAATGAGAAGCAGAATTATTAAACTAAAAATTAAGAAATTTAACTAATGGAAAATCAGAGGCAAATTAATTAAAACTAAACACAAGATGGAGTGTACCAGGGCTATGGCTTTTCACCTAGAAGAGTTGAATTATATAAATTTTGTGGATTAATGATTTGAATGTCAATTCTTCTTCTTTAGTTAGTGTTCTTTGTCAAGCAACCCTAACCGTATTGAATCTATTTATGATCTTCTCTCGAACTCATACAAAATAGATTAAACTCATTAAGAACAGAGAATTTCTAACGACATTATATAAACTTATCTCATGTTTGACTCAAAGTTCATATGTTTATCTCTTTAGTGCACGATTGTGTCTCATATGTCGATCTCAACACAAATCCTATGACTACTTTCATGATGGCTAGGCACAAAAGCATATTAAAGAACAAAATAGATAAATCAAATCGAGTTCTCAACAGATAATTGCAATAAAATCAAAAGAACATCTAAACATCCACAAAATCAAATAATCCAACCCTAAACTAGGCTACATCCCTTTCGCCCTAGTTTAGAGTTCTAGCTACTCATGCTAAAAAACAAAGATAAACAAATATCCAACATTATTAAATTCAAAAGAAAAAGAAGGGAAAGAAAAGGAATCGAAAAACTCGTTTCCGACGTCTTCGCGTTACTCCCTTATGCTCTTCTCCTCTTCGCTCTCTACGCTTTTTCTCTGTCTTGTGTCTACAAGAATAGCCTCCAAAAGTCCTCTAACTCTGCTGTAACTTCCGTATTTATAGTCCCCTCAAATAAGCCCTAAAGAGTCCAAATTCGAGTTGGAAAAGGATTTATAAATTTCCTGGACAGTTTTGACCACCTATTTTCGGACCCAAATTTCAACCCCTTTCACGCAGAATCCGAAGTTTGTCAAAACATCAAAGTTGTAGCTTTATCTCGTAGCTTTGATTCGGCTTAAGAATCATCCAATTCCGAGTTGTGTAGAGGAAGTTATGGCTGAAATACCAAGCAGTGCGCAAAGCTGTTAAATTCTACCCGAACCGACCACATATTAGCTTTCCAACCAAACTTTTGGTTCGGTTCTTTGGTGCTCGGCTTGTTTCTACTCCTTCAAACCTGATAGGTTCCTTTTTCCAAGCGTCAAATACTTCGGTTATGTCCAATTGTCCTACAAAGCATAAAACAAGCAACCGAAGTAGAATTTACCACAATTCACAATATTTACATAATTAAACTATCCAAATATATATATAAATTATGCGTAAACCTATGTAAATATTGAACCTATCAACTACCACCATGGACGATATTTTTTGATGGTGCAGCAAGACGTGATGGTGCTAGTGCCGGCATAGTGTTTGTCACTTCTCAACGACAAATACTACCATATGCTGTCATTCTCACTTGTCATCAACCAACTTACGGGGTTGTATGATGTGAAGAAAGAGGATCTTGCGTCTTACCATCAACGTGCTCGACAGCTAATGGATGAATTTGAAAGCATCGCCTTGGAGTATGTGCCTCGACGAGAAAACACTCAAGCAAACGCGTTGGCTAACCTGGCCACTTCTCTTGCAAAGTTAGAAATTCAGGCTAAAGTTGTTGCCGTATGCCAAAAATGGATAGTGCCACAGAAGGATGATGAAGAAACTACAGCAGCCAACGCTGTATCTGTACGTCTCGCGGAGGATGAAGATTGGCGCCAACCAATCATTGACTACTTACAGCATGGAAAGCTGTCCGAAGATCGTCGTCATAAGACAGAAATTCATTGACGAGCTCCCCGCTTCATATATCTCAAGGATGCTCTGTATCGAAGGTCTTTTGATTGAGTTTTACTTCGCTGCCTAGGCAATGAAAAGGCAAACAAGCTCTCGCTGAAGCACATTATGGTGTTTGTGGCAGACATCAATCAGGGCGTAAGTTGCACTTTCAGCTCAGAAGGATAAGATACTACTGGCCAACCATGGTACGTGATTCCATTGAGTTTGCTAAAACTTGTCAAGCTTGTCGATTTCATGCCAATTACATACATCAACCACTAGAGCCACTGCATCCAACTATCTCGTCCTGACCCTTTGAAGCTTGCGGTCGTGACTTAGTGGGGCCCTTACCAAAGTCATCCCTAGGTCACCTGTACATCCTCGCAGCAACAGACTACTTCTTGAAATAGGCCGAAGCTATTCCACTTAGAGAGGTAAAGAAGGAACATGTTGCCAATTTCATCCTGACTCATCTGATCTATCGGTATGGAGTACCTCGATTCATCATCACTGATAATGGCAAGCAGTTCTACAACAGCTTGATCGACAAGCTCTGCGAAAAGTTCAAATTCAAGTAGTACAAGTCATCCATGTACAATGCCCCAGCAAATGACTTGGCTGAAGCATTCAACAAGACCTTATGCAACCTATTGCGGAAGGTAGTCTCTAAATCCAAAAGAGATTGGCATGACAGAATTCCGGAAGCATTGTGGGCGTATCGTACAACTTACCGGACTCCAACACAGGCGACGCCACACTCACTTGTCTACGATGTCGAAGCGATACTGCCTTTAGAAACATAGATTTCATCTCTCCACATGGCTGTTCTGGAAGGACTCACACAGGAGGAGAATGCTCGCCTACATCTTGATGAGTTAGAAATCCTTGATGAAAGGAGACTCGAAGCACAACAGCAACTCGAAGCACAACAGCAAATCAAATGCTACCAAGCCCGGCTCACCAACACGTTCAACCGCAGGGTCCGCCCTCGATCTTTTCAAGTTGGAGACCTTGTTCTTACAGTACGACGGCCCATCAACATGAAGCATCGGCCTGGTGACAAGCTTACTTCCAAATGGGACGGGCCATACTTAGTGCAGGAGGTCTATACTCACAACGCTTACATGCTGTCCGACCAAGAAGGCGTCCGAATTGGCCCGATCAATGGTAAATTTCTGAAACAGTATTATGTGTAAATATTTTTTAAAAAAAATCAAAAAAAAATAAAAAAACAGAGAGAAAAAAAAGAAAAAATAAAAAAAAGATAAAAAAAATCAAAAAAAAAAAAGTTCAGAAGTCCCGATCTGAAAATCCAAGCGAAAATCTAAACCCGAAAATCCAAGCCCAAACACTTGAGTCCAATTCAAAAAACTCAAGCCCAACTCAAAAGCCTGAAAATTAAGTCCAGATCCAAAGCCCAAACACTCGACCCAAATCCAAAAAGTCCAAGTCCAGAAGACAAAACACTCTACCCAAATCCAAAAGCCCAAATCAAAAAAGCCCAAAAATTCAAGTCCAATTTAAAACTCAGACACAAAACCTAAGCCCAAAAACTCAAATCCAATCCAAAGCCCAAAACCCAAAAAATTCCAAGTTCCAGACACAGTCCAGAACCCAAGTTCAAAATCCAATCCAACTCCTGGCCCGCATGAGTATAAACTGTGAACGACTCAAAAATGTAAAAGCGACGGAGGGTTTAAGTCTAAAACCCAGTCTCAGTCTTAACCAATCTTCATCGCATATCAGACCTTTGCTCCTCTGCTACAAGAAAGATGGAACCGGTTGCAAAACCTCAAGACAAGGGAGAAGAAAGGTCACCTCGCACAAGGTGGCAACCAACCATGGCACAACTGTAAATTTTGGAGGAAGTCTTCCACAACAATGAAGGTATTATTCCTAATGCATCTAAGATTTACCAACTTGTCTCACGATTGCGCCCGCTCGAGGCGATCAAAGGAAAAAATGTGTTTTATTGGTTCCAGAATCGGAGAAACAGGAAGAAACCAGCATTAAGAACTGCTTTTTCCAAAGCACAGTATGTCGTTCCGATAGCAGATCCCACCAGTATAGTTTCGCTCTCAAATGAAGCAGGTCCGAGTTCTACCACCGCAATGGTCTCTTTAGGATATAACGATCAAAGTCGTAGCCTGTGGAAGCATGCGTACTGGTCCTTGTGGTCTTACGGAGTCAGTCAAGGGTTCATCCTTCCTAAGTACTTAAGTTCAGGAGGGACTTTTCTAGCAAAAAGAAGTCATTCCAGCGAAAATTTTCCTCTCTTCCCAGAATATTCCAGCAGCATCAACCAGCCGAAAGGCTCCAACGACGTCAACATCATCGGCCCACCAGACTAGGCCGAACTTGACTTAGAGTTGTGTCTCGGGCCCCGCCAAGACGGCTAACAAGATAAGGTGCAACGACTTCTGTAGCATACGGCAACAACTTCTACAGCACACGGCAACGACTTCTGCAATACACGATAACGACTTTTGTAACGCGCGTCAGCCGCTACCTCTTTTGTCTCTTACGCAGGAAAGGGACATAGATGACCCTACTCGATTCTGCATACCTTCTTTTTGACTTTTCAAAAAAAATAAAAATAAAAATTAAAAAAAAACTCTTTATTATATGTATATATATCCTGCATGCCCGAGTTGTAATACTTACCCCTCAGCTCTTCTTTCCCTCAAAAAGAAAATGGCTAGTCTCTGTACTTGTCTCAAAAAGTTCTTTGATCAAGAAGTTGGAGACGCATGAGTTAAGAAAAGAAGAAGTAGTCCTTCTCGAGGGATTCCTATAAACCCTCGAAATTCAGTCTCCAATGTTATCGGTGTCACGGAGTTCCAACTACTCTCCTTAGTTCACATCTACCACAGAGGGATGAGAAGCTGCAATCATCCTAATCTTCCTTTAGATGCGGCGACGTACAGGGAAGTTCCAACTACTCTCCTTACGTCGGAGCAGACTTGGGAATTATCACTACAGTCAGTCTCTCTTTGTGCCGGTCTTGAAGTTTCGTAGTGCTGGGCTTTCCTCATGGAAAGGTTCAAGTTCTTTGCCTACCAGATCATCCTCACCAGAGCTATGGAACTTTAAGACATATAAGAAATCTTTTGCGAGCTATGAAAGTTCGACCTCACCTGGAGCCAGAATGTCAATTTTTATATTGACTAGGCTGCTAACTTTCTCAAGATCGTATCGGATTCCTATTGCGATCCAACAACAGTAGGCATAGTCAAAGTCAGAAGACTTCAACGTTTAATGTTCATCAAAACATCTCAAGTTTCAACCTGGACTTTAAGATTCGGTTCGGATCACGTCCGTAAAGTTCTTCCTTACCGACCCTTGAAATGGGGGCATTTGTAAAAGACAAAAAAAAAAAGTTGACCACTGTGGTCGGCAATTGCCGACCACAGTGGCCAATAGCAACCAACTGTGCAGTTGGTGGCTTTAATTTTATTCCTTTCACACAATGTTTTCACATTGAAAGAAGCCCTATAAATAGGCTGACCGGGTAAAATCCTGCAAGCGTACAGGGCAGATCGTAGTAATAAAATCTGGTGAATACTCCAGGTGTCGAACCTAAGGGAACAAATAATTAATTATGGTTTATGTTATTTAAACTTAAGATTTTATGTTGAGAAAATTAATGAGAAGTAGAATTATTAAACTAAAAATTAAGAAATTTAACTAATGAAAAATCAGAGGCAAATTAATTAAAACTAAACACAAGATGGAGGGTACCAGAGCTATGGGTTTTCACCTAGAAGAGCTGAATTATATGAATTTTGTGGATTAATAATTTGAATGTCAATTCTTCTTCTTTAGTTAGTGTTCTTTGTCAAGCAACCCTAACCGTATTCAATCTATTTATGATCTTCTCTCGAACTCACACAAAGTAGATTAAACTCATTAAGAACAGAGAATTTCTAACGACATCTAATAAACTTATCTCATGTCTGACTCAAAGTTCATATGTTTATCTATTTAGTGCACAATTGTGTCTCATCTGTCGATCTCAACACAAATCCTATGACTACTTTCATGATGGCCGGGCACAAAAGCATATTTAAGAACAAAATAGATAAATCAAATCGAGTTCTCAACAGATAATTACAATAAAATCAAAAGAACATCTAAACATCCACAAAATCAAATAATCCAACCCTAAATTAGGCTACATCCCTTTCGCCCTAGTTTAGAGTTCTAGCTACTCATGCTAAAAACCAAAGATAAACAAATATCCAACATTATTAAATTCAAAAGAAAAGGAAGGGAAAGAAAAGGAATCAAAAAACTGGTTTCCGACGTCTTCGCGTTCCTCCCTTATGCTCTTCTCCTCTTCGATCTCTACGCTTTTTCTCTGTCTTGTGTCTCCAAGAATAGCCTCCAAAAGTCCCCTGTATGTTGCTGTAACTTCAGTATTTATAGTCCCCTCAATTAATAAAATTGAAAGCCCTAAAGAATCCAAATTCGAGTCGGAAAAGGATTTGTAAATTTTCAAGACAGTTTCGACCCTGTATTTTCGGACACAAATTTCGACCCCTTCCACACAGAATCCGAAGTTTGTCAAAACATAAAAGTTGTAGCTCTATCTCTTAGATTCGATTCGGCTTAAGAATCATCCAATTCTGACTTGTATAGAGGAAGGTATGGCTGAAATACTAAGTAATGCGCAAAGCTGTGAAATTCTACCCGAACCGACTACATATTAGCTTTCCAACTAAACTTTTAGTTCGGTTCTTTGGTGCTCGGCTTGTTTCTACTCCTTCAAACCCGATAGGTTCCTTTTTCCAAGCGTCAAATACTTCGGTTATGTCCAATTGTCCTACAAAGTATAAAACAAGCAACCGAAATAGAATTTACCACAATTCACAATATTTACATAGTTAAACTATCCAAATATATATATAAATTATGCATAAATCTATGTAAATATTGAACCTATCATAGGCCCCTGCCCCCCAGTTTAAAACATATTCAGCAAATTCATAAATAGAAAAATCTAGAGAATTTAAGAGAAAAAGAAATTTTTGAAAATCTCTTAAGAAAATTTCTTTTTTTTACGTGTTTTTACTCTACATTATACTCTCTTAACTCCTTTTTGAGAGATATTTCAGGGGTAAATCCCAAAAAATTTGCTGTTTCCATTTCTAAGGTTATTTTTAGGTTTATATTCTCTGATCGCTCTAAATCTGAATTTATGAGATTCTAAATCTGAAAATATCAAAATATTGCAAATCCGGCTGGAATCAAATCTCATACGACTCTCAGCAAAATCCAGGCAGCTCATCCGAGAACAAGTCCTTTCGACCCTCGGTGAAATTTACTCAGTTCTTATCAGGTCTCTGCGGTTCTTAACCGTAGTGTAAACGTCCAAATCGGTTCAGATCAGGTCTCTGCGGTTCTTAACCGTAGTCTAAACGTCCAAATCAGATCCAGTTTTAGTCTACCCAGCTCAAGATAAAGCTGTGAAAATTATTTCTGTCAAAATCAAGTTCGTGCAGCCCTTGACGGAGTCAAAAAAAAAAAAAGGAACACTAATCGGAGGATTTACGGAGATCGACCCCACGTAAATTTTCTTTTATTTTAAATTTTTATTTTTAATTTATTTTTTTTAATTTTCAAATTTAATTATTTTAATTTCGAAATTTACTCGTTACACTTACAATCGCATACAATATTATGTAGAATGAATAATGAGCGATGCATCTCGGATCCGCACAACTTGGCAGAGAACATTTCGGAAGTGAAACTACGCAGTGTTGTCTGCAATTGTTTTTTAAAAAAAAAAACAAGAAGAAGAAGAAGAGCTATGTCAAATTGGATCTTAATTAGGGTGATTTAATTACACCTTGATCTAACTTTTAGTGCTAATTTGATCATTTATTCCTTTTGTTTCATCATGCAACCATGCCTAGTAAATTCAGAACTTCTTAACTTCAAACCTGAAATCTTTAATTCTCAAGTAGAAGAATTTAAAACAATTTTTCATATCATGTTTTTAGTAAATTACATAAAGTGATATTAATTTACGTACACATAGTTGATATGTGCTCAAAGAAGGAGGCCGTGGAACTAGAAATTGTTTGTCAAATTACTGGACTTGTTTCTGGGCCCACTGCCATCAATCTCCCAAAGTCCCAACAACCAAACACGATGCACATTGAATTCACGAATTTTCTAATCATCTTCTCCTTGGCCAGGCAATTTCCATACGGTGTGTGAAAGGGTAGATTGGAAAGGCACATATCAATCTCAGACAACGATAGACAATTTCAAGTCTACATATTTCTATTCGAGGAAGGGCGCTAGGAAAATATTGAAATCTGAAATTGAAGGCAAATTATCAAATCGTTTCTAAAAAAAAAGAAAAATTCGGTGACATTCTTTAAATATTATTAAAATGATTCAAATTATTAAATGATTGATTTTAAAAAAGAACTAGATAAACTGTTAGATATTAACATACTTATATTTTATATTCGATGGTGCTTAAAATACGTTTATACAATTGATAGCTCAATTGTGAATAGTTATGTGTGAATTATTGTATTTATTTCTGCCCCACTGCTATCAAATTGTCAATGGTAAGGCGAACGCTGGAACATCTCAATAAGTAGATCATTCCACTGTTATAAGAAAAAAGAAATTGCAAAGGATCCAGCTAGCTGAATTGATTTGAGGTTGACACCTTGTTTGAGGTACGTAGCAAGATTTGAACGCCTAGTTCTTCACTCACCATCGCCTCTCCCATGCAGACTTTGTTCTCTCTTCCAAACAAAAGAAACAATCACAGATAAATTGCACAAAATGATAAATTTACGTCCATATACTTGGGCCGGTTTGAAATTGCCGTGGTTCTCTGTTTTTTTTTGCCTAGTTTCTGCCCCACTGCTGTCAATGTCCTAACAACCAAAACAGTTCAAACTGAATGTTATATCACCGTAATGTCCGGGTAATAAATTTTCTTCCCCGTGGCTGGTTAATTTCCCTGTTATGTGTGAACAGGTAGGTTAGAAAATCATAACTATCGATAATTTAAGGGGATAATTTAAGGGAATAAGTATATTTTTTATTCTAAATTTTTAAATTTTTTTTCGTTTGAATTTTAAATATTTTTGACATTTATTTGAGTCCTAAACTTTTTAATTTTTTACTATATCAGTCTTTTAAGTTATAAAAAGTAGTCAATCCATTAATAAATGAGTTTAATTTAATAAAAATCATTTAAAAAAAATTAAATACATAAATGAAATATTTTTTTCATTAACAAAATATACATATTAAATATTTTTTTAATCAACAAATATACAAATTAAATAAGTAACATGCATATTTTTGATAAAAAAGACATTCAATTCATATATTTAATTTTTTTAAAATAATTTTTTAATAAATTAATCACTTTTGACAAACAGATAGACTGATTTAATAAAAAATTAAAAAATTTAAAACTTAAATAAAATATAAAAAATTTAAAATTTAAATGTAAAAAAATTTAAAAATTTAATATTAAAAATATCCATATCTCATAATTTAAGTCCACGTATAAATTTCAAGGGACGTGGCTATGGACACATTGAAGACAAAATACTGTATGATTTTTCAAAAGTCGGAAAGTCCACAAAATAGCAATTATGGGTTCTTGGATCTGACAATTCTATGTCAATTATTGTCCTTTTTTTATTGCCACATTTGTCAGTTTGTCATTCACGAAAGTGAAAGTATCAAAATTTAAAAACAAAATGCTCTGTTATACATGCATTCATTCAGCAAGGGAAGCCAAGCTGCTCATGTGGCTTATCGGTTAGTAAAATTCTTTTTCCGTAATTGAAGGGAAAAAAAAAAAGGACTCAGAAAAAATTTTGGTATTTCTCAAAATCTAAATGTATGTTAAAAGAAAGAAAAAAAAAAAAAACTTAGGTTCTTGGATGACTTTGTCTTTTTTTTTTTTTTGTTTAACTGTAAAATTTTAAAGAAAGACTCGGTAAACACGACATAGTAGTTTGTTATTTGTTATTTGAAGACATAGAAAATGTCTCAAAATAAAATCGCCAAAGAGAAAAGCAGGAAACTCCATGAAAATGAGAACCAAATTGGAAAAGGAAATCAGCATTTGCAAATGGCAATTAATGTAGAGAGAGTCATTACATTGGGCAGACGGTAATGCCCAATGCCAACCACACGTTAGGTGGATTGTGGGTCCTAAAATTAAAAAATCTTATTAATATAGCAAAAGAAATGGGAAACAGCGAAAGTAAGGTTTTACGCTTTCAAAATTTAAATTTTATAATTTATTTATTTATTTTTTATTAATATAAATAAATAATTTTTATTTTTTTCTTACAAATTATTATTCATTTTTTCTTTTACAATTTTCTAATTATTTTTTCTCATAACTTTCTATTAATCATAACATCATTATTATTATATTATTTTTTATTCATTTTCTTTCTCATTATTTTTTATCAATCCAAACACACTTTTAATATTTTTTTTTGCTAGCAGAGTTGCCTACTTTACGAGAGAGGAATTTCTCTCTCTTCTTAATCGTGAAAAAACAAGAAAAAAAAAAAAAAAAAGGATAGAGCATGTGTTGAAGAGGCAAAAGTTGACCCAATTCGAATTATTAATCCACCCAAAATCCTACTCAACTTGACCTGCATTAACTAAAAAGGTCAACGACCCGTTACCCAAAGAACTCGAAATCGAAATAACCTAAAACTCGAATGATCCGAATCCCAAATGACCTGTAACCCGAAAGATCTGAAACCTGAATAACTCGAAGTTGTAAGACTCCAAATCCAAAAAATCAGAATAAATCTTAATTAAATCTGGCCTGAAATTTTTATTAACTTACTTTTTTGATTTTCTTTCAATAAACACGTTTTATTATTAAAAAAAAAAAAGAGGTCAGCAGTTGCCGACTTCAAAGGTCGGCAACTACCAAATTAAGGTCAGCATTGGCTGGCCACCAACCCGGCCAACCTAAATTATTCTTTTTTCATGTGAGTGTTCACATGGGAAAGAAACCATATAAATAGGTTCTTATCTCTTAGTTCAAAACATATTCAGTAAATCTGTAAATAGAAAAATACAGAAAATTTAAGAAAAATAGAAAATTTTGAAAATCTCTCAATAAAATTTCTCCTTTTCTTACGTGTTTTACTCTACAGTATACTCTCCTAACTCCTTTTTTAGAGATATTTCAGGGGTAAGCCCCAAACAATTTGTTATTTCTATTTCTAAAGTTATTTTTAGGTTTATATTTTCTGATCGCTCTAGATCTGAATTTATGAGAATATAGATCTGAAAATATCAAAATATTACAAATCCGACTGGAATTAAGTCTCATACGGCTCTCAGCAAAATTTAAGCAGCTCATCTGAGAACATGTCCCTTCGACCCTCGGTGAAATTAAGTCAGATTGGCTCAGATCAGGTTTTTGCAGTTTTTAATCGTAGTCTAAACTTTCAAATCAGATACAGTTTCAGTCTACTTAATTCAAAATAAAGCTGTGGAAATTATTTCTGTCAAGATCAAGTTCGTACAGTTCTTGACGGAGTCAAGTTAAAAAAAAAAAAACACTAATCGGAAGATCTACGGAAATCGAACCCACGTAAATTTTCTTTTATTTTTAAATTTTTATTTGTTATTTATTTTTGTATTTTCGAATCTAACTATTTTAAATTCGATATTTACCTGTTACACTTTTATTTTAAATAATAATTATCTTTTCAATTATTTAATTTAAATTTTTTCTAAGTGATGAAATTTAATATAATTTATACATGTTAACCATATGTCAACTTTCAAGAAAATTTTCCACCAAATAAAATAAAATAAAATAAAAATACGAGAATGCCATTTCAATGCATATTATTGAATTGGTAAGAAAAATATTAAGAGGAAAATGATTTTTCATTATAGAGAAACTTAAAAATTGGGAGGATAAGATTTATAGTAATAAAAATAAATAATTATATAGTATTTTATTTTACACAAATAAGATCATAAAATGTATAATAGTAAAGTTATAATAGTTTTATTGGATTAATTTAGTAATTGAATTTTTTTTAATTTGAACAAAAATTATCAAATAAATAAATTAGATCGACAACATAAAAAATAAATTTCAGAAAGATCAAGTCATGTCTAATGGTTTCTCGTGTATAAAAATATATATATTTGATAGTATAAAATTAACAATATTATTTAAAACTTTAAAAATATAAAAACTCGAACAAAGATGTAATATTTATTATACAAATTAACTAATATTACTTTTCTATGTTTTTTATATGTTTCTATGTTTTATGTATGTATTGCATTTTTTTTTTAATATTTACAAGTATACATTTGTTCTCATGAAAATTTCTATTGCACCTATCCCTGCCCTCGAGTTACAAAAACAAAATTAAAACTGAAAAAGAAAATTCGAAAAATGCACGAGTGTCAAGCATAAACAAATAAGCAATTTATACGTGGAACAACTCTCCACTATCTAAAAATGCTTGTTTACTTGTAATATACATTTTTTTTTACTTGTAGTATTCTAAGAAGCAAACTTTTCTTTTTGATATTACGAAGATTAAGATTATATGACTGTATTTAAGTAACTATAAATAATAATATAATTTTATTCAACGATATTTAATAATATATATATTTTTAATAAATTTAATTTTTATACAATTTATATCTTTTTTGTTGTTATTTCAAAATCACTTTTAAAAAGTCAAAAAATTTGTTCCTATTATGAATAGCAGTTTCCATTTTTATTTTGGGCCTGCATTTTTGTTTGTTTGGCAATGCCTCCATTTTTATTAATTAAAAACATATTTATCACAAATATATTAATTATCATATTTGTAACGTAAAACCAGAATAACTCTTATTTATCATACTTTATTCAACTACTCCTAATAGCTAAACTCATCACTTGTGAATTGTTGAACTCAACGGACTTTTCTTATATCTAATTACAATATTAATAAATTATAAATTTACAACTAATCTCTATATAATCTTATTTATTTCTAGCAGTTAAGGTAAAAAAATTAAATTCGAATTATCGCGACAAAAAAAAACATCTTATTACTACTAAATGATCACTGTAAGTGATTTTTTATCATACATGGCCATTGCCAATTCTGCTTGTTACCATACATTGCCTTTGATCGTCGCTGCAACAGTCGAAACATTTGATTAAAGTGCTTCACAGCTGTCTTCTCCATCCATATCGATGACCTGTCCACCCAAAAAGAAAGGAAAACTTTCAGGGGGACGCGCCCCCAGACACATGAGCTCCCGCACCTCCCCTTTTAGGGGCATGGGGTCCACGCGTCTAGGGACAGCGGCCCCCAAAATTTTGCTTTCTTTTTGGGTGGACAGGTCATCGGTATGGATGGAGAAGACAGCTGTGAAGCACTTTGATCAAATGTTTCGACTGTTGGGTTTCGAATCTCTGCCAATCTAATCTACGTTTTGTGCTCCATTCCCATATCCCCGTAAGCTCAATCTTTTCCACAAATCGTGACTGTTCACAATGAACGGCTATGATATGTCCACCATTCTACATATCATTTCCATGGCACAACATGTTACGCGGCCACCACATACTGTGTCTTTGCCCGGCACCTCCGCCACTACTAGCACTGCCACAAGCGAAATTAGCAAAGAGGGCAGCGGTGAGTTTGCTCATGACAGCCATGAGCGGCTGCGAAGACGATTGAAGATGCTGGAGAATGATCTTGTCGAGGTGACTCAAGGCTTTAGCAGGGTCAGCGATGTAACGGAAGATGTCAGCGTGTTGTTCAAGTCGCTTGAATACCGAGCCAACACGTTGCTGCAGTCCGTTTGCAGGGATATACTTTTGGCCTCTGGTGGCAACACTATCCTTTCTGCTGATCAAGTTGGCGCCAGTGTTCAGGAAGTTGCTGATATAGTCTTAAGGTTGAAGTCTCTAATTCCTGGTACAGGAATTTTAAGAGTGCAAAGTGTCTCCGATTTGATATACCATTTGGTTAAAATGCCTACATATCAAAAGTATCGAGATTGTTCAGCTTTGCAAGTGTTTGAGAAGAACTATAAGAGTCTCGATGAAAGATTACAACAGTGTTTGTTCTGCTTCTCCGCTTTCCCAGAGGGTTCTGTTGTGGATAAGACACTATTGATGTACTGGTGGGTTGGAGAGGGCCTGATAGACCCCGAAGTAAACACTGACAAAATTGTCGAGGAGATTACAAACGAGATTGTGAAGCAGTTCGTGAAGTTTCAGTTCATTGAGCCTGTAGCCAAGAATGGGAAATTGGTTGGCCTTCGGATGCTTCCTATTCTTCGTTATGTAGTTGCGTATCTTGCGGAGCGAGCCAATTTCTTTGATTTTGATTTCGAATGGAATCCCACATCGGACTTCCGATTGTGCCATAAGGCTTGCTTGATGAAAACTGCAGATGATTCCTCTCAACAACAACTGGTTGAAGGCGCTCGGTTGCATCCAGAGAAACTAAGAACCCTGTTCAATTTCAATGGACGCATGATTGATATTACAAGGAAATGGTTCCGGAAAATAAGAAATGTTAATGTTCTCTATATGGGAGTGTGGGATGAAAATTATATGCGGAAATTTGAGCTAAGAGGCAGCAAATCCTTAAAGTGGTTGAAAGGTATGAAGCATTTGAGATTTCTAGGCCTCCAAGGATTTGAAACAACTTACGAGTTCCTAGAGGCTATTGGGAAGCTGGAAAACTTGAGAATTTTGACTCTCAAGGACTGGGAAGGATTATTTAAATTAGAAAACAATAAGTCGCTGCAAAGGTTATCACACTTGGAGTTCAATTTGCCAGGCCGCGAGTGCTGCTTGCCCCAGGTGATAAGACAACTCCCAGAACTCCAAGTTTTGAAGGGATTTAGAATTTCTCCGGGTCAAACCTTTAATGGTAACTTTTTTGATGATTTAGCACGATTGACGAAGTTGAGGAAATTGAGCGTCCATGCAAGTTCACATGGCAATATTAGTACTTTAGACTTGAGAGCACTGGCCGGCATTAAGTCTCTGCGAAAGCTTACCATTCTGTGGGACCGTAGTCTCGAATATGAACGCACACAATTTCCGATACTGCCGGGTGGTTTGCAGAAATTAGCTCTCTGGTTTTGTCCCCGAGCCGTTGTTGGTGCCTTGCGGGAGTCATTCCCGAACCTCCAGAAGCTCTACATCAGAAGGGGGAAGCTACGTGTACTGCCAGACTTTCATTTCAATGTAAAGATACTACGCCTCATAGACTTGCCTAAATTTGACATGGAGTGGGAAAGTGTAAGGTTTCAATTCTTGCGCTTGATTTATTTGGAAACAAATAAATGCCCCCAGCTAAAATCGTTCCCCTGCGATGCCAATGGAGTGTGGCTCGACAAGATAATGCTGACAGAGAAGTTGTTGGAAGAATTGGGATTCAGTTGGTCATTCCTTGCCACTTACTATTCTTCACATGAACGTGTGTGACCCTCCCAATGATGCAAACAACATCCGCATTCCATCACGTCTGCATATTTTGTTTCGTTATTTATTAGCTCCTAAGTTTTCCTTTTGGATCCTGTTTTTCCTCCCCACGCCCCGCACATATTCATCAATTTGGTGGGTTTCCCTTGATAGTTATCTTCCTCCTTGATATATTTCTTGCAATAAATGTTTCACCTTTTAACTCCTTAAATGTCCTCCGAGAAACATTATGAAAACCCTTGTATATGCAGAAACGGAAAAAAAAAATATTATCAAATGTTTAAATGAGATAAAATCATCTAAGTGATCATGGTTCAATAGATGATTTATAGTACATTAAGTAGCATTTAAAATTTTGCCAACATTTTTTTATTAAATTTGTACTCTAATATATTAAATGTGACTTTTTTGTTTTTTGAAAAAATAAAAATATATATAATCGTGGAAGTGGATTATAACTCAATAGGTAATAGAGCATCTTGAAAGTTTCGAAATTGAGTTCACGTCGAAGACAAGTTTATGTATGTGTATATATTAGTTTGGGAATGGTTCCAACTTCCAATTACCACCATTCATCCACCAGCGTCCAAACGGGCCCTATTATCACATAATCAACCGCCGAATAAAACTGCAAACAAAGAGTGCGACTTCAAAACATGATACATATCGAAAGTTCCATTCCAATTATAAGGCCTTTACAAGTTGACAGCGCTGCTAGCTTTCACCGCCCCGAGAAAAAATTTTACTAGTTCGTGTGAACAAAGAAAAAAAAAAATGAATTCAATGAATTCAATGGCCGGCGTTGCCAATTTTGAATTGGCAACGCCGGCCAAAGAAAGATTTAAAAAAAAAAAATTTCTTTCCCATGTGATATTCACATGGGAAAGGAACCCTATAAATAGGTTCCTGCCCCTCAGTTCAAAAGATATTCAGCAAATCTGTAAACAGAAAAATCCAGAGAATTTGAGAGAAAAAGAAAATTTTGAAAATTTTTAAAGAAAATTTCTCATTTTCTTACGTACCTTTACTCTGCAGTATACTCTTCTAACTCCTTTTTTAGAGATATTTCAGGGGTAAGACCCAAAAAATTTGTTGTTTTCATTTCCAAAGTTATTTTTAGATTTATATTCTCCGATCGCCCTAGATCTGAATTTATGAGAATATAAATCTAAAAATATCAAATTACTACAAATCCGACTGGGATTAAACCTCATACGGCCCTCAGCAAAATCCAGGCAGCTCATCCGAGAACAAGTCCATTCAACCCTCGGTGAAATTAAGCCAGATCGGCTCCGATCAAATCTCTACGGTTCCTAAACGTAGTCAAAACGTCCAAATCAGATACAGTATCAGTATATCTAGTTCAAGAAAAAGCGGTGGAAATTATTTCTGTCAAGATCAAGCTCGTGCAGCCCTTGACAGATTCAAAAAAAGGAACACTAATCGGAGGATCTACGGAGATCGACCCCACGTAAATTTTCTTTTATTTTTACAATTTTTATTTGTAATTTATTTTTTGTATTTTCGGGTTTAATTATTTTAGACTTGAAATTTACGCTTTACAAATTTTTGGCACGCTCGGTGGGACATCTTCACCTCCCATCTCTTGTTCCTTAAAAATAAAAAAATAAAAAGAGGTAAAAGGGGAGCCGAGAGAAAAAAAAAAGGACAAAAAAAAAGTAAAAAAAAAAGTAAAAAGTAAAAAGTAAAAAAAAAAGTAAAAAAGTAAAAAGTAAAAAAGTAAAAAAAAAGGTAAAAAAAAGTATAAAAAAAATTTTTTACAGGTGTTCAGCACATCAAATGACACCAAAAAGAAGTACAGCTGCCGGTACCAACAAAAAAGTAACGGCTCCACTGCCTGCATCAACTACCCTACCTGGGTACGCAGGTCCAGAAACCCGGGGACGGACACAATTTCTTGCCGTCCAAACCCAAAAAAAATATCGAAATGGAGAGTCCACAGCTCGCACAACAGGATCTCTCCCCTGACTCTCTTACCGCATGGAGGAGTCGATCACCCACTGTAAATATTGAACCTATGTAAATATTGAACCTATCACCCACCCCGATCGAAGTCGGGGGCAACATGACGAAGCCTGCTCAATAGAATCCAACTCATTCTGTAGAAATCCACACAGAGGAATCAGAAGAGTTATCTCCCCCAGTCTTTCCCAGAGCCTAATCTGTTGCCGTCATGATGACCAACACAACCAGCACAGAAGAAAGAATTTCAGAATTGGAGAATAAAATTTTGCAGCTGATCAGAGTCGTGGAGGAAAAAGATCAACAGATCGCCGCTCTCAAAGGAAAGGCCCCGATCCAAGTTGATCCTGAAATTCGCGAAGAGCAACCATATCCACTCGGTTTCACTCCAGAAGCCACACCAGCTGACGTCTTCACTGCAGAAAAGCGACCAGGTAGTTCTACACAGCTGCCACCCTCAAATTCTGTAGCTTCGCTATCTGTTCAACAATTGCAGGAAATGATAGCCAATACGATCCGACTGCAACAAGCTTCATCCTTCCAAGGATCACAGATGTACGTCAAACCGTACACCAGACGGATCGAAAGTCTCAACATGCCCTTGGGCTACCAACCTCCCAAATTTCAACAATTCGACGGACGAGGCGATCCCAAACAGCACATTGCCCACTTCGTTGAACCTGCAACAACGCAGGGACTTACGGAGATCTCTTGGTGAAGCAGTTTGTTCGTTCACTCAGGGAGACTGCTTTCACCTGGTTCATAAATCTTGAACCAGAATCGATCGACAGTTGGGAACAGCTACAACGAGAGTTCCTCAACAAATTTTTCAGCACTCGAAGGACGGTAAGTATGATAGAGCTTACCAGCACCAAACAAAGAAAAGGAGAGCCCGTTGTCGAATACATCAACAGAGGGCGTGCCCTCAGCTTGGACTGCAAAGATCGTCTGACGGAGACTTCTGCCGTGGAGATGTGCATCCAAGGAATGCATTGGGAGCTGTTATACATCTTGTAGGGTGTCAAACCCCGAACCTTCGAAGAACTGGTGACCCGCGCACATGATATGGAGATAAGCATCCAGACTTCCGGAGGCACGGTTCCCATCCAGTTGGACCAGCAAGGGGGCAGAAGGGAGATTAAGAAACCCAACAGCTCCGGAAAAGGAAAATAAGTGATGACTGTTGAAGCCGCACCAGTAAAAGTGGGCGCCAAAGTTAAGGTAAATCCTCCGACTCAAATAACTCAGCCAAAACAACAGGAAAGGCGGAAGGTGATATTGCGAGAGTTGGAGCAGAAGCAGTATCCATTCCCCGACTCAGACGTCCCCGACATTCTTGAACAACTCTTGGAGGCAAAGCTGATCGAACTCCCAGAGTGCAAGCGGCCCAATGAAAAGGATCGAGTCAACGATCCAAGATTCTGCAAGTATCACCGCATAGTAAGTCATCCAACCGAGAAGTGTTTCGTCCTAAAGGAGTTAATCATGAAGTTCTAAAGGAGTTAATCATGAAGCTCAAGAGCCAGAATAAAATCATTCTGGACCAGGAAGGCATAACCTCGGCAAACCAGACCACCATCACTTCAAAACCATCAGAAGAAGTGACACACCGTAAGGAGGAGCTGCTCGACGACAAAAAGTCGACAACGGAGAAGGTATATGAAGCTCTCCAAACCCTTCTCGCTAACCCTCAGCTGTTTATAGCTCTGCAATCAACAGAAGTATGGCAAAATCAAGTCAGCAATACTCTCCAGACCTCGGCTGAATCACAGCCATCACATGATTCTAACTCAGCGGAGCATCAGGCGGACCAAAATCACGTCGGATGTTACTCTGCTATCTCATTTTCAGATGAGGATCTCCTGCTGGGATCCAAACCCCACAATCGGCCGCTGTATGTATCAGGCTATGTGAGAGAACAGAAGGTCCAACGAATTCTGATCGACGATAGTTCGACAATCAATATTATCCCAAAATCCACCATAAAAGAGCTCGGCATCGGTGTTGATGAATTATCAGACAGCCGCTTGATGATTCATGGCTTTAATCAAGGAGGAAAGAAAGCAATTGGGATGATTCGCTTGGAGCTAACTATCGGTAATCTCACTTCTAGCACTCTATTTCACGTGATTGATGCACGTACCACATATAAGATGTTGCTAGGACGACCGTGGATTCATGGAAATGGAGTTGTGCTCTCAAGCCTGCATCAGTGCTTCAAGTACGACAATGGTGACGTTCAAAAGGTCAATGCTGATTTAAAGCCGTTTGATGATGCTAAATCACATTTGGCGGATGCAGTCTTCTACACCGACACAGAGAATCCGGAGATCATTCCATCAAAACCTACTTGGACCGGGGGCATCCACAAAAAGGGAAAAGCTGTCGAAGAACCTGCCAATGCCCAACCCCAGGCTCCAACAAATGAAAAGCTGCCACAGCCTGCTGAACTTCGTCCGAAGGATGTTGCATCTTCAAGCACCACTCCAGTCCTACGCTATGTGCCGAAGTCACGACGCTCAGAAGGTCAACCCCCTTTCTCTTATTGTATTGATCCTAAACAGGAGCAAGGACATAGCCAACCCAAAGTAAAGGAACTGCATAACCTGAAGGGGACTTACACTCTGCCGATACCAAAGATTGAGCCGATTTTGTCCTCAAAACCATTAAAAGGCTTCGTTAAACCACACACGGGGGCAGTCGAAGGCGGTTCACTTCCAGAAAGAAGAACACATGAAGGATTTGATCCTAATGCATACAAGCTTTTGGCCAAGGCAGGCTATGACTTCTCAAACCCGAGCACAATGGGTACGCTGCTATCCACACATGGCGCTGCTTCTCAAACATCACAGTCCCGACCTGGCTTAGGCTATCAGGAGAAGTCACTTGTGCGGATCACGCTAAAGAGCCGAAGCCGAGCAGCTGATGCACGTGCCATCACCACCACCACCAAACAAGACAGGCTTATCCAGTCAAACAAAGAAGGTGAAGTCAGAGGCTCTACATTTTATGTCACAATCAGCGAGGAGGCTGAGTCTGACTCATCTGACGGTGAAGTAAAGGAGGCTCCCCCAGAACTTGAAGACAGTGGCCAAGCAACTGTTGATGAACTCAAGGAGGTCAATCTTGGCTCTCCGGAAGATCCCCGACCTACATTTGTAAGTGCTTTACTTACTGCAGAAGAAGAACAAGAATATGTTCAGGTATTAAGTCAATACAGGGATGTGTTCGCATGGAGTTACAAAGAAATTCCTGGACTTGACCCAAAAATTGCGGTGCATCGTCTAGCAGTAAAGAAGGGTATTCGTTCTGTCAAGCAGCCACAACGACGGTTCCGTCCGGAACTCATTCCACAAATCGAGGAGGAGGTTAACAAGCTGATCAATGCTGGCTTCATCCGAGAGGTCAATTACCCAACGTGGATTGCCAACATAGTTCCGGTAAGAAAGAAGAATGGACAGTTGAGGGTATGTGTTGATTTTCGAGATCTTAACAGGGCCTGTCCGAAAGATGACTTTCCATTGCCCATAACGGAGATCACAATCGATGCAACAACGGGTCACGAAGCATTGTCCTTCATGGATGGTTCTTCAGGCTATAACCAAATCAGAATGGCACCAGAAGACGAGGAGTTGACAGCATTCCGCACCCCAAAAGGTATATACTGCTACAAAGTTATGCCGTTTGGATTAAAAAATACTGGCGCCACTTATCAACGTGCTATGCAAAAAATTTTTGATGACATGCTGCACAAGATTGTAGAATGTTATGTTGATGACTTAGTTGTAAAGACTAAGAAGCGCAAAGACCACCTCGAGGATCTCAAGACAGTGTTCGAAAGACTTCGGAGGTATCAGCTCAAAATGAACCCTCTCAAGTGCGCATTTGGTGTCACATCAGGAAAGTTTCTTGGATTCGTGGTGCGCCATCGTGGAATCGAAGTTGATCAGTCAAAGGTTGAGGCAATTCAAAAGATGTCTGAATCTAAAAACTTGCACGAATTGCGAAGTCTACAAGGAAGGCTGGCCTACATTCGCCGTTTCATCTCCAACTTAGCTAGGAGATGCCAACCTTTCCATCTGTTGATGAAGAAGGATGTCAACTTCGAGTGGGACGAAACTTGCAGCAAAGCCTTTGAGAGCATAAAGAAGTACCTTTCCAATCCACCGGTCCTAAGCGCTCCAATTCAAGGAAAGTCGTTGATTCTCTACATTGCAGCGCAGGAAAGATCTTTGGGAGCCTTGCTTGCACAGGAAAACTAGCAAGGAAAGGAAGTTGCCCTGTACTACTTGAGCAGAACACTAAACGGTCCGGAGCTGAGTTATTCGCCCATTGAAAAGACATGTCTAACACTGTTCTTTGTCATTGACAAGCTGAGGCACTACATGCAAGCTCATACGGTACGTCTCATTGCTAGAGCTGATCCTGTCAAATATATCTTATCTAGACCAATCTTTTCAGGACGACTTGCCAAGTGGGCAGTAATCCTACAAAGCTACGACATTGTCTACGAGCCTCAAAAAGCAGTCAAAGGACAAGCTCTAGCAGACTTCCTTGCAGATCACCCTGTTCCGTCAGATTGGGAGTTCACAGATGATCTTTCAGATGAAGAGGTCTTTTACATTGAGACACTACCACCATGGACGATGTTCTTTGATGGTGCAGCAAGACGTGATGGTGCTGGTGCCGGTATCGTGTTTGTCACTCCTCAACGACAAATACTACCATATGCTATCATACTCGGTGAGTTATGTTCAAATAATGTTGCCGAATACCAGGCTTTGATCATTGGTCTTCAAATGGCTGTCGATATGAAGATTCCAACTATAGAAGTCCATGGAGATTCCCAGCTCGTCATCAACCAACTTACAGGATTGTATGATGTCAAGAAAGAGGATCTTGCACCTTACCATCAACGTGCTCAACAGCTAATGGATGAATTTGAAAGCATCACCTTGGAGCATGTGCCTCAACGAGAAAACACTCAGGCAGACGCGTTGGCTAACCTGGCCACTTCTCTTGCAAAGTCAGAAATTCAGGCTACAGTTGTTGCCGTATGTCAGAAATGGATAGTGCCACAAAAGGATGATGAAGAAACTACAGCAGCCAACGCTGTATCTGTACGTCTCGTGGAGGACGACGATTGACGCTAACCAATCATTGACTACCTACAGCACGGGAAGCTGCCTGAAGATCGTCGTCATAAGACAGAAATTCAACGACGAGCTCCCCGCTTCATATATCTCAAGAATGCTCTGTATCGAAGATCTTTTGATGGAGTTTTGCTTCGCTGCCTAGACAATGAAGAGGCAAAACAAGCTCTCGCTGAAGCACATTCAGGTGTTTGTGGCGGACATCAATCGGGGCCTAAGTTGCACTTCCAACTCAGAAGGATGGGATACTACTGGCCAACTATGGTACGTGATTCAATTGAGTTTGCTAAAACCTGTCAAGCTTGTCAATTTCATGCCAATTACATACATCAACCACCGGAGCCACTGCATCCAACTGTCTCATCCTGGCCCTTTGAAGCTTGGGGTCTTGACTTAGTGGGGCCCTTGCCAAAGTCATCCCTGGGTCACCTGTACATCCTCGCAGCAACCGACTACTTCTCAAAATGGGCTGAAGTCATTCCACTTAGAGAGGTAAAGAAGGAGCATGTTGCCAATTTCATCCAGACTCAGCTAATCTATCGCTATGGAGTCCCTCGATTCATCGTCACTGATAATGGTAAGCAGTTCTACAACAGCTTAATCGACAAGCTCTGCGAGAAGTTCAAGTTCAAGCAGTACAAGTCATCCATGTACAATGCCCCGGTAAATGGCTTGGCTGAAGCATTCAACAAGACCTTATGCAACCTGTTGCGGAAGGTAGTCTCTAAATCCAAAAGAGATTGGCATGACAGAATTCCGGAGACATTATTGGCGTATCGTACAACTTACCGGACTCCAACACAGGCGACGCCATACTCACTTGTCTACGGTGTCGAAGCAATACTGCCGTTGGAAACACAGATTCCATCCCTGCGCATGGCTGTTCTGGAAGGACTCACACAGGAGGAGAATGCTCACCTACGTCTGGATGAGTTAGAAGCTCTCGATGAAAGGAGGCTCGAAGCACAACAGCAACTTGAGTGCTACCAAGCTCAGCTCACCAACACGTTCAATCGCAAAGTCCGCCCTCGATCTTTTCAAGTTGGAGACCTTGTTCTTGCAGTACGACGGCCCATCAACATGAAGCATCGGCCTGGTGACAAACTTACTTCCAAATGGGACGGGCCATACTTAGTGCAGGAGGCCTACACTCACAACGCTTACATGCTGTCAGACCAAGAAGGCGTCCGAATCGGGCCGATCAATGGTAAATTTCTGAAACAGTATTATGTGTAAATATGTTTAAAAAAAAATCAAAAAAAAAAAGAAAAACAAAAAAAAAGAAAAAAAAATCAAAAAAAAAAAATTGTGAAGTCCCGATCTGAAAGACCAAGCGAAAATCCAAACCCAAACACTTGATCCCAATTCAGAGCCAACTCAAAAGCCTTAAAACCAAATCCAAAAATCCAAGTCTAGAAGCCCAAACACTCACCCAAATGCAAAAATCCAATTCCAAAACTCAAACACTCGACCCAAATCCAATCCAAAGCCCAAAACCTAAAAATTCCAAGTCCCAGACACAGTCCAGAACTCAAGTTCAAAATCCAATCCAACTCCTGGCCCGCATGAGTATAAACTGTGAACGGCCCAAAAATATAAAAGTAACGGATGGTTTGAGTCTGAAACTCAACATCAGTCTCAACCGATCTTCACTTTGCTCCTCTGCCACAAGAAAGATGGAACCAGTTGCAGAATCTCAAGACAAGGGAGAAGAAAGGTCACCTCGCACAAGGTGGCAACCGACCATGGCACAATTGCAAATTTTGGAGGAAGTCTTCCACAACAATGGAGGTATTATTCCTAGTGCATCTCAAATTTACTAACTTGTCTCACGATTGCGCCCACTCGGGGCAATCAAAGGAAAAAATGTGTTTTATTGGTTCCAGAATCGGAGAAGCAGGAAGAAACCAGCACTGAGAACTGCTTTTCCAAAGAGCAGTCTGTCGTTCCGATAGTAGATCCCACTGGTACAGCTTCGCCCTCAAATGAAGCAGGTCCGAGTTCTTCCACTGCAATGATCTCTCCACGGTATGTTCATCAAAACCGTAGCCCATGGGAGCATGCATGCTGGTCCTGGTGGTCTTACGGAGTCAGCCAAGGATTCATCCCTCCTAGGTACTTAAGTCTAGGAGGAATTTTTCTAGCAGAAAGGAGTCATTCCGGCGAAATTTTGCCTCTCTTTTCAGAATATTCCGACAGCATCAACCAGCCGGAAAGCGACGTCAACATCATCGGCCCACCAGACGAGGCCGAGCTTGACTTGAAGCTGCGCCTTGGGCCCCTCTAGGACGACCGACAAGATAAGGTGCAACGACTTTGGCAGCACACGGTAACGACTTCTACAGCACACGGCAACGACTTCTGCAACACACGGTAACGACTTTCGTGACACGCGTCAGCCGCTGCCTCTTTTGTCTCTTATGTAGGAAAGGGACGTGGATGTCCCTACTCGATTCTGCGTACCTTCTTTTTGACTTTTCAAAAAAAAAAAAAAAATCTTTATCGTATGTACATATATATCTTGCATTCCCGAGTTGTAATACTCACCCCTCAGCTCTTCTTTCTCAAAAGAAAATGGCTAGTTTCTGTACTTGTCTCAGGAAGTTCTTCGATCAAGAAGTTGGAGGCGCACGAGCTAAGAAAATAAGGAGTAGTCTTCCTCGAGGGATCTCTAAAAGCCCTCGAAACTCAGTCTCCAACGCCATCGGTGTCATGGAGTTCCAACTACTCTCCTTAGTTCACATCTACCACAGAGGGATGAGAAGCTGCAATCATCCTAATCTTCCTTTGGATACAGCAACGTACATGGAAGTTCCAACTACTCTCCTTACGTCGAAGCAGACTTGGGAATCATCACTACAGTCAGTCTCTCTGTGTGCCGGTCTTGAAGTTCTAAGGTGCTGGGCCTTCCTCTTGGGGAGGTTCAAGTTCTTTGCCTACCGGATCATCCTCATCAGAGCTTTGGAACTTCAAAGAACCTTTGTCAGCCTTTGCTAGCTATGGAAGCTCGAATGCACCTGAAGCTAGAATGTCAATTTTTATATTGGCTGGGCTGCTAACTTTCTCAAGATCGTATCGGATTCCTATTGCGATCCAACAACAACAGGCATGGTCAAAGATAGAAGACTCCAAGATTCAATGTTCATCAGGACGTTTCCAAGTTTCAAACTGGACTTCAAGACTCGGTTCGAATCATCTCTGTAAAATTCTTTCTTGCCGACCCTTGAAGTGGGGGCATTTGTAAACAAAGAAAAAAAAATGAATTTAATGAATTCAATGGCTGGCGTTGCCAATTTTGAATTGGCAACGCCGGCCAAAGAAAGATTTAAAAAAAAAAGATTCCTTTCCCATGTGATGTTCACATGGGAAAGGAACCCTATAAATAGGCCCCTGCCCCTCAGTTCAAAAGATATCCAGCAAATCTGTAAACAGAAAAATCTAGAGAATTTGAGAGAAAAAGAAAATTTTGAAAATCTCTCAAAAAAATTTCTCCTTTTCTTACGTGCTTTTACTCTGTAGTATACTCTCCTAACTCCTTTTTGAGAGATATTTCAGGGGTAAGACCCAAAAAATTTGCTGTTTTCATTTCCAAAGTTATTTTTAGATTTATATTCTCCGATCGCCCTAGATCTGAATTTATGAGAATATAAATCTGAAAATATCAAATTACTACAAATCCGGCTGGGATTAAGCCTCATACGGCCCTCAGCAAAATCCAGGCAGCTCATCCGAGAACAAGTCCATTCGACCCTCGGTGAAATTAAGCCAGATCGGCTCAGATCAAATCTCTACGGTTCCTAAATGTAGTCAAAACGTCCAAATCAGATACAGTATCAGTATATCCAATTCAAGAAAAAGCGGTGAAAATTATTTCTGTCAAGATCAAGCTCGTGCAGCCCTTGACGGAGTGAAAAAAAAGAACACTAATCGGAGGATCTACGGAGATCGACCCCACGTAAATTTTCTTTTATTTTTACAATTTTTATTTGTAATTTATTTTTTGTATTTTCGGGTTTAATTGTTTTAGGCTTGAAATTTACGCTTTACAGTTCGCTCCTTGCATTCAAGTTCTTGCTTAAAGTGCCTATTAATTTTATTATTTTTTTAAGTGAATAAAATTTACTTATAATCTACTACTACGTAATTTATTTTTTTATTTCAAATGAACTCCATGATGCAAAGAAGTCTTAAAACTGTAAACTTTTCAGTATAATTTTTATTCCATACTTTTTACACTGCAAAGCTTCTCTTTTATATATACATCAGTTCTGGTAGAATAAGGAAAAATAAAATAAGGTACCCAAATAATAGCCCCTAGAATCACGTAATTGCTGTTTAAGTAAGAGACTACAATCTAAGAAATAATCTTGACAAATAACCTTGTGTGCTGCTCACGCCAACACCCTTATGAAAAGAAATTAGGGTTAAAGTGCGTGATTTGGGTATGAATAAGAAGACAAACAATTTTTTAGACATTTTATAAGGGTATTTTAGACTTTTATGTTATTTATAATGGCAATTTTGCAATTAAAATTAGCTTTCATTGACGGTCATTTAACGGAATATGTTATTTGTAACCGCAACGAAATGTTGATATGTTTTTTTGTAATTTTCTAAATTAGGGGATCCAGTTGTAAATATACTCTATTTTTAGAATGACAAATGTAAATTTCCCGAAAATATCAAACAAAATGCTGAAGCAATTCTACGTTGTTCATGGGTTCAGGTGTAAAATCTTAGTTGGATTAACTCCGGGAGGGGTTGCATAATGGTTGCACCATAAGTAGATGTGTTATAATAATGAAGTTGTTTTAAATCATTCTCTTGTTGGCCAAATGCCTTGTAAATTGGAGGCATTGGCGTAAGTAATTAAAACTTGGGTCTCTTGTCTCGTGAAATCGTTAAAGTTTAGGCCTTTGTTCATAATCCCATTCCGGAGATTTTGCTCTTTAAGACTTAAGAGCACTTGCCCATGCATAGGTAATAAAGACTTGGGACTAGGACTGCATCTAGTTCCCTATCAAAGGCCCATGATTAAGCAAAATAGTTCCACAACTGAGGTCAAAGATTAGCTCAAAGTTATTGATCTAGATGCACTTCAATACACAGATGGAGACAAGGGGGAATAAGAAGCTGCCTGTCTTCCTTTTTGTGGATGTTACTGTAACTGGACCGTTTTTATTTTGATAAGGAAATAAGTGCTATGTATAACATGATATGGATCTTCATTAGAATTTGCCTTCTTAGACATTGAACAAGGCTATGTGCTTTTGCCGGTGTGCGATGTTATTGTTATCTATGTTAGTAGAAGATAGATGAATAAAACAAGTTAAACCACTGTAGGCACACGATCTTGTGTTTTTCCTTTTACTAGTTTCCAAAAGAAAGTGATGGGCTCTAACTATCAAAACACCAAATAATAATGGGTCATAATACGTTTGGAACTCATCATAGTCCAGAGAAAACAAACAACAATCTACAGAATGTTGTTGAAAATATGGAGCATGTTTGGTTTATTACTATTAGCGTCCCATTACCTTACTATTTTTACTTGTCTACATTATGGTGTTTTGGTGTCTAAAATGTTGTCGAAAATGTGCATAGGTTTCTTTAATTTTTTATTTGACCTTATGTTGGGGTGATCTTTTGTATGTTACGATCAGTTTGGAATGTCAAGAAAATGATCTGAAGACTCCTTAGATGAGAACTGCACAGTCTTGTATGACAGAGAAAATATGAAATTGTCTCCCTTAGACCTATGTTGGATAATAATTTGTGGAAGTGGATACGCGCGGGCTCGGCCCAATAGTGGAGAGCGATCACAGGAGAGAGGGTCGGAGCGAAAATAAGTAATAAACAAACAGATCACGGACACTACACTTATCTAAAACCAATTGGCTTAGAAACATGAATCACAGGCCTATTTTTAAGTTGTTCAAACACTCCTCCCTCTTTCCATGTGAGATTTTTGCTAGCACTTGAAGGGAGCTCACAAATGTTACTTCAACACTCCCTCTCAATTGTGAGTGGACTTTACTCTCCAACACCTTTTTAGGTGAGTCGCCTTGCCTACGGGCTTGTGTATTTTATTTGTTCCGTTACAATGCTTGGACTCTTCTTGTTGGGCCTCCATTTGAGCCTTTCAATGGGATTTTTATTCCTCTTGTTGGGCTTCATGTTTGGGCCTTCCATTGAGAATCCATGCTTGATGGGCTACACCTCTTCATGGGCTTCCTTTTTGGGCTTTTTAATTGAAGGTGTAGCTCCTTTGATCGTCCAAAGTCCCGCAAGATCATTTGCGCTCTGATACCATGTTGGATAATAATTTGCGGAAGTGGATACGCGCGGGCTCGGCCCAATAGTGGAGAGCGATCACAGGAGAGAGGGTTGGAGCGAAAACAAGCAACAAACAAACAGGTCACGGACACCACACTTATCTAAAACAAATTGGGTTAGAAATATGGGTCATGGGCATATTTTTAAGTTGCTCAAACACTCCTCCCTCTTTCCATGTGGATTTTTTGCTAACACTTGAATGGAGCTCACAAATGTTACTTCAACAACCTGACACAGCTTTTTTTTTTCCAATGTTAGGCTGTTTGACCTGTGCCTGTATTGATGATTTGACAATAGCAGGGCACATTTAAACAGCTTTGACGTCAATTTTTGCAACTTTTTTTAGCTTCCATTATGTAGTTTCAATGTTTAGGGCGTGCATGCTTGTGTTTGCGTATGCATATCTAAAAGCATTTGGATATTTAAGAATTTTCTCATTCCCTATTACAGCTGCTAGTAAAAGTTCAAGAAGTAAGAAGCTGAAGCATGATGTCATTGAAGCAGTTAATGAACTTATTCAAGAAATAGCAATTTGTCATGAACAGATTGCTAAGCAAGCAGTTGAGCATATTCATCGAAACTAATCATCAACTCTTGAAGCTGCTATGATGTTCATTGTGTCTGTATACATCTTTTCTTCTTCGAGTTTTTTCTCTTTTCTTTGAAGTGTCATTTTGTGCTTTGTTTCTGTTTCGTTCTAGTGCATTGTCATTTTGTACTTTATATTTCTTTTTAGATACATATGCGTATTTCGCCTTGTTATCAGCCAATGAGGCAGTATAAGGCTTAGAGGTGAAAGAGCTTTGGCTACGGGAATTGAGCATAAAGGACAGGTCGGTAATCCTGGATATATGTTCTGAACAAAATTCGACTGACCACTTTCCACCTATTGACAACGAGGGGGGAAGAAAATTTCAAACCATTCCGAAACTCGGGACATCAACCTACGATGACATGAACTAATATGCGTCCATCATAGCAGTGGAATCAGTACAACTACTGGCCAACAATTTTAGCTTGGCCATGACCCTCTTAATTTTCTTTTTTCTGGCCAACAATTAATTTAGCTTGGGCATGACCCTCATTGATTTGGAATTGATTTCCAATGCCAAAATGTGCCATCATAAGCCAAACCAAAGACACCAGCTCTCCACCTTTGCTTACCTGCTGGGCATGGCCAGTTGCCCTGCAATGACCCGCAGCATATGACAGCAATTCCACCCACACTTGGCTTATCAAATCCCACTTCTTGTCCTTCAATTTCTGCAACTCCTTGGCTAGTCTGCATGCGTCAAACAACACAGACTTGCTTCTATCTCCTTTCACGTCAATCGGCTTAATCGCAGCGTGCACCTCCAGGATTTTCCTGCAAGCCTCTTTTTCTGCGGGCCATTTTATACCCCTTTCCTCATTGAAGCTTTCCTCAATGAATCTATAGGTCTCCGCGTAGGTGTCCCGGAATCTGATTTTGCCAATGCCCGCCGCTGCTGCCATCATCGTCGGCTGAAAGATCAGAAGGTATAACATGTAGTCAGACAGCAACTTGCTGAAAATTTGGTAGTTTACGCCAGTAATAGGATTTGTTTCTGTCTGTTCATCTTCGTACAGCAGCTCTGTGGCTACGTTCCAAAGCAAAAGGCTCTCATCATAAGAAACATCCAGAATGTAAGGCATTAACTTAGGATTCGCATCCTCTGCATCCTGTGGGTGAACCAATTTAGTGTCCTGGAGGACCCAGTCCCCTCTGGCCGAGCTTATCCTCTCTGCGGTTTCCGAATCATTTGCGAGTAAGGATTTCTTCCGCAGCTCATCAAATATAAATTCCCAAAGCTCTCTCGTGAAAGGCTCTGTGCCCACGTATAGCATCTCATCTACAAAGTCCTTGAGGCCAACTTTGTCAATGAGTTTCTCGATACATTTGCCGAGGAATTGGTCAATGGACAAGAATTGAACTAGCATCTTGATGGCCCAAAGCGGAAATGCTATGCAAGTGAACAAAACTTGAACAAGTTTTGTGATGAATTTAACAATTGGATCAACAATCAAATTGATTTTGGTTGTATCAAGGACTATTGTGAGGAGGTTCTGATGCCTGTACTTGTATATCCCCTTTGGACGCCCTTTGAGGCAATATCTTATCAAGTTGTGGGTTGACACGCGATGAGACCACCTGCGGAATACAAATGGTGTGTATATAACAGTGTGTTCGACTGGTTTTTCTGTGAAGTAATCAAACTGACATCGTGTCTTGAATTGCAGGAACTTTTTGAAGAGAAGCTCTGATGTAGTGGCAAGGCAAGCCATAAAGGACTCCCAGCAAGAGTCCGCTATGATGTCTGATTTCTCCAGAGAAGTCACAGTCCAGTCAGAGAAAATGGCCATCAACCAGGACATTATGTCGAGTGCTATGGCACCCAACAGCAATGCATATGTGATGCGCACATCAAGCATGTTGTAATACCCGTGCTTCTTCACATAGAAGCGGAAGACCCCAAGGGCGGACATCACCGCGCAGAAAGCTGCAAGCCGGAAGAACCTTCCCCAGCCAGAGTGCACAACGGCAGCCTTTGTAAAGAGGACTTCATAAATGAAGTTGAGCTCCACTTCCACCACTCTCAGAGCATCCGCAGGAAGCAGGGTATAAAAGAAGTCTCGGCTGTCATTCCTCTCCTTGAAGCTGAAGATCCGATCAACAATTAGTCCTTTGAAGACATTGAACCACTTGTAAGCTTTCTGCACCACCACCAGTTCCTCCAACGGTTCTTCATTAATGGTGGGAACTTTGATATCCTTTTCAGGCTCTGGCATATAAATGATTTGTGTTGAATGTTCATCCTTCTTTTCGGCATATTCGGCCATGAGCTTGGCATAGTTGGGGCCCGGATCCGGCTCCGGAAGCATAGAATCCCGGAATTTGTCTATGCTCGCAAAATAGAGAGATAGTGTCCGCTCCAAATACTTGATACTTCCAGCAATAAACAAGAGAATTGTTGGGATCATTACCTTGTTGTTTTTAAGAGTTTGGATGAACACATAGAGAGTAGCTACGGCCTGGAGGATGAGGGCAAGTGCGTGCCTGAGCCAAAGAGCGTTATCTTCCAAGGAAAAAGCAGTGATGGTATCCGGACCACCCAGATGTAGCAAAAGAAAGGGAGCCCAGAAGGCCAAGAGGTCACTGTTTTCTCGAGCAGAAGGGGCATTGTATTTCAGATTGTTGGTTATGAGTCCTACAGCAAAATTTGCGACTGCATCGGCTAATAGGTAGCCCGACCAGACCATAAAAATTATTATCGTTCTGCAGGACCGCTTTCTCAATGGGGCAAACAGGACAAGAATGGCCTGCAATGAGAGACTGAAGATAAGGGCACCCCTGATGTTCCAACTTTGCCATACCCTCGCCACCCATTCGTGGACGAAATTCACCATTTCTTTCTCTTTGATTTCTTCCCTCTGTTTTTCTTGAGAGCTTGGACGGTTAGACCTTAGCAATCCCTCCACAGCTGCAATATATACAATAAATAAACTGCAATAAATACAGCTGCAATTATATGTATTTATAATTCATGTCCGAATTAATTAATTTATTATTTGAAAAAATATTAGTATCCTGAATAAAAGGTAGTTGATAATTGCCTGTAATATAATAAATATGAAACTTTTTGAAACTGCAAAAAAAGTAATTGTTTTCTTTTTTATTTTATTATATTTTTTTATTAATGTAATTATATAAAATTTTAAATTTATTACATTACGAATATTTTTTTAAGATATTTTTTCAGTCTATGTATTAGAACCTTATTATTGAATAATGATAGATAATGTAAATTAAATCAAATATCATCTTTGATCAAAAGCTATATTCAATAACAATAATTATTAATCAATAATAACAATTAATAATAAATAAATCATGTCAATTTTTATTCTCTTTTAGTTTTTCTTAAGCATTTTCCTTTTCTTAAAACATCTGTGTGGACGTGGTACACATTTTTTCATAGTTTTAAAAATCGGACCGGACCAGCCGGTCGGACCGAAAAATTGGTGAATCGGAGGTCGGACCGGTCCGATTTTCTGATAAAACAGGAACAAGAAATGAACCGCCCAAAAACCGGTGAACCGGCCGGTCGGACCGAAAAACTGGTGAACTGGCCGGTCGGACCGAAAAATCGGTGAACCGGCCGGTCAGACCGGTGAACCAGTAACTAGGTCAACAGAATCAAAACGATATCGTTTTATTTATTTTTTTGGATTAAAAATGAGAATAAATAACATTTATTTATATTAATAAAAAATGTAATATTTTTAGATTATATATTGATTTTATGATATTTATTTTTAGATATGAATATTCGATTAATAGTTTTATAATATTTTATTTTTGATATTTATACGTTATTAATTTATTTAATCAGAAAATTATCATGAATATCTTGTATTTTAATTTTATTTTAAATTTAAGTAGGCTTATATTCTATTTTTTATGATCATACTCATTGTTTGTTATAGAAAAATGAAAAATTATAATTATTAATTATTATTTTATCAAATCAGAATTGACCCGCCGGTTCAATCGCCGGTTTTCCGGTTGGACCGCTAAACCACTAACTCAGTCTTCTCACCAGTTCAATAACCGGTCTGGTTTTTAAAACTATGCATTTTTCAGATGGGTCCAGCAACTGCTATCAAACTTTAGCTCGGTACCGTCGACAGCTGCAATATAATATTATTTTTTCATAAAAAAATTTAAATTTAAATTAGTATTATATTAAAATATAAAGTATAGATAAAATATGATATTTTTTAAAATAAAAAAATACTTTTCCTCTGAAAATATATTGTTTAAACAATACAAAAAATAATACTTTTAATAAATATATAAAACTCTCAGTACAGAAAAAAAATTTAAAAACTAAAATTTTATTATTATTATTATTTTGACCAAAATTATATTTTTAATTAGGTTTGATATTTGGTGTTTGCGTCTTTACATTTTGAATTACAATGGAAAAAGAAACATTATCAACTTGTAGCATGTATGATAGCTTTCTTGCACATCTTTTTTAGGGAAAAAAAAGTACGTAGCCATCGACATCCGACGCAGCCAGAGGTGGCGTGACAGCGGACTATCTGTTAAAAAAAAAAAGTTGTTATAAAATTTTGAAATGGAAAACCTTTGATAATGAAAACGAATGATTAGAAAAAGTATTTAAAATGTAATAAATTTATTTATGTATGTAACTATATTGATTTTTTTGTAATAAAGAATAAAATGATAATTTATTTTATTATATTTTTTTAATACAGTTACACAAATATAATGATTTGTTATGTTCTAAACTTTTTTTTTTTCGAAACTTCCCATCAAAAAATTCATAATTTTAGCAACAACGATAATATGAATAAAAATGAGAATATTTTACAAACAAATTAAAATAAAAAAAAAAAGACTTGTTGTTCAAGTCAATGTTTAAAAAATCAGACCGGACAGGCTGGTCTGATTGGTTGAACTAGCGACCGACCGAAGGTCCGGTCCAGTTTATGTAAAATTTGAAGGGTGACTCGGACCGGTTAAAATCAGTAAAAATCGATACAAATTGGACAGTTTGGACCGGTTCAATGAGACTGAAAAAGTCATAAATATAAGTTGATTTCAAATATTATTTAAATTATAATTTAAGTATTAAATTTAATTAAAAATTTAATTTAGTCCTTAAAATTAAAAAAATTAATATTTAACCACTATCTATAATTATTACTTTTTAAATTACTTTTATACATATATATATTATTAAATATCAGTTCAACCAGTTTAACCGGTTAAATTTTGATTCACTAATATTTTCGATTCGATAACCAATCTGATTTTCACAACCTTAACAAATTCAAAATTTTATTTTGATAATTTTCTTATGGTGGAACCACGGGATAAGGATTTTTTTAGTCCTAAATCTTTAGGTTTTTTTATGTTTGAGTCCTAAACCTTTTTGACATTTCATTTAAGTCCTAAACTTTTTGATTTTCTACCAAATTAGTCCCTCTGTTTAACAAAAGTGATCAATCTATTAAAAAATAATTTTAACTTTACAAAAAATTATTTAAAAAAGATTAAATATATGAATTGAATGTCTTTTTTATAAAAAAATATACATGTTGCCTATTTAATTCGTATATTTGTTGATTAAAAAAATATTTAATATTCATATTTTGTTGATAAAAAAAATATTTAACTCATGTATTTAAGCTTTTTTAAATAATTTTTATTAAATTAAACTCACTTATTAATAGATTGACTATTTTTCGTAATTTAAAGGACTGATATAGTAAAAAATTAAAAGATTTAGGACTCAAATGAAATGTTAAAAAGGTTTAGGACTCAAACGTAAAAAAATCTAAAGGTTTAGGACTTTAAAAATATTTATCCCGTGGAACCACTGTCTGTCTTGATAATGTCCACTGCCTCTATCCCTGTACTGGAGCCCTTTCTTTTTTTTTTTTTGTTTCATTAACAAAAGGACAACTGAAATAGAGCCACAGTTACGTCAAAAACAAAAGAAATATAGCCACAGAGAGAGAAAGAGCGAGAATAAATTGATGGGGACGCTAAAAAAAAAAAAGAGTTTTATTAAGAAGATATAGCAAATAGGATACTTATTAATTTCTCTTATTTTTGGTCAGCAAAATTTATTTATAATTTATCTTTGCACAAATTTATTTTTTTTATCTTTTATTTTAAGTAAATTTTATTTATTGTATAGTATAAGATTATAAATAAATTATACTTATCAAAAAATATGAGTGAAATTATAAACTCAAGTAAATAGATATAAAGTAGTTATAAGAATACATTTATTCTTTAAAAAGTAATAAAAATTTATTTTTTTAAAACTGAATTCTATATATTTTTAATATTACTTTTAATTTACTTAATACTACTTTAAATTTTCATTTTAAAAAAATTTGCTAAGAAAACTTTTTATTATTTATGATAGCTTTATAATCATGTTTTGTATCTCTTAGTTTTTCCTTAAAAAAAGCATGCCGTACGAATTTTTGATAACTTTCTATTATTTATGGCAGCTTTATAACCACCTTTTTTTTCTTTAATTTTTCCCCAAAAAAAAAAAAAAAAGTAAGCCGTATAACTAATTATATCCTTTGAGTAGGTAAATATAGACTTTGTTCAATGCAAGCAGGCGCCACTGTCGAATCAGGGGAAGCAATAAAAGTGTGAAATTATCAACTGGATGGCTAAATCTAACGAAGAAATATATGTTGTTTTCTTCTCTCTCATAAAGAGTTGCAAAAAATGTTTTTTAATTTTTTTTATATTTTTTTAATCCGTGTCACCAAAAGTATGGTGGCAACAAGCTTTGGGAATTTGGATCTTTGGATCATTCTTTTCCGATTCTGTAGGTAGAAATAGAATAATCATTATTTTACGTGGACATTTTTGTAATGCTGATCATGTAATTAGTGTGTGAAAGCTGCAATTAACTTTTAGAGTTTAAAATTAATTGTTGCAATCCAATTAGTTATTGGCATTACATCGAAGTACAAAGCCAAACTTTCAAACGTCACCTCTTAGACATTCACACCCATTAGCTAATCGGCGTGCGAATAAAATAGGGAAAAAAAATAGGAATATAGAAAGACCAAGACGGCTCAAGAAGTAGACAGAAATAAAAAAAGACTATGGTTGAAGATTGATCAGCTGGGCATCGCATGGGCAGTTCGCAGTTCCAGGTTCAATCAAAGTACGAGATGGGATAAAGAAAGACTCAAGTTGAAATTTGACCCGGCTATATGATGTGCTGCTTCAAATTCAATTTTTATTGTATCTTCTATTTCCAAAGCATTTTCCTTTTCTTAAAATCATGTGTAAATAGCTGATTAATAGGGAATCGCATCTATTAAATTGGAAAAATGAAATGTTATAAACTTATAGCATGTTTCTCTAACTTAGACTAACAGGTACTGTAATTAAAAGCAATCACTATATTGAAGTAGATGACAAGTGCAAAGTGAGAGGAAACCTAAATTATTTGAGAAATTTTAGTTGAAAAACATTTACAATGAAATTTTGCTGATATAAATTATTTGGACTAAAATACCCCTTTTTTAACTTTTGTTTTACGTTCGTTCTTCACGCAGTTCCTTCGGTGCTTCTCCGCTCTTCACACGTCACTCTACTCTTCCCTTTGGTGCTTCTCCACTAATTGTCCTCTCAATTCTACCACCTCTTATCTACGATTTAGCAACGTGAGTTTATTATCTTCTTTTCTTTCTTTTTTTCTTTCGTTCTCTCTTGATTTCTTGTTTTTTTTTTTTTCTCTCGATAGCTGCTCTACTGATTAGCATATGTTTTTTGTTTTTTTATCAAATTATCTTGTTAGATAATAATGGATATTGCAGAATTCATTGTATATTAACATGACAAAATTGCTACTAGCACAAATAATCATTAGAATTAATCCATGAGATTCTCCGTAAACCGTTTGTTTTTTTTTTTTTTATGTCAAATTATCTTGTTTTTTTTATCAATATGTATGTTGCCTCGTGGTGCTCCTCTTGCCTTGATAGATTTATACATAAACAATGTTGTATGTACATATTGGTGCTAAGAAGGAATTATATTATTTTTGCAGTCCAATTGTATTTTCTGCAAAATCTGGTCTAGTTTTCTTCTAGCTCCTATATGTTTTGCAACCCAGTTGTATATACATATATGTTGTATGTTCTATGGGCCTGTTATTTTGTTTAGAAAATTAGAAAAGCACCGATTACCCCGTTGGCTTCTCATTATTGATTTGTACTATTGAATTTATCTATATTTTAAATTTTTTAATAAATTAAAGTATTTTATTTTATGTGTAGGAAATAATATTAGTAGTTACTAATAAAAATAAGACAATATATTAGTTTCTATATGAAATTTCATTAAATATATTTCTTAAAGTTCTTTAAGAAATTACTATTTTTTTTGTCTAAAAAAATAACTTATTGCATTAAAAAAAAAAAAGATAAGATAACAGTCTCTTCGGTAAGTGTAGTTCATAGACATATAAGTTCAGTTCATCAGTTGCAAATTACAAGAATATATATACAAAATAATCATTTTATAATTTGAACAGCAAACAGCAAACAGCAAATATCAATCTAACCAAATACTGTAATTTCATTTTAGCAATCAGTAACAGCAATCAGTAATCAGTAATAGCAATCAGTAACTACAACAGTAATAATTAACAGGTAAGCCAAACAGGCCCTAAGGCTGGCCATCTCACGGGCAATTCGCAATTCCTGATTCAATCAAGAACTAGATAGGAATAAAGAAACACTCAAGTTAAAATTTGACCTGGTCAAATTCAATTTTTATTGTATCTTCTTTTTCCAAAGCATTTTCCTTTTATTAAAATCATGTGTGAATAGTTGATTAATAAGGAATCACATCTATTAAATTGGAAAAATGAAATGTTATAAACTTGCAGCATGTATCTCTAACTTAGACTAACGGGTACTCCAATTAAAAGCGATCACTATACTGAAGTAGATGATAAGCGCAAAGTGAGAGGAAAACCTAAATTATTTGAGAAATTTTAGTTGAAAAAGATTTACAATGATTATGTTTTACATCTAACCTAGCATACAACAGAATGAAATGACGAAAAATTTTTTGTATAGCTGATCCAAATTAAATTTAAGATAAAGAGTTTATTATTATTGTATGTATGAAGGCTTTCTTGGATTTCTTTCTTCATTGAAAAGGACAACCGAAATGCAACCAAAAGAAAAGGAGAGAGAGAATTAAATTAATGGGAAAACTGAAAAAAAAAATGAAAAAAATTATCCTTTGTGAATTTTTTTTTTAAAAAAAAAAGAGAGGGGGAGAGCGATATTTCAACAAACATTGCTGCATATCGTGTGAGAGTGATATTAAAGTCTGTTGTTGCTTGAGCGTGACATTTTTAAAAGTTAATAGCATATTAAGGGCTGATCAAAGTAAATTCAGAGAGATATGTGGCTTGTTGCATATGTTTAAAATTCAGCATGGGTGTTGCTAATTGGTGTTACTTACTATTGTTGCTGATGAAAATAATGTTTGGTTAAATATGTTATTAATTAAATAATAAAATAATTATTTTAGATTTTTTTTTGTATAAAATAGTTATTAAATGTGTGGCTTATGATCAACCAAAACTAATAATTAATATATATAAAAAAATTAATCGAAATATTTTTTTTGGTTAAATTAATATTAGCTTTATAAATAATTATATCCTTTGAGTAGGTATATATATATAGACTTTATTCAATACAAGTAGGCGCCACTGTCGAATTAGGGGGAAGCAATAATAAGCCAAATGTGAAGTTATCAACTGGACGGCTAAATCTAACAAAGAACTATATGTATGTAACTGTATTGATTTTTTTTGTAATAAAGAATAAAACGATAATTTATTTTATTATATTTTTTCAATACAGTTATTTGTTATGTTCTAAACTTTTTTTTTTCGAAACTTCCCATCAAAAAATTCATAATTTTACCAACAACGATAATATGAATAAGAATGAGAATATTTTAAAAACAAATTAAAACCAAAAAAAAAAATGACTTGTTGTTCAAGTCAATGTTTAAAAAATCAGATCGGACAGGCTGGTCTGATCGGTTGAACTAGCGACCGACCGAAGGTCCAGTCGAGTTAATGAAAAATTTGAAAAGTGACTCGGACCGGTCAAAATCGGTAAAAATCGATAAAAATTAGACAGTTTGGACCGGTTCAATGAGACTAAAAAATTCATAAATATAAGTTGATCTCAAATGTTATTTAAATTATAATTTAAGTACTAAATTTAATTAAAAATTCAATTTAATCCTTAAAATTAAAAAAATTAATATTTAACCAATATCTATAATTATTATTTTTTAAATTACTTTTATACATACATATATTATTAAAAATCAATTTGATCGGTTTAACCGGTTGAATCTTTATTCACTAATATTTTCGATTCGATAACCGATCTGATTTTGACAACTTTAACAAACTCAAAATTTTGTTTTGATAATTTTCTTATGGCGGAACCACTGTCTGGCTTGATAATGTCCACTGCCTCGATCCCTGTATTGGAGCCCTTTCTTTCTTTTTTTTTGTTTCATTAACAAAAGGACAACTGAAATATAGCCACAGTTATGTCAAAAACAAAAGAAATATAGCCACAGAGACAGAAAGAGCGAGAATAAATTGATGGGGACGCTAAAAAAAAAAAAGAGTTTTATTGAGAAGATATAGTAAATAGGATACTTATTAATTTCTCTTATTTTTGGTCAGCAAAATTTATTTATAATTTATCTTTGCACAAATTTATTTTTTTTATCTTTTATTTTTAGTGAATTTTATTTATTATATAGTATAAGATTATAAGTAAATTATACTCATCAAAAAATATGAGTGAAATTATAAACTCAAGTAAATAAATATAAAGTAGTTATAAGAATACATTTAGTCTTTAAAAAGTAAAAAAAATTTATTTTTTTTAAAACTGAATTCTAAATATGTTTAATATTACTTTTAATTTACTTAATATTACTTTAAATTTTTATTTTAAAAAAATTTGCTAAGAAAACTTTTTATTATTTATGATAGCTTTATAATCATGTTTTGTATCTCTTAGTTTTTCCTAAAAAAAAAAAGCATGCCGTTCGAATTTTTGATAACTTTCTATTATTTATGGCAGCTTTATAACCACCTTTTTTTTCTTTAATTTTTCCCCAAAAAAAAAAAAAAAAAAGTAAGCCGTATAACTAATTATATCCTTTGAGTAGGTAAATATAGACTTTGTTCAATGCAAGCAGGCGCCACTCTCGAATCAGGGGAAGCAATAAAAGTGTGAAATTATCAACTGGATGGCTAAATCTAACGAAGAAATATATGTTGTTTTCTTCTCTCTCATAAAGAGTTGCAAAAAATGTTTTTTAATTTTTTTTATATTTTTTTAATCCGTGTCACCAAAAGTATGGTGGCAACAAGCTTTGGGAATTTGGATCTTTGGATCATTCTTTTCCGATTCTGTAGGTAGAAATAGAATAATCATTATTTTACGTGGACATTTTTGTAATGCTGATCATGTAATTAGTGTGTGCAAGCTGCAATTAACTTTTAGAGTTTAAAATTAATTGTTGCAATCCAATTAGTTATTGGCATTACATCGAAGTACAAAGCCAAACTTTCAAACGTCACCTCTTAGACATTCACACCCATTAGCTAATCGGCGTGCGAATAAAATAGGGAAAAAAAATAGGAATATAGAAAGACCAAGACGGCTCAAGAAGTAGACAGAAATAAAAAAAGACTATGGTTGAAGATTGATCAGCTGGGCATCGCATGGGCAGTTCGCAGTTCCAGATTCAATCAAAGTACGAGATGGGATAAAGAAAGACTCAAGTTGAAATTTGACCCGGCTATATGATGTGCTGTTTCAAATTCAATTTTTATTGTATCTTCTATTTCCAAAGCATTTTCCTTTTCTTAAAATCATGTGTAAATAGCTGATTAATAGGGAATCGCATCTATTAAATTAGAAAAAATAAAATGTTATAAACTTATAGTATGTTTCTCTAACTTAGACTAACAAGTACTGTAATTAAAAGCAATCACTATATTGAAGTAGATAACAAGTGCAAAGTGAGAGGAAACCTAAATTATTTGAGAAATTTTAATTGAAAAACATTTACAATGATTATGTTTCACATCTAACATAGTGCACAACAAAAACGAAATGACGAAAAAAAAAAATATAACTAATCCAAATTAAATTTAAGATAAAGAGTTTATTATTATTGTACGTGTGAAGGCTTTCTTGGATATTTTTTTCTTCATTGAAAAGGACAACCGAAATGCAACCAAAAGAAACGGAGAGAGAGAATTAAATTAATGGGAAAACTGACAAAAAAAAAGAAAAAAAATTATCCTTTGTGAAAATTTAAAAAAAAAAAAGAGAGAGAGGGGGAGAGAGATATTTCAACAAACATTGCTGCATGTCCTGTGAGAGTGATATTGAAGTCTGTTTTTGCTTGAGTGTGATGTTTTTAAAAATTAATAGCATATTAAGGGCTGATTCAAAGTAAATTCAGAGAATATGCGGCTTGTTGCACTTGTTTACAATTTAGCATGGGTTTTGCTAATTGGTGTTATATACAATTGTTGCTGATGAATAAAATATTTGGTTAAATATGTTGTTAATTAGATAATAAAATAATTATTTTAGATATTTTTTTTTGTATAAAATAGTTATTAAATGTGTAGCTTATCATCAACCAAAATTAATAATCAATATATATGTATAAATTAATTGAAATGTTTTTTTTGGTTAAATTAATATTAGCTTTATAACTAATTATATCCTTAGAGTAGGTATATATAGACTTTATTCAATACGAGTAGGCGCCACTGTCGAATTAGGGGGAAGCAATAATAAGCCAAACGTGAAGTTATCAACTGGACGGCTAAATCTAACGAAGAAATATATGTTGTTTTCTTCTCTCTCACAAACAGTTGCAAAAACTGTTTTTTTTTTAATCCGTGTCACCAAAAGTTTGGTGGCAGCGAGCTTTGGGTCTTTGAATCATTCTTTTCCGGTTATGTGGATAGAAATAGAACAATCATTACCCATTGACTAATGGGTGTGCGAATAAAATAGGGGAAAAAAATAAGAATATAAAAAGACCAAGACGGCTCAAGAAGTAGATAGGAATAAAGAAAGACTAAGCCTGACCATCTCACGGGCAGTTCGCAATTCCAGATTCAATCAATAACTAGATAGTAATAGAGAAACACTCTAGTTAAAAATTGACCTGGCTATGTCACGTGCCGTTTCAAATTCAATTTTTATTGTATCTTCTTTTTCCAAAGCATTTTCCTTTTCTTAAAATTATGTGTAAATAGCTGATTAATAGGGAATCATGATCGGGTAAAATCTTGTAAGCGTATATGATCGATCGTAGTAATAAAATTCTGGTGAATACTCCAGATATCAAATCCAAGGGAATAAAGAATTAATTATGATTTAAGTTATTTAAATTGAAAGTTTTATATTTGAGAAAATTAATAAGAAACATAATTATTAAACTAAAAATTAAGAAATTTAACTAATGAAAAATCAGAGACAATTTAATTTAAACTGAACACAAGATGGATGGTACCAGGATTATGGGTTTTCACTTAGAAGAGGTGAATTACATGAATTTTGTGGATTAATAAATTGAATGTCAATTATTCTTCTTTAGTTAGTGTTCTTTGTCAAGCAACTCTAACCGTATTCAATCTAATTGTGATCTTCTCTCGAACTCACACAAAGTAGATTAAACTCATTAAAAACATAGAATTTCTAACGATATCATATAAACTTATCTCATGTCTGATTCAAAATTCATATGTTTATCTATTTAGTGCACAATTATGTCTCATCTGTCGATCTCAACACAAATCCTATGACTACTTTCATGATGGCCAGACACAAAAGTATATTTAAGAACAAAATAGATAAATCAAATCAAGTTCTCAACATATAATAACAATATAATCAAAAGAACTATAAAATATCCACAAAAATCATATAATCTAACCCTAAATTAGGCTACATCCCTTTCGCCCTAGTTTATAGGGTTCTAGCTACTCATGCTAAAAACCAAAGATAAACAAATATCCAACATCATTAAGTTCAAAAGAAAAAGGAGGGAAAGAAAAGGAATCGAAAAACTCATTTTCGACGTCTTCGCGTTCCCCTCTTCGCTCTTTACGTTTTTTCTCTGTCTTGTGTTTACAAGAATAGTCTCCAAAAATCCTCTGTATGTTGCTGTAACTTCAGTGTTTATAGTCCCCTCAATTAATAAAATTGAAAGTCCTAAAGAATCCAAATTCGAGTCGGAAAAGGATTTGTAAATTTTGTGGACAGTTTCGACCTTGTATTTTCGGACACAAATTTCGACCCCTTCCACACAGAATCTGAAGTTCGCCAAAACATAAAAGTTCTAGCTCTATCTCTTAGCTTCGATTCGGCTTAGGAATCATTCGATTCTGACTTGTATAACGGAAATTATGGCTGAAATACTGAGTAGTGCGCAAAGCTATGAAATTCTACCCGAACCGACCACATATTAGCTTTCCAACCAAACTTTTGGTTCGGTTCTTTGGTGCTCGGCTTGTTTCTACTCCTTCAAACCCGATAAGTTCCTTTTTCCAAGCGTCAAATACTTCAGTTATGTCCAATTGTCCTACAAAGCATAAAACAAGCAACCGAAGTAGAATTTACCACAATTCACAATATTTACATAGTTAAACTATCCAAATATATATATAAATTATGCATAAATCTATGTAAATATTAAACTTATCAAATCACATCTATTAAATTGGAAAAATGAAATGTTATAAACTTGTAGCATGTATCTCTAATTTAGATTAACTGGTACTCTAATTAAAAGAGATCACTGTATTGAAGTAGATGACAAGCGCAAAGTGAGAGGAAAATCTAAATTATTTGAGAAATTTTAGTTGAAAAAGATTTACAATGATTATGTTTTACATCTAACCTAGCACACAACAGAATGAAATGACGAAAAAATTTTTGTATAGCTGATCCAAATTAAATTTAAGATAAAGAGTTTATTATTATTGTATGTATGAAGGCTTTCTTGGATTTTTTTTCTTCATTGAAAAGGACAACCGAAATGCAACCAAAAGAAAAGGAGAGAGAGAAAATTAAATTAATGGGAAAACTAAAAAAAAAAAAAGAAAAAAAATTATCCTTTGTGAATTTTTTTTTTTTAAAAGAGAGGGGGAGAGTGATATTTCAACAAACATTGCTGCATATCGTGTGAGAGTGATATTAAAGTCTGTTGTCGCTTGAGCGTGACATTTTTAAAAATTAATAGCATATTAAGGGCTGATTCAAAGTAAATTCAGAGAGATATGTGACTTGTTGCATATGTTTAAAATTCAGCATGAGTGTTACTTATTAGTGTTATTTACTATTGTTGCTGATAAAGATAATGTTTGGTTAAATATGTTATTGATTATATAATAAAATATTTATTTTAGATATTTTTTTTTGTATAAAATAGTTATTAAATGTGTGGCTTATGATCAACCAAAACTAATAATTAATATATATAAAAAAATTAATCGAAATATTTTTTTTGGTTAAATTAATATTAGCTTTATAACTAATTATATCCTTTGAGTAGGCATATATAGACTTAATTCAATACAAGTTGGCGCTACTGTCGAATTAGGGGGAAGCAATAATAAGCCCAATGTGAAGTTACCAACTGAACAGCTATATCTAACGAAGAAATATATGTCGTTTTCTTCTCTTTCACAAAGAGTTGCAAAATATATATATATATTTTTTTGTTTTTTAATCCGTGTCACCAAAAGTTTGGTGGCAGGAAGCTTTGGGTCTTTAGATAGAAATAGAATAATCATTATTTCACCTGGACATTTTTGTAATGCCGATCATGTGAATAGTGGGGACAAGCTGTAGTGAACTTTAGAGTTTAGAATCGAATGTTGTAAACTAATTAGTTATTGGCATTACATCGAAGTGCAAAATGATACTTTCAAATCTCACCTCTTATACATTCACACCAATTGGCTAATGGCCGTGCGAATAAAATAGGGAAAAAATAATAATAATATAGAAAGACCTAGACGACACAAGAACTAGATAGGAATAAAGACAGACTAAGGTTGAAGCTTGACCGGCTGGCCATCGCATGGGCAGTTTGCAGTCCCAGATTCAATCAAATACTAGTGGGATAAAGAATAAAGAAAGACTTAAGTTGAAATTTGACCTGGCTATATGATGTGCTGTTTCAAATTCAATTTTTATTGTGTCTTCTTTTTCCAAAGCATTTTCCTTTTCTTAAAATCAGGTGTGAATAGCTGATTAATAATGAATCACATCTATTAAATTGAAAAAATAAAATGTTATAAACTTTTAGCATGTATCTCTAACTTAAATTAACGCGTACTCTAATTAAAAGCGATCACTATACTGAAGTAGAAAACAAGTGCAAAGTGAGAGGAAAACCTAAATTATTTGAGAAATTTTAGTTGAAAAACATTACAATGATCATGTTTTACATCTAACCTAACGCACAACAGAACCAAATGACGAAAAAAATTTTGTATAGCTGATGCAAATTAAATTTAAGATAAAGAGTTTATTATTATTGTATGTATGAAGGCTTTCTTGGATATCTTTTTCTTCATTGAAAAGGACAACCGAAATGCAACCAAAAGAAAAGGAGAGAGAGAATTAAATTAATGGGAAAAAATAGGGAAACTTTCAAATCTCACCTCTTATACATTCACACCCATTGGCTACTGGGCGTGCGAATAAAATAGGGAAAAAAAAATAGGAATATAGAAAGACCAAGACGACTCAAGAACTAGATAAGAATAAAGAAAGACTAAGGTCGAAGCTTGACGAGCTGGCCATCTCATAGGCAGTTCGCAGTTCCAGATTCAATCAAGAACTAGATGGGAATAAAGAAACACTCAAGTTAAAATTTGACCTGGCTATATCATGTGCCGTTTCAAATTCAATTTTTATTGGATCTTCTTTTCCCAAGGCATTTTCCTTTTCTTAAAACCATGTGTGAATAACCGATTAATAGGGAATCACATCCGTTGAAGTGGAAAAATGAAATGTTTTAAACTTGTAGCATGTATCTGTCATTTAGACTAACAAATGTTTTAATGAAGAGATATCACTACACTTAAGTAGGTGACGATACAGCAGAATGACAGAAAAATCTCAATTATTTGAGAATTTTTTAGTTGAAAAAAATTTACAATGATTATGTCTCACGTCTAGCACAACAAAACAAAATGACGAAAATTGATCGTTTAGTACAGAGGAAAAGGATACATCCAGTAATGAGTGAGGACAAGTGGCAAGAAAATTGACTGGTTAGTGTAGAGGAAAAGGATACATTCATTCGCATTGCCTAATGGGCGCGCGAATAAAAAAGGGAAAAAATTAGGAATAACAAAAGAGCAATATACATGTTTCAAATATTTTTATTTTGAGTAGCGTATCAGTTAAAAGAATAATTGATATTTTTAAAATAAAACTGATAATTTTTAAAATATAAAATTAATAAATATTTTAAAAATATTAATTTTAATTTTAAAAATATAATCACAATTTTAACTAAAATACCGCCTCAAAAAAATAAAATCGGAATATCTAACTTTTTTTTCATAACAAAAGACGGAGACGAGTCAAGGACGAGGTAGGAATAAAGAAAGACTAAAAGTTGAAGTTTCACCAGGTTCTATATCATGTAGTGCTTTCTAATCTCTCCCAATCGAATCCACCTTTTCTGTTCCATTCGCATCTCCCTGTAAGCTCAATCTTTTTCGCAACAAGTTCACAATGAATGATGATGATGTATGCACCATTCTACATATCATTTACCTATCTGCATCTTCGGGTGCCCTATATGGAAAAAATGCCCAGGACATTACGAGGCCACCACAGACAGTGCCTGAAGATAGCCCCATAGCCACTACTAGCACTGCCACAAGCGAGGGGAAAAAACTGGACGGACCGGCAGGTGAGACGGCAACTCAAGTTACTGTTCTCCAATAAAATAATATCTATTTTACACTATGCATAAGTTACTGTATACAGGATAAAAAAATAAAATTATCAATTTTTTCCCTGTTTCTACAGTGCCACGGCAGCGACAAGGCGGAGATCCCCGTGCCGGTAGCAGCTATAGCGAAATTGGCAAAGGGAGCACCAGTGAGGATGATCATGAAAGCCATGGGCCGCTAAGAAATAGGTTGAAGAAGCTTGAGAATGATCTTGTGGACATCACTCACGGCTTCCACGGGGTGAGCGACGTCACAAAACATGCCAGCACCCTATTCAAGACTCTTCAATACCAAGCCGACGTGTTGCAGTCCGTTTGCAAGGATATGCTTTTGGCCCCTGGTGGCAACACTACCTTCTCTGCTGGCCAACTCAAGGCCTGCGTTGACAGGATGGTTGATGCAGTCTTAATGTTGAAGCCAGAAATGCCTCGTGCAGTAACTTTAAGAGTGCAAAGTGCGTCCGATTTGATAAACCATTTGCTTAAATTGCCTGCTTATCAAGAGTCTCATGTTCGCAAAGCTTTCCAAGATTTTGAGAAGAATTATATGAGTCTCGATCAGAAATCCCAACAGTGTTTGTTCTGCTTCTCAGCGTTTCCTGTGGATTATGTTGTGCCAAAGACACTATTAAAGTACTGGTGGGTTGGAGAGGGCTTGATAGACATAGGTCCTCAAGCTGATGGTGGCAAAATCGCAGAGGAACTTGCTAACGAGATTGTGAAGAAATTCTTGGAGTTTGAGTTCGTTGAGCCAATTACAGAGAAGGGTAGATTTGTTGGGCTTCGAATGCATACCGTTATTCGTTATGCAGTTGCCTATCTTGCAGAGAGAGCCAATTTCTTTGCTTTTGATTTCGAATGGAATACCACCGCAGACTTGCAATTGTGCCAAAGGGCGTGCTGGATAGAATCTGCTAATGATACTCATAGGCCACCGTTGGTTGAAGGGCATAAACAGTTCATCAAAGCCGCTCGGTTGCATCCAGAGAAACTACGATCCCTACTCAATATCAGTTGTTACCCAGTTGATAATACGGGGAAATTGTTCGAGAAAATGAGGAATGTCAATGTTCTTGTCCTGAGAGTGAAAAATAGAAACGAATGGAGCATTCAACTACCTCATGACAAATGCTTAAAGTGGTTGAAAGGTATGAAGCATTTGAGATTCCTTTTCCTCGAAAACTTTCTTACGCGTACGAACGAGTTCCTTGCGGCTATTGAGAAGCTCCAAAACTTGAGAATTTTGGCTCTCAACAACTTTCTGTTGTATTCTTATATATATCCAAACGGAAAAAAATCACTGCAAAGGTTAACACACTTGGAGCTTAATTACTACCTCAATGTGAAATTTGACTCAGACGCTTATGTGAAATTTCGGTACCATAATTTGACCAAAGTGATAGGAGAACTCGGAGAACTCCAAGTTCTGAAGGGATTTCACATTACGGATGATTCTTGTAAGCTCTCTGATTTAGTAGGGTTGAAGAAATTGAGGAAATTGGGCATCATTGTATGGGTAGATTACTTTCCTCTACCTCGAGATTTGGATGCGCTCAGGCAGATTACGTCCCTTCAAAAACTTGAAATTATTTGGAAACGTAATATCCGAAGGATGTTGTTGGGGCCTGCGCCACAAGAAGAATTGCAGAGTGGAATGATCCCGAAACTTCCCTCGGGTTTGCAGAAACTGAGTCTCAGGAATTTTCCCAATGCCATAGCTCCTGATTGGCTGTCGGCTGGACCATTGAAGAGCCTCAAGAAGCTGTACATCAACAAGAGCAATCTACATGAGCTGGGAGAAAATGACAAGTGGAAAGTCAAGATTCTACGTCTCACAAACTTGCCATATTTTCGTATGGATTGGAGCAGATTAAAGGTTGAATTTCCCCACTTGATTTACTTGGAAATAAATGAATGTCGCAACCTAAGATCGTTCCCCCTCGATGGAAATGGAGTGTGGCTTAAAGAGAAAATGCCCACAGAGGAGTTGTTGCAAGAATTGGGATTCAGTTGGTCATTCCTTGCTACCTATAAAACCATATAATTAACGTGTATGATGTTCGAATCACACACTCCACTGATTTATCATTTGGTGGTGGGTTTTCCTTGACAGTTATCGTGCTTCCTGCTATGTTTCTTCATTTTTCTCTGGATTGTTTGCCTACTATATGGCGGGTATACTCCGCTGATAAAAAACGGAGGATGCAAATTTATTTCACTGCTTGTTTGTAAATTGTAACAATAATAGTACTTGTGGCTCCAACAACAGATTGTGATTCTGATTGTTGCTTAATCGATTTCCATCTGCAAATTTGATTTCGACTTCTTTCACAAGATAAGTTAAACCTGTTTTGTTTGATTCACATGTGTTTTAGATCTATTTAAAGTTTTTTGGAGCGAAAAAAAAAAATCAAAAACTTAAAATTCCTTCAAACTACATATCGAAGTGCCAATAATTTTTAGTTTTTTGATTTTGGCATTCTTTGAAGAACGGAAGCTATAGCTTTCTTTTATCCAAATATGAAGATGATAGAGAATCCCATTCTATCCCTTTTCATTTAGTTGTTGCTCCCTTGCATACAGGCCTTGTTTTAAGACATTCTATTTCACTTCCCCAACTGCGGATCCTAGAAAACAAACTTACTTAATCTATAGACATATAAAAGAACATATTTTATAAATTACATAGACACACACTTTATATGATACAAAGGGTTAATTATATCAAAAATTTGAAAGCTGGTGAGAACCAAAAATGGTGGGACGTGAGGGTTTAATGCTGATGCTAGCAAATATATCTTTTTTTGAACAAGGCACCAAAAAAAGGGGTTGTCTCGGCTTTGACCTACGGATCCGATGATCAACATATTCACTATAGATCTTTTTTTGCTGTTAAAATAAAAAAATACTAGCAAATGTAGTACAATATCCCAGGATAATGTGAACGCAGTCCAGTTTTAGTATCCCCGGAGCAATTTTGACATTGTTGCCAGGAGGCAAGCCAAGCCAACGTCAGAAATAGAATAACAGCTTCAGCGGTTCCATTATATATCTGGACGAATTTGTTGGAAAAAATTTTCATAATACAATTATATAAATTTATTGTGTAACCATATTTATTACAGATACAATAAAAAAAATGAAAAAAAAATCACTTCTTTTGTCGTTATATAATTAATCTATGTATTTACAAAAAGTTTTCTACCTAATTGTATTACAGAAGTTATTCCGGAAACTTTTCCCCCAAAGATACTTGTTTCCATATTATACAGGGACACAAGAATTTGACCCATGATTTACAAGTCACCGCGACAAAACGGCCTACGGCAACAGTTTTATACCGGCGGTCTTAAAACCGCTGTTTAAAAAAACTTATGCAGCGGTTTCTATGTGTCAGATTTGAAAAATGCTGCATATAGTCTTTTACACAGAGGTTTTATTTCGGTAGTTACTTTTATGCAACGGTTTTGAGCAATAATTTTGAGCGGCAACTCAAATAAACACGGGATAAAACATGAGATTAGGAGTTCTATTAAAACATGAAATTTCAAAACAAAGGTTTAATTTGAGTGTTCTAGAGTAGTTTTTTGAAAGTGTGAATTAGAATAGCACAATTGTAGTTAATATAACTGTCCTGATTAATTTAATACAATGGTCAATGGCATTATCACCATGGATAACACTTGGTGTTTTCACTTAATTAATTTTAAAGTAGTTATACAAACTCATCAATAATATTTGATAATTATTCTGTTTTTTATTTTTTCTTAAATTCAATCATCTAAAGACCATATAACTTTAAGCTATTTTGAAATTATTTAAGTGAAATCACTAAATTTTTTTCTGTTATAATAGTAACTCCACAACTGCTATTTAAAAAAGGAAATAATAACTAAGGTTCGAATCTCCGCAAGTGCAACTCTCTTTTGGTAAAAAGATGAGTGCTCTCTACAATTGAAAATGATTGAATGCATTGTGTGTTCCAGACTCAACGATCACTGTGGTCTCTCATGGTAAAGGCTCACTCAATCCCATTAGTCATTAGGTAGTAGGTCTTTTCGTATAGGGGTTGGTTAAACATAGACGTAACAGTCTGATAAGGCCAGCTTCAACCCACAAGTGTGATAATTGACATATCCGTAGTGCAATTTTTTTTTTTATTTTGTTAAAAATAAGATAACAATGAAGTATATTCCTAGTATGCCAAAATAAAAAAGAAATAGTTGTAATATAAAATTGGCTTGAGGATTGCGCATAATGCAAGTGGTTGGCAACAGTGACTGCTAACTACAAACTCTAGGAATCTCTAGACTTGGCCCTCACAGTTCACTTCTTCTGCAATTGCTCTACTAGCTCTCTCAAGCTACATATATATATATATATATATATATATATATATATATATATATATATAAAGTTGGCCAGTAACATGGTAGTACAAACTATAAAAAAGGTTGCTTGTAAGAATTCAATTCTAAGCATTTTAAGGTCAATTACAGTTAATCTCAAGCATTATATTTAAGATTTCAATTCAAAGTTTTTGGTTCGCAAGAACTAAGATTTAAAGTATAGTTTAGGTAAATCCTTCGATTCCAAAAAATTAAATAAATTAAATTTTTTTAATTTATTATTAAATTTCTAGTTAATTAATTTATATTTATAAATCATAATTTACATTTAGTAACGTATTATAACTATTCAAATATCACGACTGTCAAAGTAATTTGACTAATCTCTTAAGTGTACGGTCTCACAGTGTAATTCAATATTTATTTCATATTAATGCTCCAATTAGACATTGTCTATTCCGTATAGTAAATATATGAATGAATTTAGTCTTTAAAAAGTAATAAAAATTTTATTTTTTTTTCCAAATGAAATTCTAAACATACTTAATACTACTATAAATTTACTTAATATTGTCTTAAGTCTTAATTTAAAACAATTTACTAAAAAGACTTTCTGTTATTTATTATAACTTTATTACTACTTTATAACTATTTTTTATGTCTCCTAGTTTTTCCTAAAAAAAGTAAGCCTTAAGAATTTTTGATAACATCCCCATTGTTGGCTAAAAAAAAAAGATGTCAATAAACATCGCTGTATGTCATATGAAGGTGAGATTGAAGTATGCGTTTGCAGGATCGTGACAACTTTAGGAATTAACAACATTTTAAGGGCTGATTTATTGTAAATTGACCGGGTGAAATCCTGCAAGCGTACAGGGCCGATCGTAGTAATAAAACCTGGTGAATACTCCATGTGTCGAACCCAAGGGAACAAAGAATTAATTATGATTTAAGTTAATTAAGCTGAAAGTTTTATGTTTGAGAAAATTAATAAGAAGTAGAATTATTAAACTAAAAATTAAGGAATTTAACTAATGGAAAATCAGAGGCAAATTAATTAGAACTAAACAAGATAGAGGGTACCAGGGCTATGGGTTTTCACCTAGAAGGGGCTGAATTACATGAATTTTGTGGATTAATGATTTGAATGTCAATTCTTCTTCTTTAGTTAGTGTTCTTTCTCAAGCAACCTTAACCGTATTCAATCTATTTGTGATCTTCTCTCGAACTCACACAAAGTAGATTAACCCATTAAGAACAGAAAATTTATAATGACATCATATAAACTTATCTCATGTCTGACTCAAAGTTCATATGTTTATCTATTTAGTGCACGATTATATCTCATCTGTCGATCTCAACACAAATCCTATGACTACTTTCATGATGGCCAGGCACAAAAGTATATTTAAGAACAAAATAGATAAATCAACTCGAGTTCTCAACTGATAATTGCAATAAAATCAAAAGAACATCTAAACATCCACAAAATCAAATAATCCAACCCTAAACTAGGCTACATCCCTTTCGCCCTAGTTTAGGGTTCTAGCTACTCATGCTAAAAACCAAAGATAAACAAATATCCAACATCATTAAGTTCAAAAGAAAAATAAGGGAAAGAAAAGGAATCGAAAAACTCGTTTCTGATGTCTTCGCGTTCCTCCCTTATGCTCTTCTCCTCTTCGCTCTCTACACTTTTTCTCTATCTTGTGTCTACAAGAATAGTCTCCAAAAGTTCTCTAACTCTGCTGTAACTTTCGTATTTATAGTCCCCTCAAATAAGCCCTAAAGAGTCCAAATTCGAGTCGGAAAAGGATTTATAAATTTTCTGGACAGTTTTGACCCTGTATCTACGGACCCAAATTTCGACCCCTTTCACGCAGAATCCGAAGTTTGTCAAAACAGAAAAGTTGTAGCTTTATCTCTTAGATTCGATTCAGCTTAAGAATCATCCAATTCCGAGTTGTGTAGAGGAAGTTATGGCTGAAATACCGAGCAGTGCGCAAAGCTGTGAAATTCTATTCGAACTGACCACATATTAGCTATCTAACCAAACTTTTGGTTCGGTTCTTTGGTGCTTGGCTTGTTTCTACTCCTTCAAACCCGATAGGTTCCTTTTTCCAAGCGTCAATTATTTCGGTTATGTCCAATTGTCCTACAAAGTATAAAACAAGCAACCGAAGTAGAATTTACCACAATTCACAATATTTACATAGTTAAATTATCCAAATATATATAAAAATTATGCATAAACTTATGTAAATATTGAACCTATCAAATTCCCCCACACTTGAACTGTTGCTTGTCCTCAAGCAATTCAAAAATATCACATGACCTTCACGAGAATTCCATTCAAATCGAATTCTTCAAACAGTGCCTCATCAACACATTACAAAATCAATCTAAAAGTATCACTCAACACTTCACTAATCAAATATAATCAATAGCATTCTCATTTCCCACAAAACATGTTTTACATTGATTAATCATGTGCAAGAACCCTTTATTAATCAATGATAACGCTTAGCTATCGTCATGTAGAAAGTAATTATACACACTCATCCAAAATCAAAGGACAAAAATTATCTTCTCTTAAAAATATAAAACCACACAAGGGATCAATAGAAATTAATTATTTTAACTTTTTTTTTATGTAACAGAGGCTTTAATACTCTTCTCTAAATACTGACATGCTTTTTGACATGAATACCATCACTTGTGGTGTCGGTACCCGATTACTACTTCACAAACAGATATTTAGAGTGCTTTGCATACTCATAATTTGAGTTACTTTTTAACGTGAAGACCAACAATTGTAATACCGACCCCCAGTTACTCAGTAACTCAAAACAGCGGAGTAGATAACTTATTAACAACTTGCAAGCCTCGTTTTTTTTTTCTTTTTTTTTTCAATTCAATTCAATTCCTAAATTATATCCCCAAAATTCTTTAGAAGAAGAGAAGATAACGTTTGTTCAAGTACTTTAAATGAGTGTACATAATTAAAAATTATATGAAAATCTCTAAAAGCTAGCATATCTCTTTAAAAGATCATCGCACAACTTTAAAAGTAAATTAGAAATAAAAATTTTTCAAGTGGAGAACAAGTTCACTACTAACTATCTCTAACTAGCTAATGTCAAATACTACTCAAAGACCAACCTTGCATGCATTAGTACTATCATCGACGTCCAAAAATTCAACTCAAATAGAATTCAAGTGAAGCTCATGTATAATCATGCAAGCACACAAAAATTAGCATTAAAGAGCAAAAAATTTTGGCAAAAAATTCAAAATAACACATCTCCCCCACACTTAGCCAACATTGTCCTCAATGTTGCAATAAAAACATAACTGAAAAGAAAAGAAAACAAAGAGGACGAAACTACCCGGACAAAGCGGAGGAGAAAAGCAACCCTCACGTGCTCCGCCATCATCGAACAAACAACCTTAGAATCAACAACAGGAGACAAGAAAAGTAAAGACAACGAGAAGAGAACAGAGAGCAAAAATATGTGATAGCCAAAATCCTAGAAAGCAGAGAAATCTAATCCTAAAGAATCTAAATCATTGAAAAGGAAAAGCAAAAACAAAAATGACACAAGCAATAAAAAGAACTAGATGCAAGGAATCAGATAAAATCAAGGAGGAGGTGGGCAAGCTGCGAGAGCATTCATAAGTTGAAGACATTAGTGCTCTTGAGTCTCCAAATGCTGGTGCAATAATTGATAACCAAGGTAGAACCCTCTCTAATAAGAAGAAAAACCAAAAGGTTAGGGAAAATAAAATTAGAGGGCTTTAAGAGAAAGATGGGTAGAGGAAAGAAGAATGAGAGAAACTTGAAGGATAATGGATGCTTGGGTTTTGGATATGGGAAAATAGAAGAAGAGATTGGTGAATGAAAGGTAGGATTTGAGTAGAAGAAGGATGAATTGATTGAGATTGACTATAGAAGGGAATAGGAGAAGAAGAAGAAGAAGAAGAAGAAGAAACGTGAAAAGGTAACATTGGGTTTAAAAAAAAAAAAGTGTAAATTTTTTTTTTTTTTTACAGAATTGGACCGGACCTTGTCCGGACCTGGACCAGGTCCGGTCCCGCGGTCAGAATGGGACCGGACCTGGACGTAAATTTTTTTTTTTTCTTTTGGGTTCCCCCTTGGGTATACATATGTATATATATAAAAATATTTCAATCAACACACAAATACTCATCAAGAGAATTCTTTTCCTACTCATTCCCACCCCCACAATTAAGATAAACAATAACAATGCATCGAATAATAAGGTCAAATGTGAGGGTAAGAATTACTCCCTGAACCAAGCAGCTTGTAATTTGTTGCTTTCTAATGAACATGCTTTTCCTTCCCAAGTTCCTACACACAAAAGAAAAGAAAACAAACTAAATTAAACTTATCAATCTAATTAACATATAAAATAAACATTGGGTTGCCTCCCAACAAGCGCTATGTTTAACGTCTATAGCTAGACGTTCTTCCCTGAATTAAGAAGGATGATCTCCGAGAGGAAAAGTCTCTATCGTGCTGTAGAAATCCCTAAGAAAAGTGAGTGGGTCTTCACTCGGTAGACCATGAAATGCTGGTAGCATATTATAGAACATCGTCTTAAGCTCGTAGTTACGAGCTGCTGTACTCAGCCTGATGCAAGATGGTGAGGGCCCAATTACAGTCCTCTGGATGTCCTTCATGCTAATTCTCGCTTGCTCCCTCACCTCCTGCCCATTATTGAGTGCTTGATCTACTATCACCTGACCATCCCCTTCCATTCTTTCGGACATCTCAATTCGTTTTATGGCTCGATTTTTCTGACAAAGCTTTTCAATCTCGGGGTTCAACGGAAGGAGATTATCGCTCTTAGATGCTCGCAATTGCATAAACTACCTGCAATCACGAGAATAGATAAGCAAGTAACTAAGGAAAAAAAAAAAAAAAAAAACAAACGAATGCTAAATAAATAAAATTTAAAACTAAATTAAATAAAAAAAATAACAAAGCAAACAAGAATAACAAAAATCAAAATTAACACTCTATTCCCCGGCAACGGCGCCAAAAACTTGACCGGGTGAAATCCTGCAAGTGTACAGGGCCGATCGTAGTAATAAAACCTGGTGAATACTCCAGGTGTCGAACCCAAGGGAACAAAGAATTAATTATGATTTAAGTTAATTAAGCTGAAAGTTTTATGTTTGAGAAAATTAATAAGAAGTAGAATTATTAAACTAAAAATTAAGGAATTTAACTAATGGAAAATCAGAGGCAAATTAATTAGAACTAACCAAGATAGAGGGTACCAGGGCTATGAGTTTTCACCTAGAAGGGGCTGAATTACATGAATTTTGTGGATTAATGATTTGAATGTCAATTCTTCTTCTTTAGTTAGTGTTCTTTCTCAAGCAACCTTAACCGTATTCAATCTATTTGTGATCTTCTCTCGAACTCACACAAAGTAGATTAAACCCATTAAGAACAGAGAATTTATAATGACATCATATAAACTTATCTCATGTCTGACTCAAAGTTCATATGTTTATCTATTTAGTGCACGATTATATCTCATCTGTCGATCTCAACACAAATCCTATGACTACTTTCATGATGGCCAGGCACAAAAGTATATTTAAGAACAAAATAGATAAATCAACTCGAGTTCTCAACTGATAATTGCAATAAAATCAAAAGAACATCTAAACATCCACAAAATCAAATAATCCAACCCTAAACTAGGCTACATCCCTTTCGCCCTAGTTTAGGGTTCTAGCTACTCATGCTAAAAACCAAAGATAAACAAATATCCAACATCATTAAGTTCAAAAGAAAAATAAGGGAAAGAAAAGGAATCGAAAAACTCGTTTCTGATGTCTTCGCGTTCCTCCCTTATGCTCTTCTCCTCTTCGCTCTCTACACTTTTTCTCTATCTTGTGTCCACAAGAATAGCCTCCAAAAGTTCTCTAAATCTGCTGTAAATTTCGTATTTATAGTCCCCTCAAATAAGCCCTAAAGAGTCCAAATTCGAGTCGGAAAAGGATTTATAAATTTTCTGGACAGTTTTGACCCTGTATCTACGGACCCAAATTTCGACCCCTTCCACGCCGAATCCGAAGTTTATCAAAACAGAAAAGTTGTAGCTTTATCTCTTAGCTTCGATTCAGCTTAAGAATCATCCAATTCCGAGTTGTGTAGAGGAGGTTATGGCTGAAATACCGAGCAGTGCGCAAAGCTGTGAAATTCTATTCGAACTGACCACATATTAGCTATCCAACCAAACTTTTGGTTCGGTTCTTTGGTGCTTGGCTTGTTTCTACTCCTTCAAACCCGATAGGTTCCTTTTTCCAAGCGTCAATTACTTCGGTTATGTCCAATTGTCCTACAAAGTATAAAACAAGCAACCGAAGTAGAATTTACCACAATTCACAATATTTACATAGTTAAATTATCCAAATATATATAAAAATTATGCATAAACTTATGTAAATATTGAACCTATCATAAATCTCCTATCTTTTTTGAGGTATTTAATTTACATGAGGGCACTTTAATTAAGAATACTGTTAGGTAGTTTCATTTAGTCAGTTTTAAAATAGTTATACAATTTTATTAATAATATCTGACAATTTATCAATTTTCAATTTCTTCTCGAATTTAATGATCCGGCTGCCCAAATCACTTTTAGCAACGATCTATATACTTTATAAGTATATTGAAGATACCTTAAAAAAACCACCAATTCTTTAATTATATCCTTTTAGTAGGTATATATAGACTTTATTCAATACAAGTAGGCACTACTGTCAGAATTAGGGGGAAAGCAATAATAAGCCAAATGTGAAGTTATCAAATGGACAGCTAAATCTAACGAAGAAATATATGTTGTTTTCTTCTCTCTCACAAAGAGTTGCAAAAAGGTTTTTCTTTTTTAAACCATGTCACCAAAAGTTCGATGGCAACGAGCTTTGGATCTTTGGATCCTTCTTTTCCGGTTTTGTGGCTAAACATAGAATAATCATTGTTTCACATAAGCACTTTTGTAATGCTGATCATGTGATTAGTGGGGGCAAGATGCAGTGAACTTTAGAGTTTAGAACCAACTAGTGTAGTTTAATTAGTTATCGACATTACGTCTAAGTGCGAAGTAAAAGTTTTAAACCTCACTTCTTATTGATTTCCTCCTCATATATATATATATATATATATATATCTGTGTGTGTATTTTAATAGAAGAAAAATTGAATCTTTTTTATTTTTTTCTTACTCTATTGGTCTTGAAAGTAACTTATCTATAGCTCTTTTTCGGTTGCTTGAGGCATTTGTTGATTTGTAAACAATGTAAGCGATGCTAAAACAAAAATTTGGAGTCTTAGTTTTGTAATTTCAATAAAACAAAGAATCTGATGAATTAAATCAGCTAGAATCCGAAAAAAATTCTAAATGATGAGTTTCTTTTTTTTTTTCTATTTTAAAAAAAAAAAATTTTAAAATAAAAATACTAAAATATTCATAAAAGTGTTTTAGGCGTGTTCGACACATCTCTTTGTCGTGTTCAACATGCGTGTCCGATTTTTTTTTTTCAAAATTTTTTTGTCAGACACTTCTGGGTGTATCCGACACGTGTCCGAGGTGTCCAAAATGTGTCTGACACTTGCACGGCTTCAAACTTGGAGTGTCCGGGCATTCTAGCTTAAAACCATGTGCAAGGATGTGCAGATACTCTCTTTGAGAGAGGTATGATATATTCGATATGTGTTGGACACAGACACGTGTCTGAGATTCCTTAAACACATGTTAAAAAGTGTTCGAAAAGTAATTTTGAAAACAAAAATTAGGACAAGTATGTTGGATACGGAAATGAGGTGTGTCAGACACTATTAAGACACATTTTGAAAAAAAATTAAAAAAATTAAAAAAAGTAATGATGGAGACGTCCTCCTCCTTCTTTTTTTTCTTTTTATTTTCTATGTTCTATCTTTTGGTTTTCAAAAGAGGTGCATTCTTCTTTTTTTTATTTTTTATTTTTTTGGTTTTTAAAAAGGCACTAAGAAGAGAAGGTTTATTTATTTTTTTAGGTTCTATAGCTATCTTGTGTTAATTCTATAGCTATATTTTTATAATGGTGATCATGTGATTAGTGGGGACAAATTGGAGTAAACTTTGGAGTTTATAATCAACTAGTGTAGTCCAATTGCTTATCAGCATTATGTCTAAGCGCGAAGTGAATGTTTTAAACCTTTAAACCTCATTTCTCATTAATCCCCCTCTGTATATCTATATATATATATAGACACACAGTTTAGAGTAAAAGAATACATTCACAGTCATTGGCTAATGGGCGTGCGAATAACATAGGGAAAGAAAAAATAGAAATATAGAAAGACCAAGACGACTCAAGAACTATATAAGAATAAAGAAAGATTAAGGTTAATGATTGGCCAGTTGGCCATCTCATGGGCAGTTGGCAATTCCAGATTCAATCAAGAACTAGATAGGAATAAAAAAAGACTGAAGTTAAAATTTTAACTAGCTATGTCATGTGCCGTTTCAAATTCAATTTTTAATGTATCTTCTTTTCCCAAAGCATTTTCCTTTTCTTAAAACCATGTGTTAAGATGCACAGACACTACATTTTAGAGAGATATGCTGTGTCGGACATGCATCCGACAGGTCTCAAACAAGCATTGGATGCACAAATTGACTTTTGTGTTTCCTTTTCTTACATCATATACTCGAGAAGTTTTGTTTTTTTTTTTCTCTTATTTTATTTTATTTTCAATATTGTGGATAATGTTGGATAAGTGTGGGAGAGACATTAATTCTGAATTTTTGTGTTTGCTTGGTAATTTTGACTTGTGGTTGCATGATTTTACATGAGCTTCACTTGAATTCTGCTTGAATTGAATTTTTGGACGTCGATGATAGTACAAATGCATGGAAGGTTAGTCTTTGAGTATTATTTGGCATTAGCTAATTAGGGATGGTTAATTGTGAACATGATCTCAGCATAAATATTTTTTTAATTTAATTTTAAATTTGTGCGACCATCCTTTAGAAAAAAAAATGTTAGTCTTTAGAGATTTTTATATATTTTTTAATTATTTACACTCGTTTAATTGACTTAAATGAATGCTATCTTCTCTTGTTTTGAAAATATTTTGGGATATGATTTAGGTGAAAAAAAAAATAGAGAAAAGCAAAGTTATGACGCTTAGAGTTGTTAATTAATCTACTCTACTTTTTTGAGTTACTGAGTAACTGGAGGTGGATTTTACAATTGTTGATCTTCACATTAAAAGATAGCTTGAATTACGAGTATGCAAATCACTTTAAATGTCTAGCTTGTGAAGTAATAATCAAGCACCGGCAACACAAATAATGGTATTTGTGTCAAAAAGCAAGTGAGTATTTAGAAAAGAATATTACAACCTCTAATACAATTATCGAATAAAAATGAAAGAACAAAAAAGTTGAAATAATAAATTCCTATTGATCCTCGTGGTTGTGTATTTTTAAAAAGGAGATGATTTTTGTTCTTGGACTTTAGATAAATGTATGTAATTACTTTATTGATGAAGGTAACTAAATGTTATCATTGATCAATGAAGGGTCACACAATTAATCAATTAAAAACTTCTTTTGTGGAGAACGAGGACATTATTGATTATAATTGATTAGTAAAGTGTTAAATGATACTTTTGGATTACTCTAATATTGCGTTAATGAGGTACTGTTTTGACAATTTGATTTGAGTGCAATTTTGGTGAAGGATATGTCATCTTTTTTATTTATGATTGCTCGAGGACAAGTAATAGTTCAGGTGTGGGGAATTTGATAGGACCAATATTTGCATAGGTATTATGAATAATTTTATATCTAATTTGATATTAATTTATGCGAATGTTGTGTTTATTGTTGGATTTTAATTTTATTTTCTATTTATGTTTTGTAAGACGAAAGGATGCAAAAAGAAGTAATTGGCGTCGGTTTGGTCTTATTCAGATAGATTTTTTGGCTTTGTGTACTATTCGGTCTTTAAGCTATAACCTTTTCTACACGCATTGGAATTGAGAGATTGTTAAGACCAAATTAAAGGTAAGAGACATGGGTACAAATTTTATGTTTTGGCCAAATTCTGATTCAATCTCCAAGAGGGTGAAAATCAGGCCAAAAATTGAGAGTCGAAACTGTCCAAAATTTTGAAATCCTTATTATACTATGATTTGAAGTTTTAGGTTTCTAACTACAATCCTTTAAAGGTTTTTAAGGCCAACATGGGTATAAGTTTATAGAGATTCTTTTGGGAGTCTTAAACACCTTCTAGAGCACAAAACAAAGTCAAAAAGAGGAGAGGACGCAAGGAACACGAAGACAGAAGTTAGGCTTTGTACCATCTATTATCTGCACGGAGTTTTCTTTATTCCTTCTCTTTTTTTATGAACTTTTATCAATTTTACAATGTTGTTTTTCTGGTTTTAAAAGTAGGGTAAAAGATGTAGTTTAACTTGGGTAGCCTAGTTTGGGGGGGTTAAATTACTTAGTTTTTATGGATGATTTCTTATTTTTGAGTTAATATTATTATCTGACAAATAATATTGATTTGATTTATCTTTTTTGAGTTTAATGTCACTTTTATGATTGGCCACCATAAAAATAGTTTTTGAGTTATGTCAAAATTTTGAGAGATGAGACATTAACCGTCCACTAGGTAGATGAACATGCAAATTTTGATATCAAGAGATGTGATATTTGTATAACGCAAATTACTTTTTTATTCTTAATAGGCTTAATTTATTTTCATGTGATTTCAAAAGAAAATCATAAGTAGGTTAGGTACGGTTTAACTACTTAGGAGAGAGTGAAAGCTAAAGTAATAGAAATGATGTTCAAATCACGAAACCATGAAACTAATGTAGTTTACCCCCTACTAAGTGAAATCCTAACCCTAGTCTCTTTTGAATTAAAGAAACCTCAACTCTAAATTTCGTTTGTCAGTTCTTTTAGTTAATTAAATTATGCTATTTAATTGCATTAATTTTTTTTTTCAATTTCAATTTCAAATTCAGATTTTAATTTCAGTTCAATTTAGTTTTATTTTGATTAGTTTTTACAAATCTAAATTAAATTCCATTTCACGTGGATTCGACACCTGGAATACTTACTAAGATTTTTATTACTAAGGTTGGCCCTCTGCACTTGCAGGATTTAGCCATTGGTGTTGAGGAATCAATGACTTCGGAATCAAACTGCACATCGATGGATTAGGATCAAGTGGATTAAAGAGAACAAATACAAGTTGTTGATGACTTTCTGATTGATGACGTTAAATTCTTGTAAACAAATGAGAAGGCTACTGAAGAGAAAGTTACCATATGATTAATAAAAGATGGGCCTATTACCCTCAGGACCCAAGATCTTATCAAAAATTATGTTGATTTTATTGGGGTTGAGAAAATCAGTCCTAATTCAATATTTTTATTGGTTCGGGTTATTATTCTACTTGAGATTCACGTGCAAAACAAAAAGCCCCCAAAATTGAAGAGCTTGGTCTATTCCAAGTAGTCGTTCCTGTGGCATGGAAGACGTCAGTTCCCTATTGTCAAGTCAAGGGCGAGTTTCTTTCAAGTAGAGGAGTCTGACGTAAGACACGTCTGGAAGCATATTTTCTATTATTTTACAATTAATGTTGTAATTTTTATCATTACGATGTTACGACTTATTTAGAGCATTGTAGACTATTTAGGAGTTTTAGTTAAAAATATTTTAGAATACTTGGTCATTAAGTATTCTTTATTAGAAAAATATATAATAGTTTAATTAAGTTTCCTTTCTAATTTATGTTAGGTTTGGTTGGTTGGTAAGTTTAGGAATTGTTATAAACAAGGCTTTAGGTTTTTAATTCTGGAATAGTTATCAGGGCTTTAAGTTTCCTTTCTAAAAAGGTATCCATTAATTAAAATTTTTTGTTGAAAATCTTTTTTTTTTTTGGTGGATTCCAGAAACCCTTTGAACATTCAATCTCGTGTTGGCCTTTGGTTATCCTTTTTTCGCACTTCCATCTCGCATCATTTGATATCAGAGCAGGTTCGGCTAGTGATGATGTTATCTTACGAAGTCTGAAACAACCTCTTCAACGACGATGATTGTGAAGGGAAGACTCTATCTAGAGTGTTCTATTGGGATCATGATCACAATACATCTCGCACTGGACGCTTTGCTCGCAGTTAATCTATTTGTAGTGTGTTCCTCAATTCATAGGTATTCTTTCATTTGATGAGGATTTCCTCTTGAAAGATTTTGTGAGGTGGCTGGTGGATCTCAAAATTTATTTTGAGTTCAACAATATTGAAGAAGAAGAAAAGGTGCATCTTGTAGCTAGCAAACTTGATTATGATATAGCTAATTGGTTGGCTGATGTTCAATAAAGAATTCATTGAGGTAAACCCAAAATTCAATGGTCAAGGATGCATATATTATTGATTTTGGAGTTTTTCCTTGACTAATGTGATGCGATTTTATATTGGCCTAGTCATAAATTAAGTCGATACTTTTATCACTGCGGCGATAATAATGATAATTCATCACAAATATCCGATTCTAGAACAAAAATTGTGGATATTATTTCTTCACTAATTATGGATTCATATAGCATAAAGGTGAACATTATCGAACTTGTGCAAGAAATTGATGTTGTTGATAGTTGTATTTTGATAGTTCAAGAATCAACAATTAAGCAAAAGATTGAACCTGAGATGTTTGAGAATCCATCTAAAAATGCTTGTGAATTAGATGTGCCAACTGTTTGCGAGATTGATCTAGGTCTTATTGACGAGTCAAACACTGATGTTGCTATTGATTATACAGATGAAGATGTTCTTGAATCACAACCTATAACCCACAAGTCTTAGGATCTTACTATTTCTCTGCCTATATTATCGCATTATGTTGATTTTATTGGGGTAGAGAAAATCAATCCTAATTCGATGTCTTCATTGATCTGGATTGTTAATCTACTCGAGGTTCTTGTGCAAAAAGCAAGCCTCAAAAGTTAAAGAGCTTAATTTACTTGAAATATTTATTCCTATGGCATAGAAGACATTAGTTCCTCATTGTCAACTCGAGGCTAAGTTTATTTCAAGTTGAGGGGAATGACGTAAGACACATCTTGAAGCATATTTTCTATTATTCTAAAATTAATGTTGTAATTTTTATTATTACGATTTTACACCTTATTTAGAGTATCTAAAACTATTTAGAAGTCTTAATTAAGAATATTCTAGAATACTTGGTAATTAAGTATTCTTTGTTAGAAAAATATGTAATAGTTTAATTAAGCTTCCTTTCTATTTTGTGTTAGGTTTGTTTTGTTGCTATGTTTAGAAATTGTTATAAATAGGGCCCTAGGTTTTCAATTCCATAATAGTTATCAGTTAATCGATTAATGAAATTTTCTATTGAGAATTGTTTATCTTGTCTAGTGGATTCCAGAAACCCTTTGAAGGCTCAATCGAGTATTGACTTTGTCTATCCTACATTCTATGCTTCTGTCCCGCATCACTTCCATAAGTGATTCTTGATTAGGACAACTCAAAGGTAATAATAAAGCATGCCAATTTCTATATGAGATAACCTAGTAATCTCAAGTCTAAGGATTACTTACACGATTGCCAAATAAGAAATTCCTCAGATACACACATATGTAATGTTCCATTTGGGAATCTTCATAGTGAATCAATTTAGTGAACTGTTCTTCTAACAATTACTCACATGTTTGTTCAAGTATTTTTATATTTCAGTTTATGAGATCGACTGCTTTTTTCACAAGAAAGAATCATAAGATGTGACAATCTCTCGGTTCCATCAATGTCCCATCTTGATGAAGCATCATTTATGAATATTTAGAAATAATACTTTGATGCAATAGGTATCTCATAATTATGATCTCATCGTAATTACTTTTGCAGTATATATTTATTCCTTTGACTTTATATTTAAAGATTATCAAAGACCACATTATAAATATAAACAATATTAAAGATAAAAAATGTCTTTAATTGATTGATTTTATGCATGAAAATATATTCTCAATAATAACTAATACATTGGCTATTAGGACGTATACAAAAAGCTCCCACTTATACTGTAGCCAATCATCGTCGAAGATGAATTATTTTGATTATTAGAAGGTGAAAAGTACTCAGAAATAGATTTGTAATAATTTTTTATCAAGTGTTGTTAATGAGTTATAAAAGGAAATAAAAAGCTCCAACAGCAAAACCCAAAAATTTACCAAACACTCTTTGGGTTGCCTAATTTTGACAATTAATCAATAAAAAAAATTGTAAAATAAGTAGACCCAAAAGTCAAAACTGAACATCCTTTTACTAATATGACAATCATTAAAATACAAATAAGTCTGTGGTGGGAGTAAATGGGTTGATCGGCCTTTCGTTGTTTTGAGGCAAAAAAAGTTTTCTTTGCTTAAAGAGGAAAGTTCCCTTTGCCGATGCATTTTTTATACGTTAATCAAACCTACCAAAGCTTATTTAAATGACGATGATCTACTGACTTCTCTTTTTTTTTTTTTTTTTTTGATCAGAAGGGAGATATTTCATTGAACCCAAAAAGATTGCAAAAAGGGCCAGCCCATGGAGCCCAAAATACCCTTATAAGAGAAGAGACCAGCCATCCTACTATATACCTAGCCCACTTCAACAAGAACCTAGTTCTAGCAGTAACCAAGCAAGCCTAAGGGAGTCCAGGCCTGGGCTCATAGCCCAGACAAGAAAGAGGCCCGCAAGGCAGGTAGGGCACAAGGCCCAATCAAGTTGGGAATTGGACGCTAGAAGCTTCCAGCCCCACCACCACCCAAGGTAGTGACCTCCCGGAATACTGTGGAAGACGAGGAGGCCCAAGGGGCTGACGGCAGAACAGCCACTAGGATCGCCAAGCCGCTATATGAAGAGCACGTAGAAACGACAAAGCCGTAGAGCTGTGGTGGACCATCAAGAAGAGAGCGACAAAAACGGCGGCCACAAAGTGAACAAGGCTCCACCAAAATTGACTCCGGTCTGTACGTGGGCGCCTGTACAGCAAAAACCCACCCATCCCTCGCCTCCTCACCCATCGACAAGAAGAGAACAAGACAGGTGAGGCAAAGTGTCAACCTTGAACAGGCATCATGCAACACTAGCAGGAAAAACGACGGTGCACAACAAAATAATGGAAGACAAAGCTGACTGAATCCAGAACACCCAAAAACCAGAGCCCACAAAGGGAACAAAGCCCACAACGAGGCACTCACGCTAAGAGAGCGACGAACTTCGATGGCAAACTTCCCGACTCACGGTAGCCAAGCTCAGTGCATGATAGAGGCCAACTTCGACTTCTCTATTGAGTATTGACTTGAACCGAAAGTCGATGTTTCTTCCGTTCGTTAATTCCAAAAAATCAATAATAAATGTCTAAAGCCTACTAATAGGTCGGCAAAAAGGGATATAACGGTGAACAAACCCAACTTGAAAAATGGAGGACATTACCATTTTCCTAGTTCTTGCTCAAGGCCATGGGAGAACTTAGAAGATGTAGGCTGAGGAGAGAAAGCGGGAGAGAAGAGAGAAAATTTTTTGAAATTTTTAAATATTTTTTATTTTTCTTTGTTTAGTTTTTTAATTAATTGTAAATTAAAATGACACGTGGCATGACACATAATCAATTATTTACACGTTGATGTGTTATGTGTGCATGCTAATATATTTGATTACTTTTAATTAACGACGTGTTAGATTTGTTAAAAATAATTAAACTGTATTAAATTTGTTAGTTTTTAAAAAATTGTTTAAATTTGTTAAAAAACGTAAAGGTGATGATTTTTTTTTATATTAACCCTAATTTAAAATGTCACATGGCACGCCACGTGAACAATTATTTATACATAGACGTGTTATATGTATCTACTAACAGATTTTTTTACTTTAAATTGGTAACGTGTTAGATTTGTTAGAAAATAATTAAACTGTATTAGATTTGAAAATTATTAGAGGTTGTTTTAGATTTGTTAAAAAGTGCAAAGGTGGTGAATTTTTTTATATTAATCCTCATAATTATATTTTACATTTTATTAAGTTATATATTTTATTATTTAGAATACTGTTCAGAATTATTTTCCTAGTTAGAACTATTTTTTGTTTAGAATTCTATTCCCAGTCAGTTAGTTCGGCTTAACTCTATAAATAGGTTTCAGTATCAGTTTTATTATTCAATATGCTTATGAAAATTAATTATTAATTTCAGAATATTTTTTGAATAGATTCTTGTATTTTACAAGTAGATTCCTACGCAACACAAGTGGATTTCCGTTAATTTTTTTTTCTATTTTTTGGGTGGGTTCCTGAATTGTTTGTTGGTTTCGTTCTTCGTTCGTAGATTATCACAATACATCGTTGGTTCCCAAGTCTATGCAAGGAAAAAATTTAGGGATCTGATGGTTTTCAAGGTTTTTGATGGACAATGGTTCACATTCAAGGTTAGGCTCTAATACCATCTTGAATGGATGGTGAAACAAATTTTTTAGTGTATTCCTTTCAAAGAGTTGTATAGTTAAATAGAGATGAATAAACTACAAATGCAAGCTATCTATTGTGTTGTCTATGAGTCGTCAATCCCTGCAATTAAGCTACTAAGAAATAGGAAAGAATCCTAAGCCCTAATTACAAATTATCAATCCACGTTTCAACATTCTTCCACTTCTATCGTACCCACATAAGCACGGTGAGTAAGCCTCTTTTGTGAGATGAAACTTTAATTACGTCATTGCAATCAAATTACCAAAAAAAAAAAAAAAAACGAAGCCATCAAACTTAACCTTGATTCTTTGACAATGCAAAATCAAATCATTTGAATTTAGTTCAATAACCCAACACTAAATTTGTCAAGCATAAGGATGCATCAAATATAATATTTCAAATCCTACCTTATCTTGAAAAAAAAAAAACAATAAAAAGATAAACAAAATAGAGAAGACAAGCCTGTGAAATCAACCAAGAAAATTTCTCACAAGGGCGAGCTCAATATAAATATCCGTATGCCGCGGGTCCTAAAAACAAATGGTATCATTCCTGACAAAGTCTTTTTTTTTCTCTAAAAATAGAAAACAAAAACAAAAAGAATAGGAAAAGAAAGGGAAATAGAACAATAAAGAAAATATATAATATCAAATGCGGAAACTGGCAACAAAATAAGAATTAAAAAAAAAAAAAGACATGGTAATTTTGGGACAAGACAACATTATAGTCAGGTATTCTTGCATGGTCCAAAATAACATTTCCCGCTCCGCCTTGTTGCTTCACTCTCACAGCTTCCAAGATTATAAATGAAGCATGAAACGCAAAATCCCCTTTTTTTCTCCTAGCTTTTCTTCTCAAATATCTCGCAGTCTGAAATGCCGCAAATTATTCCACAAAAGCTTTGAGGAAAACTAAGCCCAAAACAATAATTGGAAGTGACAGTGTAAAAGTAATTTGGTGCGTTTTTTTTCTAGAATTGGTGTGGATTCAAGCCTTTTTATCGTCGTTGGCCCTCAGAGTTTACCTAGATTTATATTATAGCATGACAATGAGTTTTAGACTCGTTTACGCCGAGATTTGGTATAGAGAAGGTTTATGCAGGTCCAACAGTATTGGAGTGAATGATCGTCTCTATAAAAGTAGTTGAATGAAGACGTCAACGAGTGCCCCCAACTTCAGCCTACAAGTACAATAATTAAAAAAAAAAATTAAGCCCAAAACACAGATTTTGGTACAGCATATCTTTGACATTAATTTTACTGTGCATGAGACTAGAGCGTTGATAGGTTCAATATTTACATAAGTTTATGCATAATTTATATATATATTTGGATAGTTTAACTATGTAAATATTGTGAATTGTGGTAAATTCTACTTCGATTTTTATTAATTGAGGGGACTATAAATACTGAAGTTACAGCAACATACAAAGGACTTTTGGAGGCTATTCTTGTAGACACAAGACAGAGAAAAAGCATAGAGAGCGAAGAGGAGAAGAGCTTAAGGGATGAACGTGAAGACGTCGGAAACGAGTTTTTCGATTCTTTTTCTTTCCCTTCCTTTTCTTTTGAACTTAATGATGTTGGATATTTGTTTATTTTTGGTTTTTAGCATGAGTAGCTAGAACCCTAAATTGGAACGAAAGGGATGTAGCCTAGTTTAGGGTTGGATTATATGATTTTTGTAGATATTTTATAGTTCTTTTGATTATATTATTAATATATGTTGAGAACTTGATTTGATTTATCTATTTTGTTCTTAAATATGCTTTTGTGCTTGGCTATCATGAAATTAGTCATAGGATTTGTGTTGAGATCGACAGATGAGACACAATCGTGCACTAAATAGATAAATATATGAACTTTGAGTCAGACATGAGATAAGTTTATATGATGTCGTTATAAATTCTCTGTTCTTAATGAGTTTAATCTATTTTGTGTGAGTTCGATAGAAGATCATAAATAGATTGAATACGATTAGGGCTGCTTGACAAAGAACACTAACTAAAGAAGAAGAATTGACATTCAATTCATTAATCCACAAAATTCATGTAATTCAACTCTTCTAGGTAAAAACTCATAGCCCTGGTACCTTCTATCTTGTGTTTAGTATTAATTAATTTGCCTCTGATTTTCCATTAGTTAAATTGTTTAATTTTTAGTTTAATAATTCTGCTTGCCATTAATTTTCTCAACATAAAACTTTCAGTTTGAATAACTTAAATCATAATTAATTTTTTGTTCCTTTGGGTTCGACACCTCGAGTATTCACCAGGATTTTATTACTACGATCGGCCCTGTACGCTTGCAGGATTTTACCCAGTCATTTAACTTAATAAAAATCATTTACAAAAGGTTAAACATATGAATTAAATATTTTTTTCATCAACAAAATATGTATATTAAATATTTTTTTAATCAACAAATATATGAATTACATAAGTAACATGCATATTTTTTTATAGAAAAGACATTTAATTCATATATTTAATCTTTTTTTAAATAATTTTTTGTAAAGTTAAAATTATTTTTTAATAAATTGATCACTTTTGTTAAACAAAGGGATTGATTTGATAGAAAATTAAAAGATTTAGGACTCAAATGAAATGTTAAAAAGGTTTAGGACTCAAACGTAAAAAAACCTAAAGGTTTAGGACCCAAAAAATGTTTATCCTGTGCTTAAACATGAAGCATGCTGTCAATTGATTACTATTCCACGTGGGAATTATGCTAGCCTTGCAATTGGTTCTCATAGTTATTATTTTTAGTATTTTTATTGCGATATCATTCAATGCCAAATATAAAGCTCATGGGCTAAATATGCTTTCAAAGGTGATAATGTTGTGATCATAATTATAAGATATTTATTATATCAAATATTATTCTCAAATTATTTCAAGTCAATGAGCTATGAAAATGAGACATAGAGAGTGTCATGAAACTGATACATATTATGTTTCTATCGTATGAAAATTTTAATTGATTCTATTTACTAAAGTATAAACACCACATGCAAACATATGATATAAGTGTTTGTCAATAAAGAAGTATTGGGGAAACACGAGAACCAAAATCTTAAGTCATTGGTTCTATATACAGGTAATTCTCATTTAAATATTACTTAATCTTCCCTCTCACTTTTAATGTAGGATGCATTAACCACATAATTCATACTTGAAATTCCAACGATGGTGTCTGGTATCTAGTACTTGAGAGCAAAGGTGGCAAATGAGCGAACAGGTTAGAACGGTTTTAGGTCGGGTCATTCGGGTTTTGGGTTATTCGGGTTTTGGATTGATCGAGTCTTAGGTCCATCGGGTCTTAGGTTCATCGGGAGTCTTAAATATTTCGGGTTTTAGGTAACTTTAGGTCAGGTTTTGGGTCAGATTCAGACAGATCTCGGTTTAATCCATTGCAACATTTTTAATTTTTTGCTGGACTCAAAATTAGGTTTGTATATCCCAACTTATATGATAGGAGATCCCTTGAAATAGGTTCATATAGGTAATAACAAGTCATTGATTGACCTTGTATGTACTATCAAATACATGAAGTCCCTTCTTATCGTATAGATAGTACAACAATTCCAGTGTTTGACGTTGAGTTTATACTTTTAATGATTTCTATAGCCCTTATAGGTGGTGTATTACTAGAATGCATACATGATATCACCTCTCTATATTAGGTGAGTACCCAATTTTCTTATATGGGATCCTATTCTACAAATAACATGCAGAACATATCGCCTCTCCCCACAAGTTATTAGGATCCCCAAAGCGAACCAGCATAGGATTCATCATCTCTTTCAAAGTTTTATTTTTCCTCTCTACTATGCCATTGGACTTTAGGGAGTAAGGAGGCGTAACTTCAAGAACAATGCCCTCTCTCTCACAGAAATCTAATAACTGTTGTGAACTATGCTCTCCTCTTCTATATAATCTACGTCTCTTCATCTTCTTACCTAACTAGTTTTTTACTTCACTCTTAGACTTTATAAACACTTCACACACTTCATCTTTGTCTCTGAATAAAAAGACTCTAGTGTACCTAAAATAATCATCTATAAAGGTCACATACAAAATGTTTTCTACCCCCGATCATAATATTTTTTAAGTCTCCCAAATCTAAGTTCACTAGACTTAGTAATTCTATTTCTCGTTGTTCTAGTTGACAACTCTTCTTCGCTAATTCTACTTCTACACAAATTTCACACTTACTCACTTCACCGTGTAAACTTTTGATTAAGCCTAGTTGTTTTATCTTCTCAATACAAGGATCACTCACGTGTCGTAATCAAGCATGCCATAAATTATAAGATTCAACAATATAAGTAGAAGAGGTAAATGCATTTCCATTTTTGATAACATTAGGTATATTTAGAATAAAAAGACCCTAGTTGCAATAGCCCTTTCCTACGAACACATCATTTTTTGTCATAACAAATTTGTTGGACCCAAAAAAGACCTAAACTCCAACCTCTCCTAGCAGTGACATAGACATCATATTGATACAAATATCTAGGACATGAAGCACATCATTCAAAGACAACACCTTTCTTGAAGTAAGCTTGATAAGGACTTTTTCCTTACCCAAAACAATTGTTGTGCTTGAATCTCCCATGAAGACATTTTCTTCTCCATCCCCCACTGGTGTGCAGGAGGTAAATGCACTTCAGTCCCCACAAATGAGCCTTGTAGCACTAGAATCTATTATCAACTCTTTTGAGTTAGCAGCAATGTTAGCTTGGAAAATAATAGCAACAATAACATCTGCTTCAACCAAATTGGCATTTGGTTTGGCAGGAATGTCAATCCCTTTTTCGAGTATGCACTGAGGGGCATGATGCCTTAGTTTTCCACACACATATCAAACACCTTTCTTCTTGAAGTTTAGATTATTGGTCTTGGGCTTTCCAAACCTTTGGGACTTATTATCATACCTCTTTCTGTTGTGATGGTAAGGATGACTATAATGGCTTCTTCCTCCTTTGTCGCCTTTCTTATATTCTACAATAGTTGCCTTTGATGCCATCTCCTTCGCCTTTGCTTCTTTTGATTGGGTTTTATTCTTGTCCTCGATCAAGATATGAACGATGGCATCCAATAATGACATGCGGTTCCTCTTGTTCTTGAGTTGCTATTTGTAATCATTCCATGACTGTAGAAGCTTTTTAATATGACAACCTACTACATACTCATTTGGCAGCCTGATATTCATGTTCTTCATATCATCCTGCAGCTTATAGTACTCATTGATTTGATCTTGAATACTCTTTTCATCAAACATCTGAATGTACAAATGGTTAGTGCTAACAAACTTCTGTGTACCAACATCTTCGACAATATAATTTTTGTTCATTTTCTCCCATATTTCCTTTGTTTCCTTTGAAGAACAATAAACATCAAATAAATCATTAGATAAAGTACTTAAAATAGTGTGACGACAAACTTTATTGGCTTGTTCCCAAACAGGAAATATTCTCTCATAATTTTCAGTGTCTAGTTTTGGTTTGGATTCAGTAAGAGCAAATGCAATTCCTAAAATGTCTAAGGCTGAGAAAACATGTTCTTGCCAACATGTAAAGTGTAAACCAGTGAAAGTTTCGATTTTAGAAGTTTCTAGCAAGAACTTGGCAGGTTAGTTAACGTAACTTGATTGCATCAGTTGACACTCTATTATATTTGAAAGTATCACAAATTTTTAGAAAATTTACAATATGAGCATTGGGGTCCTCATTCGACTATCCATCAAAATGAACTAATGTTTGGATTATCTAAATTATCTACAGCTTGATCTCAAAATTATTGGCATCAACCAAAGGTTTGGTTATGCTTGAAGCAGCTCCATTGATGGATTGCACAACAAAATCTTGTAATGCCCTTGTATTATCTATCATTCACGACTCCACCATTTTTAATTCTCAATCTTTCTCCTTCCCCAATTCCTTGTTGATTCTTTTGTTCATTGAGATTCACCCATATTTTCTTGTTGTCTCACTCTCTTCTCAACTTTTATTCTATCCCTTCTTTCTCTGTTCAATCTTCTACGGCTGTATTCAATTTCTATATTATAATGCAATAATTCCAAACTTTTTGAACATCTCATGTGCCTACATATAGAAGAGAAAGAAGTAAACTAACTAGAATCAAAATAGAAAAAATCAAATGAAATACTAAATAATGATGGGAATGCTAAATATCTAAACAAAAAAACAAAGGAAAAATATGTCTAAATTAACAATAGAATTAATTGGTATTGATATTCCCAAAATCAATCCTCAGCAACAACTCTAAAAACTTGATACCAAAATTCGCTAGCATAGGAAATCGCTCAAGTAATCCAATGATGAGTAGAATATCGTTCCCTTCAGGATTGTTTACCAAGTACCGAAATTATTTGAACTTTATTATTGTTTAAACCAAAAAAAAAATGAATTAAATTTGAGAATTTAAATGAAATAAAAGAAACAGAAAACAACTTATAAATTATAAACTAACAAGAATTTAATTAATGCAAAACGAGTCTAGGGTATTTTGATTTCACTTGTACCTAAATAACTTAATTCCAATCCAATGACAATGACCTTTAATTATTCACATCATGGCAGAAGAACCCTAAATTCTTCAATAGACTTTTCCAAGATTTACCAAATATAACAATCAGAGTCTATTATTTTATCTCCCAATAACATTAATAAACCTCAATTGATTTATTAAGTTCTGTGGCTATTCAGTTAAACCCACATAGGTCAAGTTAAAACTTCCGCTCCAAATTATATTCCTATGAAGATTATTGCCTAGGTATAATAAATTTTCCTTTTAGTACTCTTCCCTAATCACAGATCAATTAAATAGTGGCCAGTTATTCAAAGGCATTGAGATCATCAATAAAATAGTAATATGAATAAATAAAGTCAATTGAAATAGAATTGAATCTTCAAAGTAACAAGTTACATCAAAATATCCCAAAAAAATAAATTAGTTCATAGAAGAAAAAGAAAAGAGAAAAAGAACTTTATAAGTCATCCTTGAAATTGTAGAAGTTCTCATTCTCACGCTCTTCTTTGATGTCTTTGTCTTTCTCTATATGGCTCTATGAGCCTCTATGAACGACCTCCCATTCATCTCATGATCTCTCTTTTTATATCTTGCAAAATAGGGTTTGTAGAGTCCAAAGTTGCTCCAAAAATATAATTTCCACGTCTACTCAGTAATAGGAATAAAAATTTCTCCAATAACCAAGGCAGTGGTCACAAGTCCCAGTGTCGCGGTGCCAGCAACTCTGGAAATTCTGGAACTCTCAAGACCACAAAACTCCAAACCATAGCTACTACTCTGGCACTCTTGTCTCCCTTGTCCTTAGGTCACTTTAGGGTGCTGTGGCCTGAGTTACATGGTCGCGGCTCTGACCAACTTATCATACAACTCTAAATTTCTCTCCATTTTGTGTTATCTTATCCATCTTCACCTAAACTTCACAAGGACATAAAATTAGATCAAAACAACCATAATTCAAGTAAAAAAAAAATCAAATTGTATATAAAAATTCAGTTTCGATTGATGGGAGACTTGAAAGAGGATGAAGTTGGAGCTGTTGGGACATTAAGCTTTGAATTTTGAAGATTAGATGGTGGTTGATGATCAGATGATTGTTGAGGAGACGATAAAGATAAAGAATGAGAAAGATGAGAGGATAAACTTGGGATCAATCAAAGGAGTAGAAATACGAGTACATGTTTGTTCTTTGGGAGTTGAGTGATGTGGCAAGATTGTTAACCATAGGACAGCAAAGGATGCGTGTTGCAAAGAGGTATTGGCCACTTGCTGGCATTGCAAGAAGGGAAAGCACTGCTAATTGAATTTTAGATGTCTAAGAATAAAAATACGACCAGTCGTAGGATCAAGGCATCAAAACCCCGCACGACACAGAGAGAGACCAAGATTAACACAATTCTATGTTCAAAAAGAAAATTTGTTTTTGTTGTAAGGGCCAAGTAAGGGAAAAACAAAATACCCAAGCACCTAAAACCTATCAAAATTAGGTTGGGCAAATAATTTCAAATATGGGGATTGATTATTAATAACAGATGTAAGAAGATTGTTAATTATATCCACTGCTATATGAAATGAATAGACCCAATATTTAAAAGGTATGCCACTATCAGCTAATAGAGTAAGACGTGAATTGACAATATGACGTATTTTGCAATGTTGAATACCATTTTTTGTTAAAAATGTGTTAATTTTACAGTATTCACCAGTCCAATCAGAATGTAATGCTTCAATTTTTTTGCCAAACTATTGTTCAACGAAGGAATTAAATTTGAGGAATATTTGATAGAAATCACTATGTTGTATAAGAGAAAAGGACCAGCAATAATAAGTAAAATCATCAACAAAAATAGCAAAATAATAGTGACCATTGACAGAGATAATGGGAGATGGACCCTATATGTCAGAATGGATTATTACAAATATAGATACACTTTTATGATCAATAGAAGCTAAGGGAATACAGGCTGACTTTCCTAATTGACAAGAGGAACAAAAACTAAAACAGTTATTATCAGAAGTGACTAAATTTGTACTTCGAACAATGGAACGAAGTGTTTGATAATTACAATGAGCAGTCTTGCATGCCATTCTGCCAAAGACAATTTTTCAACAACAAACGCTTGAGGTGCAGCCATGGGAACAATCTTGTTGAGCCCATTTTCACTCGATCCACGAAACAGTGCCTATTTGGTGGAAGAATCCTTAATAAGAAAATTGGAAGGATGAAATTCAAAGAAACAGTTATTGCCAAAAGAACATTTTTGAACAGAAAGCATGGTTTTGTTAGTTTTGGAACATAAATAATATTATTTAACTTGAGAGGATGCAAGGTAGAAGGAACAAATTATGAACCAATATGAGAAATAGTCAAATCTTATCTATTGGCAACCTACAAATGATCACCACCAATCTATCCAGAATTAAGCTATAAGCCTGCGATATCTGGTCTAACATGATGATTAGCTTCAGTGTCAACAATCCATAGAACATATTGTCCTGGAAAATGTAGGCGGGTTTGTGTAGTGGTGTAATTATACTGTGCAAGATGAGCTTGATAGGTACTAGATTGGCAAGGAAGATAGCACTTCCTACAGCGATTAGTTGTGTGATTGAATAGGCCAAAAATTTGGCATGATCCCAGAGAGCAGCATAAACCATTGTTGAAGATATGAGAAGGCCGACCTTGATTGGTATCCAGGGAGGTCGGGATGGTATAGGCAGAAGAGGAGCTACTATAATTTTAACAACCAAATTTGTAAGGGATCCTTCTTGTGAATTTTTTAGGAGAATTTTATGTGCAACCAGCTAGCCATGAAGTTCATGGAAAGGTGCGAGTTTTGTGCGTAAATTCAATGCAGTGATGATTGAATGAAACTCGAAACTAATATTTCAATAGATGATGGCATAGAATTCACCAGAAGAGAGAGGACGACCAGTAGCATTAGTTCATCAGCCAGTGCTTTTGCACGCTGCAAATATTGAGAAACAGAGAGATCATTGCACTTCAATTCATGAAGATCAATTAACTAATGTTGACGATTTTGAGAGACGGAACCAAAGGCTAGATTAAGAGCATCACAGACCTATCGAGAAGAGGTTAGGCCGATGACATATGAGAACACATCATTTGAGAGCGACGAGAGAAGCCAAGTCATTAATATTTGGTCTTTGGAACTTGGTGATATAGGCTGGATTTGGTATTATTGTAGGAGGGGAAGAATCTGACATAATTTCTTTTGGTGGCGGAGGATTGGTCTCATCAATAAAACTTGTGAGATTTTGATAATTCAACAGTAGAAGAAATTGAGTTTTTCAAGCGAGATGGTTGTGAAGATTCAATTTGATGAAAAGGTGTGATAAGCAGTTTGAGAAGGTGAAAATGTTGTCATGGCAGAACTCATAATTGTAGAGGACAAGGAGGAAGAAGAAGAAGAGAAGGAAGAAGAAGAAGAGAAGGAAGAAGAGAAAGAGGAAGTACTTGAAGCCATAGCGTAGTCAGTTATGCTAGAGGCTCTGATACCACGTTGAAAACAAGTGTACACGTAACAATGATTGCTCTTTCATTTACAGTGTATTTTGAAAGATACAATATTGCTATGTACAAACAGAAACCTTTTTTGCCGAGAGGTTGAAGGCTTGAGGCCTTGTAACTAGAACAAGATATATATCTAGGACTAGTTTGGAACTGTACAGAATTGATAAGAGTGCATTTGAATTGATGTCATTGAAGCTGAGGGGATGAGTCAGTTAACACGAAAAATCAGTTAGTTTGCTAGAGAATCAATAGATTTCATGAGACTTGATAATCTAATTAGGAGTTAAATGGAAAAGGGAAGAGGTAATTACTTAAATGTGTGGTAATGCAAAAGCATGTCAATGATATAAACTTGTTCATTCTAGAGCTTAATTATCGCAAGGAGACTCATGTTAATTTATAGAGAAGGCAATAAATTGAAGATAAGTTGGCTATGATAGGCCACCATTTTGAGAAGCCACAACTTTGAGCGCACAATCCTCCGGAAGACGTTTTGCGTATTGTGCATGAAGATGCGCAGAGCAAGGTCATTCTTGAAAAGGGATAATTAAGCATATTATAGTTTTTTTTTAATATAATTATTACGTTCAGGCATAAGATTGTAAATGAGTGGAGTTGAGTTTTGATATATTCAAAATTATTTTGTTTATCTAACGAGTGCAACTGAGTTGAACTTTGAGTTGTATAAACAGTTTAGTTAACTATATAGTATTAACATAAAAAATTGAGATTATAAAAATTATTGTCTATTAATATAATTAAATTTATAAAAGATTGTTCAATAAAAGAAACTAATCAACAAAATAAGTGTTTAATATTAGAGTATATTTGTAATTATAAAAAGATCTCCCAGTACATAATATTCCAATAATTGTATGGTCTGGCAAAGGGTTTAGTTGTACAGACTCCTTTATCTTATTTTCATACAAAGGTTGTCTAGTCGTTCCTTGTTAAAGCTAAACCATCTGTAACAAAATTAGAATTCCTATTAATGGGTTTAAAACACCAACCAACACTAATACAAAGGAATTCAGAAGGTTTGGAAAAAGCTGCTATCGACTTGCAAGGGCGTTTCTCCGAACCAGGTTAGTGCAACATTGGAATTAGATTCCAAAATGATATGCCTATTCGGCTATTGTCAAAGGCATCATTAGAAGCAAGCATTTATAGGATTGTAAGAAAGCCAATCATTCAGCATGTTTTGAAACCGCAACGCGGACTGAACAAGAGAAAATATGGAGAAAATGCCCATTTGAATCCCTAACAATGCCTTCAATGCCTGTAAGACTTGGTTTTCCTTTTGCTAAACCATCCACATTCGGGATCGTTATTACCTTTATTCATATGTTTAAATAACTCTTCCAAAAAAATAAACTAATAAATATTAATAAAAAGGAAATTATTGCAGGCAAGTGACGTTGCCCATTGAATTTCGTATATCAATTTGAGTTTATTTTAAATTTAAGTTGGCAACTTTGCACATTCTAAAATTAGGTTGTCAAGTCTTAAATTGTTATCAACTAACTTCAGTCAAGTAAACGTCTTTTCTTTTTTTTGTCAATAGAATAGAAAAGAACGGATCATATTTCATAATTTTGTTAGAAAACATTTTGCCCATAAAAAAAACATTAGACTACAATGTCTTGGTAATTCAAGTAACTGTGTTCGAATGGAAAGTCCAATCTAAATTTGCACTCAACCCATAATTTTATCTGCTAAATCAAGTTAAAGGTAGGTAAGTAGGTTATTGGTAGTAGCTACTCTGGCTAACTCTTAAATTGAGAAGAGCTTCACAGTAATTATAATGATCTAACTCTGGGCCTCACAGTAATTATGATAATAAATCAAGTAATTAATTGCGATTATGCACTAAAAGATAAAAAATAGGCCACCCGCAATTCATAACATCCACGTAAATTTAACGGCTTGAGAAAAGGATCAGTAGAAAACTAATAGCTTCTCAAATTGGACCAACCAATCAAGGCGATGTCACCATCAAGGCTTGCAGCAATCAAACGCTAGCCGCTCGTTCGCATAAATTTAAGGAACCGAAACTGGGGAGGCCCAAGAAGGTGTGACGCGAGGGTTGAATCCTTTTGTTTTTTTTTTTTTTTTTTTGTGAGAATAGACGTGAGGGTTGAATCATTATGATATTAATTGTAGTACAATAATATTTCAGTACAATGTCAACGCAGTACAGTTTTAGCGTTCCCCGAGCAATTTTGACATTGTAGCTAGCGAGCAACCAAGCCAACTGTAGAAATAGATTAAGGATGGTCTTAGTAATTAAGGATATTGACTTCTAATGTGATTTATTTTGAATTTAAATTTTATTAGTTATTGTTAGAATAAGTATTATTATAATTTTTTTGATAGTCTATAAATATTTTTGATCATAAAAATAAGAAATCTCTCATAATCCTAAACTTCTTTAAATTAAAAAAAAAAAAAAAGAAAAGTTATATCCATGACATGGTCAAAGAGCTCTAACCATACTTCTTTTATTTTTTTTAGAAAATTAAATTTTAAATATATTTAATGTTATCTTAAATATACTTAATATTATACTAAATTTTAATTTTTTAAAAAAATTATTTTTGTCCAAAGCCGTGTATGGATGGCTAGTCATAACTTGAATTGTAATCAGAATTCTTTAATATACTTAATAAGAAATGATGTTTGAACCTCCTCTTATTTGGGCATTATTTTCGGCAACCAGCGAAGCTATGGACACGAGAATTTTAGATGTTTACTAGCCACAGGGCACAACTGCAGTCAGAAAATCTATTCTGATTTATATCTACTTATTGTTAGTTTATTTGTGAGAGCGAATTTGAGATTATATAAGATAAACTTATATTCATATATTTTATATTTTAAATGGAGAGTCATGACTTACAATTTTCATGCTAGAAAATTCAAAGTATGCCTAAAAGAGATTTCTCATGTTGAATAAAAAAAATCTATTGTGCTTAATTTAGTTTTAGCATGGTGGTAAATGTCCTCGTCACAATACTACTACTTCATTTTTACTTAAAATTACTGTTTAGTATTTTTTTTTTCATACTATTTAGTATTTCTCATGCGAGAAAACTACAATAATAATAGAGCTCTAATATAAAAAGTTGGCTTGTAACGTGATAGCACAATCCGTTAAAAAGGGTTGCTTGTACTGCATCTATGTACGTTTCTCCACGTACTATATAGATATTATAAGCAAATGCACAGATCAAGAGTAGTGGATCTGTTGTTGGCTGTTACTTGTACGAAGCAGTTCGATCGAGAATAAAAGATTGGAAAAGCATCATTGAGTGTAGCGTTGATCAGCGTCCTCCATTTTTTTTTTTTTTTCCATGCTAGCAATTTGCATGTCACCAACTGCTTTGTTTTGTTTTGGGAATTATGTCAACATATAAGGGGTTGATTCCACCAGCGCCGCAAGCAATCATGCTTTTTCACTCTTTTGCAATGGTGTGGTAATGAGATGAAGAAAACAATCAAAGTTTCGACTTTAGAGTTCAATTCCTAATTCGTACAATCCAAAAAAGAAAACTATCTTGTTGGTTTTGCTTTGTTGAAAGTTTCTCTACATATATCAAAAAAAAAACAAAAAAGGTAAAATAATCCTGGAAATGATACATGCATTCAACATTTACAGTCCTTTTTTTTTTTTTTTTTTACGTGATGGCATGAGTTCAAAGACCAACAGACACTAGTACAAAGGAATTCAGAAGATCAGGAAAAACTGTTCTTAACTTCCAGGGACGTTTCTCCCAACCAGGTTAGCGCAATATTGGAATCAGAGTCGAAAATGATTTGCCTATTCTCAGAGGCATCATTAGGAATCAGTTATATGGCTTGTAAGAAAGCCGATTACGCAGCATGGTTTGAATCCGCATCGCCAACTGAACAAGAGAAAATATAGAGAAAATGCCCCATTTGAGTTCCCAAGAATACCTCCTGTAAACAAAGAAAAAAAAATAATTAAAAAAAAAATAAAATAATTGAATTCAATGAATTCAATGACCGGCGTTGCCAATTTTGAATTGGCAACGCCGGCCAAAGAAATTTTTTTTAAAAGAAAAGATTCATTTCCCATGTGATGTTCACATGAGAAAGGAACCTTATAAATAGACCCATGCCCCTCAGTTCAAAACACATTCAGCAAATCTGTAAACAGAAAAATTCAGAGAATTTGAGAGAAAAAGAAAATTTTGAAAATCTCTTAAAAAAATTTCTCCTTTTCTTACGTGCTTTTACTCTGCAGTATACTCTCTTAACTCCTTTTTTAGATTCCTTTCACATGGGAAAGGAACCCTATAAATAGACCCCTGCCCCTCAGTTCAAAACACATTCAGCAAATCTGTAAATAGAAAAATTCAGAGAATTTGAGAGAAAAAAAAAATTTTGAAAATCTCTTAAGAAAATTTCTCCTTTTCTTACGTGCTTTTACTCTGCAGTATACTCTCCTAACTCCTTTTTGAGAGATATTTCAGGTGTAAGTCCCAAAAAATTTGTTGTTTCCATTTCTAAAGTTATTTTTAGATTTATATTCTCGGATCGCTCTAAATCTGAATTTATGAGAATATAGATTTAAAAATATCAAATTACTACAAATTCGGCTAGGATTAAGCCTCATACGGCCCTCAGCAAAAATCCAGGCAGCTCATCCGAGAACAAGTCCCATCGACCCTCGGTGAAATTAAGTCAGATCGGCTCAGATCAGGTCTCTGCGGTTCTTAATCGTAGTCAAAACGTCCAAATCAGATCCGGTTTCAGTCTACCCAGTTCAAGAAAAAGTTGTGGAATTTATTTCTGTCAAGATCAAGCTCGTGCAGCCCTTTATGGAGTCAAAAAAGGAACACTAATCGGAGGATCTACGGAGATCGAACCACGTAAATTTTCTTTTATTTTAAATTAATATTTGTAATTTATTTTTGTATTTTCGAGTTTAATTGTTTTAGGCTCGAAATTTACGCTTTACAAATTTTTGGCACGCTCGGTGGGACATCTTCACCTCCCATCTCTTGTTCCTTAAAAAAAAAAAAAAGAGGTAAAAGGGGAGCCGAGAGAGAAAAAAAAAAGTAAAAAAAAAAGTAAAAAGTAAAAAGTAAAAAAAAAAAAAATTTTTACAGGTGTTCAGCACATCAAATGGCACCGAAAAGAAGTACAGCTGCCGGTACCAACAAGAAGGCAACGACTCCATTGCCTGCATCAAGTACCCTACCTGGGTACACAGGTCCAGAAACCCAGGGACGGACACAATTTCTTGCCGTCCAAACCCAAAAAAATATCGAAATGGAGAGTCCACAGCTCGCACAACAGGATCTCTCCCCTCACTCTCTTGCCGCATGGAGGAGTCGATCACTCACCCCGATCGAAGTCGGGGGCAACACGACAAAGCCTGCTCAACATAATCCAATTCATTCTGTAGAGATCCACACAGAGGAATCAGAAGAGTTCTCTCCTCCAGTCTTTCGCGGAGCCTCATCTGTTGCCGTCATGATGACCAACACAACCAGCACAGAAGAAAGGATTTCAGAATTGGAGAACAAAATTTTGCAGCTGATCAGAGTTGTGGAGGAAAAAGATCAACAGATCGTCGCTCTCAAAGGAAAAGCCCCGATCCAAGTTGATCCTGAAATTCGCGAGGAGCAACCATATCCACCCGGTTTCACTCCAGAAGCCACACCAGCCGACGTCTTCACTGCAGAAAAGCGACCAGGTAGTTCTACACAGCTGCCACCCTCAAATTATGTAGCTTCGCTATCTGTTCAACAATTGCAGGAAATGATAGCTAATACGATCCGCCTGCAACAAGCTACATCCTTCCAAGGATCACAGATGTATGTCAAACCGTACACCAGACGGATCGAAAGTCTCAACATGCCTTTGCGCTACCAGCCGCCCAAATTTCAACAATTCGACGGACGAGGCGATCCCAAACAGCACATCGCCCACTTCGTTGAAACCTGCAACAATGCAGGGACTTATGGAGATCTCTTGGTGAAGCAGTTTGTTCGTTCACTCAGGGAGACCGCTTTCACCTAGTTTATAAATCTTGAACCAGAATCGATCGACAGTTGGGAACAGCTACAACGAGAGTTCCTCAACAGATTTTTCAGCACTCGAAGGACGGTAAGTATGATGGAGCTTACCAGCACCAAACAAAGGAAAGGAGAGCCCGTTGTCGAATACATCAACAGATAGCGTGCCCTCAGCTTGGACTGCAAAGATCGTCTGACGGAGACTTCTGCCGTGGAGATGTGCATCCAAGGAATGCATTGGGAGCTATTATACATCTTGCAGGGTGTCAAACCCCGAACCTTCGAAGAACTGGCGACCCGCGCACATGATATGGAGATAAGCATCCAGACTTCCGGAGGCACGGTTCCCATCCAGTTGGACCAGCAAGGGGGCAGAAGGGAGATTAAGAAACCCAACAGCTCCGGAAAAGGAAAAGAAGTGATGACTGTTGAAGCCGCACCAGTAAAAGTGGGCGCCAAAGCTAAGGTAAATCCTCCGACCCAAATAACTCAGCCAAAACAACAGGAAAGGCGGAAGGTGACATTGCGAGAGTTGGAGCAGAAGCAGTATCCATTTCCCGACTCAGACGTCCCCGACATTCTTGAACAACTCTTGGAGGCAAAGCTGATCGAACTCTCAGAGTGCAAGCGGCTTAATGAAAAGGATCGAGTCAACGATCCGAGATTCTGCAAATATCACCGGATAGTAAGTCATCCAACCGAGAAATGTTTCGTCCTAAAGGAGCTAATCATGAAGCTCAAGAGCCAGAATAAAATCATTCTGGACCAGGAAGGCATAACTTCTGCAAACCAGACCACCATCACTTCAAAACCATCAGAAGAGGTGACACACTGTAAGGAGGAGTCGCTCGACAACAAAAAGTCGACAACGGAGAAGGTATATGAAGCTCTCCAAACCCTTCTTGCTAACCCTTAGCTGTTTATAGCTTTACAATCAACAGAAGTGTGGCAAAATCAAGTCAGCAATACTCTCCAGACCTCGGCTGAATCACAGCCATCAAATGATTCTAACTCAGCGGAGCAACAGACGACCCAAAATCACGTCGGATGTTACTCTGCTATCTCATTTTCAGATGAGGATCTCCTGCTGGGGTCCAAACCCCACAATCGGCCGCTATATGTATCAGGCTATGTGAGAGAACAGAAGGTCCGACGTATTCTGATCGACGATGGTTCGACAGTCAATATTATCCCAAAATCCACCATAAAGGAGCTCGGCATCGGTGTTGATGAATTATCAGACAGCCGCTTGATGATTCATGGCTTTAATCAAGGAGGACAAAAAGCAATTGGGATGATTCGCTTGGAGCTATCTATCGGTAATCTCACTTCTAGCACTCTGTTTTATGTGATCGATGCACGTACCACGTATAAAATGTTACTAGGACGACCGTGGATTCATGGAAATGGAGTTGTGCTCTCAAGCCTGCATCAGTGCTTCAAGTACTACAATGGTGGCGTTCAAAAGGTCAATGCTGACTTAAAGTCGTTCGACGATGCTGAATCACATTTGGCAGATGCGGTCTTCTACACCGACACAGACAATCCGGAGATCATTCCGTCAAAAGCTACTTGGATTGGGGGCATCCACAAAAAGGGAAAAGTTGTCGAAGAACCTGCCAATGCTCAACCTCAGACTCCAACAAATGAAAAGCTGCCACAGCCTGCTAAACTTCGTCCGAAGGATGTTGCATCTTCAAGCTCCACTCCAGTTCTACGCTATGTGCCGAAGTCACGACGCTCAGAAGGTCAACCCCCTTTCTCTTATTGTATTGATTCTAAACAGGAGCAAGGACATAGCTAACCCAAGACAAAAGAGCTGCACAACCTGAAGGGGACTTACACTCTGCCGATACCAAAGATTGAGCCGGTTTTGTCTTCAAAACCATTAAAAGGTTTCGTCAAACCACACACGGGGGTAGTCGAAGGCGGCTCACTTCCAGAAAGAAGAACACATGAAGGATTTGATCCTAATGCATACAAGTTTTTGGCCAAGGCGGGCTATGACTTCTCAAACCCGACCACAATGGGTACGCTGCCATCCACACATGGCGCTACTTCTCAAACATCACAGTCCCGACCTGGCTTGGGCTATCAGGAGAAGTCACCTGTGTGGATCACGCTAAAGAGCCGAAGCCGAGCAGCTGATGCACGTGCCATCAGCACCACCACCAAACAAGACAGGCTTATCCAGTCAAACAAAGAAGGTGAAGTCAGAGGTTCTGCATTTCATGTCACAATTAGCGAGGAGGCTGAGTCTGACTCATCAGACGGTGAAGTAAAGGAGGCTCCCCCGGAACTTGAAGATGGTGGCCAAGCAACTGTTGATGAACTCAAGGAGGTCAATCTTGGCTCTTCGGAAGATCCTCGACCTACATTTGTAAGTACTTTACTTATTGCAGAAGAAGAGCAAGAATATGTTCAGGTATTAAGTCAATACAGGGACGTGTTCGCATGGAGTTACAAAGAAATGTCTGGACTTGACCCAAAAATTGCGGTGTATCGTCTAGCAGTAAAGAAGGGTGTTCGTTCTGTTAAGCAGCCACAACGACGATTCCGCCCGGAACTCATTCCACAAATCGAGGAGGAGGTGAACAAGCTGATCAATGCTAGCTTCATCCGAGATGTCACCTACCCAACGTGGATTGCCAACATAGTCCCGGTAAGAAAGAAGAATGGACAGTTGAGAGTATGTGTTGATTTTCGAGATCTTAACAGGGCCTGTCCGAAAGATGACTTTCCATTGCCCACAACGGAGATCACAGTCGATGCAACAACGGGTCACGAAGCATTGTCCTTCATGGATGGTTCTTCAGGCTATAACCAAATCAGAATGGCACCAGAAGACGAGGAGTTGACAGCATTCCGCACCCCAAAAGGTATATACTGCTACAAAGTTATGCCGTTTGGATTAAAAAATGCTAGCGCCACTTATCAACGTGCCATGCAAAAATTTTTTGATGACATGCTGCACAAGATTGTAGAATGTTACGTTGATGACTTAGTTGTAAAGACTAAGAAGCGCAAAGACCACCTCGAGGATCTCAAGACAGTGTTCGAAAGACTTCGGAGGCATCAGCTCAAAATGAACCCTCTCAAATGCGCATTCGGTGTCACATCAGGAAAGTTTCTTGGGTTCGTGGTGCGTCATCGTGGAATCGAAGTTGATCAGTCAAAGGTTGAGGCAATTCAAAAGATGTCTGGACCTAAAAACCTGCACGAGCTGCGAAGTTTACAAGGAAAGCTGGCCTACATTCGCCGTTTTATTTCCAACTTAGCTAGGAGATGTCAACCTTTCCATCGGTTGATGAAGAAGGATGTCAACTTTGAGTGGGACGAAGCTTGCAGCAAAGCCTTTGAGAGCATAAAGAAGTACCTTTCCAATCCACCGGTCCTAGGTGCTCCAATTCAAGGAAAGTCGTTGATTCTTTACATTGCAGCGTAGGAAAGATCTTTGGGAGCCTTGCTTGCACAGGAAAACGAGCAGGGAAAGGAACTTGCCCTGTACTACTTGAGCAGAACACTAAACGGTCCGGAGCTGAGTTATTCGCCCATTGAAAAGACATGTCTAGCACTGTTCTTTGCCATTGACAAGCTGAGGCACTACATGCAAGCTCACACGGTACGTCTCATTGCCAGAGCTGATCCTGTCAAATATATCTTATCTAGACCAATCTTGTCAGGACGACTTGCCAAGTGGGCAGTAATCCTACAAAGCTACGACATTGTCTATGTGCCTCAAAAAGCAGTCAAAGGACAAGCTCTAGCAGACTTCCTTGCAGATTACCCTATCCCATCTGATTGGAAGTTCACAGATGATCTTCCAGATGAAGAGGTCTTTTACATTGAGACACTACCATCATGGACGATGTTCTTTGATGGTGTAGCAAGACGTGATGGTGCTGGTGCCGGCATAGTGTTTGTCACTCCTCAACGACAAATACTACCATATGCTATCATTCTCGGTGAGTTATGTTCAAATAATGTTGCTGAATACCAGGCTTTGATCATTGGTCTTCAAATGGCTGTCGATATGAAGATTCCAACTATAGAAGTCCATGGAGATTCCCAGCTCGTCATCAACCAACTTACAGGATTGTATGATGTTAAGAAAGAGGATCTTGCGCCTTACCATCAACGTGCTCAACAGCTAATGGATGAATTTGAAAGCATCACCTTGGAGCATGTGCCTCGACGAGAAAACACTCAGGCAGACGCGTTGGCTAACCTGGCTACCTCTCTTGCAAAGTCAGAAATCCAGGCTACAGTTGTTGCCGTGTGCCAGAAATGGATAGTGCCGCAGAAGGATGATGAAGAAACTACAGCAGCCAATGCTGTATCTATACGTCTCGCGGAGGACGAAGATTGGCGCCAACCAATCATTGACTATCTACAGCACGGGAAGCTGCCTGAAGATCGTCGTCATAAGACAGAAATTCAACGACGAGCTCCCCGCTTCATATATCTCAAGGATGCTCTGTATCGAAGGTCTTTTGATGGAGTTTTACTTCGTTGCCTAGGTAATGAAGAGGCAAAACAGGCTCTCACTGAAGCACATTCTGGTGTTTGTGGCGGACATCAATCCGGGCCTAAGTTGCACTTCCAACTCAGAAGGATGGGATACTACTGGCCAACCATGGTACGTGATTCCATTGAATTTGTTAAAACTTGTCAAGCTTGTCAATTTCATGCCAATTACAAACATCAACCACCGGAGCCACTGCATCCAACTATCTCATCCTGGCCCTTTGAAGCTTGGGGTCTCGACTTAGTGGGGCCCTTGCCAAAGTCATCCCTGGGTCACCTGTACATCCTCGCAGCAACCAACTACTTCTCAAAATGGGCTGAAGCCATTCCACTTAGAGAGGTAAAGAAGGAGCATGTTGCCAATTTCATTCGGACTCAGCTGATCTATCGCTATGGAGTCCCTCGATTCATCATCACTGATAATGGTAAGCAGTTCTACAACAGCTTGATTGACAAACTCTGCGAGAAGTTCAAGTTCAAGCAGTACAAGTCATCCATGTACAATGCCCCAGCAAACGGCTTGGCCGAAGCATTCAACAAGACCTTATGCAACCTGTTGCGGAAAGTAGTATCTAAATCCAAAAGAGATTGGCATGATAGAATTCCGGAGGCATTATAGGCATATCGTACAACTTACCGGACTCCAACACAGGCGACGCCATACTCACTTGTCTACGGTGTCGAAGCAATACTGCCGTTGGAAACACAGATTCCATCCCTGCGCATGGCTATTCTGGAAGGACTCACACAGGAGGAGAATGCTCGCCTACGTTTGGATGAGTTAGAAGCCCTTGATGAAAGGAGACTTGAAGCACAACAGCAACTTGAGTGCTACCAAGCCCGGCTCACCAACACGTTCAACCGCAGGGTCCGCCCTCAATCTTTTCAAGTTGGAGACCTTGTTCTTGCAGTGCGACGGCCTATCAACATGAAGCATCGGCCTGGTGACAAGCTTACTTCCAAATGGGACGGGCCATACTTAGTGCAGGAGGCCTACACTCACAACGCTTACATGCTGTCAGACCAAGAAGGCGTTCGAATCGGCCCGATCAATGGTAAATTTTTGAAACAGTATTATGTGTAAATATGTTTTTTTTTAAAAAAAAAATCAAAAAAAGAAAAAAATCAAAAAAAAGAAAAAAAATCAAAAAAATAGAAAAAAAAAAGAAAAAAGAAAAAAAGAAAAAAAATAAAAAAAAGAAAAAAGAAAAAAAATCAAAAAAAAATAGAAAAAAAAAATTGCGAAGTCCCGATCTGCAAGACCAAGCGAAAATCCAAACCCAAACACTTGAGCCCAATTCAGAAAACTCAAAACCCAACTCAAAAGCTTGAAAACTAAGTCTAGACTCAAAACCCAAACACTCAACCCAAATCCAAAAATTCAAATCCAAAACCCAAACACTAGACCCAAGTCCAAAAATCCAAGTCTAGAAGCCCAAACACTAGACCCAAATCCAATCCAAAACCCAAAACCCAAAAATTCCAAGTTCTAGACACAATCCAAAACCCAAGTTCAAAATCCAATCCAACTCCTGGCCCGCATGAGTATAAACTGTGAACGGCCCAAAAATATAAAAGCAACGGAGGGTTTGAGTCTGAAACTCAGCATCAGTCTCAACCGATCTTCACCACATACCAAGACCTTCGCTCCTCTGCCACAAGAAAGATGGAACCAGTTGCAGAACCTCAAGACAAGGGAGAAGAAAGATCACCCCGCACAAGATGGCAACCGACCATGGCACAACTGCAAATTTTGGAGGAAGTCTTCCACAACAATGGAGGTATTATTCCTAGTGCATCTCAAATTTACCAACTTGTCTCACGATTACGCCCGCTCGGGGCAATCGAAGGAAAAAATGTGTTTTATTGGTTCCAGAATCGGAGAAGCAGGAAGAAACCAGCACTGATAACTGCTTTTTCCAAAGAACAGTCTGTCGTTCCAATACTAAATCCCACTAGTACAGCTTCGCCCTCAAATGAAGCAGGTCCGAGTTCTTCCACTGCAATGGTCTGTCCACGGTATGTTCATCAAAGCTGTAGCCCATGGGAGCATGCATGCTGGTCCTGGTGGTCTTACGGAGTCAGCCAAGGGTTCATCCCTCCTAGATACTTAAGTCTAGGAGGAACTTTTCTAGCAGAAAGGAGTTATTCCGGCGAAACTTTGCCTCTCTTTCCAGAATATTCCGGCAGCATCAACCAGCCGGAAAGCGACGTCAACATCATCGGCCCACCAGACGAGGTCGAGCTTGACTTGGAGTTGCACCTCGGGCCTCGCTAGGACGGCCGACAAGATAAGGTGTAACGACTTTGGCAGCACACGGTAACGACTTCTGCAGCACACGGCAACGACTTCTGCAACACACGGTAACGACTTTCGTGACACGCGTCAGCCGCTGCCTCTTTTGTCTCTTATGCAGGAAAGGGACGTGGATGGCCCTACTCGAATCTGCGTACCTTCTTTTTGACTTTTCAAAAAAAAAAAAAAAAAAAAAACTTTATCGCATGTATATATATATATCTTGCATTCCCGAGTTATAATACTCACCCCTCAGCTCTTCTTTCTCAAAAGAAAATGGCTAGTTTCTGCACTTGTCTCAGGAAGTTCTTCGATCAAGAAGTTGGAGGCGCACGAGCTAAGAAAAGAAGGAGTAGTCTTCCTCGAGGGATCCTTAACGCCATCGGTGTCATGGAGTTCCAACTACTTTCCTTAGTTCACATCTACTATAGAGGGATGAGACGCTGCAATTATCCTAATCTTCCTTTGGATGCGGCGATGTACGGGGAAGTTCCAACTACTCTCCTTACGTCGAAGCAGACTTAGGAATCATCACTACAGTCAGTCTCTCTGTGTGCCGGTCTTGAAGTTCCAAGGTCCTGGGCCTTCCTCTTGGGGAGGTTCAAGTTCTTTGCCTACCGGATCATCCTCACCAGAGCTCTGGAACTTTAAGACATATAAAAAATCCTTTGTGAGCTATGGAAGCTCGAGCGCACCTGGAGCCAGAATGTCAATTTTTATATTGGCTGAGCTGCTAACTTTCTCAAGATTGTATCGGGTTCCTATTGCGATCCAACAACAGCAGGTATGGTCATAGATAGAAGACTCCAAGATTCAATATTCATCAGGATGTTTCCAAGTTTCAAACTGGACTTCAAGACTCGGTTCGAATCATCTCTGTAAAATTCTTTCTTACCGACCCTTGAAGTGGGGGCATTTGTAAACAAAGAAAAAAAAATAAAAATAAAATAAAATAATTGAATTCAATGAATTCAATGGCCGGCGTTGCCAATTTTGAATTGGCAACGCCGGCCAAAGAAATTTTTTTTAAAAGAAAAGATTCCTTTCCCATGTGATGTTCACATGGGAAAGGAACCCTATAAATAGGCCCCTGCCCCTCAGTTCAAAACACATTCAGCAAATCTATAAATAGAAAAATTCAGAGAATTTGAGAGAAAAAGAAAATTTTAAAATCTCTTAAGAAAATTTCTCCTTTTCTTACGTGCTTTTACTCTGCAGTATACTCTCCTAACTCCTTTTTGAGAGATATTTCAGGGGTAAGTCCCAAAAAATTTGCTGTTTCCATTTCTAAAGTTATTTTTAGATTTATATTCTCGGATCGCTCTAGATCTGAATTTATGAGAATATAGATCTAAAAATATCAAATTACTACAAATTCGGCTGGGATTAAGCCTCATACGGCCCTCAGCAAAATCCAGGTAGCTCATCCGAGAACAAGTCCCTTCGACCCTCGGTGAAATTAAGTCAGATCGGCTCAGATCAGGTCTCTGCGGTTTTTAATCGTAGTCAAAACGTCCAAATCAGATCCGGTTTCAGTCTACCCAGTTCAAGAAAAAGTTGTGGAATTTATTTCTGTCAAGATCAAGCTCGTGCAGCCCTTGACGGAGTCAAAAAAGGAACACTAATCGGAGGATCTACGGAAATCGAACCACGTAAATTTTCTTTTATCTTAAATTTTTATTTGTAATTTATTTTTGTATTTTCGAGTTTAATTGTTTTAGATTCGAAATTTACGTTTTACACCTCCACTTCAATACCTGCTGGATTTGGTTTTCCTTTTGCTAAAACCATCAACATTCAGCATGGTTATAGCCTTTTTCATATATTTAAATAACTCTTCCAAAAAATAAATTAATAAATATTAATAAAACAGAAATTATTGCAGGCAAGTGACGTCGCCCATGGAATTTCGTATATTGATATGAGTTTAGGACAAATTTATGTTGGCAACTTTGCACATTCAAAAATTGGATTTCAAACACTTAATTTATTCAAATTTAACTTTTCAAGTCTTAAATTGTTATGAAATAATGTGGCAGTCGAGTAAATGTCTTTTCTTTTTGGGAGACAATAAAATTGGGAAGTAGGATGATATTTCATAATTCGATCAAAGAATATTTTGGTACATAGAAAAAACACTAGATTACAATGTTTAGTGGTTCAAGTGACTGTCTTTGAATGCAAGTCCGCAATCTAAATTTCTGCTACCCCGTCATTTTGTCTTCTAAATCAAGTTAAAGGTAGGTTATTGCTAGTAGATCTGACCGTAGTTTGATTCTAGTTTGGTTACGATTATGAATTGTTGATTCTATTTCTTAAAAAACTAGAACCTTAACTAAATCGTCCAAAAGGCAGTTCGATCTAATTCCTGTTAATCGGTGGTTCTAGTTCCAGTTTCGATTCTAATTTTAGTTTTAATTCTAGTTTTGATTTCAGTTCCGGTTAACTTTTGATTTTAGTTCAATGTTATTCAATTCAAAACAATTTAATCTAATTTTAACTTCTTTTAAAAAAAAAACTACTTAAAATTATAAAAATTAAATTTCAATTAGATTAAAAAGTAAAAATGTAAATAACTAAAGAGCTTAGATCTAATTAAATATTAATTAAGCTAAACACATATTCTCTTTAGGAGCCATAAAAATTGACTCACTTAGGTGGTGGTTGATCCTTCTATTATAAAGTCATATATATCTTAATTTAAATGATCACAAGCATTTTCTTACAACCTTACCTTTACATTTGATCAATCATTCGAAATATGCATGTGCCTCCAATGATTTTAACGACAAACTTAAGTTTATTTCATCTAAGGATGTTATCTCATATTCTGCTCAACAATAATAGTCAAGACTATGGTTATGAACCAGAATTGAACTGCCTCCTATTCAATTCTGGTTCTGATTCTAGAATTAGCTGGCCGCTCTAGTCTTGTCCCAATGAATAGCCGATCCGGTTTCAGTTGGGTTCTAATTGGAATAAAATCAGTTGGTCACCCCTAGTAGTAGCTACTCTGGCTAACACTTAAATTACGAAGAGCTTCGTAGTAATTATAATGACTAACTCTAAGCTTCACAGTAATTATGATAATAACATAAAGAATTAATTGCAATTATATAAAAACTAACATCCATAAAAATATTCGAATTACTGGCTTGAGAAAGGGGTCAGTAGAAAGCTATGTCTCTTTTTTTTTTCAATTTTTTTAAAAACTAAAAAAGATATATATTTTTTTAACGACTAAGACGACTGTGTCTCTCGTTCGCATAATTTAAGGAACTGAATCTGGTGGGACCCAAAAATGGCGAGTCGTGAGGGATGAATGCTTGTGTAGCAAAAGTAGTACGATAACATTCCAGTACAATGTCAACGCAGTACAGTTTCAGCATCCCGTGAGCAATTTTTGACATTCTGGCTAGCCAGCAGCCAACCCAACTGCAGAAACAGAATAAAGATGAGTTCGGTAGTTAAAAAAAATTTAATTTATGATATAATTAATTTTGTGTTTGAATTTTATTAATTATTATTAAAATAAATTTTATTATAAATTTTTGGTGATATATAACTGTTTCTTACAAGGAAACTATTACATGATAAAACAATTTAACTGTCAAATTATGTTCATATTACAATTAAGATATATTTTATATAATTATAATAAAAAAATGTACATAAAAAAATAAATATATCTTTTATTATATATTTTATTATTATTATTGTACAAAATATAAAATTTATTACAATATACCTGCAATTTGACCAACAACCCATTTAACCATCTAACATCTCCCGTTCTTACAAATGGGGATGTCGCTCGTACTCTTAAACTTCTTTAAATCAAAAGATAGATAACCAAACTTTTTTGACGAACTCTAACCATACTCTTTTTTTTCTTTAAAAAAGTTAAATATTAAATACATTTAATATTACTTTAATTATAATTAGTAGGAGATAAAATTTAAACTTTTACCTCTTATTTATACATTATGCCCAGTAACCAATTAGGCTATAAACATAGAAATTTGAGATGTTTACTAACTAGAGGGCACAACTGAAGTCAAAAAACCTATTTTGATTAATATCTACTTATTGTTAGTTTAGTGGAAAGAGCAAATTTGAGACTACAAGAGATAAACTTATATTCATACATTTCATATTTTAAATGGAGAACCAAGATAGTCTATTGTCGTGCTCGAAAATTTGGAGAATACCTAAAACAGATATCGCATGGAGAATAAAAAAATCTATCCTGCTTAATTTAATTATAGAATAGTGGTAACTGTCCAAAGTTGGCTCGTAATTAACATGTAGTACAAACCGTTAAAAAAGGGTTGCTTGTACTGCATCTGCGCACGCTTCTCCACATACTATATAGATATTATAAGCAAATGCACAAATCAAGAGTAGTGGATCTGTTGTTGGTTGTTACTTGTACGAAACAGTTCGATCGAGAATACGAGATTGGAAAAGCATCATTGAGTGCAGCGTTGATGAGCGTCCTCCATTTTTTTTTCCATGTTAGCAATTGGCTTGTCACCGACTGCTTTGCATTGTTTTGGGAATTATGGTCAACATATAGAGGGGTTGATTCCACCAGCGCCGCACTCAATCATGCTTTTTCTCTCTTTTGGAATGGTGTGGCAATGAGACGATGAAGAAAACTACCTGAGTTTCAACTTTAGAATCCGATCTCCAAACCGTACAATCAGAAAAAAGGAAACTTTCTTGTTTCTTTTGCTTTGTTGAAAGTTTCTCTACATATATTTTTTTAAAAAAAAGGTAGACTAATCCTGGAAATGTTGCTGTTTTTTTTTTTTTTTTGCATGATGGCATGGATTTTTTACTTTTTTTTTTTTCAGTTTAAAAGAATAATCACAACTCATATACAGTGCTAATGAACCAATTGTTTAGTAAACAGTTATTTTTACTTCCTCCTCATGAAACCACATGGCATCCTTGTTTGACAGACATGTATATAACCTATTTTTTGGGTCTCTTTTATGTTTCTGCATCTCCAAAATATGTACATTCCTTCTAAAAAGTTAATATCTGCTAAAGTTCTCTTTAATTACAGCAGATAAGATCCCTTGCGAGTGAGTGAACTCCAGGGGAACCAGCAAGAGTATTCAATTGTCCTAGATCTCACTTGCTTTGTGGTTTAATGGAAATCGATCAACTCGTGACTGCCCTTGTGTAAATGAAGTTGGCCTTGAACTGATTGCAGTTCCAACAACATTAATAGTGCAGCACCATCAGCAGCCCAACAGATCCAACAGTTGCAGAGAAGCAGAACAAGCAGCTTCAGCCGGGCAAAATTCAGCACCGGCGGCAGCAGCTTTCTTCACACTAGGGAAAGTAGCTTAAAAGTCAACAAAGGAGGCTATAAGCTAACCAATCCTCAGCAGAGAACCAACAGCAGCACAGCAGAAGCAAGTTGAGCAGCAGCAGAAAAGCATGAGACAGCAGCAACAAAACTAGCAATTAGAAACTTGACATGTAGCAGCAACCTCTGATTTAATCATTAGCAATCTGAAGTAGTTATAATGTTTATCTATGTATTGAAACTAGCAAAATTGTAGTCCATTCCGGCTCAGTTCCAGGGAGAACAAAAAAAAAAAGTGCAGACAAAGCTGCCCTCTGAAATGTTAATCTGTAACATTCATGAACATTAACAGCTCCATAATTCTTATTCCAAAATAAACCAATTTGGGAAAAGGAAAAACAAGGGAAATTTTCCCTGTTCAAAAAGATTCGTTTACATGGCAAAAGCTAAGCCTTGAGTTCAGTGGATAAAGAGAGAGCCAATAGTTCCGCACCCGCAGAAGCTTTGAAATAGTCCATCTCTGCCAGTGGCTGAGCTAGTTTTATTCAAGATTTGGAGAACAAATTGGAGTCTGAATTTCCCTGAAATTGCACACATTGGCATCCTCACAACCCCTAATAAATGCTTCCAGAAAAAGTAAACTCGGAAAATCTGTAGCACTCCCTCACTTCACTAGTCTGCTCGTTTTCAGTCACTTTCTCGAGAAAATTTCGGCATTTTCCCTGAAAAGTTGCAATCTTGGATAATGGGTTGGGAGACTGAGCTCCTGCCAGACCATTTCCAGTGTAAAAGAACCGATGGCTGGTAATGGCTGTGCAGCAGGAGGGTGACGGAAGGTCAGAGGCTCTGTGAAATCCAACACCTTCAGGGCCGCCATAGGCAGCACAAGCTGAAAGTTCCTGCTGCGCTGAAGCTGCAGCGGAAGGCCAGGAAAGCGAGTGCCACTGTCGGCGCCACGGAAATTAGGTCACGGAAAGAGGGCAGCGCGTCAAAATGGGCAGAGTTGAAGAGAAAGAAACCCATCGGCGGCGGAGAGTCGGAATCACTAGAAAACGCTGCCGCCGTGAAGAAGAGAAAGAAACCCATCTGCAATACCGGCATGTCTTGTTCCTCTTCCTGTCATGTCAAAATTGGGCCTTATATGGCTGTGGTTCCTGGACGGTATTTTCGGTCTAAAAACACTAAGCCAGTGTCAATTGGTAAATTGCAGGTATGTTCATTGTTCTGTTTTCTGGTTTTGCCTTAATTTCTTTTTTTTTTTTTGGATAGCTATGTTACTGCATTGGTGATTAAAAATTGGTTGTTTTATAGGTATTGCCTTACAGGAAGGATGTGGAAAGATTGAGGAAAGGAAAGAAGAAGTGTCATCGGTGTAGGAGGAGTGGTTTGAAGACTTTGGTGAGGTGTTCGAGTTGTCGAAAAGAGTTCTATTGCGTCGATTGCATCAAAGACCAGCACGTTTATTTTCCAGTGCCAATCTGTTTGAATTGAAATTGTTTGTTTGGAGTCTGATGGTTTACTCTATTGGGGAGTGTTGAACGTGAATGCTGTTATAGCAATGCAGCAATCATAGTAGCAAATAATTTGCAACAGAAATCATGGAAATCAAAAGAATGCCTATGCTGTTGGTAGTATACCGAGGCCCCCTGCAGAATTTGGTGGTTGTGGTTATGGCATCCTCGATTTAAGTTGTATTTTTTCCTTAAGTTGATCCAAACAGCTGGAGAAAAGTGCAGAAGAATTAGTTGGCTGCTACTAGTTGCCAGAAACCCTGGATGTTTTCTCATGCTGTTCATTTTGTCTTGGGATGAATCATGAAGCTAAGGAGAATAAGAAGTGGCAAGAAGCAGCTGGCAGAGAAGATGCTAATGACAATTACCTTGACTATCCTACCATTGCTGACATTCATAGTGATAACTTTGAACACTTTCAGAAGCACTGGGGCACAGGCCACCCTGTAATCATCATAATGTGCTTCGGGGTACATCGGATTTAAGCTGGGATTTAATAGTCATATTCTGTACCTATGCGAAAAATACTGCTGCTAAAACTAAGCATAAAGAGCATGCTGGTTTCTTCCACTGGTTTGAGGTCAATATTTTTCATAATCTTGTGCTATGTTGAGATTCAGTGCCTTTACTTGCTTCTTAGTTATTAGGGGGTTGCTCTTTATTTGTCACGACCTTGGTTTTCCCTTTCTCTTGTACTTATCATGAACAAATTTTTTTTCAAGATCTAGATTTTCTAAATTGATTTTGTTGATGTGTTGCATCAGACAATGCAAATTATTAATTCTCAATAATAATGCTTCTGTTTTATATGAACAGGCAGAGACTGATATAAGGCAGATAGCCATGGGTTCCTTTAAGGTTCCAACACACGCCAACATGTGACATAAGAGGCTAAAATTGAAGGGGTGGCTTTCTCCTCATTTATTCCAGGAACCTTTTCCAGCTCACCATGCTGAAGTTGTTCATGCCTTTCCTCTTCTAGATTACATGGATCCCATGTCTGGCATTTTAAATGTTGCTGCGGAGTTGCCACAGATCTTGGCCCATGTGTCTACATTACGCATGGAAGTGGTGACAATCTTGTCCAGGCTGATTATGTGACAAAACTACACTACAATTCATATGATGTGGTATGTAATCCTGTTCCCTCTATGTCAAATTTCCTAATGGAAAAAAATATTTTGTGATCTTATATATTGAGGTGCATGCAAAAGACCAGCTTAGTGCTTGGCATAAATTTTGTGTTGCATGAGCAGAAGTATAACTTGGCATGCTTTCCTTAATTCCTTCTACTCTTCAACAAATCACTCTTTGTTTGAGACAAGTTGATACCTGCACATGCATGGTCCAAAGTATAGAATTTGGGTTCGTGTATAACTTGAAACTAATCACTTCTTACTTGAGACAAGTTGGGTTGCCTTGTGTAATTATCCAATGCTCTCTTGCTTCTAGAAGTGGAGCCATGGACTTTTGTCATCATACCAGCTGGATTCCCATACCAAATTAGGAATTTTAAGTTAGTTACTGTCGTACTAAGATTTGGTGCCTTGGAGCTGCCACATTTATAACTAATGGCTGAAAAAATTCAGGACGGGGATATGTAACATTGGAGAATCCTGTGTGTACTGTGGAAGTCATCATTGATGGTGCTTTATTCACAAGATTTTGGTGATTGAAAATGGCTAATAGTTGAGTACCATGGATTGGACGTGTGACAAGGACTTAAGTAAATTTAGGGCTGCAAATGAGCCGAGCCGAGCTGAACTTAGTCAGGCTCGAGCTCGGCTCGTTAAGGAATTCTTCAGGCTCGAGCCGAGCTCGAGCCTGAAGAATTTTGGAGGTGGAGGCTCAAACTCGGTTCGTCACAATATTACTGAAACTCGGGCTCGGCTCGATTTGTATTTCTTTTTTTAATTTAAGCTTTCTATATATATATATATATATCCTTTTTCCATTTGATTTATTTTATTTATTTGCTATATATGTTATTTCTACTTTATATAAAAATAGAAAATTTATATAAAAATATATAAAAATAGAAAAATAAGAAAAATAAAAATATCAAAATTACTTTTTTTATATAATTTTATATAAAAAAGGGAAATATATATATGTAAAAAATGAATATGTGGATAAAAGCCAATTATTCATTCAATCGCTATTTGATTGATTGAATTCCTAATTGTATAACTAGCCACATTATGACCATCAATCAATTTACTTAATTGTATTTAAATTTTCTCTAATTTAAAAAATTTATATTCTTTTGCAAAGAAAAAATAAATATGCAAGTTTATTTTAATTAAGAAAAAATTTAAATAAAAAAAAGAGACAGAAGGAAATAATTGAGGTTGAGAGCATTTGAAAATAAATAAAAAATTAATCTTAATTTTATTAGTATTTATATTAAAAGTTAAATGATACAATTAAGTATTATTAATATATTAAATGAGCCCACAATGATACATATTAAACGAGCTCTTAATGATACATTTATCGAACTGTTCACGAGCCTGTACCGAACCGAGCCTGCTATTGTTCAGGCTCGGCTCGTTTATTAAACGAGTTTTGGTTTTAGGCTCGTGTATCGCTCATTTAGTAAATAAACGAGCTTGAGCCGAGCTTTTACCGAGCCGAGCCACCGAATTTTTAACGAACGTATCGACTCGTTTGCAGCCCTAAGTAAATTATGTGCAGATAGGTAGTCCCCTTAATTTAGCAACTCAAGTTGATTGTATTTGAAGTCAAATGCAAAGTCATTCATCTCATGTTACCTAACAATTTCTTCACTTGATGTGTTATGCAAACTGCATCCATGTGCTAATGTGGTTTGGGACTTTGTCCCAGTGAAAAATGTTACTGAATGCATTGATTTGATTGATGAACTCAGTCTGCTTCCAGAGAACCTTAATAAGGCCAAATTAGACAGTCTAGAGGTAAATTTTACACTTGAATTGCACATGAATGTTCTCTGAATTTGTACATGTGCTTAATATTCTTCACCTTTCTTTTAAAACTAGGTGAAGAAAATGGTAGTTTACAGTATTAGCAGAACAATCAAACAAATTCGTATGCTTATTTGTGCAGAGTAAGCAACCACATCATTTTTTGTCAGCATTTACTTCAAGGTCTATCAGACCTCCAATCCACCAGTACATCAACAGTGTCTTATGCACAGCAGAACCCTCAGGAAAAGCAGAAAAGAAGAACAAACACTGCTGTGATCTATGATCAAGACTCTTATAATTCTTTTCAAAATCTTGAAAGCTAAGCAACCTTGATGATCTTGATAAGTTGGCATTTCAACCAAATGGTTTATCAAATCGGAGGCACTTCCCACTCTTAAAGTTCCTGTACTTGGAACTTGGTACTTCTAACTTTAAGACAACGTCACCTTAAGAAAAATCTGTTTTTATTTGTTACACGCTAATTTTAATTTTTATATAAATAAAATTTTTATTAAAAAAATTAGAAAATTAACAAATTCCACCAACACTTCTCAACCCATTCTCTTTTTCTCTCTCCCCTGTAAAGACGTCAACCATCCTTGACACATTAAATTATAATTTTTAAGAAATTTTTTTTATTTGTTAAAAATAATTATAAAAATATTCAAATATGTTCGTATCGTATCGAATAGTTGTATTTCCCGTTTCTGACACACGTGTCCGAATTTAAAAAAAAAAATTTCGACGGACACTTCTACCCGTGTCGGATACTTGTCTGCCGCGTGTCCGCGTGTCCATCGTATCCGACATACAATACATTTATTTTTTAAAATGTCCGTGCTTCATAGCTGTCCGACAATTAATACCGCAAGGAAAAATGAAAACGATAGGACGAGGGAAGTTTCTGTCATGGAAAATAATTGCGTTTGCTTTTAGAAGAAAAAAATATATTAAAAGAACAAGAAAAGATAAAAAAAATTTATTACATAAATACACATTTTATTTTAAATAATAAATAATTAATTAATTTAATTTTATATTTATTATTATATATTTACATATTTAAAAAAAATAAAATAAAATGACATGCTATCGCACCCACAGCGGCATTTTGTCTGTTGATTGTTACGCGCTTTCCACTAAAAAAATCTTCTTACTTAGTAAAAGCCCCCTTTATTCCTACCCCGGTCTCTCCACTTCTGTTTTTTCTGGAAAAGAAAAGAAAAAACTGTATTGCTAAACTAAAAAATTGTATTGCTTGACTTTCAATAAAGAAATTAGGTCCAAAAATCGCAATTTCACTCACAATTCTTAGGTATTTATTTCATGGGATTGGATATGATAGGACAGATTAGTGGCCAACTATCTTATACTATCAATAAAGAAATTAGGTCCAAAAATCGCAATTTCACTCACAATTCTTAGGTGCATTTATTTCATGGGATTGGATATGATAGGACAGACTAGTGGCCAACTATCTCATCTTAACTCATATTTAGTTGATTAATAAGATAGGTATATAATAGACTATTGTGGTCTTACTATCCCATATTCACGGGATAATATTATTCATCTATGATGTATTTGTTTCATAGGATAGAATATAATATGATAGGATAGGCTAGTAGCCAACTATCCTACCTTAACTCATGTTTGGTTGGTTTATAAGATAAGTATATGATAGACTAGTATATACTTACTATTCCATGAATATAAGATAGTATTATCCCTCTAATTCATATGGATTAGTCTATCCCACATCATGAATTATTGTTAATAAATTATATATTTATTAAAATATCATATTAATTAAAATAAATTTTAAATATTTTTTAAAAAATTAACATAAAATTTAAAAAATTCATTTCTCTCTCATCCCTTCTCTCTCTTCTTTTCTCTCTCCTCCTTCTTTCCTTTCTCTCTCCTCCCTCCCTCTCTCACTCCTCGTCTCTCTCTCTTTCCTTTCTCTCTCCTCCCTCTTCTCTCTCTCAATCCTTGTCTCTCTCTCTTCCGTTTCTCTCTCCTCCCTCTTCTCTCTTTCTCACTCCTCATCTCTCTCTCTTCCCTTTCTTTCCCCTCCCTCTTCCTTCTTCCCTTCCTTTCTCTCTCCTCACTCTCTCTCTCTCTCTCTCTCTCTCTCTCTCTCGTGCTCATTCATTCTTTTTTTATATAAATTTGAAAATTTATCTTTTAAAATTTATTTAATTTTTCCTCAAAAAATTAAAAAATTATTAATCTTTTTTTATATTTTAAAATTTATTTGTATAAATAAAATTAATACTTAATTTTAAAAAATATTTTTTATACAAAATTGAAAAATTATAAACAGTATAATGTATAATAACATATAAAATAAATATTAATTTCATTACTTAATTTTAATAAAAAGATTAAAATTAATAGTAAATATAAATTAATTATTTCTAAGGGTAAAAAAGTAATTTTGATATACTATACTATTCTATCTCATATCATCCAAACATTACATATGATAATTATTCGACACTATTTGATGACATCTAAACATAATATAGGCTAGTAATTTAACCTATCCTATACTATATTAACCTATACTATCATATACCGCACTATCTAATCTGTGTACCAAACGCACCCCTAATTCCTATGGGCTAGTCTATCTCACATCATATACTAGTGTTAATAAATTATATATTTACTAAAATATCCTCTTAATTAAAATAAATTTTAAATATTTTTTAAAAAATTAACATAAAATTTAAAAAATTCATTTCTCTCTCATCTTCTCTCTCTTCCCTTCTCTCTCTCTCACTCCTCTTCTCTCTCTTTCCTTTCTCTCTCCTCCCTCTTTCCTTTCTCCCTCCTCCCTCTTCTCTCTCTCAATCCTTGTCTCTCTCTCTCTTCCCTTTCTCTCTCCTCACTCTCTCTCTCTCTCTCTCTCTTGTGCTCACTCTTTCTTTTTTTTTCATATAAATTTGAAAATTTATCTCTTAAAATTTATTTAATTTTTCCTCAAAAATTTAAAAAATATTAATCTTTTTTTTGATATTTTAAAATTTATTTGTATAAATAAAATTAATACTTAATTTTAAAAAATATTTTTTATATAAAATTAAAAAATTATAAACAGTATAATGTATAATAACATGTAAAATAAATATTAATTTCATTACTTATTTTTAATTATTTTTAATAAAAAGATTAAATTAATAGTAAATATAAATCAATTATTTCTAAGGATAAAAAAATAATTTTGATATATTATACTATTTTATCTTATATTATCCAAACATTAAATAGAATAATTATTGTATATTATTTGATGACATCTAAATATAATATAGACTAATAATTTAACTTATCATGTACTATATTAGGCTATATATCTTATACCGAACTGTCCAGTCTATATACCAAAGTTATCATATTACCAGCCTACCAAACCATATTTTCTTGGGTTTCTAATCCGCACTTTGTCCTCCATTCCCATCTCCCCGCAAGCTCAATCTTTCCCCCAAGTCCTGACCATGTTCACAATGGGAGGCGATGGTATGTCCAACGTTCTACATATCATTTCCATGGCGCAACATATTACAAGGCCACCACACACTGTGTCTTTGCCGGGCACCTCCGCCACTACTAGCACTGCGACAAGCAAAATTAGCAAAGAGGGCAGCAGTGAGTTTGATCATAATAGCCATGAACGGCTCCGAAGTCGATTGAAGATATTGGAGAATGATCTTGTTGAGGTCACTCAAGGCTTTAACAGGGGTCAACGATGTAACGGAAGATGTCAGCGTGTTGTTCTAGTCGCTTGAATACCGAGCCAACATGTTGCTTCAGTCCGTTTGCAGGGATATACTTTTGGCCTCTGGTGGCAACACTATCCTATCTACTGATCAAGTTAGCGCCAGTGATCAAGATGTTGCTGATATAGTCTTAAGGTTGAAGTCTCTAATTCCTGGTACGGGAATTTTAAGAGCGCAAAGTGTCTTCGATTTGATAAACCATTTGGGTAAAATGCCTACATATCAAAAGTATCGAGATTGTTCAGCTTTGCAAGTATTTGAGAAGAACTATAAGAGTCTCGATGAAAGATTACGACAGTGTTTGTTCTGCTTCTCCTCTTTCTCAGAGGGTTCTGTTGTGGATAAGACATTGCTGATGTACTGGTGGGTTGGAGAGGGCCTGATTGAACCCTGAAGTAAACTTGATAGACCCTGAAGTAAATGCTGACAAAATTGTCGAGGAAATTGCTGACGAGATTGTGGAGGAGTTCTTGGATTTTCAGTTCGTTGAGCCTGTTACCAAGAATGGGAAATTGGTTGGGCTTCGGATGCCTCCTATCATTCGTTATGCAGTTGCGTATCTTGCAGAACGAGCCAATTTCTTTGATTTTGATTTCGAATGGAATCCCACGTTAGAGTTTTGATGGTGTCATAAGGCGTGCTTGGAAACTGCAGATGGTTCTTCACAAAAACAGCTGATTGAAGCCGCTCGGTTGCATCCAGATAAACTGAGAACCCTGTTCAAAGTAAATAAACGCATTGGGTTTCAGAATATTTGGAAGGTTAACGTTCTCTTTCTAGAAGTATGGGATGAAACTTTTAAGGGGGTAGAACTAAGAGGCGGAAAATCCTTAAAGTGGTTGAAACGTATGAAGCATTTGAGATTTCTTAGCCTTGCAGGATGCGACACATATTTCGAGTTCCTACGCACTATGGGGAAGCTCGAAAACTTGAGAATTTTGACAGTCAGTGAGTGGACGATACCAAGTATGCAAATTAGTTTAATGTCATTACGAAGGTTAACAGTTAACACACTTGGAGATCCACGATCAAGGCCAAAGCCATTTCTTTCCCCGAGTGCTAGGGCAACTCACAGAACTCCAAGTTTTGAAGGGACTTGCAGTTCCTTTGTCCCGTGATTTAGCGGCATTGATGCGATTGAAGAAGTTGAGGAAATTAAGCATCATTATAACACCAGAGAGCTATAATCTAGACTTCAGCCAACTGAGCCATATTACATCTCTTCGAAAACTTACCATTCAGTGGATCCCTAGTGAACGAAGGACGTTCCGAAGATTAAGGGCGGAACTTCGCGGTTTGCAGAAATTGGATCTCCGTAATTATCCCAATGTCGGAGCTCCTGAGTTGCCGAAGTCATTGAAGAGCCTCCAAAAGCTGTACTTCAGAGGGGGGCATCTACGTTACCTGCCAATAAACGACGGTTGGAATGTAAATATACTACGTCTAATAGACCTGCCTGAATTTGACATGGAGTGGGAAACAGTAAGGCATCAATTGCCGGACTTGATTTATTTGGAAACAAATGGATGTCTCAACATAACATCGTTCCCTTGTGATGCCAATGGAGTGTGGCTCAACAAGAAAAAGCTAACAGAGAAGAAGTCATTGGAAGAACTGGGATTCAGTTGGTCATTCCTTTCTTCTTATCCTTTATTTGAAAAACGTGTATGAACTTCTTCTAATCAGGCATACCACATCTGCATTCCATTACATCTTCGTCTTTGTTTATTTATTGTTGGAATAGAAAAGAGGGTGAGATTGAAAATGAAAGAATTGTTTCAAGTCGTGTAACAATGCCACTTTACTTAAGGTAAAATTCGCCCTCACTAAATTGCAACAAAGGTATAATACGAACTCCCTCACAGGATAAAATGAAGCACACTTGACTGCAGGTTGTAATACTGAAATCGAGTCTTCGAGAAGTTATTGTAATATCCAAAATTACTCACAAAAAGTGTATGGATTTTTTTTATCTTCTCTATATCTATGAGAATGGTCAATTCACATATTTATACGGAGAATAATAAGGTAGTTATTTAGCCAAGAAATGCGTCTTTTGAATCTAATAGACACGACTATTCAACGTGTCCTTTCATCAATAGACACATATCCATAACCACCAAATTAATTAGGGGACACGATTTTTCTATTTTGAAAATTTCCCCAACAATCCCTCGTCATTTTCAAATAAGAAAATGTAACAGATTCTTCATAATTTTGGAAGTCAACTGCATAAGTAAAGGTATCCTACAGATTGAACCTTACTTAGTGAAATATGCGTTACAACATATCTGAATAGTATGGTAGACAAGCTTTGAACCAACTATTCTTATTGATATCCTGTAAAAATATTCTACACAGTTGACTATACAATATCATACTTCTCTTTTTAATAATTGACACATAAAGGTCATTGTGTCCATATTCTTTTCATGAATATTTTAGAGTCAAGTCCTTAAACTCATTGGAACGGCCTACACATTCCACATTCACATAGGCAGACTAGAGCCCCCGCTTTAAAACACCCTTTCAAGTCTGTTAAGAGTTTCAAAAACTCAATCTCCCAATTAACTGCGGGTACCAAGTACTATGAACACTTGGGATGGAGAAAAACTATTTATAGTGCTTCAAATCACACTGATGATGCACTTTAACTCATTGAACTCAAGACTTGACGTTGTATCAAGCGTTGAGTCGAGGTTCCATCATAGATAATCAATAATTATGAACTTGAACTCATCCCTCATTTGATGACTCGTTCATCAAGTTCTTGTTAACCTTTTAGTTAAGGATTAACTTTCTTTTAATATGCGATTGACTTTTTAAAAGTCTTAACTAATTATCATGTTACCACAAATTACACATTAAGAGATACCGTTAATATAACGGTTAACATCTCACCCTTTTACTCTAAATGGTTATTAACTTCAAAAATTAGAAGCACTTGCTCTAGTGGTCGCAATCCACGAGCGTCACAGTATTTTTATTGGTTTGTCTATGTTACAACATAGTTGTCTGTAAGTCATGTACTACTTTCTTTTATTTGTAAAAGAAAGAAAATAATTTGACTTATGAAAAGACTTTGAATAATCACTTATAAAAAGTCATGACTATTTTCGAAAGAACATATCTTTTCCCCACAAAGGATTATGTCTCTTTCCATAAAAGGTCGCGTCTCTTTCTATAAAGAGTCACGTCTATTTGTATGAAAGGTCGCATCTCTTCCCATAAAAGTTCGCGTCCCTTTCTACTAATGGTCATGTCTTTTCCTATCAAAAGTCATGTCTCTTCTTTTGAAAGATCTCGTCTCTTTTCTTGAAGAGTAACGTATTTTTCTTTGAAAAGTCACATCTCTTCTCATGAAAAATCACGTCTGTTTCTATGAGAGGTTGCATCTCTTCCTATAAAGAGGTCACGTCCCTTCCCACTAATGGTTATGTCTTTTCCTACGAAAAGTCATGTCTTTTCCTTTGAAGAGTCACATCTCTTCTCCTGAAGAGTAACGTCTTTTCCTTTGAAGAGTCCCGTCTCTTCTCATGAAAAATCTCGTCTCTTCCTATCAACAGTCACGACTCTTTTCACGAAGAATCCACTTTTATACATTTAAATTTGATGTCTCTTGGAATTATAATTCCAGAAATTTCATCTCTAGGAGGACATAGTTAGTAAGGAATTAAAAAGGAAAATTTCTTTCCTTTCTATGTTTAAGGTGCCTCTTTTTATATCCCTTGGATTGGAATTACAAATTCCAACAATGACTATGTCTGTTATTGTGGAACGATTTCACCTGACTTGCCTTTTGAATATCTCATGCATATTTAATCAAATTAAAATTGACAAACTAAACAAAAGTTATATATATATATATAAATATTCCTACTTGTCATGTCAAGAATATGCATTTAAAGATTTACCATGCATATATAACTATGTGTATATACACAAAAATTTACCATGCAATTAATCTACTATCATGAACATAATTTATTCAATGGGTACTCAATGTATTAAAAGTGCATTTATTGTGCACATTTGTAACTACATGTGTGTAATTATTTATTATGCATGTCACACATCAACCCCAAAATATGTTTGACATTGTTTACATGCAATCCACGAGACAATTCACAAGGCAGAATAGAAAATATAACATGACATGTTCCTAGTTGCCTTAATCATCATGTTTATCCCAAAACAATTACTATAACTCTTAATTTTTCCACATATCATAGATATTTTTAATTAATGTCATCAAACAAGTAAGAAAAGGAAACATACCTTAATCAAGTAAGAACTTACTTGATCATTTCACAGTTTTAAAAGTCAATTCTTTAACGATTCCAATCACGAATCATAAAGAATTTTGCCTTAAGATTGTTGGAATAGAAAAGAGGGTGAGATTGAAAATGAAGGAATTGCTTCAAGTCGTGTAATAATGTCACTTTCCTTAAGGCAAAATTCGCCCTCACTAAATTACAACAAAGGTATAATGCGAACTCCCTCACAGGATAAAATGAAGCACACTCGACTGCAGATTACAATACTGAAATCGAGTTATCGAGAAGTTATTGTAATATCCAAAATTACTCACAAAAAGTGTATGAATTTTTTTTATCTTCTCTATATATATGTGAATGGCCAATATAGAGAGAATAATAAGGTAGTTATTTGGCCAAGAAATGCGTTTTTTGAATCTAATGGACACGACTATTCAACGTGTCCTTTCATCAATAGACACATATTCATAACTACCAAATTAATTAGGGGACACGACTTTTTTATTTTGAAAATTTCCCCGACATTAAAAAGCTGCTGAATTTTCCTTGTGCGCTTTGATTTTTTCCTTTCCACCCTGGACAGATTTATCATTTTGTTTTGGTTTTCCTGAATATTTATCTTACTCCTTTATATATTTTTGCTATTCTTTGGAGACTTGACTCTCAGAATTTGAAATAAAAATCTTTGAAACTAATGTTTTACGTCTTAACTCTTGGAGAGTCCTTCGAGAAACATTATGAATATATTTGTAAATGAAGAAATGGCAAATAAAGAAAGAAATTTTCAAATATTTCAGTGAGATCAATTCATTGAAGTGATGGTATAATAGATAATATACCTTTAAAAATTAGTAAATTAAGTCACAGCTAAAATTTTGCCAACAATTTTTTTTTTTTATTTGTAGGAGGCCAAAGACCGAGCCTAAACAGGTATGGAGCTGACTAAGAAATCCTACAAATGTCATTAAAATGTAGATTTTTGGAATAATCCCAACTTCCAATTATCACCATCCATCTACCAACGCCCAGAGGGGCCCAATGATCACATCAACAATGGCCGAAGAAAGCTGCAAACCAAGAGTCCGACTTCAAAACATGATCCATATCTAATGTTCCATCCCAATGCAAAAGCCTTTACAGTCGATAGCTCTGCTAACTTCACTGCCTCTAGTAAAAATCTACCTAGTTCACTCCTGGCATTCAATTTCCTGCTTAACATATAGCATGCTGAAAATTAGTTACTATTTCACATGGTAATTGTGCGAGCCGTGCAATTGGTTCTCATAATGCTCTGTTAAAAAAAAGCCCATCATCAGGTTTAAACTTGTGTATATATATAGTATGTGTGAACCAGCTTGGTTTCAATAGAGCGTAAGCAAGTCAATAAAGGTACACAGGAACATGAAAAATGATGGGTTCGTGTACCGAGAGAATAAAATAATAATATGATTTCAAAAACAAATTTTTTACAAAAGAAATTTTCAAGATTTATGGTTTAGGATTTACAGTGTAAAAATGGGAATTTAGACTTTAAAATTTGGAACAACACAAATGGTTGCTCACTGGGTCACAATCTAGAGTTTTAGTTTTTTAAAAAAAAAAAATTAATACAGTGGCTGGCTAAAAGCAAGTAGACCTTACGACATATAACTCCTACGTCCTTAAATAGGCCTTCATTATTTTTAGTATGTTTATTATTTATTATTCCTTAAATCGACATTCATTATGTTGCGGTAATAATTATGAGATATCTACTTTATTCTAGTATTATACCTAAATTATTTCGAGTATATGAGCTATTAAAATAAAACATTGATAGTGTCATAAAACAGGTTCCTTTATTTTATTTCTCTCACAACTCATTAGCAATGTATTTATTAAAATTATTTTCATTTATTTTTAAAACTGTCTCAATGTATATTTTTTATATTTATATTAGCACTCTTTGTTTGAAATATTTTATCTTTTAATGAAATAAAATATTAGTTTTGATTGTTATTAAAAAGAAAAAGATATTTAAAAACACAATGTATATATATTCAAACATGTATTTGTTTATAAATTAACTTTAATTTTATCAATTATAATAGTTAAAGTAATTTTTTTAACAACTAACATCATAAAGAATTTATTGCAAAATCATATGAGAAATAAATGATTAAATAATTAAATAATTACTTATATAAAAAATGTATTTAATTGTATAAAAAATTAAAAAAATCAGAATATTAGAACTCACAAATATAATTATAATATTTAGTATTCAGAATAATTAATAAAACTTTTTAAATTTCATCATATATGTATTCACGTCCCTTTTATATATTATTATTACTTGCCCTTCCCTCTCACCTTGAATGCAGGATTCATTAACCATAACATTTGAGATTTTAGGTGTGTAATAATGATATTAGCTTATTGCCATATTGGCCTTGGGACGCAGACATCTGTTGAAGTTTTCTTTTCCATACAGAAAGAGGTGACTAGCATTAAACTGAGGAGGAAAATGGTACACAGACGGAAACATCCGGCTCAGTACAACGCAGGTGATATTAAGATGTTATCACTTCATTTGCAATAAAATAATTTTTTAAAAATTTGAATGCTTTTGGCAAAAATTAGAAGATGAACTAACAAAATGTGTAAGAAACAGAACAAAATGAGTATATAAGGTGGAGAAAATTGCGAGAATAGTGTTATTTCATTGTGGAGCACTAATACATATTCTCAATTTTGACGTCTTGATTGATATCTCGATTAAAATTAAAATTAATATTTTTAAAATAAAATTGATAATTTTTTAAAAATATAAAAATAAAAAATATTTAAAAAATTATCAATATTATTTTAAAAATATTCATCTTAACTTTAATCGAAACACCGACTATAAAACTAAATTTCCAAATACCAACATTTACTCTTCATTGTATTGTATTTTTCACAAATTTTCCCGTACATTTGTTCAATTGCTTGCATATTTTCTTAACTCTTGTGATTTTTAATAAAAAATTTAACCTCAACCGTATCGGTCCATAGCAGACTGATTTATGTTTTTTTTTTTTTTTTGCTTACAAAAAAACCTTATTAGACATACGAGAGATAAAAAAAAATAAGATTGATAAGAGTTGAATTCCCACATTGTAATTAAAAAACACTCTCTCTAATCACTAAAATAAATACTCTAGATGACAGCAGTCTGATTTTTTATGATTGCTAGTAATGGTACTCTTCTTTTCCTTTTAGTGCCACTTTGTATCTTTTTATTAGCGTTACTGCCTACTTTATGAGAGGTATTTCTCTCTCCTCTTAATCATGAAAAAAAAAAAAAAACAAGGAGTGGAGCGTGTGTCCTTATTTAAATAAAAAAAAAAGAGGGTTGGTCCCCTATTTAGTATTATTAGATACATTATATTAGGCTCTACGGAGCTGTGTCTTGGGCTAACTTCAAAATTCTTTTGCATTGATCATTGATCAGTTTATAGTTTTGCTAGATGTGTCGATCCCAGAGTTACATCGGACATTTATATTTTGTGTCATATAATTCCAAGAAAAGTGAATTATTTTTCTTACAAAAAAAGAACAAATACTAAACAAAAAAAAAAACAAAAAAAAAAACATACATGAAATTTGTGCATAGGGCGTCCAACCCTCCATCATCATCTCACAATGCTTTTTCACTTTTTTTTGATCGTAAAATTTTGTTTTCGTTATTAAGATATGATAAACTAATATAGTATATCACATAGTCAGCTTTTACAAACTATACTGTGTTAGAATACTTCATAAAAATGCCGGGTAAGGAATGAATAACTCTAGTCATGATGTATTCGATTAATAAGATAATAATGTACAGTTATCACGTAAAATAAGGAAACTAATATCAACCGTTGATTTTGGCATTTGAAGGACAAGCCAAATTAGGTATGATATATACTCTCTTTCTAATTTACAGAAAACCTTATCTAAAAGTGTGTAATTATGTTAATGTCAAGAATGGGAAACAAGTAGTTGTGTTGAGGCAAATCTTCCAGACTCATCAATGGTATTGAGTTCTGAAACTTCGGCGCATTATTTATGTTTATTATTTGCACGACGATATTTAGTTTCAAAATTTAAAATTAATGTTTAATTATTGATATTCTTGTTTAAGAAATCTAACAAAACCTCTCACTTCTCGTTAAAAAACATTTTTTTAATATCAAGATTAAAAAATTCACAGAAAATCACTTCTTGCAGTTAAATTTTAAGATATGATTCTTAGTCTGCAAAATTGCAAGAAAATGAGATATACTCTTAAGACACGAAAAAGATTTTCCAGATTGATGCCATTGACTGGAAGCACCACTTACAGGTAGAAGCTGCTCTTTTCAGGACTGTATATTAAGAATGGCATTTTTCATTTTCTTTTCAGCCTACTTTTTTGTTTTCTTTGTGCAGTGCCTCAGTCTTGTTTGTTACCATAAACACTGATCGTCACTGCTACAGTCAAACAACTTGATTAAAGCGCTTCAAAGCGGCCTAATATGAAAAATAATTGCGTTTACTTTTTCTTCAAAAAAAAAAGAAAAAAAAAAAGGGGAAAGGAAAAGAAGAGAAATGCTATCACAATGATAGTATTTATTTATTTATTTATTTTTTATTGTTACACATTTGCCACTAAAAGAATTGCCTATCTTGGAAGTGTGTGTTTTTTTTCAATTAAAAATCATTCTATTAAAATGAAGTAAAGTCACATATAAGTTTGATATGAAAGCGTCGGAAAAACTTGTACATACCAAAATTAAAAGATAGTCTCGATGATCTACAACTAACATAGTTAAAATGACTATTTGTAATAGGTAAGAAGTCTGTCTTAACAAAACCCTCAAAAAAGGGTAGATACCGAACTGATGTTAAACTTATTTAAAATCAAAATTTTAGCTAAATCTAGACTAGTCAGATAAAATTATACAAAACAACAAATACTGCATTTCGGTGAACTTGTGACAGAAATCAACCGGATAAGCCCGGTAACGATTTCTCAAAATATGAAGCTACAGACACAAATTGACAAATACATACGATCAATATAAGTCTCCCAAACTAAAATAAACCAACAAACACCATTCCCATCACATCTAGTAACAGCATTAGTAGCGAAAGGCAGCAGACCCGATGCCGGTAGCAGCAGAATCAGTGACGGCGATAGTAGGTTCAACAATGGCGGCAAAAGGGCCGATGACAACGGCAACTGACGCAGCAGAGGAGTGGATGAAGGGTCGGTAGCAATAGAGCTGACAACAGTAACATCGGCCTTGGAAGCGGTGACGCTGGTCGTCGAATCAGGAAAGAGAGCAAGGGCATCAGTATCACCACACCAGCAATGGTTGAGTCAGAGGAGGGGAAAGACACGGCGGAGATGGTAGCAGAGGTGGCAGACATGGCGAAGGAGGTGGCAAAGTCAACAAAAACGCTTACTGCATATAGAAGAGCATGGATCTAAAGATAGACAAGTTGTGGGGAATGTTATTTAGGCTAGATTTAAAGGAAAATAAAGTTAACACAGTCATATTTTAGAAAGAGAAGAAAATAATGAGATGAAAAAGATTAAAGCGAGAAAACTAGATGGAGAGGATGACGAAAGCAAGCTAAAGGAAACTAGGAAACTGGCTGACAGTGGTGGCTAGCTCCACCGCCAACCAAAGAGTGTTGGTTTGTGCTAGGGCAGAGAGTTAGAGAGAGAGAGACTAGTCTAAAATTGCCCAATCATATTATTGGCGTTTGAAATAGGCATTTTTGATTAGGTAACAGCTATGCATTAAAACAATAGTTATGCATTTTTTTTAATTCCTTAATTAAGCATGCCAAGGCTTATTTAAAAGATGATCCTGCATTACCGCTATATGGATTTAAATTGAGATTATATTTAAACTGCTATATATATATATATAATCTTTTTGCCAATCACTAATGTTGCCTGTATTTTGATACGGAATTGGAATCCCACAATTGATGGAAAAAACACATGCATATGGATTAAACCCCCCACTTTTGGCCTTTCGCATGGCCGCGTGAGGGGACAGGACAAACGTGTTGTTGTGTGATCATTTTTTTTGAAAAAGATGAAGATATGTAATAAATTGTGTAGAATATGCAACGAACACAAATAAAATCTGCAATAATCTTCAAATAATGTGGAACCGCTACCTGTCGTATATTATATGATAATTGTTACATATTATCATAATTTGTTGCACATCATATACTTGTTTAAAAAAGAAAAAAAAAGTTATTTTTTAGGCAAAACGCATGTTAACCCCATTTGCCCTTGCACGTACTTGTCCCTGCCCCCGAGTTACAAAAACGGAATTGAAACTGAAAAAACAAAAAAAGTCGACAAACGCACAAGCGTTAAGAATAAACAACTAAGCAATTTATATGTGGGGAACAACTCTCCACAGTCTAACATTTATGAAGATTAAGATTATAGGGAAACATTTAAATAACAAAAAGTAACAATCCATTTTTGTTCAAAAAAATTCAACATTTTATTTTAATTTTTTTTATAAATTTAATTATATAACATTTTATATCACTTTATTAATATTTTTAAGTCACTATTATAAAGTCGAAAACTTTTTTCCTATTATTCATAGCATTTTTCATTTTATTTTGGGCCTAAGACTTTTTTTTTTTTTGGCAATACCCTCAATTTTGTTTGTTATTATACATGTCCATTGTGTTAAATTTAATAATAAATCTATCATCATAAAATATACGTATTTTGGATTTTGAAAGAGAATATATGAAAATAACATACTTGAAATTAATAAACCAATTTTGAAATCGTTAATGCATCTATAGAGTTTGCCTTAACCGATTTCTTTTTTTGACCTTTACTGCAATCACAGCTTTAGATTGAGTTTTTATGAGTGTTAGGAAAATAGAGGACTGGTTATCTATATACAAGTTTAGACATAATTTAGTTTGTCAATCAATACTGAGATTAATTATCAAGATTGATTTACTTAATTGATTATTTTCTTATTAATCAGACCACATTATGAATATTCTTTAACATACATATTCTTTGGGTCTACTTTAAGAATACAAATTTGGAATATTCTAATATTTTTCCACTTGATCCGATTAGAATCCATAAATTTAATCCTTATGCGCAAATAACGATACTAACCAATCTCTTGTCATTTCAACATAATGTGATAATGCGATAAACTATTCAGTGCGAGTGATAAAGGTCGTACCCTACTAATTTAGAGTACTCCCTTCTATATGCCAAAAACACTTTCAATTCACCATACAAGGTTTATAAAGTACATATATGAAATATAATTTTATAATAGTTCACAATAATGTCTCAATGAGATTTTGTTGTTAAACTTAAAAGTTTATGTGCACATAATCATAAAGCAATAGAAAAATATAATGTATGTCAGAAACACATTAATGAGCTGAAAGCAAGGTTGTCAGAACCGGACCGGTTATCAAACCAGAAATATTAGTGGGTCAAGGTTCAACCGGTCGAACCGGTATTTGAACCGGTATTTAATAATATATATGTGTATAAAAATAATTATAAAAATAATTGTAAAGCGTAAATTTCAAGTCTAAAATAATTAAACTCGAAAATACAAAAATAAATTACAAATAAAATTTAAAAATAAAAAGAAAATTTACGTGGGGTCGATCTCTGTAGATCCTTAAATTAGTGTTCCTTTTTTGACTCTGTCAAGGGCTGCACGAGCTTGATCTTGACAGAAATAAATTTCACAACTTTTTCTTGAACTAGGTAGACTGAAACTGGATCTGATTTGGACGTTTAGACTACGGTTAAGGACCGCAGAGACCAGATCTGAGCTGATCTGACTTAATTTCACCGAGAGTCGAAGGGACTTGTTCTCGGATGAGCTGCCTGGATTTTGCTGAGGGCCGTATGAGACTTAATCCCAGCCGGATTTGTAGTAATTTGATATTTTTAGATCTTTATTCTCAGAAATTCAGATCTAGAGCAATCCGAGAATATAAACCTAAAAATAATTGTAGAAATGGAAATAGCAAATTTTTTGGGGCTTACCCCTGAAATATCTCTCACAAAGGAGTTAGGAGAGTATACTGCAGAGTAAAAGCACGTAAGAAAAGTCAAAATTTTCTTGAGAGATTTTCAAAATTTTCTTTTTCTCTCAAATTCTCTGAATTTTTCTGTTTACAGATTTGCTGAATATGTTTTGAACTGAGGGGTAAGAGCCTATTTATAGGGTTCCTTTCCCATGTGAACATCGCTTGGGAAAAGAATCTTTTAATTATTTTTTTTTTCTTGGTTGGCATTGCCGACTTTGAAATCGGCAACGCCAATTTTGACTTTTTTTTTTCTTCATTTACAAATGCCCCCACTTCAAGGGTCGGTAAGGAAGAACTTTGTGGTCGTGATCCGATCCGAGTCTTGAAGTCCAGGTTGAAGTTGAATGTTGAAATCTTCTATTTTCGACTAACCCAACTATTGTTGGATCGCAATAGAAACCGATATGATCTTGAGGAAGTTAGCAGCCCAGCCAATATAAAAATTGAAGTCTTGGCTCTAGGTGCATTCGAGCTTCCATAGCTCGCAAAGGCTGGCAAAGGTTCTTTGAAGTTCCAAAGCTCTGGTGAGGATGATCCGGTAGGCAAAGAACTTGAATCTTCTCATGAGGAAGGCCCACCACTTCAGAACTTCAAGACCGGTACACAGAGAGACTGACTGTAGTGATGATTCCCAAGTCTGCTTCGACGTAAGGAGAGTAGTTGGAACTTCCCTATACGTCGCCGCATCCAAAGGAAGATTAGGATGATTGCAGCGTCTCATCACTCTGTGGTAGATGTGAACTAAGGAGAGTAGTTGGAACTCCATGACACCGATGGCGTTGGAGACTGAGTTTCGAGGGTTTTTTGGGATCCCTCGAGGAAGACTACTCCTTCTTTTATTAGCTTGTGCGCCTCCAACCTCTTGATCAAAGAACTTCCTGAGACAAGTGCAGAGACTAGCCATTTTCTTTTGAGACAAGAGCTGAAGGGTGAATACTACAACTCGGGCATGCAGGATATATATACAAATAATAAATAGTTATTTTTTTTTTCAAAAGTCAAAAGAAGGTATGCAGAATCGAGTAGGGCCATCTACGTCCCTTTCCTGCATAAGAGATAAAAGAGGCAGCGGCTGACGCGCGTCACGAAAGTCGTTACCGTGTGTTGCAGAAGTCGTTGCCGTGTGCTACAGAAGTCGTTACCGTGTGCTGCCAAAGTCGTTGCACCTTATCTTGTCGGTCGTCCTAGAGGGGCCCAAGGCGCAGCTCCAAGTCAAGTTCGGCCTCGTCTGGTGGGCCGATGATGTTGACGTCGCTTCCTGGCTGGTTGATGCTGCCGGAATATTCTGGAAAGAGAGGCAAAATTTCTCCGGAATGACTCCTTTCTGCTAGAAAAATTCCTCCTAGACTTAAGCACCTAGGAGGGATGAACCTTTGGCTGACTCCGTAAGACCACCAGGACCAGCATGCATGCTCCCATGGGCTACGGCTTTGATGAACATACCGTGGAGAGACCATTGCAGTGGAAGAACTCGGACCTGCTTCATTTGAGGGCGAAGCTGTACCGGTGGGATCTACTATCGGAACGACAGACTGTTCTTTGGAAAAAGCAGTTCTCAGTGCTGGTTTCTTCCTGCTTCTCCGATTCTGGAACCAATAAAACACATTTTTTCCTTCGATTGCCCCGAGCGGGCGCAATCGTGAGACAAGTTGGTAAATTTGAGATGCATTAGCAATAATACCTCCATTGTTGTGGAAGACTTCCTCCAAAATTTGCAATTGTGCCATGGTCGGTTGCCACCTTGTGCGGGGTGACCTTTCTTCTCCCTTGTCTTGAGGTTCTGCAACTGGTTCCATCTTTCTTGTGGCAGAGGAGCAAAGGTCTTGGTATGTGGTGAAGATCGGTTGAGACTGATGCTGAGTTTCAGACTCAAACCCTCCGTCGCTTTTATATTTTTGGGCCGTTCACAGTTTATACTCATGCGGGCCAGGAGTTGGATTGGATTTTGAACTTGGGTTTTGGACTGTGTCTAGAACTTGGAATTTTTTGGGTTTTGGGCTTTGAATTGGATTTGGGTTGAGTGTTTGGGCTTCTAGACTTGAATTTTTTGATTTGGGTCGAGTGTTTGGGTTTTGGACTTGGACTTTTGAATTTGGGTTGAGTGTTTGAGTTTTGAGTCCAGACTTAGTTTTCAGGCTTTTGAGTTGGGCTTTGAGTTGGGCTCAAGTGTTTGGGTTTGGATTTTTGGTTTGGATTTTTGGTTTGGATTTTCGCTTGGACTTTCAGATCGGGACTTCCGAACTTTTTTTTTTTTGATTTTTTGATTTTTTTTTTGATTTTTTTTATTTTTTTCTTCTTTTTTTTTATTTTTTTGATTTTTTTTCTTCTTTTCTTTTTTTTTGATTTTTTTTCTTTTTTTTTATTTTTTTTTCAAACATATTTACACATAATATTGTTTCAGAAATTTACCATTGATTGGGCCGATTCGGACGCCTTCTTGGTCTGACAGCATGTAAGCGTTGTGAGTATAGGCCTCCTGCACTAGGTATGGCCCATCCCATTTGGAAGTAAGCTTGTCACCAGGCCGATGTTTCATGTTGATGAGCCGTCGCACTGCAAGAACAAGGTCTCCAACTTGAAAAGATCGAGGGCGGACCCTGCGGTTGAATGTGTTGGTGAGCCGGGCTTGGTAGCATTCGAGTTGCTGTTGTGCTTCAAGTCTCCTTTCATCAAGGGCTTCTAACTCATCCAGACGTAGGCGAGCATTCTCCTCCTGTGTGAGTCCTTCTAGAACAGCCATGCGCAGAGATGGAATCTGTGTTTCCAACGGCAATATTGCTTCGATACCGTAGACAAGTGAGTATGGCGTCACCTGTGTTGGAGTCCGGTAAGTTGTACGATACGCCCATAATGCCTCCGGAATTCTGTCATGCCAATCTCTTTTGGATTTAGAGACTACCTTTCGCAATAGGTTGCATAAGATCTTGTTGAATGCTTCGGCCAAGCCATTTGCTGGGGCATTGTACATGGATGACTTGTATTGCTTGAACTTGAACTTCTCACAAAGCTTGTCAATTAAGCTGTTGTAGAACTGCTTACCATTATCAGTAATGATGAATCGAGGGACTCCATAGCGATAGATCAGCTGAGTCCGGATGAAATTGGCAACATGCTCCTTCTTTACCTCTCTAAGTGGAATGGCTTTAGCCCATTTTGAGAAGTAGTCGGTTGCTGCGAGAATGTACAGGTGACCCAGGGATGACTTTGGCAAGGGCCCCACTAAGTCAAGACCCCAAGCTTCAAAGGGCCCGGATGAGACAGTTGGATGGAGTGGCTTCGGTGGTTGATGTATGTAATTGGCATGAAATTGACAAGCTTGACAAGTTTTAGCAAACTCAATGGAATCACGTACCATGGTTGGCCAGTAGTATCCCATCCTTCTGAGTTGGAAGTGCAACTTAGGCCCCGATTGATGTCCGCCACAAACACCTGAATGTACTTCAGCGAGAGCTTGTTTTGCCTCTTCATTGTCTAGACAGCGAAGCAAAACTCCATCAAAAGATCTTCGATACAGAGCATCTTTGAGATATATGAAGCGGGGAGCTCGTCGTTGAATTTCTGTCTTACATTCCCGTGCTGTAGGTAGTCAATGATTGGTTGACACCAATCCTCGTCCTCCGCGAGACGTACAGATACAGCGTTGGCTGCTGTAGTTTCTTCATCATCCTTCTGTGGCACTATCCATTTCTGGCATACTGCAACAACTGTAGCCTGGATTTCTGACTTTGCAAGAGAGGTGGCCAGGTTAGCCAATGCGTCTGCCTGAGTGTTTTCTCGTCGAGGCACATGCTCCAAAGTGATGCTTTCAAATTCATCAATTAGCTGTCGAGCACGTTGATGGTAAGGCGCAAGGTCCTCTTTCTTCACATCATACAATCCTGTAAGTTGGTTGATGACGAGCTGGGAATCTCCATGGACTTCTATAGTTGGAATCTTCATATCGACAGCCATTTGAAGACCAATGATCAAAGCCTGCTATTCAGCAACATTATTTGAACATAACTCACCGAGAATGATAACATATGGTAGTATTTGTCGTTGAGGAGTGACAAACACTATGCCAGCACCTGCACCATCAAATAACATCGTCCATGGTGGCAGTGTCTCAATGTAAAAGACCTCTTCATCTGGAAGATCATCTGTGAACTCCCAATCAGACGGGATAGGGTGATCTGCAAGGAAGTCTGCTAGAGCTTGTCCTTTGACTGCTTTTTGAGGCACGTAGACAATGTCGTAGCTTTGTAGGATTACTGCCCACTTGGAAAGTCGTCCTGACAAGATTGGTCTAGATAAGATATATTTGACAGGATCAGCTCTGGCAATGAGACGTACCGTGTGAGCTTGCATGTAGTGCCTTAACTTGTCAATGGCAAAGAACAGTGCTAGACATGTCTTTTCAATGGGCGAATAACTCAGTTCTGGACCGTTTAGTGTTCTGCTCAAGTAGTACAGGGCAACTTCCTTTCCCTGCTCGTTTTCCTGTGCAAGCAGGGCTCCCAAAGATCTTTCCTGCGCTGCAATGTAGAGAATCAACGACTTTCCTTGAATTGGAGCTCCCAGGACTAGTGGATTGGAAAGGTACTTCTTTATGCTCCCAAAGGCTTTGCTGCAAGCTTCGTCCCACTCGAAGTTGACATCCTTCTTCATCAACCGATGGAAAGGTTGACATCTCCCAGCTAAGTTGGAGATGAAACGGCGAATGTAGGCCAACTTTCCTTGTAGACTTCGTAGTTCGTGCAGATTTTTAGGTTCATGCATCTTTTGAATTGCCTCAACCTTTGATTGATCAACTTCAATTCCACGATGGCGCACCACGAACCCAAGAAACTTTCCTGATATGACACCAAATGCGCACTTGAGAGGGTTCATTTTAAGCTGATGTCTGCGAAGTCTTTCAAACACCGTCTTGAGATCCTCGAGGTGGTCTTTGCGCTTCTTAGTCTTTACAACTAAGTCATCAACATAACATTCTACAATCTTGTGCAGCATGTCATCAAAAATTTTTTGCATGGCACATTGATAAGTGGCGCCAGCATTTTTTAATCCAAACGGCATAACTTTATAGCAGTATATACCTTTTGGGGTGCGGAATGCTGTCAACTCCTCGTCTTCTGGTGCCATTCTGATTTGGTTATAGCCTGAAGAACCATCCATGAAGGACAATGCTTCGTGACCTGTTGTTGCATCGACTGTGATCTCCGTTATAGGCAATGGAAAGTCATCTTTCGGACAGGCCCTGTTAAGATCTCGAAAATCAACACATACCCTCAACTGTCCATTCTTCTTTCTTACCGGGACTATGTTAGCAATCCACGTTGGGTAGGTGACCTCTCGGATGAAGCCAGCATTGATCAGCTTGTTAACCTCCTCCTTGATTTGTGGAATGAGTTCCGGGCGGAACCGTCGTTGTGACTGCTTGACAGAACGAATACTTTTTTTTCCTGCTAGACGATGCACCGCGATTTTTGGGTCAAGTCCAGGCATTTCTTTGTAACTCCATGCGAACACGTCCATGTATTGACTTAATACCCAAACATATTCTTGCTCTTCTTCTGCAGTAAGTAAAGCACTTACAAATGTAGGTCGAGGATCTTCCGAAGAGCCAAGATTGACCTCCTTGAGTTCATCAACAGTTGCTTGGCCACCATCTTCAAGTTCCGGGGGAGCTTCCTTTACTTCACCATCTAATGAGTCGGACTCAGCCTCCTCGCTAATTGTGACATGAAATGTAGAGCCTCTGACTTCACCTTCTTTGTTTGACTGGATAAGCCTGTCTTGTTTGGTGGTGGTGGTGATGGCACGTGCATCAGCTGCTCGGCTTCGGCTCTTTAGCGTGATCCGCACAGGTGACTTCTCCTGATAGGCTAAGCCAGGTCGGGACTGTGATGTTTGAGAAGCAGTGCCATGTGTGGATGGCAGCGTACCCATTGTGCTCGGGTTTGAGAAGTCATAGCCCGCCTTGGCCAAAAGCTTGTATGCATTAGGATCAAATCTTTCATGTGTTCTTCTTTCTGGAAGTGAGCCGCCTTCGACTGCTGCTGTGTGTGGTTTGACGAAACCTTTTAATGGTTTTGAAGACAAAACCGGCTCAATCTTTGGTATCGGCAGAGTGTAAGTCTCCTTCAGGTTGTGCAGTTCCTTTGTTTTGGGTTGGCTATGACCTTGCTCCTGTTTAGGATCAATACAATAAGAGAAAGGGGGTTGACCTTCTGAGCGTCGTGACTTCGGCACATAGCGTAGGACTGGAGTGGAGATAGAAGATGCAACATCCTTCGAACGAAGTTCAGCAGGCTGTGGTAGCTTTTCATTTGTTGGAGCCTGGGGTTGGGTATTGGCAGGTTCTTCGACAGCTTTTCCCTTTTTGTGGATGACCCCAGCCCAAGTAGCTTTTGATGGAATGATCTCCGGATTGTCTGTGTCGGTGTAGAAGACTGCATCCGCCAAATGTGATTCAGCATCATCAAATGGCTTTAAATCAGCATTGACCTTTTGAACGCCACCATTGTAGTACTTGAAGCACTGATGCAGGCTTGAGAGCACAACTCCATTTCCATGAATCCATGGTCGTCCTAGCAACATCTTATACGTGGTACGTGCATCGATCACATGAAATAGAGTGCTAGAAGTGAGATTACCGATAGTTAGCTCCAAGCGAATCATCCCAATTGCTTTTTGTCCTCCTTGATTAAAGCCATGAATCATCAAGCGGCTGTCTGATAACTCATCAATACCGATGCCGAGCTCCTTTATGGTGGATTTTGGGATAATATTGATTGCTGAGCCATCGTCGATCAGAATACGTCGGACCTTCTGCGCTCTCACATAGCCTGATACATAAAGCGCCCGATTGTGGGTTTTGGACCCCAGCAGGAGATTCTCATCTGAAAATGAGATAGCAGAGTAACATCCGAAGTGATTTTGGTCCGCCTGATGCTCCGTCGAGCTGGAATTACTTGATGGCAGAAGTTCAGCTGAGGTCTGAAGAGTATTGCCGACTTGATTTTGCCACACTTCTGTTATTTGCAAAGCTGTAAACAGCTGAGGGTTAGCGAGAAGAGTTTGGAGAGCTTCATATACCTTCTCCGTTGTCGACTTTTTGTTGTCGAGCGGCTCCTCCTTACGGTGTGTCACCTCTTCTGATGGTTTTGAAGTGATGGTAGTCTGGTTTGCATAAGTTATGCCTTCCTGGTCTAGAATGATTTTATTCTGGCTCTTGAGCTTCGTGATTAGCTCATTCAGGACGAAACACTTCTCGGTTGGATGACTTACTATCCGGTGATATTTGCAAAATCTTGGATTGCTGACTCGATCCTTTTCATTCGGCTGCTTGCACTCTGGGAGTTCGATCAGTTTCGCCTCCAAGAGTTGTTCAAGAATGTCGGGGACGTCTGAGTCAGGGAATGGATACTGCTTCTGCTTCAACTCTCGCAATGTCACCTTCCGCCTTTCCTGTTGTTTTGGCTGAGTTATTTGAGTCGGAGGATTTACCTTAGCTTTAGCTCCCACTTTTACTGGTGCGGCTTCAACGGTCATCACTTCTTTTCCTTTTCCAGAACTGTTGGGTTTCTTAATCTCCCTTCTGCCCCCTTGCTGGTCCAACTGGATGGGAACCGTGCCTCCGGAAGTCTGGATGCTTATCTCCATATCATGTGCACGGTCGCCAGTTCTTCGAAGGTTCGGGGTTTAACACCCTGCAGGATGTATAATAGCTCCCAATGCATTCTCTGGATGCACATTTCTACGGCAGAAGTCTCTGTCAGACGATCTTTGCAGTCCAAGCTGAGGGCACGCCATCTGTTGATGTATTCGACAACGGGCTCTCCTTTTCTTTGTTTGGTGCTGGTAAACTCCATCATACTTACCGTCCTTCGAGTGCTGAAAAATTTGTTAAGGAACTCTCGTTGTAGCTGCTCCCAATTGTCGATCGATTCTGGTTCAAGATTTATGAACCAGGTGAAAGCGGTCTCCCTGAGTGAACGAACAAACTGCTTCACCAAGAGATCTCCATAAGTCCCTGCGTTGTTGTAGGTTTCAACGAAGTGGACGATGTGCTTTTTGGGATCGCCTCGTCCGTCGAATTGTTGAAATTTGGGCGGCTGGTAGCCCAAAGGCATGTTGAGACATTCGATCCGTCTGGTGTACGGTTTAATGTACATCTGTGATCCATGGAAGGATGTAGCTTGTTGCAATCGGATCGTATTGGCTATCATTTCCTGCAATTGTTGAACAGATAGCGAAGCTACAGAATTTGAGGGTGGCAGCTGTGTAGAACTACCTGGTTGCTTTTCTGCAGTGAAGAAGTCGGCTGGTGTGGCTTCTGGAGTGAAACCGGGTGGATATGGTTGCTCCTCACGGATCTCGGGATCAATTTGGATCGAGGCTTTTCCTTTGAGAGCGGCGATCGGTTAATCTTTTTCCTCCACGACTCTGATCAGCTGCAAAATTTTGTTCTCCAATTCTGAAATCCTTTCTTCTGTACTGGTTGTGTTGGTCATCATGATGGCAACAGATGAGGCTCCGCGAAAGACTGGGGGAGAGAACTCTTCTGATTCCTCTGTGTGGATCTCTACAGAATGAGTTGGATTCTGTTGAACGGGCTTCGTCGTGTTGCCCCCGACTTCGATCGGGGTGGGTGATCGACTCCTCCAGGCGGCAAGAGAGTCAGGGGAGAGTTCCTGTTGTTGTGCAAGCTGTGGACTCTCCGTTTCAATGTTTTGTCTGGTTTGGACGGCAAGAAATTGTGTCCGTCGCCGGGTTTCTGGACCTGCGTACCCAGGCAGGGTAGTTGATGCAGGCAATGGAGCCGTTGCCTTCTTGTTGGTATCGGCAGCTGTATTTCTTTTCGGTGCCATTTGATGTGTTGAACACTTGTAAAATATATATTTTTTTTTTACTTTTTTTTTTTACTTTTTACTTTCTTACTTTTTACCTTTTTCTTTTACTTTTTACTTTTAACTTTTAACTTTTTTTTTTACTTTTTCTTTTTTTTTTGTCTTTTTTTTTTCTTATCTCGGCTCCCCTTTTACCTTTTTTTTTTTTTAAGGAACAAGAGATGGGAGGTGAAAATGTCCCACCGAGCGTGTCAAAAATTTGTAAAGCGTAAATTTCGAATCTAAAACAATGAAACTCGAAAATACAAAAATAAATTATAAATAAAAATTTAAAAATAAAAAGAAAATTTACGTGGGGTCGATCTCCGTAGATCCTCCGATTAGTGTTCCTTTTTTGACTCCGTCAAGGGCTGCACGAGCTTGATCTTGACAGAAATAAATTCCACAACTTTTTCTTGAACTGGGTAGACTGAAACTGGATCTGATTTGGACGTTTAGACTACGGTTAAGGACCGCAGAGACCAGATCTGAGCTGATCTGACTTAATTTCACCGAGGGTCGAAGGGACTTGTTCTTGGATGAGCTGCCTAGATTTTGCTGAGGGCCGTATGAGGTTTAATCCCAGCCGGATTTGTAGTAATTTGATATTTTTAGATCTATATTCTCAGAAATTCAGATCTAGAGCGATCCGAGAATATAAACCTAAAAATAATTTTAGAAATGGAAACAGCAAATTTTTTGGGACTTACCCTGAAATATCTCTCACAAAGGAGTTAGGAGAGTATACTGCAGAGTAAAAGCACGTAAGAAAAGGAGAAATTTTCTTGAGAGATTTTCAAAATTTTCTTTTTCTCTCAAATTCTCTGAATTTTTCTGTTTACAGATTTGCTGAATATGTTTTGAACTGAGGTGCAGGGGCCTATTTATAGGGTTCCTTTCCCATGTGAACATCACATGGGAAATGAATCTTTTAATTATTTTTTTTTTCTTGGTTGGCGTTGCCTATTTCAAAGTCAGCAACGCCAATTTTGACTTTTTTTTTTCTTCATTTACAATTATATTTATAGATAGTGATTAAATATTAATTTTTGTAATTTTAAGGATGAAATTGAAATTTTTAATAGATTTAGGACTAAATTAAACTTTTAAATTAAAGTTAATGCTTAAATTATAATTTAAATAACATTTGGGGTCAAATTGTAATTTATGAATTTTTTTAATTTTATTGGACCAGTCCAACCGGTCCGGTTTTCACCGATTTTTACCGGTTTTGACCGGTTCTTGACCGATTTTTTCCGGTTTTGAGCGGTCCGAGTCACCCTTCGAAATTTACCTAAACCGGCCTAGACCACCGGCCGGTCCCCGGTTGAACCGGTCCGACCGACTGGTCCGGTCCGGTTCTGACAACAGTGGCTGAAAGAGTCATATATCATCAATCATCATTCCAACCAAGATTCATTCTAAAAACATGTTTGTTACATAATACTAGTTGTAAACCTTCATCATGATCTACTATTGTGAGATCTGTTATGATGCATTTAATACACATTCGTTGTTTTTGAACTTTCTTTATAATGACAAAGTACTTTAATTTCATAAGTTTGACACCTTTACATACTTGTTATTATTGGAGATACTACTATGGAATTATCACATAATTTTCAACGACTTGATAATGACATCAACAACCTAAAATTTTGAAATAAAGTTTCATAGTCATAATGCATGAATTGTAACTTTAATCATGCCATAAACTTTGCTTACATAATAGATGACATAATGATAGGCTTTTACATTATAAAGCTCCTTTTCCCTCATATGAACAAATAACTTAATGTGAACTTCATACTATCAAGACGTCCAGCAAAATCTAAATCTTAATATCCAAGCACTTTTTAAAAAGTTGGATTTTCTGTATATGAGCGTGTAATTCTTTGTTCTTTGCAAGTACCGCATCCACTTTCTTTGCAAATTTTCAATGATCCATTTCAATATTACTTTGATATCTACCTAATATTCCAACCACAAAGTTGATATCCGATCTAGTGTAAGTTTGCATATACATTAGGCTATCAACAACAAATGCATATGGGATTGATTTTATTGCCTTACATTCCACATCTTTTTTAGGACATTGCATGAGACTAAATTTTTTGTCCTTTTATATGGGAGTAATCTCAGGTGAACACTTATCCATGTTGAATTTTTCTAGAATTTTCTTGATATATCTTTTTTGAGACAATCCTAGCATTCCTTGTAATCTATCACGGAATGTCTCTATTCTAATCACATAAGATGCCTCTTCCATATATTTCATTTCAAAATTCTTTGAGAGAAAATCTTTAGTCTCATAAAATATACTTAAGGCATTAGCAGGAAGCAAAATGTCGTTAACATATAGGACTAGAAGAATGAACTTACACCTACTGATCTTTTGGTATATACACTGATCAACAGTGTTTTCTTTAAAACTGAAAGATGTAATGATATCATTGAACTTACTATACCATTGTCGAGAAGCTTGTTTTAGTCCATATATTGACTTCTACATTTTACACAACAACTGTTCTTTACCTTGTATAGAAAAACCTGAGAGTTGATTCATATAAACTTCATTTTTGAGATCTCCATTAAGAAAACAGTTTTCACATTCATTTGATGCAACTCGAAATCATACTGAGCCATCAATTTCATAATTATTCTTAAAAAATCTTTTTCTGAGACTAGAAAAAATTCTCTGTATAGTTAATGCCACCTCTTTGAGAATAGCTCTTAGTAACAAGTCTGACTTTATATTGTTCGATATTGTCATTTGAGTTGCATTTGGCTTAAAGACCCACTTCCAACCAACTCTTCTACAACCTTTTAGCAATTAGACCATTTTAGACTTTGTTCTTTTCTATAGATTTCAACTTATCCTTCATGGCATCAACCCGTTTTTAGGTTCAGTAATTATATAACCTATAAAACGAAACAATTTTTATATTTTTTTCTGATTGTCTTTCAACCTCCTTTATGAATACATCGAGGGCATTTAATGATTGAGATTTTTCATGAAGCAAATAGACATAACCATAACGTAAAAAATATCTATAAATGTGATGAAATATTTTTTCCATTAAAGGTTGCAGTGTTAAAGGGTCTGCATATGTCGGTGTGTATAATTTTAAAAAGCTGGGTACTTCTTGTGACTTCCTTCTTACTGTACTTTGTTTGTTTTCCCTTAATACAATCCACACACATTCCAAGATTAGTGAAATCTTGACTCATAAGATTCTCATTACTCATTAGTCTCTTTTTTCTTTAGATACATGATCCAAACATTCATGCCACAAGAAAATAAAACTTTCATTCATCATACGATTCTTAATTCCAATATGATGTACAATAAGTAAGGATTCATTCTGTTCATAATGAATCCTTATATCATCTTGGATACATAGGTGGTAGCATGAATCAAGCCACAAAGTATTATTAGAAACTTCAACTTTATTTCATTCGAAACATTCTGAGGCATTTCATTTCCTTCCTTTCAAATCAAACTTATGGGTAATCTTCTTGATATTGTCTAGCCTTCTTTAGAGAAGTGACACTTGTCACGATTTCGTTCCTTCTTTCAATTCTAAGGATCATAATCAGACTGTTACATTTATTAAATTGGTTGGCTTTTATTTTTCATTCGTTTTCCAGCTTTCTTTTTCATAAGTTTAATGGAGCTCATTTGCTGCTGAGCAAGCATACTGGCCAATTCAATAATATTGCACTTTATCCTTTATTTGCTTTAATTAATCTGAAATGGCCTATATTTAGGAAGTAGTGAGTTCAAAATAAGCTGCACTAGAACAAAAAAAAAAAGTTCATCTTATGTTAGTCCCATGGTCTTGAGTCTTACTGCTACATTAGTCAACTCAATTATGTACTCTTATATAGCTCGCGACCGAATAAACTTTATGGTTGTGAGTTTTGTCATTAGAGTACTAAGCAATTGATTTGTTTGTAGAAAGAAAACATTCTGTTCTTTTGCACTTTCTATTTATAAAATACTTTTCATAATGTTGTTAGTAACAACAATTTTTCATAAATAAAAGAATTAATCCGTTATTTCATTTCTATGTTAATAGTATAACTTTTCTTTCTCAATGCTTAAATTAGTAATAGCATCGAACTTATAAACTAGTATAACTAGTCAAGTCAAGATTTATAATTATTAAATGGATATAGACTTATTCACGTCATTAAGAGAAGTTCAACTCAACAAATAAAAAAACAAATTAAGTATGCAAGTGAATTATAAAAGTTACAAAACTGTAATTGCTTATAATTTAGATACAATTAATTAGAGTACATTGTAGTTTTCTTTTGGGAAATCCTACAACACACTACCATAAGTCAATATTACAATTAACTTTAATATACATATTAAATATTTTTCAATTAAATACATTTGACATCAAATATATTAAACCAAAAATATTAATATATCCTAATTATCGCTACTAATTACAGAATAATAATTTGCTTTTGTGTAAATCCTATAATTCCAATAATTAGCAATGCCAAATTATCCAATCATTTTCTTTTTATCATTAGTATTTCATTAAAATCATGTATAAATGACTATTGATGTCTATCGTTAAACATACCAGTTTGGCACTTTGTGACTAACAAACTATAACAATAATGATTATTCAAACATTTTAATTTGTTCACTTTAGTAACAATCAAACTATAAATATAATATTGCATATAAAAATTCAGTCCAATATTATTTATAGTGCTAGACATAATATTCAAGTCCAAAAGTTATTAGATACATAGTTCAAAATTCACAAATGGTCACGGCCTATACGTACGTGGACTGAAACTGTAATTATGCAGCATAGACACATAACATACTGCATTATTTTTTTTTTCTTACATATCCCGTTGTTCATTGTGACTTCTTCATACAAGGAATATTAGAAATTTCTTTGTGCACTTAAGGAACAGCCGGGAGTTGATTTATGGAATTAAGTAACTTCTTTGTCCTTTAATTCAATCATATATTCGTGGGCCGTTTAATAAGCAAGTTCGAGTTGCATACGCCGATTTGTTCATAATTGAACAAATCAATAAACGTAGCTGACGGCGGCAAGACATTATCTTCGAACATCCAGTTTAGTGGCTGCAACTTATGTTTTTACAATTAAGATTTTGGGTTTAAATCCTTCGACCACACGACATTCTTTTTATACTTAAGAAATTAATTATTCCTCAAGCTTGCACTGCCATCGTCCTATCGTCAAGGGATTTTATTCCCAATTTGGGATTGTAAATTGTAACTTACAATTTCGAGCACCTCAGTAAAGGAATAATAACAACATCCGTGTTGCTTTCTCTAGATTAAGACCCATGTAGAAAATCTTGCAAGGAATTATATATTTCCTTTCGAACGTTAATAGTCAAACTAATGGCCAAACAACCCAAACTCTTAAAGCACACTTTATATATATATATATATATGTTCTATCAATTATCATAAAGCCCGGAAACATTAGTATACATTAAATCACAATTCTCAATTACTGTGGCCCCAAACGTAAATAAGCAATTGATATTTCTTTAAGGCCATCTTATTTTCGGTTATTGAACGATCATAAATCGGGTATGTAGTTCTTAATTATACATAAAAAATATTCATTTTTAAATTACAAGTTCTAAAACAATTTGTTAGATTGAAAAATAAATCTATTGTCATAAAATATAAGTCTTTTGTATCTTGAAACTAACTTTTGCATCTTAAAACTTAATATAATCATCTAACTATTTTATAAATAACATATTTCTGAAATCGTTTATTCATCTATACAGTTTGCCTTAATCAATTTCTGTCTCTCGACCTTTATTGGAATCACATGTTTTTAAATAGAGTTTTCTGTGTGTGTTAGAAAAAGAAATGATCAGTTATATATATACAAATTTAAACATAATTCAGTATGTGCATTAATAATGAGATCAATGGTCAGGATTAATTTAATTAATTGATTATTTCTTTATTAATTGAATTTTATTATGAAGATTTTTTAATATACATATTCTTTAAATATATTTTAAAAGAGAAAATATTAGTGTCTTGAAATTTATTATTTGGATTGGTATTTTAATTGAAATTAAAATTAATATTTTTAAAATAAAAATGATAATTTTTTAAATATCTGATATTTTATATTTTTAAAAATTATTAATTCTGTTAAAAAGTATTAATTTTAATTTTAATTAAAATATCAACTAAAAAATTAAATTTTAAAATATATGTTAGTGTTCACATTAAAAATATTATTTTAAAATACTAATTAAAAATATTTTAAAGTATTAATGGTCGCTTCTCCATTCATGTCAAATTAATAAGTGCTGTGTTCCTGTCTTTTCCATCAATGTGGATGAACGGTCCCCCCAAAAAGGAGAATGAAAAGAATAGGACAAAGGAAGTTCTATCATGAAAGATAATTATGTTTGAGTTTAGAAAAGACAAATGAAAAAAAAAAATAAAAAAAAGAAATAAATATTAATTATTCTTAATTATTGTTTTAAAATTTATTATATTAATTGGTGTTTTAATTAAAATTAAGATTAATATTTTTAAAATAAAATTATTAATTTTGTAAACACTTAATATTTTGTATTTTAAAAAAATATCAATTCTGTTTAAAAAATATTAATTTTAATTTTAATTAAAATATCAATAAAAATATTAAATTTTACAACATTTAATTTTAAAATATATATTAGTGTTTATTTTTAAAATATTATTTTAAAATACTAATTAAAAATATTTTAAAGTATTAATGTTCGCTTTTCCGTCGATGTCGATTAATAAGAGCCGTGCCTATCTTTTCCATCGATGTAAATGACCTGTCCCCCGCCCCCCAAAAAACGGAAAATGAAAGGAATAGGACAAAGAAGTTCTTTCATGGAAAATAATTGCGTTTGAATTTAAAAAAAGAAAGAAAAAGAATAAATGAATATTAATTATTTTTAATTACTGTCTTAAAATTTATTATATTAATTAGTGTTTTAATAAAATTTTAAAATAAAATTGATAATTTTTTAAACACTTAATATTTTTTATTTTCAAAAAATATCAATTCTATTTAAAAAATATGAATTTTAATTTTAATTAAAATATCAAATAAAATATTTAATTTTAAAATATATATTAATATTCACTTTAAAAATATTATTTAAAAATACTAATAAAAAATATTTTAAAATATTAATAGTCACTTTTCCATCCATGTCGATTAATAAGTGTTTCGTGCCTGTCCTTTCCATCAATGTGGATGACCTGTCCGCCCAAAAAAGGAAAATCAAAAGCATAAGACAAAGGAAGTTTTATCATGAAAAATAATTGCGTTTGCTTTTAAAAAAGACAAACAGATAACAAATGAAAGGCTATCACACTCGCAGCTTTCCACTAAAAAAAATCTTCTTACTTATAAAAGGCCCCCTTTAATTATTAGCCCTTTATTTTTCATTTTTTGTTTTTTTTTCAAAAAAAAATTGTATGGCTTTAGACTTTCGAAAAAGAGATAAGGTCCATAAATCACAATTTCTCTCACAATTCCTCAAGTCTTCCTGAGGGTACCATCCGACCAAGCAACATTTTCTGGGGTTCTAATCTCTCCCTTTCTAATCCACATTATGTGCGCAATTCCCATCTCCCGGTAAGCTCCATCCTTTTCGCAACTATGTTCACAATGAAATAAAAATAAAACAAAAATAAAATAATTTTGTTAGCTAAATTTACGTAGTGATAAAATAAAAATAAAATAATTTTACCTATTACATAATTTTAATTAGAGAAAAGTATTAAATATTAATTAAATAAATTATATACCTACTGAACTGTATACCTAATTTATTTTTATTTATAATTTTTTTTTTACGTAATACTCATAATTTAATTTAACTTTGTTTAGATTCAAAACAATAATTTCAACCTTCCACGTTTTTTTTGCCCTGCCGCCACAACTAGGACCCGCCTCTGCCATAATCCTTACAAATTCTTCTGCTGTTGTTATATTACTCTTGTGCCCTTCTTGATTTATCACTTATACCCTTTAGAATTAAATAATTGAAAACAAAATACTAAAATTTTTCATTGGCTATCTGTGTACAGCGATGTGAGTTACATTGTATCAGCTGCGTAGCTTTTTCCATTGAGTTAAACTGAGAAAATGCATATGTTTGGCCAATCACCAATGTTGCCTGTATTTTGATCAGTGTCATTAAAACTGGACTGGATCGACCGATTCAGTCAATTGGATCGGTGACTAATCTTAAGTCTAGTCCAGTTTAGGCCAAAAAATAGGGAGCAGACTTAACTGGTTAAAATTGATCAAAACTGATAAAAATCGGTCAAAAATCAGACCGATTTAATTCAACCCAAAAAATTTTAAATTATAATTTGACTTAAAATTTTGACTGAATTATAATTAAAATTCTAATGTTAACTAAAAATTTTAATTTAGTCAGATTAAAACTTTTAATTTAATCCTTAAAATTAAAAAAATTAATATTTAACCACTATCAATAAATATTATTTTTTAATTATTTTTTATAAATATATATATTATTAAATACTCATTACACTGATTGAATAGGTGATAACTTTAATTTTGATGCGGAATTGGAATCCATAATTGATGAGAAAAAGACATCCACGTGGATTCAACTTTGTTCTTGGCCCACACTTTCCGGCCATTTGCATGGACGCCTAAGGGCACATTACAAACATGTTATTATTTTCTGTTATATTTATATACAAGTTCAGTTTTATACATATATTTTTGTATATAGATGACATAGATATAAAATATATTTTTATGATAAATTTGATTATTTTTGTAATAACGCTTATTATTTTTGTGATAAAAAATTAATAAAAAATTATGTGTTAATTTTTTATATTATATTTTATCAATTTTGTTGCAGAAATGAACAAGCGCGACATAATATGTATACTAAATGTGACTACTAAAGTATGGATGTCAGACTTTTTCTTATATACATATATGAAAAAAAGTGTAAGATGCATAATAAAGTGCGTAAAACATGTAACGACACAAATAAAATGGGCAACGATCATCAAATAATGAGGAACGACCACTTGTCATATATATTATAAGATTACATATTCTTGTAATTTGTTGCATATCATATACATATTTTCGAAATAATAATAATAATAAAAAATAAAAACTAGTTTTTGGCATGGGGCCCACTGAATGCAGATAACCCCATCTGCCCTTCCTTGTAGTTGGACTCTACGTTAGTACCACAAAGAAATGCCCCATTTAATTCCTATTCCTGCATGCAAACTATACCTCAAAACTAAAAATCAAATTTCAAAAAGTCATGTCTGATGGTTACTCATGTGTAAAAAATATAAATTTATATATATTCGATCATATAAAAAATAACAATAATATTCAAAAATTTAAAAATAAAATATAAAAACTCTTGAGAAGAGATTGTAATATTTGTTATTCATAAAAAATAATGTTACTTTTTTATGTTTTATATATGCATTACTTTAATTTTTATATTCACACACACACACACATATACTCTCATGAAAATTTCTGCAGCATTTGTCCCTGCCCTCGAGTTATAAAAACCAAGGTTGTCAGAACCGGACCGGTCATCGAACCGGAAACATCAGTGGGTCAAGGTTCAATCGGTTGAACCGGTATTTAATAATATATATGTGTATAAAAGTAATTATAAAAATAATATTTATAAATAGTGATTAAATATTAATTTTTCTAATTTTAAGGATGAAATTGAAATTTTTAATAGATTTAAGACTAAATTGAACTTTTAAATTAAAGTTAATGCTTAAATTATAATTTAAATAACATTTAGGGTCAAATTGTAATTTATGAAAATTTTAATTTTATTGGACCGGTCCAACCGGTCCGGTTTTCACCGGTTCTTAACCGGTTTTTTTTGATTTTGACCGGTCCGAGTCACCATTCGAAATTTACCAAAATCGGCCCGGACCACCAGTCGGTCCTCGATTCAACCGGTCCGACCGGCCAGTCCGGTCTGGTTCTGACAACAGTAGTAAAAACAGAATTAAAACTGACAAAAAAAAAAAAAGAGGAAAAACGCACGAGCGTCAAGAATAAACAACTAAGCAATTTATACGTGAGGAACAACCCTCCACTGTCTAACAATGTCTGTTTACTTGTAAAATTCTACGATTGATACTATGAAGAACAAGATTATAAGGCAACATTTAAAAAACAAAGAAGTAGTCATTTAGTATTATTCAATAATATTTAATATTTTATTTTATTTTTTTATAAATTTAATTATTTAATAATTTATATTATTTTTTATATTTTAAAATTAGTATTATAAAGTCAAAAACTCTTTTCCTATTATTCGAAGCATTTTCTATTTTATTTTGGGCCTGCTTTCTTTTTTTTAGCAATACCACCCCCCCCCCCCCTCTCTCCACACTGTTATCAGACATAGCCACTGATCGTCTGCAACGGTCGAAACATTTTATTAGAGTTGCTTCGTAGTTGTCTTTTCCATCCATATCAATGACCTGTCCACCCAAAAAAGAAAATGAAACGAATAGGACAAAGGAAGTTTCTATCGTGGAAAATAATTGTGTTTGTTTTTAGATAAGAAAAACAGATTAAAAAAAAAAGAAAAAGAAAAGGAGAAATGAAATGCTACCACTTTTTGGATTTTTTTCCCAAAAAAACAAAAGTTGTATGACTTGACATTCAAAAAAGAGATCAGGTCCAAAAATCACAATATCTATCACAATTCCTCCATGTCTTTCTTATAGTGACATCCTACCAAGCCACATTTACTGGAGTTCTAGTCTCTTCCATTCTAATCCACATAATGTGCACAATTCCCATCTCCCCGTAACCTCAATCCTTTTCACAACTATGGTCACAATGAAGGCCGACTATATGTGCTCCATTCTACGCATCATTTCCGTGGCCCAACACATTACAAGGCCACCACATGATGTGTCTTTGCCCAGCACCTCCGCCACTAATAGCACGGCCGCCACAAGTGAAATTAGCTAAGAGGGCAGCAGTGAGTTTGATCATGAAAGCCATGAGCGTGCTCCGAAGTCAATTGAAGATGCAGGAGAGTGGAGAAGGATCTTGCCGATGTACCAAAAAATTTTAGCACTGATTAGAGCGTTACGTATCAAATTTAATTATAAATTAACAAAAAAAGCAAAAAAAAAGTGTGACAATGAGACTATAAAAAGTGAATTCTAGAAACAAAATATTATGAATAAAATTTTTTTAAATTATTAAACACAGCAAGTGGAATTTATGCCAAAAAAATAAACTTAGAAAAAAGGGGAAGAGTGGGCAGCCCAACATAATCAAGAAATGAAAAAAAAAAAGTAAAAACAGCACGGGTAGGCAGCCGTTTAGTTAAATAAATAAACAGTTGCCCTATAATTTTAATTTTAATTTTTTTTTTGGGTCTTTCTCGGTAGATTTTATTAGGCCTATACTATCAAATTCAAATTAAAGAAGACTCTTCCAACGTGAATAATTTTAATCTATTGAATATATATTTTTTTACATAAATAAGTAAAAGTAGATTCTCTTTCAACCGGTTAAATTTTAACTCACTAATATTTTCGATTCGATAATCAGTCTAATTCTTACAACCTTGCGCAAAACAGACAATGAGAACATTTTTTGGGATTAAAGTATGATTTATCACTATAAATGTTGTCTTAGAAAAGGTTTCTAATCACTCCCAATCTAATAATCCACACATTTTGTGCTCCATTCCAATCTCCCCATAAGCTCAATCTTTTTCACAACTTTGTTCACAATGAACGGCGATGATATGTGCACCGTTCTACAAATCATTTCCATGGCCCAACACATTACAAGGCCACGACATATCGTGTCTTTGCCCGGCTCCTCCGCCACCACTAGCACTGCCGCCGCAAGCGAAATTAGCAACGAGGGCAGCAGTGAGTTCGGTCATGAAAGCCATGAGCAGCTCCAAAGTCAATTGAAGATGCTGAAGAAAGATCTTGCCGACGTCACTAATGGCTTTAGCAGGGTCAGCCATGTCAGCCAAGATGTCAGCGACTTGCTCAAGTCGCTTGAAGAGAAGACCAACATGTTGCAGTCCGTTTTAAGGGATATACTATTGGCCCCTGGTAGCAACGCTATCTTCCCTGCTGATCAAGTTAACGCCAGCATTCACGTGGTTGGTGATGTAGTCTTAAAGTTGAAGTCCCAAATTCCTAGTACAGTTACAGGAATTTTAAGAGTGCAAAGTGTCCGGGATTTGATTAACCATTTGGTTAAAATGCCGACTTATCAAAAGTATGAAGGTTGCTCAGCTTTGCAAGATTTTGAGAAGAATTATATGAATCTCGATCCGATATTGCAAAAGTGTTTGTTCTGCTTCTCCGCTTTCCCAGAAGATTTTGTTGTGGATAAGACATTGTTGATGTACTGGTGGGTTGGAGAGGGCTGGATAGACCATGACGTAAACACTAACAAAATTGTCGAGCATGCGGCTAATGATATTGTGAAGCAGTTCATGGAGTTGCAATTCATCAAGCCTGTTACCAAGAATGGGAAATTGATTGGCCTTCGGATGCTTCCTATTGTTCGTTATGTAGTTGCGTATCTTGCAGAGCGAGCCAATTTCTTTGATTTTGATTTTGAATGGAATCCCACGTCAAACTTCCGATCGTGCCAGAGGGCGTGCTTGATAGAAACTGCAGATGGTTCTTCTCAACAACAGCTGATTGAAGGTGCTCGGTTGCATCCAGGGAAACTAAGAAGCCTGTTCAATTTCAATGAACGCATGGTTGATATTACAGGGAAATGGTTCCAGAAATTAAGAAATGTTAATGTTCTCTATATGGGAGTGTGGGATGAACATCTTGATTACTCATTTGAACTAAGAGGCAGCAAATCCTTAAAGTGGTTGAAACGTATGAAGCATTTGAGATTTCTTGGTCTCCAAGATTTTGTAACAACTTCGGAGTTCCGAAAGGCTGTTGGGAAGCTCGAAAACTTGAGGATTTTAACTCTCAGGGACTGGAGAGGATTTTTTGAATTAAAAAACAGTAAGTCGCTGCAAAGGTTATCGCACTTGGAGTTCGGTGACCTAGACCGTGGGAGTCCCAACGTGATAAGACAACTCCCAGAACTCCAAGTTTTGAAGGGAATTGGAATTTCACCGATTCAAGACTTTAATCGTACCCTTTTTGATGATTTAGCACGATTGAAGAAGTTGAGGAAATTGAGCATCAATGTTGGTTCGCATGGCTATCTAACTTGTTCTTTAGACATTAGAGTACTGAACCATATTAAGTCTCTTCGAAAACTTACCATTCTGTGGGATCGCCCAGTAAATGTACACATACAATTTCCAATACTGCCGGGTTTGGAGAAACTGGCTCTTTGGTTTTGTCCCCAAGCCAGAGGTGGTACCTTGCAGGAGTCATTCCCAAACCTCCAGAAGCTCTACATTAGACGGGGGCAGGTGCGCGAACTGCCAGACTTTCTTTTCAGTGTAAAGATACTGCGTCTCACAGACTTGCGTTTTTTGAACTTGGATTGGGAAAGTGTAACGCGTCAATTCTCGAGCTTGATTTATTTGCAAACAAATAGATGCCCCAATCTGACATCGTTCCCCTGTGATGCCAAAGGAGTGTGGCTCAACAAGGAAAAGCTGACAGAGAAGAAGTCGTTAGAAGAATTGGGATTCAGTTGGTCATTCCTTGCTTCTTATTATGAACGACGTGTATGAACTTCTTCTAATCAGGCATACCACTACTGCATTCCATCGCATCTTCGTCTTTGTTTATTTATAAGCTGCTGAATTTTCCTCGTGCGCTTTGATTTTTTCCTTTCCACCCTGTGCAGATTTATCATTTTGTGTTGGGCTTTCCTGAATAGTTATCTTGCTTCTTTACGTATTTGTGTCATTCTGTTGAGACTTGACTCTCAGAATTTGAAATAAAAATCTTTGGCATAAATGTTTCACGTCTTAACTCTTGGAGAGTTCTCCGAAAAACATTATGAATATATTTGTATATGAAGAAATGGCAAACAAAAAAAAAATTGTCAAATATTTGAGTGAGATCAATTCATTCAAGTGATAGTATAATAGATGATACACCTTTAAAAATTAGTAAATTAAGTCGCAGCTAAAATTTTGCTAACCTTTTTTTTTTTTTTTGACTTTGTAGGAGGCCAAAGACCGAACATAAATAGGTATGGAGCTGACTGAGAAACCCTACGAATGTCATTAAAATGTAGAGTTTCAGAATAATTCCAACTTCCAATTACCACCATCCATCTACCAACGCCCAAAGGGGCCCAATGATCACATCATCGATGGCCGAAGAAAGCTGCAAACCAAGAGTCCCCACTTCAAAACATGATCCATATCTAATGTTCCATCCCAATGCAAAAGCCTTTACAGTCGGTAGCTCTGTTAACTTCACTGCCTCTAGTAAAAATCTACCTAGTTCACTCCTGGTATTCAATTTCCTGCTTAAACATGTAACTGGCTGAAAATTAGTTACTATTCCACATGGTAATTGTGCTAGCCTTGCAATTGGTTCTCATAATGCCCTGTTAAAAAAAGCGCATCATCAGGTTTAAACTTGTATATATATAGTATGTTTGAACTAGCTTGGTTTCAATAGAGCGTAAGCAAGTCAATAAAGGTCTGCAGGAACAAGAAAATTGATGGGTTCGTGTACCGAGAGAATAAAATAATAATATGATTTCAATAAAAAAAATTTTTGCAAAAGAAATTTTCAAGATTTATGGCTTGGGATTTACAGTGTAAAAATGGGAATTTAGACTGTAAAATTTGGAATAACGCAAACGGTTGCTTACCGGGTTACAATCTAGAGTTTTGTTTTTGAAAAATAAAAAAAATTAATACAGTGGCTGGCTAAAAGCAAGTAGACCTTACCACAAATAACTCCTACGTCCTTAAGTAGGCCTTCATTATTTTTGGTATGTTTATTATTTATTATTCCTTAAATTGACATTCATTATGTTGCGATAATAATTATGAGATATCTACTTTATTGTAGTATTATACCTAAATTATTTCGAGTAGATGAGCTATTAAACAAAACATTGATAGTGTCATGAAACAGGTTCCTTTATTTTATTTCTCTCACAGCTCATTAGTAATGTATTTATTAAAATCATTTTCATTTATTTTTAAAACTGTCTCAATGTATATTTTTTATATTTATATTAGCACTCTTTGTTTGAAATATTTTATCTTTTAATGAAATAAAATATTAGTTTTGATTATTATTAAAAAAAAAGATATTTAAAAATACAATGTATATATATTCAAACAAATATTTGTTTATAAATTAACTTCAATTTTATCAATTATAACAATTAAAGAATTTTTTTTTTTTGTAACAATAGACATCATAAAGAATTTATTACAAAATTATATGAGAGATAAATGACTAAATTTATATAAAAAAATGTATTTAATTGTATAAAAATAAAAAATCAAAATATTAGAACTCACAATTATAATTATAATATTTTATTATTCAGAATAATTAATAAAACTTTTTAAATTTCATCATATATGTATTTAGTTCCCTTTTATATATTATTATTACTGCCCCTCCCTCTCACCTTGGATGTAGGATTCAGTAACCATAACATCTGAGATTTTAGCTGTGTCATATAGTTATTGGCTTATTTCCATATCGGTCTTGGGACGCAAACATCTGTTGAAGTTCAGAAAGAGATGACTAGCATTAAAGTGCGGAAGAAAATGGCACATAGACGGAAACATCCGGCACAGCCATGTTGTAAGGACCGGATTAGAGATTGAACCGAAAAGTTTAGTAGTTCAAAGTTTAACCGATTTAACCGATTTAACTGAAAGTGACCAACCCTGATCAACCCGAGACCGATTCACCGATCCGACCGGTTGAACCGGTTCGTTGACCGGGTTTTGACCGGTCCGGTCCGCAGCTAATTTAAGCTACAACCCGGACCGGACCTCTGACTGGTCACGAGTCTGATTGGTTGAACCGGCCGGTCCGGTCCGGGTTTGACAACAATGCAGCACAGTACCGACATAGGTGATATTAAGATGTCATCACTTCATTTGCAATAAATTTTTTTTTTCAGTCAAAAAAATAAAATAATTTTTTTTAAAAATTTAAATGCTTTTGACAAAACTTACAAGATGAACTAACAAAAGGTGTAAGAAACAGAACAAGATGAGTATAGAAGGTGGAGAAAATTGCAAGAATGGTGTTACTTCATTGTATTGTACTTTTCACAAATTTTCGTGCACATTTTGTTCAATTGCTTGCACATTTTAAACTGTTGTGTTTTTTAATAAAAAATTTAACATCAGCCGTAGCCGTCCACAGCAGACTGATTTATGGTTGTCAGTAATGGGACTCTTCTTTTCTTTTTAGTGGCACTTTGTATCTTTCAATTAGCGGTGCTGCCAACTTTGTGAGAGAGGTATTTCTCTCTCCTCTTAATCATGAAAAAAAAAAAAAAAAAAAAGGAGTGGAGCGTGTGTCCTTATTTAAATAAAAAAAAGAGAGGTGGTACCCCCTTTTAGTATTAGATACATTATATTAGGCTTTACGGAGCTGTGTTTTGGGCTAACTTCAAAATTCTTTTACATTGATCATTGATTAGTTTATAGTTTTGCTAGATACGCCGATCCCAGAATTACATCGGACATTTATATGTTGTGTCATATAATTCCAAGAAAAGTGAATTATTTTTATTTCAAAAAAAGAATAAATACTAAACAAAAAAAGAAACAAAAACATATATGCAATTTGTGCATAGGGTGTCCAACCCTCCATCATCTCACAATGCTTTTTCACTTTTTTTTGAGCGTAAAATTTTGTTTTCGATATTAGAATATGATAAACTAATATAGTATATCACATAGTCAGCTTTTACAAATTATATTGTGTTAGAATACTTCATGAAAATGGCGGGTAAAGAATGAATAACTCTAGTCATGATCTATTTGATTAATAAGAAAATAATGTATAGTTATCACGTAAAATAAGGAAACTAATATCAACCGTTGATTTTGGCATTTGAAGGACAAGCCAAATTAGGTATGATATATACTCTCTATCTAATTTACAGAAACCCTTATCTAAAAGTGTGTAATTATGTTAATGTCAAGAATCGGAAACAAGTCGTTGTGTTAAGGCAAATCTTCCAGACTCATCAACGGTATTGAGTTCTGAAACTCCGGCGCATTATTTATGTTTATTATTTGCACGACGATATTTAGTTTCAAAATTTAAAATTAATGTTTAATTATTGATATTCTTGTTTAAGAAATCTAACAAAACCTCTCACTTCTCGTTAAAAATTTGTTTTTTAATATCAAGATTAAAAAATTCACAGAAAATCACTTCTTACAGTTTAATTTTAAGATATGATTCTTAGTCTGCAAAATTGCAAGAAAATGAGATATACTCTTAAGACACGAAAAAGATTTTCCAGATTGATGCCATTGACTGGAAGCTCCAGTTACAGGTAGAAGCTGCTCTTTTCACGACTGTATATTATGAATGGCATTTTTCATTTTCTTTTGGGCCTACTTTTTTGTTTTCTTTGTGCAGTGCCTCAGTCTTGTTTGTTACCATGAACACTGATCGTCACTGCTACGGTCAAACAACTTGATTAAAGCGCTTCAAAGTGGCCTAATATGAAAAATAATTGCGTTTACTTTTTCTTAAAAAAAATAGAAAAAAAAAAAAGAAAAGAAAACGAAGAGAAATGCTATCACAATTATAGTATTTAATTATTTATTTATTCTTTTGTTTATTGTTGCACATTTGCCACTAAAAGAATTGCTTGTCTTGGAAGTGTTTTTTTTTTCAATAAAAAATCATTGCATTAAAATGAAGTAAAGTCGCACATAAGTTTGGTATGAAAGTGTGGGAAAAACTTGTATATAACAAAATTAAAAGATAGCCCTAATGACCTACAACTAACATGGTTAAAATGACCATTTACTAACTAAGTAAGAAGTCTGTCTTAACAAAACTCTCAGAAGAGGCACCTACTGAACTGATGTTAAACTTATTTAGAATTGAAGTTTTAACTAAATATAGACCAGTCAGATAAAGTTGTCCAAAACAGTAAATACCACATTTCAGTGAACTTAAGACAGAAATCAACCGGATAAGTCCAGTAACGATTTTCCAAAATACGAAGCTATAGACACAAATTGACAAATACATACGATCAATACAAGTCTCCCAAATTAAAATAAACCAACAAACAACGTTCCCATCAGATCTGGTAACAGTATTAGTAGCGAAAGGCAGCAGACTCGGGACCGACAACAGCAAGATCAGTGACGGCGATAGTAGGTCCGACGATGGCGACGGCGACAGCCGCAGTAGAGGCGTGGATGAAGGGCCGGTAGCAACAGAGCTGACGGCAGCAACATCAGCCTTGGAAGCAGCAGCGCTGGTCGTCGCATCATGAAAGAGAGCAAGGGCATCAGCATCACAGCACCAGCAATGGTTGAGTCAGAGGAGGCGGCAGACACGACAGAGATGGTAGCAGAGGTGGCAGACATGGCAAAGGAGGTGGCAAAGTCAACAAAAACGCTAACTGCATATAAAGGAGCATGGATCTAAAGATAGGTAGGTTGTGGGCAACGTTATTTAGGCTAGATTAAAGGAAAATAAAGCTAATATTTTAGAAAGAGAAAAAAATAATGAGATGAAAAAGATTAAAGGGAGAAAACTAGATGGAGAGGATGAGGGAAGCAAGTTAAAGGAAACTAGGAAGCTGGCCGACAGTGGTGGCTAGCTCCACTACCGGCCAAAGAGTGTTGGTTTGTGTTAGGGCAGAGAGTTAGAGAGAGGTAGAGAGAGAGAGAGACTAGTCTAAGATTGCCCAATTATAATATTTTTTAATTTAAGACCGTCCAGTGTCCAGCTCAATAGGCTGACTAATTTGGATTGACCCGGGTAGGACCTCAAAGGGTGTCAAAGGTCTCCCAGCAAGTATTTAACGCGACTGCATTCTTCGAGACTCGAGTTTAAGACCTCTAGTTAAGCGGTGACGGACCCCTACCATCCGCACCAGCGCTTGCTGGTGCCCAATCATAATATTGGCGTTTGAAATATGCATTTTTTATAAGGTAACAGTTATGCATTAAAACAATAGTTATCCATTTTTTTTAATTCCTTAATTAAGCATACCTAAGCTTATTTAAAAGATGATCCTCAATTGCCGCTATATGGATTTAAATTGAGATTATATTTAAACTGCTATATATATATATATATAATCTTTTTGCCAATCACTAATGTTGCCTGTATTTTGATACGGAATTGGAGTCCCATAATTGATGGAAAAAACACATGCATGTGGATTCAAACCCCCACACTATTGGCCTTCCGCATGGCCGCATGAGGGGACAGGACAAACGTGTTGTTGTGTGATCATTCTTTTTTGAAAAAGATAAAGATATGTAATAAATTGTGTAGAATATGCAACGAACATAAATAAAATGTGCAATAATCTTCAAATAATGTGGAACCGCCACCTGTCATATATTATATGATAATTGTTACATATTATCGTAATTTGTTGCACATCATATACTTGTTTAAAAAAAAAAATAGTTTTTAGGCAAAAAGCATGTTAACCCCATCTGCCCTTACACGTACTTGTAATTGGACGCTTTACTAGTACCACAAAGAAATGCCCCATTTAGTTCCTAGTCCTGTATGTAAACTAGACCTCAAACATAAAAATAAAATTTTAAAAAGTCATGTCTGATAGTTACCCATGTATATAAAAATATATATTTATATATATTTGATAGTATAAAAAATAACTATTAAGAAAAAATTGTAATATTTATTATTAATAAAAAATTAATTATTACTTTTTTATGTTTTATACATGTATTGCTTTAATTTTTATATTTATACATATATATACTCTCATGAAAATTTCTGCAGCATTTGTCCCTGCCCTCGAGTTACAAAAACGGAATTAAAACTGAAAAAACAAAAACAGTTGACAAATGCACAATTGTTAAGAATAAACAACTAAGCAATTTATACGTGGGGAACAACTCTCCCCTGTCTAACAACTCTTGTTAACTTGTAATATTCTATGAAGTAAACTTTCTTTGATATTATGAAGATTAAGATTATAGGGAAACATTCAAATAACAAAAAGTAACAATCCAATTTTATTCAACAATATTCAACATTTTATTTTAATTTTTTATAAATTTAATTATCTAACATTTTATATCACTTTATTAATATTTTTAAGTCACTATTATAAAGTCGAAAACTTTTTTCCTATTATTCATAGCATTTTTCGTTTTATTTTGGGCCTACGTCTTTTTTTTTTTTTTGGCAATACCCTCAATTTTCTTTGTTATTATACATGTCCATTGTGTTAAATTTAATAATAAATCTATCATCATAAAATATAAGTCTTTTGGATTTTGAAAGTGAATATATGAAAATAACATACCCGAATGCATCTATAGAGTTTGCCTTATCCGATTTCTTTTTTTTTTTTTTACCTTTACTGTAATTACATACCTTTAGATTGAGTTTTTATGAGTGTTTGAAAGATAGAGGACTAGTTACATATATATATAAGTTAGACATAATTTAGTTTGTCAATCAAAACTGAGATCAATTATCAAAATTGGTTTAATTAATTGATTACTTTTTTATTAATCAAACCACATTATGAATATTTTTTAAGATACGTATTCTTTGGGTTTACTTTAAGAATACTAATTTGAAATATTCTGATGTTTTTCCACTTGATCCGATTAGAATCCATAAATTTAATCGTTATGTGCAAATGACTAATAATAAATCTCTTGTCATTTCAGCATAATGTCATAATGCGATACACTATTAAGTGCAAGTGATAACAGTCATACCCTATTAATTTAGCGTACTCTCTTCTATATGCCAAAACACTTGCAATTCATCATACAGGGTTTATAAGTTATATATATATGAAATATAATTTTATAATAGTTCACAATAATATCTCAATGAGATTTTGTTGTTAAACTTAAAAGTTTATGTGTACATAATCATAAAATAACAGAAAAAGATAATGTATGTCGGAAACACATTAATAAGCTGAAAGTATCGTATATCATCAATCATCATTCCAACCAAGATTCATTCTAAGAACAAGTTCGTTACATAATACTAGTTGTAAAACTTCATCATGATCTACTATTGTGAGATCTGTTCTGATGCATTTATTACACATTCGTTGTTTTTGAACTTTCTTTATAATGACAAAATACTTTAATTTTATAAGTTTGACACCTTTACGTACTTGTTATTATTGGAGATACTACCCTAGAATTATCACATAATATTCAATGACTTGATGATGACATCAACAACCTCAAGTTTTGAAATAAAATTTCATAATCATAATGCATGAATTGTAACTTTAGTCGTGTCATAAACTTTGCTTACATAATAAATGACATAATGATAGGCTTTTACATGATAAAGCTACTTTTCCCTCATAAGAACAATAACTTAATATGAACTTCATACTATTAAGACATCCAGCAAAATTTAAATTTGAATATCTAATCACTTTTAAAAAGTTAGATTTTCTGTATATGAGCGTGTAATTCTTTGTTCTTTGCAAGTACCTCTTCCACTTTCTTTGCAAATTTTCAATGATCTATTTCAATATTACTTTAATATTTGCCTAATATTCCTACCATGAAGCTGATATCCGATCTAGTGTAAGTTTGCAGATACATTAGGCTATCAACAACAAATACATATGGGATTGATTTTATTGTCTTACATTCCACATCCTTTTTGGGACATTGCATGAGACTACATTTTTTGCCCTTTTATACAGGAGTAATCTTAGGTAAACATTTACCCGTGTTGAATCTTTCTAGAATTTTTTCGATATGTCCTTTCTGAGATAATCCTAGCATTCATTGTGATCTATCATGGAATATTTCTATTCCAATCACATAAGATGCCTCTCCCATATATTTCATTTCAAAATTCTTTGAGAGAAAATCTTTAGTTTCAAAAATATATTAAGTCACTAGCAAGAAGCAAAATGTCGCCAACATATAAGACTAGCAGAATGAACTTACACCTACTAATTTTTTGGTATACACAATGATCAACATTATTTTCCTTAAAATCGAAAGATGTAATGATATCATTGAACTTAATATACCATTGTCGAGAAGCTTGTTTTTGTCCATATATTGACTTCTTCAGTTTACACACTAACTATTCTTTACCTTCTATAGAAAAACTTGATAGTTGATTCATATAAACTTCCTTTTTAAGATCTCCATTAAGAATGCAGTTTTCACATTCATTTGATAATGCTCCAAATCATACTAAGCCATCAATTTCATAATTATTCTAAACAAATCTTTTTCTGAGACTTAAAGAAAATTCTCTGTATAGTTAATGTCACCCCTTTGAGTATAGCCATTAGCAACAAGTCTGACTTTATATCATTTGATACTATCACTTGAGTTTCGCTTGGCCTTAAAGACCCACTTCCAAGCAACTCTTCTACAACCTTTTAGCAATTCGACTCATTAAATAAAAATAACAAATTAAGTATGCAAGTAAATCATAAAAGTTACAAAACTGTAATTGCTTATAATTCAGATTCAGTCAATTAGAGTACATTGTAGTTTTCCTTTGCGAAATCCTACAACACACTATCATAAGTCAATACTACAATTAACTTTAATATATATATTAAATATTTTTCAATTAAATACATTTGACATCTTTGGATAAACAAATATATGTAACTAAAAACATTAATCTATCCTAATTATCGCTACTAATTACAAAATAATAATTTAATTTTGTGTAAATACTGTAATTCTAATAATTAATAATTCCAAATTATCCAATCATTTTCCTTTAATCATTAGTATTTCATTAAAATCATAGATAAATGGCTATTGATGCCTATTGTTAAACATACCAGTTTGGCACTTTAGTGATTAACAAATTATAACAATAATGATTATTTGAACATTTTAATTTGTCACTTTAGTAACAATCAAAATATAAATATAATATTGCATATAAAAATACAGTTCAATATTATTTATAGTGCTAGACATAATATTCAAGTCCAAAAGTTATTAGGTACATAGTTCAAAATTCACAAATGGTCACGGCCTAAACGTACATGGACTGAAACTGTAATTATGCAGCATAGACACATAACATACTGCATTATTATTATTTTTCTTACATATCCCGTTGATCATTGTGACTTCTTCATACAAGGAATACTAGAAATTTCTTTGTGCTCTTAAGGAACAGCCGGGAGTTGATTTATGGAATTAAGTAAGTTCTTTGTCCTTTAATTCAATCATATATTTGTGGGCCGTTTAACAAGCAAGTTCGAGTTGCATACGCCGCTTTGTTCATAATTGAACAAATCAACAAATGTGACGGCGGCAAGACATTATCTTCGAACATCCAGTCTGGTGGCTGCAACTTATGTTTTTACAATGAAGATTTTTGGTTTAAAATCCTTCGACCACACGATATTCTTTTTACACTTAAGAAATTAATTATTCCTCAAGGTTGCACTGCCATCGTCCTATCGTCAAGGGATTTTATTCCCAAATTGGGATTGTAAATCATAACTTACAACTTCGAGCACCTCAATAAAGGAATAATCACAACATCCGTGTTGCTTTCTCTAGATTAAGACGCATGTAGAAAATCTTGCAAGGAATTATATATTTCCTTTTGAACGTTAATAGTCAAACTAATGGCGAAACAACCCAAACTCTAAAGCACACTTTATGTATATATATATATATATATGGGAAAATTTTAATGGCTGAAGGGAAAATTTCTAAAATATTGTCTAGAACTGTAACTGGCTGCATTAATCGCGCAATCAGCTTCATTTATTGTGCAACGAAAAGATAAGTAATTTTTTTTCCTTCATTTAGTTGCACTTGTAATTAAAGCGATTGTACAATAAATTTAATCAGTTGCATACTAACAATTTCTCCAGCAAATTCTTCCGGCTATGTAATTGTGCCCTATATGTTCTATTAATTATCATAAAGCCCGGAAGCATTAGTATATATTAAATCACAATTCTCAATTACTATGGCCCCAAACGTAAATAAGCAATTGATATTTCTTTAAGGCCATCTTATTTTCGGTTATTGAACGATTAGAAATTGGGTATGTAGTTCTTAATCATACATAAAAAGTATTCATTTTTAAATTACAAGTTCTAATACAATTTGTTAGATTGAAAAATAAATCTATCATCATAAAATATAAGTCTTTTGTGTCTTGAAACTGACTTTTGCATCTTAAAACTGAATATATTTATCTAATTTTTTTTATAAATAACATATTTCTGAAATTGTTAAGTCGTCTATATATTTCTCCTTAATCAATTTCTGTCTCTCAACCTTTATTGGAATTACACGCTTTTAAATAGAGTATTCGTGTGTGTTAGAAAAAGAAATGATCAGTTATATATATACAAATTTAGACCTAATTTAGTATATGTATTAATAATGAGATCAACAGTCTGGATTAATTTAATTAATTGATTATTTCTTTATTAATTAAATTTTAATATGAATATTTTTTAATATACGTATTCTTTAAGTATATTTTGAAAAAGAAAATATTAGTGTCTTGAAATTTATTATCTCGGTTAGTATTTTGATTGAAATTAAAATTAATATTTTTAAAATAAGACTGATATTTTTTAAACACCTAATATTTTATATTTTTAAAAACTATCAATTCTGTTTAAAAATATTAATTTTTATTTTAATTAAAATATTAACTAAAATCTTAAATTTTAAGATATTTAATTTCAAAATATATATTAGTGTTCACTTTAAAAATATTATTTTAAAATACAAATTAAAAATATTTTAAAGTATTAATGCTCGCTTCTCCATCCACGTCGATTAATAAGTGATTTGTGCCTGTCTTTTCCATTAATGTGGATGACCGGTTCCCCCAAAAAAGGAAAATGAAAATAATAGGACAAAGGAAGTTCTATCATGAAAAATAATTGCGTTTGAATTTAGAAAAAGACAAATAGGTGATAAAAAATGGAATAAAAAAAATGAATATTCATTATTCTTAATCATTTTCTTGAAATTTATTATCTTAGTTAGTATTTTGATTAACTTTTAAAATAAGACTAATATGTTTTGAACACCTGATATTTTGTATTTTTAAAAATTATTAATTCTGTTTAAAATAATAATATTAATTTTAATTAAAACATTAAAAAAATATTTAATTTTAGAATATTTAATTTTAAAATATATATTAATGTTCATTTTAAAAATATTATTTTAAAATATTAATTAAAAATATTTTAAAATATTAATGGTCACTTCTCTATCCATGTCGATTAATAAGTGCTTCATGCCTGTCTTTTCCATCAATGTCGATGACCGGTCCCCCCAAAAAAGGAAAATGAAAAGAATATGACAAAGGAATTTCTATCATAGAAAATAATTACGTTTGAATTTAGAAAAGACAAATAGATAAAAAAAAAATAGGCGAGGGAAAAAGAAGAAATGAATATTGATTATTTTTAATTACTGTCTTAAAATTTATTATATTAATTGGTATTTTAATTAAAATTAAGATTAATATTTTTAAAATAAAATTGTTAATTTTTAAATACATGATATTTTATATTTTTAAAAATATCAATTTTGTTTAAAAAATATTAATATTACTATTAATTTTAATTAAAATATCAATTAAAATATTAAATTTTAAAATATATATTAATGTTTAATTTAAAAATATTATTTTAAAATACTAATTAAAAATATTTTAAATTATTAATGGTCGCTTCTCCATCCATGTCGATTAATAAGTGCTTCGTGCCTGTCTTTTCCATCAATGAGGATGACCTGTCCCCCCAAAAAAGGAAAATGAAAAGTGTAGGACAAAGGAAGTTCTATCATGGAAAATAATTGCGTTTCAACTTAGAAAAGACAAACAGGTAATAAAAAATGAATAAAAATAACGAATATACATTATTCTTAATCACTCTTTTAAAATTTATTATCTTACTTCATGTTTTGATTAAATTTTAAAATAAGATTGATAAATTTTTAAATACCTAATATTTTATATTTTTAAAAAATATTAATTATATTTAAAAAATATTAATTTTAATTTTAATTAAAATATCAACTAAAATATTAAATTTTAAAATATATTTTAGTATTCACTTTAAAAATATTATTTTAAAATACTAATTAAAAATATTTTAAAGTGTTAATGGTCGCCTTTCTAACCATATCGATTAATAAGTGCTTCGTGCCTTTCTTTTCCATCAATGTGGATGACCTGTCCCCCCGAAAAAGGAAAATGAAAAGAACAGGACAAAGGAAGTTCTATCATGGAAAATAATTGCGTTCGAATTTAGAAAAGACAAACAGATAACAAAAAAGGAAAAGAAAAAAAAAAGAAATGAAAGGCTATCACACTCACAGCTTTCCACTAAAAAAAAAATCATCTTACTTATAAAAGGCCCCCTTTAATTATTAGCCCTCTATTTTTCACTTTTTGTTTGTTTTTGCAACAAAAAAAATGTATGGCTTTAGGCTTTCAAAAAAGAGATAAGGTCCATAAAATCACAATTTCTCACAATTCTTTAATAGTGTGTTTGGAGTGCAGTGATTAGAGGTGAAATATTGAGAGAAGCAAGAAAATTAGAAAAGAAATGAATAATCAGTTGTTTGGTGTGCAGGTGAAAATAGAAGGGAGTGAAAAGGAAGCAAAAGGCAAGCGAAAATTAGTGTGGGACCCACGTCAAAAATTTTCTCCCCAAATTGGAGAGAAAGCTGTCAGGAGGCAAACAGTTGTATAGTAAATTTACGAAATTGGCCTCAACAAAAAGGCATAAAACTAGGCAATGGAGAAAACAGTAAATTTAGGTCCTGTTTGGAATGAATTTTATTTTCTGTTTTCTGTTTATTTTTCACAAAAAAATAAAAAATATGTTTAGTATTGATTTTGTTTTCTGTTTTTTGTTGAAAAGTTAAAAATGTTTTTCAAAGAAAAAAACAAATTAGGAAAACAATAAAAACTAACTTTCCGATTTTGTTTTTTACTTTTTTTCTATACTTTTTCTTACAACCTTTTCTCTCTCTATTCACCTTCTCACTCATTTTTCCTCTCTCTATTCATTCTCTCTCTACCCTTTCTCTCCTTTTTTTCTCTCAACCATTCTCTCTCTACCCTCTCACTCCTTTTTTTATCTCTACCATTCTCTCTCTACCTTCTCTACCATTTTTCTATCTCTACTATTCTCTCTCTACCCTCTCTCTCTTTTCTCTCTCTACTCATTCTTTCTCTATCCTCTGTCTCTTTTTTCTCTTTCTACCATTTTCTCTACTAATTCTCCCTCTTCCCACTCTCTCTCTCTCATTTTTCTCCCTCAACCATTCTCTCTAGTCATTCTCTCTATACCCTCTCTCTCTCTCATTTTTCTCTCTACCACTCTCTATTCTTTTTCTTCCTCTATCATTCTCTCTACTCGTTCTCTCTCTGTACTCTCTCTCTCTCTCTCTTTTCTCTCTCTACCATTCTCTGTCTACCCAAATTTTCTCTGCTTTCTATCTACCCACATTCTCTCTCCCTTTTCTCACTCTACTATTATCTCTCTACCCTCTCTTTCTCCTTTTTGTCTCTCTATCATTTTCTTTACTTGTTCTTTCTTTACCCTCTCTCTCTCTCATTTTCTCTACTCATTCACTCTCTGTCCTCTCTCTCTCATTTTTCTTTCTCTACTATTCTGTTTAGTGTTGTCAAACCCGTACCGGACCGGTGACCGGTCAGAAGTCCGGTCTGAGTTGTAGCTTAAATTCAAGTTGGATCAAACCAGTCAAAATCCGGTCAGCAGACCGGTTCAACTGGTCCCAAGTTGATCGGGTTGGTCACCTTTAATGGTTAGAAAAAATTTCACGCAACTTTGTAGAATTTGGATTTCAAACCCTTAACTTCCAACATGAAAGGTAAGTCTTATACCACTAGACCAACTTATAACTTGTTATGATCTTTTTTTTTTTTTTTACTTATTATTTACTCAAATGTCTCATATAATACACACACCATCATATGTTTCTAATAAATTAACACTTACTATTTTCTTTTTTTGTTAAGACAATTATTAATTTTTTAAAATTTTTAATTCTACCTTATAATAAATTGTAAATCATATTTTTTAAATTTACAAATGTATGTATTCTAATACATGCATATGTATTATAATATTATATTTTACATATAAATTTTGATGTATAATATATATAAATATTTATATATATATTTAATATTAAATATTGATTTTATCGATTCAATTTTCGGTTAAACCGGTTAAACAGCTTAGGCCTTGAACCACTAAACTTTCCTGTTAAATGTCTGGTCCGATTCTTACAATATTGATTCTGTTTACTCATTCTTTCTCTACTCTTTCTCTTTCTATCATTCTCTCTACTCATTCTCTTTCTTTTCTCTTTTTTCTCCCTCTACTATTCTTTCTACTCATTATCTCTCTACCCTCTTTCTCTCTCTCTCTCTCTCTCATTTTTCTCTCTATATTTATACTTTTTTTACCATTTCTCTCACTATCCTTTTCCTATCTATTTTTTTATTCTTATAAGAAAAAATAAAAATTGACAGCAATAAATACAAAAATTCAACAAATAGCAAAAACAAAAAACAGAAAATGAAAAATAAAAAAAAAAACTGACAGCGTTTCCAAACTGACCCTTATAAAGCTGATTTTGTACATTTGCTATAATAAAACGTATGGGCAACCCAATTTTTTTTATCCTTCTCACAGTCGATCAATATATTTGTGTATTGATTTGTGGTTTTTTACATTTTTAAATTTAAAGTAATATAAAAATATTTTATAAGTATGAAAATTTTATTATAATTGAAATTAAGATTCTATAAATCAATTAATATAAATTTAATTGTCATTAAATAAGAATTCTATTAATGTATTATAGGCAAGTCAACTACGCATTTGGTAAAAATATAATTCTCAAAAAATAAAATTATAGATAAAAATAATTTTTTAGTACATAACTAACAAAATGTATAATTTAACTATTCATTTATTTGGTTCAAGGGTATAATAGTTATTTTAAATTAAAAAATTTTCTTTCTCTCCACTTTCTCTTCATATCCAAATAAATCATTATTTTCTCTCAACTTTCTTTCCTCTTATTTCTCTTGTCACTCTAAACAACACATAAAAAATAAAATAAATTCGCTCCTTCTACTTTTTTTCTCTATACTTTCTCTTTCCAACCCTTATACACTCTAAACACAGTGTAAGTATTCCTGATAGTACCACCGTACCAAGCAACATTTTCTGGGGTTCTAATATCTCCCATTCTAACCACATTATGTGCCCAATTCCTATCTCCCTGTAAGCTCAATCCTTTTCACAACTATGTTCACCATGAAGGGCGATGATACGTGCACCATTTTACGTATCATTTCCATGGCCCAACACATTACAAGGCCACCACATAATGTGTCTTTGCCCAGCACATCCACCACTACTAGCACGGCCTCCACAAGTGAAATTAGCAATGTGGGCAGCAGTGAGTTTGATCATGAAAGCCATGAGTGGCTCCGAAGTCAATTGAAGATGCTGGAGAAGGATCTCGCCGATCTCACCAAAGGCGTTAGTAGCGTCAGCGATGTAAAGGAAGATGTCAGCTTTAATTAATCTGAAATCAGGCATATTTAGAAAGTACTGAGTTGAAAATAAGCTGTCTTAAAAAATGAAAAAAAAAAATTTTTACTATTAATCCCATGGTCTTGGGTCTTACTGTTATATAAGTCAACTCAATTGTATATTCTTATATAACTCGTGACCGAATAAACTTTATGGTTTTGAGTTTTGTCATTAGAGTACTGAGTAATTAATTTGTTTGTAGAAACAAAATATTCGGTTCTTTTACACTTTCTATTTATAAAATACTTTTCATCATGTGGTTAATAACAACAATTTTTTATAAATATAAGACTTAATCCATTATTTTATTTCTATGTTAATGGTGTAACTTCTCTTTCTTAATGCTTAAATTAGTAATAGTATCCAACTTATAAACCAGTATAACAAGTCAAGTTAAGATTTATAATTATTAAGTGGAAATAAACTTATTCACATCATTCAAAGAAGTTCAACTCATTAAATAAAAAAAACAAATTAAGTATGCAAGTGAATCATAAAAGTTACAAAACTGTAATTACTTATAATTATGATTCAATCAATTAGAGTACATGTAGTTTTCCTTTGGAAAATCCTACAACACACTATTATAAGTCAATACTACATTTAACTTTAATATATATATGTAATATTTTTTAATTAAATACATTTGACATCTTTGAAAAAACAAATATATTTAACTAAAAATATTAATATATCCTAATTATCGCTACTAATTACAGAATAATAATTTACCTTTGTTTAAATCCTATAATTCTAATAATTAGTAATGTCAAATTATCCAATCATTTTCATATTATCATCAGTATTTCATTAAAATTATGGATAAATGACTATTAATGCCTATCATTAAACATACTAGTTTATTACTTTGATGACTAACAAACTATAACAATAATGATTATTCGAACATTTTAATTTGGTCACTTTAGTAACAATCAAACTATAAATATAATATTGCATATAAAAATACAGTCCAATATTATTTATAGTGCTAGAAATAATATTCAAGTCCAAAAGTTATTAGATACATAGATCAAAATTCACCAATGGTCACGGCCTATACGTGCATGGACTGAAACTGTAATTATGCAGCATAGACACATAACATACTGCATTATTATTATTATTTTTTTTGCATATCCCGGTGTTCATTACAAGGAATATTAGAAATGTCTTTGTGCTCTTAAGGAACAGCCGGGAGTTTATTTATGGATGTAAACAACAAAAAATGGTAAAAAATTTATTTTCATTTAATTGATGAAAATAACTAACCACCAAAAATGGTAAAAAGTTTATTTCCATTTGGTTGGTAAAAAAAATTAACCAAAAAAAAAAAAGTAAAAAGTTCATTTCCATTTGGTTGATGAATATAAATAATCACCAAAAAATGATAAAAAGTCTAATTCTATTTGGTTGGTAAAAATAACTAACCACCTTACCATTTTGACTTCATTTCTCCCACAAAATCCTATAAATAGGCATCATTTCAAACCTTTCAATCCATCTCATGCAAAGTAAAAATTTCATCTTATAAAACTTTGCATTTCTTCCTTTCTCTCTCTCTGAATATTTTGGGTGTATACTCTCTAATTGCCACTAAATTAGATCTGTTAGATGAAAAACTTAAAATATTAAATATCTGAGTGGGATTAAGCCTCCTATGGCGTTCATCGAAGTCCATCCAGTCCGAGTGGGATCAAGCTCATACAGCCCTCACCAGAACCAATCCATTCCAAATGAGATCAAACTTCTCTAACCCTAATCGGAGTTCCAACACCCCTGAAATCAAGTTTCGGCCTTCAGTGGAATCTATTTTCTACAGTGCAAAATCACGCTGTGAAAATTCAACTTTTTTTTATTAAGATCAAGTCATCGCGGCCCTGAACGACAGCACACAAGAATATTAATTGGAAGATCTATTGAAAATCGAACCATATAAATTTTAAATTTTTATTTATAATTTGTATTTATATTTTTGAAATCTAACAATTATAAGTTTGAGATTTTCTTCCGTTACAATAAAATTAAGTTATTTGTCCTTTTATTCAATCATAAATTCGCGGGCCGTTTAATGAGCAAGTTCGAGTTACATACGCCGCTTTGTTCATAATTGAACAAATCAATAAATGTAGCTGGCGGCGGCAAGACATTATCTTCGGAACATCCAGTTTGGTGGCTGCAACTTATGTTTTTACAACTAAGATTTTTGGTTTAAAATCCTTCGAGCACACGACATTCTTTTCACACTTAAGAAATTAATTATTCCTCAAGGTTGCACTGACATCGTCCTATCGTCAAGGGATTTTATTCCCAAATTGGGATTGTAAATAGTAACTTACAACTTCGAGCACCTCAATAAAGGAATAATCACAACATCCGTGTTGCTTTCTCTAGATTAAGACTCATGTAGAAAATCTTGCAAGGAATTATATATTTCCTTTTTTTTTAGTATGGATTATATATTTCCTTTTGAACGTTAATAGTCAAACTAATGGCCAACAACCCGAACTCTTAAAGCACACTTTATGTATGTTCTATCAATTGTCATAAAGCCCGGAAGCATTACTATATATTAAATCACAATTCTCAATTACTATGGCCCCAAACGTAAATAAGCAATTGATATTTCTTTAAGGCCATCTTATTTTCGGTTATTGAACGATCATAAACCGGGTATGTAGTTCTTAATCACACATAAAAAATATTCATTTCTAAATTACAAGTTCTAATACAATTTGTTAGATTGATAAATAAATCTATTATCATAAAATAGAAGTCTTTTGTGTCTTGAAACTAAATTTTGCATCTTCAAACTGAATACAATCATCTAATTATTTTATAAATAATATATTTTTGAAATCGTTAATTCGTCTATCCTGTTCGCCTTAGTCAATTTCTCTCTCCCTACCTTTATTAGAATCACGCGCTTTTAAAAAGAGTTTTTCGTGTGTGTTAGAAAAGAGATGATTAGTTATATATATAAAAATTTAAAACTAATTCAGTATGTGCATCAATAATGAAATCAATAGTCGGGATTGATTTAATTAATTTATTATTTCTTTATTAATTAAATTTTATTATGAATATTTTTTAATATACGTATTTTTTAAGTATATCTTAAAAGAGAAAATATTAGTGTCTTGAAATTTATTATCTCAGTTGGTATTTTAATTAAAATTAAAATTAATATTTTTAAAACAAAACTGATAATTTTTTAAACACATAATATTTTGTATTTTCAAAAGTTATCAATTTTATATAAAAATATTAATTTTAATTTTAATTAAAATATCAACTAAAATATTAAATTTTATAATATTAAATTTTAAATTATATATTAGTGCTTATATTAAAAATAATATTTTAAAATACTAATTAAAAATATTTTATAATATTAATTGTCGGTTCTCCATCCGTGTCGATTAATAGTGCTTCGTGCCTGTCTTTTCCATCAATCTGGATGACCTGTCCCCCCAAAAAGGGAAAATGAAAAGAATAGGACAGAGGAAGTTCTATCATGCAAAATAATTACGTTTGAATTTAGAAAAAACAAACAGATAACAAAAAGAGAAAAAGAAAACGAAGAAATGAATATTGATTATTCTTAATTAGCATCTTAAATTTTATTATTTTAATTAATATTTTAATTAAAATTAAAATTAATATTTTTAAAATATGAGAGATAATTTTTAAACATTTGATATTTTGTATTTTTAAAAAATATTAATTTTATTTAAAAAATATTAATTTTAATTTTAATTAAAATATTAACTAAAATATTAGATTTTAAAATATTTAATTTTAAAATATATATTAATGTTTATTTTAAAAATATTATTTTAAAATATTAATTAAGAATATTTTAAAATATTAATGGTCGCTTTCCGTCGATTAATAAATGCTTCGTGTCTTTTACATCAATGTGTATGACCTGTCCCCAGAAAAGGAAAATGAAAAGAAAAGGACAAAAGAAGTTTCGTCATGAAAAATAATTGCGTTCAAATTTAGAAAGGAAAAAGTTAGATTTTCAGAGGAAATAATGCGTGAAATGTTGACTGAACGCAATTAGACGGATTTGATGTGCAACCAGTTGAATTTCATATGCAAAGAAATGACAGTGATTTTTTCTTCTTATTTTTGGTTGCACTTGAAATACAGGCAGTTGCAAATCAAATGCAATCGGTTGCATTCGGGCAGCATTTCAGACATATTTTTATCTGAAAATGTAACAGTGCTCATTTAGAAAAGACAAACAGATAACAAAAAAGGAACAGAAAACGAAGAAATGAAAGGCACCACACTCACAGCTTACCACTAAAAAAAAATCTTCGTACTTATGAAAGGCCCCCTTTAATTATTAGCCCTTTATTTTTCACTTTTTTTTTTTCGCACAAAAAAATTGTATGGCTTTAGACTTTCGAAAAAGAGATAAGGTCCATAAAATCACAATTTCTCTGACAATTCCTCAAGTATTCCTGATAGTACCATCCTGCCAAGCAACATTTTCTGGGGTTCTAATATCTCCCATTCTAACCACATTATGTGCGCAATTCCCATCTCCCTGTAAGCTCAATCATTTTCACAACTATGTTCACAATGAAGGGCGATGATATGTTTACCATTTTACGTATCATTTCCATGGCCCAACACTTAAGATGCACGAACACGAAAATGAGACATAGATAGAACACAACATGGATACAGAGACACGATAACTCTAAAAAAATTAAGACACAAACACCTGCTAAACACGATTATAAAATATATTAAATATTATTTAGGTATGTATGTAATTTAAATTTTTTTTGTACATATAGTGCTTAATGACAATTATTACATTATTTTATGATGTAACTTGTATTTTATTTATAATTCCTTTAAAAAATATTATATGTTTGTGTGTGTATATATATATATAATAAAATATTTAAGTAAATAATATATAGGTGTATAAAATATACTAATTAAAATATCAAATACATATAAAAGTATCTGATGCGTATATTAAAATGTTTGATACGTGAATTAGAAGTGCTTGAAATACGTGTCCAAATTTTTTTTTTGTTTGATACGTTTCGAAATATCTGACACGTGTCTAATAACAATCAAAAAAAATATTATTTCTCATAAATATTTCTGACACAACTACACATTATTTTAAAAGTTTCTATTCTTCCTAGCCCAACACATTACACGGCCACCACATAACGTGTCTTTGCCCAGCACATCCGCCACTACTAGCACGGCCGCCACAAGTGAAATTAGCACTGTGGGCAGCAGTGAGTATGATCATGAAAGCCATGAGTGGCTCGAAGTCAATTGACGATGCTGGAGAAGGATCTTGCCGATGTCACCAAAGGCGTCAGTAGAGTCAGCGATGTAAAGGAAGATGACAGCTTTAATTAATCTGAAATGCCGTATATTTAGAAAGTAATGAGTTTAAGATAAACTGTCTTAAAAAAAATTCTCTAGTATTAATCCTATATTCTTGAATTTTATTATTATATTAATCAACTGAATTATGTGCTCTTATATAATTCACGACCGAATAAATTTTATAGTTATAAGTTTTGTCAATAGAGTACTAAATAATTGATTTGTTTGTAGAAAGAAGATATTATTTAAAAATATTAATATTAATTTTAATTAAAAATCAACTAAAATATTAAATTTTAAAATATTTAATTTTAAAATATATATTAGTGTTTATTTTAATATATTATTTTAAAATATTAATTAAAAATATTTTATAGTATTAATGGTCGCTTCTCCATCCGTGTTGATTAACAGTGCTTCGTGCCTGTCGTTTCCATCAATGTGGATGACCTGTCCTGTCCCCCCCCCCCCAAAAATGGAAAATGAAAAGAATAGGACAAAAGAAGTTCTATTATGGAAAATAATTGCGTTTGAATTTAGAAAAAACAAATAGATAACAAGAAGGAGAAAAGAAAGAAAAGAAATGAATATTGATTATTCTTAATTAGTGTCTTAAAATTTATTATTTGGGTTAATATTTTGGTTAAAATTAATATTAATATTTTTAAAATAAAACTGATAATTTTTTTAACACATGATATTTTATATTTTTATATTAATTTTATTTAAAAAATATCAATTTTAATTTTAATTAAAATACCAACTAAAATATTAGATTTTAAAATATTTAATTTTAATATATATATTAATGTTTATTTTAAAAATATTATCTTAAAATACTAATTAAGAATATTTTAAAATATTAATGGTCGCTTTTCCATTCATGTCGATTGATAAGTGCTTGGTGCCTGTCTTTTACATCAATGTGATGACCCCTCCCCCCAAAAAAGGAAAATGAAAAGAATCGGACAAAGGAAGTTCTATCATGAAAAGTAATTGCGTTCGAATTTAGAAAAGACAAGCAGATAACAAAAAAGGAACAGAAAAAGAAAAAGAAGAAATGAAAGGCTATCACACTCACAGCTTTCTACTAAAAAAAAAATCTTCTTACTTATAAAAGTCCGCCTTTAATTATTAGCCCTTTATTTTTCACTTTTTTTTTTAAAAAAAATTGTATGGCTTTAGACTTTCGAAAAAGAGATAAGGTCCATAAAATCATAATTTCTCTCGCAATTCCTCAACTATTCCTGATAGTACTATCCTACCAAGCAACATTTTCTGGGGTTCTAATGTCTCCCATTCTAACCGCATTATGTGCGCAATTCCCATCTCCCTGTAAGCTCAATCATTTTCACAACTATGTTCACAATGAAGGGCGATGATATGTTTACCATTTTACGTATCATTTCCATGGCCCAACACCTAAGATGCACGGATACGAAAATTAAACACAGATAGAACACGACATGAATACAGAAACACGAAAATTTTAAAAAAATTAAGATACAAACACAGGCTAAACACGATTATAAAATATATTAAATATTATCTAGGTATATATGTAATTTAAATTTTTTTTGTACATATAGTGCTTAATGATAATTATTACATTATTTTATGATGTAACTTGCATTTTATTTATAATTATTTTAAAAATATTATATGTTTTTGTGTGTGTATATATATATATATATATATCTCCCTGTAAGCTCTATCCTTTTCACAACTATGTTCACAATGAAGGGCGATGATATCTGCACCATTTTACGCACCATTTCCATGGCCCAACGCTTAAGATGCACGGACACGGACAGGAAATACAGATAGGACACGATATAGATATAGAGACACAAAAATTTTAAAAAAAATTAAGATACGGGCACCAAGGTTGTTAGGATCGTTTTGGATATATCAGGATCGAATCGTAGGATCGAATCGTAAAGTCGTAAGATTCTACCGAAATTTAAAAAATAAAATTAAAAATAATATTTTTAATATCCAACAATACACAAAATATACATCATTTAGTTAACAATCTAATTTTGATCATTATTTCTTTGATGTACATGGTCATCATAATCTTTATAGATTTGTGGTACTTTTTCAAGATTTTCTAAATTGTAATTATACCCAAAATCATAAAAAATTAGATCATTGTCGAATGTGCCATCATTGTCTTCATCATTGATATTACGAATTTCCACATTAGTTGATCCAAATTCATCGGGACCTATATCATACAAACAAATTAAAAGTTAAGTGAATAATGAAAAAGTTTAAAATTTAGACAACTTTGATGACTTACATGTTTCCCTAAAATTCCTTGGAATACATTCTACTTCTCCTTCATCTCCATTTTAAAAAAGAATGTTAATATGAGCATAAGAAAATTTTATTAAAATAATTTTAATAAATACATTATTTTTGTATTTTTGAGTCTAATTGTTACATGCTCGAAATTTATGTCTGTCATAGTATTAATTTAAGAATTATAAGAATGAAAATATAATTTGTTTCCCTAAATTTTGATTAGTAACAAATCAAAAGTGAGTATAATGAGTTTTTAAACTTTCAATTAAATTAAGTTATTTTTAATATTATATTTCATTGTATTATAATTAAATGATATTTTATATTTATATTTTCATAGTTGTTAATAAATACTCTTCTAAATATTTTATTATTAAATTTTTTCCATATAATTTTTTTAATTATATTTTCCAACTATTAAGTATGGTTGAAATAACAAAATTATGACTAATTTGATAATTTTTATCAAAACAAATGATTATAAATGATATATTTACTAATTAATTAATTCCTAAAACTATTTTTCAAAAATTAAAAAAATTATATATTTACGATCCTACCTCGATTCTACTAGCGATCCTACACGATTCTATACGATCCTACGATCCGGATCCCGATCCTACCCGATCCTACCAAAAAAACGATTTTTTATACGATTTGGATCGTTGGAAGGATACAGGATCGTAGGATCGTGCGATCCTACGATCAGGATCGCGATTTTAATAACTATGACGGGCACACAGCGTAGACATGATTATAAAATATATTAAATATTATTTAGGTATGTATGTAATTTATACTTTTTTTGTACATATAGTGCATAATAATAATTATTATATTATTTTATGATGTAACTTGTATTTTATTTATAATTTTTTTAAAAAATATTATATATATATATATATTATGTATGTGTGTGTATATATATATATAATAAAATTATTAAGCAAATAATATATATGTGTATATAATATCCTAATTAAAATATCAAATACATATAAAAGTGTCTGACACGTATATTATAAATGTTCGACATTTGAGTTAGAAGTGTTTGATACACGTGTTCGAATTTTTTTATTTTTATTTTTTTGTTAAACATGTTTCGAAATGTTCGACACGTGTTTGAAAACTATCAGACAAATATCGCTTCTAATACATATGTCTGACATAGACCAACATTATTTTAAAAGTTTTTCTGCTTCGTAGCCCAACACATTACACGGCCGCCACATTATGTGTCTTTGCCCAGCACATCCGCCGCTGCTAGCACGGCCGCCACAAGTGAAATTAGCAATGTGGGCAGCAGTGACTTTGATCATGAAAGCCATGAGTGACTCCGAAGTCAATTGAAGATGCTGGAGAAGGATCTTGCCGATGTCACCAAAGGCTTTAGTAGCGTCAGCGATGTAAAGGAAGATGACAGCTTTAATTAATCTTAAGTGAAATGACGTATATTTAGAAAGTAATGAGTTTAAAATAAATTACCTTAAAAAATTCTCTAGTATTAATCTTATAGTCTTGAGTCTTACTATTATATTAGTCAACTTAATTATATACTCTTATATGATTGATGACCTTATGAGTTTTGTCAGTAGAGTACTAAATAATTGATTTGTTTGTAGAAAGAAGATATTCTGTTCTTTTTCACTTTTTATTTATAAAATACTTTTCATAATGTTGTTAATAATAACAATTTTTTATAAATATAAGACTTAATTCGTTATTTTATTTCTACGTTAATAGGGTAAGTTATCTTTCTCAATGCTTAAATTAGTAATAGCATCGAACTTATAAACTAGTATAACCAGTTGTAAACATATATAAAAAAAAAAAAGAAAAGTCAAAAGTAAAAAAAAAAAATTAATAGTCGGCTTATTTTTTTCGCAAGCGTGCTTTCACACAAGAAAGGAACGTTATTCCTTTCGCACACATGTTTTTACAAAGAAAGGGACTTTATTCCTTTTGCAATCGTGCTTTCACACGGAAAAGGATTTTTTTCCTTTCGCACGCATGTTTTCACACAGAAAGGGACTTTATTCCTTTTGCACGCATATTTTCACATAAGAAGGGAAACTATATAAATAGGCATCCCTCAAGCCTTTCAATCCATCCTAGGCAAAGCAAAAATCTCATCTTCTAAAATTTTGCATCTCTTCCTTTCTCTCTCTAAATATTTTGGGTGTATACTCTCTAGCTGCTATTAAGTTAGATCGGCTAGATCAGAAAACCAAGATATTAAATATTTGAGTGGGATCAAGCCTCCTACGGCCCTTACCGGAGTCTATCCAGTCCGAGTGGGATCAAACCTCTTACAGCCCTTAACGGAGTTCTAGCACCCCCTAAGATCAAGCCTCGGCCCTTAGTAGAAATTATTTCCTACAGTTCAAGAGCTTAGTGTAAAAATTCAACCTCTTTCGGTCAAGATCAAGTCTTTGCGACCCTTGACTAAATCACACAGGAGTATTAATCAGAAGATCTACCCAGAGATCGAACCAGCATAAATTTTAAACATTTATCTGTAATTTGTATTTGTTTTTTCGTAGCCTAACTGTTGCAGGCTTTGAATTTACATCGCTCACAAATTTTTGGCATGCTCAGTGGGACATCTCTGCCTCCCATCTTCTATTCCTTTTTAAAAAAAAATTTAGCAGGAATCCAAAATCGATGTTGTGACAGTCATGATGACAAGTGCAACCAACACGGAAGATAGGATCGCGGAATTGGAAAGCAAAATTTTCCAACTGCTCAAGGCTGTGGAAGAAAAAGATCAACATAACGGTCACCTCAAAGGAAAGGTCCCAATCCAAGCTGATCGTGAGACCCGCGAAGAGCAGCCGTATCCACCTGGTTTTACCCCAGAAGCAACGCCAGCTGATCTCTTCACTGCGGAAAAGCAACAAGGTAATTCCACACAGCTACTGCCTGCAAATTCTGCCGCTTCGCTATTTTTCTAACAATTACAGGATATGATAGCAAATACAATCTATTTGTAACAAAGTGCACTATTTCAAGGTTCACAAATATATGTCAAACTGTACACTAAGCGGATCAAAAATCTCAACATGCCTTTGGGCTACCAACTGCCCAAGTTTCGACAATTCAACGGACGAGATAATCCCAAACAGCACGTCGCCCACTTCGTTGAAACCTGTAACAATGCAGGAACTTACGAAGATCTCTTGGTAAAGCAGTTCGTTCGTTCACTTAGAGATACTGCCTTCACCCGGTTCATAAACCTTGAACCAAAATCAATTGACAGTTGGTAGCAGCCGCAACGCGAGTTTCTCAACAGATTTTTCAGCACCCGTCGAATAGTAAGCATGATGGAGCTTACTAGCACTAGACAAAAGAAAGGAGAGCTTGTCATTGAATACATAAACAGATGGCGTGCTCTCAACTTAGATTGCAAAGATCGTCTGACGGAGACTTCTGCAGTGGAAATAATGCACTGGGAACTGCTATACATCTTGCAGGGCATCAAATCTCGAACTTTCGAGGAATTGGCGACTCGCGCACATGATATGGAAATAAGCATAAAAACCTGTGGAGGTACGATTCTCATCCAATTGGGCCAATATGGCGGCAAGAAAGTGATGGCCATTGATGCTTCACCAATAAAAGTTGGAGCTAAAGCAAAAATGAGTCCTCCAGCACTGGCAAATCAACCGAAACAACAAGAAAAGGGAAGGACGACATTGCGAGAGTTGGAACAGAAGAAGTATCCATTCCCCGACTCAGACGTTCTAGACATTCTTGATCAACTTTTAGAAGCTCAGTTGATCAAACTCCCGGAGTGTAAGCAACCCAATCACAAGGATCGGGTCAATGTTCTGAAATTCTGCAGGTATCACTGCACAGTCAACCACCCAACCGAGAAGTGCTTCGTCTAAAAGGAGCTGATCTTGAAGCTCATGGATCAAAATAAAATCATTTTGGACTAGAAAAACGTAGTCTCAGCCAACCAGACTACCGTCCCTTCAAATCTGTCAGAAGAAAGTCAATATGAATTTACGCTCGCATGCTATCAACGCATCCTGACCTGGTTCGATCAAGCGGTAAACTTTTAAAATTTTACTGCGTAAAAAAAAAAAAAGAAAAGTAAAAAAAAGGCAAAAAAAAAAAGAGAAAAGCAAAAAAAAAAATGAAAAAAATGAAAAAAGCAAAAAAAAAAAATTGAAATGCACGTGCAAGTTCAAAACCTAGCCCAAAGTCTAAATTCAGATGTAGGGGCAGATCACAAACCCCGACTCAAATCCCAAAACCACCAAGCCCAAACTTTGGGTTCAAAGTGCAAATTCAAATTCCAGCTCCAAATCCAAATCCAAATTCGAGTCTAAAAGCCTAAACTCAAACTCCAGCTCAAAGCCCAAATTCACCAAATCTAAACCCGGGTTCAAATTCTAAATCCAAATTCCAACCCATAGCCCAAATCCAGATTCGGGGGCAAAGCTTAAACCCTGAATCAGAATCTAAGTCAGCAACTCAGCAGCTTAACAGCTCAATAGCTCATCAACCCACAGCTTAGCAGCTCAACAACTCCACAAATTAAGACTCCTGTCTCGCGCGAGTATAAAAGGCGAACAGTCAAACCAGACTCCTATCTCACACGAGTATAAAATACGACAACACAGTTCAACATAGTTCAGTACTCCTGCCTCACATGAGTATAAAAGGTGACAGCGCAGTTCAAAATAGTTTAGCACTCCTGCCTCGCACGAGTATAAAATGTGACACCGCAGTTCAACACTCCTGCCTCGTACGAGTATAAAAGGCGGCACCACAGTTCATCACTCTTGCCTCGCACGAGTATAAAAAGCGAAACTGTAGTTTAACACTCCTGTCTCACACGAGTATAAAAGGCGACCCCGCAGTTCAGCACTCTTGTCTCGCATGAGTATAAAAGGCGAACAATCCAGCAAACCAGACTCCTAACTGGCACGAGTATAAAAGGCAAAACGGCAACAACAACACAAGGCCTAGTCGGAGTTAGAAGACTTCAACATTCAAGGTTTATCAATACGTCTCAAGTTTCAAACTAAATTTCAAGACTCAGTTCGGAGTCCTCACCGACTCTTAAAGTGAGGGCATTTGTAAATATATATAAAAAAAAGGGATAGTCAAAGGTAAAAAAAAAAGTCAATAGTCGGCTTATTCTTTTCGCATGCATGCTTTCACACAAGAAAGGAACATTATTCCTTTCGCACGCATCTTTTCACACAGAAAGGGACTTTATTCCTTTCGCACACTTGCTTTCACACGAAAAAGGATTTTATTCATTTCGCATGCATGTTTTCACACATAAAAAGGGACTTTATTTCTTTCACACGCATGTTTTCACACAGGAAGAGAAACCTTATAAATAGGCACCCCTTCAAATCTTTTAATCAATCCCAGGCAAAGCAAAAATCTCATCTTCTAAAATTTTGCATCTTTTCCTTTCTCTCTCTAAATATTTTGGGTGTATGTGCTTTAGCTGTCACTAAGTTGAATCCGCTAGATCAAAAACCCAAGATATTAAATATCCGAGTGGAATCAAGCCTCCTACAACCCTCACCAAAGTCTATTCAGTCTGAGTGAGATCAAGCCTCCTACGGCCCTCACCGGAGTCCATCTAATCCGAGTCGGATCAAACCCATACGGCCCTCACCAGAACTAGACCATTCCAAATAAGATTAAGTCTCTACGGCCCTCATTGGAGTTCCAGCACCCCCTGAGATCAAACCTCGGCCATTAGTGGAAATTATTTCCTACAGTTCAAGAGCTTACTATGGAAATTCAATCTCTTTCGGTCAAGATCAAGTCTTTGCGACCCTTAACTAAATCACACCAGAGTATCAATTGCAAGATCTACCCAGAGATCGAACCCGCATAAATTTTTAATTTTTAATTGTAGTTTGTATTTGTATTTTCGTAGCGTAACTATTGTAGGCTCGAAATTTATACCGCTCACACCAGTCAAGTCAAGATTTATAATTAATAAGTGGAAATAGACTTATTCATGTCATTGAGAGAAGTTCAACTCATTAAATAAAAATAACAAATTAAATATGCAAGTGAATCATAAAAGTTACAAAACTATAATTACTTATAATTCAGATTCAATCAATTAGAGTACATTATAGTTTTCTTTTGGGAAATCCTACAACACACTATCATAAGTCAATACTACTTTTAATAGTCAAAGTAATGGCCAACAACCCAAACTCTTAAAGCACACTTTATGTATGTTCTATCAATTATCATAAAGCCCGGAAGCATTACTATATATTAAATCCCAATTCTCAATTACTATGGCCCCAAACGTAAATAAGCAATTGATATTTCTTTAAGGCCATCTTATTTTCGGTTATTGAACGATCATAAATCGGGTATGTAGTTCTTAATCACACATAAAAAATATTCATTTCTAAATTACAAGTTCTAATACAATTTGTTAAATTGATAAAAAAATCTGTTATCATAAAATATAAGTCTTTGTTGGCTCAAAACTGATTTTTGCATTTTAAAACTAAATATAATCATGTAATTATTTTCTAAGTAATATATTTCTGAAATCGTTAATTCGTCTCTATAGTTCGCCTTAGTTAATTTCTCTCTCCCGATCTTTACTGAAATCACGCGCGTTTAAATAGAGTTTTCGTGTGTGTTCGAAAAGGGATAATTAGTTATATATATACAAGTTTAAAATTAATTCAGTATGTGTATCAATAATCAGATAAACAGTCGGGATTGATTTAATTAATTGATTATTTCTTTATGAATTGAATTTTATTATGAATATTTTTTAATATACGAATTTTTTAAGTATATTTTAAAAGAGAGAATATTAGTATCTTGAAATTTATTATTTCGGTTAGTGTTTTGATTAAAATTAAAATTAATATTTTTAAAATAAAACTGATAATTTTTTAAATATATGATATTTTATATTTTCAAAAATTATCAATTTTATTTAAAAATATTAATTTTAATTTTAATTAAAATATCAACTAAAATATTAAATTTTAAAACATTTAATTTTAAAATATATATTAGTGTTTATTTTAAAATATTATTTTAAAATACTAATTAAAAATATTTTATATTATTAATGGTCGCTTCTCCATCCGTGTCGATTAATAGTGCGTCGTGCCTGTCTTTTGCATCGATGTGGATGACCTGTCTCCCCAAATAAGGAAAATGAAAAGAACAGGACAAAGAGAGTTTTATCATGGAAAATAATCGGGTTTGAATTTAGAAAAAACAAACAGATAACATAAAGGGAAAAAGAAAAAGAAGAAATGAATATTGATTATTTTTAATTAGTATCTTAATATTTATTATTTTAGTTAGTGTTTTGATTGAAATTAATATTAATATTTTTAAAATAAAGTTGATAACTTTTTAAATACTAGATATTTTGTATTTTTTAAAAAATATCAATTCTGTTTAAAAAATATTAATTTTAATTTTAATTAAAATATTAACTAAGATATTAGATTTTAAAATATTTAATTTTGAAATATATATTAATGTTTATTTTAAAAATATTATTTTAAAATATTAATTATAAATATTTTAAAATATTAATGGTCACTTTTCCATCCACGTCGATTAATAAGTGCTTTGTGCCTGTCTTTTACATCAATGTGGATGACCTGTCCCCTCCCCCCCCCCCAAAAAAAAGGAAATGAAAAGAATAGGACAAAGGAAGTTCTATCATGAAAAATAATTGCGTTAGAACTTAGAAAATGCAAACAGATAACAAAAAAGAACAAACAGAAAAAAGAAGAAATGAAAGGCTACCACGCTCACAGCTTTCCGCTAAAAAAAAATCTTCTTACTTATGAAAGGCCCCCTTTAATTATTAGCCCTTTATTTTTCACTTTTTGTTTTTTTTTTTTGCCAAAAAAAATTGTGTGGCTTTAGACTTTCGAAAAAGAGATAAGGTCCATAAAATCACAATTTCTCTCATTCCTGATAGTACCACCCTACCAAGCAACATTTTCGGGGGTTCTAATATCTCCCATTTTAACCACATTATGTGCGCAATTCCCATCTCCCTGTAAGCTCAATCTTTTTACAACTATGTTCACAATGGAGGGCGATGATATGTTCACCATTTTACGTATCATTTCCATGGCCCAACACATTACAAGGCCGCCGGGCCAACAGATTGCAAGGCCACCACATAATGTGTCTTTGCCCAGCACATCCGCCACTACTAGCACGGCCGCCACAACTGAAATTAGCAATGTGGGCAGCAGTGAGTTTGATCATGAAAGCCATGAGTGGCTCCGAAGTCAATTAAAGATGCTGGAGAAGGATCTTGCCGATGTCACCAAAGGCGTTAGTAGCATCAGCGTTGTAACGGGAGATGTCAGCTGTTTGCTCACGTCGCTTAAAAACCAAGCTAACATCCTGCAGTCCATTTTGTGGGATGTACTTCTGGCTCCTGGTGGCGATACTATCCTCCCTGCTGGCCAAGTTAACGCCGGCGTCCAGAGGGTTGCTGATGTAGTTTTAATGTTGAAGTCCCAAATTCCTAGTACAGGAATTTTAAGAGTGCAAAGTGTCTCCGATTTAATAAACCATTTGGTTAAGATGCCGCCTTATCAAGAGTATCTAGGTTGTTCACATTTGCAAGAATTTGAGAACTATGAGCGTCTCGAGGAAAATTCCTCCGCTTTCCCAGAGAAAATATTACGGCAGTGTTTGTTTTGCTTCTCCGCTTTCCCAGAGAGTTATGTTGCCGACAAGACACTGTTGATGTACTGGTGGATTGGAGAGGGCCTGATAGATACTCAAGAAAACCCTGGGAAAATTGTCGAGGAAATTACCAACGAAATTGTGAAGCGGTTCATGGAGTTTCATTTCATCGAGCCTGTTACCAAGAATGGGAAATTGATCGGGCTTCGGATGCCTCCGTTTATTCGTTATGTAGTTGCGTATCTTGCAGAGCGCGCCAATTTCTTTGATTTTGATTTCGAATGGAATCCCACGTCAAACTTCCGATTGTGCCAGAGGGCGTGCTTGATAGAAACTGCAGATGGTTCTTCTCAACAACAGCTGATTGAAGGCGCTCGGTTGCATCCAGAGAAACTAAGAACCCTGTTCAATTTCAATGAACGCATGGTTGATATTACAGGGGAATGGTTCCGGAAAATAAGAAATGTTAATGTTCTCTATTTGGGAGTGTGGGATAAACAAGATGAGTGGAAATTTGAGCTAAGAGGCAGCAAATCCTTGAAGTGGTTGAGACGTATGAAGCATTTGAGATTTCTTGGCCTCCAAGGATTTGAAACAAGTTGGGAGATCCTAGAGGCTATTGAGGAGGTCGAAAACTTGAGGATTTTGACTCTCAAGAAGTGGCGGGGACACTTTTTAAAATTAAAAAACAGTAAGTCGCTGCGAAGTTTATCACACTTGGAGTTAGGCCGTGGGGAGTACCCGCCCGAGGTGACAAGACAATTCACAGAACTCCAAGTTTTGAAGGGATTTGAAATTTCTGGGCATCAATACTACGATGGTACCTTTTTGAATGATTTAGCACGATTGACGAAGTTGAGGAAATTGAGCATCACTTCCACTTTTTTCTCCCAGTTTGGTGATTTAGACATGAGAGCACTAGAAAGCCTCAAGTCTCTTCGAAAACTTACTATTAAGTGGTACCCCCCCGAGCACCAATATGGGGGCACACACTTTCCGACACTGCCAGGTTTGCAGAAACTGGCTCTCCGGTTTTATCCCTATGCCACTGGAGGTGTCTTGAAGGCGGCATTCCCGAACCTCCAGAAGCTCCACATCAGAGGGGGAAAGGTAAGTGACCTGCCAGACTTAAGCGTAAAAATACTACGTCTCATAGATTTGCATTATTTGTACTTGGACTGGGATAGACTAAGGCATAAGTTCCCGGGCTTGATTTATCTAGAAAAAGATAAATGCCCCCATCTACAATCTTTCCCCTGCGATGCAAATGGAGTGTGGATCAACAACGAAGAGCTGACAGAGAAGTTGTTGGAAGAATTGGGATTCAGTTGGTCATTCCTTGCCGCTTATCCTTCACTTGAGCAACGTGTGTGACCCGTCCAATCATGCAAACCACATTTGCATCCCATCACGTCTGCATACTTTGTTTTGTTATTTGTTAGCTGCTGAGTTTTCCTTGTGGATTTTGTTTTCCCTCTCCACGTCCCACACATGTACTCATCGATTTGGTGGGGATAGGAATCTTTCTCCTTGATATATTTCTGCTATTATGTAGAGACTTTGTTGGACAATGACACTATGACAGCTGTCATAGTTCAACCTTTAAAGCTTGGAACACTTAGTTCAAATGAAATATTTTTAGTTAGAATGTAATTTATGATTTGTATGAAATGACAATTGTTATGGCCTTTTGTAAAGCTGAATTTTCTGCTAAACTTACTGTTAGTAGAAGTAAGTGGAAAGTTTGATGTGTAAATAAGTTTGAGTTCATCATTTCTCTTGTATCATATTTAGTGTGCTAAACTCCTATATAATGGAGTGTTAAATCAATAAAATTTAAGTCATTTGGCTTTACTTTTTGTTGTGATTTTCCACTTTTTCATTTCTTTCTCTGCTGCAATTTTTGCAGCAATGCTTCCACTGTTTTTCTTTCTTACTCTGCTGTAATTTTTCAGTTTCAATCTAAAGTCATAAACTCATCTTTTACTTCAAATGGTATCAGAGCATCTAATGATCTTTGGGGAACTCTCAAAATCTGTTTTTCGCATCCAAACTCAGTTTTTCATCATCATCTTGCTACTCTTTCATTTTCTGCAGCAGTTCATTATCTTTGATGCTCTTTTGCAGCCTCATCTCTGCTGCAACTCTCAATTTCTGCATTTTGCTGCACTCATTTTGTGCAAAAACTCCTCTGCTGCACTTCATACATTTCTGCAGCTATTTCCAGCTTCTGAACTGGTTTGAAACTCATCCTTTAGGCCAAAATCTGGTTTTAAAATGCTCATTTTCTGCATCTCTCAATATTCTACTGCATCATCATTTCTGCAGCTCTCATTTTCTGCTGCACTTAACTTTCTGCTATATTATCAACTGATTTTCTGCTCCATTTTCAAAAATTTGTTATGCATTTTGAAATTTCTGCACTCTCAAATGCTGCAATCTGCATCTCTGCAGTTCTTTCTACTGCACTTTTAGATCTTCTACTGCAACTTCTGCAGTGTTGCTACTTCAACTGTTATTGCAATGTTTCTGTTTAGCAGTTCTACATTTCTGCTTTGTGGTTCTGCATTTCTACTGCACTAAAATTTATTGCTATCTTTTTGTTTTGACAAATTCTAGTTTCTGGACTGGTTTTCTGCAGTATCATTGCTTCAAACTGCATATTTCTGGTTTAGAACTCTTGTCATAAAAAAACAGTTTCAAATCTTGGTTTACAAACCACTCAAGTTGCACATGCAACACTCATCTATCAACAATGTTCTCCATCAAGTTGAAGACCTCCATCGTGAGTTCGGGAGAAAAAAAAATGAACTCAATCTTTGAAGACCTCCATCATGATTTCAGGAGGAGAAAAAATGAACTCAATTCTTCAATAACCTCCATCATGACTTCGGGAGGAGAAAAATAATGGAGTCACCTTTTAAAGACCCTCCATCATGACTTCAGGAGGAGAAAAATTGAAGTCAAGTCAATTTGAATGAGGAAATTAATTTTCCAGCAATAGTGTTAAGGAGGTGAAAATTTCAGTAAAGAAAGAAAGTTGCAGCAGTAGAAACAATGCTGCAGAAATTGCAGAAGAGAAGGAAAGTGTAGAAGTGGGATATTGCTTCAAGAAATTGAAGCTAAAAGGTTTATCATTCAGTCTTATTTTCCTTCAGACTTGTCGCTGATCAGAATTTGAATTTAAAGTTCTTGAAATAAATGTTTCACCTTTTAACTTCTTAAATGTCCTCCGAGAAACGTTATGAATACCCTTGTATATGCAGAAACGGGAAAAAAATATTGTCAAGTTTTTCAATGAGATAAAATCATCCAAGTGATCATGGTTCAATAGATGATTTACAGTACATTAAGTAGCATTTAAAATTCTGCCAACATTTTTTTATCATAGAAACATTGAAATGAAGAGTTTGGGAAGGGTTACAACTTCCAATTACCACCATTCATCCACCAACGTCCAAACGGGCTCTATGATCACATCATCAACCGCCGAATAAAGCTGCAAACCAAGACATGATACATATCTAAAGTTCCATTCCAATTATAAGGCCTTTACAAGTTGACTGCTAGCTTTCGCTGCCCCTCAGCTCTGCCAGCTTTGTCTGCTAGCTCTCGGTGAAAGGTATCGTCAAGTCATTATCGAAACTGACTCACTCTTTGCACACCAAGTTATTTGCAAGGGGGCATCCTTTACACATCCACATGCTCACTTGATCCTAAGTTGTCGAGAGCTCTTAAAAAGAAGTTGGAAAATTCAGCTTGTCTATATTTATTGATAAGGCAATCGAGCAGCAGATTGACTTACTTCTTAAGTCATTACTCAGAGACCTGAACTTAAAATTCTTTGATACCTCCTAATGGGTTACATAGCATTCTATTTAAGGATACTGTTGGAGTTTATCTCCCTTAAAATTGTAACTTCTTAATTTTGGGTACTGCCCTCCATATTTACCAAAAAAAAAAAATCATAACTGCAGATAATTTAAGTCCACATATTTCTATTCAAGGTAGGCGGCTATGGACTTATCAAAGAAAAATTATTGCATGATTTTTCAAAAGTCCAAAAGTCCGCAGCATAGCAACTATGTGTTCTTGAATCTGACATTCTATGTGCATTATTGTTCTTTTTTCTGTCCCAAATTTGTCAATTTGTCATTCACAAAAGTGACAGCATCCAAATATTAAAAAGAAAATCCGCTTTTATTCAGTAGGGGGACCTAAGTTGCTTATTCGACTTACAGCTTAATAAAAATTCTTTCTTTATAATTGAAAAGGAAAAAAGGACTTTGAAAAAGATTTTATTGTTTGTCTAAATCGAAATGTATATTAAAAGAAAGGAGAAAAAAAGAAAAAGAGAGAGAAAACTTTGGATTCTTGAAAAGCTTTGTTTTTTTTTGTTTGCTTAAATGTCAAATTTAAAGAAAGACATTGTAGTTTGTTATTTCTTATTTAAAGATAGATAAAAATTCTCAAGACAAAAGAAACGAAGAGGATAGCAGGAAACCGAAGAAAATGAGAACCAGATGAGAAAGGAAATCAACATTCAAAACTAGCATTTCTTATAAAAAAAAAAGGATTAATATAAAAAAATCACTAATTTTACATAAAATAATAAATCTAATACTAATTCTAAAAAGTAATGATCTAACATAATTAAATTTTTTTATAATAAATCTAACACACCGTCAATTTCTCCTAATAAAAATCATTAGCATGTATACACGGCATGCTTATGTATGAAAAATTGACCACATAATTAGTCATGCTTCATTTAATTTATAATTCATAAAAATAAAAAGAAAGCTAAATAAAACATAAAAAAATATTTAAAGACATTTTTCATCTCTCTCCTCTCTTCTTCTCTCTCCTCTTCTACCAATGCAATGTAAAAAAACAATTGTTAATCTTTCTCCCGCCACCCACTTTGTTTCTTTTCTTACAAATAAATATTTTAAAATAAAATAAAATTGATATAGGGATAATCTTCATATGAATCATTCGATTAGTATTCCTTTATAATTTTGTCAAGGGCTGTACAAACTTAATTTTGATAGAAATAAATTCACAATTTTATCTTCAACTGAATAAAGACATTTTTCATCTCTCTCTTCTCTCCTTCTCTCTCCTCTTCTACCAACCCAATGTAAAAAAACAATTGTTAATCTTTCTCCTGCCACCCACTTTTTTACTTTTCTTCAAAAGAAATCAATATTAAAAATTTTGTAATTAAAATTTGTTTATTTAATCTGTAAATATATTTGATTCTTGACATAAAATTTTTTGTACTACATAATTGTAGGGGCTGTTGTAAACGAAGAAAAAAAAAATTAATAGTCAATGGTTGGCGTTGCCGACCTTGAAATCGGCAACGCCGACCAAGGAAATTTTTTTTTTCAAAAATATTCCTTTCCTACGATATTTTCACACGGGAAAGGATCTCTATAAATAGGTCCTTACCTCTTCGTTCAAAACATATTCAGAAAATCTATAAACAGAAAAATACAGAGAATTTGAGAGAAAAAGAAAATTTTAAAAATCTCTCAAGAAAATTTTGAAAATCTCTAAATCAAATTTCTCCTTTTTTTACGTATTTTTACTCTGCAGTATACTCTCTTAACTCCTTTTTTAGAGATATTTCAGGGGTAAGTTCCAAAAAATTTGTTATTTCCATTTTTAAGGTTATTTTTAGGTTTATGTTCTTTGATTGCTCTAAATTTGAATTTGTGAGAATATAGATATGAAAATATCAAAATACTGCAAATTCGGTTGGGATCAAGCCTCATACGACCCTCAGAAAAGTCCAGGCAGCTCATCCGAGAACAAATCCCTTCGACCCTCGGTGAAATAAAGGCAGATTGGCTTAGATCAGGTCTCTGCGGTTCTTAATCATAGTCTAAACGTCCAAACCAGATCCAGTTTCAGTCTACCTAATTCAATATAAAGTTGTGGAAATTATTTCTGTCAAAATCAAGCTCGTGCAGCCCTTGACAGAGTCAAAAAAAGGAACACTAATCGGAGGATCTACGGAGATCGACCTCACGTAAATTTTCTTTTATTTTAAATTTTTATTTGTAATTTATTTTTGTATTTTCGAGTTTAATTGTTTTAGATTCGAAATTTACCCGTTACAAATTTTTGGCACGCTCAGTGGGATCTCTTCACCTCCCATCTCTTGTTCCTAAAAAAAACAAAAAGAAGCAGCGGAGAAAAGAAAAAAAAGAAAAAAGAAAAAAGCCAAGAAAAGAAGAAAAAAAAGAAAAAAAAGAAAAAGAAAAAGAGAAAAAGACAAAACAGAAAAGAAGACAAAAAAAAAGGTAAAAAGTAAAAAAAGTAAAAAAAAGTTAAAAAAAAAGAAAAAGAAATTTTTAAGAGGTATCCAGCACATCAAATGACACCAAAAAGAAGTACAGCTGTCGGTACCAATAAAAAGGTAATGGCTCCTTTACCTGCATCAACTACCCTACCTGGATACGCAGGCCTAAAAACCCGTGGACGGAAACGATTACTTGCCGTCCAAACTCGACAAAATATCAAAACGGAGAGTTCACAGCTCGCACAGCAATATGATCTCTCCCCTGATTCTCTTGCCGCATAGAGGAGTCGATCACCCACCCCGATCGAAGTCGAGGGCAACGTAACGAAACCTGCTCAACAGAATCCAACATATTATGTAGAGATCCACACAAAAGAATCAGAGAAATTAGAAGAGTTTTCTCCCCCAATCTTTCACGGAGCCTCATCTGTTGCCGTCATGATGACCAATACAACTAGTGCAAAAGAAAGAATTTCAGAATTGGAAAACAAGATTTTGCAGCTGATCAGAGTCGTAGAAGACGATCAATAGATCGTCGCTCTCAAAGGAAAGGCCCCGATCCAAATTGATCCCGAGATCCACGAGGAGCAACCATATCCACCCGGTTTCACTCCAGAAGCCACACCAGCAGACGTCTTCACTGCAGAAAATAAATCAGGTAGTTCTATATAGCTGCCACCCTCAAATTCTGTAGCTTTGCTATCTGTTCGACAATTGCAGGAAATGATAGCTAATACGATCCACCTGCAACAAGCTACATCCTTCCAAAAATCATAGATGTACGTCAAACCGTACACCAGACGAATCGAAAATCTCAACATGCCTTTGGGCTACTAGCCGCCCAAATTTCAACAATTCGATGGACGAGGTGATCCCAAACAGCACATCGCCCACTTCATTGAAACCTGCAACAACGCAGGGACTTACGGAGATCTCTTGGTGAAGCAGTTTGTTCGTTCACTCAGGGAGACCGCTTTCACCTGGTTCATAAATCTTGAACCAGAATCGATCGACAGTTGGGAACAGCTGCAACGAGAGTTTCTCAACAGATTTTTCAGCACTCGAATGATGGTAAGTATGATGGAGCTTACCAGCACCAAACAAAGGAAAGGAGAGCCCATTGTCTAATATATTAATAGATGGCGTGCCCTCATCTTGGATTGCAAAGATCGTCTGACGGAAACTTCTGCCGTGGAGATGTGCATCCAGGGAATGCATTGGGAGCTGTTATACATCTTGCAGGGTATCAAACCCCGAACCTTCGAAGAACTGGCGACTCGCGCACATGATACGGAGATAAGCATCCAGACTTTCGGGGGCACGGTTCCCATCCAGCTGGACCAACAAGGTGGCAAAAGGGAGATTAAGAAACCCAACAGCTCAGGAAAAGGGAAAGAAGTGATGACTGTTGAAGCCGCACCAGTAAAAGTGGGAGCCAAAGTTAAAGTAAATCCTCCGACCCTAATAACTCAGCCAAAATAATAGGAAAGGCGGAAAGTGACATTGCGAGAGTTGGAGCAAAAGCAGTATCCATTCACTGATTCAGACGTTCCCGACATCCTTGACCAACTCCTGGAGGCGAAACTGATCGAACTCCCAAAGTACAAGTAACCGAATGAAAAAGATCGAGTCAGCGATCCAAGATTCTGCAAATATCACTGCATAGTAAGTCATCCAACTGAGAAATGTTTTGTCCTAAAGGAGCTAATCATGAAGTTCAAGAGTCAGAATAAAATCATTCTGGACTAGGAAGGCGTAACCTTGACAAACCAGACCACAATCACTTCAAAATCATTAGAAGAGGTGACACACCGTAAGGAGGAGCTGCTCAACAACAAAAAGTCGACAACGGAGAAGGTATATGAAGCTCTCCAAACCCTTTTCGCTAAACCTCAACTGTTTATAGCCTTGTAATCAACAGAAGTGTGGCAAAATCAAGTCATCAATACTCTCCAAACCTCAATTGGATCTCTATCATCAAGTAATTTCAACTTGGTGGAGCATCAGGTGGCCCAAAATCACGTCGGATATTACTCCGCTATCTTATTTTCGGATGAGGATCTCCTGCTGGGGTCCAAACCCCACAATCGACCGCTGTATGTATCAGGCTATGTAAGAGAACAGAAGGTCCGATGTATTCTGATTGACGATGGCTCGACAGTCAATATTATCCCAAAATCCACTATAAAAGAGCTCGGCATCGGCATTGATGAGTTATCAGACAGCCGCTTGATGATTCATGACTCTGATCAAGGAGGACAGAAAGTAATTGGGATGATTCGCTTGAAGTTAACTATCGGTAATCTCACTTCTAGCACTCTATTTCATGTGATCGATGCACGTACCGCATATAAGATGTTGCTAGGACGACTGTGGATTCATGGAAATGGAGTTGTGCTCTGAAGTCTACATCAGTGCTTCAAGTACTATAAGGATGACGTTAAAAAGGAAATCTATACCGACACAGACAATCCGGAGATCATTCTATCAAAAGTTACTTGGATTGTGGGCATCCACAAAAAGGGAAAAGCTGTCGAAGAACCTGTCGATGCTCAACCTCAAGCTCCGACAAATGAAAAGCTGCCACAGCTTGCTGAACTTCGTCCGAAGGATGTTGCATCTTCAAGCTCCACTCCAGTCCTACGCTATGTGCCGAAGTCACGACGCCCAGAAGGTCAACCACCTTTCTCTTATTGTATTGATCTTAAACAGGAGTAAGGACATAACCAACCCAAGACAAAAGAACTGCACAACCTGAAGGAGACTTACACTTTACCGATACCAAAGATTGAGCTGGTTTTGTCCTCAAAACCATTAAAAGGCTTCGTCAGACCACACACGGGGGCAGTCGAAGGCGGCTCACTTCCAGAAAGAAGAGTACACGAAGGATTCGATCCTAATGCATACAAGCTCTTGGCCAAGGCAGACTATGACTTCTCAAACCCGAGCACAATGGGTACGCTGCCGTCCACACATGGCGCCACTTTTCAATCATCATAGTCCCGACCTGGCTTAGGCTATCAGGAGAAGTCCCCTGTGCGAATCACGCTAAAGAGCCAAAGCCGAGCAGCTGAAGCACGTGCCATCACCACTGCCACCAAACAAGACAGACTTATCCAGTTAAAAAAAGAAGATGAAGTCAGGGGCTTTACATTTCATGTCACAATTAGCGAGGAGGCTGAGTCCGACTCATCAGAAGGCGAAGTAAAGGAGGCTCCCCCGGAACTTGAAGATGGTGGTCAAGGAACTGTTGATGAACTCAAGGAGGTTAATCTTGGCTTTCTGGAAGATCCTCGACCTACATTTGTAAGTGCTTTATTTACTGCAGAAGAAGAACAAGAATATGTTTAGGTATTAAGTCAATACAGGGACGTGTTCGCATGGAGTTACAAAGAAATGCCTGGACTTGACCCGAAGATTGCAGTGCATCGTCTAGCAGTAAAGAAGGGTGTTCGTTCTGTCAAGCAGCCACAACAACGGTTCTGCCCGGAACTCATTCCACAAATCAAGGAGGAGGTTAACAAGCTGATCAATACTGACTTTATCCGAGAGGTCACCTACCCAACGTGGATTACCAACATAGTCCCGGTAAGAATGAAGAATGGACAGTTAAGGTGTGTGTTGATTTTCGAGATCTTAACAGGGTCTGTCCAAAAGATGACTTTCCATTGCCCATAATGGAGATCACAGTCGATGCAACAACGGGTCACGAAGCATTGTTCTTCATGGATGGTTCTTCAGGTTATAACCAAATCAGAATGACACCAGAAGATGAGGAGTTGACAGCATTCCGCACCCCAAAAGGTATATACTGTTACAAAGTTATGCCGTTTGGATTAAAAAATGCTAGCGCCACTTATCAACGAGCTATGCAAAAAATTTTTGATGACATGCTGCACAAGATTGTAGAATGTTATGTTGATGACTTAGTAGTAAAGACTAAGAAGCGCAAAGACCACCTCGAGGATCTCAAGACGGTGTTTAAAAGACTTCGTAGACATCAGCTTAAAATGAACCCTCTCAAGTGTGCATTTGGTGTCACATCAGGCAAGCTTCTTGGGTTCGTGGTGCGCCATCGTGGAATCGAAGTTGATCAGTCAAAGGTTGAGGCAATTCAAAAGATGCCTGAACCTAAAAACCTGCACGAGCTACGAAGTTTACAAGAAAATCTGGCCTACATTTGCCGTTTTATTTCCAACTTAGCTAGGAGATGTCAACCTTTCCATCGGTTGATGAAGAAGGATGTCAACTTCGAGTGGGACGAAACTTGCAGCAAAGCCTTTGAGAGGATAAAGAAGTACCTTTCCAATCCACCAGTCCTGGGAGCTCCAATTCAAGAAAAGTTGTTGATTCTCTACATTGCAGCGCATGAAAGATCTTTGGGAGCCCTGCTTGCACAGGAAAATGAGTAGGGAAAGGAAGTTGCCCTGTATTACTTGAGCAAAACACTAAACGGTCCGGAGCTAAGCTATTCGCCCATTGAAAAGACATGTCTAGCACTGTTCTTTGCCATTGATAAGCTGCGCACTACATGCAAGCTCACACGGTACGTTTCATTGTCAGAGCTGATCCTAGCAAATATATCTTATCTAGACCAATCTTGTTAGGACGACTTGCCAAGTGGACAGTAATCTTATAGAGTTACGAAATTATCTACGTGCCTCAAAAAGTAGTAAAGGACAAGCCCTAGCAGATTTCCTGGCAGATCACCCTACCCCGTCAGATTGGGAGTTCACAGATGATCTTCCAGATGAAGAGGTCTTTTACATTGAGACACTGCCACAATGGACGATGTTCTTTGATGGTGCAGCAAGACGTGATGGTGCTGGTGCTGGCATAGTGTTTGTCACTCCTCAACGACAAATACTACCATATGCTATCATTCTCGATGAGTTATGTTCAAATAATGTTGCTGAATACCAGGCTTTAATCATTGGTCTTCAAATGGCTGTCGATATGAAGATTCCAACTATAGAAGTCCATGGAGATTCTCAGCTCGTCATCAACCAACTTACAGGGTTTTATGATGTGAAGAAAGAGGACCTTGTGCTTTACCATCAACGTGCTCGACAGCTAATGGAAGAATTTGAAAGCATCACCTTGGAGCATGTGCCTCGACGAGAAAACACTCAGGCAGACGCGTTGGCTAACTTGGCCACCTCTCTTGCAAAGTCAAAAATCCAGGCTATAGTTGTTGCCGTATGCCAGAAATGGATAGTGCCACTGAAGGATGATGAAGAAACTACAGTAGCGAACGCTGTATTTGTATGTCTCGCGGAGGACGCGGATTGGCGTCAACCAATCATTAACTACCTACAGCACGGGAAGTTGCCCGAAGATCGTTGTCATAAGACAGAAATTCAATAACGAGCTCTCCGCTTCATATATCTCAAGGATGCTCTGTATCGAAAGTCTTTTGATGGAGTTTTAATTCGCTGCCTAGGTAATGAAGAGGCAAAACAGGCGCTCATTGAAGCACATTCTAGTGTTTGTGGCGGACATCAATCAGAGCCTAAGTTGCAGTTTCAGCTCAGAAGGATGGGATACTACTGGCCAACCATGGTACGTGATTCTATTGAATTTGCTAAAACCTGTCAAGCTTGTCAATTTCATGCCAATTACATACATCAACCACCGGAGCCACTGCATCCAACTGTCTCGTCTTAACCCTTTGAAGCTTGGGGTCTTGACTTGGTGGGGCCCTTGCCAAAGTCATCCCTGGGTCACCTGTACATCTTCGCAGCAACAGACTACTTCTCAAAATGGGCCGAAGTTATTCCACTTAGAGAGGTAAAGAATGAGCATGTTGCAAATTTCATCTGGACTCAGCTGATCTATCGCTATGGAGTCCCTCGATTCATCATCACTGATAACGGCAAGAAGTTTTACAACAGTTTGATCGACAAACTCTGCGAGAAGTTCAAGTTCAAGCAGTACAAGTCATCCATGTACAATGCCCCGGCTAATGGCTTGGCTGAAGCATTCAACAAGACTTTATGCAACCTATTGCGGAAGGTAGTCTCTAAATCAAAAAGAGATTGACATGACAGAATTCTGGAGGCATTATGGGCGTATCGTACAACTTACCGGACTCCAACACAGGCGACTCCATACTCACTTGTCTACGGTGTCGAAGCAATACTGCCTTTGGAAACACAGATTCCATCTCTCCGCATGGTTGTTCGGGAAGGACTCACACAGGAGGAGAATGCTCGCCTACATCTGGATGAGTTAGAAGCCCTCGAGGAAAGGAGGCTCGAAGCACAACAACAGCTTGAGTGCTACCAAGCCCGACTCACCAACACGTTCAACCATAGGGTCTGCCCTCGATCTTTTCAAGTTGGAGACATTGTTCTTGCAGTACGACGACCCATCAACATTAAGCATCGGCCTGGTGACAAGCTTAGTTCCAAATGGGACGGGTCATATTTAGTGTAGGAAGCCTATACTCACAATGCTTACATGCTGTCAGACCGAGAAGGCACCCGAATTGGCCCAATCAATGGTAAATTTTTGAAACAGTATTATGTGTAAATATGTTGAAAAAAAATCAAAAAAATTAAAAAATAAAAAAAAATCAAAAGAAAAAAAAATCAAAAGAAAAAAAAAAAAGTTCGGAAGTCCCAATTTGAAAGTCTAAGCAAAAATCCAAACCCGAAAATCCAAGCCCAAACACTGGAGCCCAAATCAAAAAACACAAGCCCAACTTAAAAGCCTAAAAACTAAGTCCAAATTTAAAACCCAAACACTCGACCCAAATCTAAAAGTCCAAGTCCAAAACCCAAACACTCGACCCAAATCCAAAATTCCAAGTTTATAAGCCCAAACACTCGACCCAAATCCAATCCAAAAAACCAAAACCCAAAAATCTCAAGTTTCAGACACAAGTCCAGAACTCAGGTTCAAAATCCAATCCAACTCCTGGCCCGCATGAATATAAACTGTGAACGGCCCAAAAATATAAAAGCGATGAAGGGTTTGAGTTTGAAACTCAGCTTCAGTCTCAACAAATCTTCACTACATACCAGACCTTTGCTCCTCTGCTACAAGAAAGATGGAACGAGTTGCTGAACCTCAAGACAAGGGAGAAGAAAGGTCACCCCACATAAGGTGGCAACCAACCATGACACAACTGCAAATTTTGGAGGAAGTCTTTCACAACAATGGAGGTATTATTCATAATACATCTCAGATTTACCAACTTGTCTCACGATTGTGCCCGCTCGGGGTGATCGAAGGAAAAAATGTGTTTTATTGGTTCCTGAATCGGAGAAAGAGGAAGAAACCAGCACTGAGAACTGCTTTTTCCAAATCACAGTCCGATAGTAGATCCCACCGGTACAGCTTCACCCTCAAATGAAGCAAGTCTGAGTTCTACCACTGCAATAGTCTCTTCAGGCTATAACAATCAAAGTCGTAGCCTATGGGAGCATGCGTACTGGTCCTGGTGGTCTTACGGAGTCAGTTAAGGGTTCATCCCTCCTAAGTACTTAAGTTCAGAAGGGACTTTTCCAATAAGAAGAAGTCATTCCAGCGAAACTTTGCCTATCTTCCTAGAATATTCCAGCTGCATCAACCAACCGGAAGGCTCCAGCGACGTCAACATCATCGGCCCACCAGACGAGGCCGAGCTTGACTTGGAGTTGCGCCTCAGGCCCCGCTAGGACGGTTGACAAGATAAGGTAGAACGACTTCTGCAGCACACGGCAGCGACTTCTGCAGCACAGGGTAACGACTTTCGTAACGCGCTTCAGCCGCTGTCGCTTTTGTCTCTTATGCGGGAAAGGAACGTGGATAACTCTGCTCGATTCTGCGTACCTTCTTTTTGACTTTTCAAAAAAAAAAAACTCTTTATTGTATGTATATATATCCTGCATGCCCGAGTTATAATTCTCACCCCTCAACTCTTCTTTTTCTCAAAAAGAAAATGGCTAGTCTCTGCACTTGTCTCAGAAAGTCCTTTGATCAAGAAGTTGGAGGTACACGAGCTAAGAAAAGAAGAAGTAGTACTTCTCGAGGGATTCCTAAAAGCCCTCGAAACTCAGTCTCTAACGCCATCGGTGTCATGGAGTTCCAACTACTCTCCTTAGTTCACATCTACCACAGAGGGATGAGAAGCTGCAATCATCCTAATCTTCATTTAGATGCGGCGACGTATATGAAAGTTTCAACTACTCTCCTTACGTTAGAGTAGACTTGGGAATCATCACTACAGTCAGTCTCTCTGTGTGCCGGTCTTGAAGTTTCGTAGTGCTGGGCATTCCTCATGGGAAGGTTCAAGTTCTTTGCCTATCGGATCATCCTCACCAGAGCTATGAAACTTTAAGACATATAAGAAATCTTTTGCGAGCTATGGAAGCTCGACTTCACCTGGAGTCAGAATGTCAATTTTTATATTGGCTGGACTGCTAACTTCCTCAAGATCGTATCGGATTCTTATTGCGATCCAACAACAGCATGCATAGTCGGATCACGTCCGCAAAGTACTTTCTTACCGACCCTTGAAGTGGGGGCATTTGTAAACGAAAAAAAAAATTAATAGTCAATGGTCGGCGTTGCCGATTTCAAGGTCGGCAACGCCGACCAAGGAAACAAAATTTTCAAAAATATTCCTTTCCCACGATATTTTCACACGAGAAAGGAGCCCTATAAATAGGCCATTGCCTCTCAGTTCAAAACATATTCAAAAAATTTGTAAACAAAAAAATACAGAGAATTTGAGAGAAAAAGAAAATTTTGAAAATCTCTTAAGAAAATTTATCCTTTTCTTACGTATTTTTACTCTGCAGTATACTCTGTTAACTCCTTTTTGAGAGATATTTCAAGGGTAAACCCTTAAAAATTTGTTGTTTCCATTTCTAAGATATTTTTGGGTTTATATTCTCTGATCACTCTAGATCTGAATTTGTGAGAATATAGATATGAAAATATCAAAATACTGCAAATTCAGTTGGGATCAAGTCTCATACGGCCCTCAGTAAAGTCTAGGCAGCTTATCCGAGAGCAAGTCCCTCCGACCCTCGGTGAAATTAAATCAGATCGGCTCAGATCAGGTCTTTACGGTTCTTAACCATAGTCTAAACGTCCAAACCAGATCCAGTTTCAGTCTACCCAGTTCAAGATAAAGCTGTGGAAATTATTTCTGTCAAGTTCAAGCTCGTGCAGCCCTTGACGGAGTCAAAAAAAGGAACACTAATCGGAGGATCTACGGAGATCGACCCCACGTCAATTTTCTTTGTTTTAAATTTTTATTTGTAATTTATTTTTGTATTTTCGAGTTTAATTGTTTTAGACTTGAAATTTACCTGTTACAGCTATAAATTTTGAACTTGCAGCAGTTAGACTAAAAAATGTAAATGTAAATTACAAATAAAAATTTTAAAATAAAATAAAATTGATGTGAGGTTGATCTTCATATGAATCATTTGATTAGTATTCCTTTGTGATTTTGTCAAGGGCTGTACGAGTTTGATCTTTACAGAAATGAATTTCATAATTTTATCTTGAACTGAATAGACTTTGGGCATATGCCTGTACTACAGTGAAAACCATAGAGGTTTAATCTGGCTTGAACTGACTTAATTTTACTAAGGGTCGTAGAGACTTGTTCTCGAATGGGCTTACTAGACTTTACTGTGGGACGCAAGAGATTTGATCTTAGATAAATATTAATATTTTAGATTTTTACTCTCGTAAATTCCAATCTAAGGCAACTGGAGAGTATAAACTTAGAATATACTTGAAAATAAGTATTAAATATTTTAGGTTATATATCTGAAATATCTCCTTTAATAAAGTTTGAAGAGTATACGCTCAATATACAAAAATGTAGCGAGGAAGAGAAATATTTTAAATGTTTTTGTCAGAGTTTGTTTTTGCGAAAATTTTCTGATGCCTTGAGAATAGGAGAGAATGGCCTTTTATAGGTCATCCTCCCCTTACTGTGCCACCAACCCTTGACCAACCTTGATTTTGAAGGTCTACAGTCGCCGACCCTTGACCAATCAAATATATATTACATTTACAATAATTGTTTAAGACACCGTCATGTGGCTATAGCTTTAGAGAGTTTCTATAGTTGTTATATACGACGTGACAGAAGAAATTATATGATGTGTTAAAAGAAATTATATGAAGTGTAACCAACTATTAAAAGAAATTTTAGTTTTTAATAGCTGGTTACACGTCATATAATTTCTTATGACACGCCGTATAATTTTTTTTCTAATTTCTATATCAGGTCGTATAATTTTTTTTTGTCACGTCATGTATAACAGTTGTAGAAGCTACCTAACAAAACAACTATTTAGCATTTTCCAATTGTTTATTTTCTTCTTTGGTTTCTTTTTATACGAGAAGAATTATCTTATTTTTGGATTAATTATTTTTGTTTCTGGAAAATAAAGGGAAAAAGAGAGGAGAGAGAAAGAATGAGGAAAAGGAGATAGAAATCAAGAGGAGCGAGATGAAACTTTTTTAAAAAATATGTATTTCTGTATTTTCTATTTAGTTTTTTTATTTTTATTATTTATAAAATAAAATGACACATAGCGCACGATGTGATCAATTTTTTTACTAATAGGCATACCACGTAACATACTAACAGATTAGGTAAGGGAAAATCGACGGTGTTTTAGATTTGTTATAAAAAATTTAATTATGCTAAATTAATTCATTTGTAAAATTGATATTAAATTTGTTATTTTACGCAAAATTAATAATTTTTTATGTTAACCCTAAAAAATGATTAAAAGAAAGACTTTGTGCATCACTCACTGGTGTTATTATTACTTAGGATTCCTGTATTAACTAAATAATAAAAGTGTTCATAATAATTAAATAAATTAGAATCAATGACTTTCAATTAAAAGAATTCCTTTTTCGTAATGTGATCTTCCGATTTTTTCGCAAAACAAAATATTAGATAACAATACTTGGGGATGTTTGTCTAGTACATAAGAATTCGAATCAAGTAATTGATTTTTATTCTACTGTTTGTTTTTTCATAATTTTATTTTTATTTCTTTAAATTTAGGGATGTAGTTCATGTATCTAAAAAAATTATGATTCTCACCTTAAAGACATCAACCATTCACATTTTCGGCATAACTAACTCAACAGCCCGTTACCAAGTTATTAAAAACAAGCTTCAATTTGATATGAACAAAAAAGAAAAAAAAATTATGGTTGCAAGCTTGTGCAGGTTTGTCCACAATGTATCAGTTCTCATTCTCAATTTTACATGTACCAAGTCCACCTTGGATGTTTTCATTCAAAATTTCTATCGTGTTATGTTCAAATTAAGCCTAATAAATCTTTAACTAATCCTTGATCTAATTTGGGTTTGCCTATTTTTAATACTCTGAATAATTAGTTCTTTTAACAACTCATTGTAAGTAAAAAAAATTCCTTTTACTCTTTTTCTCCGCAGAAAAATAAAAGGAAAAACGTGTTCTTTCTTTCTGAAAAGCAACCCACAATTAAGTGAGGAAACCAATGATTTCAATGAGTTGGGAGTTTCCCAAAGTATCTTGAACAATCTTGAAAATTAGTTTGAACAATCTCGAAAATTTCCTCTACTTCTTTTGGTATATTATTGACAAGCAAGCTAATAATCAGACACGCGGCATCCTTTTCTTTGAAAGAAATAAGTGAAGAGAATAATCATATTTAACAATGTCGTGGTTTTTTTGTTTTTTGCCCCACTCCTATCAATGTCCCGAGAACCAAAGTTCAGGAGAGTGATCCCGGGTATCAATGCTTCTGGGTATTCGACATAGTCTAGAGTTGATTTGGGAGTAGAGTTACAAGAGAGTGATTTTCGAGACTCACTCCCTTGCTGCCCTATATTTGATCTCTCATTCTCCATCCCAAGCACACACTCTTTCTGCCCTGATTGCAGATATTGGTGTCTTTTGTGCACGAAATTGGCAACTGAAGTTCCAAAATATTCTCCATAAGGGGAAAACTTGTGCAGATTTTCTGACAAACTTGAGCGTTACCATTGATACGGCTATTTCACGTTCTTCGCCTCCCTTTGGTCTTCTTCATTTGCTTGACGGGGACTCTCATGACACTCTATTTCTTAGGATTTAATTTTGTTTTTGTTTAATTTCCTTGTTCCCTTACATTAAAAAAAAAAAAAAAACAAAACAGTTCAAATTGAATATAATATCCCTGCAATCTCCGAGTAATTAATTTTCTTTCCATAACCACCTCAGATGATAATTCGGTAGTTATTTAGCGTATTTCTCCCACTCATAATCCAAATTTGAGTCTCATTTCCACATTTGAGGGCAATATCTTTCTTGACTGTCAGTTTAACTGTACATACGTGAGTTGGTTTCACACTCAACTATCACTATAATTAATTTAGAATGAGCCCACTTGAACTCAACAATACTCAATCGTTCCTTACAAATTCTTTGCAACATGATTTTTCTGTGCTTCCTTGACAAATGTCAATGTGTTTTGTTTTTTTTTCTTTTTTGTCCTCTTATTATTTGTTTTGTGCCAAGAGTCAAAATGGAGTTATGTTTATCCATTTTCTGAGGCTTGTAGCTGCACTTTAAATCATAGTTTTAAAAATCGGATCGGTTATTAAACCGGTGAGAATACTGAGTTAGTGGTTTAGCGGTCCAACCGAAAAATCGGCGGTTGAACCGGCTGGTCAATTCTGATTTGATAAAATAATAATTAATACTTATAATTTTTCTTTTTTTAATAACAAATAATGAGTATAACTATAAAAAATAGAATATGAGTCTACTTAAATTTGAAATAAAATTAAAATACAAGATATTTATGATAATTTTTTAATTAAATAAATTAATAAAGTATAAATATCAATTAAAATTTTGATAAAAATTCTTAAAAAATTATTTTTCAATATAAATTGTAACATATTATTTAATATATGAAGTTATGAACAACGTTAAATTATTATATACAGAAAAATATATAGTGAAAAGTAAAAAATTCTTAAATTGTACTAGAAAATACTATATAATATTGTTTAGTATTATGAAAATATTATTTTTATCATTCACACAATAAAAAGGTAAAAATATAATCAATTTTAGTATGTAAATATTATTATTGATGTAATAAAAAATAAAAAATATATAATTTTTACTGTACAAATACTGTTTATTATTAAAAAAATATTATTTTTACTGTTTACACAATAAACAATGAAAAAAATAATTTTTTATTATTTAATTGTCTCGGTACTGTTCATTTTGTACTGTTTATTATTAAAAAATATTATTTTTACTGTTTGTACAGTAAAAAGTGAAAAAAAAAGTAATTTTTTATTACTTAATTGACCCGGTAATTATTTATGTGAACCGGCCCGGGCCAGTGCCCGGGTCACCGGGCCACGGGTCCGACCGGCTGGGCCGGGCCGGGTTTAAAAACAATGCTTTAAATCGACATACGAATAACAGTAAACTGACAGTCTTTAAATATATATTTTTTTTCAACCAAAAAAAAAGTTAGTTAAATACAAAACAAAAAAGTCATGAACAAAAAAAAAAGTTAATTAAATAAGGCTTGTGCCACAAAAGGTTTTTCAAGTAAAACAAGTCGAGATGGGCCGAAAATTACATAGGTCCATCTCATACGTACAAGATGGGTGCATTGAATACTTGCGATTGAATCCCTCGCAATTCTGTCTTCTCTCGATCTGCCTCGCCGTGATCTCTAGACGTGACAAAAATTTGAGAACTACTGCAATGCATCGTCTTTCAGATTTGGCATTAGTATTGCAAAGCTGGTTCATCTTCCCCGCAATTTTTTTTTATGAGCAGACTTATTAGGGTTGTTACGTTTTCTTAATAAACCTTTTGTTGCATGGGAGTAGGGACACTCTAAATGCTGTGGCCAGCAAATGGACGCACTAAAATATTCCAATTATTGAGTTCGAAAAGGATTAGGCATATTCAGCCTTACTTTTAATTTTTATACTCGGCACAATAACTTCACCAACTATAGTTCATAATCCAGGACACACAGACAAGTGAATTGATTTCAATAAATAATTTTCCAAGTGTTTGGGCTGCCGCAAAGAAATGTAAATGGCCACCTTCCTTAGCATCTCGGGGAGCAGCTTCTTTAGCGAAGAAGCGTACTTAAATTTGAAGTATTTGTACATAATTTTAAAAATTTAAGTAGTTAAGTTCTCAAAACTAAAAATTTGAGTAGAAGTAATAAAAATTTGAGTAGAAATTTTACTCAAATTTTGAGTATTTGTACATAATTTTAAAAAGTTGAGTTGTCGGTACTGTAAACTAAAAATTTGAGTAAAAGTATAAAAAATTTGAATCTAGTTCTATTTAAATTTTGAGTATTTATACATAATTTAAAATTTTGAGTAATTGGTGCTGGAAACTAAAAATTTGAGTAGAAATACTAAAAATCTAAGTCTACTTCTACTCAAAATTTAAGTATTCGTATATAATTTTAAAAATTTAAGTAGTTGATGCTTACAATTAAAATTTGAGTCTTTAAAAACCAAATTAATTTTGTTTTCAATATTTACACTAAAATAATTAATTTTAAATTTTTTTACATCTAGATAATTTTTTTTTCAAAATTCATATTTCATCATATAATTTGAATTTTTTTATTTTATATCCAAATAAAATCGTAGATGCTTATCTAATAAACTTGGGAGAAAAAAAAATATATTTGCAACGGAATACATGCGTTTTGACATAGCCCACAAAAAAAAAAAAAAAAAACTATTGCACTTGCTAAAAAATTAAAAAAAAAATAGAAAAACAATTGCACTTGATAAAGAAGTGAAAAAAAAAAAAGAAGAAGGTGGGCAACCAGTTAAATAAACTTATTTATATATATACACAAACTAACTTAAATCATTTCGGTTACCGGTTAGATTATTTCTATATGCATGCATGAAGACAATATCATAACTTAACTTTAAAGACTTTGCATGCTAAGTACACAATAAACTTATAATGCTAACCACCATGCATAAGACAAAACAACAACTACTACATATTTGATCGACATACAACCACCATACATGCAAGTTGGCATGATCATACACTACAAGACAAAATTAACCTGCCATTTGTTTCATTTATTTTACACATTTAGTCTGTTTGATATTTTCCCTTTGCTGCAGCATCACGTCAATTTAGCATAGGCATGACCCTCTTTCTTCTTGTTTTTCTAGCCAACAATTAATTTAGCTTGGGCGTGACCCTCATTGATTTGAAATTGATTTCCAATGCCAAAATGTGCCATCATAAGCCAAACCAAAGACACCAGCTCTCCACCTTTGCTTACCTGCTGGGCATGGCCAGTTGCTTTGCAATGACCCGCAGCATATGACAGCAATTCCACCCACACTCTGCTTATCAAATGCCACTTCTCCCTGCCCAATCCCTGCAACTGCTTGGCTAGTTCGCATGCGTCAAACAACACAGACTTGCTTCTATCTCCCTTCACGGTAATCGGCTTAATCTCAGTGTGGACCGCCAGGATTTTCTGGCATGCATCTTTTTCTGCGGGCCATTTTAGACCCCTTTCCTCAATGAATCTATAGGTCTCCGCGCAGGTGTCCCGAAATATGATTTTGCCAATGCCCGCCGCTGCTGCCATCATCGTCGGCTGAAAGATCAGGAGGTATAGCATGTAATCAGACAGCAACTTGCTGAAAATTTGGTGATTCCCGCCAGGAATAGGATTCGTATTCGTTTCTGTCTGTTCACCTTCGTACAGCAGCTCTGTGGCCACGTGCCAAAGCAAAAGGCTCTCATCGTAAGCAACATCGAGAATATAAGACATTAACTTACAATTCGTGTTCTCAGCCAATTTAGTGTCCTGGACGGCCCAGTCTCCTCTGGCCGAGAATATCCTCTTTGTCGTTTCTGAATCGTTTGCAAGTAAGGATTTCTCCCGCAACTCACCATATATAAATTTCCAAAGCTCTCTCGTGAAAGGCTCTGTGCCCACGTATAGCATCTCGTCTACAGTGTCCTTAAGGCCAACTTTGTCAGTGAGTTTCTCGGTAGATTTGCTGAGGAATTGGTCAATGGACAAGAATTGAACCAGCATCTTGATGGGCCTAAGCAGAAATGCGATGCAAGTGAACAAAAATTGAACAAGTTTCATGATGAATTTAACGATTGGATCAACAATCAAATTGATTTTGGTCGTATCAAGGACTATTGTGAGGAGGTTCTGATGCCTGTACTTGTATATCCCCGTTGGACGCCCTTTGAGGCAATAACTTATCAAGTTGTGGGTTGACACATGACGAGACCACCTGCGGAATAAAAATGGTGTGTATACAACTGTGTGTTTGACTGGTTTTTCGGTGAAGTAATCAAACTGACATCGTGTCTTGAACTTCAGGAACTGCTCAAATGTAGTGGCGAGGAAAGTGTTAAAGGACTCCCAGCAAGAGGAGTCCTGTCTGCTGTCGAATTTCTCCAAAGAAGTCACCGTCCAGTCAGAGAAGATGGCCATGAACAAGGAGATTATGTCGAGTGCCATGGCACCCAAGAGCAATGCATATGTGACGCGCACATCAAACATGTTGTAATACCCTTGCTTCTTCACATGGAAGCGGAAGACCACAAGGGCGGACACCACCGCGCAGAAAGCTGTAAGCCGGAAGAACCTTCCCCAATTAGAGTGCACAACGACGGCCTTCGTGAAGAGGACTTCATAAATGAAGTTGAGCTCCACTTCCACCACTCTCAGAGCATCCGCAGGACCCAGGTAACAAAAGAACTCCCGGCTGTCATTCCTCTCCTTAAAGCTGAAGATGCGATCAACAATTAGTCCTTTGAAGACATTGAACCACTCGTAAGCTTTCTGCACCACCACTAGTTCCTCCAACGGTTCTTCATTCATAGTGGGAACTTTCATATCCTTTTCAGGCTCTGGCATATAAATGATTTGTGTTGAATGTTCGCCCTTCTTTTTGACATATTCATCCATGAGCTTGGCATAGTTGGGCCCCGGATCCGGCTCCGAAAGCATAGAATCCCGGAATTTGTCTATGCTCGCAAAGTAGAGAGATAGTGTCCGCTCCAAATACTTGATAATTCCAACAACAAACAAGAGAATTGTTGGGATCATTACCTTGTTGTTTTTAAGAGTTTGGATGAACACATAGAGAGTAGCTGCAGCCTGGAGGATGAGGGCAAGTGCGTGCCTGAGCCAAAGAGCGTTATCTTCCAAGGAAAAAGCAGTGATGGTATCTGGACCACCCAGATGTAGCAAAAGAAAGGGAGCCCAGAAGGCCAAGAGGTCACTGTTTTCTCGAGCAGAAGGGGAAGAATTGCATCTCAGACTGTTGGTTATGAGTCCTACAGCAAATTCTGCGACTGCATCGGCTAATAGGTAGCCCAACCAGACCATCAAGATTACAATCGTTCTGCTTGTCCGCTTTCTGGATGGAGCAAACAGGACGAGAATGGTCTGCAATAAGAGACTGAAAAGAAGGGCACCCCTGATGTTCCAACTTTCCCATACCCTCGTCACCCATTCGGGAACAAAATTCACCATTTCTTTCTCTTTGATCTCTTCCCCTCGTTCTTCTTTAAAGCTTAGAGGCTTAGACCTTAGCAGAAAGTCTCAACCGTTTTGTGGGTAGAACTAGCAACAGAATAATCAAAAAGATTGCCAGTGGAATGGGGCTTTTTTTTTTTTATTATTCTATTGTTAGAAAGGTGACAGATAAAAAGGAGGGCTATAATTTAAATCGATAACAAAATTCATATAATTCATCTTATTTTAAATAAAAATTCTTAGTTTTAGTATCTTTTATTTTGTATAGAATTTTTTGTTATGTTATCTTTAATTTTAATTAGTAAATTGTTTAATTAATTTAATGGTTGTATTTTTTAATAATTTTTAAGACATTAACTTTTCTTTTCGAATAACATAAATTATAATTGATTTTTTGTTATTTTAGATTCGATTATTGAAGTATTCACTAAACTTTATTACTACCATCGATCTTATACGTTTGTAGGATTTTGTATGTTAAATACTATAAAAATGATTCCAATTTATATTGATAAAAAATTAAATAAATTATTAAATATTAATATTTTATATTTAATATTTAATATTACATAAAATAGACTCACATAATAGATAGCTCAATTATGTGAGCAGTTTTTTTTTTTTTTAGAAGTATGTAAACAGTTTTGTTTGAATTATTGTACTTGTTTCTACCCCACTGCTATCAATTTGTCGATGGCAAGGCAAACGCTGGAAATATCTCAATAAGCAAATCATTCCATTGTTACAAGGACAAAAAGAAAAAAACAAATCGATCCAGTCTGTTGAATTGATTTGAGATTCTGACCTCATTTGAGGTGCGCAGCGGGATTTGAAAGCCCACGTTTATCTTCACCGTCCCGTCTACTGTACAGTGTGTTTGGAAAATACGTTAAAAAAGAAAGCAAAAGAAAATTGTAATTTTTAAGAAATTTTCATTTGTTTGATTTTTATGAAAATAAACGAAAAAACGCTGTTAAGAGTTAGAAAAAGTGGTAGTGTACAGTGCTAAAATCTCGCTAAAAGTCAAAAGAAAAACAAAACTAAAAATACAAGTAATTAAAATTATTAAAATAACCTTACTTTTATTAATTTCAAATCACTAACAAATTATATGTACAAATAATTTTATAATTTTATTTATTTTCCTTTTTATATTTTTTCATATATCTAAAAATATATTCTCAAACTTTTTTTCTCATAATTTTTTTAAATAACTTTTTTTGCACTAAAATTTTACAATCTAAATAAACTAATACAGACTCTGTTCTTTCGGACAAATAAAATAAAAGAAAAAATCACAGATAAATTGCATTGCACAAAGTGATAAATTTACGTCCATATGCTTCGGCCGGTTTGAAAATGCCGTGGTCCTCTTTTTTTTCTTTTGTTTTGTTTCTAGTTTCTGCCCCACTGCTATCAATGTCTCAACGAGCAAAACAGTTCAAATCGAATATTATATTTTCTTCCCCATGGCTGGTTAATTTCCCTACCAAATTAGTTAGAAAATCATAACTAGACAATTTATGTCTACATATTTCTGTCAAGGTAGGAGGCCATGGATATGTTGAAGACAAATTGCTGGATGATTTTTCAAAAGTACAAAAGTCTACACTATAGCAATTATCTGTTCTTAAATCTGATAATTTTGTGTGCATTCTTATCCTTTCTTCTGCCACACATTTGTCAATTTGTCATTAACTAAAGTGACCACGTCAAAATATTAAAAATAAAATGCACTTTTTTACAAACATTTATTCAGTAGGGGGAGCCAAGTTGCTCATTAAAGCTGTCCATAAATCGCCCAACATATCAAAAATTGTCTAATTGGTATTAAATTTATCTACAATTATCAAAATCGTGTGAAAAAAAATTATTCACGGTTTTTAATTTTTCAAAACTGTCATAGGTAGGTTGGTGACAGTTTTATAATTTTAAAAATTACGGTTAACCGACTTAATCTGTCATATATATATATATATATATATATATATATATATATATATACTAAAAAGGACGATTTTTCTTAGAAACAAAGGTGGTACCATTAGAATTGTGATACTTGTTATTCTCTTGATCTTATATGTTGTAGGATTCATTTATATTACCATTGTTTAGCATTTGGCTAGCATTATTTCTGTTTTAGAAGACAATTATGGGATTAAGGTCATGATCATGAGCGAGAACTTGATAAAGGGTAAGATTGGAGTGGCAATTGTTGTTTTCATTACTGTTAGAATTTGTTTCATCGCAATCTATGTTTTTTATGAGAGTTTTGTGGTGTTTGGCTAGCAAGATCTTAGTCTGGGAATAAGCATTGGAATCTCTGCTTCTTTTTACTGTGAAAAGTCATTCTATTCGGCATTGTCCTCCAAACAGTGGTCTATTTTGTGTGCAAATAATATCATCATCAGTATATAGACAAATCCTCTTTGGCAGGTCATCTTGAGAATTTGATTCTGTGATTCTGTGTAATACAAGTTGGTTTAGAGAAGATTAGGAGAATTTGAATGAATATTTAATTGAATTTTTGAATTTTTTAATTGAACATCTAACTGAGCATTTAGATTTTACTTTCCATTAATGTTTAAAAAAAAAATGAAAGGTTAACTATAAAATTAGAAAAACCCTCCAATCAATCTGTCTTTTTGCGCATTGGTTTGCATGGTTTAGTTAGTTGGCAGATTGGTTGCGGTTTGAAATTTTCAAACTGCTACTATGATGGTTTAGTTGTAATTTTTTTTATTATAAACTGCCAAATTTGACCCGCGAATACTCCTAGCTCATCTAACTTATTGCTTTAATAAAAATTCCTTTTCTGTAATTTAAGGGAAAAGGGATTTCAAAAAAGATTTTGTTGTTTGTCTAAATGTAAATGTAAATGAAAGATAGGAAAAAGTAGAAATAAAAGAAAGAGATAGGAAACAAAAAAAAACCGAAGAGAGAAAATTTAGATTCTTGGAAAATTTTGTCTTTTTTATTTGCTTAAATAAAAAAAATTTTTAAAAAAATTTATAATGTATTTGCATTGAGAGAAAATGTGTGGAAAATAAAAAAAAATATGAAAGAAAATGGTGAGGAAAATAAGTCGTTTGAATAAGTAGAAAAAGTATAGAGAAAGAAAAATAAATAGTAATTTGTGAGAGAAAAAGTGGTGAAAAAAATAAATTGCTTGAATAAGTGGAGAAAGTTATGAGAAAGAAAATCTAGAAAATAATAATTTGTGATAGAAAAAATAATAAGAAAAATAAATTGTTTGAATAAGTTAGAGAAAGAAAATATAGGTAAAAAATTTTGAAAAAATAATCAACTAATGATTATATTTTTAAACTCTTTCCTTTACTTTCTCTTGTAAAACAAGCAAGCCATTAGGAAAAACAATATAGTTTGTTATTTGTTATTTGAAGACATAGAAAAATTCTCAAAATAAAAGCAACGAAGAGAAAAGCAGGAAACCCGATGAAAATGAGTACCAAATGAGAAAGGAAATCAACATTCAAAAATAGTATTTAAAAAAAGAATAAATATAAAAAAATTACTAATTTTAAGTGAAATAATAAATCTAATATTAATTTTATAAAGTAACGAATCTAGCATAATTAAATTATTGATTTAATTTTAAAAAAAATATCATCTTTAAACTTTTTAACAAATCTAACACAATTTTTAAAATTTTACAAATTTAATATAATTTAATTATTTTTTTAGGAAAAATATAAGTGGACGAGATTTGGTGGACGGAGAATAGACGCATGAATTTTTTTGTACAACGAGAAACTGAATTATTGTAATAAATTTTGAAATATTTTTTCATATATTTTTTCGTTGTAAAAATTAAACGTCTGATTACACAAATAAACTATCTAATTGCAAAAAAAAAAAATTTCAATCTATTTTTCACCCACTTAATCTCGTCTACCTAAAAATACTCATATTTTTAATCAATCGAGCACAACCTTTAACCTTCTCCCAATCTCTCCACTTCCTTCCTGTAAGGACATACCTATAAAATAACCAATTTTAATCTCCAATGCAGTAACACAGCTATCCCAAAAAAGAAAGTAAAGCAAAACCAGAAAACAGAACAAAGAACATACTTGCAATTTAGGAATTTACCAATGGGCATTGGCTCAATGTTTTTAGACCGAAAAGACCGTCCTGGAACCACAGCCATATCAGGCCTAATTTTGACATGGCAGGAAGAGGAACACGACATGCCGGCATTGCCAATGGGTTTCTTTCTCTTCTTCATACCGGCAGCGTTTTCTGGTGATTTCGATTCTCCGCCGCCGATGGGTCTCTTTCTCTTCAATTTCGCCGATTTTGACATGGTGCCCCTAATTCGGTGACCCAATTTCCGCAGCGCCCACAATGACCCTCGCTTTCCTGGCCTTCCGCTGCAGCTTAAGCGCCTCCGGAACTTTCAGCTTGTGCTGCCTATGGCGGCCCTGAAGGTGGTGGATTTCACAGAGCTTTTTTACCTTCCACCACCCTCCTGCTGCACAGCCATCACCGGCCGTCAGTTGTTTTACACTGAATGTGGTCCGGCAGGGGCTCAATCTCCCTGCCCATTATCCAAGATTGCAACTTTTCTGGGAAAATGCCTCAATTTTCTCGCGAAAGTTACGGAAAACAAGCAGACTAGTGAAGTAAGGGACTGCTATAGATTTTCTAGGTTACTTTTTCTAGGTAACTTTTCGTTTACCTTCTGGATTTCCCTGTTACTGTCCATTTGTTAGGATCCTGATGTGGTGGATCAGTTCAGTTTATGAGCCCAAGTTCATTAGTTATTTTATTTCTTATTTTGTAGTTTGTTTCAATTGTAAAGAGTCAGTTACTTTCTAGTGAGCAGACATATAAGATGCGTGATGTCTACAGAGAGGAGCAGTCATAAATTTTGTAGAACTTTGTGCTCATCTGTAACTCCCTTCAATGAATTCTTGTCTTTCCTTTGGTTCTTCTTCTTCTTAAACTCTTAAACCTTCTTCTCTTTCTTTCTTTCTTCCTCTATGTTTCTCCAAATCCTCTCTAGGTCCTAACACTATTCGTCATCAGAGCATTTACTTGGGAAGAGAGAGGGGGGGGGGGGGGGCGGGGTGTGAGAATGGCAATGTGTGTAATTTCAAGGAAATTCAGGCTCCAATTTGGTCTCCAAAGCTTGAATGAAACTGGCCCAGCCACTGGCAGAGATGGAAGATTCCAAAGCCTCTGGGGGTGTGGAACTGTAGGCTCCATCTTTATCCACTGAACTTGAGGCCTATCTTTAGCCCTGTAAAGGAATCTTTCCAAACAAGGCAATTTCCCCTTGTTTTTTCTTTTTCCAAAATGGTCTATTTTGGAATAAAAATTATCGAGCTGTTAATGTTCATGTATTTCACAGATTCACATTTCAGATGACAGCTTTTATGTGTTGTCTGCAATTTTTTTTTTCCTCCCTGGAACTGATCAGGAATGAAAATTTCTGTATTTTTGGTTCAGTCATTTTCTATTCTCTGTGTGTGTGGGTAGTGAAGCATGGATCAGCAACTGCTTCGGATTTCCTGGATTGTGTACAATGCGATAATCAAAGGGCCTAGACGTGTTTGCTTGATTTCAAAGGTGGAATCTTGCTTTCCTTCTTTGGTTCATGGCAGAAGTTGCGTTGAGTTACATTTTGTATTATGAATCTATGCGTTAAAATTTGGTAACTTACTGCATTATTGCCTGTCTGTTAATTGGTGTTTTGGGTGCTAGAAACTTTGATGTATAGGTCATTTCGGGACAGCAGATTATATATGATGAAGAGGATGAGTTTCGAGTGAATAATTCAGAGTTTTGCAGTGTGTAACCATTCAATATTAGATATGAGTAATGTTTTTCAAAGAGCAAGCGTTTTTTGAAAAAGCCAAGTCATTTTGGACCCTGCAGATCCATTCTTTTTCCTATTCGAAGATCAAATGCAATATCATACGTTCTGCTATTTTTTTCAATCTAAGTAATGTCCTATTGTTTTGATATTCATAATTAGGTAATGATAATGTGTGGCTACACCTGGGAGAATTTTTTCATATGTTTCCATCATCTTATTGTTCTTTTTGAATCAGAAATAATAGGGTCCAGACTGTTTCTCTGATTGTCATGCATGCTGACATGATTGTTCTGTAGATGTGGCTTGCCAATGAGAGCCGTCCTAAATTATTCCACACAAAAATTATAATGCATATACGAAAATTATTCCATTTCATAAATGCATTAGCCTGGTGAAGTCTGCCAGCTGAAGGATACAGTGGATGTCGCAAGTTTGTGTGTACTGCTAATCTGAATTTAGCTGCATAAACATCGTTGGCCATTACTTTCCTGGACAATGATTTTAAAGATATTCTATGGTAATGTGGTGAAAATTGTTTTTGCCATATTGTGCTTGAAAAATCATGCTCAAAGCATTGCTCTTGCAATTGGGTTGGCAATCATGACCTCTAAGGAACAATGTGCAATGGTAACATAACTGTGTCCGTTATGCTTGCCAAAAAACATGAAAAAGTAACAATGCACCAAGTCCAACAAACCTTGCTGGCATTGCCAATGAAAGAGAGAGGGGCTTCATGAAAGCTTATCTGGCCTGGAGGTACAAAATTAAACTATGCAGATATCAGTTGTAACGTTTTCTGGCACTGGGCCGAGGCCTAAGTCTATCTTTATCTCTAGTTCCAATTTTTCCGTCTTTGTCTGAACACTTGTTCTCTACTTGGGCACGATCCTCAAACTGGTTACTGGTGCAACAATTTGTAGAAGAATAGCCCGTGGGCTATATTCAATTTATATAATATACAAGATAACTGTTTGAACTTAGGTTATTTAGAGTTTTTAAATTTTAGGAGATTGAAACAGAAAGCTAAATGCAGAAACATGAGCTTCAATTGCAGCAATTCTCCTCTATTATATATGTTTTTCATTTGAAAAAAACTGATTTATAGTGCTTCAAACTTGGCTCTTAAGCCAAGTAACCGTCATTACAGAATGATTTTCCTAGTTTCAAAACATAGATAAACATTGCAACTGCTTTAGATTGCTATTGCTTAAATTAGAGGTTGCTGCTGCATGTCAAGTTTCTAATTGCTGGTTTTGTTGCTGCTGTCACATGCAATTCTGTTGCCGCTCAGCTTGCTTCTGCTGCTATTGGTTATCAGCCGAGGTTGGAGCTGAACTACGTGGTTAGCTTCCAACCTCCTTTGCTGACTTTCAAGCTGCTTTTCTTGCTGTGAAGAAAGCTGCTGCTGCAGGTGCTGAATTTGTTGCGCTTCTCTGCCTGTTAGGATTCCCAGCTTCCTTGCTGTTCAAACTACAAGCAAAAGATCTTAGTTCAAATGAAATGTTTTTAGTTAGAATGTAATTTCTGATTTGTATGAAATGACAAATGCAATAGCCTTTTGTAGAGCTATTTTTGTTAAGTGAGATTAGGTATAAAAATCTGTCAAGTTAGCTTGCTTAAGCTAGTAGAGTTAAGGGCATGCGAGACTTATCTTTTCTTAACCATATCATGTAATATGTACTTTTTATAAACTCCTATATAATGAAGCATATGAATCAATGAAAACCAAGCCTTTTGGCTTCATCTTTCTCTATGCTTTCCCACTTTCTTAATTTCCTTCTCTGCTGCAATTTCTGCAGCATTGTTTTCACTGTTGCATTTTGCAGCTCTAATAACTTTCATCTTCATCACTCAAAAAACCAACAAGTGGTATCGGAGCATCTAATGATCTTTGGGGACCTCTCAAAATCTGTTTTTTGGGTCCAAGCTCAGTTTTCCATCATCACCTTGCTGCTCTTTCATTTTCTGCAGCAGTTCATCATCTTTGATGCTCTTTTGCAGCCTCATCTCTGCTGCAACTCTCAATTTCTGCATTTTGCTGCACTCATTTTCTGCAAAAACTCCTCTGCTGCACTTCATACACTTCTGCAGCAATTTCCAGCTTCTGAACTGGTTTGAAACTCTTCCTTTAGGCGAAAATCTGGTTTTAAAATGCTCATTTTCTGCATCTCTCAATATTCTACTGGATCATCATTTCTGCAGCTCTCATATTCTGCTGCATTTAACTTTCTGCTACACTATCATCTAATTTTCTGTTACATTACCAAATCTTCACTGCATTTTGAAATTTCTGCGCTCTCAAATGCTGCAATCTGCATTTCTGCAGTTCTTTATACTGCACTTTTAGATCTTCTATTGCAATTTCTGTAGTTTTACTGATTCAAACTGTTGCTGCAATGTTTCTGTTTAGCAGTTTTACGTTTCTGCTTCGTGGTTCTGCATTTCTACTGCACTAAAATTTACTGCAATCTTTCTGCTTTTATAAATTCTAGTTTCTGGACTGGTTTTCTGCAGTATCATTGCTTCAAACTGCAACTTTCTGGTTTAGAACTCTTGTCATAAAAAAAACAGCTTCAAATCTAGTTTACAAACTGCTCAAGTTGCACATGCAACACTCATCTATCAACAATGTTCTCTCATCAAATTGAAGACCTCCATCATGAGTTCGGGAGTGAACTCAATCTTTGAAGACCTCTATCATGACTTCAGGAGGAGAAACAATGAAGTCAAATCAATTTCATTCAAGAAACTCTCTGTTTTCCAGCAAGGAATCTAAGGAGGAGTGTTAGGATTCCTGGCTTCCTTGCTGTTCAAACTACAAGCAAAAGATTTTAGTTCAAATGAAATGTTTTTAGTTAGAATGTAATTTCTGATTTGTATGAAATGACAAATGTAATAGCCTTTTGTAAAGCTATTTTTGTTAAGTGGGATTAGGTAGAAAAATCTGTCAAGTTAGCTTGCTTAAACTAGTAGAGTTAAGGGAATGTGATACTTGTCTTTTCTTAATCATATCATGTACTATGTACTTTGTATAAACTCCTATATAATGAAACATATGAATCAATGAAAACTAACCCTTTTGGCTTCATCTTTCACTATGCTTTCCCACTTTCTTCATTTCCTTCTCTGCTGCAATTTCTGCAGCATTGTTTTCACTGTTGCATTTTGCAGCTCTAAATAACTTTAATCTTCATCACTCAAAAAACCAACACTGCCGCTGCTGAATCTATTGGCCTGCTGATGGTGCTGCACTATTGGTGTTGTTGGAACTGCAATCAGTTCAAGGCCAACTTCATTTACACGACAACAGTTTTGAGCCGATCGATTTCGATTAAATCATCAGGCAAGTGAGAACTAGGACACTAGAATTCTTTGCTGGTTCCCCCGTGGTTTACTCACTCACAAGGGACCCTTATCGGCTGTAATTAAAGAAAACTTTAGCAGATATTAACTTTTTAGAAGAAATGTACATATTTTGGAGATGCACAAACATAAAAGAGTCCCGAAAATTATGTTATATACATGCCTATGTCAAACAAGGATGCCAGTTACTTTCATTAGAAGGAAGTAAAAATAATGGGTTTACTAAGCAACCAGTTCATTAGCATCATATAAGAGTTGTGATTATTCCTTAAAACTTAAAAAAAAAAAAAAAAAAAAGGTAAAAAGCTCATGCCATCATGTAAAATAGAAGACCAAAAAAACAAATGGACTATAAATGTTGCATGCATGTATCATTTCCAGGATTATTTTACCTTTTTTTGAAAAAAATATATGTAGAGAAACTTTCAACAGAGCAGAACCAACAAAAAGAATTTTCTTTTTTTTATTGTACAGACTAAAGATCGAACTCTAAAGTGGAAACTTGTATAGTTTTCTTCATCATCTCATTACCACACTATCCAAAAGAATGAAAAAGCATGATTGAGTGCGGCGCTGGTGGAATCAGCCCCTATAGATAAATATTGACATCACCCAAAACAAGCAGTTGGCCACAAGCAAATTGCTAACATGGAAAAAAAAATGGCGGATGCCCATAAACGCTGCACTCAACGATGCTTTTCCAATCTCCGTATTCTCGATCGAACTACTTCGTACAAGTAACAACCAACAACAGATCCACTACTCTTGATTCGTGCAATTGCTTATAACATCTATATAGCATGTGGAGAAACGTGCGTAGATGCAATACAAGCAACCCCTTTTTACGGGTTGTACTACCATGTTACCAGCCAACTTTTTATATTAGAGCTGCTTTATTATAGTCTTTTCGCATAAAAAAATGCTAGGCAATAACTTTATAAGGAGCAACAATGTAAAATCACTCTGATAAGGACAGTTACCACCATGCTAAAATTAGATTAAGCAGAGTAGATTTTATTATTCACCATGAGAAATATGTGTCAGACATACTCCGAATTTTCCAGCTTCTCCATTTAAAATATGAAATGTATAAATGTAAGTTTATTTTATATAATTTCAAATTTGCTATTACCACTAAACTAACAATAAGTAGATATTAATTAGAATATGTTTTTGAGCTGCAGTTGTACCCTCTAATTAGTAAACATCTCAAATTCTTATGTTCATAACCTAGCTGGTTACTGAGAATAATGCCCATGTAGGAGGCAGATGTTCAAGTTTCATCTCGTATTAATGTCTCTCCTATATGAATGTGTAAGTTATAATCTTTTTAAAGATTAAAAAAAAAAAAAAGAAAAGTAGATAGCCATACTAGCTATCTATACAGACCATACTAGGTTAGGACAAAAATAAATTTTGATTTATTTTTTTTGAAAAAAAAAAGGTTAAAGATAATATTAAATACATTTAAGATAACATTAAGTATAATTACAGTAATATTAAATATATTTAAAATTTTTTTTTTTTTTTAAAAAAAAAGAATATAGTTAGAGTTTGAGAAAAATATTTGGTTATGTATCTTTTGATTTAAATAAGTTGAAGAGTGCGAGGGACATCCCCATTCCTAAGAAACACCTATATATCACTAAAATTTTATAATAAAATTTACTCTAATAATAATTAATGAAATTCAAATTCAAAATAAATCACATTATAAATTAAATTTTTTACTACTGAACTCATCCTTATTCTATATAAAACTCTTATTCTATTTCTCCCAGTTAACTTGGTTGTTGGCTGGCTAGAATGTAAAAAATTGCTCCCGGGATGCTAAAATTGTACTGCGTTGACATTATACTGGAATGTTATCGTACTACTTTTGCTATCACAAGCATTCAACCCTCACGTCTCACCATTTTTGGGTCTCACCATATGCGGCTCCTTAAATTATGCGAACGAGAGACATAGCTTTCTACTGACCCCTTTCTCAAGCCGGTAAAGTTATATGGATGTTATTGACACAACTGTAAAATTCCAGTATTAAATAATTAGAGTTTGAAAATATGATTATAAATTACAAATAAAAATTTTAAATTTCGTGGGGTTAATCTTTGTGCGAATCTTTCGATTAATGCTCATTTCTGATTTTGTTTAGGGTTACATGAGTTTGATTTTAAACAAAAGAAATAAATTCCACAGCTTGGTTTGGAACGGAAAAAATAAATTCAGGTGGAAACCTTAACTCCGGTAAGAGCTATATAGGTTTGATCTCGATTGGACTGACTTAACTCTACCAAATGTTGTAGGAGCTCGATCTCAAACGCATATTTAATATTTTAATATTTTGAGTTTTTGAGCTGACAGATTCATTTCAGTGACAACTAGAAAATGTATATCTAAAATATGAAGATTATAAATTTAGATTGAGTACATTTAATATTTTGAGTTTTTGATCTGACAGATCCAATTTATTGGCAACTAGATAACATACATCCAAAAAACTAAAAGGAGAAGGAGGGAAGGCTTTGGAATTTTTTTTTGCTTTTGCTTTTGCTCTTCCTCTGCTCTATTTCAAAGGCAAATTATACTGCTTATTTAGAGGCAATGCAATGAGGAAGAGTGAACTCTTCCTTATCAACGAGAGGCCATTGCAATGTCAACATAATTGACATTTCAATGGCCTATCACCGACTTTTTTTTTTAACTAGGACAGTCTTCTGGAAATCCCTTTCTTTCTTGTTTTTTTTTTTTTTTTGGTGTTTTCAAGTATTCTCATTTTAAGGGTTAGTGAGGAAGAACTTTAGGACGTGAGTTGAATTGAATCTTGAAGTCCATCTTGAAGTTTGAGATGTGTTCACAAACGTTGAACTTCAAGTATTTAGCCCTGATTAATCCAACTGATGTTAAACTTGGAAGCTCGCAAAGGATATTTTATACAACTCGAAATTTTATAGTTTAGGTGAGGATGATCTAGTAAATAATGAACTCGAACCTCCTCCTAGAAAAGGTCTAGTACCACAGAACTTTAAGGTCAGTTCCAAGAGAGACGGGTTGTCTCCCTGCCTATTTTGACATAAGGAGAGTACTTGAAACTTTCCCGTCCATTGCCACATTTGTGAACCTATGAGGGTGATCACAACTCCTATACACATTGTGATAGATGCAAACTAAAGAGAGTGGTTGGAACTTTATCAATCAATGATGGCATCAGAGGCTGAGATTCGAGAGCTTTTAAGGATTTCTCGAAGAGAACGACTCTTTCTTTTTCTAGTTTGTATACCTCTAGCTTCTTAATTAAATAAATTTCTGAAAAAAAAAAAGCATAGAGACTAGTCATCTTCTTTTTCTAGAGAGAAGTGAAGAGCTGAAACGTGAGTTCTAAGACTTGAGAATATATACATAATAGAAACTTTTTTTTTGGCAAAAGTCAAAAAAGTATATGCTGAATCAGGTAGGATCATTCTTTACATCTCCTTTTATCATAAGAGATAAACAAGGCGGCGAGCGACACATATTGTAAAAGTCAAGACAATACCGTGTGTCGTAAAAGTCATTACATCTTATCTTTGTCGGCTGACCTTGTGGGGCTCAAGACGTAGCTCCAAGTGAATCGATTCCTCATTTGGCAGGCTGGTAATGTCGATGCTACTGGAACTTTCTTACCGATTGACGTCATCGAAGTGTACTAAAAAGAAAGGTAGAGTTTCATCAAAGCGATTTCCTCTTGATGCAAGGTTTACTCCTAGATTGAAGTACCAAAAGAGATAAACCACCAGTTGGAGCTTGAGGAGTAAAATCTCTAGAACTAGTATGTATGTTGCAATAAGCTATAGTTTTGGTTGAAATAGTCTTGAAGGACCATTGTAGTGGTGGAGATCATACCCGTAACTTCATTTGAGGATGAAGTAATAGCAGTGAGATCTACCACGATCTACCATAAGAACAACTGCAATGGTAAAAATAGGCTATGCTGTGAAAACAGTAGCTCTTTGTAGTGCTCTCTCCTTATTTCTCCAATTCTCTATTGTTGTAGAAGCACTCCTCTAAGATTTGTAATTGCGCTGGACTTGATTGTTATCTAGTGCGTGGTACGCTATTGTTGTTTTTGTTGTCTTGGCTTTTATACTCGTGCAAGCAAAGAATTTTGTTTATTGTTGCCGTCTCGCTTTTATACTCTTGCGAGATAAAAGTATATTTTTGTTGTTGTTGTTGTCTCACTTTTTATACTCGTGCGGACAATGAATCTTTTTTGTCGTTGTTACCATCTTGCCCTCTATACTCGTGCGAGACAGTAGTCAGCTTTTACTTTTGAGGTTTAGAATCTTTTTTCTTTTTTTTTTTTTCAATTGTTTAGATTCTTTTCTTTTATTTGATGTTTTTCCTTTTTTTTTTAATTTTTTTTTGCTTTATCTATACACAATAATGTTTAAGAAATTTACCGCTTTATTGGGCTAGTTCGGATGCCTTATTGATCTGGCAACATTTAAGCATATAGCCATGCCGACTTGGTTCCGCAGGACTTTGGATGATTGCAACACCGAAGGAAGTTGAGGGTCAACGAGAAGGTTTTGAAGAGCTTTAGATACTTTCTCTCTTGTTGACTTTGTATTGTCATCTTGTTTCTCTTTGAAATGTGTCATTTCTTCTGACCGATTTGAAGAGACAATGGTTTGGTTGGTTGAGGCTACATTTTCTTAACCCAAAATGATTTTATTTTAGCCCTTTAGTTTCATAATTGGCTCTTTTAAAACGAAACATTTATCGGTTGGATGACTAACTATATGGTAATGTTTGTAAAATTTTGGATCATTGACCGATCCTTTTGACTGGGTAGCTTGAGTTTCAGAGTTCAATCAACTTAGTTTCTAAAAGTTGGTCAAGAATATCTAGGACGTCAGAGTAGGGGAAATAAATACTTCTTCTGTCCCAACTCTTACAACGTCACTTTTTTCTTTCTTATTGTTTGGTTGATTTGTTGGCGCTAGATGACTCACTTTTGCTTTAGCTACCATTTTTATTGGTGAAGTGTCGACGATCATCACTTCCTCGCCTTTTTACAGTATGTCAAGCTTTTTGACTTCCTTCTTGTCCTTATGTTGATCCGGTTGGATGAGAATCGTGTCCCTAGAAACTTAAATGCTCATTTATATGTCTTGCGCACTAGTCACCATTTCTTCAAAGGTTCGAGACTTGATATCTTGTAGGATACACAACAGTTCCTAATGCGTCCCTTGAATGCACATTTTCACAGCAGAAGTTTCCGTCAAACGATCTTTGTAATCTAAACTGAGAGCAAGCCATCTGTTTATGTATTCGACAACAGGCCTTCCTTCCTTTTACTTGGTGTTTGTAAACTTCATCATGCTTACTATTCGACAAGTGCTGAAAAATCTGTTGAGAGACTCACGTTACAACTGTTTCCAACCATCAATTGATTCTGATTTGAGGTTTATGAATTAGGTGAAGGCAATGTCCTTGAGTGAACGACCAAATTGTTTCACTAGTAAGTTCCTGCATTGTTGCAGATTTCGACAGAGTAAGCAACATGCTGCTTAGGATCACCTCGTTCATCAAATTGTTGAAACTTGGGTGGCTGGTATCCCAAGGGCATGTTGAGGTATTTAATTCATCTTGTGTACAGTTTGACGTGCATTTGTGAACCTTAAAAATGTAGACTTTGTTATAGGCAGATTATATTGGCTATTATACTCGGTAATCGTTGGACAGATAACGAAGCAACAAAATTTGAAGGCGGTAGCTATGTGGGACTACTTTGTTGTTTTTCAGCCATGCAGATGTTGGCTGGAGTTGTTTCTAGTGTTTGATCAAGTAGATATGGCTATTTCTCGTTGGTTTCAGGATCAACTTGTGTTGGAGCCTTTCCTTTGAGAGTGGTAATTTGTTAATCTTTTTTCTCCAAAACTTTGATTGGCTAGAAAATTTTGTCCTCCAATTCTTCAATCCTTTCTTTTGTACTGGTTGTGTTTGTCATCATGACTGTCATGACGTAGGTGTTGGCAGCTGATGTTCCATAGAAGATTAGAGTAGATGGCTCTTCTGATTCCTCTGTAATTGTTTTGATAGAATAACTTAGCTTTTGATGTTGTGTAGGGTTCAATGCATTGACCCCAACTTCAGTCAGGATGGGCGGTCACCCTCTCTATTCGGTGAGAGAGAAGGGCGAGAGATCTTATTGTTGTGTGAACTGTAGATTTTTTATTTTCAACATTTTGCTGCGTTTGGACGGTGAGGAATCATATCTGTGCGTGAGTTTGTGGACCTATATACCTAAGTAGGATAGTTGATGCAGACAATAAAAAAAGTCATCTTTTTGCTGGTAGAACCTGTTATGCTTTTCTTCAGTGTCATTGATGTGTTTGACTCCTACTTTTTTTTTTGGAACATTTTTTTATTGATTTTTTTTTGTTTTTGACTTTTTTTTACTTTTCTTTTTTTCTCTTTTTATTTTCTTCGGGCTCCTTTTTTCCTTTTGTTTTTTTTTGTTTTTTTATTTTTGGACTTTTCTTTTAAATTTAAGGAAACAAAAATAAAAATATCAAAAAACAAATAGTAGAATGAAAATCAGCTACTTGATCCAAATTCTTATGTACTAAACAAACACCCCCAAGTGTTGTTATCCAAGGTTTTTTTTTTTTTAAAAAAAAAAAAAGATCACATTATGAAAAAGGAATTCTTTTAATTGAACATCATTGATTCTAATCACTTTAGGATACCTTTATTATTTTCTTAACAAAGAAGTCCTAAGTAATAATAACAATGAGTGAAGCACAAAGTCTTTTTTTTAATCAATTTTTAATTTTAATATAAAAAAAAATCACCAATTTTACGTGAAGTAACAAATGCAATACCAATTTTAAAAATTAATAAATTTAGTACAGTTAAATTTTTTTATGAAAAATTTAGCATATCGGTCAGTTTCTCTTACGTAATCTGCTATATGTTAGCTTGTACGCTTACGTGTAAAAAAATTGACCACATCGTGTGTCACATGTCATCTTATTTTATAAAGAATAAAAATAAAAAAACTAAATAGAAAATATAAAAATACATATTTAAAAAAAATTTCATCTCTCCTCTCAACTTTCATTTCCTCTTCCCCATTTTTTCTCCATCATCTCTTGCTTTCTATTTCCTGAATGGAAAAATAATTAATCTAAAAATAAGATAATTCTTCTCTTATAAAGAGAAACCAAAGAAGAAAATAAACAATTATGAAGTACACAAATTGTTGTGTTAAGAATCAAACATAGTTATAGATTAAACAAACAAATTTAATCACAAAGTTTTCAATATTGGTTTTTTTCTGAAGAAAATAAAAAAGAGGAGGTGAAAGTGGGTAGCGGAGCAAGATTGACAATCATTTTTTAAAATGGGTTGGTAGAAAGAAGAGAGAGAAGGAAAGAGATGAAAAATGTCTTTTAAAATATTTTTTTTTTGTATGTTTTGTTTAGCTTTCTTTTTATTTTTATTAATTATAAATCAAATGACGCATGGCAAACTATGTGGTCAATTTTTCACACATAAGCATGTCACGTGTACATGTTAATAGTTTATGTTAAGAAAAATTGGCGGTATATTAGATTTGTTATAAAAAAAATTTAAGGTTAATATCATAAAATAGCACCACTTTTGCATTTTTTACAAATCTAGTACAACTTTTGAAAATTTACAAATCTAGTACAATTTAATTATTTTCTAACAATTCTAGCATCATCTTTAAAAACTAATAAATTTAACATAGTTTAATTATTTTTTAACAAATCTAGCACACTGTCAGTTAAAAATAATCAGATCTCCTAGTATGCACATATGACATTTAAGAGTTTTAAACTGTGTTAGATTTAGACGTATGTATATATTAAGGGATTCAATTATTTTTTACTGACAGCGTGTTGGATTTGTTAGAAAATAATTCAACTGTACTAGATTTATAAGAATTGTCATTAGTGTAGGAGGAGTGGTTTGAAGACTTTGCTAAGGTGTTCGAGTTGTTAAAAAGAGTTTTATTGTGTGGATTGCATCAAAAACCAGTATGTTTCTTTTCCAGCGCCAATCTGTTTGAATTGAAATTGTTTGTTTGGAGTCTAATGATTTACTCCATTGGTGACTGTTGAACATGAATGCTGTTATAGCAATGCGGCAATCATAGTTGCAAATAATTTGCAATAGAAAGTATGGAAATCAAAAGAATTCTTATGTTGTTCGTAGTATACCTTGCCCCCCTGCAGAATTTGGTGGTTATGGTTATGGCATCCTTGATTTAAGTTGTATTTTTCCCTTAAGTTGATCCAAAGAGCCAGAAAAATGGAGAAGAATTAGTTGGCTACTATGAGTTGCCAGTCTAAAAGTCAAAATTAAAAAAAAAATAAAGGTCGGCACTATAGTCGGCAATTGTCTACTACAGTAGTCAATGGCCACCAATTGCACCGTTGGTAGCTATAATTTTTCCTCTTTTCACATAACGTTTTCACAGGAAAAAGAATGCCTATAAATAGGCCCTCGCCCCCCATTTCCAAATTCATTCAGCAAATACACAAACAGAAAAATATAGAGAATTCGAGAGAAAAAGAAAAATTTTAAAAATCTCTCAAGAAAATTTCTCATTTTCTTACGTTTTTGTACACTGTGCTATACTCTACTAACTTCTTTTTTAGAGATATTTCAAGTACAAGTTCCAAAAAATTTGTTGTATCCATTTCTAAATATATTTTGAGTTTATACTCTTTGGTACCTTAGATATAAATCCGCAAAAGTATAAATCTAAAATATTAAACATCTGTTTGAGATTAAACTTCCTACAACCCTCCGCAGAAAACCAGTTCATCTGAGATCAAGCCTCTATGACCCTCAGCAAAGCTCCACAGTTCGAGTGGGATCAAACTTCGACCCTCAGTGGAGTCAAATCAGTCCATCTAAGACCAAACTCATACGGCCCTCATCGGAACCAGTTCATTCCGAACGAGATCCAGTTTCTACGGTCCTCATCAGAGTCCGAGCACTACTTGAGATCAAGCCTTGGTCCTCAGTGAAAATTATTTCCTACAGTTTAAATCACACTTTAGAAATTCAAACTCTTTCGGTCAAGATCAAGTCTTTGTGGCCCTTGACTAAATCACATAGGAGCATTAATTGGAGGATCTACTCAGAAATCGAACCCACAAAAATTTTAAATTTTTATCTATAATTTTAATCTGTATTTTCGTAATCTAACTGTTTCAGGTTCGAGATTTTCACCACTTACAAATATTTGGCACGTCTAAGGGAACATCTCTACCTCCCATCTTATGCTCCTTAAAAAAACAAAAGAGTTCAATTTCATGGCCTATAGGCCATAAAATGGCCAACACCAACATAACTCTCGGGGGCAGAAATTCAGCGTATCAATGGCACCAAGAAAGGGCAAGATAGCCTTTGCTAGCAAAAAGGTGACTGCTTCATCGCCTACATCAACTACCCTATTTGGGAACGCAAGTCTATAAACACGTGCACCGACAAGGTTGATTGCCACAAAAAAAAAAATGTAGCTCATAGTAGGAAATCTCTCACTCGACTCTCTTACTGAATGGAGAAGTCGACTATATACCTTGAAGTTGGGGGCAACGACTCAAATCTGTACCAATCCCCTCCACTGTAGCCTTTCAAGTTGGAAGCACGGTTCCCATCCGGCAAAACCAAAGCACTGGTCCAGCGACAAGCTTACCTCCAAATGGGACGGGCTATACTTAGATCAGAAAGTCTATATCAACTACGCTTATGCGATGTCAGACCCAAAAATAAATCTCGACTTGCCTCGATCAAGCGGTAAATTTCTAAATCATTGCTATAAAAAGAAGAAAATAAAAAAAGCAAAAAAAAAGGTGAAAAAAAACAATTCAAAAAAAAAGAAAAAAAGAAAAAATGGAGAAAATTCAAAAAAAAAATGTTTGAAACTTATGTGGAGGTTCAAAAACTTAGCCCAATGTCTAAATTCATATTCGGGGGCAGACCTTAAACCCAAATTCATCAAATCTAAACCCGGACTCAAATTCCAAATCTAAATTCCAACCCATAACCCAAATCCAGATTCAGAAGCAAAGCCTAAACCCTGAATCAGAACTCAGGTCAGCAGCTCAACAGCTCAACAAGTCAACAAACAGCTCAACAGCTCAGCAACTCACCAACCCACAACTCAGCAGCAACAGCTCAGCAAGTTCAACATTCCTGCCTCGCATGAGTATAAAAGGCGACAGTCCAGCATAGTTCAACACTTCTGCCTCGCACGAATATAAAAGACAACAATTAATGGCGGACCCCTACCATCAATACCAACGCTTGCTGGTGGACAAAAAATGCTATCAATTCCTATTTCTCCTAAAAAGTGACGTAAGATTGTTTTTCCAATCAATTATTTGAGGTAAAAAGCAACCCAAAAGGTCAATAAAGAAAAAAAAGCAAATACACATCCCTAAAAGATAAACCAAATATTCTACTAAAAATTAAACCAAACATCGTCTAACCTATTAAGAATGCATCGACTTTTTTTTTTATTGGTACAAGCAAAAAAAAAGAAAACAATTAGCTTATGAAAATTGATAATTCTTTTTTCGATTAAAAAATTTATTAGACCAATGAGATACGAAATGAGATTAATTTTTCTCATTTTCACCAATTTTTTTTGAAAAATCACTTGACTGCAATATTATTGGATAACAATTTAAAAACTTGACAACCTAAATTGAATAAACTGAAAGTTTGAAATCCAATGTAAGAAAAAATGTACGGCAACTTAAATTAAAATTGTAGTAGACGAAGCAAAAACGCACGGGACATCAACCGGGTCATTTTTGTTGCATATTGTTACTAAGTTGGTTCCACATCAACTTTAATTATAAATTTTATAAGTTTTGGTAAATTTCTTTTATTTACTTAAAATGTGTGGTTTCGTTAAGCTTGACAGACAATAAAAATATAAAAAATGAGCAAAAAAAATAAGGTTATCTCCTTCCGCATCAAACATTTTTCTCATTTAAGTATTTAAAACCCACCTTAAATTTGTACTTTAACTGATAGTAATACGAGATCTACAAAAACATAATACGATTGCTCTAATAGGCGAGTTTAACAACTAAAAAAAAGTTTATATATGGGCATTGGAGATGATGTCCTTTAGTTAAATCCTGTAAACTAAGATGGTAACCTCTAGATAAAATCTGTATGTTGGGAAAGCGACAATTGAAACAAGCTCATAATTGCACTTGAAGAAGAGTGTTGTAAATAGCAATCCCATATCGATGGGAAGTGATAAAAAGGAAGTTGATGAGTTGTTGGTTAACTAGAATGAATTCAAAATAAGTTTGGTCCAAACACTTTTTTACCCATAAAGACCTAAATTAAACACAATGTGAATCCACAAAAACATGACATAAACTTATGTTTCAAGCATGGATTTGAAAACCGGACCGGACCGGCCGGTTCGACCGGAAAAATCGGGAACCGGTCCTAGGTCCGGTCCGGTTCAAGTCTAAAAATGGAATTCGGACCAAACCGGAAAAAACCGGTCAAGAACCGGAAAAACCGGTCAAGAACCGGGAAAACCGGGACCGGTTGAACCGGGTGAACCGGTTCAATTTAAATTAAAAAATTTTAAATTATAATTTAACCCAAAACTTTATCTAAATTATAATTAAAACTCTAATTTTAACTAAAAATTCTAATTTAGTCCTCAATTGATTAAAATTTTCAATTTAATCTTTAAATTTTAAAAATTAATATTTAATCACTATTTATAAATATTATTTTTTAAATTAATTTTTATAAATTATATTTTGTTAAATATACTAATTGTAATATCTTTAATGTATGTAAATATTAGTATAATTCTTAAAATACACTTTATTTTAAATATTTATTATCATTCTTATATAATATAACATTTTATATAATTATATAAGCTGTATAAAAATTTAATTTTTATATATTTAATATTAAATACCGGTTTTACCGGTTTAACCGCGGTTTTACCGGTCGAACCGGTTGAACCTTGAACCTCTCAATTTTCCGGTTCAATGACCGGTTCGGTTCTGAGAACCTTGGTTTCAAGACGTGATAATTATTGGGACATGTTGAGCGGAGACTCAGTGAGCCGGCACATGCACCTGCTGTTTTTGAATTTGAGAATGAGGAGTCCAACTTGTGGGACCAAAATCATTGGATTGGTAAATGGATGTGCAGAGGATTAGTGGTTTCACTTTTGGGCCTTTAGAAAATGAGCAAGGGCCAGTCGTGGCGGGTGACAAGCCGAATGGTGGTCCAAATATAAGGACTGAAGGGGTCACAGACAGACGATGGACAGCTGAAGCTCTATGATGGGTCCAAAACAAATTGTAGACATTTCATAGAGTTGGGGTCAGAACCTCGAAGAAGGAAGGAACATGGATTCTAGTAAGCAGTTGAGGCTAAATTTAAGAAGTGGCCTGAAGGAGGGATTACGAGCTTTTGTCGAGGGAGTGGAGTCTGTCAAGATTCTGAGAACCGGGAAGCCAAAGAAAATACGAGAAGTAAGAAAGAATATGGGCTTAGGAGACTGATGACATTATACTAGTGAGACTGATTTTTGTTTTTGATGGACTGTTAAATTCTGAGTAAATAATATGTATGTATGCTTTTGGATATTCTTTTAAAGGATGTCATCAATAAAAATTCATTACCGTTCAAAAACAAAAACTATTAGGACATGATAATTCTCAAGATTGTGTATGATCATAACCTTTTGAGGAAAAGGATCGGTGAGAATGTACGGAAATGTAACTCTGCCGCAATAAAAAAACTAGGATACACGGACACAGATATAGAATATGGACACAACATGACACGGATAAGAAAATACAAAAATTTAAAAAAAATTAAGATACAGATATGACGTAAATACGGTTGTAAAATATATTAAATATTATATGTGTATATATGTAATTTAAATATTTTTAATAAATTTGAAATTATTTTTACATATAATTCATAATAATAATTATTATGATATGTTATAATATAACTTGTATTTTGTTCATAATTTTTTAAAAAAATATTATAAAAAATATTATATATTTGTGTATATATATATTATATATGCATTTGTGTGTGTGTATATATATATAACAAAATATTTAAGCAAATAATATATACGTATGTATATAATATATTAATTAAAATATTAAATACATATAAAACTGTCTAACAAGTGTATTAGAGATATTTGAAACGTAATTTAGAAGTGTTCTACACGCGTGTCCGAATTTTTTTTATTTTTATTTTTTTAATAGACAAGTTTCGAAGTATCCGACACGTGTTGAAAAAGTATCAGACATTTCCAATGTAGATACCCATCATTCTAAAAGTATCAGTGTTTCCTAAATAAAAAATAACACGCCCTTTTTTTTTTTTTTACGCTGGGACTCAGCCAAGGCCGCAATCGTTTGTTATTTTCATCACAATAAACGCACCTCTCCTGAAATTCAAACCACCTTTTCATCCTCCTCCAGTAAAACCTCTCTCCCCTCTCACTCCTAAAATCCAGCCTAAATTAATTCCCCTCTTCCATGATAAATGGGACACACGCACAACAACTTTGACCACCGTGCTCCGTTCGCTCTGCCACCCTTATTCCTCTCATTATCATCTCAGTTCCTCATCACTTTGCAATTGAGAGAGATCATTTCTGATTTGATCAGTGGAATATACGAGACAATCCATGTGATGAAATAATCATTTATGGTCGTGGAATCTTCAATTATACACAGCGTATAGTATGTCTGGGTTCCGTGCCCCTTGGCATCCTTAAAGTTTTGTCCATGTTTATTTTGAGTCTAAACAATAAGTTCTGTACCTGTGTGTGTGCAAGCATGTTGGGTTGGAGTAGCATAATCTTGGCATCTCCCCCAACTCAACTCGAGAAATCGGTGGAAACCCCAAGGGGCCTAAGTCATAGGTTTCCTTTGTTCTTTTCTTTTTTTTTTTTTTTTTTTAATAATTTACCGCTTATGTTGTAGTCTAATTGGCTAAGAGCACTTGCTCTCAGGTGAAAGATCTTGAATTCGAACATTGTTAAGTAGAAAACTCGAGGTCAGGATGCATAAATGCTACTAAACCTAAACCCCCTTCCGATGTCTAAATTATAACTATCTAAATTATGACAAGACCCAATTCTCCCATTTCTTTGATAATAAAAAAAGATTTTGATTTTTTTTTCTTTTTCCCTGTATACGGCATTAGTTATGGCTCCAAAATACTTTACATATCCCACCTATTCTCAAAATAATTGTTTTTAGCGTACAATTCTAAATCTAATTAGGGTGTGATCAATTCTTTTCTCCGAGAATTGACTTGAACGTCGAATATCATCCAAAAAGAGAAAAAACTGATCGATGAAAAGAGTAAAAAATCAAACCACAAGTCTCGATCTGTACAAAATCCGCACAAACTGCACATCGTATGGGCTAAAAATTATTATCTACTAATTGCTTGTGAAATACGCCAAACATCAAATCATATATTTCCTTGAGATTTGTAGACAAAATATTAAGAAAAAGCTTTTAATATTCATTCACGTGTACGTTAATACGTCCAATAAAATATAACACAAATATATATGCTTATACATGCGGATGAGAACTATTACCCACAACCATACACCAAGGTTGTCAGAACCAGACCGGTTATCGAACCAAAAACATTAATGGATCAAAGTTCAACCGGTTGAACCGGTCGAACCAGTATTTGAACCAGTATTTAATAATATATATGTGTATAAAAGTAATTATAAAAATAATATTTATAAATAGTGATTAAATATTAATTTTTCTAATTTTGAGGATGAAATTGAAATTTTTAATAGATTTAGGACTAAATTGAACTTTTAAATTAAAGTTAATGCTTATATTATAATTTAAATAACATTTGGGGTCAAATTGTAATTTATGAAATTTTTAATTTTATTGGACCGGTCCAACCGGTCCGGTTTTCATCGGTTTTTACCGGTTCTTGACCGGTTTTTTCCGGTTTTGACCGGTCCGAGTCACCCTTCGAAATTTACCAAAACCGGGCCGGACCACCGGTCGGTCCCCGATTCAACCGGTCCGACCGGCCGGTCCGGTCCGGTTCTTACAACAGTGCCATACACCCATACACTCCCAAAGCAACACCTCGGGAAAAACAGGATGCAGAAAAACAAAAAGGAATACGTTTTTATTTTTTGTTCATTAAAAATTCTATTAAACCGTAAATTATTTTATTATAGTTATCCCGAAAAAGAAAATTAAAACATGAGACCGATCTTGAAACAAAAGTCTAAACTTTTAATTGCTGTTATGTCCCTTAAGAAAACAAAAAATTTCTGCACAACTCTAATGGCAGCTATTCTTCACACAATGATTTCTCCTTCCAGAAAACCAAAATTTAACCCTGTCTCGTACAACTAAGGAACCTGTGTTCAGTCAATAAGAAATTATAAATGGCTAGCATAAATTACAATGTTACGGAGGTTTTCCAGTCAAGATAATCCACTGAAAAAGAAGGAAAAAACGAAATTTTTTAACAAATATGACAGTTTCCATTTTCTACACCCAAAAATCTTTCGTAAGTCAGGAACAGGAAGATAAATGATTTCCGGTACTTGAGGCTCCCACAATGGAATTTAGAGATAGGTTAGACACAACAAATTTTGTCCATAATTCAGGAAATGGCATCCGCTAAAATCAATTCAACTAGCCCGAATACAAGAGTAGGGAATCCGATACAAAGACCTTTTCTTTTTTGAACACAAAAAAAAAAAAAAAAAAAAAAAAAAAAATCTATCACAAGTATGCCAGTTATGGGATCGGTGGGCCGGTGCCGAAGTAACCTCCATTAGAAAAAATGAATGCCAAAGGGTTAATGAACAGCATATAAGATCATAAAAAATATTCCCACTGGTTCCTTTAGAAAAGATTAATCCTTTGATAACTATAATCCGCAAATGGTACCAAATGGCATTCAGTTATAGCTGTCATCCAGTCAATTAACTTGCGTATTTGATGAACTTTGCATAAAAATCAACAAAGTAAATACAGAACCAATTTTTTGTATAAAAAAAACGCAGATCAAAATTCCAGGGAAGATCCAGAACCCAGTGTCTCTTCTTATTTCTCCAGGCAGGTATAATTTTGATTTCTAGAACTGTCAAAATTATCTCATAGGAAAAGCTACAGTAAAAGAGAGAGAAAAACCTTCTTATGGCGCCATAAGCCCGTCAATTGTGTAGGAAAGAGACTTTGCCCAGTCAGCTCGTAGAAGCAATGTTTGCAATGTGTGCATCACATTATACTTGGGATCTAGCTTCCGTTGCCAGCCCTGCAAAATTTGAATGTGGAGGAGCATTGAAAGCAAAGTCAATGAATTGCACACAAAATCAGGAATCCCAAAAATGAAGGGCAAAAGATCAACAAAGAAGGAAAAGCCACTCCATTTTTACTTCGAAGTTTCCATGGCATTCAGTAATGCAAGACTATAAATGGTGGCCAAGAAGTTTGTTTGTGGTGCATCATTGTAGAGGTGTTATTTTGGATGAAGAAGATCAAATGTGAAGGTCAAGCAACTCAGAAGGCACGTATGCATAGAAGCATCTTTTGGTGGCAACAAATATTAGTACAATTTATAGCCATTTTGCCTCTATCCACACAAAAGCACAAGGATTTTACACCATGTCTAGTCAAAACTAACCGTTCTACAACTCCTTTCAATTCTTATTATTCCTCAAATATCATCATAAGCTTGAAAACCCATTCATGAACCAAAAAGCCATTTTCAGTCACCCATATATCGTCCGGTTGATGTGGAAAGAAGAGGAAATAAATTACCTCAAGGACCAAAGTTGTGACCATCACAGTGCAAACATTGCCATCAATGTTGACTCTGTGCCGCCTCACTTTCTCAAGTAATTGCTGCATGCACTCAGCAGGATGGACTAGATCACCTTCTGGAGTGCCCCAGAAAGCAAATGCCTCATCTACTTCCTGTACGAACAAGAAATTGTTTGTAGGTCAAAACATTTATGAAAAAGAAATGCGATATACCAGTCTATGAAGGAAGATTCTTTCTAATGCTAATGACCTTAATCAGTGAAAATTACTTGAAAGAATCCATTACTTGCCTATCGAATTTTCACCAATCTAGCTGAATACAAAGGGAAGCATATATACATCACAAACTCTCCAATGACCTCAAAAATCCCCAACTCTCCTTCAAAAGAAAATTCTTCTCAGGAAAAAAAAATTGTCGTCTAAGACCAAACCCTAACAAGAACTAAGGGAGGATGCATTCCAACCAAAGAACCACAAGTGATCAACCAAATTGTTGACACCAAGGCTGTTAATATGATATTACACTATCATTCAAAAGCATTCTTCGAAAGAAACAAAACTATGTGAATGGAATTGCTATTTACATTCACAAGAAGGCCAACTCCATATCAAAAGCCGATGCGATGGTTTTAAGTCCAAAAGCAATGGGTTGCATGTGTATCCAGCCATTTTATTGTGTAAACCGCAACTCCCACCATGCACAAAATCTTACCTCAATAAAAGCGCTTGGGTTTGGGCAGTTTTGTTGCTTTGATAATCTTAGCGTGCATTCTGCAGCAGTTCGACCATCTCGGCGGGCAACAGCCTTGAAAAATTCAAGTAAATTTACTCTATCACTTTGTGAAAGTTCAGCAGTCATCCCTACATCAAGGAAAACGACATGTGGCTTTGATTTGAAGAGTTGTTTCCGAGAAGACTTGCTCTGAGACACTCGGACAAGGATGTTTCCAGGATGCATGTCTGCATGAATAAAGTTGTCCACCTGAAAAAGCAATACCCATTTTCAAACTGAAACATACAGAGACAACCATCAGCTCATAATTTAACAACAAAGTGGAATTAATAGAAAGAGGTACAACTGACATTACCAGAAGCATTTTTAGAAGCGCATGAGTCCCAATGTGAGCAAGCTTGGTTTTAAACTGATTGTGTCCGTCAAGTTCATCCACATAGTGTGCAACGCTTTCCCCTTGCTCATATGTTTCCACCAAAACAGCAGGATGCACGAGTGGATACACAGGTTTGGGGAAAGAGACATCCTTCCATCTTCGGAAGTTATATATAAAGCGGCTCAAATGTGCAGCTTCCCTCGCAAGGTCAACTTGAGACATCATAAAAACTGCAAACTGTTGTACACTTTCATCCAATCTCAACCAATTCAAAGTTGGAATGAACCTTGACATCTTAGCTACCAGGTTGATTATCATAAAATCTCTTCTAATTGATTCACCGACACCAGGATGTCTAACCTTTACAGCAACTACCATAGGCTTGACCTGTTTTTGACCAGGATATCGAAATTTCAAAGAGGCACGATGGACCTGAGCAATACTTCCAGATGCTACAGGAAGCTCTTCAAAACGCTCAAAAATTTCAGTAAGACTGCGACCAAATGCTCTTTCAATAGTTTTTCTAGTGTAAGCAAAGCTGTGTTCGGGAGCTTTACTGTGAAGCTCAGACAGCTTTATGCATAAGTCTCTGGGGAAGAGATCTGGTCGTGTAGCTGCCCATTGTCCCCATTTTATGAATGCTGGACCAGCCAATTCTAGCGTGCGGTGGACAATCTGAAGCCACACTTTCCTGAATTCCTTTCCACAGATATCCACAAATGGTGCCATCATTAAGCTGGGTGTAAACAAAATACCTAAATAGAAAGCTCTTACTAGCAAGACGAAACCTTCTACAACAGCAGATAATATTGATGTCACATAAGCATGACCATCTTGTGCACGCAAGTACAAAGATGCTGGGGTTGGGTAGCGGTCAGTTTCTGCCAATGTTCTTTGTGCCAACGCCACATTACCGCAAGTGAATGCAAAGGCACCAGGGACAACTAGGTGTGAACGTGTCAAAGCCAAGCTGACTGCTTGTGCAATTCTGCTTATGTGAGGGAATCCACGGCCACTAGCAGTGCCCCTCGCAAAAAGCTTCTTCCAAGCACAATAGGCACGTTGAGCCACCATATTACTAGCAGAAACAACAGAATAATTCCTGGATAAATACCTAGTGCGCAATTGCTCCTTGACATTGCAGAGTGCCAAAGACGAATGTCCCCTACTGGGAAAACTATAATGTGTATCATATCTGTATTGGCACAAACGCAAACCAAACGTAACTACTGTCCCATATTTCCTTAATTCCGTTTGACTGTTTCTACTGTTTGCAAAACCCAACTGTGCAACTCTCTTAATATTTGCAAATGTCAAAAATCTGCATACAAACATTAACATCAATCGCCACCATCCTAAGAAGACAGACAACAGCAAAGCTAACTTTACATCACAAAATGACAGGCCAAAAGCTAAACAACGCAAACAAAACGTGTTCCATTAAAAATTCGAATCTTAGCTTACAAACCCAGTTTTCATTTCCCTTCAATATCACATTCCAAGCAATCACGAACAATAAAATCGCCGCACCAATCCCAAAAACAAAAAAAAAAAAAAAACAAGTCTTTCTCATTAAAAACACATAAAGAACACATCCCGAGTCCCCAAAATTGAAAGGATCATCAAAACTGAAGATGGGGTCTTTCCAGGAAATCAGGAATGACCCACCTCATTTCGAGCACCAAAAAAACAACCCAATAGGCAAAATTCAACAAATAAACAGAACCCAGCAGCTGAAAGCAAACGGACCTCGACATGGCAGCGGCGACGAGGTAGAACCTGGGCGAAGGTATGAAGAGGCTAACGTGCGCAGGACGTGAAGAATAGGACTTGAAACTGCCGTGACTTCAAGCATTTTCTCATGGATTCCCTCTCTCTCTCTCTCTCTCTCGCTTTTTTTTTTTTTTTTCTCTATTGGTGGGGGTTTTTCGCTGTTGTCGTTTTGGGGTTTAGTCGATCGTCGTTTCTGGAGGCGTGCTGCCGGTTGAAAGACAAGGAAGAAGAAGGAAGGAAAGGCAGCTTCACCTTAACCTTAAGCCGAACGACGGCGCAAGAAAAGTGGAGACACCGCAAGCTTCAATTCAAAGAAAGAGAGAAGGCAATGGAGGCTTTAGGCTATTTGGGCCTGCGAGCGAGGCGAGTCATCGCTCATTAATACTCTTAGGACAAACTGGGCCAACAACAACACGTCGTTGGTTGTCTATGCCGGTGGTGCCCGGCTTCTTTCTTGGTGCTTGGTCCTCGTGGGCTTCACGCATTGCCTTTTGCTTGTTTGGTTTTTATTCTGTCCACGTCATCAACAATTTTTTGCCTCAGGAGACATTATTTAGGGAAAAAAATAATGGGTATACCTCTTTTGACATACAATTCGGTTATATTGTAATGAAGACTGTGTTTTTTACAATGAGAATCGTATTTTTTGTAATAAAAACTTACACTTTATTTTTTTTATTGCAAAAAATGTGTATGCTATTACAAAAAATATGTGTGTTGTTGCGGTATGACCAAATCATATGATAAATTTGTATACTCATGCAACAGTGCCCCATTATTTATTATTGTAATTAAGAGTTTGTAGAGGTTATTTGTTGAATGTAGTTATTATTGATTGTTGTTATTAATTGTTAGTTGTTGATTTTAATTTTCATTTACTGATTAGTAATAAAATTAATGAAATATTTAGTTAGTTTTATAATTATTATTATTACTGGAAGATAAAATGTTTAATTTAAATATCTAATTTATTTAAATATATCATAGTAAAAAATTTATTTTAATATTTTATAATTTTATATTTCTAGAATAATACTTTTATAAATAATATTGAGAATTTTTTCACTTAATTTTTGACTTTTTAAAAAAATATTAATTTTTACTAAATGGTAAAAAATATAATGTTTGAGATTTTTTTATAAGTGTCAATATTAAAAAAAATTGAAGTGAAAAAAATATTATTTAAGAATCATTAAAAAAAGAAAATATTGTATTTATACAAATATTAATAAAATAGATAAGTATATCTAATTTATGTGGTAAATAAAAAATAATAGAATTATATACATATTTTTTAAAGGTAATTCAGTTCATATAAATTATTATTATTAGTAAAAAGTAAAAAATAGTTTAAAAAGTAACAAAAAATAATATTGAGCTCCTTTTGAATCATCTGCTACTAGAGATCAAAATCAAATAGAAGTATAAAAAATTTACTAAACACTTATTTTTTACAAAAAAAAAAAATAAAATATAAATACACTGCCAAACACTTACTCAATCACTTTTAAATTTCAAACTTCAATTCTCATTAGCAAACTTCAAATTTAGTGCTACCGGACTAGGTAGTGGTTACTCAACGTCAATTTTTGAAACACATCTAGACGTCGTTGCATCATATTAATCTGTTTATGAATCATTGGCCACAAAGTATATATAAGGTCTATTTGATAATGCTGTTAAAAAAAGTACTATAAATAAAAGTGTTATAAATAAAAGTACTGAGAATAAAAGTGTTGTTACTTAAAGTTGTATAATGTTTGGTAAAAATGATGAAATCACTTTAAAAAAATCAAATTTAATTTTTTTCGTTTGGTAAAATTATTATTAGAACAGTTGTTAACATGCAAAATGACTATTAAAGACATAATTATTTTATTTCACTTTTAAATAATTCACATACATGACAATACTTAATTTAATAATTGAGAGCATGTTGATTTTTGCATTTTAATTTGAATTTTTACTCTAAATATATATTTTTATTTTCTTTGCTAATGAGTTGAAAAAAAAAATTATAGAGATATAGGATTCTTTTAAGAAGGGAATTGTGGTTATGTAAAGCATATCTTGAAATTATGAAAATATCTTCTATTCTTAAAGTTCTACGCTAAATAAAAATTTGCAGCAACAACGGATTTTCCCCCTTTATATAGTTGCAATCTTAGAAAATCTTGTGGAATGTGAGAGTTATTTTTATCCACTTAATAAAGAAAAAGTGTGGTGCAGTCATTAAATTGTAGAAAATCATCTCTTTAGTGCTTTTTCAAAACCATGATTTGGATGATATCAGCGGCTACAAAACGTGGTTTAAAATTAATAACCAAACATTTGAAAAATTAATTTTAAATTTCAAACACAGTTTCCATACCTCAACGTAGGTTCAACCACACTACCAAACATATCTATAAAGTTTCAAGGCAAAATCATGAGTTTCAATATGAGAGTCTCATATTAAATTATTTCAACTCTTAAAAAAAAATAATGCATATAAAAAATAATGCATATATTTTCTTGTTCTAGTTCTAGATGTTAAAAATTTGTATTTTGCAGTCAAAATTTATACTTTGCAGTCAAAATTTATATTTTGCAGTCAAAATTTATATTTTTCTCATATTTTTGTAAGATATAGTTAAAAGCAGAAGTGATCTTTGACATATAAAATAGGTTATATTTTATTGGACACAAGTCACATTTTGAGATGACTTTATTGATACGTGTCGTGCCTTGGTATTACTCACATAATTTTAGTGTTGTGTTGCATCCTGCTTTAATACTTGGATAATGAGTCACTCACAACCTATAAGTCTAAACACGTTGACTTCCTGTTGTGTCGTGATTGTATCTTGGGCTAATTTTTTGTCTCTAACTCATATTGTGCCAATTATTGTATTTATATAATGTCACGTTAGTTTATATTGTTTGTTATAAATATAACGATTTTTTTCTATATTATAAAAAAAAAAATAAGTTGATACCAAATAAAGAGACAAAGATACAATTTAAAAAAAAGACTAAAAACTCAATTTTTTATTGGTAAATTTTAGATTTTAAAAAATTTTAAAATATGGAATTTTTGGATCTAATAAAAAAATAACCTTTTTTCAAATAAAATTTATTTAACAAAATTCAAATTTGATTTGAAATTATTAAATTTGTGTTTGCTTCAGGGACAAAGCCAAAAAAAAATTTTAGTGGAGGCAATTTTATATGTATACTTATAATAATAAAATTATTTATACGACAAAAAATAAATAAATATATTAAAAATAAGTAAAAATATTAATTATTAATTAACTATTTTGAGTAGAAAAAATAAAAAAAATATTAATTATTTTGAGTACAAAAAATTATAATTATATCATTTGAGTTTAAATGTTTTTAAACTATTTTTTTATTTTTGATATGTAATTAAATGTATTTTTTTGTATAAGTTATAATTCAATCATTTAATCATTTATTTCTCATGTGATTGCATAATTAAATTTTTATCATATTTATTGTTGAAACAATAATTTTTTTGTGTAACTCTTGTAACTTACAAAAATAAGATCAATTTTATAAATAAATACTTGTCCAAATATACAATGTGGTTGTAGATACTTTTTCTTTTTTAATGTTTGTTGGTAATAATTTATTTCATTAAAAGATTAAATATTTCTAAAAAAATTATACAAAAATAAGAAAAATTTATTCAAATACTCTTGAGAGTAAATAAAATGAAATGAAATTAAAAAGAGAACTTAGTATATGAGATTTTCACATTTAATAAAAATCTTTTAATTGTAAACTGTGAAACTCAACAAGAATAAAAAAATGCATTTGAAAGGAAACAAAAAAGTAATTCTCATAAAAAAAGAATCGGATAAAAGAAATTTTACCCAAAAAGAAGGAAGCATTTGACCAAAAAATAATATAGAAACATAACCCTACTAAATTTAAGTCTTGAAACTCTCGAACTTGGGCAAGGACAGAGAGTCTAACCAGCGTATTGTGCTGTTTCTTAGTGAAAAGTATTAATAAAATTCAAAGAGTAAAGGGGGATTCCCCATTGCCCCAATATAGTTTCGTCTTTGGTTTGCTTACTTTAAAATATTTTTTATAATAAATATGATTATTAATTATGTGTCTAGTAGTATAATTATTTGACTTTTAACATGAGGTTTAGTTTTAAGATTCTAACTACACAATAATATATATTTTTGGTCTAAACTACACAATAGTTTTTTGTTTGGTCAACTACACAATAGTTTTTTAAATTACATGAAAAAAATGACTCATGCCTAGGGCCATTATGGGTTGGAGGCTCATGGGTTGGACAAACATAACTTTGTGCGAACCATGGGTTCGAAGCTCCCAGTTCAATGTACGCACAGATGGCAAACCGTTCTTTGCCTGAACCATTTTGCATGTCTAAGGCAAGGTTCACAGAACCGAACCGGTTATTGAACTGGAAAGTTGAGAGATTCAAGGTTCAACCGGTTCGACCAGTAAAACCGCGGTTAAACCGGTAAAACGGTATTTAATATTAAATATATCAAAATTAAATTTTTATATAGCTTATATAATTGTATAAAATGTTATATTATATAAGAATGATAATAAATATTTTAAATAAAATGTATTTTAAGAATTATATTAATATTTATATACATTAAGGATATTACAATTAGTATATTTAACAAAATATAATTTATAAAAATTAATTAAAAAAATTTTAAAGATTAATTTTATATTGAAAATTAATTTTATATTGAAAAATTTTTAATATTTAAAAATATATTTAACAAAATTAACAAAATAGTGATTAAATATTAATTTTATAATTTTAAAGATTAAATTGAAAATTTTAATCAATTGAGGACTAAATTTAAATTTTTAGTTAAAATTAGAGTTTTAATTATAATTTAGATAAAGTTTTGGGTCAAATTATAATTTAAAATTTTTTGATTTAAACTGAACCGGTTCAACCGGTCCGATTTTTTGCCGGTTTTCCCGGTTTTTGACCAGTTTTTCCAATTTTTGACCAGTTTTTTTCAGTCCGGTCCAAATTTCATTTTTAAATTTGAACCGGACCGGATAAGGGACCGGTTCCCAGTTTGTCTGGTTGAACCGGCCGGTCCGGTCTGGTTCTTTCATCCTTGGTCTAAGGACATATATAACTTGGAAATAAACTTCAAAAAATCAGGACACTAACATTTTACTCTCGGAACGTTTTCAATCATCTACATCTTGTGCAAATCACCTTCGCATAATTTGTGTTTTGCAAATCTGTATTCCAATGTCCTTAACCATCGATTATTGTTCGTAATAGTTACCGTGGACAACAAATGTAACGCAAGTGACTTGCAATATTATTGTGATAATAAAGTTATATTGAATGTTATAAAATTACCATCCAATGCGGAAGACTGATGGTAAATCGTGGTGTCGCCAAATAGTTGGTCCGGTTTTAAAGTCCCTTAGCAGCGTCCCCCTAATTTCAACGAGGGACAATCCCTAGTGTAAAAGGCTGATAGAGTTGATTAGGGATTATGTGAGCATCAGGAAAACCCAAAAGGTATCTGGGGACGTGGAAGGAATGGGATAAAATGTCCATGTGGAAAAATTTAGGTTTAAGCTTGTGTTTGCTTACTTTGAAATACTTTTTATAATAAAATACAATTATTAATTATGTGTTTAGTGCCAGAATTCTTGGACTTCTAATTTGAGGTTTAGTGTTCAAATTCTAATTACACATTAGTCTTTTGAATAAAGTAAAAACTAGTGTAATACTAAGAGCGTAAACGAACTAATACGTTCTCTAAAAGTTTGTTGACTTGAATCAATAATAATTCGTTTGAAACTCGATATCAAAGTTCGTTTAATAAACGAACCAAACTTGAGTAATGTTATACTCAACTCGATAAAATTCATAAACATTTTATTTAAGAATCATTTATGATTCGTATAACTAAAAATTTTATTTAGTATATCATTCAAATATATTTAGGAGGATTATTTTGGGTCTTAAAATAACTTTGTTATAAGGATAATGATAAGATTTTGCGCATTTAACACAAATATATACGTCTCTTAATACATTCTATTATATTTATAATTATACATTAAAAATAAATTGTTATTTTTTAATTAGTGAATTTATTTAAAGTAAACAATTTTTTATAATTTAATTCTATTTATAAAAATAATTTTTACAATTTTAATTGTTTATTAATACTACAAAATTAAATGATATATTAATAAAATACTTAAAACTTTACATGATAAAAAACAGACTTGATTTGATTTGGCTTGTTAAAAATACCCAGGCGCTGTCTTCCATCGTGGGGAAAGAGAAAGGAATTACCATTTACCACAAAATGAACGCACGTGAACAAGGTGCTCGGGTGATCTTGTACAGATATAATATAATAATAATATTGTATTGATATATTTTTATTATTTTTATTTTGTAAATTTAAATTTTAAATTTTAGAATTGAAGAGTATAAGGTAACACTAATTATATTTAAAATTAAATTTCTCAATATATATATATATATATATATATATATATATAAATGCCCACATGCACGGAGAAAATATGGAATGCTGATGTGTTTGCGTGATTGGAAGGTCATCAGGCTCATACAAGTTGCTTATCTGGACGATAAGTATGAAGAAATGACCAACCGAATCCCAATTCTTCCAATAACTCCTCTGTCATCTTCTCCTTGTTGATCCACACTCCATTAGCATCACAGGGGAACGATGTCAGCTTGGGGCATTCATTTATTTCTAAATAAATCAAGTCCGGGAATTCATCCTGTACTCTTCTCCAATCCATACGAAATTTTGGCAAGTCTATGAGACGTAGTATCTTTACATTCCACTGGTCCTCTTTTGGCAGGTCATGTAGATTCCCCCCTCTGATGTAGAGCTTCTGGAGGCTCTCCAATGACTTCGGCAAGTCACTTGCTCTGGCCTTAGGAAAATTCCTGAGATCCAGTTTCCGCAAACCCATGGGAAGTTTGGGGATTTCTGGAAACCTCTCCTCTTCTCTCCATGTCAGAGGCCCGTCAAAGTTCCACAGAATTGTAAGTTTTCGAAGAGACGTAATATGGCACAATCCTTCGAAGTCTTCAGCTTCAAGGAAATTTTCTGCAGATACAACAATGCTCAATTTCCTTAACTTCTTCAACCGTGCTAAATCATCAAGAGTGGCAAAATAACGGCCTTGATAGCCAGGAATTACAAATCCCTTCAGAACTTGGAGTTGTGCGAGTTGCTCTATCAACTTGGGTAACAAATTCCAACGGCCTTGCTCATTGAGCTCCAAGTGTGTTAACCTTCGCAATGACATTAAACTCTTTGGTAGTTCATATAATTCTTTCCAGTCCCTGAGAGTCAAAATCCTCAAGTTTTCTAGCTTCCCAATGCCCCGTAGGAAATCAGAAGATGTTGCTAATCCTTGGAGGCCAGCAAATCCTGCGAGGCCAAGAAATCTTAAATGCTTCATACTTTTTAACCACTTCAAGGATTTTCTGCCTCTTAGTTCAAATACTCGCTCAAAAGGTTTATCCCACACTTCCAGAAAAAGAACACTAACATTCCTAATTTTCTGGAACCATTTCCCACTGATGTCAACAATGCGTTTATTTACATTGAACAGGGTTTTTAGTTTCTCCGGATGCAGCCTAGCCCCTTCAATCAGCTGTTGTTGAGAAGAACCATCTGGAGTTTCCATTAAGCACGCCCTATGGCACAATCCAAATTCTGATGTGGGATTCCATTCGAAATCAAAATCAAAGAAATTAGCACGCTCTGCAAAATATGCGACTGCATAACGAATAATAGGAGGCATTCGAAGCCCAACCAATTTCCCATTCTCGGTAACCGGCTCGACGAACTTAAACTCCACGAATTGCTTCACAATCTTATTAGCAATTTCCTCGACAATTTTGTCAGCGTTTATTTCAGGGTCTATCAGGCTTTCTCCAATCCACCAGTACATCAGCAGTGTCTTATCCACAATAGAACCCTCCGGAAAAGCAGAGAAGCAGAACAAGCACTGTTGCAGTCTCTGATTAAGACTCTTATAATTCTTCTCAAAATTTTGCAAAGCTAAGCAACCTTGATACTCTTGATAAGTAGGCATTTTAACCAAATGGTTTAATAAATCGGAGACATTTTGCACTCTTAAAATTCCTGTACTAGGAATTTCGGACTTCAGCTTTGAGACAATCTCAGCAACCCCTTGAACGCTGGCGTTAACTTTGTCAGCAGGGAAGATAGCGTTGCCACCAGGGGCCAAAAGTATGTCCCTGCAAACGGACTGCAACATGTAGGCTCGGTATTCAAGCGACTTGAACAACACCCTGACATCTTCCGTTACATAGCTTACCTTGCTAAAGCCTTGAGTGACCTCGACAAGATCATTCTCCAGCTTCTTCAATCGACTTCGCAGCCGCTCAAGACTTTCATGATCCAACTCACTGCTTCCCTCGTTGCTAATTTCACTTGTGGCAGTGCTAGTAGTGGCGGAGGTGCCCGGCAGAGACACAGTTTGTGGTAGCCATATAATGTGTTGGGCCTCTTTTCCATGGTTGGCGCCAGAAGAAACAGAGAGGGAAATGATATGTCGAATGGTCCGAACATCATCATCATTCAATGTGAACATGTTTGTGAAAAAATCGAAACTATGGGATGTTGGGAATGAAGCACAAGATGTGGAAGAGATTTGAAGCCTTTTATGCGACAACATTGAGTGATTCAACTCCAACCCCATAAAATGGTGTTATGATCCGTTAATTATATTGTTCAACATGGTCAAGAAACCTTTTTTCTCCTCTGGCCCCTAGCTTTTTCGAATTATTAAAGGAGAAAGGCAAAAATCATAAATTGGTACATACTGTTTAGACTAATATTTAATTATAAAGATAATATTTTTTTTGTAAAATTAGTTTTCAATATTTTTGTTTTAAAATAATTTAATACGTTTGTATTATTTGACTATTTAATTTATTAAGGAGTCTATCATCTACCCGTCATATTATTAGACCACCTCTTAGTAGGATGCAATATTATTAAAAATATGATGTTGTAACATTTATTTATTTATTTCATTTTTTTTCAAAAATAGGAAAAAATGAAAAAATTAGGAAAAACTGTTACGCTACCATATTTTTAATTATATGAAATCCTATTAAGAAGTGATTTGATGGCACAACTAGTAGATAGTGTACTCTTTAATAAATTAAATAATCAAATAATAGAAAAGTACTGAATTATTTTATAGTAAAAACGTTAGGGACTAATTTTACACAATGAAAACGTTATATCTATAATTAGATATTAACTCAAACGTTAAATACCAATTTAAAATTTTAGCTAAGGAAAAAATGTTCATTGGCATACTACAGAGTTGTCATATAATGTTTATATTGTAATAATTAATATTTTTTTGTTTAACTGTAATGATAAAATATTAAATAAAAAATATCTCTATTCTTTTGATTCATATTTTTTTTATTATAATTTCATAAAATATATTAATTATTATAATTATTATAATATGATCATTGTATAACACATTTTTCTATGCCTATGTAATGGTTCCCATTATTAAAGTTCTATGGTAACATAGCCGTAATATACCAAAGACAAGACGCATTTTGTGAGAGAGACAGTGATTTTTGGCAATAATTCTCTATATGATTATATTTTATATAATATTAAAATGTAATACAGTCCACTTGGTTAATATGACAATTTATTTATTTTTTTAAATTCAATCATACAATAATTAATATTATTTTATTTGGTTCACAACTAATATTATATTAATTTTTCTTTAACTTTATCTAAAAAAAATTTTAGGTACTATTTTTCTTTTGGCAGAAGGGCAATTCCCTTTTATATGGCTAAGCAACACCCTATTTCCATATTCCTTTTTTAAGTCCCATTACTTGTCATACAAAAGTTTTTCAGAAAGTATTGAGATAGTAATAATTAATATTTTTTATGCAACCGTAATAAAAAATATAAATTAAAAAAATATTAATATTTTTTCGTTTCATATTTTATTATTGTAATTACATAAAATATACTAATTATTACAATCTAAATACTATCTAAATAACTTTATATATGACCATAAATATTTTTCCTTTTTTTTTTTTCACCTCACTCGTACTTAAAAGTTAAGTGATAAACTTTTTCTTTGTTTTTAATTTTTAAATAACCCAAAACTAAAAATTTCCTTACTTTAGCATATTCCTTTCTTCACCTTATTTCTACTAGAAAGAAAAGTGATACAATTCTTTGTAGGGGAATGTTAATGAACAGGCAATCTTGGAGACAAGAATAGGCAATCTTGGAGACACTTCTACGCAAGAATATTCTTTTCTTTTTTTCTTTGTAAATGTAACTCAATTATTAATTACAGTAAAATAAAATAGATAAAAGTTGGATCGTGTTGGTGCTCGTGCCGTCCTTCCTTCCCATTCCAAATAAAATAGTTAAATTAAAATAAGAAAAAAAGGGAGACCAAGAGAATCTAATCTCACAAGTAAAGTAAAAGTGACAATAACAGCTCATGGCTTTTATGATCAAACTCACTGGTGCTCTCGCATTGCTAATTTCGCTTGTGGCAGTGCTATTATTGGTGATGGCGCCGGCCACGGATTCAAAAATTTTTGTCAGGGAGCAAAACTTACATATATATGAAAAAAAAAAATAGCAAAAGAGAGTGAATATAAAATTTAGAGAGGCAAAATTATATTTTCAGAGTCAGCAATGGATTGAAATTAGAACAAATTATACCTAAATATACTTAGATTATTTTTTTCAAGGAAGACAGTTGCCGCCCTCAACAATGAATGGATCAACCTTTGCGGCCAAGGACACAGCATGTAGTGGACTTGTAATGTGTTGGGCATTTTTTCCATGGTGGGCACCCGAGGAAGCAGACAGGTAAATGATATGTAGAATGGTGCACACATCCTCACCGTCCAATCCATTCATTGTGAACATAGTAGTGAAAAAGATTGAGCTTACGGGGAGATGGGAATTGCGCACAGCATGCAAATTATATGGGGAGAGATTGGAAACCCCGTAAAAAGTGGCTTGGTAAGATATTGTTATGAGAAAGATTTGAGGAATTGTGAGAGAAATTGTGATTTTAAGTACGAAGATTCTTTTAGTGGGAAGTGCATAGCAATCAACAAGAAATAATAGTTATTAGTGTGAACTGATGAACTGATTATTTAAAATAATTAGATCATTTATGTAATATAAAATAAGATATTAGCTTTTAATTCTCATTTTTTCTAAATTTTTATTTTCTTAATCATAATGTAAATTGTAAACGGAAAAAAAAAAAAAAAAAGCAACAGTCAGTGTGATATGATAGCATTTCCTTTCTTCTTTTTCTTTTCCTTTTTGGAAAAGCAAACGCAATTATATTATATGATAGGAACTTCCTTTGTCCTATTTCTTTTCAATTTCTTTCCTTTTTTGGGTGGGGGTTGGTCATTGCCGGCTACGAAGCACTTTAATCAAATGTTGTGATCAACGGCCATGTAGGATAACAAACAGAGAATCAGTGGGCATTTGAAAGAGAATCAGAGAATAACAAACATAAGTGAGGGTATTGCGGAAAAAATAAAAAAAAAGCAGGCTCAAAATAAAATGGAAAATTTTATTTATAACAGATTTTTTTTTTTTAACTTTACAATAATGATTTTAAAATAATAATAAAATAATATAAACTGTCAAATAATTTAATTGATAAAAAAACAATGCTCCTACTTGTTATTATTTTTCACTGTTTCGTTACACATTTTATGCAACTTATTGCACATCTTATATTTTTTTTAAATAAAAAAATCACCCAATATGCTTCCACCTATATTTTCTCGTAAGATTTAATAATAAATCTCTATCGTCATAAAATATAATTTTAAGATTTTGAAACTTAATAAATTTATATAATAAAATGAATCACCAAGAGTCATAGTCATCGTCACATTGGAAAGACTGGAGTTACACCTTAACCTTATAACCGATTTTTCTTTCTTAACCTTTACTGTAATTATACGCTTTAAAATGAGTTTTCGAGTGTCTAAAAAGATAGATGACCAACTATATATACACAAACCTTAGTGTTTTAATTTAGGTATTTGGTCACATTAACGATTTATTCCTTAAAAGTCATTTTCTTTGGGAACACTCTAAATAAATTAATTATAGTAATTACTTTGCCCTTTACTTAAATCAATACCTGTTTGAGTTATTTGTTGGATATTACTGTTGCTGATTACTGTTACTAATTACTGATTGTTGATAAAACTAATGAAATATTTGATTAATTTCGTACTTATTATTACTGTTGAATAATGAAATGTCTAATTTAGAAATCTAATTTATATAAATATATTATATTGAAAATTTTATTTTTACTTTTATATTTTTTTTATTTTTAGAATAATATTCTGTAAATAATATTGAGAATTTTTTCACTTAATTTTTAACTTTTTTAAAAATATTAATTTTTATTATATGGTAAAAATATAATATTTTAGATTTTTTTATCAATGTCAATATTAAAGAAAATTGAAGTATAAAATATTATTTAAGAATAGTTATAAAAAGACAATATTGTGTTTATACAAATATTTATAAAATAAATTAATATATCTAATTTATGTGACAAGTAAAAAAAAAAAAATTACATAAATATTCTTTCAAGATAATTTAGTTCATATAAATTATTATTAATATTAAAAAGTAAAAAGTAATATAAAAAAACAAAAAATAATTTTGACTTATTTTTTAATTAGTTACTGTTAGAGAGTCGTACAAAAAAATAAATATAATCAAACAGTAATACAAAAGAATTTACCAAACACTTACCTATTTACTTTTAAAAAATAAAATATAAATATATTTTTTTAAAAATTTACCTAAATACTCTCTTATCAATAAGAAATAAATTGTAATATTTATGACTAGCAAAAGGCCAAAAGTGTGGGCCAGGAATAAAGTTGAAGCCACATGCACGTGTTTATTCAGTCAAATTATTGGATTCCAATTCCCTATCAAAATTGGGCCGCTAACATTGTTTATTGGTGTGTGTGTGTGTCTATATATATATATATTGATGCACTTTCTCAGTTTAAATCAATATAGCAGTAATTGAGAATCATCATTTAAATAAGCCTTGGTACGCTTAATTACCGCATTAAAAAAAGGCATAACTATTGTTTTAATCCATAACTGTTAGCTTATGGAAAATGCATAATTCATTTTAGGTGGACGCCAATGAATAGCAACTCGTTACACATCTTTTTCTTTTGTTGCTTTGGCGCGGGTGGGCATCGGCGTGGATGGAACAGACAGCTTTGATTGAAGCACTTTAATCAATGAATAGCATTTTCCATTTTCTTTTCGGCCTACTTTTTTGGCTCGAAATATATGTTAGAATGTATAGGTAGTAATGAGGTAAACATGAGGTAATTTAGTTCATTAAATTATAAAAAATATATTCAATTAAAAAATAAATAAATTATTAAAATTTGTTAAATTAATTGTATACCTTCTGTATACTTCTGTAAATATGTTTACATAATCAAACTCTTTTAGATTCACCTTGTCACTGATTCGTCACTGTAAGAGTCCAACAATTTGATTAAAGTGCTTCAAACCAACGATTGAGAATGAAATTCGAGTGAGACGCACTATCTCAACAAACAGCACAAGGTTCTCATATTCGTGTGCTCTGTAAAGAGACAAATGTGCATAATTTCATTTTTATTTTTAAAAGATGTTTTTATGACTCAAATAATCTTACCAAACATAGTACATACTAAACAAGATTTTTGATGTGTTTAAAAGGAATCTTAAATGATTTTTCAGTGAGATTTTTAAATGAATTGTTTACAAATTTAAATAAGTCGAGTGTGCTCCTATTTAAGCCTTGATTTATTTATTAAAGAGTTTTGATATCGAGTATAGAGCGAGCTTTTATTGAATCAAGCTATCTAATTTTTAGCAAAAGCATCATTTTCTTCACACCCTAGCTTGAAGAAGACGAAGTAGGTAATTAACTGGGTGATTGATGTGTGTTAGAGAGATAGGGGAAGTGCAGAAGAAAGGACAAATATTTGTAAATGCAAATTAATTTGGTATTTAAAGCCTCTGTTTAGAAGGGGACTGGGCGACAAGCTATAGCCATTTTTTACTTTGTTTTTCCCTTCCTTCTGGCCAACTGTTTTTTCTTATTGCCAAAAATGTTTCCTCTTTTCTTCTTGTTTCACTTCTTCTCCTTCGTTCTCTCGTTCTTCTTGGAGCTGCCTTTGGAGTTGGAGGATGTATTGATTTTCCAATTTATCACAGATGACTTTAATTTCTTTTTCTTCTCCTTCTTAGTTTTACATATATATATATATATATATATATAGAAGTTCAGCGTATTTGTCTTTCAAATGAGAGGGATCTCCTACAAAATGTAAAGAGATAATTAGAATCAGTGTAGACACTGAATCCGGAATTGGGGTTCAAGCACTCAACTTCTTACATCTAAGATTAGATAGAAATTCAGCTTTTTTGTTTTTCAAATGAGAGGGATCTCCTACAAGGGATCTCCTACAAAATGTAAAGATATAGTTAGAATCAGTGTAGACACTGAATCCGAAATTGGGTTTCTATGTTCCATTCATAGATAGAATTGACACTATACTTAGTCTGGGTATTTAACTGTTTAGATTTATTGTACACTCCTGTCAGACTTGGTCTTCCAACCACGTCATCTAAAACCATCCAAGTTTTGGATGAATTAGACACCTCATCTGTTTCTATATCAGAAATAGATGATCCCCAAATCAATAAACTCATTTGGACCCCATATATAGTTCTTATGTCTAGGGCTCCAGATCTTGACACACTTCTATTCTTGCAGTCCTTAGGGATGCTAGACATACCCAATTTCAAGATTTTCTTCTTGGAACGGTTAAATCTACTTTAAATGCTGAACCAATCTCTTTTGATTGTTATCCTGACTTGACTATTTCTCTTAATGATAAACACATTTTAAAAGCTGCAGTTTTGCAAATCAAAACTCATAATTATCATATATTTCCTGATTCCATTCCAGTTGCATTAATGTTTCGTATACATTATAGACTTATGGCATCTACATTCACTCCCATTAAACATTTGCAGAAGTTTGTTAAAGGAGAAACTCTTCTGATACAAACAGATCTCATAAGGTTTAATGTTCAGATTCCTAAACCCATTCAGTGGAAAGATATCACTTTTCCAACAGAATGGACTTTGCAAGGAGCTGCCCCACCGGCAGATTTACCTCCTCCTGACATAAACCCGGACTTAGTCCAGATTAAATAATTTAGTGATGATAAAGTCACTTTAAAATTTGATAGAATTTCTAGGTCTGTCAGTTCTAGGTTTTCTTATGATTCTATTTCTACAATAAACATAGGTAATGTTTTACAGATTCCTTCTGTCATAAATATTCCTGTCACTAAACCTAGGCACTCTACTTCAGATTTGCCTAATCGACGTTTTAAACATGCTAGTTATTCTACTAGTATACCCCACTCTGTTTATGAATATGGTGAGCCTTCTCAACCCATAGAACCGGTTGTCCAGGATAGTCCTCCTTCTCAACCAACCTCTCCAACATATTCTGCTATCACAGAAAATGTTTTAAACGTTCTTGAAAAAGATTTTGTTTTGGATAAAACCTTTTTAAAAAAGGATTTTTATTCTGACAAAAACAAACCAATATATGTACAGTTTGAAGGATGAAAGATGAAGGACATTCATTGATTAGACTAGAACTCTCCTTATTCCTTTCTGTTGTATTAAGTAACATAACATGGTAAACTAAACTCAATTACTAAGTAGAATTACAAGGACCCGCAAATGGTGGTGTTACGTGGATTACTTGAATTAGAAGACATTTAAAAAAAAAAAAAGTAAGAGATTTCTAATTTGATTTATCTTTTTTGATGAGCATACATTACTCATAATCTATATTACATAATAAGTAAGATTATTTAAAATGAAAAATAAAAAAATAAATTTATATAATATAAAATAATAAGTAAGTTAAAGTTAAAAAAAATAAAATTAATAAGTATTCTCACTTTTGTTGATAGCGGAAGAAGTTTATTATCTTATAGTTCATTAAATTCGGAAGAAAGGCGGTGTAGTATTTCTGAGAAAATGTCCACTGGCGAAGATAGGGGTATTCCTCATCCTGCTAGAGAACCATCAGACGAGCTAGTTAGAAATGCCGAACCACCACACAGAACTAAACAGAGAAATAAATTTCGTGTGAAAATAGCAAGGTGGAAGTGGAAGTCTGAAGACATTTTTAAAGGCCGCAGAAGCTACTATCTGATGATCAATTTGCAGCTGGGTATAAGGTAAGTGGATATAGGAACCTCAAAGTTTGCTCCTCCTGTCATCTCCTTCCTCGTCCCTTAAAAACATATATGTTTCTTTTGGAGATTTATGGATAATTTTAGGGCTATTTTTGGGTATTGTTTGGATTTTTTTGTTTATTTTTCTTAAGAAAACAAAAAATATGCTTGAGCAAGTGTTTTGTGCTTTTGTTTTTCTCTTAGAAACCAAAAACATTCATGAAAGAAAAATACAAATTTGCAAAACATACTTTCATGTTTTCCACCACTCATGGAAAAAATTAAAAAAAAAACAAAAGAAAGGACTTCGTCTTGATACTTTTGCGTCAGATTTGTGTACAGTTTCGTTTGACATTAACGCAGCTATTTGCTATGTTTAAAAAAGGCCTCTTCTCTCCTAGCCGTGCTGCCGTCCTGCTCCGTCCCTCTCCATCATCGCTGCCACTTCCGTTGTCTTCTCCGCCCTCCTACCTTTAAGCCGTTATAGCATCTTTCCTCCAGGTAAACCACTGATTTTGTAGTTATTATTATTATTATTATTATTTTGCAACACCCCTCTTTCGTCCTCTTCCTCCTCCCTCTCTTCTCGCTGACGGCCAACTGTCACCGCTACTCCCCACGCACCGCCGCCCCTTCTTCAAAGTGATCTTTCTTCCTCCTCTTTGTCTGTTTCTTCTCCAAAAAACCTACAACCTTGCAAATTCTAAGTCTGGTAGTTCGAAACTGTAGTCACTTCTCAAGTCTCTAGTGGTTCCAGAGGTGGCAATAGTGGGGAAGGAGGAGCATTCTGTAAAAGGTTGTTCTTTTTCGTAATGGAAATCACCAATGAGTCTCAATATTAGGAGCGGGACTGGAATTTCTTCATTAAAAGTGATCTACTTCAGTAAGGCAAATTTGAAATCTTAGGATAAGAAATTACTTGTCATTGTTGTTAATGTTACAACTTGAATTAGAATTGGAAGAAGAATATGAGGAAGGAAGGACGAAAAATAATTCTAGAGAAGAGAGAGCTGCTCTTGTGGTTGTTGTTGTTGTGTAAGGGTTGGGAGAGGCAGAACTGGATTGTTGTTGGGACTATGATCAAGGGGCAGATCCAAAAATTAGTTTGAGTGGGGCAAATTTTGTATGCTTAAAGATTATATGTATGTGTGTGTGTCTATATTTATATGTATGCTGTAATTTTATTTTTTATAAAAGAGTAAAACAATTACTCTAATTTATATGCTTAAACCTTTCATCAAAAGAAAATTCCTTTTTTTTTTGGCTAATTAAACCTTTTTACTTTCACAATTAGTATCATACTTTGTCTAAAACAGAGAATTTATTCGTTGATTAAGGAAAATTTGCCAATTTCTGAAGGTTTGTGGGGGCAACAAAAGATTTTCAGTGCCGACATGACTTGAAATTTTAATACATGACATATAAAACTTTGATCTCAGTGGGGGCAGTTGCTCCCACAAGTCATCACATGCATCCGTCCCTCTGTGATGATTGTGGATTTGGGGTAAATTAGACCACATTGAGTAAATGTTCTTCACTTTACTGGGGACTTCAATGGCAGGTATATTTTTCAAGGCCTCTTTTTCTCTGCTCCAAGAAAAGTGCTTCCTTGGAAAAAAAAAAAGCCCTCAAAAACATTTATTTTACTAAATAAAAGACACAAGTTGACAACAGTAAATATAAAAATTCAACAAACAACATAAATTAACATGAAAATAAAAAATAAAAAATTAAAACAAAAAATTGACAGTATTGCCAAACAACTCTTAATTTTTTGTGTTTTATTCTCACATGTACAGCAATGCAAAGGCTCATTCGAATTTGGGCTGCTGCATGTAGAGTGCAAGTGTATCATATATGCTGAAGTTGGGTGTATCTACACATTTTTCCTCAAGTCATCATGCTATTCAATGAACTTTTGAGACTAAATGATCCGTTTGTTTGTTATAAAATAACTTATTTTTGTAAAATATTTGTAGGAGAAAATGTTTGCAGTGAAAAGAATGATTTTTCCTTATCATTTATTTAAAACATATTTTGTATTTTTTTTCTAGAAAATAACATCAATTCTGTAAAAGGAGAAATTTTTTTCCCTGAAAATGTTAAAATTTTTCTCAAATTTTTTTTAAATTTTCCGTTGTAAAATATTTTATGTGAAACAAACGTCATAAAATGAGAAAATTTTTTTCTTGTAAAATATTTTTATGCAAACAAACACACCCTAAATTACAGTTGGTTGGTATTGAATCTGCTGTTATTTATATCAAGAGTTTGAATACACGAACGGGGCCAACAGACACATTACAGATGGGTATGGTCTGTCTCTCGTGTAAAAAATCACTTCTTTTTTGTTTTTTTAAAAAGGTTTATGGTGTGCAATAAAATAGTGGAAATCTATAACAAGTTTATACCATCAAAACAAGTAGTTGTTGAAGATGACATAATGGTAATTTTATATTTACATTGTTGTTGCAGATTTTACAAAACCGGTTGATATATATATATATTGCTGTTACATATCTTGAGGATTGCGGTTACATAGGATTTTGTTCCGGACGAAATCACGGTTGTTATTTTTAAAATTATAACTGAAATTTTTAAAATATAAAAATAAAAATTATATCAAAAATATTAATTTTAATTTCAAAAATAATAATCATAATTTTATTAAGTACAAAACTCAATACACAAATAAACGGGATACTAACATTTATTCATATATATTAAGAAAAGGTGGACCTACCACCAACCTCTCTGTCCCCTTTTTTTCAGCCCATCTATCCACTTTTTCTGTTGTATCATATGATACTTATCAGGTTTTGTCCATAATCAACTGCACGCCAGCTAGACCTCCTTAAAGCATATTTATGATGTCTCCTAGCTAGAGATGTTCGTAAGTTGAATAAGGTGGTTTAAAGAAAACAATTGCAACCAATCCTTTATAATGGTAGTTTAAAAATTTCAAATTGCAATTAATTTTTGAACTGTTGAAATCACCTAAATCGATCAGCAAAATGATGGATCATTTTAGATAATTTAGATTGTTTTTCTAATTCTATAGTTTGTCTGTTGAATTTTTTCTTTTGTTTTTTTTTAAACATTTGTTTAAAGTGAAATCTAAATCCCTTAGTTAAAAAATAAATCAAAAAATTGGAAAATTTAGTAGTTGCAAATTTATTCAAAAATTTAGCTCACAAAAATTGTTTGTGTGCTTATTCTCATAGTATGATATTGAAGATCTTCCTGACACCCCATGGGCTTGGCCTTGGGACACGCCTTCGGCCAACAGCAAATCAACAATGACGATGCAGCAAGCTGAGAGACTATTACTACTTCTTCCCCTTTAGCACAAACAGGACACGTACAAGGAGCACTTTCTTCCCTGCAAAACCGTGAAGGACTGAAGGTTAGCCTAACTCGGTTAGGCTTATGCCTTCTAAAACGACGTCTTTTTAGTATATATATATGTTTGAGGCAGATTAGATCGGTCAACTACGATTTTCAAAACTGCGAAACTGCCACCAATCCGGCCATAGCAGTTTTGAGAAATTTAAAATCGTGAATAATTTTTTTCTTTATAACTTTGACGGATATAGATAAGTTCGGTGTGGTTTGGACGGTTTTTAGCGGATTGAGCAATTTATGAACAGCCCTACTTCTAGTTATTGATATTCTTTTTTCAATATGTATCTTTTGCTATTGAAATATGAATATGGGCTATTTGCATTATCACTTCTTTATCAGAAATTAGATAGTCCTCTACTTTTTCTATTATATCAAGTGATGCTCTTCAGGCTTTGTCAGATAACCAACTGTGTACCAACTTGACTTCTATCTAATGTTTGCTATTTTTACTAATATTTTTTTTAGTATAAGTCATTTATAAGTTTACATCATATAAATTTATTTTTTTACTTTCTATTTTAAGTAAATTTCACTTAATTTGTAGTGTAATATAGTGAATAAAATATACTAACTAAAAAACATGATTTAAATTAAAAATTCTCAATTACTATCAAAAATGAGAGAGATGACTGTTGGGACGAAGAAGCAAATAACACTTAATAAACTTTTAAACATTATATTTCATGCAAAATTTTATATCTTATACTCGAATACTTTGAGATCATTCAAGTTTCTTGTTGACCATAGATAGGATTCTTGATAGTCCTTTTACCATTATTTTTTCTTTGACTTTTTCTTCCTTTTTTGGCATACAATTGGACATCAATATATTTGTGAAAAAATTGCTCCTTTTTTCAACCCCGCAGGTACACTGTTGGCAAGATCACACCCTTGCCTGTGCGTGAAGTTCAAGCTTCTGATTTTGGAGAAGGAGCTACAGTGGAGATGTATTTCCCCGGAGAGGGCTCCCAATTTACACCTCCGCACTATTCAATTGATTTCTATTGGAAAGATTATCGCCCTATGGTATTTAGGTGACTATTGTGCTATAGTTTGCGCCACTTTAGAAAGTTATCTAAATTACAAGCAGCATGAAACTTAATCGTTTGGCATTACAAGCAGCATGCACCTTCAACTTTTTTATGAGTTCCCACTTGATTGGATTGCTGTTTGTTTTAGCGTTGTTACTCCAAATGCCTCCCCCAATGCATACATACCTTTTCCTACATAATTATGGGATAACACAGCGCCCGGGAGAGAGGGGGGGGGGGGGGGGAGCACACCTTTTCTTGCCTAGCTAGTTTCAAGAGTAGTAGTATTGTGACTCCTCCTTTGCATTTTGTGGATGGCGAATGTCAAATAATGACCATTAACCTCAAACTTTACTAAAAGTTTAAGGTAGAAGTAAGAGAAGCTTATATTTATTACAAATTATATTATAAATTTATTTATTATTTTTTTTTATCAATATATGATATTATGTATTTTAACACGCCTTTTTAACACTGAGCTAAATTAACGAGTGCAAACCAAAGGAGTAAACCAAACTTTGATACTATATCAAATAATGACCATCAGTCTCACATCTTACCAAAAACTCAAGCTACAAGTAAGAGAAACTCATGGTCAATATAAGATATGTTATAAACTTGTATCTTATCAAATGAGATTTATACAACCCTTTTAGATCTTTAGATCGTAGATGTAGGTTTTTACTACTAAATCACATATTTCTTTGTGTCCTTCATCTTCTCTTTCTTATTTTCTCACATAATTTCCTTTTATTCAAATATGGTGTCAGAGCTTCATACTATGAGACCCTCACTTACCGATGAATCGTTACAAGTACCATGACAAAACCTTTTCGTTTTTATGCTTTTGTAGTATTTTTTTATTTGATATCTTCTTCTTGGGATCTATTTCAACTTTTTAGACCTATGCCTAAATATCTTATAGACTACGTTTGTTTCTTCACGCGAGATTGCGTTTGTTGACTCTTTTATGTTTTTGCAAAATGATGTTACACTTTGATTCATGTTCATATTGAAGGAGAGTGTTAGAGAATTATGCAATTATGAAGATCTGAATATAACCAAGTCAAGACACTAGAATCAATCAATTATGAAAATTTATGTATTTGGATCAATTTATAATTTTAGTAATCAATCAACATCAATCTTGTATACTAATATTATTGCAATATAATTGTTGCCTTATATGCAAGACAATCTCCACTATATATATTGGAGTTCATGTATTAAGTGAAATACAACAAGGTTTTTATGACCGAACCATTTATCTCTTTGTGTTTTTTGTTCTTCTCTTTCTTACCTACTCATATAGTTTCTTCTTTCTTTTTAACAATCTTAAACAGTCTTTCCTGCATTCTTCTATTAGCTTTTGTTGAAAAAAAAACCTACTTTTACGATCTTCAAGTTTTTTATTTTACTTTTTTTTAGAGTAATACTAGATAATTTCGCTTAAGTATCTTCAAAGTAATGAGAAAGTAATATGAATTATTTAATAATTGAATTGAAAAAAAAATAAAAAATAAAAATAGATAGACTCTGATATGTCATTGATAAGATGACGTTATTACTTTGAAATTACTTAAATGAAACTACTGAGTTTTTTTTTTTTAATAGGTTTTTGCTTGCTCAAGTCGAACTTATATATTTATGTTGCGACAAATTTGAATGATTTCATTCTTTTCCATTGTTGAATATAATAGGCTGTAATATCTATGAGGCAAGTTTTTTGAATGGGAGTGTGAGGCTGTTGCTTTCAAATGATTATAATGTTTTTGTACAAGTAATTTTCCCATTCCATATGGGTACTCATTTTTTGAATCACATATATTATCCTTTGGCGTTGTTATATGCATTGCAATAGTTTTAACGTAAATTCTTTGGGAGTTTTGATAACTTTTTCAATTTGGGGAGCCATAATGTCAGGAACCTAAGGGAGATGTTCAAGTTTGATGCAGCAGAGTACATGGTGTCAATTTGTGCGGATAACGGTCTGAGGGAACTTTCTACTCCAGAGAAAAGCGGCAGTATCTTCTATCTTTCTCATGATGATAGATTTGTAATCAAGACATTAAAGAAATCTGAACTTAAGGTTTGAACTAAAAAAGCTCTCTCTCTGATACTACCTGATCAATCTCAGCTTAAAAGCTTGTTTGTTTGCCAACTTCAACGTAGCACACAAACATATCGGCGTTATGTCAAAGAAAAAAAAAAACATATCGGCGTGAGTGGGGACAGATCCTGAATTTTTTTTGTCTGATTTTTTGTCCCAATTACAATGAGTTTTCGATTTTTTATAATCCTAGTAATATTTTTTACAATAAAAAACAATGAGATGTATTTCTTTTTTAGTTGTAAAACATATCACTGTGATTGTAAAAAATAAAATAGTTGTTGTGATTCAGGCAAAACACCGGGCAAAAAAATTTGAGATCCCTAATTTTTTTTCTGAATATATATGTAACAGACTCAAGACTAAGATTCTTTTCCTACACAAGGAAAAACAACTCCTAAATAATGAAACCCAAACCAACAAGGAAAAGAAATATTTGTCAAATCCCACCCTATGTTTTTTGTTTTTCTCTTTGTTGATCAAATCCTACTCTGCCTTCTTATTATTATTATTATTTTCTTCTTCTGATTGATCAAATCCTACTCTACTTGGTAACACCTTCATTTTCCTTTCACTTGTTGCAAGGAAGGTGACAATGTATACATTCTTTTTTCTCTTGTGCAGTCCCTTCTCAAGATGCTGCCCAACTATTATCATCACGTAAGGGAGCATGAAAACACTCTCATAACGAAATTTTATGGGCTTCATCAAATAACGTTAGAAGGTGGAATAAAGGTATGTACGTCTGTCAAATGGCCATAAAATACTTTGTAGAGAAAATATTTGTGCGCCGATTTTTAATTAGTATTTTGATTGGTATTCATAATAAAACGAGACTGATAGTTTTTACAATAAAATTGATAACATCTACAATAAAAAAATAATAACTATTATTTTTTATTATAAAAATTATCAATCTTGTTATAATACTATTAGTTTTATTGTATTCAGGATACTAATTAGAATATAAAAAAATTAAAACATGGATTGGTGCTCTACTTTTTATGTACATGTCACTCATACTGTTTAGAGTTTTTGTTTCTCTTTTTGCTTATAGGTACGATTTGCGGTGATGGGGAATATGTTTTACACAGAACTAAGAATTCACCGTCGCTATGACCTGAAGGGGTCTTCTCTGGGAAGATATAAAGAAAAAGTTAGAACTAAAACCACACTAATTGACCTTGATCTAGCACACGAATTCCACATGGATAGATTGTTACGAGAGCATTTTTTCAAGTAAGTTATTTTTGACTTCATAAGTTCTTGCATTTTGATTGTTTTCATGAATGCATAAATCCCAAGGGTAGACATCAAAGGATGTGGTTATGTACTGTACTGCTTAGGCAAAGCCACGAGATATATTGAAGTCAAACATATTCGTTTGAGGTGGAAAAAAATCTAGTAGACATGTTGCTTTGAGAGCTTTGGGATTTTTTATTTGCTTAGGGTCACTAACTAAATAATGTTTGAGTATCAATACAAAAAATTATTAATCTTATTTCATTTGTGCACTAAAAATTAGTAAACAAACATTTTCTCATAATGTTTATGCACTTTTATCAATTCTCTTGCTGTCTCTTCATGGGGATTGAACTTTTCCTGTTAGCGATTCTCTACTTTCTAAATTCCATGTCAACAGATTTTTGATACGTAGCATTCTACTCTTTCTTCTTCTTTTCTTTTTTCTTCTTCTTCTTGTTTTTTTTTTTTTTGCCCTTTTGTGTGATTTTTTTGGATTTTTGTCTTGGGGTGGAGGTGGGGACAAAGTGGCAGTTCTCAATCGATCTGTTGTATTCAGGTTGGCGGTTATTTGACGTAAAACGCCAACACCTATTATTTCAATGATGTTAAACATGTAACAGTGCTTTATTATGAATGATGGAGTCAAGGGATGCATCTTACAACGCCTAATGTGATTATCTTAAGTTTTCAGTTGGATTTGATTGTTGCAATATTGCCAGCATAGGTGATTAATTAAAAAAAAAAGATTATGGCATCTATGAATGATATTGTCAAGTTCAAAAGCTTAAATGTATGCTTTGTTTTTATTGTAACATACAAGATGAGGTTTTTTTTTTGTTGGGGGGGGGGGGGGAGGGGAGGGGGGTGATTAAGTATTTCTCTTTTATTATTAATTTTTGTTTTGTATAACTGCGTTCACTTCATAATTAGCCCACACTGCTCCCGAAAGAATTCCTGTGGTTAAAACAATAAGCCCTATACTAATAATACGATAATCCAATTCTGTTAGAGTGAAATTTTTTTGAAGGGTTGTTATCAAAAAATAGCATCACTTTTACATTTTTTTTATAAATTTAGTACCACCTTTAAAAATTAATAAATCTAGTACAGTTTAATTATTTTCTTACAAATCTAGCACAATTTTTAATAATTAACAAATATAGTACAGTTTAATTATTTTTTAACAAATTTAGTATACTATTAGTTAAAGATAATCGAATCTCTAGTATGCATACTTACACATATGACATTTGGACGTTTTAAACTGTACTATATTTTGACGTTCAATTATTTTTTAACAAATTTAACATACTGTCAGTTAAAAATAATCAAATTTTTAGTATGCACATGTGCACATATAATATTTGAAAATTTTAAACTGTACTAGATTTAGACGTAAATGTGTCATATCTATATAACAAGGGATTCAGTTACTTTAAATTAGTTATTTTTAACTGACAATGTGCTAGATTTGTTAGAAAATAATTAAAATGTGCTAAATTTATTAATGGTTAAAGATTGTACTAGATTTATAAAAAAATAATTAAACTGCGCTAGATTTGTTAGTTTTTTTAAAAGTGGTGCTAAATTTGTAAAAAAAAGCAGTGGTGGTACTATTTTTTTACAATAACCCTTTTTTGAATCATCAAAATATTCGGACTCATTTTGCCTCTTTAAACCCAAATTTTTAATTGAGTTAAATGCACTAAATTCTCTTTAACAAATAAGTAATCAGTTTTTCTTAATATTTCTTAGTTGCATAAAACTATTTATTGCATGAATAAAATAATTAAATCACTTCATTTTTTAAAAATAAGTAATTTCATTTTATATTAATGAGTCATTTGACCCAAAACAAACTTAAACATAGTATCCATTCCTGCACAATTCATTAATTTTAATGTGAAATGTATTTCTCAGTACCTTTTGTGAAGTTAAATACATTGAATACCACTTAACCATAATATCCATACCCACACAAATCTTTAATTTCACTGCGAAATGTATTGAATGCCCTCTAACTTTTTATCTTTCTGTGCAGACAACTTTATCTAGACTGCTCGTTCTTGGAGTCTCAACACATAATGAATTATAGCCTTCTTTTGGGGTTACATTTTGAGGAGCCCGAGCATTTGAATGCTCCATTAGAAACTCCTTCTGCCACTGCCATGCCAGATCACGAGAGTATAGCTGCTGGCCGAGGTAACCTTTGTTCTATGAATTGTTTATCCTTTATCTGTTGTCAATAATTCAGGCCTTCAAATTTCCGGATAGCTTAAGACAATTCGTGTAGTTGTTGTCTTGCTAAGTGGCATATCCTTATCTCCTTTGTGGGAAGTACTTGTTTATTTACAATTGCTTTGACTGGTGCAATTTCCTTTGTCACTATTTAAGGCATCAGTTTATCTTCATATGAAACTTTGTTTTCATGTGAAACAGAAGCAAAGGGAAATAATTCAGATGCTGATTATTATTATTGTTATTTTTTCCTTCTTCACTTTGAAATCTATTGTGTCTGAAATCCGATATTTCCAAACTAACATACCTGACATGGACAATGAAGAATTAATAAACAGCTTCTGTAGCTTTTCCACCTTCCTTAGACTGCTAGCAAAAATATTTTTCAGATTTCTGTAGTTACGTAGCTGGTTGAAGCCCTTAAAAAGTTGCAAAAAAATCAATCTTTCGGTTAAGACGAGGAGGAAGTGGTGCAAAGGGTCAATACCCTGACGTTTTTCACTACATTACATGTTGCTTATTGCTGGATTTCTAGTTGGGATAATACTCATTTAAATCATATACTTTTATACATTTATACATTTTCTTTTTGATGAATATATACATTTTATAATTGAGTTTTAAACTTGTTTATTTTTTCGATTTCCTATACCTTTCAAATCTTTTACAATCAAATCCTTTTGTAGGTTTGACTGATAAAAATGTATTTGTCGTCAAGTCAAATACATTTCCAATCCATTAGGTCATATAAGTTTTTAACAGTTAAACAGATAGAAAGACTCGATTATAAAAAATCTGAAAGATATAAGACTCAATTGACGAAATTAAAAAATTTAAGACTTAATTATAAGAATCCATAAAAGTTTAGAACCTACATAGATATTATCCCGACTTCTAGCTGAATGAAAATGTAAGAAATCTTGTCAACTGAAGATAGTGCTAGCCTGCTAGAGGTTGATTTAGGCCATTGGATGTTTTACATCCTGTCATGGAACCAGATTTATGAGAATTAGGATTTATCATTTGTTCTGAAAATAAATCATAATCTTTTTCCTCCTCGTAAACTCTTGTAGCCTTCGTATTTTTTCTGCAGCTCTTAAGCACCTAGTTTTCTCCTTTTTTGTTTTTTCCTGTTTGATTCATTTTATGGAAAGATGAATGAGGGCTTCTTCAAAAATAAAATAAGGTGATGATGGCAATCATTAGCAAACTGGCCTCGAGAATGACATCTTTGTGAAGCAATTAAGTTTGTGAAGAACAAACATGATGGCATTCTTGAAGGAATTGTGAAAAACAAAAATAAAGGCATTCTTGAAGGAAATTTTTACCTACCCCTTACTAAAAAAAGTTGGCACTTTTGGAATAAATTCTGGGCTTTTGAAGAGTCATACAGTAAAGTCAATTCTTTTGGAAAATACTGCTGTTTGGTGTGTGGATGATGAAAAATATGTTTACCTTTGGCCCTTGTTTTTGCACATAATGGAACATACTGTATTTGATCCTTCTGCAGCATGCATCCCAAAATGAAGTCAAATAGGTGACATTTGATACAATTTCAGTATTGATTTACGAAAGGTTGAACAGTCAATTGGTGTAAGCATTAAAATGTTCTTGGTGCTTCTACGCCTAGTTATTTCTCTAGGCAACCTTTGAGTCTGTAAGCCTCTTGGATTTTAGGCTTGATTGGTGGTGAAAAATTGCACCTTAATTACATGTGTTCCGGTATGGCAACCAATTATTCCAGCTTGAATGCCTAATTGCTTACCTTATTGTTTAGGATAATAGTTATAGGGACCCAATACATGTCCTGAGAAAATGTCTGTGATATAACAAACTTGCATTTCTACAATCCCATTCATCAAATGTGAAACAAAAAAAAGGGGGGGAGGGGGGAAACAAGTCTTGTTTCTGTTCCATATCTTCTCATTGTCACTGTACAGATTACAATGATTGTTCTATTACGGACACTCATTGGCAACTTTTTTGTAGGACACAAACATTTTTCCTATTTATAGTTCAAACAGAGTCCATTTATGTCTCCATAAACCTGCGGCATAGTGTGTTAGGCGGTAACCTGATTTCTTCATCATAACTTTGTTGATTGGCATAAAGTTTGCGACTCTGTTTTGTTTTCACCAGATGCAACCCCACGAGGAGAGCTCTTGATTCCACCAAAAGGCCTGCTTTTAGTCCCCCACGAGCCTACCTTTGTCAACACAGCACCGGGTCCTCATATTCGAGGAAACACATTGAGAGCATATTCTGTAGGAGAGAAGGAAGTTGATCTCTTACTGCCTCGAACTGGAAATGGAAGGTACCATTTATAATTCCTGCTTTTTTTTACTCAGGCCCCAAGATATTTATCGTGAAAAAGGGAAGAATTTGGCTGGAACCTGCACTAATACATGAGGTGATTGTGGTAAAACATTGTTTCTAGCCCATAACAGCTATACATTTATGTTAAGGTGAAGTTAATCCAGTTTTGTAGGTAATTATTATTCGGGTAGAAGTTATATTATTTTATATATTTTCTTGGGTAGAATTAGGAATTGGAAAAAAGTTCATGGCCAAAAGGAAAGTTGTCGTAAGAGCCTCCATAATGCAACTATCCTTGTAATTTTTGTAACTTTGATAAAATGAGTAACAAAAAAAATAATGATTTTTTTTTCTTTTTTCTTGTTGCAGATTTTATCATTATGGTTATAAAAAGTTTTATCTTCATTGCATTACAGACATTTTTCTGGATGATTTTTTCCGGCCATGTAACGGAACGTTTAGGAATTTGATGTTTGCTACTATGTGTTATATTATTGTTGTGCCGTTTTTTCAGATTAATAAAAATTGAATTAATATATTAAGCTTTAATAGTGGTATGAGAGCTTATTTGATCGTGAATTAGGGTAGAAAAGTCTCTACCACTGAATATTAGAGCCGCGCAATCAAAAATAAGAGTTTGATCTCGGAATTGTTTTAAGTTGGTTGGAAACGAGAACCAAGAAAACAGAGTTACCACCATGCGTATAGAGGAAAACAGAGCACCACCACAAGTCTCCGTTGGAGCACCCCTTCGAACCAACGCTATCTGTGTAAAAACAATGTATTTATAGTAACTGGGTTTGTCCAAAAAGAGGATACTGTGAGCTTTTCTATTACTAGCCTGAGCTTTGTTTGATAGCCACTATCTTCACCTATAGGCTTCCTTTCTTTTCCATTTTGAACGAGCACCCTTTTGGGTTTGTAATTTTTCTCCGACAATAATTTTTCATCTGGGAAGGATGAACCTTACAATTCAAACAAAGGCAAGGTTGCGTATGTCTATCATTCCCACACCTCGCAGAATGAAACTTGATTTAATGACTTTTCTTCTAGCCCGCCTGAGAGGATGCAAAGCAATTCTCAGAGTGGAGCTTCGTTACATGGCCATATGAAATTTTGTCCAAACAGTATTTATATTATAATCAATGTTATATTTTATGTAACTAAAATAAAAATATGTGAATCGAAAAAAATATTATTCTTTTTTATTTCATAGTTTATCATTACAGTTGTATAAAATACATTAATTATTACAGTATGGACATAGTTTGGACAAATTTTAGTATAGCCATACACCTTTTCCGAAAAGTGTGTCCACATGAGTCTCAAAGATCTTAGCATTCTTAGTTAGGTCACTACATTCTGCTTGTTGTTTTTGGGGAGGGGTTATTGCTGGTGCAGTATTTTAATCTGAAAATTTAGATATATGAAGAAAAATGCACATGCGTAACTAACATATATATATATATATATATATATCGGCTGATTATTTTGTACAATTAAACTATGAATGTTTGTAACAAAAATAAATATATTTTATTTCTTATCAAGCTTTTATTACAAACATTAATAATCTAATTGCATAAATTCATTTGTCGATTGTTATGCATCTGATTTTTTCGTATCTACGTAACGAGACTCTATTTTAATTAACTGCTAAACATTTGCGTTTGTGCTCAGGTTGCGGGTGCAGTTAGGGGTAAACATGCCAGCTAAGACTCGCAAGGTTCTGCAGGATACGGAACATTTTGAGGTCTATGATGTTGTCCTCTACATGGGCATAATAGATATATTGGAGCAATACAATGTGAAAAAGAAAGTTGAGTATGCATGGAAGTCATTGAAGTTTGAACCCCTCTCATTTTCTGCTGTTGAACCCAAACTGTACGCCAAACGTTTCATCAGTTTTCTGGAGAGAGTTTTTCCCGAGTAACTTGACAAACTTTTGAATGTTTCCTGTAAAATGCTTTTTTATTTTTCCCACTCGTTTGCTCTTTTTTTTTTTTTTTTTTCTTTTGGCTGTAATCTGTATATTGACATTTGATATCACAAAATTTATTTATCTATCTATTTAATTAGTAAGAAAGCTTTCCCACGAATTCAGTTTTGCCTGTGAAAATCAATTTCTCGATGCCTTGGGCAAAGGAGCGAGGGAGAGAAGTGGGTGCTAAATAGATGGAAATATTAATATTATTTTTTAGTTGGGTCTCTTGGGTTGACGGCATAAGAGAAAATAAAAAAAATAATAATAAGAAAAGAACCGTGGATTCTTTGCATTTGCAGAAACTCATTTCAAAGAGGGAGATATTGTGGGATGTATGCGTTGTGCCAAAAGTAAGATACAAATTTTGTCAAGAAAAGAACAAAAAAATAAACATTGGTTGGATCCCAAAGTGTTGTTGTGCTTTGGATGTTTAGATGATGTGTGGGTCAGTGGCTTTGGTTTGAGCTGTGGTGGTGCACTGTCACAGGTTGATCCGCTGGCTTGCGAATGGTTCATAATCGGCCCCTGAAGCCCCAATATTTTTAATTTCTTGCATAGCCCATCCGTGTTGGATAAAACACAATTTGACCCTTGTCTTCATCGAGAAATTGAATTCTGTAAGGGGAGAGGAAGAGGCAGAAGAGAGAAAGCTAGAGAGAGAAAAATACGAGAGATTTTTTTATTTTTTCATAAATTTTATTTAATCATAATTTTTTATTTTTATAATAAATGTCACGCGACATGCTACGTGTACGTCACCTATTTTCTGCGTTAGTTTTTGTTTGAGACAGTTAAGGGAGGGATAAATTTGTTAAAAAAAAATTCCATGACTATACAATTGTTACTTTTAAAGGTCGAGCTATATTTGTTATGACACGCAAAGTTGCTGATTTATTTGTTTATTAATCCATTATTTTAGTATCATTTTTATTTGTTTTACATAGGATTTTTTGAGAAGAAGGAAACCATGACTTTATTACATTGGCAATCCTTATATCATAAGAAATGAGATAAAAAAATTATATCATGATTTCAAATTGCTATTGGGAGTTATTGACGACTAAAGACACTGTTTTAATTATTTTACTAATTATGATTTAATATGATATAAATATGAAATACATATGATATAAATTCTTGAATGATTTTTTCAATTACCATTAATGTCTTAGAATTCATCTCATAATATATCTAATTAAATTTATACTAATGTTTTTTAATAAATATTTACAATTCATGCAACAGGCAGGCTTAAATGCTGCTTCGTTTTGACCACCAGAAGCCACAATTTCTTTTTTTTTTTTTTGGGTTTAAAGCAACAATTTATAATTAGTGCAACTGTATGGAAAGTAATGTCCTTTCTCAAAACCAATTTACTTTTATTTTGAATTTGGATTAAAATTGGGATAAGAGGAAAATGTTAGAACTAGATACACTGAATTTTAATTTATTAAATCGAAAAATGTCACACAACAATTATGAGAAACACACATTCTAATTATAACTTCTCAACTAATATACTTATCAGCCATATAAGAGACTGAGACTCTAAACTTTTTATATATTAGACATCTTCTAATAAGAATGTAACAGTTTTTGATAGTGGGACTTGGTCTAACGGGTCATGGAGGTGGAACTTGAGTTGGAGGCGTGAATTACTTCAAAGAGAGACATCAATAGTAGCTGAGTTAATGACATTTATTGGCTCAGTAAAACCATCTCCCTCTACAATGGATACTTTGGTCTGAAATTTTAGCAAATCTAATGCTTACACTGTTAAATCTTTTTATAATGAGTATTCTAAGCTCTATTATCAAGGAGGGAACAGCAACCTGCCCAAAATTTGGCTTGGATTGGCCCCACCGAAAGTTGAAATTTTCACATGGATGACATTTTTGGGAAAAATCTGCACTAAGGAGGCCTTGCTTAAAAAGGGAATCTTGTTAGATTCTCAAGTTCAATGTTGTTTTTGCAATGAAGAGGTTGAAACAACCTCCCACCTACTTTTTCTTTGCAGGTTCTCTTGGAAAGTGTGGTGTGCTGCTACAAGTTGGATGGGATTATATTGGTGCACTCCTCATAACTTGGTTGACATTTTCTATTAATGGACTGGACTATTAAATAGTAAAATTTCAAAGAAGGTCTGGACAAGTCTCTTCTTTGTCATAGTTTGGACCATTTGGTTAGAAAGAAATAAGAAAATCTTCCAAAAAAATGAGGTTGATTGGTCCATTTTACTTGATGTCATACTTAACAGAGTTTATTTGTGGCTTAAGGCTTCATCAGGAGACTTCCCGTATCAAGTTCAACCACTCATAATATATGCTATTGCTTAAAGGACCTAAATTCATGTTTACAGCAATGTTTTCCTAGCTTCACAGTTGTCAACTTCTTGTAGAGCCTTTAAACTGATCTCTAGTTTTGGGTTCCCTTTTGTTGTACATTTTGTTTCTTAATAAAATTGGTTTCAACTGACTTATAAAAAAAAAAAAAGAACTTCTACTTTTACTCAAATAATGAAACATAATAATTAATCATGATTATATTTATAGTTCGTGCAATTGGATGAAAATTGATGTCCTTTCCCGAAACCAATTTACTTGGATTGAAATTGGGATGAGAGGAAAGTGTTAGAACTTGATAAACTGAACTTTAATTTATTCAATTGAAAAATGTCATACAACAATTATAAGAAGCACGCATTCTAATTATAACTTCTCAACTAATATACTTATCAACTATATAATAAACTAAGCCTCTCAACTTTTCATGTACTAAACATTAAGAACTTCTACTTCTACTCAAACATCAAACATAACAACTAATCATGATTATAATAGAACACTAAATTTTAATCTATAATGAATCTGATTTAATTTCAATAGAAAATAGCCGAGAATGAGATACAGGAATAATGAAAGATAGAAAATTATTTTTTTTCTCTATGTTTGAAAGGGCAAAAAGTGAGGAAAGAAAATAATAAAATGGATATGTGATCATAGGCGAAGTCCTCCCCTCGTACTAAGCATCCACTTTTCACCATTTCACCCTCTCAAACACGATCTTAGGTTTCCTCGAAAAAAAAAAAAAAAAACACAATCTTAGGTTATAGGGTGCGAAATCTTTTCTTTTTTCTTTTTTTTTTTTCCATGACTAAAAGATTAAAAACTAAATAAACAAAAAATAAAAAAAATAACTATGTAACAAACTAGAAAAGTAAATGAGTAAACCCAAAGAAAAGTAAATGAACAATTAAAAATAACTTTAGATGATTTTGGTTGTTTTTACTAGATTTTTTTATTTTAATTCATCTGTTATGATACAATGTCGAGAAAGCTAATAAAAGATTATGTTAGTGTGGTCAAACTTAATGTATATCATTTCCCATATTATGTACCTAACCTATTATTTATTTTCCACATAAGGAAATAATTTAATGTCAGGATAACTTCTTATCAAGTATAATTAAGTAGAAGATTTCAAATAAGTTACTTACCATACAAAAACCGATTTGTGGCTTACTATGAATTTAATGTCTTACCTTTTACAATGAATGAAAATTTTAGGACAAGTAATTAAGATGCATAAGAGGGTGTTAATGACACTAGTACTGCTTCACATTGTATATAACAGATAAATTGGTAATATCGCAGATTAAAGTACAATATGTTCATCTATTTTTGTCTCTAATATTGTAGTAATATGACTTCTTTTGTTCATTGGGAGAAAAAACTAATGTGCCAATTTGATTTTTGTTTTTGACAGGTAACCTCTTTGGTGAATGTTTTAATCTAGCGGTCACCTTTTTGGTATGGAGGGAAAATCTGCACAGGAAAGCGCCATGGCGGCAGTGATGATGTTCCTGCTTACTACTTCAGTCCTTTCACAAACTAAAGAGTGCATAGATGATTGTATAAAACACCCAGAAAAGCTACGTTGTACGGGTCGATGCAGCGTCCCAACATCTAACGAATGTTTGACATGTTGTACTGTATTTTGTGCTGTGCCAACATCCTCAATCGAAATTTTCTAAAACCGCAAAACTTGATGTGACCTTTGAATTAAAATTTTATTGAAAACGAAATAAAAGAGGGGTTTTATTCGCCTGCAACTCTTCTGTGTATATTGCTATGGGCTCCATCATTAGGGATAATCCCTTGCATAAATGGTTGTAGAGTTATTAGGAGACAGTCTCGCACGTAATAATGTGTGAGATATCTTGTACTAAAAGAAATATTCATTAGCAGGTCCGTGCTTTGATCAGGGTGGGCAGTTGCCCTTCTAAATTTTTAGGTAATGTATATTTTCAAGTTACTTATTATAAAAATTAGAGTTTATTATAGTAGAAGACACTCTCTGCCCACCGTTTAAGTCCAAGATTCCTTTTCTTCCCCTCTTGCAATGCATTTTTTCTATTTTCTATTTGTTTTTAAGAAACCAGTTTCTTTCTTTTATTTACAATTTTTTTTCTTTTCTTTTCTTTTTCTTTTTCTTTTTATTTTCTTAGTAACCCATTTGTAATGTATATACTAAAATTATTGTCATTTAATTTTAAATTTTTTTCAATTATTTTTTCTCGTATTCATATTAGTGCTTTTTTTCAAAAATACTTTTTCTTTTAATGAAATAAATTGTTAGCAATGATTGTTATCAAAAAAGAAAAAAATATATTTAAAAACACATTTTATATTCAAACATGTATTTTTTATAAAATTGACTTCAATTTTACCAGTTATAACAATTATATTAAATAATTTTTTTCAATGAGCATCATAAAAAATTTATTATACAATCACATGATAGATAAATGATTAAACAATTAATATAATTTTTTTATTATATATATTAGTTTTTGTTATTGTATTTTTATATGTAAAATTTGTCTTCTTGAAAAAATTTTTTGGACCTGCCGCTCGAAATACCCCGTGCAAAATTTTTCCTTGACATTTCATAGTGCCAAAGACGAATGTCCCCTACAGGGAAACCTATAATGTGTATCATATCTCTGTTGGCCGAAACGAAAACCAAACGTAACTTTTGTCCAATATTTCCTTAATTCCGATTGACTGTTTCTGCTGTTTGCAAAACCCAACCGTGCAACTCTCTTAATATTTGCAAATGTAAAAAATCGGTACACAAACATTCACATCAATCGCCGCTATCCCAATCTCTTACAATACGGACAACACCAAAGCTAACATTATGTCACAAAATGACAGGCCAAAAAGTTAAAAATCGCAAACAAAACCCGTTTCATTAAAAATTCAAATCTTAGCTTACAAACCCATTTTTCATTCCCATTTAATATTACATGAAGGTCACCACAAGTTTAAAGATATTTTTTCACCGACGATATATATTCTTGGTCAGTAAAATTCTAAGAAGATTTCACTAACTTCCAAACCTAGAAGGCTTTGTAGCCAACAATATTGAGAAATATCTCCACATTAAATGTTTTCTACCAACCTTATCATTTTAGGCTAATCTAGAAATATTTTGATTATATTATTCACCGACCTTGTACAATTATATATATGGTCATGTGTGTGTAAGGTGTATAGCACTCGAGTGAGTTGAGCAAAACAAATAGAAATGAATGTGCGTGCTGTGAGTGACGTGAGAAAGAGAGAGCTAGGGAAGTGTGTGCCGTGAGGTAAGATAATACGGTGAGTATTCTGAAAGAGTGGGTGTGATGAGATAAGGAGACATTAATACAAGTACAATTGAAGTGTATACCATGTCAGTGTAGTTAATATATATAATTATAATAAAATTGTTCTAATTCTCTCGAATAAAATATCAATCTAATTTATTTTATATTCAATATTACATTGCAGGCAATCGCAAACAATAAAATTGCGGCAACAATCCCAAAAAAAAAAAAAAGGGAAAAACAAAAAAAGAAAAACAAGTCTTTTCTCATTAAAAACACATAAAGAACACATCCCGGGTCCCCAAAATTGAAAGGACCATAAAAAATGAAAATGGGGCCTTTCCAGGAAAAAAGGAACCACCCACCGAAATGTTTTTTCTTCAAAAAAAATATTTTTTTTATTTTTTTAGTGGAAACTATATACTATCTATTTATTAAATTTTAAAATAATACCCATTCAATTTTAAATTTTAATTTTTATAATTTTTTGTTTCATAATTTTTCAACATAATTAAACTAAAAAAGAATACAATTGCATTTTTTAGATGCGCGCGTCCGGTCAATTTCTCCGGTCCTCCAGTCCGGTGCACAATCCTGGCCCTTATGTGTGTAGTGGCAGAATTCGACTTCTATTTTGAGGTTTAGTTTCCCTCAAAGGAAAAAAAAAAAAAAAGAAGAAATTTGCGGTTTAGTGTTCAAATTCACACAATAGATTTTTTTTGAATAAAGTAAAAGCTACTATAATACTAGAGGTGTAAACGAATCCATATATTTACTAAAAGTTTGATAACTTAACTCAATAAAAATTAATTTGAAGTTGGATGTCAATGTTTATTTAACAAACAAACTAAGTATGAGTAAAGTTAGACTTAATTCGATAAAATTTGTGAATAAGTTATTTAAGAAATATTTCAGATTTTTCTAAAATTTATTATAAAATTTATGCCATTAAAATATATTTAAAAAGATTATTTAGGTCATAAAATAATTTTGTTATGAGAATAATGATAAGAATTGCATATTTAATGCAAATATAGATACCGTGCATAAAGTTTGCAATTCAGCTCGATAAGAAACAAACTCAACTGGGCTCAACTCACTAATCAAACAGATTAAACTCGAACAAATCAATACTTAACTCAACTTGATTCGTTTACACCACTTTCTAATACCGAATTACAGATGCGCCTCTTCCTTTGCGGGGAGAGAGGGTGGAATTACCATTTACCACAACATAAAAGCACGCGAACCGGGCAAAATACTCGGGTGATCTTGTACAGATAAAATGTAATAATAATATTATATTGATATATTTTTTTATTTTTATTTTTTAAATTTAAATTTTTTACTTTATAATTTAAGAATACAAAGGAATATCAATTACATTTAAAACTTATTTACTCCTAAAAATAATAATAATAATATAACAATGCCCACATGCACGGAGAAAAGGCAAAAAAAATTCATGGCTGGGAAAAAAAGTACTTGAAAGAACTTTTAGAACGTAATTATTAAAAAATTATTTATAATTATATAAATTTATTATACAACGAATAAATTATAATTTTTTTTATTATAATTGTATTAAATATAATTATATAGTAAATCTAATAAATTGTATTTTAACAAATTTCTTCCATCCACGTAATGAAAACCGGAGAAAATTTGCAGGCGTTATGCAAATGTGTTTGCGTGATTGGAAAGTGATCAGACTCATACAAGTTGCTCATTTAGACGATAAGTAGCAAGGAATGACCAGCTGAATCCCAATTCTTCCAACAACTCCTCTGTCAGCTTTTCCTTGTCGAGCCACACTCCATTGGCATCGCAGGGTAACGATGTTAGCTCGGGGCATTCATTTGCTTCCAAATAGATCAAGTCCGGGAATTGATGCCTTACTCTTTCCCACTCCACGTGAAATTCAGGCAAGTCTATGAGACGTAGTATTTTTACATTCCACTGGTCCTCTTTTGGCAAGTCATGTAGATTCCCCCCTCTGATGTAGAGCTTCTGGAGGCTCTCCAATGACTCCGGCAAGTCACGAGCTCTGGCCTTGGGAAAATTCCTGAGATCCAGTTTCTGCAAACCCATGGGAAGTTTGGGGATATTTGGGAACCTCTCCTGTTCTCTCCATGTTAGAGGCTTGTCAAAGTTCCACAGAATGTTAAGTTTTCGAAGAGACGTAATGTGGCACAATGCTTCAAAGTCTTCATCTTCAAGAAAATTTTCTGCAGATACAACGATGCTCAATTTCCTTAACTTCTTCAACCGTGCTAAATCATCAAGAGTGGCAAAATAACGGCCTTGATAGCCAGGAATTACAAAGCCCTTCAGAACTTGGAGTTCTGCGAGTTGCTTTATCACCTTGGGCAACAAATTCCAACGGCCTTGCTCATTGAGCTCCAAGTGTGTTAACCTGCGCAACGACGCTAAACTCCTTGGTAGTTCATATAATTCTTTCCAGTCCCTGAGAGTCAAAATCCTCAAGTTTTCTAGCTTCCCAATGCCCCGTAGGAAATCAGAAGATGTTGCTAATCCTTGGAGGCCAGCAAATCCTGCGAGGCCAAGAAATCTCAAATGCTTCATACGTTTTAACCACTTTAAGGATTTTCTGCCTCTTAGTTCAAATACCATCTCAAAAGGTTTATCCCACACTTCAGAAAAAGAACACCAACATTCCTAATTTTCTGGAACCATTTCCCACTGATGTCAAGGGTGCGTTTACTTACATTGAACAGCGTTTTTAGTTTTTCTGGATGCAACCTAGCCCCTTCAATCAGCTGTTGTTGACAAGAATTGTCTGGAGTTTCAATTAAGCACGCCCTATGGCACAATCCAAATTCTGATGTGGGATTCCATTCGAAATCAAAATCAAAGAAATTAGCACGCTCTGCAAAATATGCAACAGCATAACGAATAATAGGAGGCATTCGAAGCCCAACCAATTTCCCATTCTTAGTGACAGGCTCGACGAACTGAAACTCCATGAACTGCTTTACAATCTCATTAGCAATTTCCTCGACAATTTTGTCAGTGTTTGCTTCAAGGTCTATCAGGCCCTCTCCAACCCACCAGTACATCAGCAGTGTCTTATCCACAACAAAACCCTCTGGAAAAGCGGTGAAACAGAATAAACACTGTTGTAATCTCTTATCGAGACTCTTATAGTTCTTCTCAAATTTTTGCAAAGCTAAGCAACCTTGATACTTTCGATAAGTAGGCATTTTAACCAAATGATTTATCAAATCGGAGACACTTTGCACTCTAACAATTCCTATACTTGGAACTTCGGATTTCAACTTCAAGACTACATCAGCAACCCCTTGAACGCTGGCGTTAACTTGGTCAGCAGGAAAGATAGTGTTGCCATCAGGAGACAAAAGTATATCCCTGCAAACCGACTGCAACACTCTGGCTTGGTATTCAAGCGACTTGAACAACAAGCTGACATCTTCCGTTACATCGCTGACCTTGCTAAAGCCTTGAGTGACCTTGGCAAGATCTCTCTCCAGCGTCTTCAATTGACTTCGGAGCCGTTCATGGATTTCATGATGAAACTCACTGCTGCCCTCCTTGCTAATTTCGCTTGTGGCAGTGCTAGGAGTGACGGAGGTGCCGGGAAAAGAAACAGTATGTGGTGGGTTTGTAATTTGTTGGGCCATGGAAATGATGTGTAGAATGGTGCACATATCATCGCCATTCAATATGAACATGGTTGAGAAAATGATTGAGCTTACGGGGAGAAGGGAATGGAGCTCAAAATGTGGATTAGATTGGGAGAGACTAGGAAACTTCTATAAGACAACATTAATGTTTTGTGTGGACTGTGAGATTTTAGTAAGAAAAGAATTTGTGAGAAAAAAAATTATAAAAAAAAGAAAATGTTAAAAAATAATTAAAAAATAAAATTTTATATTTGAATTGAATGAGAATGTGTAAAATTACAAATATATATCAAGTGAGAGGCGCCGTTGTAGATGATATTGGGGTAATTTTGTCATTATGGTTCTAACTGAATTTTAGTTTTTCTTTTTTATTGTTTTCACATGCACTTGTGACCAGCTTTTTTGATAAGTCAACTTTCCCACCAAAATCAAATGTTAAAAATTTCTTGAAATCAGTGATTTTTTTTTAATTACTTTCTTTCCCATGCATTTCCATCAAAACAAAAGGAGGGTTACTGGGTTAGTGATTATTTATACACCAACCCTAAAACAATGTTCTTATGGTCTGCTTCGTGAGGTGTTCTTTAATGGAAACAAGAAAGAGGTGAATGTGAAAGCATAGTTTTCATTTTGTTTTTTTTTATTTGAGTATAGATAGAGAGACAGAGACTTATGACCAAATCATAAGTCTAAAAAGTCTAGCCCAGGCTGTAATTAATTTTTTTAATTCAAAATCAAGTTATATGATATTGCTAAATGTTTGTTAGTGTGTTTGATTTGATGAAAAATAAATGAGAAAACTTAAATAAAAAAGTTTTAATTAAAAAATATCAATATTATTATTGCACTATTTTTTTATAATTTTTTTCTCATAATTTTTCATCAATTCAAATAATTAATTTTTATTTTTCTCTCATAAATTACTATTTATTTTTTCTCACAATTTTCTCATCATTTTTTTACTCATAACTTTTTGTAAAACCAAATAATTTTATTTTCTTATAATTTTTTTCTTACAATTTTTTATGGAACTAAGCATACTATAAAATTTAATTTTAAAAAAAATATTAGTTCCTGTTATTTTTTGAAAGTGGGCCCGCCAGCTAGGGCTCGATAATAGAGTTCTATTTGTTTAGGGGTTCATTAGGGAGACTGAATATGGTGGACGGAAGAGTCAATAATGATGTGGCATAGAGGGACCCACAGAGAATTAGAATTAAAATAATATAATAAGTTAAAAGATAAAGAATAAAATAATTGTAAATTAGAAATGAAAATTTGAAAATTAGGGTTAGGATTTGAAAGTTTGAAATTTGAATTAAAAGTTGAGAGTTGAAAGCCTGTGGAGAAAAGAAAGGATAGGAAGACGAACACGTAAACAAAATTTTGGAAGGTAAAAAGGGAAGAGAGGCAAAATTGTTTAGAGCAATGAAGTTGAGATACAACTATTGTTGGGATTGGAGATCAGAAGGGAAAAATGAAGAATTTTTCCTGGTGTATTTGTGATCTTCACGCAAACACAATTGCATTGGAGATCGGTGCTAGACGATAACAATGAATATCGACAGCGAGGAGTGGCATAAATGAAAGATTCAGGTACTCCACGCAGCATTTAAGGAGGTGAGTTTATATAAGAAGCATAATAGTTGAAATTTTATTTTATTTTTCAACTAATCGTATCAGTTGAGAAATTGGAGGTAATGTGTTCGGTGAAGTGCTAAATCAAAGAAGAAATAGAGTTACATATGTAAATTTGGTTCAATGAGAAAGAAAAAGGTTTGATCATGGTAAAATAAAGCAAAAAGGAGCACCCTTGGGGATAATGTCGTTGTCAACTGCAATTTGGCTTGTAAAACATGAAATTAAGAAATAATGGATAAATGAGGAATACGACAGATTAAGATCGACACATGTATATTGGGGTTTGAATAAGTCTATTGGGTTTGTTGAATTTGGTTTTAGGCAATAATCCCGATGGCATTTCCATTTAATTTTGCTTCGACAATTAAAAAAGTATAGATTATCGTTTTGATGTTTATGAACTTGTGTGTGATTAGTGTATGGGATGTAGGCTATATAATTGTTACAGTTTTGAGAGAGATTTGATAAGAGTTAGCAACAATAAGACACTAGTATATGCCAGCAAAATTGCAATGAATAAAGCATGTTATGTGGTTGAAAAGAAGTAATCTCTATGGATTCATTGAATGTCCATTTAGTGTATAGGTCAGATGGTGAATGCAATATGAATTGTAAACAGGCAAGGTAAGCGCAGGTAGTTTGTGAAACTTAGATGCTTTAGTGGTGCTGCATAATGTAACAGACATTATGTTTGACAAGTGTAGAAGAGAGAAACTGGAGCATGGCAAAGGATGCAGAGGAAGAATATACTGTTGGACCCTTGAGAATGCGTGTTGTAGCATTTTAGAGACTCTTGTATCAGATAATGTTACTGGACAATCATTTGAACTCTATAGACAGCTATCAAAGGCTATTATGCACTTACCAAAGAAGCACAACAAAACGACGAATGGATACATTTGCTTCCAGTAAGTGATTGGACTTTTTTTTTTTTTAGTTTCATAAATCAAATTTATATGTGACTCTTCTTAAAAGGAGATGTATTGGACCCTTTTTCGTAAGAGTAGTTAATTTTGATATGTTTGAAAGGCTATTATGCACTCACCAAGGAAGCACAGCAAAACTATGAATGGATACATTTGCTTCCAGTAAGTGATTGATTGTTTTTTTTTTTTTTAGTTTCATGAATCAAATTTATAAGTGACTCTTCTTAAAAGGAGATGTATTGGACCTTTTTTGGTAAGAGTAGTTAAATTTGATATGTTTGAAAGGAAGTGGTATTTGGTAAACAAGGGAAGAGCAATCAAACACAGGAGCCAAACCAGCATGGTGAGTATAATTTGGTATTCTAGTATAGTATTTTTATATGTTCATTAAGAATGGTTTCACACATTTCAATTTATGAATCAAGACATTTTGAAGTCTGGTGGTGGTGCTTAAATTGACAAGGCATGGAGGGAGCTAGATCAGTCACGGTGGAACAAACTTAACAAGCAAGTGTGTAGGTTGAATGGTCACTGGGTATAGAAGAAAACAACAACAAAAACAAAGGTGTCGAGGAAACTGACTATGTCAATGGTAGTAAAAGTGTAGATGTTAATGCAAGGGCGATAGAACCTACCCAAGTAAAAATGTTTGAAGCTTCGCTGGCCAATCAAAGTGCAAGAAGCTTGGAAAAGGGAATTAGAGATCCAGATGCTGCCAGTGTGGGAAAAGTGGAAGTCTGTAATTTTAAAGGATGTCAGTAATGAGTGTCTGTTGACTGAGTTAGTTAAATGTGTTAGATGTGTGGCAAATATGCTACAATTTGCAACAAGAGAAGATGAATAGGAAAGAAAGCAATTGTATTCTACAATAGCATGCCATTATTGATTTTTTTAATAGGTATTAGAGGTGCAACAAATATGCTACAATTTTCAAAAAGTGTGTAAGGATATGCAACAAATTCATAAACAAATAGTTGTTGCAGATTGACAGACATTTAGTTGCAAATTTATATAGTAGTGTTGCAAGGTCCAAATTATTGCATTTAATATTTGAGCACGGTTACATGTCCCAGTGATTTTGTCTCGGGTTTTCTATCGGTTGAAACTGCAACTGATATTTTTGAAACGAAGACTGATACTTTTAAAATGTAAAATAAAAAGTATTTCAAAAATATCAGTCGCAGTTTCAACCAAAATAAAACTAGGGACAATTCCACTCGGGATACCAACTTTTTTTCTTAATATTTATACAAGTCACAAATTTAAACAACTTACCCATAATTTAATGTTACCTCAATGCTTTATACGAACTATTGAATTAGTCTTCTACTAATACCATATTAATCTTCTATAACTTTTTTAAAATTAACATAACACTTTCTTTTAAATTTACCTGTTAGTGTAACATATTTAACTACATTATCGGCTATACCATGGGCTATCAAGAGGCTATTGTAATTTATACATAGAGCACAGTTATATATCTTAGGTGAATTGTTATGGGTTTTGTCTCGAGAGGAACTGCGACTTTTATTTTTGAAACAAAACTAATACTTTTGAAACGTAAAAATAACAAGTGTTTCAAATATATCAGTTATCGTTTAAAAAATAACAGTTCCAGTTTCAACCGAAACACAAACCGATGAGACACTAATTTTTTTCTTTACTTGACCAAGAAAATCTAAAAACCCGAGCTTATAGCCACCTTTTTTAACTACGCAATCAAATAGAGCCAAATCTAAACTCCATTGTTGTCGGGCGCTGTTATATGGGCAGACGCTAGTGAGCATACGACATTCACACACGACTAGATTTGTGCAACCGTAAGTATATTTCGTGCAACAGTAATTAAAAAATATGAATAAAAAAAAAGGTAATATATTTTTGTATCAATTTTTATTATTTTGTTGCACAAAATATATTCATTGTTGTACAAAAATATGAATTTGGACACTGTCTATCCACCAAGTTGTATGCCTATAGATTTGTTCCGTTATCGAGAAGTGTGCGGAATTGGTAAGTCAATCAAAACACACATGTAATTACCAACATAAAAAGCATATGGACGAGAAGGAAGCACATGCTCGGGATGATTATAATATGCAACAAGAGAGTATGAATCGGAAAAATTACCCAGACGCGGAAAAATAGACACGAGAGTCGACACGTGAGATCGTTTCTGAAAACGGTTGCTTTATTTGTGTAACAAGATGCTTAATTAATGCAAAATAATTTAAAAGTATCTTTTCATCTATTTTTTCGTTGCAGAAATTAAGGGTTTTGTTCCTCAAATAAAATAATTGGTTGCACAAATAATCTCATGCATCGACTCCTGAGTCTATTCTCTCGCGTCGATGTAATCAAGCCCAATATGAATATAAAACATATAAAATTATATTTGCAACAACATGCTTCTATTGTATTCTTTTAAAAACAATAGTTGGTGGGCCAGTATTTTTGTGCCGAGACTTGTCCTGGATTAAATCGCGCCTGTTAATTTTGAAACCGCAACTGATACTTTTCAAACATTTGTTATTTTTACGTTTTAAAAATATTAGTTGCGGTTTCAAAAATAATAGGCACGGTTTATCCAGGGACAATTCCTAGCCCATTTTACCTGGCCCCTGTAATTGTACTCTTTTTTTAATTAAGGGAAAAGATTGGGAGCCCGATTGAGATGTCCCGATTTTTTGTCCCGAGGTGTTTGAAAAGAGGAACCAACTGTTAACTTTTTGCAACTGTTATAATAAAAAAGAGTAATAAGAAATAAAGTAATAATTGAATGTCTTTGTTTGAAAAGAGTAACCAACTTTCATTTTTTTTGCAACTGTCATGATAAAAAAGAATAACAAGAAATCTAGTGATAGTTTATATTTCAATCTTTTATTGCTCTTTGTATAAATAGGAATACAATAATTTAACAGTTAGTTGCTCTTTTCAAAAATCGGGACATAGGGCTGGGGCTTTAAAACCAAGCCCTTTAATTAATAGGGTTTCACCACATATGCTACAATCTGCAACAAAATTTAGTAAAGAAAAAAGTAGGTGTCCCGACGGTTTATGTCCCGGTTGAAACTGAAACTGTTATTTTTTAAATGAAAACTAATATTTTTGAAATACTTATTATTTTTATATTTCAAAAGTATCAGTCTTCATTTCAAAAATAACAGTCACAGTTACTCCCATGACAATACTCAGGACAATTCATCTGGGATATGTAACTGCGCTCTTAATACTTATAAAATAAGCGGTATATATCTTGCAATAAGATGTCACTGTAGATTATGAACTAAATAATATCGAACATTTAAGCCAAACAAAATTCTCAGAATATAAACCAAATAAAATATATTCTATAATAAAAATATATTATCCAACAAGATTGTTGCAGATTAAATTACATTTGGTTGCAGATATAAATGTATTGGTTACTGACTCAAAACAATTGCCATTAATATTTATATAATAAACAAATCAAAAAGTTTAAGTGGACGGAAAAAAAAAGACGCAAAAAAGACGAGCTTAATTTGTTTGTGCAACTAACTGGTCAGTTTGTGCAACAAGATACTAAATTATTGCAACAATATATAAAAGTATTTTTTTCATCTATTTTTTCGTCGCATAAATTAAGTGACTTGTGGCGCAAATAATTTACTAGGTTGTACAAATAAATTTTTCCGCCTTTTATGACGTCGTTTTATTCCTGTTCATGTGATTTATAACTTACCTCTAATTAAGTAGCACTTGAGCACTCTGCATGAATAACCGAATTAGTCTCATGTAACGCCATTAATCTCATGTACGTTTTTTAAGATTAAATTAAATCTATGTGGTAAATTTACCCTTTAGTGTTGCAAGCATATATAAGAAAAAAAGTTGGTGTCCTGGTGGTTTGTGTCCCGAGTTTTGTTCTAGTTGAAATTAGAACTGTTATTTTTTAAATGAAAACTGATGTTTTTAAAATATTTGTTATTTTTACATTTCAAAAGTATTAGTCTTTACTTCAAAAATAACAGTCGCAGTTCCATCTGTGACAATTCACCCGAAATATGTAACTGTGCTCCATATAAATAGACTAGCAACTATCCCATGAGCATGAATTTTTTTTTACTTTAACTTGAGTTGATAAATAGGGGCTAAACTATATCATCCATTGTAATGTGTTAAAAAAATGAATAGGAGCATTTTTTTATTAATTATTAGAGGTGCAACAAATATGCTGCAATCTGGTATAAGACATCAACAATATGAAATTAAAAATATATATGCTGCAACAAAAAGGTGTTGCAGTTTAAATTACATTTAGTTGCAGATTGTAACTATATGGGCCAGCTCAAATGGGCCGGGTTTTGTCTCGGGATAAACCGCGTCTGTTATTTTTGAAACCATAACTGATATTTTTGAAACGTAACAATAATAAGTGTTTCAATAAAATCAGTTGCGATTTCAAAAATAACAGGCGTGATTTCAATCGGCACAAATCTCCGCACACAAAAATTCGGGACACCAACTTTTATTCAATTAACAAAATGCATAAACAAATTTAATTGTCCCAGCCATTACCCGAAAGTCTCGAAATTAACATAAGTCTATCTTTTAAATTTACCCTTTAGCGTAACATTCTCAATTAACTACACTACCTGCTGCTCAAGTTTTGATGAATAGAAAGGAGCCTACTGTAGTTTATATATATTAACAAGCAAAAACAATCCAAACTTGAGGTTATCAAACATATTTATCTCTTATTCAGAATAAGGCTACACAAAATTAAAATTGCTCGAAGGTATACAATGTTTTTGTGCCGTAGAATTTACATTTTAATAAGCCTCAAATCAGCTAATTTTATCATAGTTAGTTCGCATTTGATTCAAGTCTTAAAGTGGCTCCACCAACTTTTAATAGTAGGGAGTTCCAATTGATATGAATTTTTGTAAGACAAAAAAAGAAAAAGCCAATTTGTTAATTGCAACCAAATCTACTATTTATGTAATAAGAAACTAGTAAACTGGAACCATAAAGATTTTACTGCACAAGTTCCAGCCACCTCGCAGAAGCATTTTAAAGAACAAAATTTGCTATAGTCATTACCTACAAAGATCAAGACAAAATACGCAACCTATATATACCATAGAGTTCCACATGAATTCAAGGTTAATAATATATATGATTAGTGATTTAGCAACCACCGAAGAGTATATTGCAAACATGTACGCAAAAACAAATGCCCTTTACAAAAACTACAGTTCAACCATCTGGTACAAGTTCAAAATTAATTTGCAAGGAGGCCAGCACTAGTGGAAATTGGTGATTTACCAACCATTCACAGTATCATATGCCTAGTATTCATTAATACGCTCATGAACTGACTCCTAACTCACTTCACCAGTAGCCTCACTTGCCCACCTATTAACGGCAGGTGCATCCATACACATAGGTGCCCTTTCTTGATGGAAAAAGTGCTACAAATCACTTACTTTGTAAATTTCAAACTAGCCAACTCTAACCTGAACAATATGTTCAGGACATACCTTTCTCAAAATAGAACCTTATTGAAGCCAATCGAAATGATCATATCAAAACTTAGCATGTTGTCCATTTTCAAATTATTATCTACCACCTTACCTGAGCCTGTTGGTATGCAAAAGGTGGCAATCCTCTTGGGTTTGGTGCTTGCCTTGTATCCAATAATCGTCCTTCATGTGCCTAAACAAAAAAGAAACCAAACTTATTAGAAAAAAATGAGCTTTGCTATAAATAAATATATACATAATATCCATTCAAGTAATTGTCCACCGAGCCATCTTAATTGAAACAATACATTCCTATCAAACATCAAATTTACACAGGTAAGCAAATAAACTCACCTGTTGGAGCAAAAAAGTAGCAGAATTTACCGCAGGCAACTGCAGATCACGTATGCAAACTCGTGATTGTTTCCTCGTTCTAGTCCTCACCCCAGCGGCCTTTTCAATGGATGCTAGCAACCTTTTGCCTTTAGGTTTGCCCCGACGTTTAACTGTGATTGGATCTTGATAACGAAACCTCTGACCAACACTAGCATCAACTTGAGCATAATTGCTTTCAATACATCCACCACCATTTTCCCTTCTTTCATTTGCCTCGTATTTCTCTTTCCAATTTTTTAGACGCATGTTTTGCTTTCTCAAGCCAATCATCATAAATTCATATTTTTTTACATCAACAACTGCAAAGTCTATAGATGAATAAAAGACTTTCTCCAACTCTTTCATCCTTTGTACCTCAATTGAAGCATTGATACTACTGAGCTTAATTTTACTGTGCCTTCTGCACACATCCTTCCTCCATCGCCTCAGAATGTACCTTTCAGGAATAACCATTCCAGAAACATTTGTTATGACCTTCAACACATGGGAACATAGTATTCCCTTAAACTCAAACTTTTGACAATTGCATTTTACTTCATTGGTTCCTGCTATGTAGCTAACCAAATATTGTACGCTCCTTGACCTCACCCCAGAGTCTGAAACCATCTCGACCACTTCAAACAATACCCTATCTTCCTCTTGACTCATTGCTATTAGATCACAATACATTAAATTAATTAGCTCTGTCTGCACAAGCCTGAACATCCGATTCGTGTACACTTTACGAAGCTGTTTCTTTATCCCCCACCTAGTCACACATGGGATTTCTATATTAGCTGAGCTAAAGTCCTCCTTCACCTCATTCTCAATCTTCTGTCTTACTGCAAGCTCATATTTCGCGCAAAGTGGTTCGCGAGTGTACATATCCGTCAAAAAATGAGTGCATACTTTCACTTCTTTGTGTGGATGACATCCCTGCCCAAAAATTTGATTTTACAAACACCGGAATCCAACGCTCTTTACTATCATACAAAGTACTCAACCACTCACAAAAATTTGTTATCATGGATGCCCATCCCTCCTCAAACTCACTAACAGTAATAGAATCAAATACCACCCCCATGAATACATCTTTCAAATCTCCATATTTCGAATGACTGCCCATTTTCAATGGTAATTTACACACTATATGCCATATGCACCACCTATGTCTAGTGCTAGGGAAAACTAACTCAATAGCATTACCGATATTCTTGCATTGATCAGTAATAATCGCATTCGGATTCTTACCGGCCATGCAACTCAACCACGTTTGAAATAGCCACTGATATGTTTTTGCCTTCTCGTTGTTCAATAGTGCACAACCTAGCAAAATAGATTGCTCATGATGATTGACACCCACGAAAGATCCAAAAGGCATGTCATATTTATTTACTAAATAAGTGGTATCGAACGTAATTACATCAGAAAATTCTTCGTATGCTGCCCGACACCTCTCGTCAGCCCAAAAACAATGTTTCAATCTCCCTTCTTTGTCAGGCTTGATTGAGTAAAAGAAATCTCTACTAATAGACTGCATCCTTCCAAACAACCTGTGAACTGCTTCAGCATCCCCTCCTTCAATACGAAGCCTCCGAATCTTATTCACATGATTTGTCAAATCTACTCCTAAACATGGAAGCTCCTCGTGGCCACCTGCTTGTACAACAATTGATTTAACATTTTCACAGGGCCTTAAACCTGCCCTATCATTTGCTTCTAACTGTACTTTCCAGTGCTCCTCAACAACTCTATGTTGCCTTAAAAATCTAGAATTACTTGGAGTCACCTCATGGTTGTGAGCCAATTCCAACTTTGTTATTACCCACATCCCTGAAGTCTTACAACAGCAAACTCGAGCTTGACATCCATTCCTTCTGCTTCCTCGTAGAGGAAACGTTTTCTTGCCTCTAGGCCTGTGAATTCGCCTCTTACTACACATAAGCGTCTGCCACCTCCCTTCTCCAGTGACTTCATCCTTTTTAACACCACGCTTTGCAATCCCAAAACCCTTTCCCCTCGCATACAACTTGTAAAATTCAAAAAGCTCATCAAGTTTATTGAATGTCATACCAACTGCAGGTTCAAGGTTTGTAAAATCATTTGATCCCCCATCACCTTCATTCCTATCTTCTCCTTCTAAACCAATATCTCGTGAGCAATCTACCTCCATGACAAAATTCCAAGTCCTACAAATTTGAAACATAAACTGATTTAAAAGAAGGATATGTACCACTTTATTTGTATGTTACTTATCATAACACAACACCACAATAAACCCCTTTCCAACTATTATATCTGCCACCTATCTTAGTTATCCACTTCTACTTTAATTTTATTTGACATGCACTTTGTTTACATAACAAAGCAAATCAATATTAAAAGGCAACAAGCTAATTTAAAAAAGGATTAGTTGCAATGACCTTTATACAATTGCATGAAAAGTCCAAATTTGACATTCACATCTCACAAGGTTACGTAGTCTACGTGTTGAACAGTATAGCCAGATCTCTCAAATCATCTTGTGCTTCTGCTTATTCATTTTCGGTGCTAACTGTTAATTAACTCATAGTTTGTCATTTTGTTGTCCCTATATACACTAGTTATGATTTTTATCCTTTTTCCATTTTTTTCATTGTTTTCACCCAATAACCTGCAGTCTAACCAAATCGATTATCCCTATCCCATTATTGAAGAGATTCTTAGGCATGCAATATGAGGCATAAATGAATAATGATTTCATCAGAAATAGAATGCTACCATTGTAAACTTTCAAGTGCACACAACATATCTCTTATCATGTTCAAAGCTAATTTTCCTCAATGTTTCTTACTTTCTTTTCCCTTTTTTGGTGCATTGGAAAACAATTTTGTCCTTCTTTTTCCTCTGCAGAGTGTAGTCCTATGAAATTCATGGTATGATTTATCTAGCAACTACACCCTTTAGCAACTTTTATGCATTATGTTTAATCTACCGACCAATTCCTCTTTGTTTAAAAGCTTATAATATTACTCCCTATTATCCATCTAAAAACCCATACCATTTTTGTCAAAGTCTCCATTGCATAGGGGTGGTGTTATTTTAACTTTTTTATTACCACTCCTTCCCTTTGTTACAGCATATCAGTAATAAAATCTATTTTAAATTGCAAGTGGCCAATTTCTCACATTCAATAATCAATATATTTTCAATAGTTTTCAACTACAAACAAACAAACAAAACAATTGCTGATAGATAATTACCTCTTCCACCTTCCACGCTTAATCACCCCAAGCCAAGTTTAATCTTTACTGACACTCATTTTATACGTGCTCCTCCACTGATTCCTTACTTTACCTTTATTATGGAATATGGGCTTGCGCTATTATTTCTTGAATGCGCAGTAGTCCTCTTTGCTTCGTACCTCAAAATGCAGATTCCCTAAATGGCAATTCTTCTTAGCTCACTGAACATACACCACTCATGGAAAAAGGCATTCCAATCACAATATTATCAAACCCAATGAGACATTACTGCAATTATTCAGCTTTCGGAAGCTATGACCCAGTCGTAGCCACCTTAATTTGCGCTTAATCACCTCCAATAAATCCCCAATTTAAAATCTTCAATGTCCTGTCTTTCATGCGTGAAATTGATCGCCCCAATGTTGTTCATCTCAAATTCTAGCATCAATCCCCAAAACGAAATTGGACTGTTGGTGGCACCACAATTTTTGCAACCTTTGGAGGGAATTTTCTCCCGCTAATTCGCAATCTTTTTGGTGCCCCATTTTCCTCTTTAGCCCGCTCTTTTGTTCTTAGTTTTTATTTATTCTTTCTTCGGTTTTTTGGGTTTATTTTTGTTTTTTCAATTGCCACGTCATTATTGACGTTTTCTGTCTCCCAGTTCTCTGTTCTCTAATGTTTTCCGATTTGTTTAACGGATGAATGTCAACGCTAATTAATTTTGCATGCAGTGCAGTTACATGTTCCAACAGTTTTGTACTGAAATTTATTTTAGATAAAATTTTAGTTATTATTTTTAAAATTATGACTGATATTTTTAAAATATAAAAATAATAAGTATTTTAAAAATATCAATTTTAATTTAAAAAATAATAATTTAAATTTCAATCAGTATAAAATTCAACACACAAATCACTGAAATACTAACTTTTATCTTTAATATTTATCGATGGAAAAGACAACCTGGTGCCAGCATACATACATGTGTGATTGTAATTGTTTGGCATTAATGAAAGAGAGAAAATGAGGATTGAGCATCGGGGAGGAATAGTTGTCAATCGTGAGGTATAGGCTTCAAATTTTAAACTTTATTTAGATAATTTGTTTTCTTTACAATTACAGCTATTCTAATTGTTTTAATAAATAAAAAAATAAAAAATAAAATAAAATAAATAAAACAAGAAGAAAGATGGACTTTCGGATCACGTCAATAGAGCATCATCATTTAAATATGCCTCCGCATATTTTTGTTTGGTACAAAAATAAGAGGAAAACGATTACTTTATCAAAAATGAATGATTCTGGTTTTTTATTTTTTTTATTAAAAAACTTCTTAGACCACGAGACGTGTAATGAAATTAGTATTTTTTATTCTCAGAAATATCAAGTTGAAGGATTAGAATTCAAGACTTTAAATATCAAATGTGAAAGAGATTGTTTGGTTCAAATTTTGGAATGTTGTTTTTTTTTCCGGTCTAATTAATTTTGAGGTTTTTTTTTTCTTTGCTACTTTTTGTTGTTTAACTATCAAAAGTAGGCTGTGTTTAGTTTTTATTCCATTGAAATCTGCTTATTTTTGTCGGTTGATTGTTGCCATCTTGACAAGAGGATGGCAGTAAAGCCTTTTTTTCTTTTTTTTTTTTACAACTCCTTAAAGACAAAAAAAAAAAAAAGCTAAAAATTACTTTTTTGAGTACTTGTTATTTTTGAATCATTAAAATAATTTATCAACGCTAAACTATAGAAAATATTTATATGATATTATTATTTTTATTACTTACCATGCAAGAAAGGCTTATTTGTCTATTCAATAAATATTTATTAAACAAAGCATCTTAAAAAAAAATTCTTTGGTTTATAAGTAGCCCTATTTGACATATAAGGGGAGGGGGAAAAGAGGTTGGTGAGGGTTTAATCCCTCACTTTGTAGTTAAGGGACGTTCACCTCAACCACTAGATTAAATGTTCAATCTAAAAAAAAAAATATCTTATGTTCTGTAACGTGAAGAGATCATGAATCCAAAAAAACAGAGAGGTCAATGCGAGAGATTCCATTTTTTATTTCAATTTTCAATTATTATTCTAAGGTTGTTATGGCCTTGATGCATGTGACATGCTTGGCAATTATAACACAACGCAACACAGTGCGTCCATTCCTGCCGAGAATATGGAAAAACCAATAATTTGTGACCGACTATAAGGGAAAACCAATACAGTGGTATCATAACTCGTTCAATTGAGAATCAAGATAGACAAGTTACCGCCCCTAAATTGGATCCAGTTGATCAAAAACAAGGGTCGATCCTAGAATTGTGTTGAGTTAGTTACGTGGACAATCACCACCATAGATATCTGAGTTGATGTCTGATCTATACAAAGAAAAAGAAGTTGCCAGAGCATTGCCGGACCATGGCCAAACCTCCACGTGGCATTGCACCAATAGCTGTTTGCTACTGGAAGCTAGCCCCCAAACCACTAGACACTGATCTTCCCTTTTTTGACTACCACGCACCCAAAATCCCACTGGAAAGCTGGAGATCTAAAGAAAACAGAAAGTTCCTCCCTCTATCTCGCACGCCGGTTTCGCCGTCTCCAGTTACTATCGAACCTCAAAAGCCCTTGATTTGGACTCACCGGTCCCTGTTCTATCTTCCCTAGCCTTGAATACCTCTCAACCACGCCGTTCGCCTTCTCCAGTCACTGTCGAAGCTCAAAAGCCCTAGATTTGGACTCGTCGGTCACCAATCTATCTTCCCTAGCCTTTAATACCCCTCAACCACGCCGGAATCCGACCAAAACTGTTTCCCATCGAATCTCCCACCGTCATAGTCAAGTCGCTAGTCACCATTTCTTCCGTATCTAAGCATGCCACTACTATTTCTTCACCATCTCCTCAATTTCTTCATTTCAGGCAGGAATTAGGTTGCCATCCATTGTTAGTTGTTGTTGTGAACTTTGGGAGTTAGTGCTTTTCGAAGGAGAAGAAAAAAAAAAGGGAAAAAAAGGAAGGGGCTAGATCTAGAAAACAAAATCATGCACGATGAATTTGAACATGAACGACACAATTTTAGTTTCAGTTCTCATTTTTGATGGAAGAATTTATAATCGATGCTAAATGCAAATAAAAGTCCGGTTGATTAAAATGAATTACTTAGTGTTGTAGAGAATGGATTTGAAGTGCTTACTACAAGTATAGAAGACTGCCTACCGAGAAGTGCGAAAAAAAAAGAAGGTAAACAGACATTTTGATTCATTTATCAAGCAATCAATGATGAGATTTTTGTGAAGATTGCAAAAGCAACTTCGTCAAAGCAAGCATAAGATATTTCAGCTACATCTTTCTAAAGTGCGGACAAAGTTAAAAGATGAAACTTCAAACCTGATGGCATCAGCTTTGAGCTTTTGCATATGGAAGCCCCAAAAACAGTTTCAGTTTATATAAGTAAAGTTGTCATCCTGATGAAACAAATGAGATTTTATGGAGAGTAGATTAATGAGCAAGTTAAAGTTGAGAAAATTTTGCGGGCACTCACATTGCGATATGAGCATATCGTAGTTGCAATTGAAGAAGCATATGATTTGTTCTAGATATCAGTTGATGCATTAATGGATACGTCACAATCTCATAAACAATGCATAGATGAGAAGTGCATTGATAAGCCAGTAAAGCAAGCACTCCAAAGTCAAGCCACTACCAAAGGCGAGCAGAGTGATTAATCACAGTAGAAGTAGAGTTCTTCTTATAGAAGAGAACGAGGATGTAGTGGTTACTACAATAATCGAGATAGAGGAGGTCGCTAAAACAATTATGGAGGTGGAGGCAATTGAAACAATGACCAAAGGAATTCAGACTAGACATACAGAGGGTGAGGTCGTGGTTAAGGCACAAAAAGATATGAAAAATCTAATGTTGAGCATTACTAATGCCACAAGTATGGCCATTATGCTAATGAGTGCAGGTCAAAGGAAAATAATCAGATAACTCACTATGCACGAGAGAGAGATGATAAAGATGCAAATTAAACTCTCATGATGGTTACCGCAACTATTAAAATGCAAAATTACAATACATGGTTCATAGACATAAATTTACCAACTCTCATGTGGAAATGAGGAGCTTGTTGTTAATCTTGATGAATAAATCTACTTCACGGTCAATTTTATTGATGATAGCAGTGTTCCAGTAATGGGAAAAAGGGTGAATTCTCATCAAGTTGAACAATAGGTATCATAATTACATCTCAAATGTGCTCTGCATACTAGATATGAAGAGCAACATACTCAGTTTGAGCTAATTGCTTGCAAAGGGGTACAACATACAATTACATAATAACTGTCTCTCAATTATTAATGGTAGAGGTACACTTGTTCTCAAATCCCCTTTAATGAAAAACTAAACATTTCGAGTTAATATTGGTACTAATGTTTACACTTATCTAAGTGCTGTTGTGAAAGGTGAGTTTTCATTGTGGCAACTTTGTTTTAGTCATCTAAAGTTTTGCAGTTTAAATCTACTTGCACAATAAAATATGGTGACAAGTTTGCCCAAGATAAATAATCTTAATCAAATTTGTGAGGCTTGTGTTCTTGTAAAACAGAGCAGATTATTGTTCGTGGCAAGAAGAATTTAGTGTGTAAGGCAACCACTCTAACTTATTGACTCTAATGTTTGTGGCTTAAAGAGTGTTCCATCAATTGGGAATAAATAGGTATTTTCTCACTTTTATTGATGATTTTTTAAGGAAAATTTGAGTTTATTGCATGCAAATGAAGTTTAAAGTATTTGATTGTTTTAAGAAGTTTAAGACACATGTTGACAGGCAGAGTGGAGTGGGTATTATATAAAGATTTTGAAAACTGATTGGTGGGGGTAAATATATTTCTAATGAGTTCAAAGAATAATGTTAAGCACAGGAAATAAAGGATGAAGTTATGATTCCCTACACACCACAGCATAATAGAGTTGTTGAAAGAAAGAACATAATGATTATGAATATGGCTAGAAGTTTATTAAAGGAAATAATGATTGTTTTGTGTTCTGTTTATTTGTTGAACAGGTCAACAACAAATATTGAAAATGTCACTCCTAAAAAAGCACAGACCAGTTTCAAACCTAATTTGGGGCATTTGAAGGTGTTTGGTTCTATCTTTTATACTCACCTTCTAGCAGAGACAAGAACGAAGCTAGATGATTAAGGAGTGAAGACAATTTTTTTGGCTATATAAAAGGAGGATATAAGTTCTTCAATCGTATGACAAAGAATGTGACTGCAAGAAGATATGTGACTTTTGCAGATGATGAAGAATGCAAATTTGATGCTGATGAGTACAATGATTGTTAGAGACGTCTTATTGCTATTTTGGGAGAATAAGAGTCTCAAGCTGCTGTCCCTAATGCAAATAGGAAAGTTGTCCCATTTCTTGTTCAGAATCTAACGCCAACCTCCCCAAGGAAATCAAAGGCCCAAAAAATTGTTAATAGTTAGTTAGAATGCAAGATTATGAGGTTATCCTAATAATGTTATTAATGATGATGGAGATATGATGCATTTTCTAATGTTTGTAAATTATGAACTTGTATCATTTGATGAAACGATTGAAGACACTAAATGAGTGAATGCAATGAATAAAAAACATTAAGGCGATTGTAAAGAATAATATTTAGGAGCATACTATTATCCTACAAGGTCACATAGCCATTGATGTGAAATGAGTTTTCAAGACTAAGAGGGTCAAATGGAAAAGTTGAGAGGTATAAAGCAAGATTAGTAGTGAAAGGATTTGTACAACATTTTGGCTATGATTACCATTAAGTAATCTTCTCTATCTCTTGTATAGAAACTGTCAAACTTATAATTACTTTGGTTGCTTAGAACCGTTGGAGAATTCATCAAATGGATGTAAAGTCAACTTTTCTCAATAGTTCTCTTGTAGAGGAAGTTTTTGTGAAGCAATCACTGAGTTTTGTAAAGAAAAGAAGTGAAGAGAAGGTTTATTTGTTGAAGAAAGTACTATATGGCTTGAATCAAGCATTTAGGGCCTAGAATAAGTGCATTGATTCTTTCTTCTTTGATGTTAACTTTTAGAAGTATCTGTTTGAGTATGCCTTATATGTGAAAATTAATAGCGATGGTGATATCTAATTAGTGTATCTATATGTTGCTGACTTGATCTTTACAAGCGATAATCCCAGAATAATTGAAGACTTTAAAAACTCTATAATGTTTGAATTCGATATGACTGATTTGGGTCTAATGTCATATTTTTTTGGCATTAAAGTGATTCAAAGAGGTGATGAAATCTTTATTTGTTAGAAGAGCTATGCTACAGAATTTTTGAAGTAGTTTCAAATGCATGATTGCAATCTTGTTAGAACTCCTGTTGAGGTTGGCACGAAATGTCAAAGAATGATATTAAAGCACCTGTTGATTCTACGGGCTTTAAGTAGATTGTTGGAAATTTGAGATATTTAACATGTACGAGGCTTGACATATGTTATGGTGTTGGTTTGATTAGCTAGTTTCTAGAGTTCCTATCAAATCTCATATACAGGTTGTTAAGAGGATTATGCAGTACATTAAAAGGACCTTTGATTATAGCCTGTTTTATTCTTCATATAAGACTTGTGCTCTTATAAGATGTTCTAACAGTGATTGTGGTGTTGATGTTAATGATCATAGAAGTAATTCTGGTTATTGTTTCAACTTTGGAATAATCGCTTGTTCGTGGTAGTCAAAAAAATAATCTATTGTTTCACTTTTGTTTCACTTGATCGTATAACTGTAGCTTCTAGTGCTTGTTAAGCAGTTTGGTTAAGTAATTTGTTGAGTAAAATTCATATTTTAGTTGAAGGTTTTACGAAAATACTTGTTCATAATGTTTCCACTATTAATTTGGCAAGAATCTAATGACTCATGTAAGGAGTAAGCATATTGATACTTGGTAGGTGCAATATTTATATAGGAATTATGTATAATTTTATGTTTAATTTGATATTTATCTATGCAAATATTGTGTTTATTGGCAGATTTTATTTCTATTTGATATGTTATGTTTTGTAGGTCAAATGGATGAAAAAAGAGGTAATCTGACGTCGGTTTAGTCCTATTCAGGCAGCTTTCCATCTTTGCGCATTGTTTAGTTTTTTTGTCACAAATTCTTTTGTACATATCAGTCAGAATTACATGATTTTTAAGTGAAATTAAAGTTAATAGATAGGGTTACAACTTTACTGTTTTGAATAAATTCAGATTCTATATGAAAGAGGGTCAAAATTAAGTCGAAAGTCAAAGGGACAAAACCGTCCAGAATTTTTGAATCCTTAATTCACTCCTACTTAAATTTTTAGGTCTTTTACCTACACTTCTTTCAAGGTTATATACACAAAACGTAGGCAGAAATTAGAGGTTCTGTTGAAGTCTTCTACACATTCTATAGAGCAAAACAGAGCAGAAAGAAGGACAAAAAAGAGAGAAAGCGGAAGAGAATTGAAGATTGCGGCTAGAGTTTCGGATTTCTGGACATCTAAACAGAGTTTTTCTTGTCTCTTCTTGTAGTTTTAACTTCGTCTATATTTTTAACTTCTATTATTTTTGTTTTTAGTATGAATAACTAAACCTCAAGCTTGGGTAAAAAATGTAACCTAACTTAGGAGGTTAAATTATTTAATTTTCATGAATGGTTTCTTATTTCTAGATTAATATTATTATTTGTTGAAGAATTGAATTTGATTTATCTAACTTGAGTTAATTGATGTTTTTATGACTAACTACCATAAAAGTAAATTCTTAGATTATGTCAAAATTTTGGGAGATGAGATATTAACTGTGCAATAGGTAGATAAACGAACAAATTTTGATATCGGGAGATAAGAGATTTGTATGACGCAAATGAGTTTTTTAATCTTAATGGGTTAATCTATTTTCGTGTGCTTTTAGGAGAAGATCACGAATAGGTTAGGTATGACTTAGTTACTCGAGAGATAGCAAAAGCTATTGTAGTAGGAACGACGTTCAAATTACGAAATTTATGAAATACTAAGGTAGTTTACCCTCTATTTGGTAAAATTTTGAGCCATAGTCTCTTCTCAATTTTACAAAACCTTAATTTTAATTTTACTTTCTTGTTATTAATTAATCTAATTTTGTTAGTTGGTTTTAATTAATTTTCAATTTCAATTAAGTTTTAGTTTCAAATAATTAGTTTAATTTTTATTTTAAGTTTAGTTTAGTTTAGTTAATTGTACAAATCTTAATTAATTCTATTCTTTGTGAATTCGATAGTTAGAATACTTGCAAGATTATTATTACTACGATTAGCCTTGTGAACTTGTAGGATTTGCCCGACTAATACTCGTTTTCATTTTTTGAGTGATCAAGTTGATAAAAGGAGGATTGAATTAGCATGTTGCAACTTAATTTGAAGATCAAGTTTGTTGATATTCTCACAAAGTTGTTAAATTATGAATCGTTTGTGAAGCTGAAGCAGATGTTTGGAATGTGAGTATCACCAAATCAAGATTAGGGAATATTGAAGTTAATCCAAATTTAGGAGTTAAATATTGTTTGAGTAAAAATTAAATTGTTTAGTTATGTTTTCAATAGTTAGGTAGAATTATGTATTTATTATTTACTACTATATAAGAACGTGAGAACTATATTAGTGTGTATACTTATCATATTATTACATGGTTTTATTAAGTTTTATAAAGTAAAATTCAGTTAATTAAAAATTCTAAGAGGATGGTCCACACATCATCATCATTAAATGTGAACGTGTTTGTGAAAAAATAGATCTTAAGGGGAGTTGAGAATGAAGCATGAGACGTGGAAGAGATTTGCAACCTTTTATAAGACAAAAGTGAGGGATTCAACTCCAACCTAATAAAAATGTAGTTATGGTCCGTTAATTATAGGATATCAATATATGTCCTGAATTTTCATATTCTGATTAGTATTCCGATTAAAAATAAGATTAATAATTTTAAAATAAGACTGGTAGTTTTTAAAATTTAAAAATAATAGTTGTTAATTTCTGTTCTAAAAATTATCAGTTATATTTCAAAATTTTTAATTTTAATTTTAATTAAAATATTTATCAAAATACTAAAATTCAGTATACCAATATTTTCTCTTAATTATATTGTTCAACACAGTCGATAAACCTTTTAACTCCAAATCAAAACCTCGTTCGAATGAACATAAAAGAGACTCCTAAAAAATAAAGTTGGATCATGTTGGTGCTGGTGCCGACCTTTCTCCCCATCCCAAATAAAATAGTTAAAATAAAATAAAATAAAAGGGCAGACGAAAAGAATCGAATCTCACAAGTAAAAGCGAGGTGGTGTTGTTGGTGCCGTCGCATGCACACAGAGAACCACCCAAAATCAAACCAAAGAGAACCAGACAAAAAGAATCACTCACCGCCACATCCACGTGGGTTGGGTGCGTACCGTGTTGCGTGCACAACGTTGGCAGGCTGGCATCTGCTGCCAGCAGTAGTAGGTCCGTGTGTCACGTGCCAAAGTCTTGTGTTGTCGTTGGTGCCGAGTACTGAACCGACTTCTTTCAGCATGGTCTCCGCCACATCCACGTGAATTGGGCGTGTACTGCGCAGTGCGCACAACGTTGGCTTGCTGGCATCTGCTATCATAGGTCTGTGTGTCATGTGCCAAACTCTTCAAATTTATTAAAATATTTAATTAAATATAAAATAATATTTACTAGTAGTTCGTGTTTTTTTTATTCACTAATTATATAGGGTTTGTCTTTTTGGTTCTTGGTAATTCTTTGAAACTTTTAGTCCAACGATTGAGAAAGGAATGAAGTGAGGACATAAACAAAAATTCGACTGAGTGTAAGCGTGTCGAATTGCTCTGCGTGTTATGTGACAAAAGCCACCCCCGACACTCACCGTTATTATTGATTAATGAAAAAATTGATTCATTTAGTTTGGATGAATAACAGTTACTTACTTATTATTATTAAAAAATTATCAATAATTAATATCATTTTAAATAAGTGAAAAAATGCGAAAACAAAAGAAAGCAAAGACGATCACAGGTAAACGTGGAGATATAAACGCGTAGAGCCAAATCAAATTTGAATATATTAAAGCTTGTTTGATTTGGCTAACGAGCCGAGTTGAGTCATGTTTATTTTTATGTTGAATTTGAAGCTTTTCATAAATATAGGGTTTAACTTCATAGTCTTAAAAAATATTTGACATTATGAGGATTTATGTTATAAATAGAATTAAATTTATAAAATTAATTATTTAAATAAAACTAAACAATTAAAAATAAGGGTATTTTAATGTCCAGTCATAATAAAATTTTTGACACACAGGTTGCTCTCATATTTGTGTGTGCTGAAAAGAGTCAAATGTGTACAATTTCATTCTTATTTAAAAATAAAAAAATGTTTTTATGATTGAAATAATCTTACCACAAACATAATACATACTAAACAATTTTTTTAATGATTTTAAGAGGAATCTCAAATGATTTTTCAATAAGAATTTTAAGTGAGTTGTTCATGAATTTAAATGAGTCAAACCTGCTCTTATTCAAGCATTGATTTATTAATTAAAGAGATTTAGTATCAAGTTTAGAACGAGTTTTTATCAAGTCAAACCATCGAATTTTTAGCAGAAGTATTATTTTCCTTACACCCTAGCTAGAAGGAGGCGAAATAGGTAATTAATTCGGTAATTGATGTGTGTTAAGAGAGGGGCGAAGTGTAGAAGAAGGGACAAAGATTTGTAAGTGTAAATTAATTTGGTATTTAAAGCCTCTGTTTAGAAGGGGACAAGGCGACAAGCTATAGCCATTCTTTTCTTTGTTATTTCTTTCTTCTTGTCCCTTGTTTTTTCTTTTTGCCCATTTTGTCCTTGTTTCGCCTCTTCTTCTTCTTCTTCTTCGAGCTGCCTTGGGAGTTGGAGGATGTATTGATTTTCCTATTCGCCACAGGTGACTTTAATTTCTTCTTCTTCTTAGTTTTTCTTTCATATATATATATATATATATATATATATAAAATTATTGGTGCTATGGCATACGTATGTATGGGAAAAATTTGACGGGTGAAAGATGAAGGACTTTGATTGATTAGACTAGAACTCTCCTTATTCCTTTCCTTTGTATTAATTAACATAACATGGTTAACTAAACTGAATTACAATGTGGAATTACAGGGAACAGCAAATGGTGGTGTTAGGTCGATTACTTGGACTGTAAGACATTTTAAAGTATTTGCCCCACTTTTGATGATAGTGGAAGAAGTTCGTTATCTTATATAGTTCATTCAATTCGGAGGAGAGGCAGTGTTTCAAGACCAGGTATCATGCGCAGTCTTTCTGAGAAAATGTCCACTGGCGAAGATAGGAGCATTCCTCATCCTGCTCAAGAAAACCTGTGCCATGAACCATCAGACGAGCCAGTTAGACATGCCGAACCACCGCACAGAACTAAACAGAGAAATAAATTTCCTGTGAAAATAGCAAGGTGGAAGTCCGTAGACATCTTCAAAGGCCGTAGAGGCTACTATCTAATGCTCAGTTTGCAGTTGGGTATAAGGTAAGTGGATATGAACCTCAAAGTTTCCTCCTCCAATCATCTCCTCCTGCGTCCCTTAAAAAAACATATGTGTTTCTTTTGGAGGTTTCTGGAGAATTTTAGAGGTTGTTTAGTATTGTTCGAATTTTTTTGATTATTTTTCTTAGGAAAAGCAAAAATATGCTTGGGCAAGTGTTTTGTGCTTTTGTTTTTCTCTTGGAAAACAAAAGCATTCATGAAAGAAAAATACAAATTTGCAAAACAAAATTTTCATGTTTTCCACCACTTATCGAAAAAAAACAAAAAACAAAACAAAAGAAAGGGTTGTCTTCTTAAGGCCACTTCTCCCCTCGCTGTGCCGCCATCCTGCTCTGCCACCTCCGTTGTTCGCCACCACTTCCATTGTCTTCTCCGCCCTCCTACCTTTTAGCCGTTGTAGCTTCTTTCCTCCAGGTAAACCACTGATTTTGTAGTTTTTTTTTTTTTTTCTTTTAACACTCATCTTTCCTCCTCTTCCTCCCTTTCTTCTCCCCGACTCCCAACTTTCGTCGCTACTCCCCACACACCACCGCCCCTCCTCCAAAGTGATCTTTCTTCCTCCTCCTTGTCTGGTTCTTCTCTAAAAAACTTACAACCTTACAAAATTCTAAGTCTCTTAGTTCGAAACTATAGTCACTTCCCAAGTCCCTGGTTTTTACAGAGGTTGCAATAGTGGGGAGGGAGGAGCATTCTGTAAGAGGTTGTTCTTTCCGGTAATAGAAATCACCTATGAGCCTCAATCTTAAGAGTGGGACTGGAATTTCTTCATTAAAAGTGATCTGCTTCAGTAAGGCAGATTTGAAGTCTTAGGATAAGAAATTACTTATCATTGCCGTTAATGTTACTAATTGAATTAGAATTGGAAGAAGAATATGAGAAACGTAGGACAAATAATAATTCTAGAGAAGAGAGAGCTGCTCTTGGGGTTGTTATTGTTGGATAAAGGTTGGAAGAGGCAGAACTGGATTGTTGCTGTTTGAGTTGGGGACTATGATGATTGTGGATGTGAGGAAAATTAGACCAAATTGAATAAATGTTCTTCATTTTAGTGGGAGCTTCAATGGCAAGTATATTTGTCAAGGCCTCTTTTTCTCTACTCTCATAAAAGTGGTTCTTTGAATAAAAAGCCGTTAAAAAATTTTATTTTACTAAAAGAAACACAAGTTGACGGCAATTAACATAAAAATTCAAAAAACAAACAACATAAACGTGATAACAGAAAAAAAAAAAATAATGATAAAAAATTGATAACGTAACCAAACAAGCCCTTAATTTTTTTGTGTATTATTCTCACATGTATGACAATGCAAAGGCTCATGCAAATTTGGGTTGCAGCATGTAGAGTGCAAGTGTATCATATATGTTGAAGTTGGGTGTATTTACACATTTTTCCTGAGGTCATCGTGCTATCCAACCGGCTTTTGAGTCTAAATTGCAGTTGATTGGTATTATTGAGTTGTTGTTTATATCAAGAGTTTGAATACATGGACGGGGCCAATAGACGCATTGCAAATGGGTATGATGGAACTCACGTGCAAAAATGCACCTTTTTTTTTTTTCGGAAAAGAGCATATGATGTGCAAAAAAGTAGTGAAAATATGAAAGTCTATAACAAATTCCATACAATTGCAAGTAGATAATATAATAGTTATCTTATATTTATTCTGTTGTAGTAGATTTTATAAAACTCGTTGCACATCTTATACTTTCTTTTAAAAAAAAAAACCTGGTGAGACCTACCACTAACCCGTATGCTAACCTTTTCTTCAGCCCATCCATCCATTTTTTTTCTGTTATATCAAATGATACTTGTCAGGTTTTGTCCACAATCAACTGCAGGCCAACTTGACCTCCTTAAAGCATATTTATGGTGTCTTCTTGTTATTTATATTCTTTTCTCAAGATGTATCTTTTACTATTGAAATATGAATATGGGCTATTTGCATTATCACTTCTTTATCAGAAATTAGATAGTCCTCTACTTTTTATGTTATATCAAGTGATACTTTTCACGTTTTGTCCATAATCAGCTGCATGCCAACTTGACCTCCATCAGTAATCTTTCACTATTAAAAATGAGATAGATGGACTGTTAGAATGAAGAAGCGAACAACATTTTATAGGCTTTTAGCCACCGTATTTTATCCAAAATTTTAGTAGTCCGGTTTTATAGACAAAGAAATTAGTCAAACAACTTAGACAAATAAATTTTAAATTTATAAAGACCACCCAAAATCATAAAAAGACAAATGAAGTGGGCTAAAGATATAAATTTAAAAACTTTATCTTATCAGATTGTTCAAATCATGTAGGCAAAAGATTTGCCTACAAAACTTTTTTCAATTTTTAAAGCTTAAGTTATAGGCTTTTACCATACTCATATGTTGCTCTAATGTTTCTTTCCTTAATAATTTGAGATTTACATCTTATACTCTAACACTTTGAGATCATTCAAGTTTCTTATTACCACTAAAGGTTATTACCGCTAAAGGTGGTAGTCTAGTTGATCAATTGGCATACCTCCTTTACTCACGACCAAAGTTTGAGTCTAAACAGCTGTGCTTGAGGAGCAATGACTCCCAAAACCCCCTGTGCGCAAACAATTTCAAATTCAACAATTATCGTGACTGGTTTAGAGAAGTCACGCTCAGTCCTAACATTGTTCGGGTAGTAAGTTCCCTTTTATGGGTGGGTTGGATGGGTATAAAATGGATAACCTTTGATCCAACACACAGATCCGATAATCGATATACTAACGATAAATACTTTTTTTCTTTCTGGTCAAAAAAAAAATTCAAGTTTCTTATTGACCATAGATAGGATACTTGATAGTTCTTTTACCTCTTTTTTTCTGACTTTTTCTTCCTTTTTTTGGCATACAATTGGACATCAGCATGTTTATGAAAAAAATGCCCCTTTTTTCAACTTCGCAGGTACACTGTTGGCAAGATCACACCCTTGCCTATGCGTGAAGTTCGAGCTTCCGATTTTGGAGAAGGAACTACAGTGGAGATGTATTTCCCCGGAGAGGGCTCCCAGTTTACACCTCCACACTATTCAATTGATTTCTATTGGAAAGATTATCGCCCTATGGTATTTAGGTAATTATTGTTCTATAGTTTGCTCCACTTTAGCAAGATATAGAAAATACAAGCAGCATGAAGCTTACTCGTTTGACATTACAAGCAGCTTGCACCTTCATCCTTTTTATGAGTTCCCACTTGATTGGATTGCTGTTTGCTTTTGGCGTTACTCCAAATGCCTCCCCCAATGCATATATACCTTTTCCTACATAATTATGGGTAACTCAGCGTAATGATGTTTACCTTGGAGTTTGTAACTACTTTTACGATCTTTAGGTTTTTTATTTTATTTTCTTCTATGGGTTTTTGTTTGCTCGAGTCGAACTTATATATTTATGTTGCGACAAATTTGAACGATTTCATTCTTTTCTTCCGGCATGTAATAGGCTGTAATATCCTGTGAGGTAAGTTTTTTAATGGGAGTGCGAGGCTGTTGCTTTTGAATGATTATAATGTTTTTGTATGAGTAATTTTCTCATTCCATATGTGGGTACTTATTTTTTGAATCACATATATTATCCTTTGGTGCTGTTAATATGCATTGCAATAGTTTTAGCGTAAGTTCTTCAGGAGTTTTGATAACTTTTTCAATTTTTGGATCCATAATCTCAGGAGCCTGAGGCAGATGTTTATGTTTGATGCAGCAGAGTACATGGTGTCAATTTGTGCGGATAATGGTCTAAGGGAACTTGCTCCTCCAGGGAAAAGCGGCAGTATCTTCTATCTTTCTCATGATGATAGATTTGTAATCAAGACATTAAAGAAATCTGAACTTAAGGTTTTAACATAAAAGCTTTCTCCCTGATACTACCTGATCAATCTGAACTCAAAACTTGTTTGTTTGCCAACTTTAATATAGCATACAAACATATGGGCATGGGTACGGATCCCCATTTTTTTTACGACCTTTTGTTCTAATTGTTATGAGTTTTTGATTTTTTCAATTACAGTAATACTTTTTGTAACAAACAGAAAACAACAATAAGATGTACTTTTTTTTGTTATAAAAAGTATCCATATGGTGTAAAGAAAATCAAAGACTTGTTTTAATTTGAACAAAAAATTAGACAAAAAAATTTGTAATCCCTAATTTTTTCCTAAACATATAACAGACTAAACACTAAGACTCTTTTCCTACACAAGGAAAAATAACTAAGAAATAGTTGTCAAATCACACCCTATGTTTTTTAGGTGTTCGATCTTGATATTTAGAAATCATATTAATTCTGACTAATTCAATTCGAGTCAGAAAGACCCAGTTGGAATGGTTTGTACTAGTTAATACTTGATATTAATTGTAACTTCTTACATAGTTAATAAAATTCTTACTTGACTTATCAAAAAATAAAAAAAAAGAAGGGCAAAACTTTCTCAAATGCCTACCTTATGTTTTTTGTTTTTCTGTTTATAAATAAAATCCGCCTCTGCCTTCTTTTTTTTTTTTCTTTTTTTTGTTTCTCTTCTTTTGATCGATCAAATCCTACTCTACTTGGTAACACCATCATTTTCCTTTCAGTTGTTGCAAGGAAGGTGACAATTACACATTCTTTTTTCTCTTGTGCAGTCCCTTCTCAAGATGCTGCCCAACTATTATCATCATGTATGGGCGCATGAAAACACTCTCATAACGAAATTTTATGGGCTTCATCAAATAACGTTAAAGGGTGGAATAAAGGTATGTATGTCTATCAAATGGCCATAAAATAAAGGTATGTATGCTAATTATTTTAGTATCCTAGTTGGTGTTGAGAATAAAACAAGACTAATAATTTTTATAACAAAACTAATAATATTTACAATAAAAAAAATAATATTTTTAATTTATATTGCAAAAATTATTAGTAATAAAGCAAAAATTATCAGTTTTGTTATATTAAGAATACTAATCAGAACATAAAAAATCGGGATATGTGTTGGTACTCTGCTTTTTATGTACATGTCACTCATACCGGTTAGAGTTTTTGTTTCTCTTTTTGTTTATAGGTACGATTTGTGGTGATGGGGAATATGTTTTACACAGAACTACAAATTCACCGTCGCTATGACCTGAAGGGGTCCTCTCTGGGAAGATCTAAAGAAAAAGTTCGAACCAAAACCACACTAAATGACCTTGATCTAGCATACGAATTCCATATGGATAGATTGTTGCGAGAGCCTCTTTTCAAGTAAGTTATTTTTGACTTCATAAGTTCGTTCATTTTGATTGTTTTCATTAATGCATAGATCCGAAGGGTAAACATCAAAGGACGTGGTTGTGTGCTGTACTGCTTAGGCAAAGCCGCGAGATATGTTGAAGTTAAACATATTCGTTTGGGGTGGAATAAAATCTAGTAGAGATGTTGCTTTGAGAGCTTTGAAATTTTTTATTTGCTTACGGCCACTAACTAAATAATGTTTGAGTAACAATATATGATATGTGATCAAAATTATTAATCTTATTTTATTAGTTTACTAAAAATAAGTGTACAAACATTTTTTCATAATGTTGATGCAATTTTATCAATTTTCTTGCTGTGTGTTCACGGTGATTGAACTTTTCTTGTTAGCGATTTTCTACTTTCAAAAATGCATGTCAACAGATTTTTGATACGTAGTATGCTACTCTTTCTTAGAGATGGCAAAAATAGGCGGATTGGGTTGGTTTCGGGTTGGATTGTATCAGTTTTGAGTTATTTGGGTTTCAGATCATTCAAGTTTCAGATCTTCTGAGTTTCGAGTTTGAGTCTTAGGTTATTCGGGTCTCGGTTTCATTTGACCTCCAGTATTTCAGGTTTCAAGTCAGATTCGGACGGATTACGGGACATTTTTTTTCAATACAAAAATTAGGCTTGCAATTTTTACTAACCAACATGGAGAAAACAATCAAACTGAGAATGGTTTGTTGGGTTGTCAGGCAAACCGGCCGGTTGAACGTTTTTCCATATGTTAATAATCTCTCGGGTTTATTCACAAACTTAGACCAAACTTAGAGCAGGAATACAATCGGATCGATCCGACTGGTTGGTTCTATTCGAGTTTGACAATAATGAAAGTAATTCAATTTCAAAGTCACATATTTAACAGAAACAAACTTTACATAGATTAATAAAATTGAGATTTTCCTCTTAATTACAATTATGACTAGATTATTACATTAGTTTTTGAAAATTATATGGTTTGAAAAATTAATTCATTTATTTAATTACTTTATTTATAGTTTATTCATTTTCTTACCTTAAAATATTTATATAAACAAAAAAAATTCATTTCATTTTATTTATTTGATAATTTTTGTTCAAATTAAAAAAAAATCAATTACTAAATTAATCCGTTTTCATTACTCTAAAGTCTTTCCTCCCGATTTTTAGGTTTCTCTACAATGAAAAATGATTTTTCTTTCAATAATTTTTTTTTTCGCCAATTCAATAATATGCATTAAAATTATAAAATTTTCATATTTTTCTTTCTCTTCATTTTATTTTATTTTATTTTATATAAAGTTTCTTTAAAAGTTGACCATATGATTAACATATATAAATTATATTAAATTTCATCACTAAAAAAAATTTAAATTGAATAATTGAAAAGATAATTATTATTCAAAATAAAAGAATATCAAACAAGTAAATTAATAAAAATTTTGGGCTTGTTTCGGTTTTGAGTTTCTCGAATTACAAGTTGTTGATTTTTTCAATCAATGCATATTGGGTTGATTCGGGTTTCGAACGGGTTGAGTTGAATGATTTGATTTAGGTCAGTTTTTGCCACATCTACTCTTTCTTCTTCCTTTCTTTTCTTTTCTTTTGTTTTTTTTTTTTGTGCTCTTTTGTGTGTTTTCTTTTTTTTTTTTTGGTTTTTTTTTTATTGTCTTGGGGTGGAGGTGAGGACAAAGTGGCAGTTCTCAATCGATCTGTTGTATCCGGTTGATGGCTACTTGACGTAAAACGCCAACACCTATTAGTTCAATGACTTTAACCATGTAACAGGGCTTTACAATGAATGATGGAGTCACGGGATGCCTCTTACAATGCCTAATGTGATTATCTTAAGTTTTCAGTTGGATTTGATTGTTGCAATATTGCCAACATAGGTGCCCGATTAAAAAAAAAAAAAAAAGGATTATGGCATCTATGAATGATATTGTCAAGTTCAAGAGCTTAAATGTACGTTTTGTTTTTATTTTAACATGCATCAAGATGAGGTCTTTTTTTCTTTTTTTTCTTTGGGATGAATAAGCATTTCTTTTTCATTAGTAATTTTTGTTTTGTAGAACTGTGTTCACTCCCTAATTAGCCCAGACTGCTCCTGAAAGAATACCTATGGTTAAAAAAAATAAGTCCTATACTGATAATACAATAACCCCAATTTGGAGAGAGTGAAGTTTTTTTGAATCATCAGGATATCCAGACTCATTTCATTACTTTGAACCAACACTTTTTGTAGAGTTAAATATATTGAGTATCTTCTAACAAATGAGTAATTGAATTTGATTAATATTTCTTAGTTGCGTAAAACTATTTATTATATGAATAAAGTAATTAAATTACTTCATTTCTTATAAATAAGTAATATTTTTTCATTCTAATGAATCATCTGACTCGAAATAAACTTAAATATAACATTCATCCCTACAAAATTCATTAATTTCAAAGGCATTTCAGAATACTTTTTTAAAGTTAAATGCATTGATGCCACTTAAACACAACATTCATACCCACACAAATCATTCATTTCATTACAAAATACATTTTTTAACACCTTTTGTAAAGTTAAATATGCCTCTAACATTTTACCTTCCTGCAGACAACTTTTTCTAGACTGCTCGTTCTTGGAGTCTCAACACATAATGAATTATAGCCTTCTTTTGGGGTTACATTTTGAGGCGCCTGAGCATTTGAATGCCCCATTAGAAACTCCTTCTGCCGTGCCAGATCACCATAGTGTAGCTGCTGGCAGAGGTAAACTTTATCCTATGAATTTTTTTGTCCTTTATCTGTGGTCACTGATTGAGGCTTTCAAATTTCGGGATAGCTTAAGACAATTCGTGTAGTTGTTGTCCTGCTAGGTGGCATATCCTCGTCTCCTTTGTGGGACATACTTCTTTATTGGATATGCATATTTTTTGTCTTAAACCTTTAAATTTTTTTAACGTTTGAGTTTTAAATTTTTTTAATATTTCATTTAAATTTTAAATTTTTTGATTTTTTTACCAAATCAGTCATTCTATTTACTAAAAGTTATTAATCTATTAAAAAATAATTTTAACTTTACAAAAAGTTATTTAAAAAAAGATCAAACATATGAATCGAATATCTTTTCTATCAAAAATATGTATGTTATTTATTTAATTTATATATTTGTTGATTAAAAAAGTATTTAATGTACATATTTTGTTGATGAAAAAAATATTTAATTCATATATTTAATTTTTTTTTAATGATTTTATTAAATTAAACTCATTTATTAATAGATTACTACTTTTTGTAACTTAAAGGACTGATGTAATAAGAAATCAAAAGATTTAAAATTCAAATAAAATATCAAAAAAGCTGAGGACTCAAACGTAAAAAAAAACTTAAAATTTTAGGACCAAAAATATATATATTTCCTTATTTATTTACAAGAGAAAAGAATATAGATATAAAATTTAAATACAAAAATATTATATAGACTAACTGTATAAATTTAAATAATCAACTGTATTAGGTCTATGATTTAATTACCGGTTCGTTGGACTGCTGCAATTTCCTTTGTCAGTATTTAAGGCATCAAGTTTATCTTTATCGGAAACTTTTTTTTCATGTGAGACAGAAGCAAAGGGAAATAATTCAGATGCTGATGATTTTTTTGTTTTTTTCCTTCGTCACTTTGGAATCCATTGTATCTGAAATGAAAAAAAGTTGGTGAGGAGAAAATTTAGATATAAAATAATAATAGAGATCAATTTTTTAAATTTTAATTATTAATTAAATAATAAATTTAATAAATTTAATAATTTTAATTTAAATAATAAGATCATATTATTATTTGATATTTAATTTTTTTATTTATATAATATGATTGTCTGAAATCCGATACTGCCAAACTGACGTACCTGACACAGACAATGAAGAATCAATAAACAGCTTCTGTAGCTTTGCCGCCTTAGACTGCTAGCAAAAATATTTTTTTCATTTCTGTAGTTACATAGCTGGTTGAAGCCCTTAAAAAGTTGCAAACAAATCAATTTTTCGGCTAAGAAGAGGAGGAAGTGGTGCAAAGAGTCAATGCCCTGACTTCTTTCACTACATTACACGTTGCTTATCGCTGAATTTCTAATCAGATAATACTTATTTAAATTTTAAATTTTTATATATTTTTATAATTAAATCTTTAAAATTTTAATTTTTTAAATTAAATTTATACTTTTTAAATTTTTTATAATTGAGTCATTTAATGAGTTTGATCGATGAACTTATTTGACTTCAAATCAAGTATATTTCAGATCTATTAGGTCAATCCCATTTTGTACAGTTAAATAGTAAATTATAAAAAAATCTAAAAGATATCAGATTCAATTGATAAAATTAAAAGAGTTTGAGACTTAATTATAAAATTCCATAAAAATTGAGAACTTACATAGATATTATCCCGACTTCTAGCTGGATGACAATGTAAGAAATCTTGTCAGCTGAAGATAGTGCTAGTCTGCCAATTGGATGTTTTACATCCTGCCATGCAATTAGGGATGTAAATGAGTTGAGTCGAGTCGAGTTTGGACAGGTTCGAACTCGACTCGTTAAGGAATTCTTTAAACTTGGACTCGGTTCAAACTCGACTCGATTTGTATTTTTTTTTTTAATCTAAGCTTTATATATATATATATATCCTTTTTCCATTTGATCTATTTTATTAATTTACTATATATATTATTTCTACTTTATATAAAAATAGAAAATTTATATAAAAATATATAAAAATAGAAAAATAAGAAAAATAAAAATATCAAAATTACTTTTTTTTACATAATTTTATATAAAAAAAGAAAACATATATATGTAAAAAATGGATATGTGGATAAAAGCCAATTATTCATTCAATTGCTATTTGATTGATTGAATTCCTAATTGTATAACTAGTCACATTATGATCATCAATCAATTTACTTAATTGTATTTAAATTTTTTCTAATTTAAAAAATTTATATTCTTTTGCAAAGAAAAAATAAATATGCAAGTTTATTTTAATTAAGAAAAAATTCAAATAAAAAAAAGAGACATGAAGAAATAATAGAGGTTGAGAGGTTGAGAGCATTTGAAAATAAATAAAAAATTAATCTTAATTTTATTAGTATTTATATTAAAAGTTAAATGATACAATTAAGTGTTATTAATATATTAAATGAGTTCACAATGATACATATTAAACGAGCTCTTAATGATACATTTATCGAACTATTCACGAGCCTGTACCGAGCCGAGCCTGCTATTGTTCAGGCTCGGCTCGTTTATTAAACGAGTTTTGGTTTTAGGCTCGCGTATCGCTCATTTAGTAAATGAACGAGCCCGAAGCGAACTTTTACCGAGCCGAGTTACCGAGTTTTTAATGAACGTATCGAGTCGTTTGCAGCCCTACATGAAACCAGATTTATGCGAATTAAGATTTATCATTTTTTTCTGAAAACAAATCATAATCTTTTTCCAGCTAGTAAACACTTGTAGCCTTCGATATCTTTTTGGAGCTCTTAAGCACCTATTTTTCTCCTTTTTTTTGTTTTTTCTTGTTTGATTCATTTTATGGAAAGATGAATGAGGGCTTCTTCAAAAATAAAATAAGGTGATGATGGTAATCATTAGTAAACTGGGCTCGAGAATGACATCTTTGTGAAGCAATTAAGTTTGTGAAAAACAAACATGAAGGCATTCTTGAAGGAAATTTTTACCTACCCCTTACTAAAAAGAGTTGGCACTTTTAAAATCAATTCTGTGCTTTTAAAGAGTCATACAGTAAAGTCAATTCTTTTGGGAAAATACTGCTATTTGGTATGTAGACGATGAAAAATAAGCTTACCTTGGGTTCTTGTTTTTGCACATTATGGAACATACTGTATTTGATCCTTCTGCAGCATGCATCCCAAAATGTACTCGAACAGGTGACCTTCTGATAAAATTTTGGTATTGATTACAAAAGGTTGAAGAGTCAATTGGTGTCAGCATTAAAATGTATTTGGTGCTTTTCAACCTAGTTATTTATCTAGGCAACCTTTAAGTCTATAAGCCTCCTGGATTGATTGGTGGTGAAAAATTGCACCTTAATTACATGTGTTCTGGTATGGCAGCTAATTATTCCCGCTTGAATGCCTGATTGCTTACCTTTTTGTTTAGGATAATATTTATAGGGGACCAATACATGTGGCTAGAAAATGTCCATCATACAACAAAGTTCCATTTTTTTATAATCACATGAATAAAATATAAAAAAAAAGGAAAAACAAGTCATTATTTTTCCATTTTATATCTTATAATTGTGGTTGCGCAAATTATAATGATTGTTTCATTACGGACACTCGTCGGTAACATTTTTTTAGGGCATACACATTTTTCCTGTTTATAGGTCAATCTAAGTCCATTTATGTCTCCATAAACCTGCCGCGTAGTGTGTTAGGCGGTAACCCGATTTCTTCATCATAACTTTGTTGATTGGCGTAAAGCTTGACTCTGTTTTGTTTTCACTAGATGCAACCCCACAAGGCGAGCTCTTGATTCCACCAAAAGGCCTGCTTTTAGTCCCCCACGAACCTACCTTTGTCAACACAGCACCGGGTCCTCATATTCGAGGAAACACATTGAGAGCATGTTCTGTAGGAGAAAAGGAAGTTGATCTCTTACTGCCTCGAACTGGAATTGGAAGGTACCAATCATAATTCCTGCTTTTTTCACTCAAGCCCCAAGACATTTATTGTGAAAAAAAGGGAAGAATTTGGCTGGTACCTGCACTAATACATGAGGTGACTGTAGTAAAAATATTGTTTTCAGCCTATAACAGCAATACGTTTATGTTGAAGTTAATCCAGTTTTGTAGGTAATTATTATTTGGGTAGAAGTTATATAATTTTATATATTTTTAGTATTTGGGTAGAATTAGGAATTAGAAAAAAGTTGATGGCCGAAAGAAAAGTTGTTGGAAGAATGTCTGTAATGCAACGATACTTGTAATTCTTATAACAATTTTGATAAAATGTGCAACAGGAAAAATATTAATTTTTTTTATTATAAATTTTATCATTGTGGTTGCAGAAAGTTTTATCTTTTTTGCATTACAAACTTTTTTCTGGATGATTTTTTACGGCCATATGATGAAACCCTAAGGAATTTGATGTTAGCTACTATATGTGTTCCTATTATTGTTGTGTGGTTTTTTCAGATTAATAAAAATTGAATTATTATATTAAGTTTTAATAGTGGTACTAGAGCTTATTTGATCGCCAATTAGGGTAGGAAAGTCTCCACTACCGAATATTAGAGCCGCGCAATCAAAAATAAGAGTTTGATCTCGGAATTGTTTTAAGTTGGTTCGAAATGAGAACCAAGAAAACAGAGTTACCACCATGCGTATAGAGGAAAACAGAGCACCACCACGAGCCTTCGTCGGAGCACCCCTTCGAACCAACGCTATCTATGTAAAAACAATGTATTTATAGTCACAGGGTTTGTCCAAAAAGAGGATACTGTGAGCTTTTCTATAACTAGCTTGAGCTTTATTTGATAGTCACTATCTTCACCTATAGGCTTCCTTTCTTTTCCATTTTGAACGAGCACCCTTTTGGGTTTGTAATTTTTCTCCGACAATAATTTTTCATCTGGGAAGGATGAACCTTACAATTTAAACAAAGGTAAGGTTGCGTATGTCTATCATTCCCATACCTCGCAGAATGAAACTTGATTTAATGACTTTTCTTCTGTCCCGCATGAGATGATGCAAAGCAATTTTCAAAGTGTGTCCACATGAGTCTCAAAGATCTTAGCATTCTTAGTTAGGTCACTACATTCTGCTTGTTGTTTTCGGGGAGGGGTTATTGCTGGAGCAGTATTTTAATCTGAAAATTTAGATAAATGAAGAAAAATGTAGATGCAGAACTGACGTGTATATAGCAATCATATAGCAATCGATCAATTATTTTGTACAATTTTGTCGATTGATATTTGTAATAAAAATGAACATATTTTTATTTCTTATCAAATTTTTGTTACAAATATTAATAATACGGTTCCATGAATTCATTTCTCGATTGCTATGCATATGATCTTTTCGTATCTACTTAACTGGACTCTATTTTAATTAACTACTAAACAATTGCGTTTGTACTCAGGTTGCGGGTGCAGTTAGGGGTAAACATGCCAGCAAAGGCTCGCAAGCTTCTGGAGGATACGGAACATTTTGTGGTCTATGATGTTGTCCTCTACATGGGCATAATAGATATATTGGAGCAATACAATGTGAAAAAGAAAGTTGAGTATGCATGGAAGTCATTGAAGTTTGACCCCCTGTCATTTTCTGCTGTTGAACCCAAATTGTATGCCAAACGTTTCATCAGTTTTTTGGAGAGAGTTTTTCCCGAGTAACTTGACAAACTTTTGCCCGTTTCCTGTAAAATGATTTTTTATTTTTCCCACTTGTTTGCTCTTTTTTTGTTTTTTTGTTTTTTTTTTGGCTGTCATCTGTATATTGACATTTGATATCACAAAATTTATTTATCTATCTATTTAATTAGTAAGAAAGCTTTCCCACGAATTCAGTTTGCCTGTAAAAATCAATTTCTCGATGCCTTGGGCAAAGGAGCGAGGGAGAGAAGTGGGTGGTAAATAGATGGAAACATTAGTATTATTTTTTAGCTGGGTCTCTTGGGTTGACAGCAAAAGAGAAAATAAAAAAATAATAATAAGAAAAAGAAGCATGGATTCTTTGCATTTGCAGAAACTCATTTCAAAGAGGGAGATATTGTGGGATGTACGCGTTGTGCCTTGTCAAGAAAAGAACCAAAAAAGAAAAAGAAAAAGAAAAAGATTGGTTAGATTCGAAAATGATGTTGTGCTTTGGATGTTTAGATGATGTGCGGGTCAGTGGCTTGGCTTCAGCTTGTGGCGTTGCACTGTCACTGGTTGATCCACTGGCTTGTGAATGGTTCATAATCGCCCGCTGAAGCCCCAATATTTTTTAATTTCTTGCATAGCCCCTCCCTGTTGCATAAAACACAATTTGACCTTCGTCTTCATCGAGAAATTGACTTCTGTAAGAAGAGAGGAAGAGGCGTGAAGGTAAGGGAGAGAGAGAAAAAAATAGGATAGAGATTTTTCTTTTTATTTTTTCTGAATTTTATTTGATTATAATTTTTGTCAATTTTTTAATGTCACGCGACATGCTACGTGTATGTCACCTATCTTCGACGCCATTTTTTTTTTTTTTTTGAGGGAGTTAACAACAAGCTAAATTTGTTACCAAAAAAAATTCTATGGCTACAAAATTGTTACTTTTAAACTTCGAGCTAAATTTATTATGACACGCAAAGTTGCACATTTATTTGTTTATTAATCCATTATTTTACTATCATTTTTGTTTGTTTTACATAGGATTTTTTGAGAAGAAGGAAACCATGACTTTATTACATTGGCAATCCTTATATCATGAGAAATGAGATCAAAAATATATCATGATTTCCAATTGTTATGAAGAGTTATGATGGCTGCAATTAAAGACATTCTTTTTAATTATTTTACTAATTATAATTTAATTTAATATATGTATAACATAAATATGATATAAATTCTTAGACACTCAACAGTTAAAATTTTATTTCATGTTTTTTCAATTACTATTAATGTCTTAGAATTCATCTCATATTATATCTAATTAAATTTATGCTAATATTTTTTAATAAATATTTACAACTCACACAACACAACACGCAAGTTTAAATTCTAATTGTCTTATATTGCTTAGTTTTGGCCTCCAAAGGCAACAATTTATAATTCGTGCAACTGGATGGAAATTGATGTCCTTGCTCAAAACCAATTTTATTTTATGCTAAATTTGGATTAAAAATGGGTTGAAAGGAAAATAGGTGGAAGGAAAGTGAGATACAAAAAAAATGAAAAACAGTAAATTATTTTATTTTCACTGTGCTTGAAAGGGGATAACATCAGAGAAAAAAAATAATGAAATGGATATGTGATCATAGGCGAAGTCCTTCCTTCGTAATAAGCACCCTCTTTGCACCATTTCACCCTCTTAGGGGGTGCGAAATCTTTTTTTTTTTTTTTTATGACTAAAAGATTAAAAGTTAAATAAAAAAATAAAAAAAGAAAGCAATTAACTAGAAAAGTAAATGAACAATTAAAAATGAATGTGAATAGCCTTGATTGCCTTTATTAGATTTCTTTGTTTTAATTCCTCTATTATGGTGCAACATTGAAGAAGCCAATATAGACAATCATGTCATGTCACCTAATGTGTGTGGTCAAACTTAATGTATATCATTTCCTATCTTAGGTACCTAACCTATTATTTTTATTTATCTTCCACATAAGGAAATAATTTAATGTCAGGATAACTTCTTATCAAGTATAATTAAGTAGAAGATTTCAAATAAGCTACTTATCATACAAAAACAGATTTGTGGCTTACTATGAATTTAATGTCTTACCTTTTAGATTGAATGAAAATTTTAGGACAAGTAATTAAAATGTATAAAAGGGTCTTAATGACACTACTAGTTACATTTGTATTCAACAGATAAATTGGTAATATTACAGATTAAAGTATAATATGTGCATCCATTTTTGTGTCGCTAATATGACTTCTTTTGAGAGAAAAACTAACGTGGTTTTTTTTATTTTGTTTTGGCAGGTAACCTTTTTGGTGAATGATATAGATCCAGCGGTTAACCTTTTCAGTATGGAGGGAAAATGTGCACAGAAAATGGCCCTGGTGGCAGTGATGATGTTCCTGCTTACTACTTCAGTCCTTTCACAGAGTAAAGAGTGCATGGATGATTGCATAAAACACCCGGAAAAGCTACGTTGTACGCGTCGATGCAGCGTCCCAACATCTAAAGAATGCATGATATGTTGTACCGTATTTTGTGCTGTGCCAACATCCTCAATCGAAAATGTGAAAAACCGCGAAACTTGATGTGACCTTTGAGTTAAAATTTGTGTTGACAATGAAATAAAAGAGGGGTTTTTATTTTCGTGCAACTCTTCTGTATGTGTTGCTATGGGCTCCATCATTAGGGATAATCCCTAAACATAAATGATTGACAGAGTTAGTAGGTATTGATGTAAGAATTAGGGTGTAAATAAGTAAATTAAAAAAAAAATTAATGTGTTGGCAGCCGCCAACCTTGAAGTCAAGGTTGGCAGCTGCCAACCTCAACTAATTGCCACCAATCAAATGGTTGGTGGCAGACAGACGGGGAAGACTTATAAATTGGCCTCCCCAAATTAAATTAGCGCAGAGAAAGCAGACGAAGAAAAAAAAAAGTAAACAAGAGAGAGATAGCAAAAAAAAAAAATTGTGTACTCTGTGATATATTTTTAACTCTTTTGAGAAAGATATCTCAGGTACAAAGTAAAAAAAAAAATTTGTTATTTTCGTTTCTAAAGTTATTTTAGATTTATATTTTCCGATTGTATCAAATCTGGATCTGTGAGAATATATATATGAAAAATATCAAAATATTATAAATCCGACTGGAATTAAACCTCATACGGCTCTCAGAAAAATTCAGACAGCTCATCCGAGAACAAGTCCTTTCGACCCTCGGTGAAATTAAGTCAGATCGGCTCAGATCAGATCTCTGCGGTTTTTAACGGTAGTCCAAAATGTCCAAATCAGATCCGATTTCAGTCTACCCAGTTCAAAAAAAAACTGTGGAAATTATTTCTGTCAAGATCAAGCCCGTGCAGCCCTTGACGGAGTCAAAAAAGGAATACTAATCGGAGGATCTACGGAGATCGACCCCACATAAATTTCTTTTTTATTTTACAATTTTTTTATTGTAATTTATTTTTGTATTTTTTAGTCTAATTGTTTTAAACTCGAAATTTACCCGTTACAAATTTTTGGCACGATCGGTGGGACATCTTCACCTCTCATCTCTTGTTCCTTAAAAAAAAAAAAAAAGGTAAAAGGGGAGCCGGGAGAAGAAAAAAAAGAAAAAAAAAGACAAAAAAGACAAAAAGACAAAAAAAAGTAAAAAGTAAAAAAAGTAAAAAATAAAAAGTAAAAAAAAAGTAAAAAGTAAAAAAAGTAAAAAAAAAAGTAAAAAAAAAGTAAAAAGTAAAAAAGTAAAAAAAAAAGTAAAAAGTAAAAAAGTAAAAAAAAAAGTAAAAATAAAAAAATTGTACAAGTGTTCAGCACATTAAATGGCACCAAAAAGAAGTACAGCTGCCAGTGCCAACAAAAAGGCAACGGCTCCATTGCCTGCATCAACTGCCCTACCTGGGTACGCAGGTCCAGAAACTCGGGGACGGACACAATTTCTTGCCGTCCAAACTCGACAAAATATTGAAATGGAGAGTCCACAACTTGTACAACAACAGGAACTCTCGCCTGACTCTCTTACCGCATTGAGGAGTCGATCACCCACCCCGATCGAAGTTGGGGGCAACGCGATGAAGCTTGCTCAACAGAATCCAACTCACACAGAAGAGTCAGAAGAGCTTTCTCCCCCAGTCTTTCGCGGAGCCTCATCTGTTGCCGTCATGATGACCAACACAACCAGTACAGAAGAAAGGATTTCAGAATTGGAGAACAAAATTTTGCAGCTGATCAGAGTCGTAGAGGAAAAGGATCAACAGATCGCCGCTCTCAAAGGAAAGGCCCCGATCCAAATTGATCCCGAAATTCGTGAGGAGCAACCATATCCACCCGGTTTCACTTCAGAAGCCACACCAGCCGACGTCTTCACTGCAGAAAAGCGACCAGGTAGTTCTACACAGCTGCTACCCTCAAATTCTATAATTTCGCTATCTGTTCAACAATTGCAGGAAATGATAGCTAATACGATCCGCTTACAACAAGCTACATCCTTTCAAGGATCACAGATGTACGTCAAACCGTACACTAGACGGATCGAAAGTCTCAACATACCTTTGGGCTACCAGCCGCCCAAATTTCAACAATTCGACGGACGAGGTGATCCCAAACAGCACATCGCCCACTTCGTTGAAACCTGCAACAACGCAGGGACTTACGGAGATCTCTTGGTGAAGCAGTTCGTTCGTTCACTCAGGAGACCGCTTTCGCATGATTCATAAATCTTGAACCAGAATCGATTGACAGTTGGGAACAGCTACAACGAGAGTTCCTCAATAGATTTTTCAGCACTCAAAGGACGGTAAGTATAATGGAGCTTACCAGCACCAAACAAAGGAAAGGAGAGCCCGTTGTCGAATATATCAACAGATGGCGTGCCCTCAGCTTGGACTGCAAAGATCGTCTGACAGAGACTTCTGCCGTAGAGATGTGCATCCAGGGAATGCATTGGGAGCTGTTATACATCTTGCAGGGTGTCAAATCCCGAACTTTCGAAGAATTGGCGACCCGCGCACATGATATGGAGATAAGCATTCAAACATCCGGAGGCACAGTTTCCATCCAGTTGGACTAGCAAGGGGGCAGAAGGGAGATTAAGAAACCCAACAGCTCCGGAAAAGGAAAAGAAGTGATGACTGTTGAAGCCGCACCAGTAAAAGTGGGCGCCAAAGCTAAGGTAAATTCTCCGACCCAAATAACTCAGCCAAAACAACAGGAAAGGCGGAAGGTGACATTGCGAGAGTTGGAGCAGAAGCAGTATCCATTCCCCGACTCAGACGTTCCCGACATTCTTGAACAACTCTTGGAGGCGAAGCTGATCGAACTCCCAGAGTGCAAGCGGCCGAATGAAAAGGATCGAGTCAGCGATCCGAGATTCTGCAAATATCACCGGATAGTAAGTCATCCAACCGAGAAGTGTTTCGTCCTGAAGGAGCTAATCATGAAGCTCAAAAGCCAGAATAAAATCATTCTGGACCAGGAAGGCATAACTTCTGCAAACCAGACCATCATCACTTCAAAACCATTAGAGGAGGTGACACACCATAAGGAGGAGCCGCTCGACAACAAAAATTCGACAACGGAGAAGGTATATGAAGCTCTCCAAACCCTTCTCGCTAACCCTCAACTGTTTATAGCTTTGCAATCAACAGAAGTGTGGCAAAATCAAGTCAGCAATACTCTCCAGACCTCGGCTGAATCACAGCCATCAAATGATTCTAACTCAGCGGAGCAACAGACAGCCCAAAATCACTTCAGATGTTACTCTGCTATCTCATTTTCAGATGAGGATCTCCTGCTGGGGTCCAAACCCCACAATCGGCCGCTGTATGTATCAGGCTATGTGAGAGAACAGAAGGTCTGACGTATTCTGATCGACGATGGTTCGGCAGTCAATATTATCCCAAAATCCACCATAAAAGAGCTCGGTATCGGCATTGATGAATTATCAGACAGCCGCTTGATGATTCATGGCTTTAATTAAGGAGGACAGAAAGCAATTGGGATGATTCGCTTGGAGCTAACTATCGGTAATCTCACTTCTAGCACTCTATTTCATGTGATCGATGCACGTGCCACATATAAGATGTTGTTAGGACGACCATGGATTCATGGAAATGGAGTTGTACTCTCAAGTCTACATCAGTGCTTCAAGTACTACAATGGTGGCGTTCAAAAGGTCAATGCTGATTTAAAGCCGTTTGATGATGCTGAATCACATTTGGCGGATGCAGTCTTCTACACCGACACAGACCGGAGATCATTCCATCAAAAGCTACTTGGACTGGGGGCATCCACAAAAAGGGAAAAGCTGTCGAAGAACCTGCCAATGCCCAACCCCAGGCTCCAACAAATGAAAAGCTACCACAACCTGCTGAACTTCGTCCGAAGAATGTTGCATCTTCAAACTCCACTCTAGTCCTACGCTATGTGCCGAAGTCACGACGCTCAGAAGGTCAACCCTCTTTCTCTTATTGTATTGATTCTAAACAGGAGCAAGGACATAGCCAACCCAAGACAAAAGAACTGCACAACTTGAAGGAGACTTACACTCTGCCGATACCAAAGATTGAGCTGATTTTGTCCTCAAAACCATTAAAAGGTTTTGTCAAACCGCACACAGCAGCAGTCAAAGGCGGCTCACTTCCAGAAAGAAGAACACACGAAGGATTTGATCTTAATGCTTACAAGCTTTTGGCCAAGGCTGGCTATAACTTCTCAAACCCGAGCACAATGGGTACGCTGCCGTCCACACATGGCGCCGCTTCTCAATCATCACAGTCCCGACTTGGCTTAGGCTATCAGGAGAAGTCACCTGTGCGGATCATGCTAAAGAGCCGAAGCCGACCAGCTGATGCACGTGCCATCACCACCACCACCAAACAAGACAGGCTTATCCAGTCAAACAAAGAAGGTGAAGTCAGAGGTTCTACATTTCATGTCACAATTAGCGAGGAGGCTGATTCTGACTCATTAGACGGTGAAGTAAAGGAGGCTCCCCCGGAACTTGAAGACGGTGGCCAAGCAACTGTTGATGAATTCAAGGAGGTCAATCTTGGCTCTCCGGAAGATCCTCAACCTACATTTGTAAGTGCTTTACTTACTGCAGAAGAAGATTAAGAATATGTTCAGGTATTAAATCAATACAGGGACGTGTTTGCATGAAATTACAAAGAAATGCCTGGACTTGACCCGAAAATTGCGGTGCATCGTCTAGCAGTAAAAAAGGGTGTTCGTTCTGTCAAGTAGCCACAACGACGGTTCCGCCCGAAACTCATTCCACAAATCGAGGAGGAGGTTAACAAGCTGATCAATGCTGGCTTCATCTGAGAGGTCACCTACCCAACGTGGATTGCCAACATAGTCCCGGTAAGAAAGAAAAATGGACAGTTGAGAGTATGTGTTGATTTTCGAGATCTTAACAGGGCCTATCTAAAAGATGACTTTTCATTGCCCATAACAGAGATCACAGTCGATGCAACAATGGGTCACAAAGCATTGTCCTTCATGGATGGTTCTTCAGGCTATAACCAAATCAGAATGGCACCAGAAGACGAGGAGTTGACAGCATTTCGCACCCCAAAAGGTATATACTGCTACAAAGTTATGCCGTTTTGATTAAAAAATGCTAGCGCCATTATCAACGTGCCATGCAAAAAATTTTTGATGACATGCTGCACAAGATTGTAGAATGTTATGTTGATGACTTAGTTGTAAAGACTAAGAAGCGCAAAGACCGCCTTAAGGATCTCAAGACGATGTTTGAAAGACTTCGCAGGCATCAGCTTAAAATGAACCCTCTCAAGTATGCATTCGGTGTCACATCAGGAAAGTTTCTTGGGTTCGTGGTGCGCCATCGTGGAATCGAAGTTGATCAGTCAAAGGTTGAGGCAATTCAAAAGATGCCTGAACTTAAAAACCTGCACGAGCTGCGAAGTCTACAAGGAAAGCTGGCCTACATTCGCCGTTTTATTTCCAACTTAGCTGGGAAATGTCAACCTTTCCATCGATTGATGAAGAAGGATGTCAACTTCGAGTGGGACGAAGCTTGCAGCAAAGCCTTTGAGAGCATAAAGAAGTATCTTTCTAATCCACCAGTCTTGGGAGCTCCAATTCAAGGAAAGTCGTTGATTCTCTACATTGCAGCGCAAGAAAGATCTTTGGGAGCCTTGCTTGCACAGGAAAATGAGCAGGGAAAAGAGGTTGCTCTGTATTACTTGATTAGAACACTAAACGGTCCGGAACTGAGTTATTCGCCCATTGAAAAGACATGTTTAGCATTGTTCTTTGCCATTGATAAGCTGAGACACTACATGCAAGCTCACACGGTACGTCTCATTGCTAGAGCTGATCCTGTCAAATATATTTTATCTAGACCAATCTTGTCAGAACGACTTGCCAAGTGGGCAGTAATCCTACAAAGTTACGACATTGTCTACGTGCCTCAAAAAGCAGTCAAAGGACAAGCCCTAGCAGACTTCCTTGCAGATCACCCTGTTCCGTCAGATTGGGAGTTCACATTTGACCTTCTAGATAAAGAGATCTTTTACATTGTGACACTACCACCATGGACGATGTTCTTTGATGGTGCAGCAAGGCGTGATGGTGCTGGTGTCGGCATAGTGTTTGTCACGCCTCAAGGACAAATACTACCATATGCTATCATTCTCGGTGAGTTATGTTCAAATAATGTTGCTGAATACCAGGCTTTAATCATTGGTCTTCAAATGACTGTCGATATGAAGATTCCAACTATAGAAGTCCATGGAGATTCTCAACTCATCATCAACCAACTTACAGGGTTGTATGACGTGAAGAAAGAGGACCTTGCGCCTTACCATCAACGTGCTCGACAGCTAATGGATGAATTTGAAAGCATCACCTTGGAGCATGTGCCTCGACGAGAGAACACTCAGGCAGACGCGTTGGCTAACTTGGCCACCTCTCTTGCAAAGTCAGAAATCCAGGCTACAGTTGTTGCCGTATGCCAGAAATGGATAGTGCTACAGAAGGATGATGAAGAAACTACAACAACCAATGTTGTATCTGTACGTCTCGCGGAGGACGAGGATTGGCGCCAACCAATCATTGACTACCTACAGCACGGGAAGCTATCCGAAGATCGTCGTCATAAGAAAGAAATTCAACGACGAGCTCCCCGCTTCATATATCTCAAGGATGCTCTGTATCGAAGATCTTTTGATGGAGTTTTGCTTCGCTGCCTAGGCAATGAAGAGGCAAAACAAGCTCTCGCTGAAGCACATTCAAGTGTTTGTGGCGGACATCAATCGGGCCTAAGTTGCACTTCCAACTCAGAAGGATGTGATACTACTGGCCAACCATGGTACGTGATTCCATTGAGTTTGCTAAAACTTGTCAAGCTTGTCAATTTCATGCGAATTACATACATCAACCACCAGAACCACTGCATCCAACTGTCTCATCATGGCCCTTTGAAGCTTGGGGTCTTGACTTAGTGGGGCCCTTGCCAAAGTCATCCCTGGGTCACCTTTACATACTCGCAGCAACCGACTACTTCTCAAAATGGGCCGAAGCTATTCCACTTAGAGAGGTAAAGAAGGAGCATGTTGCCAATTTCATTCGGATTCAGCTGATCTATCGCTATGGAGTCCCTCGATTCATCATCACTGATAATGGCAAGCAGTTCTACAACAGCTTGATTGACAAGTTCTGCGAGAAATTCAAGTTCAAGCAGTACAAGTCATCCATGTACAATGCCCTAGCTAACGGCTTGGCCAAAGCATTCAACAAGACCTTATGCAACCTATTGCGGAAGGTAGTCTCTAAATCCAAAAGAGATTGGCATGACAGAATTTCGGAGGCATTATGGGCGTATTGTACAACTTACCGGACTCCAACACAGGCGACGCCATACTCACTTGTCTACGGTGTCGAAGCAATACTGCCGTTGGAAACATAGATTCCATATCTGCGCATGGCAGTTCTTGAAGGACTCACACAGGAGGAGAATGCTTGCCTGCGTCTGGATGAGTTAGAAGCCCTCGATGAAAGAAGGCTCGAAGCACAACAGCAACTTGAATGCTACCAAGCCCGGCTCACCAACATGTTCAACCGCAGGGTCCGCCCTCGATCTTTTCAAGTTGGAAACCTTGTTCTTGCAGTACGACGACCCATCAATATGAAGTATCGGCCTGGTGACAAGCTTACTTCCAAATGGGACGGGTCATACCTAGTGCAGGAGGCCTATACTCACAATGCTTACATGCTGTCAGACCAAGAAGACGTCCGAATCGGCCCAATCAATGGTAAATTTCTGAAACAGTATTATGTGTAAATATGTTCAAAAAGAAAAAAAAAATTCAAAAAAAAAATTAAAAAAATCAAAAAAATCAAAATAAAAAAAATTATAAAAAAAAGAAAAAAAAAATTCGGAAGTCCCGATCTGAAAGTCCAAGCGAAAATCCAAACTCGAAAATCCAAGTCCAAACACTTGAGCCCAATTCAGAAAACTCAAAACCCAACTCAAAAAGTCTAGACTCAAAACCCAAACACTCAACCCAAATCCAAAAATCCAAATCCAAAATCCAAAAACTCGACTCAAATCCAAAAATTCAAGTTTAGAAGTTCAAACACTTGACTCAAATCTAATCCAAAGCTCAAAACCCAAAAATTCCAAGTTTCGACCCTCGGTGAAATTAAGTCAGATTGGCTCAGATTAAGTTTCTGCGGTTTTTAACCGTAGTCCAAAACGTTGAAATCAGATCCGATTTCAGTCTACCCAGTTCAAGAAAAAACTGTGGAAATTATTTCTGTCAAGATCAAGCCCGTGCAGCCCTTGACGGAGTTAAAAAAGGAACACTAATCGAAAGATTTACGGAGATCGACCCCACGTAAATTTCTTTTTTATTTTACAATTTTTTTATTGTAATTTATTTTTGTATTTTTGAGTCTGGGAATTCTCAAGTGAAAAGATAAAAGCGAGACATCAAGCCAATATATTGTAATTAATTATTTTTTATAATTAGATTTTATTATAATAAAAAATAAATTATTTTTTTATCTATTTTTTATTTTTTAAAAAAAAGACGTTTGGTTGGTTGCTGAAAAAAGTGGTCAGTTGATTAGTGTTAGTTATGTATCTTACTTTTGACATAGTTATGTAATTAGAATCAATTCTCAAATGGTATTTGGGAAAAGAGGAAGGAATGAAAAGAAAACGTCCATAGGGAAAAACTAACTCTGATCTTGGTCCCAACCGCTCAAGACATTATCTCACCATTTTATTCTTAGCATAAATAATTCCATGTTAATTTCAACGGTGTTTTAGAAATTTCATGCATACATTACATAATCCTGACAACCAAACTACTCTATTGCCGCTCTCGCCCTTTGTCTATGCACTGGTCTCGCAATTTCCCTTAAAACTATGGAAATAGTGATAATTGAGCCTCCAGTACTATCGTAGGAACTTAATTTTTATGGGCACGCTATGATAGTGATACCATGTACAAGGGATGTTAAAAAAAAAACCGAACCAAACAAAATTTTTAGTTAATAGAACTGATTTAATTGATTAACCAAACTAAATCAAAATATTATTATTATTTTTTATTTTTTTATTTTTTATTCTAATAATAAGAAAAATAATATAGTTAAATAAACTATTAGTACCAAATAAATGTTAATAAAATATTATTATATCTTGAATAATCTCTTAACTATCTTATATTTAATGATGATTATAAATTTTTTTAAAAAAATATATCAAAAATATATTTTTACATTTAGAATAGAATTTTTATTTTTTTATTGAATTTGGTTAATTGAATTTCAATTAACCGAATTTTCAATTCAAGAATAATTTTTTAACTTTACATAACTAAAATTTCTGGCACAGTTTTTGGTTATAAGGGTTCGGTTTAGTTACTCGAACCATGAATATCCCTACCAAGTACTGAGTATCAGCGAAACCATTAAGATGGGGAAAAAAAAAAAAAAAACCGCCAACCACAACACGAGTTAGAATTGGGAGATCGCCGCATATGCAAATGCTTAGAAAGAGGTGTAGTAGCTGGCTAATAAAATGTAGGGGAACGTTGGGGATTTAACACACAATTAGCAAAACAAACTCTGCAAAAATTAAATCCATTTAATTAACTCTGTTCCTATTCCAATGCATTTTAGTACCATTATACTTAGTTTATCCTCGTTCAGTCCATACTTCTCCTTGCTTTTAGGTAAAGTAGGTCTGCTTCATTATTCTTTCTAGATACCTAAACATTGATCCGTTCATGAGTTGAGCGATACCCCGTAGTTACAGTTGTCAGCCCTTCTCTCTTGTCAGGCATTAATATTTGTTGAGCATCTCTTCGATTGCACTTGCTGTGGAACATATCATTTAGAGTGCAATTACGATGCTTGGGACTGAGGCAAAATATAAGCTTACAGGTGCACTATCCGATTCACCATCACTACTCAATTAGTCAATAGTCAATACGATGTTGCAGGCTCAAATGAAGAAAAAGAAAAAGACCTCTCCATCTCATGATAACCAAAAATTTTTTAATATTATCAATTTGGCAGTTGTGGTTTTTTTTTTTTTAACCAAAATAAACTGACATTAACTTCCTCAAACGGATACTTTTAAAACCTTCTAACATGTCAGGCTGACCTGAAAAATTGGTGTCATGTAGGGGTGTTAAAAAACACTAAAATTTTCTATTAATTGAAAAAATTTAACTGAACTAAATCAAATTTCAATTAATCGAACCGAAAAAAAACTAAAATTTTCAGTTTACTTTCAATTTTTAATATTAAAAAATCATAGTTAACTTAACCAAAATAGTATTAACTATATATTCTTTTCTAATAATAAAAAAAATACTAATGTGATAATGGTTAACAAATAAATGTTATTAAAAAAAATTTTATTATATTTCAAATAATTACTTATTTATTTTTTTATATATAATGATAGTTATAATTTTTTTAAAAATTATATATCAAAAATAATTTTTTACATTTAGATTATAATTTTAAATTTTTTGTTATTAAATTCAGTTAACCGAATAGTTAATTGAAACTGAAACGAAATTTTCAATTAACCGAATTTTCTATTTAGAAACAGTTTTTAATTTTGTATAATTAAAAATTTTAATTTATGAACAATTATAATAATTTAATTCAATTAACTAAATTGTAAATACTCTGAGCGTCATAACATAGCAGGTGACATTTAATTTAAAATTATAAAATATCGTGATGCGTTGGCCAAAGGAGCGAGGAAGAGAGGTGGGTGCTTAATAGATGGAAATATTAGTATTATTTTTCATTTGGGTCTCTTGGGTTGACAGCAAGAGAGAGGGCGAGAGAAAAAAAAAAAAAAAAAAAAAAAAGGAAAGAAGAAACCAAAAATTGTGAGTAAGGAGTTTGGCGAACCAAGGCGAAAAATTATCAAATTTTTGTCTCTCCCACTTACCCAAATGAAACCACAATCGGAATAAAATGGAGGAAGCCCTTCCCTGCTACTAAGCTTCCTCTTTCCTTAATTTCACTTCCCCGAGATACGATTTTGGGTTATAGGGTGCAAAATCTTACCTAATATGAAATTTATCGATTTTTGGGCATTGGCTAATGGTTTCGAACAATTTTTTTTTTTTTTCTATCAACAAGAGAAGGAAAATAGAATTTTTGAAAAAAAATGAAGAAGCCAACAAAGCCAGTAGTCTCCACTAGCCGCCTATGGAAAACGCCACAACTACTCTATCCTTCCAAAGCGAATCCAAACTTTCCCGAGGAGGATCAATAAAAAGCACCAACTAATCATCCGAAGCTTGGCCCATGCTAACAAAAAAGTCCGCACAATAATTTCTTTCTTTTAGAGTATGCATCTTTTGACACTCCCATAAGCTCTGAAAATAATATTTACACTATGCTATTATAGCCTGATAAAAATCAAACTCCCAACCTACCTTGATTATTTTGCGCAAAGCAGTTAGAGAATTTGTCTCTACAATTGCCTTTCCAACGATTATTGAGCCTGTGTTTCCTACAGTGTGCAGTTAAAATTATATCATTGCCTATATCTAAGTACATTTTTCTTCTGCACATCTAAATCAAAGTACATAACTGTTGTGGTACCAACATTTTGGATGGCCCAATTAGGATCACACGAATAGGCCCTCTCTAGTACATTTGGATCCTGGTTGATACTCGAACTTGCCAAAAAAAAAAAAGAAAAAATAATAAAAATGGAAAAGAAAAGAAAAACAAAGGAAAAAAGAAAATAAACAAATTAATTATATATATTTTTTTGGTTGAAAAAGGAGGTTTTACACTATAACCGAACTAATTAAAAACTACAGAACGGGGCCATCTCACCCCAATGACATCTTACCAAATTAGCTCTTTGACATCCTCAAGAGGTTCTCGTAGAATTTGGATGCCCATGGGCTTCGAAAATGAAGCATTGGCTAGGCAATCCGCGACTTTGTTTCCTTCCCTGTGCACATGCTGGACAGTCACCATGGCCTGTGCGGGATAAACATTTTTTAGATTCTAAACTTTTAAGTTTTTTTACGTTTGAGTTCTAAACCTTTTTAATATTTCATTTGAGTTCTAAACCTTTTAATTTTTTACTATATCAGTCCTTTAAGTTATAAAAAGTAATCAATCCATTAATAAGTGAGTTTAATTTAATAAAAATCATTTAAAAAAGTTTAAATATATGAATTAAATATTTTTTTCATCAACAAAATATGTATATTAAATATTTTTTAATTAACAAATATACGAATTAAATAGGTAACATGCATATTTTTTATAGAAAAAACATTCAATTCATATATTTAATCTTTTTTAAATAATTTTTTGTAAAGTTAAAATTACTTTTTAATAGATTGATTACTTTTGTTAAACAGATGGACTGATTTAGTAGAATATCAAAAGGTTTAGAACTCAAATGAAATGTTAAAAAGATTTAGAACTCAAACGTAAAAAAATTTAAAAGTTTAGGACTAAAAAAATGCTTATCCCTGATCTGTGTAGTAGCTCGTGGCACCCCTCGAATATTACTTAGCAGCCAGGTCTTTAGATCACTTCCAAAGAAAATTCCCTTAGCAATCGGCACCACCACACGTTCCCATAACTGCTTGACCAGGCCTTAGTCACGTAACAGGTGTAGGATAGTTTCTTCATAACTCCCACAAATTGGGCACCTATCATCCAACGCAAAACCCCTCTGAAACCTTTCTGAATTTGTCATAATCCTCCAGTGGATCACCTGCCAAAGGAAACATTTTATCTTTTCGGGGACCTTTAATTTCCACACTTGTTTCAGCCTTGGTTCCCACAAACTTACGGGCGCTTTTGGTAAGAGCAATCTATAGGTGGACTTGACAGTGAATATCCCATTTGTTGTTCCCTTCCAGCATATCCTATCTACACTATCACCAAGCATGCATGCTGCCATCCTACTCAACACCAAGTTTGGGAGCCAACGACGCAAACTTTCCATATCCCATCCTACTCCTTTCAGCCAATAATCAGTTACAACCTTGTTGATTTCTGTCTCGGGCACAGGAACAGTGGCGTGCTGCATAAGAGGCTCATCCAATAACCATTTGTCCAACCAAAAATTGATAGACCTGCCATTTCCCATACCCCATCTGCAAAACTTGGAGAAAGTTTCCTGCACTTGAGCCATGGATCACCAGGCATGTGAAGCCACTCTTTTGTATTTTATTTCCAATGAGGATGCAGAACAATATTTCCCCTGTAGTGCTCTCACCCAAACGCTCTGAGGTTGGGTGATAAATCTCCAATTTAGTTTTGAAACCATGGCTTGATTGGTGAGTCTTGTATCTCGAATTCCCAACCCGCCTAATGCCTTTGGTTGACAAATTATTTCCCAATAATGAATTTTTCGTTGCTTGTCTGACTCACCCCATAAGAATCTTCTATTGATTTTGTCAAGCGAATCACAAATAGATGCTGGCAATAACGATGTTTGCACGGCATAGGCTGGTATAGCTAAACACAGTGACTTCACAACAGTTAATCGGCCTGCAAAAAATAATTGCTGGGCTTTCCACCCTGAAAGTTTGCTTTGAACACGATCCAAAATACCCTTCTACATAGCGGGTGAGACTCTGCCATTGAGGGTGGGCATACCTAGGTACTTACCTAAGTCCTTTGTCAAAGCTACCCCTGAAGCAAGACTGAGCTGTCGAGCTAACTGCCCCTCACATTTCTAGACACCAGCATATGTGATTTCTTCAAATTAACCCGTTGCCCCGACGAAGCACAAAATACCTCCAAGCATTGTTTGATAGCTGTGACTTGCTCAATGGAGGCTTCCCCAAATAGAACTATATCATCTGAAAAGAAGGAAATATGAGGACCCTTGCATGACATTTGAAGCGGTTTCCATCTACCTGCTCCCACCGCGTCATCAATTGGGTCCCCTTGGCGCAGACCTCTAGTTGACTTAAAAGCCTCAGTTTTATCTCCATTCCAAAGAAGTCTCATCTGTATGCTAGAGATGCAATCCATAATGAGCTGAATCCAACAAGCTGGTAATTCTAATTCTCGGAGGGTGTCTTCAACAAAATCCCACCTCATCCTATCGTAAGCCTTCTCAAGCTCAAGCTTCAGGACCATAACTCCCTTCGAGCCTCTAAAACCCCTCTTTGAGTGAAGAGCCTCCTGTAATAGCACTATATTATCATTGATGTGTCTTCCAGGGACAAAGCTTGCTTGGGTCGGGGCTACCCAATTTGACAAATATGGCTTGAGTCTATTAACAAGTACCTTGGTTACCATTTTATAACACACATTGCACAAGCTAATTGGCCTGTACTCCGTGATTTTGATAGGTTTAGCACATTTCGGAATCAAGACTAGAAGCATCTCATTGGTTTCTTTCGGGAGCTTTCCATCCCTTAATATTCTCAAAATGTACTCCATCACTGACTTACCCACCACCTCCCATGTCTGTTGATAAAACACTGCTTGAAAGTCGTCAACCCCAGGAGCTTTGTGTTGGATAATAATTTGCGGAAGCGGACGCGCGGGCTCGGGTCCAATACGGAGAGCGATCACAGGAGGGAGGATCGGAGCGAAAACAAGTAACAAACAAACAGGCCACGGACACCACGCTTTATCTAAAACCAATTGGCTTAGAAATATGGATCATGGGCCTATTTTTAAGTTGCTCAAACACTCCTCTCCTTCTCCACGTGGGATTGCTTCCCTTGCATAGCCACTCACAATTGTGGCTCCAACACTTTGTATGGTCCCATCTCAAATACTGCATTCCTCACTTCCTCCTGCGTAAATGGCCTCTCTAGTTTTCTCCTTTCTTGGATAGACAAGCTCCAAAAGTAGTTCTGCAAAGGCAAACGACCCCCTTCATCTGAATTCACTGAGTAGAGATTTCTACAATAATCCATAGCAAGCTTTTGGAGCTTTGAATCCTCCCATATCCAGAAATTATTCTCATCCTTTAGTGCTTCAATGTTATTCTTTTTTCGCCTAATCACAGCGGTTGAATGAAAATAACGGGTATTACGGTCACCATCCGCAATCCATCTTACACAGCTTTTTCGGTACCATAGCATTTCTTCTTGTGCCAAGACTACATTCAATTCCATTTGAAGCTTCTTTTCCAGTTTAAGAAGGCTATAGCTAAAATCCCTTTCACGTGCAAATTGGCAGCCCTGGATTCTAGCTAATAGTTTCTTTTTACGAGCAAAAATATTCCCAAAAACCCGACGATTCCAATTATTTAGGTTTGAAGTGAGCTCAGACAAAGATTTTGGGACCTCTACAAAGTCAACCCAAGCCTTTCTTACTACCTCTTTGAACCCGTGATGCATAATCCAGGCCGCTTGAAATCGAAATGACTTTTCACCCTGATATAAGTTATATTTGGTATTGAAATGAAAAGTGTATTGTAGTGTAATAATTATATTTTAAATTAAAAGTAATTTTTTTAATATTTAATAATTCTTTTTAAATAGAGTTTTACAAACGTAATAGCTCTCAAAACTATGGTTTCACAAAAATACCTTAAACATGCTTTTGAAGAAAGTGATAAAATCCAATAATCAGATCACACAAATTTTAAATTAAGTGGATAAAATTAACTCTATTAATTTAAAAAATTATTAAACATTCAAAATTTAAATTTTTTTTACAACTTTTCCATAATTATTATCAAACAATTTATAACTTTAAATTACAATATTTTTAATCATAATATTTTATTCAAAACACTTCTATCTACAGTACTTCTATTTACAACACTACCAAACAGACCTGTAATCTCTTATCATCATTTAATTTAATAAGCAAAAGGCAATGATCAGAACTTACCCCGTTGTAGGCGACATACAGAGGCTTCAGTCCAATGATGCCTCCAGTCCAAATTACACAAAGCTCGGTCAAGTCTGCAAAGGACTCTAGTCCTGGGAGTTAAACCTCGAGCCCACGTAAATCGCGGTCCCAAAAGGCCCAAATCCACAAGTGACACATCCTCGATCCACTCTGCAAATGGTTTCCAACGATAGTCTCTGAGCTTTCCACCGCCTTTCTTTTCCTCGGGTGATTTTATGGAATTAAAGTCCCCAGCCAACAGCCAAGGACCGTTCATAGATGCATGGATTTCAGCTAAGTCCCTCCAAATCTGTTTTTTCTCCTCGTCATGTGGGCTTGCATAAATCGCTGATAGAAACCACGGCCTGCCCTCTCCTGAAATTGCTTCCAAATGCAAAAGTTGGTCACTGCGTTTTACCAAACTCATCTTCACCTCCTCCTTATTCCAAAATACCCAAATCCCATCACTAAAACCTCTAGCTTCCTCCCTTAAAACACCCGAAGACCCAATCAATTTGCACACTTTGTCCGCACGATCCCCACTGAGCCTCGGTTCAACAAGGACTAAAATACTTGGCTTATGTGCTTGAATAAACAAGCGTAACGTTCGTTTAAAGTTGGTGCTGGCAGCACCGAAACAATTCCAAATAAATAGATTCATGGGTATTCAGCAAGAAGTAAGGTCCACAATGAACCACTGGACACTGAAGTAAATGGTCTCTGGCAGCATGCTTTATGGGCCTCATTTCTCAAGCCCATCCATTACCATAGGGGTTTCTTGCACAAAGCTCATAATTTCAAGCCCATCTTCGGTTTCTACTCCCTTGCCCACTTCACATTCCATAAGTGCGTCGTGGTCTGGGGGCTCGGGAGGATAGGACAGCTCATAGTCTAACGGCCCATGCTCATTACCCTCTGTAGGCCCATCAGACATGAACTCCATCGTACAAACCTCAACACCCAGAATTTCGCACCCGTGATTCTGTGCCCAAAATAGGCCCCACTTCTTTGGTCTGCCTCAGTGTTATTTTAATCCTCTCATCATTCCTTTTCCCCAAGTCATCCGATGGTGCAAGTTGGAATTCAACCAGTTTATCATTTGTCGTTTTCACTATTGCCTCAGTAGGAGAATGTCCCTGACTTTGATTTTGTCCCACAACTCCCTTCCCACTAGCTGAGCCACTCTGCTCTGATAGCTTTTGTCCTGAACTTTGACCATTTCGATCCCTACCACGTGTATTCGCCTCTCCGTTTGGCCCCTTGAGCCCCGCCGATAGAATGATTTCCCGGCCGGCAATCCCACCGTCGACCCCATTGTTTTCCTGCTCCTGTCCTTCCCTCAAAACATCGAAACGAGAACCAAACCTTGAGCTCGACCCATTCCCATCACGACCTCCGACAACTCCAACCCCCTGTTTACCCTTGGGTCTCCTCACTGGGCGAGGGGCAAAAATCCATGGACCATATGCTATGTCCTGCACCGTGCACTTCTTCCCTTGGTCTTCGCCCTCTTTCTGCCCTTCCGCCTGTTCTCCACCAGCTTTTACCTCTACACATTGTCCTGTTTTATGACCGTACTTTCCACGCTCAAAACACACAAGGTGGATGCCTTCCTATTCCACTAGACGTACCTTCCCCGCCAACTCGTATCGAGTGATCAATGGTTGCTTCAAATCAACCTCCACGCACAAACGCGCAAAGTTCCCCCTAAGCACCTCCTCCGTTGTTTTGTCAACTTTCACAGTAGACCCAATCAGATTCCCAAGCTTCCATAGAGCTCGGGGGTGATAGTATTCCAATGGCAAGTTAGGGAGTCGGACCCATGCTGTGACACGATCAATCTGTGCTTCCATGGGGTCAAAATCTGCCTGCCACCTCCGGATCGTTAAGTAATGTCCTGCGACACGCGATGGGCCACCATGAAGGACAAAGTCGAAGTCCTCTGGCTGCACAAACTTCACCAGAAAAAAAGTCATTCCCCATGTCTATCATCTGAAACTTTCCTTTTGGTGCCCACAGATGCAACAACTTCTTATATAGGAACGTGAATCCCAGTCTTCTCCTCAGTAACTTGACAATCAACGTCATCTTCCAAGGTTCACGAAATAGTCTCTTCTCTGCCGCTGAGTACACTGCCTTTGGACAATCACGAGAACCCAAATCATTTTCGTCATCTGATACTATCTCCTCCTCGGCATCTTCGAGATTTTCATCCTCCCCCTCCTTCCAGCTTAGAGGTTGGTGTGACAACAAGAAAGCATCTCGGTAAGAAATTGGACCCCGAGCCGCTTGTTCCCCAGCAGTAAGCGGATCCACCGCGGACGAGAACTTTACTTTCTTGTTGCTCCGTTCCACTTGATCGATTTCCTCCACCGAGCACCTCCACCCAAGCGAATCGCTCTTCATTTTTCCTTTGAAATGGTTTCCTATTTTTTCTTTATTTTTGTTAAATTAATTAATTAATAGAATTGCTCTATGTTAAGGTCCAAGTCCAATTACATGAACCCAATTCAAAGCCCAACCCAGCAGAAGTCTAGAAAGAGAAAGCCTCAACCTTCAATGGGTCCTCAGTCCTCAGACAAGCTCAATGGGCGTCTTCATTGAATCTCCAATTCTGGGTCAGGCCCAAGAGACTGCTCTTGGTCCAATTGAAACCCTAATCTTCGTAGAAACTTTATTAGGCTTTCATGGAGGCACGCCCTTTCTAAGCCTGTGATAGGATACATAACATAAAATCTTATTACTTTACATAGCCTAGCCTTTGCTTCTCTTAGACTGTCTTTTCATGGGCACTATGAGTTCATTCGCTGGTAAACAGGATGTTTTCTTGCTTGCGATTGTTGTATAAGTGACCCCTTTGTAGGCTACCAGATTTTTGCAGTTGGATGGGATGGGGTAACCTAAGACTACCCCATTTCTCTATCAGTATTGTTACGGTATTAAAAAGTTTTATTTAAAAATTTTGTTTAAAAATAACGACACTTCTACTTTTTATAACGATATTTTCATTTTTTATAACTTAAAAATACCTTCATATATTTCTATTTTTTATCACAAAAAATATAGTAACGATTTTAAAAACTTAAAACGTTATTGCATTTGAATTAGGCAAATTTTTTTTAACGCTATAACATTTTTCTTTCTCTATAAACTTCCACTTAATAAAATTTATGCCGACTTATCTGAGCCAAAAAAAAAAAAAAAAAAAACCGTCAATCTAACATGGGTAACATGCTTTGCATTTACATAAAAGATTGTTGTACATATCAACACCCCACGGACTGCTAAAAAACTAACATAACCATTCATCTCATTTACATAGTTTTTTCTTTTTATTCCCTTTTTCTTGGCATAATAGAGGCTAATGGCTACAGTAGATTAGTGAGCTCACCTCGAACCCACGTTTCCACCTATTTACATCACCTGATTTTTTTTGCCCGAAATTTGTTCGAATTACAACTAATTTCCAACTTTATGCAATAATAGTGATTTTTTTTGCAACAAAAAAAAAAAAAAAAGTAAAATTGTAACTTTTTTTTGTTGCAAAAAATTTAAATGTAGTTATAAAAAATTAAAATTTTGTTGTAATTCAGGTAACTCTCAGACAAAAAAAATTTCGGGTCATCTACTTTTTCCCATTTCATTCTGCTAGCAACCCCAAAACTGCCATTTACACCTATTAACACAGAATTTTTTTTTTCTAAGCATTAAGAGGCAACATGCATAGAAGATACTGAAAGAAACAACAAGGCTTGTGAGTCCCCGGTTCCTTTTGTGAGCGAAAATATAGGGCAGCAACCGGAAGCCCAAGTCCGTTCTGAGCAGCGAATTGGCGGGTGCTGAAATTGGGACGGCCATCTGGAAGTCGAGTCCTCCCCATCAACCTGCCTTGTTGCTTCAAGAGTCCAAAAAAAATATCGGTGAATGCCGGTGGGAGGCCGAGGTCCCATATATGGCACCAACTGTGTCCCTAACAAATCTCAATCAAATAATCATATGTTTTAAATTTATGGTTCCAAGCAATTGGCTAAGAATGGCAAATTGATGAAAAAAAAAAACAAAAAAACCCTTTGTGGCGTCGATTCCTTCTGGGATATCTACAACAATCCTGCAAAATGAAATAACATTTCATACATTGAAATTCATAGTTGAAGGACATGATTCATACATATTTTTTAGAAAACTAAATGAAAATAAGATAGGTTTATACCAATGAAGCCACTCTCTGAATTTTGGATCACTAGGACTTGGAGCATCAGGATCCACCATAACCTATATAATAGCTACATATCATGTCAGACCATCAAAGGTAACAAAGTACTGATATCGTTTTTTGTCCAACTACAATATATTCTCCGCTAATAAACTTCACACTCCATCTAGTAGAATCAAAAATAAAACTCATATAATAGATCATTTTATTGTCCAAATGTTAATAAGACTTTGCTTATATTTTTGTTTCATATATCGATTTCTTTTCCTTTTTTTCCAAAAAATTATCTCTAACAAATTTAGCAACTATTTTTGCATCGCCCGGCCAAAAGGAAACGATTGGTGTACCATTGAGTTTTCTTAACGACATTATGAATTTAGTTCATAGAATCTTTAAGTAAAAGGGATATCCAACAAAACACATATAAATATAAACAAAAGAATAGATGTGGTAGAACTCAAACACTACAACATCAAAATGTCAATTTTGATTTTTAGACAATATAGAGAAGACTATTTCGTTAAAATAAACACCAAAAAGTCCTACTTTTATCTCTATTCTGACGTTAGTCGCCAAAAAAAGTGTCATTCTCTGATACTTATGATGATCATACTAAGTATACCTCTCATCGAAGTCTAGAAGGAGAAAAAGAAAAGATTCATACAAAAAAAAATTACCATGTCACGGCTCCAAAAGTTGAACCATGCTGGCCCCCAATCCAGCCATAAAAAATTGATAGTGAAAAGAGCCTAAAGAGCTAATTAATCAGTTTAACAGAAGAATACCAGTGTAGAGAGATTGAATGTGAGGCGAGAACCGAGAACTTCGACATGGGGAATTTGGGCAGCATCGGAGGGCTTGATTTCGGTACCATTAGCCCCCACTTTGGAGCCATATCGGACGGTAAATTCAACTGCCGGAATGAACGGGTCAAGCACGTCTCCGATCACTCTCGCAACTAGCAGCGGCTCGATAGACCCAGCCATGGAATTTTATCAAAGATTTGCCTTTTCTTAATTTCTGAGCTTTGTTTTTGAATTTGGACAGAACGGCGGGTGCAATTGCGCTAGGCAACTAGCTCTGTTTAACATTTGAAGGAACATTTGTAACATGTGTTTTGAAGAAAACAGTGAGCCGACACGTAGTATAGATGAAGGTGACACGTGGAGGGTATAGAGTGCGTAAAAGATTGCATGCGTGTTCATCTCAGTGTTGTGAAAATTGTATCGAACCAATTGATTCTACAAATTGAACCACCTATTAGATTTTCAGTTTGGTTTATAGTCGGTTTTTCTTATCAATTTGGACCGATGAAAAACCAGAAAAATTGGTCCAGTTAGACCAATCAAACATAATCGATAAATATCATAAATCATAATTTGACTTTAAATTTTATTTTAATTTTAATTAAGTCTTAAAATTAATTAAAATTTTTAAGTTAGTCTTAAAATTAATTAAAATTTTTAAGTTAGTCTTAAATGTGATCTCAACTTTCAATTAGGTAAAAAAAAAGTTTGAATTTAACTATAAAAAATTATTTTTGTGATAATATATCATATATAATAATTATTTTTCAATTACTTTTATAAATATATATTTATTATCAAACATAGATTTAAATACTAATTAAACTGGTTGAACTAAGTATACTTTGAATGATCAATTTTTTTAATTTGATAACTGGTTTGATTGTTCTAAAAACATAGTTGATCTTGTAATCTCATCGACGAGCTCTAATTTATTTATGGTCAATTTCTAATAGTGCTCTTAGGCGTGGCAATGGGCATGCCGAAGCGGGAATTGTCATTCCGATATTCGTTTTTGAATCTAAACTATATGTCTGTCTTCACTTTGGTTCCAGTCGGAAATAGAATTCTCGTCCCTTCTAGAGATCGGGGATGTCTGCTCTCACTCCCAACCCATCCCAATAGAAAATTGTCTTAACGGCTTTGTAATCTATACCTGTTATTCACTTCCATAAACCAAAAGCAAAGAAATATTATTGAAAACAGATATGATTTTTAACCAAATTCAAAAGTGTCTTTGAGACCAATAAAATCGTACAAAGAGACCTGCATTCGCTGAGATTGTTTGCTTTTCAAGAAGACTACACTTGAAAACGATTTTAGAAGCAAAAATCATTCAATAATTAATCATAATAGTTCAGCTGTCGATCTATAGAAACTTTACAGCATACAACAAGTAGAAAAAGTAAAATGAGCATCCAAAGTGATCTTAATATAGGTGTTGGATTATGAGTTGAGTCGATTGAATTATGAATTGAGTTGATCTTCCTACGATGGACTGACCTGACCCAATAAGAAAAATAATTTAAGAATAAAAAAGGAAAGGAATAGTTGAGGGGAATTATAACTCTCTCAATGTTAAAAACTGCTGAAAAGAACTGCTCTTTTGGTAGGAAAGCGAAAGAAAAACAATTGAATAAAAAAAGGATAGAAAACGTTTTTTTCTCCCTAAACCAACACTATAAGATTCTCTATTAATTCATAAACTAGAGACTCTTGTGCTATAAAAATTGGGTAATATCTAATATACTATGGTGTCACCCAGGACCAAGTGAGAAGAAGATCATTTTGGTGTTAATAATCAGTCATTAGTTTAACAAGAGGTCTACAAAAGATAAATTTCTCTCATCCTTTCCGCTTCCATGTCATTATGATTATTATTCTTCATTAGTATCAAAGTCTAATTGGGCTGGTTCTGACATTGTATCGTATGTGAAACTTACTGTTTGTTTTTGGTTTCCAATTTTTTCTTTTTTCTTCCAGGTTAGAAAACGATAAAAATTATTTCTCACATACATGAGTTTTGGGTCACAAAAATTACATGTAAGTAGCTTATGATGTGTTTAGTATTCTGTAAATTTTTTGTGATTTTTTGTTGCATAATCTGTGAGAAAAAATTAGTTTTTATTGTGCAGTTTTTCGCAAAATCAAGAATGGAAATCATAACATCAGGACTCGAAATTCACATGTATTGAAAACTCTCGTTAAGATCATTTCAATGGTCCATATTTCATTAAATTTAGATGCACCATTTAAGAGAAATCATGCATGAAAGTTTCAGAAACGATTTAAATTTTGAGGAAGAAGATGAACAATAGTTTTATCTATTCCAGTCTTGCAATTAAATGCTGGTCACGTAAACATCGATTCTCATGCTGTTTCTAGAAAAAATAAGTTGACAAATGGATTGGAGACGTCAAACTATGGTAGCTGTCCAATTTTCGAAACCATCCGATGACCGAAAGTTGGGGAGTGGCGTGCACTCTCTGGCGTCGGCAAGTGAGATAATCAAAAGGTTGAGATGTTAGTGTGTAGCATGGACTACACTTTTTAAACATAGTCACCATCCACTGAGTGGCACGTGGCAGATGAGAAGAAAACAAAAACTTTATGAAGTTTGAGACCAATTATTCTGCGACATGTGTTAATGCCAATGGTCATACTTCCACTCAATAAATCTACCCCTCAAATAGGAGGATGACACGTGGCAAAGGGCATGGCAGTCGGCCAGCAGGGTTTTGCCAGTGGAACTAATTTTTGATTTTTTCAAAAATGAACTATACCTTTAAAAATTCATAATAAATTATAAAAATATTAGAAAAATATGAGATTTACACTAAATATTTTTTAATTTTATGCTTTTCAAGCGCTTATCATAAAATCACATTTTTGGGATTGTGAAAAATTTCCTTCTTTTATATGGTTACTTTATAATATCTTATTATGGTCTTTAGAAAAGTCTGACCAAAAGGATTAAAATTGAGCGCATTACATAACAAAATTGAGGACTAAAAGAGAGCTTAATGTTTGGAAAGAAAGTATTTCTTCGATAATTTCGAAAATGCACAAAGAATATGAGTACATGATTAATGAGAGGATATCACGTGGATGATGCTTGAATTATTTTCAAATTATTAAACTATTGTTAGAGAGGCATGAAGCATCATATTTGATACGTTAGTATGTAAAATAATTGTTGACCCCAAGTCTCAAAATATGTCAGGCATGCAAGTTGTTGCAAAATTAAAGACAGTATTATCGTTTATGAGATATAGAGATTGGTTATTTATGAAATTATCAATGAGATATTACGTGTGTACTCATATAAATTTCATGAAGTATTAATTTGATATTCCTCTCACATAATGTTAATAGTGAATACTTTCGTTTACAAATGTTGTTGCATATTCGATGTTATGCATGTAATTATCTCTTGGTTGCATTTTCATATATAATTGTCATGTTAGTTTGCATATTTTGAGTGAAAGTTCTCTATGTTGGCAAGATTTAAGGAATCTTCACCTAAAAATTTAAATTTTTCACAATTTAAAATAAATTAATATAACCAAATATGAGTATAATGGAAGATGATTGTGAACATAGTGAACTTTCAATTATGTAACTGATATTGGGTTATTGTTGATTTATTTCAAGGTTGGTGAAAAATAAATGTTTGAGTGCTAGTATAATTTGTGATAAATTTCTCAAATAATGGCTACAACGATCACTATAAGCAAACTTAGCAAGAAGGCTGAGTGGAGTAGTGAGAATTATGATACACAGTATCATAAAGCTAAATCAAGCCTAAAGGGCTTAAAGCATTTGAAATTTTTTATCATATCGAAATCGGTCATTGGGAAGAGTATCTCAATTTAATGAACATGAGACCACAAAATCTAAAAGGCTCTAAAGAATGAAGTGTGTTTCACATAACTTGAAGATATAAAGGATGAATTCATTTGTGAGTTTTATGAGACTTCCCAAAAGATGTGATTGGCTTAGAAAAACAAGTTTTGGAATCTCAAATACAAAATTGAGAGAGCTCAAGATCAACATTGACTTTCTAAAGGAAAAGTCATACAATATGAGACAAAAACCTATTGTATGATCTAATTGATTGTACACCAAGAAGTTGATAGGCTCAAAGTAGTTGATCATACCTTTTACAAATGTGCAGTTGATCAACTGAAATTCATGTAATCCTTTAAAACTGGAGTCATGTTAAAATAAAATAAAATAAAATTGATACAAATAAGACCTTTGAAAATATCTTATGTCATTTGAGTCTAAAAAATGGTGCCTAGATATGAGCAGCCTAGACAAGTAAATAAGGTTGAAGTTAAGATCGGTTCAAAGGCTGTTTCCAGCTCAAAACACAATGACGTTATATGCATTACTTAGAAGGAAAAGGGGATGAGCTAACAAGGAAAAGTGAATGAGTTAACACAGAAGAAGAACTAAATTGACTATTGCTAGTAATGCGATCGCAAGGGAAAGGATAAAACCAAAGTGCTACAATGGAAGTGAAATTAGCTCTTTTTCTGCTTATAAATGCATTGATGCAGAAATTAAGTCTTTTGAGTTTGTTTTTCATAGTTTAGCATATGTCTCCAACTCAATTCATTTCTCAAATCAAATCCAATGTGGATTATAGATTCAAGTAGTTGAACATGGGGCTAAATATTGAGAAGCATATGTGAAATTTCATCAAATTGAAGTTGGCCCAAATAAGGTGTGCTTAAGGAACCATCTACAAATCGAAGTCAAAAAGGTTGATACTTGCAATTTAAAATTGAGAAGTAGTTGAATTTTAATACTTCACAATGCCCTGTATGCACTTCTTGAAATTCAATGGAAACTTTTTCTTGTTCTTACTCTTCTATGTCTATGATCCATGCTTGTTTTTCGAAGATAACAATGTAGCATCTACAATAAGTCAATAATACTTTTTATATTTGGAAGCCTGTCAAATAGTTAATTTGTGATTGAATTTTCACTGTGATGTGTTGAATATCTATAATGGGAGTTCTCTCCAATTGCATCTTGTAACAACAAAATTATAAATGCAAATGTTTGGCTTGTTAGAAGGATAAGGTAGAGATGGCCTTATGAGGTTACTAACTAAAGAGAAATAGTGTATATGCCAATACTAACTTGTGGGAAAAATCAACTTGAAAACTATTTGGCAAGGTTTTTAGAGCCAAAATTTCATTGCAACTAGTCCATTTTGACATACGTGATCTTATGAGTGCAAGGGTGAGACATGATGTCTCATATCTCATTACTTTCATAGATGATTATATGCATTGTGGTCGTGTTCATATGATCTCTCATAAATCTAAAGCATTAAAAAACTTTAGAAACATTCAAGCACAATAGAGTATCTATTGTCAAATGAATCGAATGCTTCTTTTTCTTTGGCTATCAAAAGGAATCAAATGCTAATAGCATACCATAAATGCGAATCTCTATGGCAATTTAGGAGCTTTTTAATAAAAAAAAAACATAGTTAGCCACTAATCATCTCTACACTCTGCAATAAAATTGTGTTGCAAGGAATAGAAATATAATCCTATTAAAGACGAGTAGATATATGATGACAAGAATGAAGCTCTCAATAAATTGTTGAGGAGATGTTTAATCTAACATCATTTATATGGTTAACTGTATGCCCTCTAAATTTGTTACTTTTATACCATATGAGCTATGGTAAGGTTGAAATCTCAACTTAAATAATTTAAGACCCTGGTGGTCAACCACTAAAGTTATTGATCCATTTCATGTCAATAGACAAGAGAAGTTGGATCTAGAACATATATAAAAAAAAACTCCATGAAATACTTGAACAGTCGAAAAGGATGCGTTTATTGGTGAGTAAGTTGATGGAAGTATTTAACAATTGGAATCACGTGATGTCACATTCTTCGTTAATGAATTTTCTTAGTAAGGGTGATACAATGATGTTCTTTCATTTTATAAGATGAAAGACATAGATGGTTGTAATCCACTAGATTATTTGATAGAGCAAAATGAGGAAATGCCTCAAGCTCTCTTTTCTAGTGGGGGTGTTATACCATAAGTTGCGTAAGGATTGCAAGAACTTGTATTATGCTTTGTAATTATAATTATGTTGCGTGTCTACATTTCAGTCTTTGAGATAGTTTTATAATTACTTCTTATGAGAATAAGGGCCCAAAACATTAGTTGACTCTCTTTGATGCCCTATAAAGAAATAATAGATATAAGCAATGAAAGAATAAATGGAATTGACGAAATCTCACCATGACCAGGGTTTGGTAGATTTACGTCAAGAATGCTAAACTACTGGAAATGAGTAAGTTCTCAAAATTATGTGTAAGGTTGATGGATCCACAAAAAGGTATGAGTTTTACTTAGTAGCAGAAGACTATACCTAGTGGAAAGATATAGACTATAGGGAATCCTTCTCATAGTAGAAGTTTTACTTTAATTTACTTAATTTTTTAACTGTGATAGTTACTATGAGTTTATAATTATACTAGATAGACGTTAAAGTCATTTTTCCCAATGGGGAGCTAGACATAGAAATCTAAGTGGAACAACCATTAAATTTCGTTGTTATGACCTTGAGCACAAAGAGTGCAAAGTGTAAAGATCACTTTGTGGTCTAAAACAATTTTCTAGGCAACGGCTTTCAAGTTTCTATCATACAGTAATCTCTTTTGGTTTTGTAATGGTCAATGCGGATCATATTTCATATATCGAGATTTAAGAGTACATTTGTGATTCTATTTCATAGACAATAATGAAAGTCTTAACCTAAAAAAGGTATCCAATCACAAGAAGTAGAAGACATGAAACACATGTCATATTCCAATACTATGGATAGTTTAATGTGCACTACAATGTGTAATCGACTAACGATCTGTTGTGCCACAAAATTGGTGTGGTATTACTAGTCAAATCTCAGTAAAACTCGTTGATAAATTGTATGAAATTTCGGCATCTTAAGAGCATTGCAAGATATTCCTTATGTTATCAAATGAATGATTTAACACTCAGTTAGTCATTAGATGACAACTAAGAGTGAGATATTAATAAATGTAAATTAATATCACAATGTATATTTTTACTAAGTGATGACAGCATTTCACTTGGTAGCAAGAAGCAAACATATGAAGCCTATTTAGTTATGAGGACTAATTTTGTGGTTTACTTGAATGCAATGCAATTAGTGTTTTGGTTTCAAGGGCTTTTTTGGGACAAATGGAAATATTAATGACTAATTGAGAAATGTCACAATATATTGTGATAGTCAATGACTATATTGTCTATTGTACATTGTGATAGTCAATGACTATAATGTATGCTAAAACTCACAAGTATAATTGTGGAACCAACTTGTTGATACCAAATACAATTTTGTTAAAGACTTTATGTCACAAACGAATGTAACCCTATGAGATGTATTGATGGGATTACAGTAGACTTAATCACTAATAAAAAAAAATGAAATTCAATCATGTGTTTTTGTCTGTATAACAAAATAATGTATGAAATGATGTAATAATGTGACATTATGACAATGAGAAGAATGTTCTTCTTATTATGTCATTTCAATAAAGTTACATGAGATTCATTTGGGATCTATCCTAGCACAAGTATAAGTAAAAAAAGAAAAGGTATGTCAAACAAGTTTAGATTGGTCCACTTACACAGACAATCGCCCCTAACACTTAGAGAGGGTGTAGAGATGAGACCATTATATGACCAAGTATGTATAAGGAAATGATCGCCTTGAGAAAATCAAGATGAGGCTTTGATAAATAAAAGCCAGTGTAAAATCTCACTCTCTATATAACCTATTGAAAGCCAGATGTGAGATCTCAGTTAAATACTCGAGGGTGAGGAGTCACATAGAGAATATAGGTTAAACACTTGGTAGCATTTGAACTAAGATTTGTATATTTTATGACAAAAAATAAATAGAATGAAATATGCTCTAGGGGAAAATGATCACCGTAGCACGTTTTTCACACCACATGTATTTAGTGATTAAAAGGGAAATGGAAGAATCAATCCCTAGTTCTTCATTATGTGAGTCCCTTAAGGTACAATATACCTCAAATTGATGCCCTACGTGACTTTTGATGATGTTCTAAGGTTATAATTTGATGATTGCTGCTTTAGTGTATTTTTTACAGTTATGATTGATTCGACCTTTTGGAATATATCTAAAAAAGTGATCAAACTATAATTAAGGAATATGAGTGTAAAAGGAACACTATTGTTGTCTAGCATCCAACATATGTATTTGTTGGTATCAGTTATATTTATTCAAGGTGAATGAAACATAATTGTGAATATATATGAGGAAAAATGGTCTAGCTCAGCCTAAGAGGAATAGTTGAGTTGAGATTGATGCGACAAAATATTTCAGGGGCATAGTGAGACACTATATTATTTATTTTAAAGTGCATTTATATTTTTTTAAAAGGTAATAGCTACCATGGTTTTCAGAATCGAAATATAGATCGTAGGATTGTATGATCCTACGATCCTAGGTCAACTGAACGATCCGAATCATTTAAAAAATGTTCTATGGCAGGATCTTCTCAGGATCACGTGTCAAATTGTAGAATTGGTGGGATTGTACGGTCCCACCGATCCTAAGAACAAACATTATTTTCGCTTTCTTTTTGTTTTTTTTGCCAAAATTTTTTCAATTGTTATTGGTTGAAAAAGATGGCAAGCATCACGGAGCATCAACTACACCCATCAAACGCTTCTTCTTTCTTCTTTTACTTACTTTCTTTGTTCCAAAGATAAATACTATTTTGCAAGTATAAGCACCAAACGTTGAGTCTTAACATGCAATTGACACATCACAGTGCAATTTCACGGCCCTCATATCTTCAAATTTTCAATTCCTTCTTTGTTATTGTCTCCCATTTACTTTCTTAGTCCAAACAAAGGAGAGCATAGAAAAAAATTATTGATTTTTTGGACCAAAATCAGAGCATCCAAGCAAAAAGATAATAGATTGCTTCCTCTCAAGTTAGGTGCATTCTTTCCTTTTTCTTTTTATGGATTTTTGACTTCTAGCTTTCAATTAATATGGATTTGCATTTTTATTGCTAATTATTTTTTTTTTAATTTTTTGGATGGATATATTTCTTGAAATTTTCAAATTGGTTTGTAGATAAAATGATGTTTGTCACTTTTAAGATAATCCATACTAGTCGATGAATATGAATGCCCACAAGTTTGAATTTTTTGGTCGTATGATGTCAAAGCTTTTATTAAACATTGCACATCATGTCTTTAGCTCTTGTTAGATTACAGAGGTTGATTAGGCAATAGGTTTCTTCTAATCAGCTTGAATTGATTGTTTGATTTTATTTCGATATGCTAATTCCTTGCTGGCTCTTCTATTTTAATATTCTGTCAGGTGTCTTTTATCTTAATTATAAATATGTCAAGTGATAGTGTCAATCCTAGTGGTTTTAGAAAAAGCTAACAAAAGAATGTTTCTGGAAATAGATCTGATCCTTGATGGGAACATGGGATAGAGGTAGATATTGCAACGAAAAAAGTCAAGTGTTGATACTGTGAAACTATAAGATCTAGTGGTATATATAGGCACAAACATCATTTGGCTATAACTAGTCAAAACGCTAAGCCTTGTCCCAAGTTGCCTAAGGATGTGAGAAAAATGTTTATGGAACTTTTATAGGATAAATCACAAAAGGCAGAAGCTAAGAAGAGGATATTTGATGATTTTAAAGAAGATGTCAGTTTAGAGAAAGATAGGCAGCAATTTATAAGAAAGAGAACTATGGATGAATTTTTTTTTTCCCCTCAAGGAAGCATCAATCAATTTTTCAAAAAATAACAACAGCAAGAAGTTTGCTAACAGATTTGTCGATTCTTTTATACCAGTGTTATCTCTTTCAATTGTGTAAACAACCTTGAGTTTCCTCAAATGGTTGATGCGATTGGGAAATATAGTGATGGGATTAAATTACCTTATTATCATGAAATAAGGGTGAAGTTTCTCAGTCAAGAAGTAAAGAAGATCTTGCATTTACTTGAGGAGTATAAATTAGAGTGGAAAAAAACAGGATGCATAATAATATCTGATGGTTAGACCGATAAGAAAAGAAAATTAATTTGCAATTTCTTGGTAAACAGCCCTAAAGGAACAATGTTTTTGTATTCTATTGCCATCTCTGATATCTCTAAAATAGCTGAGAAAATTTTTGAGATGCTGGATGAAGTTGTAGAAAAAGTTGGGGAAGAAAATGTTGTACAAGTTGTGACAGATAATGCTTCCAACTACAAGTTAGCTGGAGAGTATTTGATGGCAAACAAAAAAAAAAAAAAAAACTATTTTGGACACCTTGTATTGCACATTGCATATATCATATTTTAGAGGATTTTGATAAGAATATTGATGTTCATAGGGTAGCCATTGCAAAAAGTTGAAAGATTACAACATACATTTATTCAAGCACTCTATTTCTTAATTGTATGAATGAGTTTACTAAAAGAAGAGAATTCATTAGACCTGCTATGACTCGATTTGCTACAGTGTACTTGATTTTAAATTGCCTAAGTAATCAAAATGGAGTCCTCATCAATATGTTTACTTCTACCAAGTCTAAGTCCAGTAGATTTGCAAGAAGTGTGAAAGACAAAAAGAAAGAGGAAATTTTCTTGGACAGCCGTGGCTTTTGGCCATTTGTTATTACTTGTTTGTAGGCTGCCTCTCCTCTTGTCAAAGTTCTTCGTATGGTAGATGGTGATGAAAAACCTCCGATAGGATTTATTTATGAAGCAGTCAATCAAGCCAAGGCCACAATCCAAGCTAATTTCAACAATGTCCAAAAAAGGTAAATAACTAAGAAATAAAATGAAAGAATAGTAATTTGTGTGACTTTTTTTTTTAATTTTCTACATTGTCTTGTTAATTCTAATTTTAGAAATTTATGTAGCTAGAAATAGTAGATGAAAAAAAAAATTTTGGCCACTAAAGGCCTTTCAATTCTCCACTAATCCACATTTTTATCTCTTCCTGTTAGTTATCCTAACTCGTTGATGAATGCATTCACATAACATTTGTTTTCATCTATCAATTTTACCATAAAAAGCCCTTATAGCAAAGGGTTATGCGAACCCTACGGATAGCACAAGTAAAGCAAAAGCTATTTGGCCCTAATTGATTTAGATTATTTAATTTAGAATCTTAATTATTACTGTTTTAGGCTAGGCATTGTTTTATTTAAGTCCAATCTGTTTCCAAGTAGAAATTAGTTTTTATTTTTAAATTTTCAGTTGAAATAGATTTTCATTATTGGTGTAGGAATTTGATTTTTTAGTCTTAGTAGTCTTTTGTTTTGTAAATCCTAGTTACTTGGGTTTACTTATAAATAGGCATGTAAAACTCTTATTAATAGATATTGAAGTTAAGATTTGAGAATAATCGTTCTTTTGGGTTCAATTTAGAGTCTTAATTATTGCTGTTTTGGGCTAGACATTGTTTTATTTAAAGCCTAATCTGTTTCCAAGTAGGAATTAGTTTTTATTTTTAAGTTTTCAAATGAAGTAGATTTTTCTTATTGGTGTAAGAACTTGATTTTTAATCATAGTAGTCTTTTGTTTTGAAAAACTTAATTACTTGGGTTTGTCTATAAATAGGCATGTAAGACTCTCTTATTAACAGATATTGAACTTAAGATTTGAGAACAATTATTCTTTTGGGTTTTTTGAACTCTTCCGTGACTTATCAAGGTTTTCAACCTTGTGGCGTCTAAACGTCTGAATTTATCAAGGATCACCTCCTTGTGGTGTTCAACTTAGTGTAGACTTGTGAGACTTACAATCTTTATTACTTGCTCCACAAATAAAGCCTATTTCTTGCTCCACGAGTGAGGTTCACTAGGCCATCAAAAATACACCAAAAGGATATAATGCGGAGGTTGGTCAAGCTCATATTAGAGGGTCTGTTAGAACATGTTTTAATTATATTAGTATACATGCTTAGCTTACAGTGTTGTTAAAGCCTTTGAGGAACCGGCCAACTAATTGATTTTACCAAGTTTTGAGAAATAGTTGCCTTTTTCCCTTGTTAGTTAAGGTTTTCTTTTGCTAGTTGATGTATTCTTTGATGCTTGTAGGTCTTTTTTTTTTTTTTTTTAACCAAATGCTATCAACGAATTGTTTGACGATGAGAGTAGAATTTCGTAAGCTGTCAATTATGATTTCTGTGAGCAAATTGAAATTAGCATAAATCATTAATATGCATTATATTTGGACATTGTCATTGAATCGACATGCTGATTTAAAAAGTGGATCAAGCCATGGGCATATCATTTGTTCATTATCTGGTTCTTTTGTTTGCATATGATTAGTTCATTTCTAATGCAAAATTGTGAGTGGCTCTCATATGTTTTTGTCCACTTATTTTAGTTACTTGCCAATATTGGATATCATCAATACTCGATGACAACTTCAACTGAATAGACCTTTGCATCTTGCTGTATATTATCTGAACCCCCATTTTCATTATAGTCCTAATTTCAAAGCTAATACTGATGTTAAAATTGGGCTATACCATTATATTGAAAGAATGGTTCCTACTGCTGATGAAATAGTTGTAATAGATTTGCAAATTGATGTTTTTAAGGATGCATAAGGTTTCTTTGGTATTGAATTAGCAATAATGACAAGAATAAAAAAATCTCTAGGTAATTTCTTTGAATGCAGTACTTGTTTTCTTTCAGAATATTATCATTTTAGCTTTTAATCTAAACTTAATTTAATTTTTAATATAGGTGATTGGTGAGATTCTTATGGAGATAAATGTCCTAAATTGAAAAAGTTTGTCATTCCAATTTTAAGCTTGACATATAGCTCCTCAGGTTGCGAACGTAATTGGAGTGCTTTCGAAATTATATAGTAAAGAAATTGCTATTGAATTTTATATAATCTCATAAACTCGCATGACTTAGTAAATATTTACATTATTTAATCAATTTTAATTCTTGTTATTATTTATTTAGGTTCAATCCAAGAGAAGAAATCGTTTTCACCAACAAAAATTGAATGATATAGAGTTTGTTATGTACAATTTGAAATTGAAAGAAAGAGAAGTGAAAAGAAATCGTAAGGCCTTAAAATCCATTTCTATGTCTAATTCTCTTTCTTTGACGACATACTTTCTGATAATGAGTAGATAATAGAGAAGAAAAATCCAAGTCTTCCAACAAAAGGAGATTGGTTTGATATTCTTGATAGAGCTGCTCGTTTGCAAGCATCAAATGGAGATGGAGATGAAGGAAAAGTAGAATATATTGCAAGGAATTTAAGAGAAGCATGTAAGGTTTTATTTGCAATTTACGTCATCAAAGTTTTTCAAATTTATAACCTTTCTATTATCCACTTAACTTTTAATATGTTTACTTGATATGGGTCCCAATAAATTTGGGTTAGTTAATGTGGAAATTCGTGACATTAGTGATGAAGACAATGATCACACCTTCGAGAATGATCCAATTTTTGTTGATTTTGGGTACAACTATAATATAAAAAATGTAGTAGAAGTGCTACGAACTTATAAGGATTATGATGACCATATAAATCAAAGAGATAAAGATCAAAATTAGGTTGTTAACTATGAATGATGATGTATTATTTTGTGTATTGTTGAAAAAAGTGACTTTGATATGAATTGTCTTCAATATGATTTTTCTTGATGCGTTGATGGTTATTCAAATTTATATGGGATTGTTTATGCTTGATTTTTAATATAAAAAATTTATGGAATGCTTAAAAATTAAAAAGTAAATTTCTATTATTATTTTTAATTTTTTCATTTATTTTGGTAGAATCTTATGATTTTACGATCTGATCCTACGATTCAATCTTGACATCTTCAAAACAATCCTAAGTAGAATCCTTGGTTCAACCTTGGTAGCTGCTATGTATTTATAACAAGTGCATAGAATGTGCTCCCAAATGCAGGTGTGCTCGCTAGTCACACGGCCCATTTGTCTATGTGAATAGTCTATGAGGAATCAAGAGTTGAGAATCTTTGAGCAATGATCGGGTTCATTCTAGCCTATCATGTGCGAGTAAGAGATATTAGATTATGGGTCGGGTTGATCCGTTGATGATGGATTGACCTGGCCCAATAAGAAAAATAATTTAAAAAGAAAAAAATGGAGGGAGTAGTTGAGGGGAGTTGTAATTCCCTTAACGTTGAAAAGAACCGCTCCTTCAGTAGCATAGCGATAGAAAAACGATTGAACAAAAAGGAATAAAGAACGCTTTTCCTCCTTGAGCCAACACTATAAGATTCTCCATTCATTCCTAAAAGCTTTTGTACTATGAAAACTAGGTGATACCCGATATACTATGATATCACCCTAACTAAGCAAAAGGAAAATCATTTGGTGCTAGTAATCAGTCCTTGGTTTCATAGGAGGTTTACAAGAGATAGGTTTCTCTCATTCCTTCCACTTCCGTATCATTTTAATTATTATTCTTTGATGGACATCAGTCATTTTATAATATCTTGTAATAAAACAATAATAGTATTACGTTATTTTTCAAGCACTCTAATTGGATTGCAGAGTTGGGAATAGTAGTGTTGAGATATTTGCTCGATCATTTGTAATCTGTGATATGTTTTCTCATACTCCGTGAATCCCTATCTATGACTGAATTCTCGTTCCCACTTTTCCAAAATTCATAGGCAAAGAGGGTAGAATAATAGTTCTCCCAAGAATGAGAATTTGTATTTTTCTATCAATTCTTACAATGCTTGTTTCTATATTAGTGGGAAGGGTGGAGAAGGCACCTTACTCTTAAAGAGGCAACAATTGGCTTTGCCTCAAATGGAAGGATGATCTCTAACTTGTCACAATTGTGGCTAATTCCTCAACTAGTACTAACACGAATAGCAAAGGCATTTTATTAGAGGGACACTATATGTCAACATATGAGTGAGTACGTGAGGGGTACGCAGTTAATCCAACGGTATCTAACAGTTTATTTAACTTTTTATTTTCAAATTCAATACACTTTTCACGATCTAATAGTTGAGAACTCTACGTATCTATCATGTTTCCACTTATACGCATCCACTTATCTTTTTCCTTTTATTATATTGGCTCCAAGGAGCTCTACTACAAGTAATTTCCTAAGATAATATAATAATAAATAATTTAATGACGTAGGGTCGAGGATGAGGAACTAATATCGTTCCTATCCTTGTCTTGACAAAAGAAAAGAAATTAGGGGCACGATCTTCGTTCGAATTTCTTTGACCTTTTCTTTGTCAAGGTGGGACTGTGTGGGTCCTAGCAGGAACAAGAGTAATTACCATCCCTATGTGCTCTTTATTTATTTACGCAATGGTGACACGTTAAGTCTAATTAATGTTTAAAAGTCTCATCCAGTGTACAAAATAGCTATCATAATGAAATATTAAAACTGTAAAAAGAAAATATTAAAATGAAATTAAATCATTTTATATTTTCTTAACAAGGTAAAGAAATCAGAGACCTAATACTTAATGGGACATTCCAATACTCATTAGCATTGCTCATCTATTGAGAACGTGGAACTGCTCAATCCAACTAACTCTACAAAAATCAAACTAAACTTGAAACAGCCAAAAAGTGAAACATCGATCGAGTATGGTTTGTAATGTAAGTAAATTGTACTTAACAGTTTTGCTGCAATTTAACGGTTTAAAACCTATTAAAACTGAACCAACTACCACTTATATCATGTCAAAAAATTAAGAGAGCAACGTAGCAATATTGATTGAGGTGCATGGTGGGATTAGATAAGTAGTAAAGTAATTTTTTTACTTTCAAATTTTTTTTTTCGACTTTTGCTCCGTATATGTTTTCTGCTAGGCCTTGATGATGGTAACAAATCCGACTTGTAGGAGTAGGACAAGTCGTGTAGAAAATACTACTCTTGGCTTTTAGGACAAGGAAGAGTCAACTCAAAGATTCAATAAACAGTCTGCATTCAAAAAGAACTTGCTCTTCCCAGAATAACAACTCTCCGATTATATAGACACGTAATATGCAGTATATAAAAAATACGTAATTAATTTAATGATTTATTTGTTTCTTTTTTTCAAATTCAACACATTTTTCACAATTCAATGATACAAATCTTATGTGCTAATTTTATATCTACTATTGCGTACCTATATAGTTTTTGCCGACACTTTTTAGTAGAACATTTGATATATATATACTAGTAAAAAAACATTTTTTCCCTGTCTAAAATTTAGTTTTGGAGTGACTACAATTACTTCACTAATTATCAAATTAACTCGTGGCAAAGATTCTGTATTAACAAGAAGTTGCGGCTTTGGCACCAATCAAAGGAGGCCAAAAAATATGAAAGTAATAAATTAAAGAATTACCTATTCTATTAATGAGTTCTAACTCTATTATAGTTGAAATCGTCTTTAAAACATAAAGTTTTAAACTTGAGTGACACTAGAGTAAATTAACCTAAAAAGAAAAAAGTCACCTGACTTTAGCAAAAGTTTCATCCTCAGAGACGGGATCAAAGCACTTTGATTGTCCACCAAAAATCTACGGGGAGGATCACCTTCTTATGTAGACTTACAATAAACAATAGCCAATTGAGCTGACTTAAAAAATGTTACTTTGTCTTTAAGATGCATATAGTCAAACTTGAAGATAACCAAGATCCACAATCCCAAGTGTGAATACACAGTTATACTCCTTGTAACGGGTAAATTTCGAGACTAAAATAATTAGACTCAAAAATACAAAAATAAATTACAAATAAAAATTTAAAATAAAAGAAAATTTACGTGGGGTCGATCTCCGTAGATCCTTCGATTATTGTTCTTTTTTTGATTCTGTCAAGGGCTGCACGAGCTTGATCTTGACAGCAGTAAATTACACAGCTTTTTCTTGAACTGGGTAGACTGAAACTAGATCTGATTTGGACGTTTAGACTACGGTCGAAAACCGCAGAGACCTGATCGGAGCCAATCTGGTTTAATTTCACCGAGGGTCGAAGGGACTTGTTCTCATATGAGCTGCCTGGACTTCGCTGAGAGCCATACGAGGCTTAATTCCAACCGGATTTGTAGTAATTTGATATTTTTAGATCTATATTCTCATAAATTCAGATGTAGAGCGATCCGAGAATATAAATCTAAAAATAATTTTAGAAACGGAAACAGCAAATTTTTTGGGGCTTACCCCTGAAATATCTCTCAAAAAGGAGTTAGGAGAGTATACTGCAGAGTAAAAGCACGTAGGAAAAGGAGAAATTTTCTTGAGAGATTTTCAAAATTTTTTTTTCTCTCAAATTCTCTGGATTTTTCTGTTTACGGATTTGCCGAATCTGTTTTGAACTGCGGGCCGAGGGCCTATTTATAGGGCTCCTTTCCCATGTGATGTTCACATGGGAAAGGAATATTTTTTGAAATATTTTTCCTTGGCCGGTGTTGCCGGTTTCAAGGTCGGCAACGCCGACTATTGACTTCTTTTTTTTTTCTTCTTTGTTTACAAATGCCCCCACTTCAAGGGTCGGTAAGGAAGAACTTTACAGACGTGATCCGCACCGAGTCTTGAAGTCCAGTTTAAAACTTGAGATGTCCTAATGAACATTAAATGTTGAAATCTTCTATCTCTGACAATGCCTGCTGTTGTTGGATCGCAATAGGAACCCGATACGATCTTGAGAAAGTTAGCACCCCAGCCAATATAAAAATTGACATTATGGCTTCAAGTGCGTTCGAGCTTCCATGGCTCGCAAAGGCTGGCAAAGGTTCTTTAAAGTTCCAAAGCTCTGGTGAGGATGATCCGGTAGGCAAAGAACTTGAACCTCCCCAAGAGGAAGGCCCAGCACTTTGGAACTTCAAAACCGGCACACAGAGAGACTGACTGTAGTGATGATTCCCAAGTCTGCTTCGACGTAAGGAGAGTAGTTGGAACTTCCCTGTACGTCGCTGCATCCAAAGGAAGATTAGGATGATTGTAGCTTCTCATCCCTCTGTGGTAGATGTGAACTAAGGAGAGTAGTTGGAACTCCATGACACCGATGGCGTTGGAGACTAAGTTTCGAGGCCTTTTAGGGATCCCTCGAGGAAGACTACTCCTTCTTTTCTTAGCTCGTGCACCTCCAACTTCTTGATCAAAGAACTTCCTGGGACAAGTGCAGAGACTAGTCATTTTCTTTTGAGAAGAAGAAGAACTGAGGGGTGAGTATTATGACTCGAACATGCAGGATATATATACATAATATAAAGAGATTTTTTTTTTTTGAAAAGTCAAAAAGGAGGTACGCAGAATCGAGTAGGGTCCTCCGCGTCCCTTTCTCCCATAAGAGACAAAAGAGGCAGCGGCTGATGCGGGTTACGAAAGTCGTTACCGTGTGCCGCAGAAGTCGTTGCCGTGTGCTGTAGAAGTCGTTGCACCTTATCTTGTCAGCCGTCCTGGCAGGGCCCTAGGCGTAGCTCCAAGTCAAGCTCGGCCTCGTTTGGTGGGCCGATGATGTGGACGTTGCTGGAGCCTCCCGGCTGGTTGATGCTGTTAGAATATTCTGGGAAGAGAGGCAAAGTTTTGCCGGAATGACTTCCTTCTGCTAGAAAAGTCCCTCATAAACTTAAGTACTTGGGAGGAATGAAACCTTGACTAACTCCGTAAGACCACCAGGACCAGTATGCATGCTCCCACAGGCTACGACTTTGATCGTTATAGCCTGAAGAGACCATTGTCGTGGTAGAACTCGGATCTACTTCATTTGAGGGCGAAGGTGTACCGGTGGGATCTACTATCGGAACGGCAGACTGTTCTTTGGAAAAAGTAGCTCTCAATGCTGGTTTCTTCCTGCTTCTCTGATTCTGGAACCAATAAAACACATTTTTTCCTTCGATTGCCCCGAGCGGGCGCAATCGTGAAACAAGTTGGTAAATCTGAGATGCATTAGGCATAATACCTCCATTGTTGTGGAAGACTTCCTCCAAAATTTGCAGTTGTACCATGGTTGGTTGCCACCTTGTGCGAGGTGACCTTTCTTCTCCCTTGTCTTGAGGTTCTGCAACTGGTTCCATCTTTCTTGTGGCAGAGGAGCAAAGGTCTGGTGTGTGGTGAAGATCGGTTGAGACTGATGTTAGGTTTCAGACTCAAACCCTCCGTCGCTTTTATATTTTTGGGTCGTTCACAGTTTATACTCATGTGGGTCAGGAGTTGGATTGGATTCTGAACTTAGGTTCTGGACTGTGTCTGGAACTTGGAATTTTTGGGTTTTGGGCTTTGGATTGGATTTGGGTCGAGTGTTTGGGCTTCTAGACTTGGATTTTTGGATTTGGGTTGAGTGTTTGGGTTTTGAGTCTGGACTTAGTTTTAAGGCTTTTGAGTTGGGCTTTGAGTTTTCTGAATTGGGCTCAAGTGTTTGGGTTTGGATTTTCGGGTTTGGATTTTCGCTTGGACTTTCAGATCGGGACTTCTGAACTTTTTTTTTATTTTTTTTCCTTTTTTTTAATTTTTTTTTGTTTTTCTTCATTTTTTTTTCTTCTTTTTCTTGATTTTTTATTTTTTTGATTTTTTTTAAAAAAATATATATATTTACGCATAATACTGTTTCAAAAATTTACTATTGATCGGGCCGATTCGGACGCGTTCTTGGTCTGACAGCATGTAAGCGTTGTGAGTGTAGGCATCCTGCACTAAGTATGGCCCATCTCATTTGGAAGTAAGCTTGTCACCAGGCCGATGCTTCATGTTGATGGGCCGTCGCACTGCAAGAACAAGGTCTCCAACTTGAAAAGATCGAGGGCGGACCCTGCGGTTAAACGTGTTGGTAAGGCGGGATTGGTAGCATTCGAGTTGCTGTTGTGCTTCAAGTCTCCTTTCATCAAGGGCTTCTAACTCATCCAGACGTAGGCGAGCATTTTTCTCCTGTGTGAGTCCTTCCAGAACAGCCATGCGCAGAGATGGAAATTGTGTTTCCAACGGCAGTATTGCTTCGACACCGTAGACAAGTGAGTATGGCGTCGCCTGTGTTGGAGTTCGGTAAGTTGTACGATACGCCCATAATGCCTTCGGAATTCTGTCATGCCAATCTCTTTTGGATTTAGAGACTACCTTATGCAATAGGTTGCATAAGGTCATGTTGAATGCTTTGGCCAAGCCGTTAGCTGGGGCATTGTACATGGATGACTTGTACTGCTTGAACTTGAATTTCTCGCAGAGCTTGTCAATCAAACTGTTGTAGAACTGCTTGCTATTATCAGTGATGATGAATCGAGGGACTCCATAGTGATAGATCAGCTGAATCCGGATGAAATTGGCAACATGCTCCTTCTTTACCTCTCTAAGTGGAATAGCTTCGGCCCATTTTGAGAAATAGTCTGTTGCTGCGAGGATGTACAGGTGACCTAGGGATGACTTTGGTAAGGGCCCCACTAATTCAAGACCCCAAGCTTCAAAGGGCTAGGATGAGACAGTTGGATGCAGTGGCTCTGGTGGTTGATGTATGTAATTCGCATGAAATTGACAAGCTTGACAAGTTTTAGCGAACTCAATAGAATCACGTACCATGGTCAGCCAGTAGTATCCCATCCTTCTGAGCTGAAAGTGCAACTTAGGCCCTGATTGATGTCCGCCACAAACACCAGAATATGCTTCAGTAAGAGCCTGTTTTGCCTCTTCATTGCCTAGGCAGCGAAGTAAAATTCCATCAAAAGACCTTCGATACAGAGCATCCTTGAGATATATAAAACGAGGAGTTCGTCGTTGAATTTCTGTTTTATGTTGACGATCTTCGGGCAGTTTCCCGTGCTGTAGATAGTCAATGATTGGTTGGCACCAATCCTCATCTTCCGTGAGACGTACAGATACAACGTTGGCTGCTGTAGTTTCTTCATCATCCTTCTGTGGCACTATCCATTTTTGGCATACGGCAACAACTGTAGCCTGGATTTCTGACTTTGTAAGAGAAGTAGCCAGGTTAGCCAACGTGTCTGCCTGAGTGTTTTCTCGTCGAGGCACATGCTCCAAGGTAATGCTTTCAAATTCATCCATTAGCTATCGAGCACGTTGATGGTAAGGCACAAGATCCTCTTTCTTCACGTCATACAACCCTGTAAGTTGGTTGATGACGAGTTAGGAATCTCCATGGACTTCTATAGTTGGAATCTTCATATCGATAGCCATTTGAAGACCAATGATTAAAGCCTAGTATTCAGCAACATTATGTCGGCACCAGCACCATCACGCCTTGCTGCACCATCAAAGAATATCGTCCATGGTGGTAGTGTGTCAATGTAAAAGACCTCTTCATCTGGAAGATCATCTGTGAACTCCCGGTAGACGGGATAGGATGATCTGCAAGGAAGTCTGCTAGAGCTTGTCCTTTGACTGCTTTCTGAGGCACGTAGATAATGTCGTAACTTTGTAGGATTACTGCCCACTTGGCAAGTCGTCCTGACAAGATTGGTTTAAATAAGATATATTTGACAGGATCAGCTCTAGCAATGAGACGTATCGTGTGAGCTTGCATGTAGTGCCTCAGCTTATCAACGGTAAAGAACAATGCTAGACATGTCTTTTCAATGGGCGAATAACTTAGCTCCGGACCGTTTAGTGTTCTGCTCAAATAATACAGAGCAACCTCTTTTCCCTGCTCATTTTCCTGTGCAAGTAAGGCTCCCAAAGATCTTTCCTGCGCTACAATGTAGAAAATCAATGACTTTCCTTGAATTGGAGCACCTAGGACCGGTGGATTGGAAAGGTACTTTTTTATGCTCTCAAAGGCTTTGCTGCAAGCTTCGTCCCACTTGAAGTTGACATCCTTCTTCATCAATCGATGGAAAGGTTGACATCTCCCAGCTAAATTGGAGATGAAACGACGAATGTAGGCTAGCTTTCTTTGTAGACTTCGCAGCTCGTGCAGATTTTTAGGTTCAAGCATCTTTTGAATTGCTTCAACCTTCGACTGATCAACTTCGATTCCACGATGGCGCACCACGAACCCTAGAAACTTTCCTGATGTGACACCGAATGCACACTTGAGAGGGTTCATTTTAAGCTGATGCCTGCGAAGTCTTTTGGGGTGCGGAATGCTATCAACTCCTCGTCTTCTGATGCTATTTTGATTTGGTTATAGCCTGAAGAACCATCCATGAAGGACAATGCTTCGTGAACCGTTGTTGCATCGAGTGTGATCTCCGTTATGGGCAATGGAAAGTCATCTTTCGGACAGGCCCTGTTAAGATCTCGAAAATCAACACATACCCTCAACTGTCCATTCTTCTTTCTTACCGGGACTATGTTGGCAATCCACGTTGGGTAGGTGACCTCTCGGATGAAGCCAGCATTGATCAGCTTGTTAACCTCCTCCTCGATTTGTGGAATGAGTTCCGGGTAGAACTGTCGTTGTGGCTGCTTGACAGAACGAACACCTTTCTTTACTGCTAGACGATGCACCGCAATTTTTGAGTCAAATCTAGGCATTTCTTTGTAACTCCATGCGAACACGTCCCTGTATTAACTTAATACCTGAACATATTTTTGTTCTTCTTCTGCAGTAAGTAAAGCACTTACAAATGTAGGTTGGGGATCTTCTGGAAAGTCAAGATTGACCTCCTTGAGTGACATGTAATGCAGAGATCCTGACTTCATTTTTTCTGTTTGATTGGACGAGCCTGTCTTTGAAGCACTTCTGACTCGGGTTGGGTGTGTCCTTCCTCCTATTTAGGATTAATAAAAAAAAAAGAAAAGGGGCCAACCTTCTGGACACATAGTGTAGGACTGGGATGGTGCTTGCAGATGGAGCCTCCTATAGGCAAAGTTCGGCTAGTTGTGCCTGCTTCTCACCTGTTAGGGTCTGCATTGTTGTATTGTCGCCTTTTATACTCATGCGAGGCAGGAGTGTTGAATTGTGGTGTCGCCTTTTATACTCGTGTGAGGCAGGAGTGCTGAATTGTGATGGATTGATTATCGCCTTTTATACTCGTGCGAGACAGGAGTATTGAACTGTGGAGCTGTTTGCCTTTTATACTCGTGCGAGACAGGAATATTTTGTTGAACTGGTGAGCTGTGGAGCCGGAGAGTTGGTGAGCTGCTGAGCTGTTGAGCTGCTGAGTTGTTGAGTTGTTGAGCTGCTGAGCTGTTTGGTAAGCTGCTGAACTGTTTGGTGAGCTATTGAGCTGCTGAGCTGGACTTTGATTCAGGGTTTAAGTTTTACCCTCGAATCTAAATTTTGACTTGGAACTTAGATTTGGGCTTTGAGCCCGAGTTTAGCCGAGTTTATGTTTGGTTTTGAATTTGAGTCGGGATTTGAAATTTGTCCCCGAATCTAAATTTGAATTTTGATGAAGGGTTCTGACGATACACAAGAGCTTCAGACGTCTTTTTTTTTCTTTTTCTTTTTTTTTTCTTTTTTTGGCTTTATTCATGCTTTTTTTTTTTTGCTTTTTTTTTTTGCACTTTCTTTTTAATCTTTTTCTTTTTTTTTGAATTTGATTTGGCTTTTTCCTTTTTTGTGCTTCTTTTTTTTTTCTTTTTTTTAGCTCTTTTTTTATTTTTATTTTTTTTTAACATAACAGTAGTTTCGAAATTTACATGCTTTATTGGGTCAGGTCGAAATACATTTCTGACCTGAAAATATGGCAGCATTTTTTTCGAACTAGACATGACTCATCCCACTTGAAAATGAGCTTGTGGCTGAGTCGGTACTCTCGTCCTTCTGTTGGTCCGATTGGCTAAAAATTGTGCCCCCAAATCGAGATGATTGAGGGCGATCTTTGCGGTTGACTGTATCAGCGGGTTGGGTTTGGTGAAGCCCTTTGTTGACGTCATCTACTTGCTGCCTTAATTCCTTCATATTTTCAATCAACTGTGCATATCCGCTAATCAGCTGTGAATATCTGGGGTTTAAATCTGCAAACATTTTTTCTATTTTGATGGTGTTGGTCAGCCTGACGTTGGCATTGGTAAATGGTTCTCCGCGGAAGACTGTTGTAGAGGGCCCGTTTGATCTGTCCTGACTTGTTTCAGCAGAACGCGTCGGATTCTGTTTTTGAGCAAAATTTGATGCTCTATAGAAGACTGGAGTAGCGGGATCTTCTTCTTCTTCTGTGTTTGTTTGTTCAGAATAGGTCGGATTCTGCTGTTAGGCAGAATTTGATGCTCTACCCCTAACTTCGGTAGGGGTAGGTGATCGACTCCTCTATTTAGTGACAGAGTTACGTGAGAAATCTAACTGCTGTGTGAGCTACAAGTCCTCAATTTTAACTTTGTTGGTGGCGAGGAACTTTGTTCTTGCGCGAGTCTGTGGACTTATTTGAGTGGCAAGAAACTGTGTCCGTCCGCAGGTTTGTGGTCCTGCGTACCCAGGTAGGGTAGTTGATGTAGGTAGTGGAATAGTTGCCTTTTTTTTTGTAGCAGTGGTTGTACTCTTTTTTTGTGCCATTTGATGTGCTGGATACCTATTAAATTTTTTTTTTTTACTTTTTTAAACTTTTTTAAATTTTGTCTTTTTTTTTATACTTTTTTACCTTTTTTGTCTTTTTCTCTATTTTGTCTTTTTCTCTTTTTCTTTTTTCTTTTTTTTCTTTTTTCTCTTTTTCTTTTTCCTTTTCTTCGGTTCTTTGTTTTTTCCTTTTTTTTTCTTTTTCTTTTTTTCTTTTCTCTGCTACTTTTTTTTGCTTTTTTTTTTTTTAAGGAACAAGAGATGGGAGGTGAAGCGGTCCCACCGAGCGTTCCAAAAATTTATAACGGGTAAATTTCGAGTTTAAAATAATTAGACTAAAAAATACAAAAATAAATTACAAATAAAAATTTAAAATAAAAGAAAATTTACGTGGGGTCGATCTCCGTAGATCCTTTGACTATTGTTCCTTTTTTGACTCTGTCAAGGGCTGCACGAGCTTGATCTTGACAGCAGTAAATTCCACAGCTTTTTATTGAACTGGGTAGACTGAAACTGGATCTGATTTAGACATTTAGACTACGGTCGAAAACCGCAGAGACCTGATCGGAGCCGATCTGATTTAATTTCACCGAGGGTCGAAGGGATTTGTTCTCGGATGAGCTGCATGGACTTTGCTGAGGACCGTATGAGGATTAATCCTAATCGGATTTGTAGTAATTTGATATTTTTAGATCTATATTCTCATAAATTCAGATGTAGAGCGATCCGAGAATATAAATATAAAAATAATTTTAGAAATGGAAACAGCAAATTTTTTGGAATTTACCCCTGAAATATCTTTCAAAAAGGAGTTAGGAGAGTATACTGCAAAGTAAAAGTACGTAGAAAAAGGAGAAATTTTCTTAAGAGATTTTCAAAATTTTCTTTTTCTCTCAAATTCTCTGGATTTTTCTGTTTACGGATTTGTTGAATCTGTTTTAAATTGGGGGTCGAGAGCCTATTTATAGGACTCTTTTCCCATGTGAACATCACATGGGAAAGGAATATTTTTTGAAATATTTTTCCTTGGCCGGCGTTGCCGGTTTCAAGGTAGGCAACGCCGACCATTGACTTTTTTTTTTTTCTTCTTCTTCTTTGTTTACACTCCTAATAACCTTAAGTTAAATTGCCAAATCAATTAATCTGATCTGCAGCCGTTAATAACAATTTAATTGGTTTTATGTATTTTTTTAAACTTTGAGGTGAAAAGTTTTAAACCGCAAGTAATAGTTTAGTCCCATTCATGAGTAAGTCCAAACCGGACTGAAAATGAACTAGAAATGGAACTGGCTAAGAATTGGAACCAAAATAGGACTGAAACCAACCGAAATTAGAATTAGAACAAACACATCGTGTGTTTCAAGTGGTGAAGCCACTTGCAAGGTGATCATTTGATGACGGTTTGAATGCCGCAACGCAAAGTAGACTTAAACTTACACGGTCCCATGAATCACTAGGCTGGTGACTCTTAATTGGGCCTTGGGGTTGTCCTCCCCCTCACGTCCAAGTGTAGTGACCCAGTCTACCTCAGGGATGCAAATCCATATAATTCTTCATAACGAATTATTAGAGAAACTACCCCTACTCTCTTATTTTTGGAGATTAAAAAAAAAAAAGAATTAGAACTGTTCAGACATAATTTGCTTTCAATTGCCTTAATTATGGAACTGAACTCGCATTTTCGAATCCAAAATTAGAAGGGAAGCAAACCAAGTCCTAGGTAGGCGCATCAATTAATATAACAATGTGATATTTAAAATTTACAATAGCGCAATTAAACTCGTTAATGGTAGAAAAGAAAATTATCCAGTCTCTTCATAATTTATGTAGACACAATTACAAAGCTTTTTGGCGAACGGTGAGACACTACTCTTACTTTTAGATATTTATAACCAAAATGAAAAAAAAGAAAATTATTTTGGGAATGAAGAGGGAGGAAAAAAGGGGGAGCAATGGTAGTAGATAATTTCTTTCCTGCGTAGAACTTTTGAACCAAAACTATGTTGGGCTTAGTTTGACCAAAACTGTCAAGCCGGAAGGTCCAACTTTGGCTCTTGTGGGTCCAGCTTGGAGGGCACAATTAGATCCATTCTCTCGTCGTGTACACACGCCGCAACTTTTCGCCTCTCGAGATTGTCTATTGGTGCATATACTAATAGAAAATGAATTGGTTACCATTCACATATATTTTAGATATTTTATGCAACAAGTTTATAAAAAAAGATATTTTTATTTTTAATAAAATTTATATACATAATATTATTATCAATAAACTCTCAAGATAAAACTTATAGAATAAAAATACTTTTCTAGTTTGAATACTACATGAGAAAGCAAATGTCATAAGAAATTCAATTTTTCTTATTTGGATCCAGCATGAGAAAGAAAATAAAAAAAAAAATAGTGTGCAAAGTTTTCTTCTTTTGAATACGTAATTTTCAATCTCACTAATTGGGTGAGAAAATAGATACAACTAATATTATCATAAGTAATGCTTTTTATCACAAAAGAAAAGTTCAAGTTCACGAAGCCTCACAAATTACAAAAACTTCCAAAAACTGTCAGTTTCTTTTTTTTTTTTTTTTTAAATTAAGACTTATGATATTAATGAATACGTTTGAGATAATATTAAATACTATTTAAAATTTAATTTTTTTCACAAAAAAATCTCAATTACTAATAAATATATTTATGGTAATAGTACAAACTATTTAGAGTTAAATTTTTGTAAAAAAATTAAAAAGTAAAGTATTTCAAATTTCTTAAGAAAAACAATTAATGGTGGCAAATTAGCTTCTTTTGTGCCGTTTCCTAAACTTAATTCGTGCGGAATAACATTACTCTATTATTATTTAGGAAAGGGTTCAGTTTTATATACACACTCTTATACACAGTTGATATATATACAAATGTATATTTTGTGACGAATTTGATTATTTCTGTAACAATACTTATTATTTTTGTGACAAAAAATTATGTGTTAATTTCTTATATCATATGTTATCAATCTTATTACAGAAATGAATAAGTCTGTCACAATATATATACCAAGTATGGCTACCAAATTTTTTCCTTTGGAAATCACTCCATTACACATGATTGCTTGGTCTCCTAAATGAAAATAGATTATAGAAGTGGGCTTGATGGGGCAGGATTCTAGAAGTGCAGTTAAAGGACATGGCAGTGACCTTGACAAGAACATGCAGGTTGGTAAAATGTTTGAAAATAGCTAGTGATTAGTGAAGATTATTACTGATGTTGAAATTGGATTAGCCTTATAAAGAGAACGTCAATGAGGGCTTGCACCTCATATACATAGTTACATCACATACAGAGTAGCTTCCAATTTTAGCCTTACACGTTTTAAAAATTGCTAGAATATTTGAAAATAGCTAGTGATTTGTGAAGTTTATTTCATACGTTTGATAGAGATTTATGAATTCAGTGGTGTCCATAGAGTACCTGTATTCTAATTTTTTAGGAATTTGATGTGTTATCATACATATCATGTTGTGATTGTGTCCCAATTATTTGTCCATGGATCACAGATAATAATAGAAGTTTTAGAATGAAACTAGGGAAACACTATCAGGTGTTACCTGTTGTCTGGGCTGGTAGGAGGCGTAGTTTTGCAAGTGGAAATTTAGGTTTTCCAGTTTACTTACCAGCAACCTGATTAATCTTCTTAACTAGATTAATTAGTGACAAGATAGGCTTGACCAAACATAATTCATTGAACCAAAAATGTTACTATCATCCTCATGATGTAATGGAAACGTGTAACACACTGATATCACTCAGAGAAATAAAAGATAGAGATAACCAATAGATGTACCTTGATGAAATTACACATTAATATTGACAAGAATTACTTAGTTGCCATCACACATTTGTTTTTTCTTTGAATGGCAACATCAATTAAATCTTACGATCATGACAAGGTAGGTCCAATCAAAAAACCAAATTGTCATCACCCCGCCGAAAGCTCAAATAAACTCTTCAAACTTATCTTGGAGGATTTAAGACATGATGAGAAGAGTTGATTGTTAGATTTCTTTGATGTTGGAACAATTCAAACAATCGTGTACTAAATTTAAGAGAAAAAAGCATATTTTAATCTTTACAAAATGCACCTCTCCCAAACAATACATGCTTCTTGAGTAGCCATTTTCCGTTTTCAACTTGTTGGATAATGGTATACACTTTCAACCCAATTGTATGAAATGGAAGTATTAAAATTTAAAATATAATTCATTTTTAAATTTTTAACCCCTTTTTTTTTTTTTTTTGAGAAACTTAAATCTTTAACTTAAATTTTAGGACCTTTTTTTGTTGCAACAAAACAAGTGCAATCTCATAGTTCTTAATTTTGCTTTCTAAAACTCCGCGGCCCAAAGAAGGGAAAGTAACAGGGAGCCTAAAAGACAAAACTTAGTCAATAAGAACAAAGCCCCACGATGGAAATTTGTCCGGAGGGCCCATTTCCCGACATCGTTTCTGCACAATTTTTTACCGGAGAAAGTGCAACTTTGTAATGTCAAAGCCAATGAAGGAAAGAAAACAAAGGCAAAGGCGAAGACATAAACGCACTTTTAAGAGTTTACTTATTCCAAAGAACAATGAGAAGGGGCTTTGCTTTGCTTCTTTTTTTCTTTGGACGGTCGATCAGGAAAGCGAAGCTATGTCCTTTGCAAACGTTGGCTTTTTAGTCAAAAAACCATATGACAAGCCCTAACTTTAATACCACATGAATTTTTCCTCCATTTCTTAACACGTCAATGTCTTTGGTATTAATCACTCACACGCACTCACTGCCCACACACGCACATACATATCGACATCTGTCAATTATACACCTGTATGCGTCACGAGATAGGATCTCGGTCTTTATACAAAATGAAATTTGCAAAGTATTTTTGTCGTATATATGACGTAAAGCTTACATTTGTTTGATCTATTAAATCATTCGTTCGGGTGGATTGCACATATATATACCCATTTATCAAAATTTACCTGTTAGTACCCTTATTTCGTGTGTATCTACCTCATAGATTATTATTCTTATTAAGCATATAAAAAAGAACATTCCGATACATAAAATTCTCAATACTGTAGGATCGAAAAAAGACCAGATGTATGCAACCGATTTAATTTCATGACATTTGGCTTTATATAATAATTATATGTAAAACCCATGAAGACAATGAAGGCAAAAGGGAAGCTTGGTGATTTTAATCATGTCTAGATTGACCAAGAAAATATTAAAGAGCTATGCCGATTGTGGAGAACACGTTTCAAACACGGAACTATATGGGCAATTACATGCAAACATGCTACAGGTAGGCATTGGAAGAAGACACTGTCCTATGGGATCGGGCTGAGATTGCGTTTTTGTTGCCTTGTGATTGATAAGCTGACTTTGATCAAGGGGCACTTAAGATGTGGTTTTCCTCGAAAACTGGTTAGACAGAATGGTTTGAATTAAAGTTGGAGACCTCCATCAAATTAGCGTGTCCAATGATGAACCGACAAGCTCTTGTATTTTTTTAGGAGCCTTAAAAAACTTAAATTTAAATGTTTATTATTTTAAATACTAAATTCTAAACTTTAAGTTACTAAAAATTATAAAAATAATAAAATATTTATGTTTATATTAATGTGTGTACTTTTTCTGTGTATACATACTTTTTTCGTTTTTTATTTCCTCTTGTATTGTTTTGTTTTTGTGCAGGGAGTACTTATTTGAGCAATCTTAACGAGAAGGCTATTCCTGAGGTTTAGCTCCTTGGCACGGCAAATGCTACATTGCTACATGGTCGAGATTCTTCCAATGCCTTGAATAATGGGCTGCAGTTCAAAAAATAATAATAATGGTCATAAATAGCCATTTAACAATCATAATTTTGTCAAGTGGCGGATCACGAACTTTTAATTATTGGGCAGAATGTAAAAGGAAAAAAACAAGCAATTAAAAAAAGCAAAGTAAGCAGTACTTATAGAAAAAAAAAGTAAAAATTAATTTGTTACTTTTAGTTTTTTAATAATATATTTGACTAAAATCTATATTAATAATTTTCAATCATTAGAATGAACTCATGACAAAACATTTATAAAGTAAAATACATTATAAAATTATTATTACTATTGTAGTTTATGAATATATATTTTATTTTTAATTTTTGATGAAAAGATTAATAACATTAGCCTAAAAATCAAAAGAAACGCAAATAATATATGCATAGTAATAAAGAATTGATCAACAAAATTGAGTTTATAAAATTTTGGTAAATCATATTTTTGTATTTAACAAAGAGAACTCTATTTACCGTTTTATTTTTTTTGAACAGCAGAACTCTATTTAACGTTTTTTTGTTAAATTAATTAGAGGCAGAATTGATTTATCAATGGATACAGAACAATCTAGAGTCATTCAATTATATGACCGTACTTTGCAATCTTTTGATCTAACAAGTAATTGACCGGATACACGTTTCACACATTACAAGCAATATTACTTTCTTTTGGTCTTGTTAGTAAGCACAAGCAATGTTAATTGGTAGATCAAATAATGGCGAAGAAGATCTTATGCAAACATACGAGAAATATTATGATGTTGTGAAGTTTATAACATACAATCAGTACAAATATGTTACCAAAACGCAAAAATTAGACATAAGATAAGTTGCAAAATTTTAAATTATTGATTACAGTTGATTTTCAAACTTCAACTATTAATTACAATTAACACATTTTTTTAATAAATGATTGGCTAATAATAATTAACAATTAAATTTAAAAATAATTGTAATGAAGCTTCAACTCTTTTCAAGTTTAACATATGTTTTAACTCATTACATAATAAAATTTAAATAAGAGTCAAATTTTGTTTATATAATTGAAATACATTATCTCTAATATTCAAATCTAGAGATTCAAATATCGAATCTAATACTTACCCTCTCTTCCTTGTTGTATTGTTGAGCTATCAATTTTAATGAAAAAAAAAAATTTGTTATTCTGTCATTTGTAAATCTCTCATCATTTGATTAATTAAGCCATCATTACCTTACCAGCCCCAGGGACTTGATAAGACTCATTACTGCAACCGGGTCAACCAGTACCCCAGAACCGAAAAATGGGACCCGACACCTCTATGATTGAGTACACGTGTCCTCAACGCGTGACTCAATCACCATATTGGTCTCTGGTTTGACCACGAGGTTGCCATTAATGGGGAAGCTCAAGACAGACAAAACCCAGCACAAGAGCCCCGGGATAATTTTCATTAAAAAAAGCAAAAGTCGTCCCTTTTCTTCCCTTTTTAATTTATTTTGGGTCTCCAGAAAAAAAAAAAAAAAGAAGTCACCGATGGTACAAGGACACGTATATCATCTTCTAGTGTCTTTGTCTAAAAAGTCTCACATTTATAGCCCCACGCAAATTTATTACTTTTTTGTGTTACTTTAAAACAAGTCAGCTTACGTGTGCCTAGGACACGCTTACCCCTCACATGGCTGTCTACTGTCGCCGGAAAGTAGCCGGAATTTGACTTCCTTGTCGGGAACCCTGAAACAGATTATTGCCTTTCTTATGTTTCCTAAACAATTAAACATAGTTTTGTAATATAGTTGGTGATCACTAGTCTTGATTTTCAGCTGGGTTAAGAGTTTCATCTTTCCCATTATAGATGCTCATTTGCTAATTTTGGGTAGGAGACAAATAGTAATGATTACCATTCGCAGGTTGTCGTTTAATGATTAAAATATTTATTTGTATTATAATGATCCTCAATCTTTTGCTAAGGCATTCGACCGTTGGGTATTATGAAGTTTGTAACTTCGTATCTAGACTACTGTGCAAATTATGCAATTCTACTTTACATAATTGTGAGTACCAACATGATTTTCAAAAAAATAAAACAATAAAAAAAACACACACAAAAACACAGGAATCCTTCATTGGGAAAATTCATCCTTCAAAATAAAAATTGTTCTTAATTCTTAATTTGTTGCCTGCCAAGTGGGTAGCATGCATACTCTTTTTGATTAATTATTACAAAGTGGGTGTGACTTGCTGAGACGGATGTCTTTTTTAATTTTAATGTCTTGTTTATTTTATGTCTATTTAGAGTAGTTTCTTCTACAGCTTATGTTACACAATGTGCACGCATTGTATAAAATATATGAAGTGAGGATTTATTAATTACGCACGAAAAATGGAGGCAAGACAATCTGTTTTTGGTTCATAATTAAGGATTTGGGTGGGAGATTTGAGCTTGCTGATAAAGTATGCTAGCTAAAGTGGTTGTAGCTTGCTGATAAAGTATGCTAGCTAAAGACAATTGCAATTAAGGGATTAAATCAAGTATTAGAGGATTTCACAAGTTTCATCATCACCTAATTCAAAGCTGGATGAAAAAAGTAGGAAAAACCAACAAAAAAAAAACAAAGAAAAATTGGTTGGTCGGTTTAATTTCCACATTACATGGAATTATTAAACATGCAAGATATCTGGGATTTCAAATTTCAATATGTTGCTGCAATAGCTTTCTCTCTCATCTTCAGTGCTGCAACTGCCATTGATGTACGCCGTTGAATTTGAATTCAACGGAGCCGGACTCGATGAAGGTGTTGATAAGACCGATGGAGCAAAGCTGAAGCTCTGGTTGCTATTATTGGACGTGAAAGTAGAAGTCACGGATGGAGGGTCCATCACAGTTGGTTGATCAAAACCATAGTAGTTGTTATAATAACTTGGTACAGAAGGAATATAATCTTCACTCCAGCTTGAAGCAGCCATGCCATTGCTTTGCCAATTGTGATTACTCAATTGAGAATTTTGAGAGCTGAAATTTGAGACTTGATCTGATGGGTATTGCTCTACGTTTTGGTCTATGATTTGCAATTCATTAGAAAATGGAGCACAAGGAGGAGCACTAGTCAATGCAGTATAATTTGACATTTTTTGCAGTGGGCTTTGAAATTGGCTGTCTTGGACCAGTTGTGGTTGATAATGGTTTTGTTGGTTTTGGACTTGGGGGCTACAAAGTGATGTGGCCAGCCTCAGAAGCTCTTGGTTAACTATGGGTTGTTGTTGCTGCTGAACGCCGAACAACCTTGCAACAACGTTGTTTTGAGGTGAATTATAGAGAGATGAGCTTAGGATTGAGGAAAGATCAAGAAGATCAAGCCTAGGACTATGAGTAACCGGATCGATTCCCATCCGGAGAAGCCTTTTTCTAATGTGGGTATTCCAGTAGTTTTTTATTTCATTGTCAGTCCTTCCTGGTAAGCGACCAGCAATAGCAGACCACCTATACGTCAACCAAAAAAAAAAAAAAAAAAGGAAACTAAGTTAAAAGCTCCAGTTTAAAAGATAATAACAATTGAACTCTTCTCTAGACTCCACAGCGTCGAAGCCTCGAGCCTTGAAGATGCGCTTTTAAACTTACTTGTTTCCTAATATGCTATGCAGCTGAATTATGGTCTCCTCTTCTTCAAAAGAAAATCTACCCCTTTTGATATCTGGTCTCAAATAGTTTGTCCACCGGAGACGGCAACTTTTTCCGCACCTTTGCAATCCTAATATATGGATATGATCAAAACAGCAAGTACCCATAAACTCAAACTCAATAAAAGCATCAACAACCAAATCATTCAAGCGTCCAAAAGAAAAAAAATACATACCAGCATTTTTTGGCAAGGTCCTCCAGTTTCCATAGCCATGTTTTTGTATATAATCAATGAGCTTCTGATCCTCCTCCGGGGTCCATGGCCCTTTCTTTAGCCCATTCTTGTCACAACACGGTGTTCTTCCCATGGTAAATAACTAATCAGCAGTAATCTTTTGCTCTAGAAAGCTAGCTAGCAAGGTTCTTGTCACTCGTTTATACGATGTATTGATTGCTAGCTGCCGCTAAGGTCCTTGTTTCTGCGGTTTTTTTTTTTTTTTTTTGGGGAGATGAGAATTGTAGGGTCCTTATGGGGCGTACGTGTATATATAGCAAGAGGAGATGGGTAAGAAACAAAGAGAAAGTCAAAAAGATTCGGTGCCGTCCTCCGTTAATCTCACTGGCAACGTGTCCCTTGCCTTTGGAGGGCAAGATTGCCAAAGTCCAATCTCTTATACATGTCTCCCATTACTTTATTGAAAAATTTAATCTCATAATCAACCAAAAATTTCACACAAAAATCCCAATTTTAAATTTTAGTGCCGGTTTAGTTTGTGTGAAAATAATTAAAAAAAATTAAAAAATTTTGGTCAAATAATATCATCAATGTCTTACTATTTTCTAATTTTTTTTTTCTCACAACTTTCTAATTAATTCAAATAATACTATATTTTTACAATTTTTGCTCATAAATTACTATTTATATTTTTTTTAATATTATTTTCTTATAACTTTCTCATCAATCCAAACAATTTTTTTTTCACATAATCTTTTCTTTTATAAATTATTATTTAATTTTTTTTCTAATTATTTTCTTTCTTATAACTTTCTAACAATTTAAACAAACCATTAGTGTGCATAGACTCCCTCTTCAATCTAAATTAATTTTGGGCTTTCATACGCAAACATTCAAGCAATTGACATGAAAAGGGGCACATATGCTATGTCATCAATGCACATATGACATATCAATTTTAATTATATCACATATTATAATATTTTAAAATTAATTTACACCAAATTTATTACTTACAAACACAAAAAAAAAAAAAAAAACAAAAAAAATTGTCTCTTTCTGCTATGGTCTTTTCTGTCATGTTTGTTTAATTTTAGCTGTCATTTTCTGGCTGGGAAGAATCACTCCATACTTTCTGAATTCATATTAGCTGTCACCAATTTGAGACAGCCACGTAAACCCCAGATTTTACATGACCCTTGTTACAGGGTTTCTCATCCTGTCTTGCATGCATGGCTCCTGTTTAGAAATGATAGCTTCTCCTCTCCATAATTTAGCACGTACACCAATAGAATTGAACCTTCAAAAGACTAATTTGTCCCTTGTTAGATACTAACATAAAATATTAATCTAAAGTTTAATTAGAATTCTCCGTATATTTGTTTCTCCTCGTTTATTCTATTATGAGCTGAATTTCATGTGAAATGTGAGTCTTTTAAATGCTTAGCAATAACAAATGACTCAAGTCTCATCTCCCACGTTATCTACTTAAATTTAGTTTCCTTTTCTAACTAGAGCATTAGTAGTTTTACTTTGTACATTTTAAATCCTACGTAAATGTTATTTATGCAACTTATCTTCAATAGCTGTTATATCTAATTGGTAACTGCTACTATCATTCTAATTGGTAGCTGCTACTATCATTTCTAATTCGATTCTTCTCAAAATGGCATTTTCTGGATATTTCAATCTTAGTCCTTGCGGAATCATTGATGCCAAAGTACTAAATTTCGTCTGCTATCTCAAATGCTTCTAGGATATCGTGAGAGTTCCAAATACCACGATATTCGCAGTATAATATTTTTAGTTATTTTTAAATTTTTTTCTATGGATAATTAATAGAATATGTTAAATGTAACTTGCTCTCATAATTGTTACATAGTAATACCGCTATAATCTAGTGCCTTGATTACCTGGGAAGGGTACGTTGCAATGTTAATTCAAAGGATTTTCCTTCTAAAACACTATTGCTTCATTTTCAAAATGATCAACATTATTCTCTTGTTCAAAGATAATACTGGAGTAAAAAAAACTGTGCGGAGTGTAGTGCATTCAATTGAGTAAGGCAATAATAGAGTTTGCTGCTTGCCAAAAACTATATAGCATTTATTGCGCAGATTGTGATGGAAAAGTGTTTCTGCTCCAATATAATTAAATTCAAGATAAGCTTTTCTTCTTCTTTTCATTTTCTTTTTTCTTTTGTCTACGATATGTTTATATATAATAAGCTTATGTATTTGCTCTCAATTATTAGTATATGGATTATAGAAATTCAAAACGAAAACACTACCGGCTTTGGAATTCGGACGCACCCGGCCACGCATGATGTCACCGTGAATAAAAAAAAAAAAATTTTTTTAAAATAACACAATGTAGATGAGGACCAACGAAATGTGCATGTAGTTTGAAAGAAAATGTGCTTAAAAACCGGTGAAAATTGCAAAACCATGATATACTAAATTTTTTACACTTATTTATTTATTTATTTTGCATACTGTATTTAGATTACTTGATCATTTAGTAGCCCTCATATACATCATGTAATTTTTATTAAAAATTTTGAATTTCTTTACAAATATTATTATTTTATTATGAGTAAGGTCATGGTGATATCACCAATACGAGCCTTGCGTCGGGCCATGTCAAAAAGGTGAGTTCTAGCAATGAGACTCTTTTCAAAATTGCCATGCTCGTATATTTTGTACAACTTATCATCAGAATCAGGCATTGGCAAAAGAAATGGTAAGTTGGCTTAGATTTTGTGTGAACACAAAAGGACTATACAATGCCCCGCAGATGACTTTGTATTGAGTAATTTTTTAGTCTACCAGAGCTCTGAATTTCTTAGACATCAACATCATCCATGAAACATTTTCAAAGCAAGGACTCTAGTTAAGTTAATAGAGTGATTCCTATCACAAAGTCTCTTTCTCTCTCTCTCTCTCTCGTTGAAGTACTATAATTAGATGATGTTATAGATAATAACAAGTCATTTACTTCTTTGTAGTCTGACCCCAAAATTAGAATTGGTACCAATTATTAGAGATTTTTTTTTTTAGACTCGTTAAATAACAAACATTACGAAAAACCTCGTTTAAACATCTCATTTTGAATGTATTTATCCAAGACAACACAGATGACACAATCTAATGTAATATTAATATTAACTAGGGGATAACAAGGACACGAGACGCCAAAATTAGTCGATGGCTTTTACAACTATATTATTTGGTGATACAAGCCGATTAATCTTGTGCATTGATATCCAAAATGTTCGTTGCCCCGTTGGAACATGGTAATTTGGAAATACAGATATGGCTTGCTTGCACATTTCAGTTCAGCCGCCGATCATCAACCATTTAGTGCAATGTCCACGTTCTTTCATTCACAACCACATGCAAAAACATGGCTGTCAAGCAAAATGACAAGAAATCAAACTTCATTGACTTTGGCCAAAAAATTATTTTTCGGTCATATTCTCTAATTTTAGGATGGACCAAAGCGACCAGTTTTAATTACAATTCATATAATGATAGCATTCCTTGCTTTTGCTTTTGATCCACATAATTTATTTTTCTTCTTTAGTTTGTTGAGGCACAATTCACAAACTTTAGTTTAAGCTTTCAATTGGCTATTTTCTTGACAATGAATTTCATAACGAGTGGATCCCAACAAATCATTTAAAGTTTATATTTGGTTGAATTGTATCGCACTGTTAAAAGAAGAATTTTTGGGCTTAACGTTTAAGAGCTTGGCTCTTGATGCGCGCTATTTCGAGATCAAATCGAGATTGTTGTTAGAATCTCTCATAAATGGATAACACGTAAGTATTACAATAGTCTTCTAATGATTTATAAGCACTCTCTGATCTTAAGATAAGGATGGGGACGCCCCTAAACTTCTATACAGCAAAAAAAAAAAAAAAAAAATCCTAAATTGGCAATCTTTTCACAGAAGTCAAGTTAGTACCAAAGATGAGCAAGAAAAAGAATATAAGCGAAAACCCGGTTGAAAACATTAAGCAGGATCTAATTCTATGAGACATAAAATTTGGTGCAAACTATACTTAATAAGCAAATATAGCAAGTACGTAGTAATAAATAAGGAACAATATTCATTTCATCACTTTCATGTCACCAAATTATAAAACGAGTTTTCTTTGAGCTACAAATTTTCTTTCATAAAGACAAAATATAATTCAGGTATCATTCGAAGGTCAGTTTTATAGAAGGTCTTTTATAGCCAGCACCACTCCCTGTACATCTGCAAAATGTTGGACAAAAGCATCGTGTCTTGACAATACAGTGTTCAAATGTGACTTTTACATTAGCATACCAAACAAATATGGAAAAAAAGAGAAAAGTAAAAAGGTACTGCAAAAGGTCACATGATATGCTCTGCGTTCAAAAGGTGCATACAAAGAAGGCCAAAAAAAAAAAAAAAAAAGTCAAGAAACAAAAGAGCATAGCTTTATGACTCTTATAAGTTCATTATAGGACCAATGATTTACATGAACACAAACAAATAAACGGCGGGACAGATGCCAACATAAGTTGCACTATTATGATCGATAATAACATATTTGTGGTGCTTATACTAAATTATGATTGTGCACTACAAAATTAAAAATATGCAATCAATATTAATGATGTTCCATGTATAATGAATGTATATTTACAGTCCATTCCTTGTATTGTGTTTTGTCACATTTTCCTTCGAATTTTTTATGGCTCCAAATTTTACAACCGGAGTTTTCTCACTTCAACTTCAGCTTCAGTAAAACTGCAAACTACTAGTAGATTCCAGGAATAATGATATCAAAGACATTGGCATGATTTTAAGGACATTAAAATTGCTTTTTTATTAGTTAACATAGATATACAAATATAAGAAAATTATTATGCACAATAGAGAAGGGGGTCCAAATGTTTTTGGTAGAAGATATAGAATCAAATAAAATATTTTATTTGCATGGATAGTATAAGGTCAATTAATTATTTAATTTAGGAAACTTGGCCGTTGTTAAAGAAAAAAAAAAACACAAAGGAAACTTGGCCCTATACGTGTCTCCAAAAAAAGAATGTGGGGACCATACTTTCCTGGATTGGTCAACGAGATTTGCCCATGAATCAATTGCCACGTTTCGTACATCCTCGCTTCTTACCTATACTATGCTAAAATTACCTGAATCCATCCAATTTGATTACGTTACAGATATGAAACTAATTATTGTACTATTATAATTATTGATTAAATATTTTTAATTTTTTGATATATGAATTAAAATTTAACAACTGAAATTATAAATGTGGATCCAACGGTTTAGGCTAGTAAAATATGTTATAATTAAGATAAGTATAACCACAATTTTTTATTCTAATGTCTCCATGCCCATTGTCAAGGAGACACTCCTTATTGTGTTTAATGCACAATCAAACTATCAAAGTAGCTTAATCAAGAGATTCGTCTATTAGGTGCTATATATAATACCGATTTTTATATAATTAAACCTGAGAGTTGCTTACTTATAGCGACTGGTATGGTAATTTACAAAACTTTTCAATATTGTGGGTTACCTAAACAAGTAGCCTAAGCGTTAGCGTTGACTAGGATATGTATGCAGAAATTTTGGCACACAATACTTGAAAGATCGGTCGGTAGTTCAAATAATTTCTGTTGTGAGCTGTTCGATTAATCCAACAAACCTTGCATATTGAAGTAGAGTTCTTTTTTTTTTTTTTTTTGGGCGATTCAAGACCATTTCTTTAACCAAAGTTCCTATACTTTAAGGTTATTTTTAGGTATGATTATCAATGGCATGTGATTATTGGTGCGCCAGTTACTATATTAAGCTAACGATGCCCATTGTTAAACCCTTAATTAGATTTTTAATGGGTCTCTCCACATGCGTGGCCCATTTTCTGCGCCCATATATTCGTGGAGATTCAATATGTTATATTAATGGGGATGATACCAAAGCATTATTGCTATTTGAAGAAGCGGATAGATTACATGACGTGCACTTCTGATACCGACTTAGCGTGTGTTTATAAAAAGTATTATCAGAATAATTTTTTTCTTTTTTTTTTGAGCAAGAATGACCAGTATTTTATTCATTAGAAAAAAGTCTTTTATCTTCTTGAAGCAACTCAAAAACATGATTTAAGCAAAACTTTGAAGATAAAGAAACTGAAAAATTCTCAATAGCAAGCCGTGCTACTGAATGTGCAACACCATTGAGATCAGGGGTGGATCCCAAAACAAAAAAAAGTCTTAGGGGAGACAAATGTTATATGCATAGTTACAATAAAAAAATTAATTTACCTGATTAAAAATAAAAAATTTTATAAATTATTTTGAATCATAAACATAATAATTGTATCTTGTGCATTTAAATATTTTAAAATATATTTTATTTTTTAGAAAATTATATATTTTTATATATAAATAATAATTCAATCATTTCTCAACTTTTTATGATGTTTATTGTACAAAAATATTTTTTGTGTAATTATTGTAATCGGTAAAATTAAAATTAATTTTATAAATAAATATATATTTAGATATGCAATGTGTTTCTAGATTCTTTTAATGTCCATTGGTAATAATTTATTTCATCAAAAGATAAAATATTTTTCAAAAGGTTGTATAAATTAAAGAAAATTTATTCATATAACATTATGATTAATTAAAATACAATTAAACGAATAGCTTAGCGCGTGAGGTGCTTATGTTTAATAAAATTTAATTTTAAAAATAAAATTATAAATCCTAAACTCAAAAGAATGGATTTAATAGGAAATAAAATTAGTCTCACAAAAAAAGAAATAAGAAATAAACTCCACTAAGAGAAAACAAAAAGAAGCATTTGATAAAAAAAAAAACAAAACAAAACAATAAAAAAAGAAAAGAAAAAGAAGGCCGTGAAAAAAAAAATAAAAAAAATAAAAAAAAAGGCATGGGGGTAAATTTTCCTTTGTGGGCTTTGAACAATGGAATGGTAGGAAGGCAAAATGCCTTTGCCACTAGACTAACTAATGTTTTCAACTATAAGATGATAAAAAGTATTTAATAAAACATCAGAATTCAGGCAGGAGGGGCAATTGCCCCCCTAAGCCTTCAGTTAATTCGTGCCTAGTTGAGTTTTCGACTTAAGTGAACAAAAGAGTAATGTCGAAACTTTGTGGACAAGATCTTGATATCCTCAGCAACCATGTCGTCCGAACTGCAAGTGAGTCCCTTACTTCTAATAGCATGAACAACAAGAATACTATCCGATCAACACAAATTTGGGACAAAGACATAGACTATGCTTCTTGTAAAGCCTTATAGATCTGTAAACGCTAAAAAAAAAAAAAAAAAAAAAAAAAAAATTTGGTTGGCAGCCGCCAACCTTGAAATCAAGGTTGGCAGCTGCCAACCCATGCACAGTTCCTTTGGAGGGCCTATAAATAGGCTCTTCCACCCCAGTTCTATCGAAAATTCAGTAAATTTATAAATAGAAAAATACAAAGAATTTGAGAGAAAAAGAAAATTTTGAAAATCTCTTAAGGAAATTTCTCATTTTTCTACGTGTTTTACTCTACAGTATTCTCTCTTAATTCCTTTTTGAGAGATATTTTAGGGGTAAATCCCAAAAAATTTGCTGTTTCCATTTCTAAAATTATTTTTAGGTTTATATTCTCGGATCGCTCTAGATCTGAATTTACGAGAATGTAGATCTAAAAATATCAAATTACTACAAATCCGGCTGAGATTGAGCCTCATACGGCCCTCAGCAAAATCTAGGCAGCTCATCTGAGAACAAGTCCCTTCGACTCTCGGTGAAATTAAGTCAGATCGGCTCAGATCAAGTCTCTGCGGTTCTTAACCGTAGTCTAAACGTTCAAATTAGATCCAGTTTCAGTCCACCCAATTCAAGAAAGAGCTGTGGAAATTATTTCTGTTAAGATCAAACTCGTGTAGTCCTTGACGGAATAAAAAAAGGAACATTAATCGGATGATCTACGGATATTGATCTCACATAAATTTTCTTTTATTTTTAAATTTTTATTTGTAATTTATTTTTGTATTTTTGAGTTTAATTATTTTAGACTCGAAATTTACCCGTTACAAATTTTTGGCACGCTCGGTGGGACATCTTCACCTCCCATCTCTTGTTCCTTTAAAAAAAAAAAAAAGAGGCAAAAAGAAAAGAGTCGAGAAAAGAGAAAAAAGAAAAAAGAAAAAGAAAAAAGAGAAAAAAAGAAAAAAGAAAAAGAAAAAAAGACAAAATAGAGAAAAAGACGAAAAAGGTAAAAATGTAAAAAGTAAAAAGTAAAAAAAAAAATTTTATAGGTGTTCAACACATTAAATGACACTAAAAAGAAGTACAGCTGTCGGTACCAATAAGAAGGCAACGGCTCCATTGCCTGCATCAACTACCCTACCTGGGTACGCAGGTCCAGAAACCCGGGGACGGACACAATTTCTTGCCGTCCAAACCCGACAAAATATTGAAACGGAGAGTCCACCGCTTGCACAACAACAGGAACTCTTCCCTGACACTCTTGCTGCATGGAGGAGTCGATCACCCACCCCGATCGAAGTCGGGGGCAACACGACGAAACCTACTCAACAAAATTCAACTCACACAGAAGAATTAGAAGAGCTTTCTCCCCCAGTCTTTCGCGGAGCCTCATCTGTTGCCGTCATGATGACCAACACAACCAGTACAGAAGAAAAGATTTCAGAATTGGAGAACAAAATTTTGCAGCTGATCAGAGTCGTAGAGGAAGAAGATCAACAGATCGCCGCTCTCAAAGGGAAAGTCCCGATCCAAATTGATCCAGAAATCCACGAGAAGCAACCATATCCACCCGGTTTCACTCCAGAAGCCACACCAGCCGACGTCTTCACTGCAGAAAATCGACCAGGTAGTTCTACACAGCTGCCACCCTCAAATTCTGTAGCTTCGCTATCTGTTCAACAATTGCAGGAAATGATAGCTAATACGATCCACCTGCAACAAGCTACATCCTTCCAAGGATCATAGATGTACGTCAAACCGTACACCAGACGGATCGAAAGTCTCAACATGCCCTTGGGCTACCAACCGCCCAAATTTCAACAATTCGACGGACGAGACGATCCCAAACAACACATCGCCCACTTCGTTGAAACCTGCAACAACGCAGGGACTTACGGAGATCTCTTGGTGAAGTAGTTTGTTCGTTCACTCAGGGAGACCGCTTTCACCTGATTCATAAATCTTGAACCAGAATCTATCGATAGTTGGGAATAGTTACAACGAGAATTCCTCAACAGATTTTTCAGCACTCGAAGGACGGTAAGTATGATGGAGCTTACCAGCACCAAACAAAGGAAAGGAGAGCTCGTTGTCGAATACATCAACAGATGGCGTGCCCTCAGCTTGGACTGCAAAGATTGTCTGACAGAGACTTCTGCCGTGGAGATGTGCATCCAGGGAATGCATTGGGAGCTGTTATACATCCTGCAGAGCATCAAACCCCGAACCTTCGAAAAACTGGCGACCCGTGCACATGATATGGAGATAAGCATCCAGACTTCCGGAGGCACAGTTCCCATCTAGTTGGACCAGCAAGGGGGCAGAAGGGAGATTAAGAAACCCAATAGTTCCAGAAAAGGAAAGGAAGTGATGACTGTTGAAGTCGCACCAGTAAAAGTAGGAGCCAAAGCTAAGGTAAATCCTCCGACTCAAATAACTCAGCCAAAACAACAGGAAAGGCAGAAGGTAACATTGCGAGAGTTGGAGCAAAAGCAGTATCCATTCCCTGACTCAGACGTCCTCGAGATTCTCAAACAACTCTTGGAGATAAAGCTGATCAAACTCCCAGAGTGCAAGAGGCCGAATGAAAAGGATCGAGTCAACGATCCAAGATTCTGCAAATATCACCGGATAGTAAGTCATCCAATCGAGAAGTGTTTCGTCCTGAAGGAGCTAATCATGAAGCTCAAAAGCCAGAATAAAACCATTCTGGACCAGGAAGGCATAACTTCTGCAAACCAGACCACCATCACTTCAAAACCATCAGAAGAGGTGACACACCGTAAGGAGGAGCCGCTCGACAACAAAAAGTCAACAACGGAAAAGGTATATGAAGCTCTCCAAACACTTGTTGCTAACCCTCAGCTGTTTACAGCTTTGTAATCAACAGAAGTGTGGCAAAATCAAGTCAGCAATACTCTCCAAACTTCAGCTGGATCTCTACCATCAAGTAATTCCAACTCGACGGAGCAACAGACGGCCCAAAATCACGTCGGATGTTACTCTGCTATCTCATTTTCAGATGAGGATCTCTTGCTGGGTTCCAAACCCCACAATCGGCCGCTGTATGGATCAGGCAATGTGAGAGAACAGAAGGTCCGACGTATTCTGATCGATGATGGTTTGGCAGTCAATATTATCCCAAAATCCACTATAAAGGAGCTCGGCATCGGCATTGATGAATTATCAGACAACCGCTTGATGATTCATGGCTTTAATCAAAGAGGACAGAAAGCAATTGGGATGATTCGCTTAGAGCTAACTATCGGTAATCTCAGTTTTAGCACTCTATTTCATGTGATCGATGCACGTACCACATATAAAATGTTGCTAGGACGACCGTGGATTCATGGAAATGGAGTTGTGCTCTCAAGTCTACATCAGTGCTTCAAGTACTACAATGGTGGCGTTCAAAAGGTCAATGCTGACTTAAGGCCGTTCGATGATGCTGAATCACATTTGGCAGATGCAGTCTTCTACACCGACACAGACAATCCGAAGATCATTCCATCAAAAGCTACTTGGATTGGGGGCATCCACAAAAAGGGAAAAGCTGTCGAAGAACCTGCCAATGCCCAACCCCAGGCTCCAACAAATGAAAAGCTGCCACAGCTTGTTGAACTTCGTTCGAAGGATATTGCATCTTCAAGCTCCACTCCAGTCCTAAGCTATGTGCCGAAGTTACGACACTCAGAAGGTCAACCCCCTTTCTCTTATTGTATTGATCCTAAACAGGAGCAAGGACATAGCCAACCCAAAATAAAGGAACTGCACAACCTGAAGGAGACTTACACTCTGCCGATACCAAAGATTGAGCCGGTTTTGTCTTCAAAACCATTAAAAGGTTTCGTCAAACCACACACAGCAGCAGTCGAAAGCGGCTCACTTCTAGAAAGAAGAACACACGAAGGATTCGATCCTAATGCATACAAGCTTTTGGCCAAGGCGGGCTATGACTTCTCAAACCAGAGCACAATGGGTACACTGCCATCCACACATGGCGCCACTGCTCAAACTTCAACGTCCTGACCTGGCTTAGGCTATCAGGAGAAGTCACCTGTGCGGATCACGCTAAAGAGCTGAAGCCGAGCAGCTGATGCACGTGCCATCACCACTACCACCAAACAAGACAGACTTATCCAGTCAAACAAAGAAGATGAAGTCAGATGCTCTGCATTTCATGTCACAATTAGCGAAGAGGCTGAGTCCGACTGATCAGACGGCGAAGTAAAGGAGGCCCCTCCGGAACTTGAAGATGGTGGTCAGGCAACTGTTGATGAACTCAAGGAGGTCAATCTTGGCTCTCTGAAAGATCCCCGACCTACATTTGTAAGTGCTTTACTTATTGCAAAAGAAGAACAAGAATATGTTCAGGTATTAAGTCAATACAGGGACGTGTTCGCATGGAGTTACAAAGAAATGCCTGGACTTAACCCGAAAATTGCGGTGCATCGTCTAGCAGTAAAGAAGGGTGTTCGTTCTGTCAAGCAGCCACAACGACGGTTCCGCCCAGAACTCATTCCACAAATCGAGGAGGAGGTTAACAAGCTGATCAATGCTGGCTTCATCCGAGAGGTCACCTACCCAACGTGGATTGCCAACATTGTCCTAGTAAGAAAGAAGAATGGACAGTTGAGGGTATGTGTTGATTTTTGAGATCTTAATAGGGCCTGCCTGAAAGATGACTTTCCGTTGCCCATAACGGAGATCACAGTCGATGCAACAACGGGTCATGAAGCATTGCCCTTCATGGATGGTTCTTCAGGCTATAACCAAATCAGAATGGCACCAGAAAACGAGGAGTTGACGGCATTCCGCACCCCAAAAAGGATATACTGCTACAAAGTTATGCCGTTTGGATTAAAAAATGCTGGCACCACTTATCAACGTGCTATGCAAAAAATTTTTGATGACATGCTGCACAAGATTGTAGAATGTTATGTTGATGACTTAGTTGTAAAGACTAAGAAGCACAAAGACCACCTCGAGACGGTGTTTGAAAGACTTCGCAGGCATCAACTTAAAATGAATCCTCTCAAGTGTGCATTTGGTGTCACATCAGGAAAGTTTCTTGGGTTCGTGGTGCGCCATCGTGGAATCGAAGTTGATCAGTCAAAGGTTGAGGCAATTCAAAAGATGCCTGAACCTAAAAACCTGCACGAGCTGCGAAGTATACAAGGAAAGCTGGCCTACATTCGCCGTTTTATTTCCAACTTAGCTGGGAGATGTCAACCTTTCCATCGTTTAATGAAGAAGGATGTCAACTTTGAGTGAGACGAAGCTTGCAGCAAAGCCTTTGAGAGCATAAAGGAGTACCTTTCCAATCCACCAGTCTTAGGAGCTCCAATTCAAGGAAAGTCGTTGATTCTCTACATTGCAGAGCAGGAAAGATCTTTGGGAGCCCTGCTTGCACAGGAAAACGAGCAGGGAAAGGAAGTTGCCCTGTACTACTTAAGCAGAACACTAAACGGTCCGGAGCTGAGTTATTCGCCCATTGAAAAGACATGTCTAGCACTGTTCTTTGCCATTAACAAGCTGAGGCACTACATGCAAGCTCACACGGTACGTCTCATTGCCAGAGCTGATCCTGTCAAATATATCTTATCTAGACCAATCTTGTCAGGACGACTTGCCAAGTGGGCAGTAATCCTACAAAGCTACGACATTGTCTACGTGCCTCAAAAAGCAGTCAAAGAACAAGCTCTAGCAGACTTCCTTGCAGATCACCCTATCCCGTCCGATTGGGAGTTCACAGATGATCTTCCAGATGAAGAGGTCTTTTACATTGAGACACTACCACCATGGACAATGTTCTTTGATGGTGCAGTAAGGCGTGATGGTGCTGGTGTCGGCATAGTGTTTGTCACTCCTCAACGACAAATACTACCATATGCTATCATTCTCGGTGAGTTATGTTCAAATAATGTTGCTGAATACCAGGCTTTGATCATTGGTTTTCAAATGGCTGTCGATATGAAGATTCCAACTATAGAAGTCCATGGAGATTTCCAGCTCGTCATCAACCAACTTACAGGATTGTATGATGTAAAGAAAGAGGATCTTGCGCCTTACCATCAACGTGCTTGACAGTTAATGGATGAATTTGAAAGCATCACCTTGGAGCATGTGCCTCGACGAGAAAACACTCAGGCAGACGCGTTGGCTAACCTGGCCACTTCTCTTGCAAAGTCAGAAATCCAGGCTACAGTTGTTGCCGTATGCCAGAAATGGATACTACCACAGAAAGATGATGAAGAAACTACAGCAGCTAACGCTGTATCTGTACGTCTCGCGGAGGACGAGGATTGGCGTCAACCAATCATTGACTACCTACAGCACGGGAAGCTGCCTGAAGATCGTTGTCATAAGACAGAAATTCAACGACGAGCTCCCCGCTTCATATATCTCAAGGATGCTCTGTATCGAAGATCTTTTGATGGAGTTTTGCTTCGCTGCCTAAGCAATGAAGAAGCAAAACAGGCTCTTACTGAAGCACATTCTGGTGTTTGTGGCGGACATCAATCAGGGCCTAAGTTGCACTTCCAACTCAGAAGCATGGGATACTACTGGCCAACCATGGTACGTGATTCAATTGAGTTTGCTAAAACCTGTCAAGCTTGTCAATTTCATGCGAATTACATACATCAACCACCGGAGCCACTGCATCCAACTGTCTCATCCTGGCCCTTTGAAGCTTGGGGTCTTGACTTAGTGGGGCCCTTGCCAAAGTCATCCCTAGGTCACCTGTACATCCTTGCAGCAACAGACTACTTCTCAAAATGAGCCGAAGTTATTCCACTTAGAGAGGTAAAAAAGGAGCATGTTGCCAATTTCATCCGGACTCAACTTATCTATCGCTACGGAGTCCCTCGATTCATCATCACTGACAATGGCAAGAAGTTCTACAACAGCTTGATCGACAAGCTCTGCGAGAAATTCAAGTTCAAGCAGTATAAGTCATTTATGTACAATGCCCCAACTAACGGCTTAGCCGAAGCATTCAACAAGACCTTATGCAACCTATTGCGGAAGGTAGTCTCTAAATCCAAAAGAGATTGGCATGACAGAATTCCGGAGGCATTATGGGCGTATCATACAACTTACCGGACTCCAACACAGGCGACGCCATATGCACTTTTCTACGGTGTCGAAGCAATACTGCTATTGGAAATACAGATTCCATCTCTGCGCATGGCTGTTCTGGAAGGACTCACACAGGAGGAAAATGCTCGCCTAAGTCTGGATGAGTTAGAAGCTCTCGATGAAAGGAGGCTCGAAGCACAACAGTAACTTGAGTGCTACCAAGTCCGGCTCACCAACACGTTCAACCACAGGGTCCGCCCTCGATCTTTTCAAGTTAGAAACCTTGTTCTTGCAGTATGACGGCCCATCAACACGAAGCATCGGCCTGGTGACAAGCTTACTTCCAAATGGGACGGGCCATACTTAGTGCAGGAGGCCTACACTCACAACGCTTACATGCTGTCAGACCAAGAAGGCGTCCGAATCGGCCCGATCAATGGTAAATTTTTGAAACAGTATCATGTGTAAATATGTTTTTTTTAAAAAAAACAGAAAAAAAAATCAAAAAAAAAAACAAAACAAAACGAAAAAAAAAACAAAAAGTTCAGAATTCCTGATCTGAAAGTCCAAGCGAAAATCCAAACCCAAAAATCCAAGCCCAAACACTTGAGCCCAAATCAGAAAACTCAAGCCTAACTCAAAAGCCTGAAAACTAAGTCTAGACTCAAAACCCAAACACTCAACCCAAATCCAAAAGTCCAAGTCCAAAACCCAAACACTCGACCCAAATCCAATCCAAAACCCAAAACCCAAAAATTCCAAGTTCTAGACACAGTCCAGAACCCAAGTTCAAAATCCAATCCAACTCCTGGCCCGCCTGAGTATAAATTGTGAACGGCCAAAAAATATAAAAGCAACGGAGGGTTTGAGTTTGAAACTCAGCATCAGTCTCAACCGATCTTCACCACATACCAAGACCTTTGCTCCTCTGCCACAAGAAAGATGGAACCAGTTGCAGAACCTCAAAGCAAGGGTGAAGAAAGGTCACCCCGCACAAGGTGGCAACCGACCATGGCACAATTGCAAATTTTGGAGGAAGTCTTCCACAACAATGAAGGTATTATTCCTAATGCATCTCAAATTTACCAACTTGTCTCACGATTGCGCCTGCTGGGGGCAATCGAAGGAAAAAATGTGTTTTATTGGTTTCAGAATTGGAGAAGCAGGAAGAAACCAGCACTGAGAACTGCTTTTTCCAAAGAACAGTCTGTCGTTCCAATAGTCCCACCGGTACAGCTTCACCCTCAAATGAAGCAGGTCCGAGTTCTTCCACTAGAATGGTCTCTCCACGGTATGTTCATCAAAGCCGTAGCCCATGGGAGCATGCATGTTGGTCCTGGTGGTCTTACGGAATCAGCCAAGGGTTCATCCCTTCTAGGTACTTAAGTTTAGGAGGAATTTTTCTAGCAGAAAGGAGTTATTCCGGCGAAACTTTGCCTCTCTTTCCAGAATATTCCGGCAGCATCAACTAGCCGGAAAGCGACGTCGACGTCAACATCATCGGCCCACCAGACGAGGTCTAGCTTGACTTGGAGTTGCACCTCAGGCCCCACTAGGACGGCCGACAAGATAAGGTGCAACGACTTTGGCAGCACACGGTAACAACTTCTGCAGCACATGGCAACGACTTTTGCGGCACAAGGTAACGACTTTCATGACACGCGTCAGTCGCTGCCTCTTTTGTCTCTTATGCAGGAAAGGGATGTGGATGACCCTACTCGATTCTGCGTACCTTATTTTTGAATTTAAAAAAAAAAGAAAAAAAAAATCTTTATCGTATGTATATATATATCTTGCATTCCCGAGTTGTAATACTCACCCCTCAGCTCTTCTTTCTCAAAAGAAAATGGTTAGTCTCTACGCTTATCTGAGGAAGTTCTTTGATCAAGAAGTTGGAGGCGCACGAGCTAAGAAAAGAAGGAGTAGTCTTCTTCAAGGGATCCCTAAAAGCCCTCGAAACTCAGTCTCCAACGCCATCGGTGTCATGGAGTTCCAACTGCTCTCCTTAGTTCACATCTATCACAGAGGGAAGAGAAGCTGCAATCATCCTAATCTTCCTTTGGATGCGGCGACGTACAGAGAAGTTCCAACTACTCTCCTTACGTCGAAGCAGACTTGGGAATCATCACTACAATCAGTCTCTCTGTGTGTCGGTTTTGAAGTTCCGAGGTGCTGGGCCTTCCTCTTGGGGAGGTTTAAGTTTTTTGCCTACCGGATCATTCTCACCAGAGCTTTGGAACTTTAAAGAACCTTTGCCAGCCTTTGCGAGCCAAGGAAGCTCGAACGCACCTGGAGCCAGAATATCAATTTTTATATTGGCTGGGCTGCTAACTTTCTCAAGATCGTATCAGGTTCCTATTGCGATCTAACAACAGCAGACATAGTCAGAGTTAGAAGACTTCAACGTTCAATGTTCATCAGGACATCTAAAGTTTCAAACTGGATTTCAAGACTCGGTACGGATCACGACTGTAAAGTTCTTCTTTACCGACCCTTGAAGTGGGGGCATTTGTAAACGCAAAAAAAAAAAAAAAAATTTGGTTGGCAGCCGCCAACCTTGAAATCAAGGTTGGCAGCTGCCAACCCATTGCCACCAAGCAAATGGTTGGTGGCACAGTTCCTTTGGAGGGCCTATAAATAGGCCCTCCCACCCCAGTTCTGAGAATTTGAGAGAAAAAGAAAATTTTGAAAATCTCTCAAGAAAATTTCTTCTTTTTCTACGTGTTTTACTCTACAGTATTCTCTCCTAATTCTTTTTTAAGAGATATTTCAGGGGTAAACCCCAAAAAATTTGCTGTTTCCATTTCTAAAATTATTTTTAGGTTTATATTCTCGGATCGCTCTAGATCTGAATTTACGAGAATATAGATATAAAAATATCAAATTACTACAAATTCGGCTGAGATTAAACCTCATACGGCCTTCAGCAAAATCCAGGCAGCTCATCTGAGAACAAGTCCCTTCGACCCTCGGTGAAATTAAGTCAGATCGGCTCAGATCAAGTCTCTACGGTTCTTAATCGTAGTCTAAACGTTCAAATCAGAACCAGTTTCAGTCCACCCAGTTCAAGAAAAAGCTGTGAAAATTATTTTTGTCAAGATCAAGCTCGTGCAGCCCTTGACGGAATCAAAAAAGGAACACTAATCGGAGGATTTACGGAGATCGATCTCACGTAAATTTTCTTTTACTTTTAAATTTTTATATGTAATTTACTTTTGTATTTTTGAGTTTAATTAGTTTAGACTCGAAATTTACCCGTTATAAGATCGCCTATAATTTAGCCTGTGAAAGAGCAAACTAAAGCAAGGAGGCTTGCCCCTATCATCTTGACATATCCCTCCTAAACCCATCCCCATTACAAACAAAACAACATCTGTGTTTAGCTTAACAAAACCTACAGGTGGAGGATGCTAGATTGTCACTGCTTCCCTCACTTTTGGCCTCACAACTGTTTCATTTTCCTGTTGAATTCATGGAGTAAGGACAGAGCAGTTGCTACAATCTGTTGAGGAGACCTAATCCCCTTCTCATGTAGGAAAATATTCTTAGCATGCCAGACACTCTGAGCCACCATAAATGCTATTTCTACTACTGTCTACTCATTGGAGTTCAGAATGTCCCTTAACCAGTTCGGGAAATCCATATGGGCAAACTCGCACATTTAAGGGACATGGAAACCATGATGAAACAGCACGATCATAGTATAACAAAGTGTAACTAACTATTTTTATAGTTGTTCAGCAAAAATTACATTAAGGATCCATCATCAAGCATCTAGTAATAAGCACTTCATTCACGAGCAAAATACCCTTCAGTATTCTCCAAAGAAAACATTTAATGTTTGGAGGAATTTTCAAAGCCCATAATCTCTGCCAGTGCTTATCATTAGCACCATTAAACGTACTTGTCCCAGATAAAGCCTCATTGCTCCTTGCCAAAGTATACACACTCTTCACTGTATATTTACCCGATTGGCTATATTGCCAAATGAACTTATTACGAGGGGCTCTATAATTTAGTAGGATTGCCAAAATCTGGCACTCTTTGATGGCATAAACAACTCCCTTACAACCCCAATCTTCCAATGTTTTGTGTCTCCATCAACTAGATCCGCTATATAGCCAGTTCTGATTACCCTCTTAGTGTAAGCACTCGAAAACCTACCTGACTAGGCAGCCACAGGTCATCCTAGATTTGGATACTTTCTCCATTCCTAACCCTCCACCAAAGTCTTTTCTGCAATAAGGACTGAGCATCATGGATACTCCTCCAAGTATAATTCAAGTTTTTACCCAAATCTACCTACACAAATGACTTGTCACGATAATAACGGGATTTTAAGATCCTTGCTAGCAAAAAATCTTATATAAATGCCATGCTTGCTTGCGAAGCATCGCCATATTAAACTTCATAAAGTCCCTAAACCCAAGCCACCTACAATGGATCTTCCGAAAGATTTCAGAGTTACCCCCACTAGAATCGATTAACCATTAAGGTTAAATCAAAGCAGAGAGACATTGAAAGCAGAATGTAGCTCATTATATATGTTGGAATGACTTGTAAGACAACCTTAATAAGCTCTTCCTTACCTACTCTTGACAGCTTTTTGTCATCCTAGCTCGACACCCTTTCTTTACTCGATTTAGAATTTGTGTAAAAGCCTTCTTCTTTGAATAACTACTGCTCATAAGGAAACCAAGATACTTGTGTTGTTTCTTGATGACTGTTACACCCAAGCACTATTGAATTGATCTTATTACTTCCGCAGAGACATTGAAACTAAAAGACAATTTAGTTTTATTAAAGTTGACTTTCTGGCCTAACGCTTGTTTATAAAGGTATAAAATAATCTTCAACCTGTTAGCTTCCTCCATAGTGGTAGAAGAGAATAACAAGCTGTTATTAGCAAAAAATAGATGAGTAACTTTTGGGGCATTTCAGTAGACCTTAACATCGTGGATATCACCCCACCTTGCTCCCGTACTAATAAAAAAGGAGAGTCCCTCCGCACAGATTAAGAAAAAGTAAGGTGAAATTGGATTACCCTAGCGTAATCCTTGTGAAGGTCGAAATACTCTCTGTGGCTTAGAGTTAACCTCCAAGGTGTATGAACCCAAAGAAATGCAGCAAATGATTAACTGTACCCATCTTTCTGCAAAGCCCAATTTCAACGTAATCCCCTCACCCCACTCAACCCGGTCATAGGCCTTGCTAATGTTTAGTTTCAACACCATATAGCCTCACTTTCCTTGGTACATTCTCTTCATGTTGTGAAAACTTTCATAAGCTGCAAGGGCATTGTTAGTTATTAACCTTCCTAGAACAAAAGTAGATTGGGAATCAAAGATAGTATGTGGAAGGACCTCTTTCAACCTGTTGGCCAAAACCTTCGACACCAACTTATAGATGACATTGCACAAGCTAATAGGAAGAAAGTCTATATAACGCTTTAGAGAGTTGACCTTTGGTGTCAGACATGTATAAGTGTGACTTAGAGAAGTCATATCCTTATGGCTATTTAGAATTCCTAGCACCTTTTCCACCACTACATCCCGACAATCCGCCAAAACCTTTGATAGAAAAAAGCAGGTAGGCCATCTGGTTCAGGAGCTTTGTTTGGGTGCATCTAACAAAATGCCTCATATATTTCTTCTTTGGAAAAAAAAATCTTATCAAATCATCATTCATTTGCTGTGTAACCTTGGGCCTCACTGCATCAAAGACACATTGCATTGTCGAGCTTCTTTGGTTATATAAGAGGTTGGAAAAATAATGGGTCAAAGAACCCACAATATCCATCTCTATATTACAAACCCGACCACTTTCATCAACAATCTGCATAATAAAATTGTACCTCTTGCGACCTGAAGCCTTAGTATGGAAAAAAGATATATTTTGATCACCATTTCGTCACCATGAGACCCTTAACTGTTGAGCCCACATTATCTCATTTGTTTTTAACAAATCATCGATTTCAGCTTGCAAGCTAGAAAGTATTGCATTGTTTTCAGCAGAAGGAGGAAGCTATTCCAAGTATGCTTGGTCATCTCTCTTACTTTGGATGAGAGAATTAACGTGCCCAAACGAGCTGCTCTTCCAAGACAACAGTGCCCTGCTACATGATTCGCAAATTGCATGAAGTTTGTAAATGAAGCTCTAGACCGAGTGGACTGCCATGCCTCTTCAATCACTAGTTTGTAGCTTGGCTCACATGCCCACATTCTTTCAAACTTGAAAATATTTTTCTTTGCCTGCCCAGACAACACAACTGGTCAAAAGAGATAAGAATAAGATTGTGATTGGAGCCAAACTTAGGTAGGTGTTTGACCTTGATATATTGGAAAAGGTCTATAAAGCACTGGTGGGCAAACCCTTGATTCAATCGTTCCATAATACTCTATGGTTTTGCTCTTCTATTAGTCCAGGTGAAGCTACTACTCGAGAAAGCCAAGTCCTTGAGGCCACAATCATCCACCGCGTTCTGGAAGCTCTCCATACATGACTCTAGCCTTGACCAACCTCTACTTTTTTCATATGAGAAAAGAATTTCATTGAAGTCGCCATTGCACAACCAAGCTTTACTAGAGGTTTGATACAAACTTCTTAGGAGGTCTTAAGACAAACATTTATCTTGTCTTGCCCTACCATAAAATCTAGTTAACCTCCATTCACCACTCTGCACAGTGTCAGTAATAAAAACATCAATATGGTACGTTGAAAAAGTTTAAAGGCTTACATACAAATTGTCCTTCCAAAGGAGAGCGAAGCCACCATTCCTATACTACCCTGATCTTTCACAGTCAGCATAAAGGTCATTAGCAAACTACAGTTGTTACTCACAGATTCCATCTCTTAGCTTTTTCATTTGGTTTCCATTAAGAAAACCATTGTGGGAACTTGAAGCCGAACCAACTTCTTCAATCTACTAATTGCACGGGGGTTCTCAAGTCCAAGAGAGTTCCAACTTAGACAAATCATGGCGATTGGCAAGGCTGCTGAGCAGCACCCATTGTTTCATAATTAAATAAACCATCAGAAACACCATCAAAATTCATTATAGTCTTCTACACTGTTTTCTCCTTGTCCAAGCTAGCATCACACGTTGAAGAGACAACCTTTCTTTTTCCAACCAAAGTAGCATAATGACCACATACAAAAGAGCCCGCTGTATGAGTCACTCTATGGAATTTTTTTTGGCAGAGAGGAGTTGTGTTGAACTACTAATTGGTATGTAGCAATTGTTGGTCCCCCTCGTTAGCTTCATTTTGATTGGTAGGAGAGCCAATATCTTGGACAACAAGTCCCCTTTGGACTTTATTTCCATATTATTCTTTGCCTCGTGATGTACCTGGACTAATGGTCTTATTCGAACTTTCTGTGCAACAGGGATTTAAAGACTATAAATTGGTTTATTGTCTGGGCAAAAGGGTTGCCAACTCATCACTAGCCCCCACCAAATCTATATAATTCATCTATTTCATGTCTGGCGTTGTACCACTAGTTTGAAATTAATTCCTGAGATTTCCTCCCCTAATTAATCGATCCTCCAACTGGCAACTCATTACCCACTCCCCAATCTCCTCTGCCAAATTTGCTACATGATTATAAACCTCAGTAGAATCATCTAAAGATATCGTCCCGGCACCATCTTGAACCACATCCTCTTGCGTAGACTTCTGGCCTCTAGAATGGTTGCTAAAACACTTGCTTAAACCTGTTTGAAATCGAGTGAATGACTGCTGTCTCATCTTCATATCTTCTGCTACAACCCTTATACGAAACCTCTTCCCTAGAGATGCCCAGAGATGCTCACCATACTTAGAATTGGATTTAATTCGAGCCTCAAAACTTGCCTCATTATCCTTACCCATCTCGCAGTCTTTGTTCAAATGGCCAATATAGCCACACGTATAGCAGAAGTCAGGTAGTCTTTCATATTTAAAATTAATCCAGAAAGTTGAAGCATTCTTCAGTTTATTCATAGAACTAGTAGTCAGATGATTCTGAACATCAAAAAAGACTTTGAATCAAAGATAATGTCCTCATCGACCAATGGTTGATCCATCGACCTCTATAAAAGTGCCTATCTTGTTACCAAAAGTCATGGCCGTTGATCGCATCATCGCACTGATAGGCAAGTCATAAGCCCTAACCCAAAACGACACCTCGAACATTTGGGCTGTTGTAGGTTGTTCGTCATCCACTAATTCTTTCAGGATTAATATGTCTTTATCAAAAATCCATAGCGCATTTTCAATAATACTCTAATGATCCTTAGCACTTGTAAAATGAAAACAAAACAAGCTTTTGTCTAGCTTTGCAGCCTCTATAGCTCGTTTTGGCTGCCACAGCAAGTTCATTGTGTTAAAAAGAGCCATAACATTAAACAGTTTCATCGTCCATAGCCGGCCTAGGAAATCGAAACCCTTAGATTATTTTGTATCCCCATCCACGTCCTCGTCTTCAATTTCAATCACACCATCATTCTCTTTATTAGCTGATTTCAACCTTGAAGACAACCATGAGTAATCAGAAAGGAAGAAAATGCTAATTGAAAGCAAAAAAAAAAAGAAAAAGACGAGAGAATATGAGAGACAGAAAGCCGCTCTAAAACTAGAGGCAAAAATCGTTAGGCAAAGGCTATAACCCTATCCTCACAGGTCGAAAGCTCTCATACAGAGATTTTTCCTTCACTTCAGTTTGCTGTACTAAGAGTTTGGTATTAGGTATTCTTTCTTTACTAGAGCAAGGTATTCTAAATCTAATGCTGGCTAGCATTGGATTTCCATTTGCGTTAGAATCATTGATTGTAATTCGGTTAGTAACTATCATCATTGATTGTATAAAAATTAGACAACAAATATCCAACACAATAATCATTCATGGATAAGTTTGTAATTCAGTTAATAACTATTAAAAAATTGAAATTTAGATTTGTTTATAAATGAGTCAGTAACATTAAAATGTCGTTAATTAATGAGTTGACAGCTGACGTAATGAAATTCACTTAGTCAATTTTTTATGCTTTCATGACAAACATCACTCAATATCAAACAACATATAACATTTGCGTGACAAATACAGAAACAAAATAGTTTAATACTAAGGCGGCAAAAATTAATGGTGTTTTTATGGTACTAAGTTATTTGGTGTAATTTTTTGAAAGTTAATGGACTTATTTGAACTTTTTTTTTGTTATTGACCTAGATTTAGACGTTTCAATAATTCGTAATCCAATTATATACTTATCCCCAATCATTTTTACATATTTTTTAGGTCCCTCTCACTCACGTATAATAATAATAAAAAAAAAAAACTCGATCTTGCTAAGGTGGAACTTTCTTTTATGGTCATTGTGAAATGTTTAAAATGTTTACAAGATTTTGGATCCTCCTATACATACGTAAGAATCCACTTTTTTTAGGGCAATTGATAAATACATGCCGGATTTTCTCCATAAACGCACAACAAAGTATCTGTGAAGCCCCCTTTTGCTCTGCAACGTGCATGTGTAGAGGGATTTTTTTAGGCAATATATATGCATATATGTATGTATATACACATATAATTTGAAATGCTTAATGCGCATTTATTGGCACAACAAAAGTGGTACTCATTTACCAATCAGAAAAAAAACTTTGGGGCAACAACCAACCGGCCATAGATTTCTTTTTATTTTTTTAAAGTGTTCTCCCATATTGCTGGTCACAGTGGAAAATTACAGAATTAGTAACAAGAAATGCTTACTTCACAGTTAATCTCTTCTACAAAAAGGCGCAGGAGTCCCGGCCGTACGAGGAGTAGGAGCAAAAGTGTGCCACAGTCTCATCCTTTGTGCGCTATTTGTCCATTAGTTATATGTTTATTATCCATTGCCAGGAATTACATAAACCCTTAACCTATTGTTTAGGAAAAAAAGTAGGGGAAAACGAAAAATAAAAGCTGTAATGAGGAAGGAAAACTAATATATATATTTTTTTTGACAAAAAGGTAGAGAGTGTGAAAAAAATATTATGTATTAAAACATACATTTTCCCTTTATGTAAGAGCAATCCTTTTATAATGTTATAGTTGTAAATTTTTCTTTTTGACAAGAAAGGTATAGCTTTATATGTTGATAGATTCAATATTTGCATAAATATTACATGTAATTTGGTATTTGATTTGATATTTATTTATGCAAATATTATAATTATTGGTGGATTTTACTTCTATTTGTTATTTTATATTTTGTAGGTCAATTGGATGCAAATAGAAGTAATTGGAGCAGATTTGATACTATTTGGGCAGATTTCAAAGTTTTGCGTACTGCTCGGTTTTTCAGTCATAACTTCCTCTACACAAGTCGGAATTGGATGATTCTTGAGCCAATTGAAGCTAAGAGATAGAGCTACAAGTTTACTGTTTTGATGAACTTCAGATTCTACGTGGAAGGGGTCGAAATTTGGGTCCGAAAATACAGGGTTGAAACTGTCCAGAAAATTTACTAATGTTTTTCCGACTCGAATTTGGACTCTTTAGGACTTACAATTTTATTATTTGAGGGGACTATAAATACTGAAGTTACAACAGAGTTAGAGGACTTTTGGAGGCTATTCTTGTAGACACAAGACAGAGAAAAAGCGTAGAGAGTGAAGAGGAAAGGAGCAGAAGGAAGGAACGTGAAGACGTTGGAAACGAGTTTTTCGATTCATTTTCTTTCCCTTCTTTTTCTTTTGAACTTAATGATGTTGGATATTTGTTTATCTTTGGTTTTTAGCATGAGTAGCTAGAACTCTAAACTAGGACGAAAGGGATGTAGCCTAGTTTAGGGTTGGATTATTTGATTTTGTGGATGTTTAGATGTTCTTTTGATTTTATTGCAATTATCTATTGAGAACTCGATTTGATTTATCTATTTTGTTCTTAAATATGCTTTTGGGTCTAGCCATCATGAAAGTAGTCATAGGATTTGTGTTGAGATCGACAAATGAGACACAATCGTGCACTAAATAGATAAACATATGAATTTTGAGTCAGACATGAGATAAGTTTATATGATGTCATTATAAATTCTCTGTTCTTAATGGGTTTAATCTACTTTATGTGAGATCGAGAGAAGATCATAATTAGATTGAATACGGTTAGGGTTGCTTGATAAAGAACACTAACTAAAGAAGGAGAATTGACATTCAAATCATTAATCCACAAAATTCATATAATTCAGCTCTTCTAGGTGAAAACCCATAGCCCTGGTACCCTCCATCTTGTGTTTAGTTTTAATTAATTTGCCTCTGATTTTTCATTAGTTAAATTTCTTAATTTTTAGTTTTATAATTCTGCTTCTCATTAATTTTCTCAACATAAAACCTTAAGTTTAAATAACATAAACCATAATTAATTCTTTGTTCCCTTAGGTTCGACACCTGGAGTATTCACCAGGTTTTATTACTGCGATTGCCTCTATACGCTTGCAGGATTTTACCCGGTCAAGTTTTTGGCGCCGTTGTCGGGGAACAGAGCATTAATTGTGATTTTTGTTATTTTATTTTATTTTTATCTTTATTTTTTTAAGATTTAGTTTAGTTTAGTTTAGTTTTATTTATTTATTTTAAGTTTTAGTTTACTTCTTTATTTCTTTTTCACGATTGCAGGTAGTTTATGCAATTGCGAGCGTCTAAAAGCGATAATCTCCTTCCGTTGAACCCCGAGATTGAAAAGCTTTGTCGGCAAAATCGGGCATTAAAGCGAGCTGAGATGGCCGAAAGAGTGGATGACAGGGATGGTCAGGTGATAGAAGATCAAGCACTCAACAATGGGCAGGAGCTGAGGGAGTAGACTAGAATTAGCATGAAGGACATTCAAAGGCCTGTGATTAGTCCTTCACCATCTTGCATCAAGCTGAGTACAGCAACTCGTAATTATGAGCTTAAGACCATGTTCTATAACATGCTACCATCGTTTCATAGTCTACCGAGTGAAGACCCCCTTACTTTCCTTAGGGATTTCTATAGTACTATCGAGACCTTTCCTTTAGGGAGGTGCTCAGCAAATGAAATAAGGATGAGGTGTTTTCCTTACACCCTCGAGGATAAGGCAAAGACGTGACTGATCAACATACCAGAGGAATCACTTAATACTTGGGAGCAGATTTATGATAAATTTATGCTCAAGTTTTACTCTCCTCAGAAAATTGCAGAGCTCCGGAATAAAATCTGTTCCTTTTCACAAATGGATGCTGAACCTTTTCACGAGGCGTGGGAGCGATTCAAAATGCTTCTAGTGCAATGCCCACATCACCAATTCTCCAAGCCTCTTCAGATGCAGTTCTTCTACGATGGTCTTGTTAGCTATTCTCAGATGTTGGTGGATTCAGCAGCCGAAGGTTATGTGGGTAACAAGTCAGCAGATGAGCTATATGATATTTATGAGTTGCTGGCAAATAACTCACAGCAAAAAGCTATCAGAGGGCGTAGAGCTGGAACTTATGAGATATCTCCACACGTTGATGTGACATCCAAGATAGACGACTTATCTCGCTAAGTGAAGTTATTATTGAGCAGAGGATTGATGCAGAGGGAACAATGCTCTTATTGTGGACATTTTGGACACACTAAAGCCACTTGCATGGGTAGAGACTCAAAAAAGTCAGCGGATGAGATTAATTATGCTGGAGCTTATCTAGAGAACAGTAGAGGAATGACCCATACTCCAACACCTATAACCTGGGATGGCGTAACCATCCAAATTTTGGTTGGAAGGAGTAGGGAAATACAAGGTAAGTAGTACTACCAGGGTTTCAGCAGCCGAGACCCCAATTTCATGGTCAACCATCTCAACCTCAGGAGAAAAGGCCACATATAAAAGACATGTTCATGCAGTATATGTCAAAGATGGATGAGAGAATGACACAACAGGATGCTGAGTTGAGGAAATTGAATCTAAAAATTGATCAAGTTGCATCTACTCACCAAGCCTCGATTCATGCTTTGGAAGTACAGGTGGGTCAACTTGCCAAAGCAATTTTGACTAGGAATCAAGGTCAACTCCCTAGTAATACTGAGGTGAATCCAAAGGAGAGTGTCTTAGCCATTGCATTAAGAAGTGAGAAGGTGATAGGAAGTCCTAACGATGCTCAACAAAATTACAAGCCCACAGAAGATGGTGGCAAAGAGGAGGAACCTGTGCAGGAGAAAGCTACGGATAATGAACAGGGAGGGCAGGTCAACATTGAGGAGCCAGTGCCACCCACGCATCCCCTACAAGTCAAACCGTATGTTCCGCCAATCCCATTTCCCAACAGGCTGAAAAAGAGGAATGAGGATAAGAACTTTCTCAAGTTCTTAGACATGTTCAAGAAGATCCACATCAACATTCCTTTTGTAGAGGCCATTGCACAGATGCCAAACTATGCAAAGTTTCTAATGAAAATCATATCAAATAAGAAGAGACTCGAGGAACATGCTACAGTTGCCTTAACTGAAGAGTGTAGTCCTATTCTTCAGAATAAACTACCTCTAAAGTTAAAAGATCCAGGGAGCTTTACTATCCCTTACACTATTGGTAGTTTAGGTATTGAACGTTGTTTATGTGACTTAGGTACAAGCATTAATTTGATGCCTTTATCTCTTTTTAGGAGGCTGAAGATAGGAGAATTGAAGCCAACCTCAGTGTCCTTGTAGCTGGCTGACCGGTCCATTAAGTATCCATATGGAAAGATTGAGGATGTGCTAGTTAAAGTGGAAAATTCTATTTTCCGGCTGATTTTCTGGTACTGGATATGGATGAAAATGTAGACATCCCAATAATCTTAGGGAGGTCGTTCCTAGCCACTGGTAAGGCGCTTATCGATGTAGAGTAAGGAAAGCTAACATTACAAGTAGGAAAAGAAGAGCATGTATTCCATGTATTCAAAGCGTTGAAGAGTCCATCACGAGAAGATACATGCTTCATGGTGGAAACATTGAAGTCACCAAAAGAGGACCCAAAGAACATGGATATGGACTTAAGAAGCGTATTTGAGATGCTATTTGAGCAACCTATCCTAGAGGCAAAATTGAGCCAAACACCGTCAATTGCAGAGCCAACTCCTTTTGAGCTTAAGCAACCTTCTCTCCCTTTAGAGCATAATTATATGGGAAAAGACTTCAAGGAGGGAGAGAAAGTGTTTCTCTATAATGCCTACAGTAGAACAATCCAGTGGAAAAGAAAGAAAAAAAAGTTGTTGGGACCATTCACAGTGCACAAAGTGTATCCTCAAGGGGCGATCGATATTTGGAGCAAGAAGTTTGGGGTGATTAAGGTTCACAGAGGCAACTTAAGGCCTCATCCTCTTGGAGATCATCCTCTTTAATTCAGGGAAGAACGTCTAGCTATAGACGTTAAATATAGCGCTTGTTGGGAGGCAACCTAATGTTTGTTTATATTTTAATTAGATTGATAAGTTTAATTTAGTTTGTTTTCTTTTCTTTTGTGTATAGGAACTTGGGAAGGAAAAGCATGTTCATTGCAAAGCAACAAATTACAAGCTGCTTGGTTCAGGGAGTATTTCTTACCCTCACCTTTGACCTTATTATTCGATACATTGATATTGTTTATCTTAAGTGTGGGGTGGGAATGAGTAGAAAAAGAATTCTCTTGATGAGTATTTGTGTGTTGATTGGAATATTTTTATTTATATACATATGTATACCCATGGGGGATCCGAGAATATACTTGAAAAAAAAAAAAAGGTCCAGGTCCAGTCCCATTCTGACCGCTGGACCGGACCTGGTCCAGGTCCAGACTAGGTCCGGTCCAATTCTGCAAAAAAAAAAAAAATTTTACACGTTATTTTTTTAACCCAATGTTACCTTCCCACGTTTTTTTTTTTCTTCTTCTTATCCTATTCCCTTCTATAGTCAATCCCAATCAATTCATATTCCCTTTACTCAAATCTTTCTTTCTTTCACAAATCTCTTCTTCTATTCCCCCATATCCAAAACCCAAGCATCCATTATCCTTCAAGTTTCTCTCATTCTTCTTTCCTCTATCCATCTTTCTCTTAAAGCCTTCTAATTTTATTTTCCCTAAACTTTTGGTCTTTCTTCTTATTGGAGAGGGTTCTACCTTGGATATAAGTTATTGCACTAGATTTTGGAGACTCGACCAAGTTATTGCACCAGATTTTGGAGACTCTGGAACACCAATTTCTTCAACTTATGGATGCTCTCGATGCTCGCCCACCTCCTCCTTGATTTTATCTCATTCCTTGCATCTAGTTTTTTGTATTGCTTGCGTCATTTTTGTTTTTGTTTTTCCTTTTCAATGACTTAGATTCTTTAGGATTAGATTTATCTGCTTTTTAGGATTTTAGCTATCACATATTTTTGCTCTTTGTTCTCTTATCTTTGTCTTTACTTTTCTTGTCTCCTGTTATTGATTCTAAGGTTGTTTGTTCGATGATGGTGGTGCACATGAGGGTTGTTTTTCTCCTCCGCTCTATCCGGGTAGTTTCGTCCTCTTTGTTTTCTTTTCTTTTCAGTTATGTTTTTATTGAAACATTGAGGACAATGTTGGCTAAGTGTGGGGGAGATGTGTTCTTTTGAATTTTTTGCAAAAAAAGTAATCATAATAAAATAATAAATTTTTTTTTTACTCTTTAATGCTAATATTTGTGTGCTTGCATGATTTTACATGAGCTTCACTTGAATTCTATTTGAGTTGAATTTTTGGACGTCGATGATAGTACTAATGCATGCAAGGTTGGTCTTTGAGTAGTATTTGACATTAGCTAGTTAAAAATGGTTAGTAGTGAACTTGTTCTCCACTTGAAAAATTTTTTATTTCTAATTTAATTTTAAAGTTGTGCGATGATCTTTTAAAGAGAGATGCTAGCTTTTAGAGATCTTCATGTAGTTTTTAATTATGTACACTCATTGAAAGTACTTGAACAAATATTATCTTCTCTTCTTCTAAAGAATTTTGGGGATATGATTTAGGAATTGAATTGAAAAAAAAAAAAAAAACAAGGCTTGCAAGTTGTTAATATGTCATCTACTCCGCTGTTTTGAGTTACTGAGTAACTGGTGGTCGGCATTACAATTGTTGGTCTTCACGTAAAAAAGTAACTTGAATTATGAGTATACAAAGTACTCTAAATATCTGTTTGTGAAGTAGTAATCGGGTACCGCTACCACAAGTGATGGTATTCGTGTCAAAAAGTATGTCAGTATTTAGAGAAGAGTATTAAAGCCTCTATTACATAAAAAAAAGTTAAAATAATTAATTTCTATTGATCCCTGATGTGGTTTTGTATTTTTAAGAGAAGATGATTTTTGTCCTTGGATTTTGGATGAGTGTGTGTAATTACTTTCTACATGACGATAGCTAAGCGTTATCATTGATTAATAAAGGGTTCTTGCATATGATTAATCAATGAAAAACGTGTTTTGTGGGGAATAAGGATGTTATTGATTATATTTGATTGGTGAAGTGTTGAGTGATACTTTTAGATTGATCTTGTAATGTGTTAATGAGGCATTGTTTCGAGAATTCGATTTGAATGGAATTTTCGTGAAGGTCATGTGATATTTTTGAATTGCTTGAGGACAAGCAACAGTTCAAGTGTGGGGGAATTTGATAGATTCAATATTTGCATAAATATTACGTGTAATTTGATATTTGATTTGATATTTATTTATGCAAATATTATAATTATTGGTGGATTTTACTTCTATTTGTTATTTTATATTTTGTAGGTCAATTGGATGCAAATAGACGTAATTGAAGCGGATTTGATACTATTCGGGCAGATTTCACAGTTTTGCGCACTGCTCGGTTTTTCAGTCATAACTTCCTTTACACAAGTCAGAATTGGATGATTCTTGAGCCAAATTGAAGCTAAGAGATAGGGCTACAAGTTTACTGTTTTGATGAACTTCAGATTCTACGTGAAAGGGGTCGAAATTTGGGTCCAAAGATACAGGGTTGAAACTGTCTAGAAAATTTACTAATCCTTTTCCAACTCGAATTTGGACTCTTTAGGGCTTACAATTTTATTATTTGAGGGGACTAGAAATACTGAAGTTACAGTAGAGTTAGAGGACTTTTTGGAGGCTATTCTTGTAGACACAAGACAGAGAAAAAACGTAGAGAACGAAGACGAGAGGAGCAGAAGGAAGGAACGCTAAGACGTCGGAAACGAGTTTTTCGATTCCTTTTCTTTCCCTTCTTTTTCTTTTGAACTTAATGATGTTGGATATTTGTTTATCTTTGGTTTTTAGCAAGAGTAGCTAAGCACTCTTTGACTAATTTCATATGAGATTCACACCATTAAAGTTATCGACCCTCTTGAGTATAATGAAAAATTCCTCGAGCTTCTCACAAAGTTAGCCGCTTTATGACAAAAGCTCTGTAGTTGATTATGAACTAAGTGCATAAAAAGATCAAATATTGGAAAATAAGGCTGTTGTTGCAAGCAAGGTGCGGTGTTCTTATCAAGGCTGTTGCCACTGCAAACCCAATCTATGCCACATTGATCCTCAGTTTCCCCGCCTTAGTGTGGTAAAAAAATAAACTCTATGGTTTTTAGATTTTAGTGGGGATAGAAGAATCTAGAATTTAGCATACCTTGGGCTAGGTGGAGGGCTAGGTAGAGGGCTAGGTGGAATAAATTAACCAAGTCAACAAGGTGGGGGCTAGATTTCAAGGGCCTCATCTCTTTCAATATAATCTGATCCAGGAACCAACAAAAATTTGAGTGCAAATTTGACGTCGTTTGTTTTTATAGCCAACCTTCCTTGCCAAGCATTGTGGTAGTAAAACAGTCTGTTGTAGGGCCATTACTTATTGAAAAAGGGGATTCAATGGATAATAGGTAACTGTAGCAATATCCTTATATGGGCAAAAATATGGATCCTAAACTTATTTTTTTTCGAGGTGCAATCATCTAGACATGCCAACACTGATTATTTGCTCGTTAAAGACATTATTTTTGCTACCAGAGCAAAGTGAGATACTGCTAAGCTCAATTCTCTATATACCTTTTAAAGGTCAAAGTTATTTGTAACATTTCCATTAGTATCCAATATGACAAAGACTCTATGATACGACAATATGAAAGAAGGGGAGAGTACACAATCCGATCAAGATACTTATCTATTGAGAAAAGTTAAAAGTTTAAGGCAGTAACTGAGTCAATCATTTTTAATTTAACCCATGGCTTGGCGATCCCTTTACCACCTCAAATGCTTCCCTAAGGTGAAATTGTTCATTTGGTGGGCTATGCAAACTAATTATCAACGTAGCAGGATTTATGTAAAAAAAAACAAAAACAAAAAGGTTGTAAAGAGTGAGGAGTGTTTGTTGCATGGTTGTGCCAGTGAAACTATTGAGCATCTGATCTTCTTTTGCCCTCATGCCTCAGCCACTTGCCTAGGTGGAGACCTAGGATACACACCGAGTTGTCTTGGCTTCCCATCTTTTACCATTTGGTTTTAGAAACTGACTGATTCTTTCGGATAATTGGGGTAGAAAGACTTAATCCCCAAGGTGGCTATACATTGTTGGCAATGGCATTGAGATTATTGTAATAACTGGACTTTTGCTTAAGTGGTCTTGTTTTATGGAAGTTTGGATTTATTTTTGTAATATTTTGATCTATGATTTGTAGGGACATTTCTGTGTGATTTGAGTATTTGGAAGACAAACACAAAGTTAAAGATTTAGTTCGAACAATTTGTTCAATTGAGTTCAGCAAGTAAAAAAGGGAAGTTTTGCTTTTACAAGATGACCCTCTACCTAGTAGAACCAATGTAGATGGAAGAACTGCCCTTTGGACCCTTCCTCCTCTAAGGTATTTAAAGTGAACTATGATTGATCCTTTGAAGATGTCAACAAGAGAGCATGCATTGTCACAATTTGCAGAAACTCTCAAAAAGAGATAGTAGATGCTCGAGCTTGTGTGAAAAGGACAAGTTTTGGTCTTCTAGTTGACACCATGGTAGTGTTGGTGGGGGGTCCAGTTAATGGTAACAATGGGCGCTCCATTCAACATCATTGAAACTAACTCCAAAATTATACACTCAGCTTTGCAAAACACAAAAGAGAAATGGCCATGGAAAATTTCCCCAACCCTTAATGACATTGTGAAACTACTGCCTTCTGTCAACCACTATACTTTTCTTTGAATCCCTAAAAGTACTAACAAAGCCACTAATTAGGTTGCATAACAATTCAAGGAAAGGCTATGTTCCCAGGATAGGGTTTGCAACCCATTTGCTACTTTATCCTATTTATTATGCTCGGATGTTTCCTATTAATGCAATTTAGCACCGTTTAGTCAAAAATAATGGACTGCTAGCTAGTAGCTATAGGGTCTCATAACCAGAGTACAACAATTTATAGGGAAATTAATATGAAACTCTTGCATATTTTGGATGGCCAAGAAAGTAGGATTACTATGCAAGTAGCTTGTTCCTTTAATAGAACAATTTTGACTAAAGTGTCAATAAATTATGGCAGACTGATTTTCCATTTCAGATCCAATTTTCTAGTGCATCAAATTTGTTTGTTTCAATATCTTCTATATTATTTAATGAGTGAGTTGGAGTTGGGAATGAATGTGTTTTAAGAATCTTTGGTATTGCTTTGATGATGAAAACATAGCTTCATTTTTGTATTGGTCATAGATAGGAATAAGGCAGATGCCATGCACTAGAAGAGTTACAAATGGATACAATTTGTACTTCTTACAAGCAACACTAATAAATAGATTTACCATCAGTCATATTGATAACATTTGGGTGGCATATGATAGTGAAATTGCAAAGGGATTTTCATTTGAGTTAAGGTCCTGAAAAAAAAAATGGATTTTTTTCTTTTACCTTCTCCAAGCTTACAAGTGTCCATTTTATTTTACTTCTATCAAAGATTTTACAGGGACAACTAGCCATAAGTCTTCATAGGTTGTACGACCTCCAATTCGAAGCAACTTAAAAAGGTGCACTACTAATAACAGAGAATGTATGTACCACAAAATAACAAGCGTGCATCTCTCTCTAAGGATCCAGACACACAAGGTGCACAATGAAATATCAGGAAATAAAGTGATATAGTCACTTTATATATGCAATAAAGAAATGCTAATCAAGTTTAATTACCCATTTGTCAAAGACCAAATCACACATGACAAATAAAAAAAATAAAACTCGAGGGTTTTAATGTGTATTTCTCACTATTTACAATATGTATAAACTGTAGCATTGAACTTTGTTATTATTTTTTCTTTTTTTGCTCGTAGTCTCAAGACTCCTTAGTACCTTTACACACCTCATTCCATTAGTTTTTTTTTTTGTTTAATTTTTGAGAAATTGCTCCATTAGTATCTTTTGTTGCAATGAATATGCATAACTTTGTCCATCAAATTCTTCTACATATGGAAAATTTTGATTATAACAGTGACATTTTTCTTCAATACACATCTTGTCATTGCCAATAATACTTCATGCAATTTAGTTTAGTAAGTAAATTTTGATATTTAAAACTCACTTATAAGCCACGATACCCCTTTCTTCCCCTATTTAATGTTATTTTGTAGTTGTCTTGATTTTGAAAAAAGAAAAATCAGATATATTACTTGTAAGAAACATAATAGTATACTGAGATAAGTAACAAACTATTGAAGTTTTTGGACTAAAGTTACTTTACAGTAAGACGTGATGAAAGTTCACTAGTCCTAATTCAAGGCTGCTCTTTATTACTTTTTTCTTTTTTCAAATGTAACAAACTTCACTTAGAACAAAAACAAAAAAAGGTATCCAATACATTATTAGGTTTATAATTACTCATTTATATATTTTTTTTGTTTAATTATAAATAACTAAATTAAATTATATGAGGAAATTCGGAAACCCAAATCTCAAGCATCTCTTTTTTTAGTTTAGTCTTGTTGTAACTAAATTTCTCTATTCATTTATTAAATATCCTATTCTATCTATCTCTAATTGATTTTTTTTTCTTTGTATTTTTGAGTTAAATTGATTCTTTCTTTTATTTTCTTTTTCATATATTTTGTTAGTGTTGTCAGTCTCTTCCTCTTTCAATTTGATTCTTCTTTTTATGATATATCTTATATCACTAATAAAGGTATGCATGTTTCTGTATTTTCTTCAGCTCTTTGTTTTGCTTTGGGGTTCCATTGGGCAAAAGTACGATAGTAGATATTTATAGTTTTCAATGATTACCCAAGATTTTTTTTTTCGACAAATGATTGCCCTAGATTTCAAAAGGGCATTTTTGTGAGGCAAATAATATTACCTACCACAAGAGACAACATATATAAACCAATATATTCAAGGTTTAAAGAAAAATATATTAAGTAAAAATATTAAATGTGTTCCCAAACATATATAGCTTACAAAGAAATATTCCAATCAATCCTCCTAATTCATTAATGTTTTGAAGAGCATTGGTGATTACATGCACTGTATTAAGTAAAATTGTTTTAAGTGGAGAATAAGACTGTACATAACTTGGAAACAAATAAGTTATATTAAGAGCCTATGCATATATTGAATGTTTAGATGTGGTTAGTAAAGTGACATCAACATCATATTCTTGGAGTTTCATTTCAACTGTATCATCAGAAATGGTTATATGATGTCTTATGGTAGGTAAATCAACACAAGAGTTCTTATCTCTCGTGTTGAGTGCATAAAAGAATGGTTCCATTATTAAAATAATAATCATCTAAAATCTAAAATCAAAGGCACTGACAGGTGACTACTAACATCTAGGACTTAGATATAAGAAAGAATAAACTTCTTGAATATTGGAGAGCAACATATGATTTTCTATAATATTTTTTAAAACTAAGATAAATTTTTAGGTGTCAATATCTGTCCAACAAAATTATTAAATGCATTTCTATTAAATGACAATTATAGGTAATAATCGATTTCTTTGAGTCAATAATCAGGATGTGTGTTTCAACAAATAAGAATTATAACATGTCTAAAATACTACATCTCCCTCACAAAAAGTATGAAAAGCAGAATCTCCATAAAAAAAAGGGTAGCAATTGCATGTCCAAAATAATACTTTCACTTGCCACGAAATGGTTATCAATCACTTAAAATGACATCACTTCTAGAATCTACATACCTTGAAATGACATCTTTTTTGTAGGTTAACCATTATCCCAGTAAAATCATTACTTGGTTTCTTAGTTGCAATGCATGAAAAAGTCCTGAAAAGGTAAGCTAACTTCAAAACATAAATATAATAATATAAAAATAAGGAAATATAAAATGTCAAATAAGAGAAGCATTAGATACTAAATTGTCTCCTTTTAAAACTTATCTTCCTATATTTGTCCTATATTCCTCACAAACTTTGCCAAACATCCTTATTGTTAGGTACTCTCTTGAAGATACATTTTTTTTTTTTTTTGTTATCGATCACTGTTTTAATCGAGTATTCACAGATGAGAACCAACTCTTCAATACAATATGGTCTTGGTGATTCTACTGACTTGGTTGTCTATTATGATCATATTCATGATGATATTCTTAAATATCTCTTCTCATTTTTACATGCAACAGATGCTGCAAAACTTGGAGTTCTTTCAAAAAGATTCCAAAAGTGTTGGATGTTGAGCTGTAAACTATGCTTTGCCAGTCAATTTGTTAGGCCAAATGTGGTCAATAATTATAAGTCAATTGTTAGGCATGTTTTTGAGCATCATATAGGGCCTAAGATTGATGCTCTTCAACTATGCTTTGATCCAATGGTGAGGTTGTATTGGTTCAAAAGTGGATCCAAATTGCAATTGAAAATGGAGTTGAAGAGTTAGACTTAGATTTTAGTGAAACACTTCATCCTTTTATGCTCTCTTTTAAATTTTTTGATATTGAGTTCTTGAAAATTTTGAAGCTCAATTATTGCCAACTTGAGTTTCCACCAAAGTTGAAAAGCTTTGGGCACTTACACACTCTTGTTCTAAAAAGGATGGCAATAACCATAGAATCTATTCATGATTTGTTTCACCATTGCTTTCTTCTTCAGAACTTAGATTCGGCTTATTACTATAGAATTTATCGGTTGAAGATCTTTTCTCAAAACAAAATTTTTTTGAAGATATTAAGAGTTGGGAATTGCTCAGATATCTTTTGAATTGACATCATTGCCCCAACTCTTTGTTCATGCCATTATTTTGGGCAGATTGCTATCTTCAAAATTCGTGATTGTATGCAATTGAATGATGTGATGATCAATGTCTCACTTCAAAAAGTCTCGTATGTCCTATATTAAGAAATCTTGTGTATGATCTAAACCATGTCCAAGTTCTCACAATATCTAGTATATCCCTTGAGGAAAATATTTTACTTATAACACTGTCAATAACATATTTCCCTTTTTGTTAGTCACTAGAACTTTTTGTGGAATTGAAATTTACTATTTCTTTTCTGGTGTTGTTGATTTTATTAGGCCCTAAGTAGAAGAACTATGGATGGGGAATTGTAAGAGATAGAATACTGTTTTCAGAATTTGAAGTTCAATTGTTTATGGAAGGTGACATCTTCTGTAATATTTGCGACATTGCTGATTTTCTTCAGCATTGCCTAAGGTTAGAGAAGATATTTATTGATGTAAGTACCCAAATATACTCTTTTTTGCTACTTTTAGTATTATAATTATCAATTATGATTAGATGAATGATTTTTTTTTTTTTTATGAAAACTAATGACTTTAAGATAACCTAAAAATGAGCTAACATAGACAAGAGCGCCGCCAATGAAAGAAGAGATATATAGCATGTATGTATACTTTAATTAGACTTTATTTTATTACTCTTATTTCTCTTCACATATCTATTTTTAAAAAATCTAAGTATAATACACTAGTAGTTATTATTAAAAACAACAAAATTTTTATGATAACTATTTCAAGTTTGTTAGGACGACACAATAATTTAAGAAAAAAAATGCATTCTTTCTTGCAAGAAAAACTTAAAGGACTCATTTCATTTTTCAATTTTTAATTACCTTGGTAAGACGAATATAATCTTTACCAGTGAACATAGATAGTAGGTTCATGGCTTATTGCCATTATTTTTTTAGTAATGTCATTCCCTAATTAAATGATTTTAGTATGTTTCTATTTTTTTTTTTTTGTCCATAAATAATCTAAAACTTTTTGTAGACATCAAAAACATATTTTTTTTTCCTACTATCTGAATTGTGCAATGAAGTCCTTACTCTTAATAGTATTTATTTGATAATCAACAATTAATCAAGAATGATATTCTATATATACATATTGCCAATTTTAGTTTATCAATGGGTATTGATATTTGTCTTTTTTTGAGTTTTCATCATGCACCTTGCGGGAGAAGCTCTCCCAACACCATTTATTTCATACATAAGGATCGAACTCGAGACTTTATATAAAGAAAACTAAAATCTTTCTATTCAGACTAATGATTATTAGTACGGTACTAAATATAGGTAAATGTGGGAGAACAACTCAGAAATGCCGCCAAATTTTTTTTTTTTTCTGTTTTTTCTTTTCCAGTCATCATACACGGCAAGATAGCTTTTTGAGACGTGGTATTCAAACTGACAAAGTCCTGTGCATTAAACAAAGGGTTGTTGCTTGCCAAATAAGCTTCAAAATAAAGTTTACAACTTCCTAACGGTTGGTATGATGCTTTCAGAACTTATAACATATGACGTCTTCCTTGCCTATAACAACGATGAGGACAACAACAAAAAGTATCAATCTCAAAATTAATTAAATTTGTTTATATGAATCCTTTTTTGCCATCTCATTCCGTCATGTATTAAGTCAACTATAAAACCTAATTATTCTAAATCTTTTCTATTAATGTATTATTAAGTCAATTTAAATCTATCACTGGCTCTCTATACTATAATAAGGAAAGGAAAGAAACTTGGGCAATTAAAAACATAAGGTGAAAATGCAGTTCCAAATTGCCCCACCATGCAGACTAAGTTCTACCACATGATACATAATCATTTAGTTCTCTATGCTAATTCAACATCTATAAAATTTTTGATTTGACATAAAAAAAATTATAGTGATATTAGATGTAAGGCCAACAAAATCTTGTCGTCGTCATGGACACTGAGATTATTTGGTTATACGTCTATAGCTCTCAACCACTTTAAACGTAAACCTGCAAATGCTTTAAGAAAAAAGAGAAATCAAAGTGTTATCTAAATTAAGAGCTAACACACAGTGGAGATTATCATATACGCCTAAAAGCAAACCCATATATTAAAAAAAAAAAAAAAGGCAAGGGTACATCTAAAGGATAAAAGGAGGCTTAAGTAAGTCGCCCTGCCCACTGGCAAGGGAGAAAACAGTAAACACTTGGTACAGCCAGTAGATATCTTATTATCTGATAATTATTTAATAAGATAAATTATTAGATTAATTATATATTTTTTGTATTCAATAGATTATATGTTGAAAATTATGTGTCTACCTAATCTTGTTCTTACGTAATTTCTTCATTCCTCACTCACGTGTCTCCAAAAAAGGATGCGGAACCATAATGATCTCGATCGGTCAATGACCCCACTAATCAATTGCCACGTTTCATACATTCTCATGTTTTACTTATATCATGCGTTTTTTTGGTGCACTTATCTGTACCATGCTAAACTTACATGAATCCACCAAATTTGATGCATTACAGACATAAAACTACTTATTCTTTTATTATAATTGTTGGTTAAACATTTTTTTTATTTTTTATATATAAATACTACTAACAATTGAAATTATAAATGCAAATCACATGGTTTAAGTTAGTAAAATATATTATAACTAACAATAGACCTACGCAACGTGCAATTTTTTATAATATAATGTTAATTGTATTATTTATAAATTCATAGACTATGCAAGTTTGTGAAATTGGTGGTTGTAAGTTATTTGTACTGTGCATGTTTTTGCAAACTTGTTTTTGTTAAATAAAAAAAAAAAGATGCTTGTATTGTTGTATGTCTCAGATGGGCATTTTTACTAGGTTTGCATTTAGTAAACTCAGGCTTCTTGGCCAATTTTTGTTGGGCCCATGTAATCTATCTTAACCGTTGCTAATTGATCAGATAAATCCTGCAAGTGTATATGGTCAATCGTAGTAATAAATATCTGGCAAGTATTCTATATGTCAAACCCATAGAGAACAGAATCTAATTAAGGTTTGTATGAACTAATTAAATTCAAACTAAAATAAATTGAAATTTAAATATGAATTTAAATTGAAATTAAAAAAATAATTAGAAGTAATTAAATAACAGAATTTAAATTAATTAACAAATGAAATGTAAAATTGAGGTTTCTTCGAATCAAGAGGAACTAGGGTTTAGGATTTAACAAAGTAAGGGGGCAGACTACATTAGTTTCATGAGTTTTGTGATTTGAATGTCTTTTCTACTACAAAAGCTTTCACTCTCTCTAAAGTAGCTAAGCCATACCTAACCTACTCTTGATCCTCTCCCAAGCTCACACGGAAAAAAGGTTAAGCCCATTAAAAACAAAGAAAAAATTGGCATGATATAAGTCTCTCATCTCTCGATCTCGAAATTTGCATGTTCATCTACCTAGTGCATGGTTAATGTCTCATCTTTCAATCTCAGCATAACTCAAAACGTACTTTATGGTGATCAAGCATAAAGCCAACGTGAAGCTCAAGATAGATAAATCAAATTAAGTTTTCTACCGATAATAATATTAATCCAAAAGATAAAAAATTATCTACGAAAACTAAATAATTTAACCCCCAAAGTAGGCTACATCCATAACTCTAGCTCAGAGTTTTAGCCTGTCATACTAAAAACTACAAAACAATGATGTTTAACAAATAAAAAGTCATAAAAAAAAAAAGAATAAGAAAACTCCATGTAGGCCATAGATAGTTTGAAGCTCTAGTCTTCGTCTTCGTATTCCTCGCATCCTTTCCTCTCGTCGACTTTGTTTTGCTCTCTAAAACCTATAAAACACTCCAAAAGACCTCCTCAAGTTTTTGGCCATGTTGGCTTTATATAACCTCGGAAGGGTTGTAGTTAGAAGACTTAAAAATTCCCATCAGAGTAGGAAAAGGATTTCAAAATTCTTGACAGTTTTGATTGTGTAATTTTCGGCTCAATTTTCAAGCTCTTCTAGGAAGAGTCTGAATTTGGTCAAAACAGAAAAGCTTTAACTCTATCACTTAACTTCAATTCGGCACAAGAATGATGCAGTTCCAATTTGTATAGAGAAAGTTATGGCAAAAAACTAAACAATATGCAAAGCTAGAGAATATTGCCCAAATAAGATCAAACCGATATCTGATTACTTCTTTTTGCATTTTTTTGACCCACAAAATTTAAAATAGAAAATAGATATAAAATCCATCAATGAACACAAATTTTGCATAAATAATTATCAAATTAAATACAAAATTGCACGCAATTCCGATATAAATATTGGACCTATCACTAATGCAAAAGTTTGGTCATACTTTGCGAAAATTGAATCCTCAAATTAAGATCTACAGACGTTAACAACGAGTTACAGCTAAATGGAGCTTTCAAATTTATTACATGAATAAAGGAAAAATAACTATATTCGATTTGTATTGCAGATTTTAATTCGTAGTTAGTGTTCTATTTTCAGATTAATGCATTCAACTATTAGAGTCGAGGAAAAAATCCATTAGCACAATTTTATTTTCCTCTCGGTAAATTTTGAAATAAATTGGATACTCACCTTTTTTATTTTTATTTTATTTATTTTATTGAAAGAACATTAGATACTCAACCGCAAAAACAATAAAAAACAAGAATACATAAATGGGTTGGGAGACTCCATGCTCTCTACTTGTTTTGTATATATTTTCAAGTATAATATCTGTTATTACCTTTTGTCCAACTCATATAGTGGACTGCTAACTAGTTGCTATAGGGCTTATAACTAGAGTGCAACAATTTATTAAAAAGCTAATATGGAACTCTTGTATGTTTTGCATAGCCACTATGCAAGCAGCTTGTTCCTTTATTAGAACAATGTTGGAAATGTTGATATATAAAGGCATGTTGGTTTGCATTTCGGATCCAATTTTCTAGGTAGAGAAAGAAAGGGTACAATTAATGCTCCTTTAAACAACTCTGTAAATGGTTTATACTCAGTCATATGTTTGACTCATTTTCGATAATGAAAATGGAGAGGGATTTTATTATTTATATGCCTTCCTCTATTTACTATCTTTTGTTTTTTTTTTTTTTTGAGAAATTGCTCCATTAGTATCTTTAATTGCAATGAATATGCATAATTTTACTCACTAGATTCTTCTATATATGGCAAATGTTGATTGTAATAGTGACATTTTTCTTTATTACACATCTTGCCATTGAAAGTCATTGTGCCTACATTTAGTGTACTCTTTTGTTCTTTTTCTGGGTGAATTTTGATATTTAAAAGCTTACTTATAGGGTGATACCCCTTTCTTCCCCTCCTTGATGCTATTTTGTAGTTTTCCTAATTCTGAAAAAATAGAAAAAAAAATCGCATATATTACTTGTAGGAAATGTATATGTTATGCTAGGATCTACAAGAAACTATCGAAGTTATGTACAAATAAGTATCTGACGTATTGTTGGGTTTGTATTTATTCATTCATGTATATTTTTAGTTTAGTTGTAAATAATTAAATTAAATCATATAAAGAAATTTAGGAGTCCAATTCCATGCACCTCTTCATCTAGCTTAGCTTATTGTAACTGAATGTCTCTATCCATTAATTAAACCATCTAACTATCATATTTTATCTATCTTTGATTGATCTTTTTTTTTTTTTTAGTGTGTGTGTGTGTGTGTGTGTGTGTATAATTTCAATAATGCTTTCTAATTCATTAATGTTTTGAAGAGCATGGTCGAATGCGTTCTATTAAGTAAAACTGTTGCCATTGAGGAATAAAACCGTACAAGCTTCACAAACAAATAATTTATATTAAGCATGTATGCATATACTTATTGTCTAGAATAGGCAAGTAAAGCAACAACTACATTATATTTCTTGGAAATTCATTATATATTTTTTATTAGTAATAGTTGTATGATATCATTTGGCAAATGAATAAGCAAAAGCTGTTCTCTCTTATTGTGAGTGTATAAGAGATTGGTCTCATTATTTAAATAATAATTATCTATAATCCAAAATTAAAGGCACAAGAGATTGACCACTAACATCTATGACTCAGATATAAGAAATAATAAACTTCTTGAATATTAAAGTACAACGTATAATATTCTATAGTATCTATAAAACCTAAGACACATTTTTTAGTATCAATATTTGTCCAACAAAATAATTAAATGCCTTCCCATTTATTGACATTTTTATTTATGTGCACAAAGGATAGTAATTTATTGCTTTGAGTTAATGATAAGGATGTGTGTTTCAACAAATATGAGTTATAGCATGTCTATAAGATTACATACCCCAAATAAAAAGTATAAAGAGCAAAAGCTTCATAACAAAAAAAGGGCAACAAATTGCATATCCAAGACAAGATTTTTACTTGCCACACAATCGTTACTAACCACTCAAAACGACAATCACCTTGAGAATCTACATACCTTGAAACGACATTCATCTTGCATGCGGCCCATTATCCTAGTGAAATCATTGCTTGGCTACTTAGTGGCAATGTATGCAAAAGTCCTAAATAAGCAAGCCAACTTGGAAACATAAATATCCTCATGAATTCCAAAATAAAAAAAAATGCCAAATAGGAAAGCATTAAATCCTATATGGTCTCCCTTTGGAACTTCTCTTCCTATATATGTTCCATATCTCTCACAAACTTTGTCAAACATCCTTGTTGTTAGGTACCCTGTCGAAGGTTTTTTTTTTTTTTTTATATAGGGTGTTATCAATGGCTATTTCAATAGAGTCTTCACAAAAGAGAACCAAATCTTCAAAACGGTATGATCTTGGTGATTCCATTAACTCTGTTGTCTCTTATGGTCACATTCATCTTAATATTCTCGAATACATGCTCTCATTCCTACATGTAAAAGATGTTGCAAAAGTTGGAGTTCTTTCAAAAAGATTCCAAAATTCTTGGATGTTGAGCCGCAAATTATGCTTTGGCAGTCAATTTGTTAGACCAAACATGTTGGATGATTATATGTTAGTTGTTAGCCATGTTTTTGAGTATCATAGAGGGCCTAATATTGAAACTCTTCAACTGTGTTTTGATCCAAATGGTGAGGTTGTATTGGTTCAAAAGTGGATCAAAATTGCTATTGAGAAAGGACTTGAAGAGCTTGACTTAAATTTTAGTGAAGCACATCATCCTTTTAAGCTGTCTTCTGAATTTTTTGATATTGAGTCCTTAAAAATTTTGAAGCTCCACTACTGCCAACTTGAGTTTCCACCAAAATTAAAAAGTTTGGGCGTTTTGTAGACTCTTATTCTTAGAAGGATGGCAATAACCACTGAATCTCTTCATATTTTGTTTCATTATTTCTTTCTTCTTGAGACTTTGGATTTGGCCCATTGTTGTACAATTTATCAGTTGAAGATCTTTGCGCAAAATAGAAAATGTTTCAAGACATTAAGAGTTGGGAATTGCTCAAACATATTTCGAATTGATATTGTTGCCCCAACTCTTCATTCATTCCATTATTGTGGGCACTTTGTTGTCTTTAAAATCTGCGATGGTATGCAATTGAATGATGTGATGATCAATATCTCACCTTCGATAAGTTTTGTATGTCCGATACTAAGAGATCTTGTGTACGATCTAACCCATGTCCAAGTTCTCACCATATCTAGTGTATTCCTTGAGGTAAATATCTCTTGTAACACTGTCATTAACTTATGTTCTTTTTTAGTAGTCACTAGAACTTTTTGTATGATTGAATTTTACTAGCTGGTTTTTATGTTGCTGATTTTATTAGGCTTTAAGTCGAAAAATTGTAGATGGAAAACTGCAATAGATGGAATATTGTTTTTGGAATTTGAAAGAAGTTCAATTGTTTATGGAAGTTGGCACCTTCTGTGATTTCTACGATATTGTTGCTTTTCTTCAGCATTGCCTGAGGCTAGAGAAGATATTTATTGATGTAAGTATCCTAACATACGTGTTTTCTTTTTCCTACTTTTAATATTCTAATTATTAGCTATGATTAGACGAATGATTTTTATGATGAAAACTACACTAACATTAACATAACCAGATAATGAGATAACGTACACACGAGCGCCACCAATGCAAGAAAAATTGTGCACCATATATTTACAATTTAACTAGATTTGATATTATTTCCCTCACTTGTCTTCACATATTTATTTTAACAAAATTTTAAATATGAAAAACTGGTAGGAACTTTTATAAAACAACAAAAATGTTGTTGTGATATAAGTTTTCAGAGACAACACAATATCGAGAGAGAAAAAAAAAACAATTATATTTTCCCTTGCATGAAAAACTTAAAAAACTCATAAATTTTTTTTTTCAATTTTTATCTTGGTGGGACAAATATCATCTTAGTAAGCTTTTATTTTTGTTGTTTATATATAATTTAAAATTTTTCTTGAACATCATAAGACTAATTTTGTTTGGTCCATTTTCTTACATGTACAATGAAGCTCCGACTCACTAATAGTATTTATTTTATAATCATCAACTAACTAGGAATGATATTTACTATATATGTATAATGTACTTATTCTTAATTGTAGTTGTTTATCAACAGGAACTAATATTAATTTTACAATTTTAAATTTCTAATATCATAGGAAATTGAATTATTTGATACTTTTTTAAAAATTTATTAGTCCTAAAAAGCAAACTTATTGGTAATAGAATGAGAGTTACTATTTTAAATAATAAAAATCAACGTATGGGTTTGGCACAACTTACAAAATTTTTGTTGTGATTTGGTTAATTCTTGTCATATATTTATACTTTGATGATTATGTTAAGTTTAGTTTTTTTTTTTTCAAGCAAAGACAAATAATTTTTTCTTATATTTTATTTAACAATTTTTTATCTTCTAATTTTTACTGAAAATATGAAAGTACTTTTTGTTAAAAGACAAATGAGAAACAACAAAATCAAATTTTTTGGACTTCCGTTTTTTCAATATATGAATGTTCTTTGCTCTCGCTATAGTTTCTCCTCTCTATCCACACTTTCTCTCTCTAAATTCTCTCTCATCTCTCTTTTTATTTTTACTCTCTACTTTCTCTTTTCCTTCCACACTTTTTATGTTTAAAGTTTTTCTAATCTCTTTGTATCTCTCTTCACACTATCTATTTTCTTTGCCTTTTCTCTCTTTCTACACAATCTATATATACACTCTATGGACAAATCCTCTCTCGATAATTTCATTCTCCATAATATAAAGTTTCACTCTCAACATTCTCTCTCCCCAAACTCTTGTTCCTCTCTCACAACATTTTTTACTCTGTCTATTCCCTTTTTCTCATGTCTCTATATTTTCTTCCTCTACAATTTTGTAACTCTTTCTACTCTTTGTCCTCTATCTCGACATTTCGCTTTATACTGTCTCCTAACATTTTCTCTCCTTGTTCTTTCTCGCATTTCTCTTTATAACTTCTCTTATAAAAATTCATGATCTCTCTCTCTCGCTCTCTCTCCTCCCTTTTCTTTAAACTTGTTATAATTTCTATCCTCTTTTTTTCTCGCTTTCCTTCCTACTCTAATCTTTCTTTACTTTTTCTTCTCTTTTTATGCACTATCTCTCTTCTCTTTCCCTCTTTTTTTTCCTTAAATGCTCTTCTTACCTTTTCTTCTCTTTCCCCATTTTATGCACTGATAGCTTTATCTCTCTCTCTCTCTCTCTCTCTACACATACATACATTCTTTGTCTTTGCTCTCTACACTTTTTCAATACTTAACTCTATTCTTTCATTAAGCTCCCTCCACTCTCATTCTAAAGCTATCTCTTTATTGTCTCTTCTCTCATGACTCTCTTATCTTTCTCTTTCTACAATTTCTCATGTCTCTTAAGAACAATAATTTTAAGAAAGAAGTCAATGAAAAAATTATATATATATATAAAGAAGTTAAACAACTGCAAAGTCCTAATATTTAGCAGCCTAAGTAATTATTTATGATGAATACAATTTAAGATAACTTGAGTCTTTTCAGAGAAAATTATATTGTTATCTAACATTTGTAACTGAAGGTCTAACAAAACGATATTATTGAATAATTCTCTTAACGTTGACATGATGTGGTTTCGAATTTGTTTTTTTTTTCCTTTTCTTGACAGTTGACTAAATTTACCTTTAAGGCTAGGCATTACTCCAAATTTCATCAGACAAATGATTTTTGGCAAGTACACCCACCTTTTGACATCTCAAGGTAATCACGTTGGATGGATATAAGTTTGGAAAAAATGAACCGCAAGTAGCAAAATATTTCCTACAAAGGGCAATTAACCTAGAGCAACTAGTTCTCGTCATTGCAAAGGCTACTCAAACCAAGCTCAGCATGTCAGCAATGGAAAAGTATTATTCATATCTTAAGCATTGGCAAGCTTCTCAAAGAACAATAATATCTTTGTGTCAGAATTTGAAAGATGAAAGCTATCTTGCTCCATTCCATGAAAGGATTTGGTACTGCTAGGTGATCAAGAAGGAAGCGATTATTATTGTCTTTGTTTGGATTAATTGTGGAATGTTTTATTGTTACTTTTTTGAACAATATATCAACTTTTTATTAATCACAATCATGTGAAAATTATTTTATAAGGAGGAGAGAAACCAAAAAGATACCTTTGCAACAGTTCTCAATGCAAAAGAGACTCACAACCAACATAGAATTATATGCTCACTATTAATTCAAAAAGAAAACAAAGAAATTGATCAAAAAAAAAAAAAAAGCATATCAACACTTTTGGACAATACCCATGTAACGGTATCAAAGAAAGTTTGACAACAGCTAACCAACACTTGAGAAGTTATTTACGCAAAATAGTCTGAACGATAGTAATTTTTCCTTGTAGCCCTATGCTACTAGCTAATACTCTGTAGAAGTAAAAGGACCTTGCACATCATAGGCTAATAAATTCTTGGTCATTGCAAAACCTTTCAACACGCACCACTCACTAGTGACTACAAAAAACCAAACTAAAGACACCGCTTGAATCAATCTTCTTCATGACTCATAAAAGAGCATCCTTCCATACATTTTCATAGATAATCTGATTCAATGCAAATAAAGGAATGTTCACTAGAGCATTCTAACGTTCTGAAGCTAAACTTCAACATGTCTCCTTTTGTATTTTTGAGATTTGACCTCAACATCCTTCGTAATAAAATGGAATAATGAAAAGACGTTCATGTAGGCAATCTCAAATAAATTTGGAATTAAAATTTTGTTGTTGTTGTCATTGTAATTAGGTTCAACATATATGTTAAAACGTTAGCAATACTTTTAATAGGTACAAAAGTGTAATTACCTAGCCTATAAATTATGATTAGTGAGGATGCACGAAAGCTTATGATTAGTGATTAAAAAACCTAACTCGTATTGCACGACGATTTACTATCTTTAAAAATTTTGTTTAACGTGTGAAATACTTGCTTGTTTTTTGATGAATAATCATTTGATATTCGTTAATGCAGATAATCTCATTAATGGTTCTGGAAATGTCTTTGATTTGTCCAATAAAATTATTAACATTAATAACTCACTTAGAAACTACATAGCACTTCATCCTAACATGCATCAACTGGCTGCAAAAAAATTGTGAGATCAAACATTTACAGTCTTCAGTGATTGCATTAAGTTTTTTTTTTTTTTTTTGGATCAAAAAGAAACCATTGCATTAATATGAAATGATTTCGTGCATAAGACCAACGCAAGGACATTAGAGAAGTTTGCACGAAGTATGAGAAACAATCAGGAAAAACGGCCTACAACTAACTAGGTTACAATAACTACAAACTAACTGAGTTTGAAGCCCAATTAGACAAATATCTCTGACGAGGGAGAAAACTGAAACTAAGTGGGACTTACCCAACACTGAGATCTCAAACAAATCTAACTCGTTTGAATAAAATCGCCTACAGCAGCACAAACTACACCATGGTAGACCTATGACGGTAATCGACCAGGTATGCCCAGCAACGATTTCCTTCAAAACTAACCTACAGAAACACACAAACTGCACATAAACATAATACAAATCTAGTCCCAAAAACCAACATCCATAAACAGCAGTACATTCGACCCAAAAATAACCACAATGGCCCAGCCCAGTGAAACCAGAGGTGACAGTGACAAACAGCGATGGGGGCGATGGTGCCACAGCCGAAAGGCGGCAATAGCTTCCGTGTTGGAGACTGTGGTAGTGATGGCTTCATAGACGGCACTAGCAACACTAGCTGTGGCAGAGGGGTTGCCAATGACCTCATTAGTGTGCGGAACGTCAGTGTTCACGGTGGCTGAAACGGAGGCACCGTCTCCAGAATAGACAGCTAGGGAGATGAAAATGACGGCAGTCTCGAAGGGGGTCAAAATTTGGTGACAAAAGGGCCATTGGAAGCCTTACTGGGGTTAGATCTACAAAAAAAAACCAAGCTAACACACCACCAAAATGAAATCGGGGCAAAAGAAAAAAGAAAGCAGCATCGGGGAAGGGCCAGCAAGGACCAGGGAAAGAGATGGAGGAAAAAGGAGAGATAGGGGAGGAGAGTGGCTAGTCGGCGATGGCCAAAATTCTGATGCCAATGGGGGTTTCAAAGAATGGCAAAGAGAGAGAGATACCATTGAAAAGGAGAGAAGACCTGATTGCCTTAAGTTTTAAAAGGGCATATTATGAAAAATAGGTGACATTAACCACTTGGAGAGACTCACACGCTATAACCAATATCCAAGGTTTGAAGACAAAAATGACGAGTAAACATATTAAATGTTTACCTATATATATATGTATATATAAAGGAAATCTACACAATAAATCTTTCTAATTTACAATGTTTTGAGGATCACTATAAATTAGAACACCTTAGGCAAGTAAAGTAACAACATTGTATCCTTTTGAGTTTCTTTCTAAAAGGGTTTCATCGGGAAGAGTTGTATGGCATAATTTAGCTGGTGAATCAACTCAAAAGTTGTTCTCTAAAGATGTGCATAAGACATTGGCCCCATTATCTAAATAAAAATTTCCTAAAATCTAAATTAAAGTCGCAATAGAGTGACAACCAACATCTACTCTCATATATGAAGAAAAAAAAAACTTCTACAATATACTTCTAGGCTATAGCTATAACAAAAAATAAGTCCTCAAACTAAGATTTGCAAAGAGTAATAGTGAGTTATAACCAAAACAGCTTTTTAATTAATCAAACCGAAAAGAGAAAATAAAAACCTTCAACTAATGTTGTACCTCTAATTTGTCCGTACATAGTTTAGGGCTTTGTGGTGTCTCTCTCTCTAGGGCTTTGTGGTGTCTCTCTCTCTAGGGCTTTGTGGTAACTCTCTCTCTCTCTCCTTTTTTTGAGCACACGATAGATTGTGACTGTAATTTTGGACACGAAAAGCAAAAAAGCAAAAGAAAAGAAAAGCAAAATGAAAAATTTGAGAAATTAAAATAAGGAAAAGAAAATAAAAATTTACAATAAATGTCCAAATAACCGTCCATGTACAACAATAATAATGTAGTCCATTCTTGAAGTTCCCCTACATGTTTTTGCACAACAATGATTGCACCCTTTGAAATGCTCACCCATTTTCTGTTCTATGACCCGTCAAGGCAATATCAAGGACTAAAGTAGTAATTACATAATGAGGACTACAAGTACATAAGATACATGGCCTAAGTCCACAAGCAGGAAAGGCCCACAACAACACCTCAAAAGAATTAACTTACCAAGCTCAAAGTAGGGAGCTTCATTGTTGGACCATCCAATATGGCCCAACTTAAAGCCTAAGTCCAACTTCATCACATGTCAAGTTCAAATTCACCATAATGTTTTTGTCCAAGAAATTACTTTCAAGTAGTGTACCACAGAAAAAGGAAATTACTTTCAAGTAGCCCAGGGAAATAAGATCGGTTAGAATCCATAAGGCTCAAGATCATCACAAAAAGACAAAAATGACAACTCATATATGGTGACATTACATCATGGCATCATCATTTGCCAACCAAGCACAAGGGAAGGCTGGGATGAAATGGAGATCAGAAATGTTTTCATATTTGTGTAGAAGCGACTTCATATAGTAGCATTCTTCATTTGTTGCACCTTAAATAGTAAGCTACCATCTGCGAAAAAGAGATGTATCGTCGAGAGGGCTGGTGACTCACCCGTAAATTGTGGAGCATTCCTCGATTACGAACATAACTAATCAAAGCTGAGAGCCCTTCTACGCGTAGAAAAAAATGATATGGAGACAACGGGTCGCGTTATCATAAACTTTGGGTAATGTAGAAAACATCTTATGGTTCCCTGTTCAGCAGCAAGGAATAAATCACTCATGAGACACAGCGCATAACAAGTTCCACTGAAGATGAATCAAAATCGATACGCATGACGATCTTAGAAAAAGGACCATTCAACCCTATTATATGCCTTTGCATCATCTAATTTCAATGCCACAGATCCTTGCCTTCCACAGCTTATAGCTCTCATGTTGTGAAAACACCATATTCAATAACTGCACCATCAATGATTAATTTACCATGATCAAGTACGCTTTGGGGTTCGAGAATAATGGAAGAAAAAATCGTTTTAGGTCTGTTAGCCATAGTGCTAGCGACAGGCTGAAAGACCACATCTAAAAAACTAATGGGGTCGGAAATGTTTGCAGGAAACAGGTGATGAGACCTTAGAGATTTAGGCAGATAAAAGTATGTTTTGAAGGGCCAAGATGACGATAATTATTGAAAACTTTAAGCACTGTAGAGACCAGTCAAAGCGGTTGGTAAAAGGCAGGCATGGCATCCGAACCCATAGACTTGGTAGGATGCATCTACTGAAGGGACAAAGATCTCTTTTCCCTTAAACCGAGCCGTCAAAACCCCATTCATAGCTTTCGTGATTCTATTGGTAACTGTTGCCAAAATTTGTTGCATGTACAAAGTACCATCCGAACGGAATAAACTCAAAAAGACAGACCCAAGAACCACAAACATAGAAGCATTAATATGTTGCCAGATCCCAAACACATGTTTGATTTCGAAGATGGAATTGCGTTTCAGTCGCTAAGAGGCTTTTGGATGAAACAAGCGAGTATTTTTGAACTCTTCAATTGGTTCCATTGTAGCACGTTGTCATGACATAGTAAACCGTTAATCAACCTCGCACGTTGTGCCACCAAGGTTTGCCATGCGTCAATTTTGAAATGAAATGAAAAAAAAAAAAACAAAGAAAAAATCTCTCTCCAAACCCAAACGATGTAGCTATAAGAATTTTTTTTTTTTTTTTTGTAAAAAAGAAAAGAAAAAAGTCGCACTACTTTGGCTCTCTCTTCATCAAGAAACAAATGCTCGTGAACAAGGGAGAGCACGACCTGAAACCAAACCAAAAACAATATTCTGCGCAGAAAGTTCCAAAATTTTACAAGTCAAAACTGAGAAAGAAATATGTCAAAAAAAAAAACTGAGAAAGAAAGATCAACACTAACAAAGCCAACCAACACACGTCAGAACATTAACAAGGACCCACAATTTTCAATCAAAAATGAGGAATTCTGCCTAAATACTAGAAAATGTGACCTGATCTGAGAGATTACAAAACTGTGAAAGAAATATGTCAAAAAAAAAAAAAACTGAGAAAGAAAGATCAACACTAACAAAGCCAATCAACACACGTCAGAACATTAACTAAGACCCACAATTTTCAATCAAAAATGAGGAATTCTGCCTAAATACTAGAAAATGTGACCAGATCTGATAGATTAACTTGAATCCGTCTGAAAAAATGTGATCTAAACCTGACCTGAAAATGGCTTAACCAAAACCCCAAAATAATTCGAAAATTTTGAGTGAAATCTAAACTCGACACAGATGACCTAAATAATCTAAAATTTTTTTCTTAAAAAAATAAAAAAATAAAATAAAAAAATTATAGCATATGAATGATCTTACAAAAAGTTCTAGATTCAACTATTTTTATTATAAATTTTAATTATAAATTTTTTAAAAATATTTTGAAATTTTTTGTTAATTTTAAAATTTTATTTCTAGTTTTTAGAAGTTTTTTTAAAAAAATTATTGAATTAGTTTTTATTCTATGATTTTCTTTGTTTTTTTAAGAATTTTTCACAAAGTTTTCCGAATTTTTTAAATTTTGAAATTTTTTTATAAAAAATATCATGTTATTATTTTGATAACACGGTTAACTCATAGGTTAATGAGAACTCAATCCAAAATGACTCAAAAATACTTAACTTATAATTGATCTGATCCGAAATAATTTAAACACGGCCTGATAATTCTTTTTCACATCTACTAAATCCGGTAGTGAAGGAGATGGGAACACAAAATCACGTCAAAACGTCAGACCAATGCATAAGAAATGCCTCTCCCCGCACACCCCCCCCAAAAAAAAAAAAGAAAAGCATAAAATAAAGGAATGCAATATCACAAAATAATAGTGGCATCTAACCCTTCGGATGTTTGATGCGACATCTAACAAGCAAATATGGTGGCGAGAAAGACAAGGAAATAAAAGATGAATTGGGATTCTAAAAATGATTAGGGTCCGCAGCGCTTGGAAATTTTAGAAATCGTGGCGTCCTTTGTTCTAGTCCTTTTGATGAAGATAAACTTTCAAAGCGAAAACAGCGTAGCTTCTTTTTGTCTTTCATTAAAGTTACGCTGTTTTGGCCCTATAGAGCTTTCTTTTCCAATTCCATTTTAGATTTACATACTGATACGTCTCAATTTTTGGTGACATTTTGTGTCAAGTCTGCCCCCACATCTTAACGGGGGTAATTTATATTTTACAGTATGGGTATAAGGTGTATTTACATTTCTTACCTATGATTAAAAAAAAAACACTATAAGTAATGATTATGGTATTAGAAAACGTTATCCATTAAGTCACCGTTAAATTAGCTTTTATTACAAAAATGTCAGGATAATTAGCTCAAAACACCTTTTCACCAAGTCAAACAAAAATATGACCAAAAAAAAAAAAACTTGTACATTGTTGAGATTCAGGTGAGAGTTTGAAGATAGGGTTCATTTCTAGGGAAAAGCAGACAACGTGAGATGACAGGGAAAGCAAGAGACCAAAAAATGGCAGAAGAAGCGAACGACGCAAAACGGAAAAAATTGAAAATCGTCAACAATCTTCAGTGCAAATGACCAAAAAAATAGCTGGAAAAGTGAGGGATTATGGTCAGAGTTTGAAGAAGGGAGAAAGAATTCAGAGGTAGGAAGCGAGGTTCACAGCGTAAAATAAAAAGGATAGGATTTTATTCATTTTAATTCTATTAATATAAGAGGGCATAAACGTTTTTTTTATAACATATGTTCATTTGAGTAACGATAGTCAGTCAAACAGTATTTTCTATTAATTTTATAAATTGTTAATGCGAAACATAAATATACTTTAAACTCACAGTATAAAATTTAAATTACCCTTTTTACGACATCTGTTACTATGTCACGACCTAATATCCACTTCATAAAATATATGGCATATGTTACTATGTCATGACGACATGCTGAATGTAAAATTAATTGATGTGTTAGTGTTATATTTCAAATGAATGAAGTTGATGCTGAGATTTTAAAAATAAAAAAAGTTTAAACTTTGTTTTTTATTAATCCGTAGAAGCTAAGAAAGCCTCAGTTTTTTTCTCTTTAATATGTGGGCAACTTTTTATAAATTTATAAATTAAAAATATTAAAATATATTATAATCATCAAAATTCTATTACAATTAGGTCAAGATTAGTATTCTATAAATCAATTACTATAAATTTAATTATAATCAAATAAAAATTCTATTAATTTATATAGTACTATTTGACTCTAATTAAATATTTACAATAATAAAATTTTTAATAAAATAAAAGAGTAAAAAAAACTATTTTAGAATTCTCCATTTTAGAAAAGAAAAAGATTAAGAAAATCTCTTACATTAATCTTTTTTTTTTCCTCTAGGAAAAAAATATCTATGCTTAAATTTCCACAAAATAGAAGATAAAAACTACTCCCAATTCTTTCTCTTTCTTTCCAAAAATATCATTTTATTTTCTTAAAAAAGTTTAGCAACTATTAGAAAAATAATACTCAATATTAAAATTTGTCAAAAAAAAATATCATTAAACCTGCACAATCTATTACTAAAATCGAATATGATCAAAAGTCTTCACTTTTTCTCTTGCTACCACTTGTCAGTTTCTCAAATTAAGGGGAATAAAAAGAAAGAAATTCTCCCAAATTTCTTTTTTTTTTTTTTTGAGAAGGAAAAAATAAGGAAAAAAAAAGAAAAAATTCTCAAAATTTAATTCACTTTAAATTTATTCTTTTTTAAAAAGAAATAATAATAATTTAATTATTTTTATTTTTTTTATAAAGGAACAAAATTACACTGTTTGAATTTTTTTTAGGAAAGGAAAACTACTACGATTTAAGTACATATTAGTTTTCACTATTTTTTAATAATAGAGACTTAATTATTTTGACAAAAAAATAATAAAAGTTTATTTAATTTTATTTTAATTAATATAAAGTAATAAAATAATTATTTATAAATTTTTCTTGGATGCTTATGCTCTATGGTCACAGTGCCGCTCACCTACCGCTTCATCAGAGAGAATGCCAAGTCCTGCACCGCTAGCTACAAGCATAAGTATCCGTGCGGTGCGCCTGCATGCCCTCGGTTCAGTTGGCTGGTTCAAAGGATTCACTCATGTTAAGGATTTGAGCATGCATTTTTTTTTTTTTTTTAAATCAGAATGATAGATGGTTTTCTTTTTTTTTTTTAGCTTTCATATATGGATGAGTTTAATCTACATCTATCTATCTATCTATCTATCTCATCAACGAGTTTTTTTTTGAGGTCTTTTTCATTTAGATTGAAGATTTTCAAATAAAAATAAACTAAATACTTATAAATGTATCATTTACTAATGTCTATATATATATATATATATATATATATATATCAGTTAAACTTTTTTTTATAAACGCATAAGGTCTTAATAGTCAATAAAATAAATTAAAAGTACCTTAGTAGAAATAATAATCAATAATCAGATGACCTATTCAATGGAAAAAAGGAGATGGAAGGAAAAGAAAAAAGAGGAAGACAGAGTCGGGAAGAATAAGCTTATAAAACAATATAGAGAAAATGTATATAGGTCGGTATTTGGTGTACTGATTTTTATTTTGAATGAAATCATGATTTATTTTTGAAACGAAAACTGATATTTTTATAACACTTATTATTTTTACATTTTAAAAATATCAGTTACGGTTTCAAAAATAATAGACGCAATTTATCCTAAAATAAAATCCGAGACATTTTACACAGCCCGAGTGTAAGCTTACCCAACAATATATAACTCTAATCATTAGCATCGGGAGGAGAATGAAGTCTTCTACCGACCAATAATTTTTTTGTCTGCCATCCAAAGGATAAATCCATTGTTACCAAAAAAAAAAAAAAAAAGTAAAGCCAAGCACTTCTTAAGTTTAACACAACGAAGCACCCATCGCATTTGCATGAAAAGTACATGCAGATAAAAGGAGTAAATTGAAGGAATTTCATTCAACGAATTTCTGCGGGGACATTGAAATTTGAAAGAGGGAAAAGAAACAAATTAATGCAAAGAAATCAAAATAATAAAAGAGAAGAGAAGATCACGTACTAAATACTGTAAGCTCTAGCTATGGTATTATACATACTTGTTCGTGATAAGATAGATCATGAAAGGCCTTGTTTGAAGTAAAAAGGACGTCACGAAATCTCATCTTTGTCTATATCTGAGTGATCAATACAATCAAGCTTCCTGCAAAAAAATAAAATCAAATCAAATCAAATCAAAACAATGCAATTGAAGCTAAATCCACTGTTACCAAAAGGGGGGTAAGGTCATCAAGCTCTGAAATTCACAATACTGCTACGGTAACTTAACCGTACATGACAATAATGGCACAAAATGCAAAATTGAATCGAATTGAAAGTTAGACAAGACAACTTGAACGCAAATTTGAATTGAACTTGCAACAGAATCAAATTTAATCCGTTGAACGCAAAATTTTATTCCAATGCAATCGAGCCTAGATCCGTTGTCCGTTGTTTCATCCGTTGTTGCCATTGAACTTGCTCGAGAATGGAATCTCAATAATTTCCCTCCATATTCGTTGTTTCTCCTAATTCTCTTGTTAACTGGGTACCATACGTATATTGCTAGGGGTAAATTTTCCAATCTCTTCTTAAATGCAGTCGAAATTCACAGTACATGTTCGAATAAAAGTCATCAAGGTAGATGTTGTGGTTAATTAAAAGTAAAATTGAGTATAAGAAATTTAAGAATTTTACCATAGAAGAGATAAGCTAAATCACAAGGCAGATGTATGAAAAGTGGAAAAAGATGGGCTCTTATATTTTAAAATAAACCACTGAAATTAAATTAAATTAAATTAATAAATTAAATATTCATAGTTGAAGATATATTTGGTGAGAGTTTCTATCAGGAAGTATTATTAAGTAGTATATTTTGAAAATATGCTTAGATATAATGATCACAAATAATCAGGTATGCGAATTGTAGTAAAACTAAACTAATAGTAAATTGGATTATATATTTCAATAAAAATAACTAAAATATTAAAATGTCCAAAATGTAGGAAATGTGCCCCCTAAACTAAAAATGTCTTCAAAATGAATGTATATATATATTAAGGTTATGACATAGGAGTGACAAGTGTCATATCTCTCCTCAGTGCTTTTGAGTTATTCTTATCTTCCACAATATGGCAATAATCAATATATCAATTGCTTCCTAAAAATAAAGATGAAGTATAAACTGATCAACTTAACGTAGAACTCTTGAATGAACATATGCCTTCAACTCCAATTGTCGTTTATCAAGAAAATATCCCATTAATTCAATAAGCCACGAAGGCACACGGACATACATAAAGAGAGAGAGAGCAAGAGAGGTAGAGAAAAGTGACTAGTTTTCTATCTTCTACTGATACAAAGGACTTAAACGGGTGGAAGATGGAAAGCGTACAAAGAGGCAGCAGCTAAGATAATAGAACAATTTTAATAAGGAATAATTGTCCATTTATGAGCGATAATTTCTCCAACAGTTTCTTTATTCTGTCGATTATTTAGCAGTTTCTGGATTATTGCATGTCCCTAAGCATGTCAGAGTCACCGAAATCCAAGCTTATGGTATCTTCACGGTAAAAGGGCTGGAACTTTTTGGTGATCAATCTGCTACTTTTTCTTTTTCTTTTTCTTTCTCAGTTTTGTTGCAGAAGTTATCAGCCCATGTTTGCGGATTTCAATTCCGGTATCAAACTTAGTGATGCTTCAAAGAAACTCGGGAAAAAAAGCTTGCTACCTCGGTTGTCAGGGTCTTGTCATGTTTCCAGGCATTTATATATCACCCCTGATTTGCAGAAGAAACGATTGTTGGATTGAAAGGAGCTATGTTCATGGATCAAAAAACTGATGGGTTAGATGGTTCCACTTCCTTTGTCTTCAACAGCTAGTGCATATCACCAAGGTAAGGTGAATATGCATTTCGAATTGCCCTACCATGTAGACAAGTATCTACCATATATGATAGAAAATTATTCAATTCTCTCAACTAATTCAACATCTATAGAAGGTTTTGATCTGACATACAACAATTTATAGTAATATCAGATGAAAGACCAGCAAAATCTTGCCATGAAAATGGAAGCTGAGACTGTCTGGTTATATATCTACAGCTCCTAACAAAGTACAGTTCAAAATAGACCTGCAAATGTACTAAGGAAAAAAAAAAAAAAAAGAGGAGAAACCAGAGTGTTATCTGCATTAAGAGGTAATGCCCACGCAGGAGATTATCATAAATGTCTAAAAGCAAGCCAAAAAAAATAAAAGAAAAGAAAAGAAAGCAAGAAAGAAAGGGTCCATCTAAAGGCCGAAAGAAGGCTTAAGCAAGTAACCCAGCCCACTGCCAAGAGAGGAAACAGTAAGCACTTAGTACAGTAAGCAGATATCATACTACCTAATAAAGTAGAAAAGCAACTGCAGAAGAAAAAATATAAACTCATCAACACCATACCATCAACCATTACCAAAAAAATTTAAACCAAGACATTTGCAACTCAAACAGCACATAGAACTGACGGAATTCAAGAAAAGGTAAGCAGCTTGACCATAGGCAAACAAACAGTGCAAAACCCACCAGCTTACATCTCTTTTTTCATCATAAAAAAGCACGAAAAGACCATTATAAACACAATTCTGAGAAAAATTTCTGGGTTGAAGAAAAAAGTTCAGCGAATTGACGAATGGCACAGAGAGCATGAGAACTAAATTGTTAAAAGCACATGTACACATCTCTGCATGCATATGATCCTCTTTCTTCGCCACTAGCTCTCCTAAATGACTTGATACACCAACCAACATCAAATTGAAGGGAACGACTAAAATATATAGTAACCTGATGAAACCTTCAACAGAAAACACATGTACAGAGAATAAATTGTTTAAGTCCCTATATACACATGAAGAAAGAAATATTGTGGAAGACTTTCTATAGTGGAAATGTGCATTCTATTCCTTTATTTCTTTCTCCCTTTGTTTCTTAACTTGAGCAATAATATGCATTCCACATAAAATAAAAGAATGCAGTGCCTTGCATTCTTCCAAGGTTCATAATATGTTCCCTTTTGGGTCTCGTATAGCTATAGACCTCAATAAACAGAATTTCAGAGTTTCAACAACCAGTAACATCTGGAAAGAAATCTTCTTATATATATATATATAAAACGACAATATCCCAAACACTGCAAATCGCATACAGCCATAAAGAAAACCAATAACATATTAAAAATCCTTTGAGCGACAAAGTATGTTTCAGCAACACCTTGTTTTCACCATTTGTTCAATGATAGCTAACATGAAACCAACATTAAGGAAGCAGTTATTTGAAGCACAATAAGGAAACAAACCAGCATTCGGAAACAAAACTTCTGATGCAATATTGAAATATGAGTCAGCAAAATAGTCGGCCAAATTTACTTGCCTGCCATTGCCTGTTTCCCTTACTTTCTGTTGATGAATTCCATCAATTGCACGATTTGTCAGCATTTGCATCATTTCCCATATCGAGCAAAACTAAGGTCGGCACATAAGAAAAGAACATCACACCAGTAGAATTCAACGAAGAACAAAGTTCTCCAAACTGATGTGTCTCCGGGTCATATAGGACTATATCAGTTCCAGCATCTTCATCTCCAGGTTCAGCAGCTTTCAGCACCAACTTTCCATTCTTCCAAAATGCTGCAAAACCATAAACCTCCTTTACTGGAAAAGGAGTTTCGTCCACAGTCAGCAGGTTAGTCCACGAATCCTCCACTCCATACTCTCCCATCACCCACAAACTAAATGCATAGGCTGCTGAATAGTGTTCAAAAACCGCAATGGAGGAATCTCTGTACACCCATACAGATAACTCATGTGGATCGAAATCTTCTAAAAGCTCGGGCAGCTTAATCCTACTAAAGGTCTCAGAATGTACATGAAACACCCCAACAAAGTTGCAATGCTCAGCAACACCAATGTCATTAGCATCAGAATCACTATCGCTACTTTCAACCATTTCATAACAAACATAATGGAAGAACCCATTAACGAAAGCAATCAGGGAATCATAGCAACCTACAACAACTCTATGTTGGAAGCGATAAGGAGTGACAGAACTCCAATGACCAAGTTTCAGAGAGTAAACCTGAAAGCTAAACGAGCGCATCCTACCACCATTGTCATTTACTGACAGTTCCACAATACATAAAATCTTATAGTCATCGGTGACAGAATCGAACCCCAAACCAAACAACTCCTTACGGACCAATCCTTTCTTTCGCACCCATAATTCAAAGGGTTTTGGCAGAAACACAGATTTTCTAATCAAAGGGTTCCACAAGAAGCAGAAAGTACTGACATTTTCGGCAACATGCGAGTGGGCCATGAGAAGCAGGCCATTGCAAGAAGCCACCACTGCGTTCCGGCCCCCACCCATCCTGCGGCAGAAGACGTTGGGAACGAGATGAAGCTCGATGTCATCGTTGAAATCATTGTTGTTGTCGTCCAAGTGATGCAGGGAGTATTTTACTTCTGTAAAGGGAGATTTCCAGTCCAGGAGGACCAGACTATCCTTAACGTTGTTGTTGTTGTAGTTGAGGTGGAAGGAAATGAAGGTTTGGCCTTTGATGAAAGAGTACCATTCCCTGCAGACGAGGGTGCATTTCACTATGGATTTGACGGGCAACTTGCAGAGGATTTTTGTTAGCAATTCTCCAGGCAAATACCTCCTCGACGTCGTCTTTTTGTTGGGATTGTAGAATGTAAGTTTAGTGTTCGACATATTTCCGAGCTGAAAAAGGAAAACAAATAACCGCTAGACAGTAGCAAATGAATCTTTCCGCGCCTGCTCTCTGCGGTTTGCTTGGTTTTTAGGTGGAGGGTTTATGCGGGTTGACTGACGGTCTGTTTATTTGTTGTAAAATAATTTATATTTATAAAATATTTACAAGAGAAAATATTTGTAATGAAAATAATAATTTTTCTTTATCACTTATTTATAGTACAGTTTATATTTTTTCTGAAGGAAAAGTTATTTTACCTCAAAATCTAAAAAATTTTCTCAAATTTTACTTAATTAAAATATTTTCTATAAAACAAACGCCTAAAAATCTGTAAAATTTTTTTCTATAAAATATTTTATAGGAAACAACACATAAGACTCGGATAGTTATATTAGATTTAGCTTAACGGAAATATCAGCCATTGAAAAGGCCCAAAACTCCACGTAATTTTAAGTAATAAAAATCATATCTTTGCGCGTCAAATTCTTTTGAATTCTATTAAATATTTTGAAAGTATTAAGCGTATAATTTAAATAACAATAATTATATTTTTAGTAATAAAATTTTAAAATTTTATTTTTTGTTATTTAAAATATATATATATGTTATTATTAAAAATTATAATATTATTACTTTTAAAATAATATGTGGGGTTAAAAAATGGGGCAACCAATCCATGTCCAAACTTGATATATTTAAAATTCAATAAGAGGGAAACTTAGCATATCTAAAATTTATTGAATTTAAAATGCGACGTACTCAAAATATGGTAAACTGCGAGACTTATTGTACCCAAACTTATACTTTGCGAGTCAAAAAATAGAAAAAACTTATACTTTGAGTTCAATGAATCCTAAATCACATGAACTCAAAACCCCAAGTACTAAGAACCCAGAATGCTTAGAACTTGAATGATTTGAAATCCTTAACAAACTAACCCAAATTCAATTCGACTCACTCATTTACCACATCTACTTATAGATAAGAATTTCGGCTGCCATTTGATATAAAAATTCATCAAATCCACATAATTGTCTAAAATCATAAAATAATCATTCTAGTATTGGGAAGATTCTTGGTTTGCTGACCTTTATCTCCGAATCTCACTTACTTGCTATTAGTATATCAAAACAAACATAATAATAAAAATAAAGCCTAAAGAAAAGAAGATGAGGATTACTTTTTAATTTGTTTGTCATATACAGTTATTCAATTGTTTAAAATCCTTGAAGAAGCAAATTCGTGAAAACCATCTCTTTTTTGATATATTCTAAACAAGAGAAAATTCATCAAATTTATGAAATTTCTAAACTATTTTCTTAAAACACTCATACCAATTGATCTCTGGGACTTTTGAGAAGAAGTTTAGTTTTTGGTTGTTTCTGAGTTTTTTTTTTTTTTTTTTTTAAAGTATCCCATTCCTATGTATACCAAAGGTGTGTAATAAGCCAGCTTGATTTCTTTTAACACGAACTTTTCTAATGTTATCATTATAACATGTATACAACAATCATTAGTGTTTTCTTGAATAGTTATACGAATACAAGTATCAATTGAAGGATGAAAAATTTTTCAAGCTAAAGAAATTCCTTGATGACTTTAAATTTTAGCATAAGAAGTTTTACTTCTCTACTGCTATATAATTTTATTTCTTTATCTTGTAATTTTATTTAATGAGATAAAAATTAATGATAAAGTTCATTAGTCGAAAAACAAAGTCAATTTTCAACCAAATGAAAAACACATGTTAGGTAATTTAAGTCATTAACATAATTATTAGACCCAGCCAGCTTGGACAGTCTAACTAGACATCCAGTGACCCGGACATTGAACCAGGTTCAGTCACACAATTGGATCATTTTACATTCAACCCAGTTAAAACTCAGTCAAATTTAGTTAGGTTTGTACAAACCGTATTACCCGAATTGGTCTAACACGAAGTTGTTGCTCATCCCAAAATATCATTTAGTTAGAAGAATGAATGACCAAAATAGCTTCGAATTACTTAACTTTGGTGTGTTACTATATGTATTCCAGTCATCTCTGTGTGTTTTGTAGGTCAACTATGGTTTTTAAATTAAAATGAAATCTTTTTCTTCTAAAGTCTAATGATCTTGCAAATTTGATTGATGGCACGCTTATGTTTTGTTGGTTTATTGTGGAAACATAATATTTTCAAGCTATTCCTTTACGCAGCCTTATTACTTAATTAATTCCAACCTTTTTGACCTTAGACAACAATGGCTCATATAGACATCGATGCCCCAACTCTGCGTTCCTTCCATTTTAATGGGTATAGTTGCATCTTCAGAATTCATAATGTTATGCAACTGAATGATGTGATGATCAATATCACACCTTCAAGAGAATTTTTGTGTGACGTGAAACTAAGAAATATTGTGTATGATTTGACCAGTGTCCAAATTCTCACTGCATCAAGTGTGTTAATTGAGGTAAATATATCTTATGACACCCTTTTCTATATATGTCCTTTCTCGTTAGTCATTGAATCTTATTACATGATTGAAATTCATTATTTAGTATTTGGTGTTGTTGATTTTATTAGGTTCCAAGTGAAAGAATTGTACATGGAAAATTGCAAAACATGCAATGCTGTTTTCGTGATTTGAAGGAAGTTCAATTGATTATGAAAGGTGCCACCTTCTGTAATATGTATGATGTTGTTGCATTTCTTCAGCATTGCCCAAGCTTAGAGAAGATATTCATTGATGCAAGTATTCTAGTTTACTCCCTTTTTTTTTTTTTTTTGACTTATTTTAGCATACTAGTTATTAACTATGATTAGTAGAATGATTTTTGATAAAACACAATAACGACATTAACATTACCCGAAAATAAGATGACGTAGATACTAGCAGATCCACCCAACGATCTGCGATGGCAAATGCCACCAATGAAAAAATTTGGAAAGTAAATACATAATTTAACTAGATTTTGTATTATTGCCTTTGCTAAAATTCAATGTTTCTTCCCATATTATTTTCACCAAATTGTAAATATGAAACAAAATAGAATGTTGTGATGATTATTTTAGGTTTGCTGAGATAACACGCTAACTGAAAAAAAAAAAAAAAGGAATAAATATTCTCTCCTCTCTATTGATATAAAAACTTAAAGAACTCATATTCAATGTTTACCTGGCAAAACAGGGATCATCTTTGCAAGTGAACATATAAAACAGGTTCATGTCTTACAATGGTTATCTTCCTTTAAAGTTTACTCCCCTACTAAAAAATATTCAGGCATGTTTTTCTGTCCGCATGGTCTAAAATTGTTTTGGACATCGTAGGACTAATTTTTCTCGGCCTACCAATATGCAATTAAGTGGCTAAAGGCATCGATTTCATAGTCATTGACCAACAAGGACTAATATTTCATATGTGCATAAGATGTAATTAATGTCAATTGTAGGTGTTGATGAAATGGGGATGATATCATAATCATTGATTTCTAATTTTTTAATAAATTTGATTGTTTAGTACATTTTCGTATTTAATTAGGATTGAAAAGGATATACGTAAAAGATTAAAAGTTAGGAATTCACTGGATTGACTCGAATAATTAAACGCTTCAAGTTTCGTGTGAGACGATCTATAGCAAGATAAGTTCTTGTTTTTGAATCCTTGTACGGTTAAATTTTCTTGGACCAGCAGCAGTCTTAGTATCGCAAGCAAGGATTAGTTTTGCACGCAAAACGTGTTGGGACACTTCGTGTTAGGAGAAAAAAAAAGATTAAATGTTAGGATATTAATTAAATAATAAAACCCAACATGTGGGTTTGTCACTTCTTACAGACGGATAATTGTGATTTGGTTAGTTTTTTCCGTTAATTTATATATGAATGATTATGTTAAGTTTAGTTTATTGCTTTATTTGACACTTTTGCATAGAAAATTAGCCACGCATAATCGTATTATTAAATTTATTTGAGTTATCAGTGGCCAAGTTTTGCTAAAAAAAAAAAAAAGCAATCGTACATGAAACTAGTTATCGTCTAGTTTGAAGTTAGCTTTGATCTTATCCGTAATAATAGTAGCTTTGATCTTATCCGTAATAATAGCTATAGTAGGAAGAGCTTTCTTTTTGTACTGTAGAATGCTTAATTGATTGTTCGTTGTTCCTATAAAACAAATTATGTTTTTTTTGGGTAAAAACAAATTATGTTTTTTTTTTTACTGAACAAATTATGTATTTGATAGCATTGATAAGCAAATAGTCATAGGAAACATCTTAAATATGACAACTTGCAAGGAACAACTGTAATTCTATACTAGTTGTTTGAAACTAATTATTTTACCAACTTTTGAACTCAATAGATTTTGTTATTTTTATTGCAAGCATGAAATATGCCCCATCGATTTTTGGATTCACTATTAAGGTAGATATTGTCGTGTCTATCAATTTAAAATATTTATGTGACATTACTTTCTAGGCTTTTTATGTTTTTTTTTTTTTTTTGCGCATACGCTTTTTAGGTTATGATAACAGTTTTTCTTTTTTGTCAAGCAAAGAAAAAATATTTTTTTTAGGTATATATTTTCTAATTATTTAAAATATTAATGCGCTTTAAAAGAAAAGAAGAATATGAAAAACAACAAAATCAAATTTTTTGAAATTACTTTTTTGATTTTTCAACTGTATTCATTATGCCCTCTCCACTCTCACCCCCAAAAGTCTCTCTCTGCTCTCTCCATCTCTCTCAAGATAACCTCTCATTTCTATCTTTCTAATCTCTATGCACTCTCTTTTGTCTTTTAGAAGCACTAACTACTAGAAAATTGTCATAACATTTGAGTCTTGTATATAAAGAAAATGAGTATTAGGAGAGTTTTTATCTCCTTCAATGGGTTCACCCAGTTTAAACTGAATTAGTTAAAATTCAATAGACTTTTATACTGATGTTTTAGACAAAAAAAAATTATCATAAAAAAATAATAATAATAAAAAGATAGGAAACAAAACAGCAAAAATTAACAACCTAATACTGCAGACATAGTATTTGGTATACTATTTAATCATTTATAACGACTACAACTTAAGATGAGTTGATTCTTTTCAAGAAAAAATTACAAGATTATTGTAAATTTGTAATTAAATGTCTTTTAATATAACTTGATCAAACAATTTTCCTAATCTTGATATGACGTGTTTCCTTAATTTTAGTTTTTTTTCTTTCTTTTTTTTTTTTAACAGTTAAATGAATTTACTTTTGAGGCTAGGCATTACTTGAAATTTCATCAGACAGAAGATCTTCGGCAATTACATCCACCATTTGGCAATCTCCAAGGAATCAAGTTGTCAGGGTACAAGTTTGAAAAATACGAACTGCAACTTGCGAAATATTTCGTGCAAAGCGCTATTAACCTGGAGCAGCTGGTCCTAATCACTGCAAAGGCTCCTCGTACCGAGGTCCGTACGGCAACAATAATGCAAACATATCATTCGTGTCTTAAGCAGTGTCAAGCTTCTCAAAGAGCAGTAATAACTATTTATCGTCATACGAAAGATGGAAGCTTTCTTCATCCATTGCATGAAAGGGTTTGGTATAAGTAAGTGATTAGAAAGGAAGTGATAATATGTTGCCTTTGTTAGGGATGATTATGGAATATTTTGTTATTTCCTGGATAATATGTTAACTTTTTATCAGTTTCAACCTATGACAATAAATTTAGCTTACAGAGAATATTCTGAATTATTAGTACAACACCAATCTATACCTGAGAGTCTATTTGCACATGCTACTCTAAACCAAACCACAGTGATCACTAGTAGCAGTCCTGTGCTAGTGGCTAACGCTTTTCAATCCATTGAAGTTGCTCAAGCAGCAATAAAGAAAGAGAAATTATGCGGACAAAATCTAAAATTCGAATTTCAGACTCTACAATTAGTAACTACTACTCTTCAACTACTTAAATTATATCTAATCCACGTATAATCCACAATAGAAGAAAAGACCAAGCACCTGCTAGGCCAATAAATTCTTTATTGTAGAACAACCTCCCAACAGAAGAACCAAGAAACACTCATTAATGACTGCAAAAGAACCAACCGAAGACACGAATTCCTAGCAACCATCATTCAGCTGCCATACCAACTCCAAAATGCCACCCCAATGCTGCCACCAACAAACTGCCACCACATTTTCGTGTTTTTACAAGAAACAAAAACGGAAAAAATACGTAGACAAGCTAGTGCATGTAAGATGTTGTCGAGTTGGTTAAGGTTCGAGAGATTAGATCGACTACTCTTATACTTTTAGGAAAATAATAACTGAGTGTGGAATTGATACAGTTAATTATTGTACACATTATTTATATATTTGTTGTACATCGAGTTTAATTTTAAATTTTATGAAGTTTTATAATTTTTTTTAATACTGTCAACTTATGATGTACAATAATACTAAAGTTTATGTGTAATAACAATATGAAATATATACAAATAATAATAATAATAATAATATCTCGGCATCCATGGATTTTCCGTCTATGCATCGGAACTCATGTTTTTGTTATTAACGCTGTTTCAGTTTGGTTAAGAGAATAGTTTCTGTGGTTATGACAATCCTCTGAATTACCTTGCATCCAGTGGGTTCGGTCGACAATGACTTCTTATTTTCGCAAATAATCGATAGATTAAAGGGAATCACCCTCAAAAGATCGAGATTTTTTTTTTTTTTTTTTTTGGAATGATCAAAGAGGCAATTCACATGAAAGTGTTGAAACTTTGCATGTTAAGCTAAAGCACAATAGAAAAACATAAAATATTAAAGCTATAGCAAGATACGGTGGAAACTTGCATATTATCGGCACTTTCAATATACTACAAATAAAAAAAATATTTCTAAGTAAAATAACTAAAAAATGACTCATGGCATAATGATATCTACGGAGGTGTGCAAACGGGCTGAATATAGAAATTAGAAAGTTCTGGAAACTATCAAACTGGCCTAAGAAGCCAAGTGAACTAAAAAAGAAAGGAAAGCAAATCATGCTATTTGAGATGTCTTTGGAGTGAAAGAGTGTTGTATGCGTGTGTCTTCAAGAGAGATTTTTCGCCCCTTATGGCCTGTCAATTTCATCCTTACATAGCATGGCCTCATGCTTTTTCACCATTCTGGCAATCTCAAAGTGAAATTTCCCTTTAGGGCGCTAAATCTCTAATATCTAAGACAAACAAAAATCTGTAGGTAAAAATGGGCGAGCGAAAATCCTAGTTTATGGAAAGCTTGAAAGAACATGGATATATATATATATATATTTTTTGGGGATCTAAAACATAGAGTTTTAAATGGTGAGAGTCTTTCATTTATACAGAATAGAATTTCATACAGATTCACCAAAAGGTTTATACCATCAATTTGGTTCACACTGTAGTGTAACGCTAATAAAAGGTTTATGTAACCAATCCAATAAAGGTAGATCCATTTTCTATACAATTTAAGGTATACAGCATCATTATCAGGGAAAAAAAAAAAAGAAAAAAGAAAAGAAAAGGCATACAAGGTGAATTGATAATTTTTTCCACGCCCAAATTACCAAACTTTTAATGAGAAGCATGCAAGTTTCTCAGAGCTGCAAAATGTTGCCATTTATGTCCCTATATCCAAGATGTTTTCCCTAAAAGTGCAACAAAAAACTTTTATCAGCAACTAAAAAATGTTATTCGGGCAGCAGTGGATCAAGGTACATAATGAACAGCAGCCACAACGAGTAGATGACTTTGAGGAGATGAGACATCAGGGGCTATCATGGCTAGTCTACAGAAAGATTAACGCTCTTTCTCAATCTATACAAGTGGATAAATTTGTGAGAGGTTTGGCAATGCCTCGGATGCTGTGGAAATGCAATCTCTTGAAAGGAGCTGAAAGACCTCAATCTCAATCCATATAAGGTCACAGAATGAACAAACCAGCTTTGTGCCAGCAAGACTAAGCAACCCAATCCCCATGCCGTCCCCCAGGATCTGCTCCCAGAAAAGAATAGAACAGAAGAGCAAAAGAAGGAACTTCACTATAAAATACCATTTGCCATCAAACAGTTATGACCTGAAAGAAATCAGCTCCAGTAATTCATCGTGCAGGTTGCCATTAGTCACAAGAACACCACCAGAAGGGAAAATGATCCTTCGTTCAACTTGATCTAACGCAAAATTAAGTTGATTCCCTTTCCAGTCAGTAACCTGATCAAACGTGGTCAGATTAATAGACAAAACAAATGTGATATTGAGCTATTAATTGTCTCCGCAAAATCCTTGTATTCATTTCCCCCATAATTTATTTAAGAAGTTGGGAATCTTGTTATAATTGCCCAAGGCTTCTGTTACAATATAAAAGCCCCAAGAAGACAAACAGACAAACATACAGAAATAGAAGGGGTCCCTTATATCAAGGGTCACAAGAAAATATCTGATTATGGTCACAATCTACCACTCAAGCACAGAAGTTAATTCTCCGGTAGGTATTTCTAACCATTTTCCCACTCTTCGTGTGCTTTTTTAAAATGATTTTTGTCATATGTACATATGACATCAACCTTGGATTGATTGCTTTCATTGTTATTCTCATTGTTGGAGAGTTTAGGTTATGTATATATACTAAAATATAAATCAAATGCAGTTACATTGTTGGTTTTGCAATTACATTGTTGATTTTCACCGCTTGTTTTTTCCAGGTCTAAACTAGCTGGCTACACTATGCTAGAAAGAAGCTAATGAAGAATCACATACCTTTCCCCCAGATTCACATACGCATATTATGCCAACAGCATGATCCCATGCCTATATTTGAAAATGAGTAGAAGAATCAAATAATGCCAAAGCAAATGTTGCTTTTATCCCGTTTCAAAATCAATATTATACCTTGATTATTGTCTGAGCTCTAGCTCGAAGAAGAAAGACTGAAGTCCTACCTGAAGCCACCATCATATACTTGCATAAGCTACATAAAAACAAAATTTTGTCACCAAATGTGGTGAAACATCTCTGATTCACGATTAAAACGATGCCTTATTATGTTCTCACTAGACCCACAATGAATACTATAAATTGATGAGGTAGAGAGGATGCCATAGACTGTAAATTTCATGAGTCTAATGAAATTATAGAATTACCAGAATAATTATTCATCCATTAGAAAAATTTCTTGCCCAAGCTATGGATAGATGGATTTTGCTACTGAATGGTGGGAAATAATACCTTCCACAACATGTCGGCAAAAGAAGGATTTCTGTGTCTCCAACAGCAAAAGGATCATTTGATGCGCTGAATAAAGCAGATAGTGGCAAGGAGTCCCATGTTTGACTGTCAGGAATACAATAGCGTGCTTCAGGTACTAAGCAACATTCATCAACAAAACATCTAGTCCAACTGCTTGGAGCTTCAGGTGATGTACCCAGCATATTAGGTAATCTTTTCATCCATGTTCCACAACCAACGTGAGCAACCATTATCATCCCAGATCTGGATTGCACATATTCGGGTCCCTTGATATCATTGGACTTGTCGGAAACAATTTCTTGCCAGTTAGGGCAGCCCATGACACCCAAAACAATCTCTCCTTCAACCACAAGAGCTAGGCCTACCTGAAAATCAGGATAAGCATTTAGCCGTAGGTGGGAACCAAGGGAACAGATCTAACACAAACTGAAAAATTTGAAACAGAAAGCACTACTTTGGATTACCTTCTTGAATTAGCAGCCAATTAAATTTGAGAATATGACATAGCATTGTAAGACTAAACAAAACTGCCTTTGCCTTAGTAGTTAGAAGCTCGGACTAATTAGTGTTGCAAGTGTCATTAAGTGCGGCATGTAAAACATAATTGCAAAATTTAATCAATATAACCTAGATGCAAACACATCAGATTACTTAACCTAAAGTCAACTGCAAAACATACGGACACACTTTCCAAGTCTACCTCTAGCGAACATTCAACACTAAGTTGAAAAGGGGATCAAATGAATGACAATAAAACATATGGCATACCACATATAGGGCCTCACTTCCTTTTAAAAATCCTCTGGTGCCATCAATCGGATCCAGTATCTGCATTAAGTCATCAACCAAACTATTAAGAAGAGAAAAAGGAAAAAAAAAAAAAAAAAGGAGAGAAATGAGAAAAGAGTACTGTCACAGCAAAATGAACCACATTGCAGCAACAGCAAACAATGATTAGGATCCCAGCCAAAAAGAAACAAAGGAGAAGCACAACTATGTGCACTGGAGCATGACACTATCAGGTCATAAGAATCCCAATCCCCAAACAATTATGAGTTAGATACACATAAATAATTCAATTGAATTGGTTACCAAATTAATAGAACAAAATGATCGGAAAATAAAGTTTCTGGAAATAATAGTTGCACTTAGACATACCCAATATGTGGCTGGCTGGCTTCCATAAACAATAGCATTTCTCCCTCCTCTGTCAATTGCCTCCAAGACATCAGCATGTGTCAATGGTTTATCATTGGATGTTGCTTTATCAGTAACCACACTTACCACAGAATCCACTAGATTATTAGCACGTAGAAAACCAGAATCTTCTTCCGCCACTAAGGGAATAGTAGGGAACAACTTACTTAGTTCTGTCAACCAAAAAAAAAAAAAAAAAAACACAAGCCAATCCTCTTAGGTCCCAAGAAAAAGCTATCGTGTTATGATGACATATAAATAGCCAAACATAACCAATTTTCCCCATCATCAAAAACAAGTCTAAAACAAACACCATTCAAACATCAATTTCTTCATCATAATAACACACGCAACACAAAGCCTTTTCTTGGAACCAGAATAGTACAGCATAAACTTTACAATGTAAGGAGAGACATGGCCTTTTCTGTGAAAGTAACTCCTAATGGACAAAAGGGAAAGTGTGGACCATCCCATTTATGATGACAATTCCAAATACATCATTTGATTACATTCCACACTCCAACACCATCCAACTCAAATTCACCGACTAAATTTGCTCAACCAAAAAACCCGCCCCCATTCTTCCTAGAAACCCATTTGGACTATTATCCAAAAACCAATTTTTCACAAAAACACAATAAAAAATATTAAAAATAATAAGAATAAGAATAAGACTAACAACAACAAAACAGCAAGGTTAATTAATCCTGCACAATGTTAATCACCAACGAAATTCAAGCATAAACAACGAAATTCACGCAAGCAGAACGTGTTGCCCCAAAAAAAATTAATCTTATGGCAAAGAAAATTCAAGTCCAATTAACTCCACATGAATAGCAATTCAGTGCACATAAGCTAAAAAGTGAAAGTTACCCAAGCTTACAAGGGCTTGCACCCCAAAATCAGCAACAGTGACAGGGGTATTATCGTCCTTTTCCACTACCCGTCCTTCACTTGAGAACAGAGACCGTTTCACCTATAGATCAATCGCAATACAGATTAACAGTAATTTGTTCACGAAATGAAGATCATTCTTGTTTCTTTTAATTTCTTCTTTTTCTTTCTCGCATTTTCCGGGAAGCCAAACAGAGGTTAAATGAAACTTAAAATTAAAAAAAAAAAAAAAGAAAAGAAAATTTAGATACATCGACGCAGAGACGACAGGCCCTCTCCACGACGTCCATAGCAGCTTCGAGCTCTCCGTGGTACTTTGCCTTCTCATTTGGGAACGGAAGGCTCGAACTGAAAAAATAGCACCAAAAATAATTTAAATAAAAAAGTAAAAAAAAAAAAGGATAAATAACGGAAATTCAAAATTTAAACAAGGGAGGCTGTAATGTAAATTCATTCGCGAGGAGAAAGAGACCTTACAGCGGAGGGGAAAATGGTCGTCTGCGAAGAGGTGTGGAGGAAAACGGATTGTGGCGGCGGCGACGGTGGCGTGGGAATCGGACGGAGGAGAAATGGGATACGGAGCGAAGAAGAAGATCCATGAAAATCAAATGTAACGGTGAAGAGCGGGAGGGAAACACTGAATTCTGATAGTCTGTATGTTCGGGGAGACTTTGCGGCTATCACGCTCATACATGAGGGTTGATATTTGTAGGATTTCCATTCGATTCACGTCTGACCAAGGAGCCAGAGCACAAGGAAATTTTTTTTTTTCTTTTTCACAAATTTATGAATTTCACCCACTATCTTTCTACTTTTTAATAATTTTATTCACAATATTTTTTTGTTTTGAATTTCACCCTCAACATTTATTCCGTCAATTTTTTTTATCCTTTTCTGTTAGTTAACCGTTAGGTATGATATATGGCAGTCCAATTAGCAATATATTTAATATTTTTATATAATTGAAAGAAAGAGATTAAAAAAAAAGTTATAAGAAATAAATTATCGACTGTAAGGTGATGACATATTACTGATATGGGCTATAAGTAGGATAATTTATCACTAACTGGACTGTCACGTATCACACTTAACGGTCAACTAACGAAAAAGGGCAAAAAAATTTGACGGAAAAAATGTTGAGCGTGAAATTCAAAATAAAAAAACGTTGTGGGTGAAATTCTTAAAAAGTCAAAAGATGGTGGGTGATATTCATAGATTTACATTTTTTTTATTACACTAAAACCTATTTCTAATTTTAGTATTTTGATTAATATTTTGATTAAAATTAAAATTATTATTTTTAAAGTAAAATTGATAATTTTTAAAATTATAAAAATAACAGATTTTTAAAAAATTAATAATTTTATTTTAAAAATATCAGTTTTAATTTTAATTAAGACACCAACCGAGATCCCAAATTTTATAACACCTACATTTTCTCTTCTTTTTAAATCACATTTGGAAAAATGTTAAAAAACAAAATAATGCTTCATCTTATTGTTTTAAAGAATCGTAAAAAGTAATAATATAATTGGAAAAAAAATAAAGAATCATTATACTATGACTTATCAATTGAAAAAACTTTGGGATGTCTACATTTTTTATTCATATATAAGGTTTATTTGGTTTTTCTGTTTAATATTATTGTTACTAATTGTTATTACTGAATATTTTTATTGATTGTTATTATTAATTACTGATTGCTTATAGCAATTTTTTGTTGTTAATTGTTAAAAAAATTAATAAAATATTTGATTAATTTTGTATTTATTGTTGTTAGTAAATAATTAAATGAGTGATTTAGACTTTTAATTTATATTAATATATCATATCAAAAAAATTATTTTCATATTTTATAATTTTTATTTTTAAATTAAGTATTTTATAAATAGTATTGAGAATTTCCCACTTAAGTTTTAACTTTTTCAAAAAAAATATTAATAATTACTAGAAAGTAAAAAAATAATACTTGAGATATTTTTTTAAGTGTTAATAGTTAACGAAAATTTGAAATAAAAAAATTATTGTTTGAGAATTTTTTAAAAATAAAAATATTGTGTTTGTATAAATATTTATGAAATAGAGTAGCAACTAATAAATTTAATTCATGTGATAAGTAAAAAAAATAATAAAATTTTATAAATATTCTTTTTGTGTAATTTAGTTTATATAAAATATTATTAACATTAAAAAATAAAAATTTACTCACAAAAGTAGCAAAAAGTAGTTTTGAATTATTTTTCAATCAACTGCTTTTAATTAATTATATAAGCAAATAAGCAGAGTCAAATAGCAGTACCACAAATTATTGTTAATTGCTAAAAATATTAATAAAATATTTGATTACTTTTGTATTTACTGTTGTTATTAAATAATTAAATGATTAATTTTGACTTTTAATTTATATTAATATATCATATTAAAAAAATTATTTTCATATTTTATAATTTTTATTTTAAAAATAAATATTTATAAATAATATTGAGAATTTCTCACTTAAGTTTTAACATTTTCAAAAAAATTATTAATATTTACTAGAAAGTAAAAAAATAATACTTGAGATATTTTTTTAAGTGTTAATAGTTAATGAAATTTTGAAATAAAAAAATTATTGTTTGAGAATTTTTTTAAAATAAAAATATTGTGTTTATATAAATATTTATGAAATAGAGTAACAACTAATAAATTTAATTCATGTGACAAGTAAAAAAAAATAATAAAATTTTATAAATATTCTTTTAGTGTAATTTAGTTTATATAAAATATTATTAACATAAAAAGTAAAAAGTTACTCACAAAAGTAGCAAAAAGTAGTTTTGAATTATTTTTCAATCAACTACTTTTAGTTAGTTATATAAGCAAATAAGCAGAGTCAAATAACAGTACCATAAAATTTATCAAACATTTATCTCTCTACATTTTGAAAACAAAATGCAAATAAACCCTCTTAAAAGCTAATCCAAATGCACTTATAATAAGAGGGTAGCATTTGTTCATTATTTTTGGACAATTATGATTATCTCGTAGTCCCACATACTTAATTAGTCCATGTTACCAAATTCACGAACAAAAAACTTTATGTATTCAATAGTAAAATATAGCTTTTATGGTACCAGTATAAAATCTAACATCTTCTACAATAGTGCATGTGTAAGCATACATTTAATCTCACTAAGCATCTTAATAAAAATTTAAACTTATATAGAGAAGAAGAATGAATCACTTCAAACATTTTTCCTTATGTGATTTGATTCATAAACTCATCACAATAGTCATCATGGGAAGGCATTGGCCCTTCATGAATTCTCTTATTGGGTCTTCTCAATCAAGTTTCATTCTAGAGCACTTAACACATAATAACATTCTCATAACACCAGAAGCTATAAATTGGCTTTGTAGGAAGAATGGTGGCAAATTGAGTTATATAGCTCTTAAGATCGATCTAAAGAAGGCTTATGATGAAATGGATTGGGTCTTTCTTTGTGAGACTTTTTCTTCCCTTCAACTTCCTTCAAAGTTTGTTGATCTTAATATGAATTGTGCTATAACTACGAACATGTCTGTCTTATGGAATGGTGAATGCACAAAAAAATTCAAGCTTGCTTGTAACTTATGGTAGGTAGACTTTATGTCTTTATATCTATTTACCCTCAATAATGAACGGCTTTCATATCTTGTTTTGCATGGTATAAGTGCTCAAAAGTAGACAGCCTTGCAAGTTTCTCATTAGGCATCATTGATTTCTCATTTTTCTTTGCTGATGACCTTCTTTTGTTTGAGGTTGCTACAAAGAGCATGGCCTGTGTGATTAACTATACACTTCAGTCCTTTTTTCGTATGTCTAGAAAGAAAAATTAATAAAGAAAAATCTAAATTATTCCTCTCTCCAAATGTGAGCAGATCGTTGACTTCCTCTATTAGTCAAACAATAGAGTTTTCTCTAATGCAAGACATGGGTAAATGTTTAGGGGTTCCCCCTTTCATGATATAAGTAAACTTGCTTTGATACATGACATACTTCCAAACATGAGTTCGAATATAAGTGGTTGGAAGGCCAACTCCTTGTCTTTTACACGAAGAGCCACCTTGATCTGATCAGTTACGCAAACAATTTCTTATTATCTTATGCACACCACTTGGATTATGCATTCAATTTGCAATAATATTGGTAAATGTAACTGAAGACTCTCATACAGCAGCACAGATGAGCAAAATAAGGTTAGCTTAGTGTCTTCGATGGAGGTATGCAAACCGAAAAGGGTGATGGGTGGTTTTAGTTTAAGGAAAACTCAAGGTATGAATGTAGCTATGCTCTTAAAGTTTAGTTGGGAGCTATTTAGTAGCTATGATAATTTGGGTTCAACTTTGATTTCAAGTGCTACAACACAAATATATCCCTAATTGTAATTTTTTCGATACTTTATACTATAATTTTTACAATAGGGTTGGCTACTCTTAGAGGGAGAGATTTGTTGCTGACAGGTCTTTGTGATGAAGGAGATTGTTCTTGAACATTGCAAGACTCTTGTGATGAGAATTTTTGTTACGGCAATTGGTCTTAACCCAACAGAAGAGTAATCCTTTTAGAATGGGGATGTTCTAGTTCAATCTTTATCACTTGCCCTACTAGTTTGTTTGTATGTTTAGTTTGGTTTAAAATATTTTGTTGTAAGCTCATGATTGAGCAGGTTATGGTCAAGTTTAGTTCCTACAAAGTATAGACTTTACTTGTGTTTGTGGTTAATCTCATTATGTAAGTTCTGTACTTATCAAGAGCATGGCTCGTTATACTTTGTTACTTGCTTTTGTGGCTTTAAACTCTCACATAAATATAAGTAATGAAAGTGGCTCTAACCTCTTGTATAAATATAAGTAATGAAAGTCATTTAAGATACTTAATACCCTAGAAAATTCTCTCTAGTTTCTCTTCATTCTCTCTTCTCGACCTTACTGTTTTAAGTTCATTGTTTAGGTTTATCTTTGCTTTCGAAACTAATAGTAATATCAGAGTTTTATATGATCTTAAGGGGTCTATGTTTCTGAGTGAAATATAAGAGAAACAAGTGAGGAAGTGAGTTGAGAGGATAAGCTTATGTTTTAGATTTCATCTTAGTCTTTTTGTCGCTTGCTGTCATGGCTTCTGCAAACTACAATCCTTTACCACCATTTAAGTTTTCTAGAAAGAATTATACGTAGTGGATTGTCCTTATGAAGACTTACATAAAAGCTTATCATCTTTAGGAAGTAACAGAAAGAGAAGGAGGGCTAACTACCTTGCCAGCAAATCCCACAATTGAACAATTGAAGAATCACAGTGAGCAAGTTACTAAGCACTACAAAACACTTTTTTGCAATCAAACTGTTGTTAGTAAAGGCATTCTTTCAACTAGTATGGCTTGTGAGACAATACAAGAGGCTTGGCAAAAGCTCAAGGAAGAGTTTGGAGAGTCAGATAAGTCAAAGAACATTAGACTCTTAAACTTGAGAAGAGAGTACGATGCCTTGAAGATGAAGGACTCTAAATCAGTCAAAGAGTTTGGTGACAAATTAATAAAGACTGTCAATCAAATGAGACTATTTAGTAATGGTATAACAAGCCATAAGATAGTTAAGAAGGTTTTGGTGAGCTAACCTATAAAATTTGAAGCTAAGGTAACTTCCCTTGAAGACTCTAAAGATCTATCACAAATTACTATTGCTAAACTTTTTAATGCTCTGCAAATTCATGAGCAAAAAGAAGCATTCAATTAAGATGAACCTACTGAGGGTTCCTTGATGACAAAAAATTAAGGGCAAGACTCACTCAAAGTAGCAAGTAGATAAGAAAATAGAGAAAAGTGAAGCTGAAAGTAGAAGAAGCAGCAAAAAGAACAACTCGTGTGAAATTTGTAGTAGGCTTGGTCATTTTCCACAAAAGTATTGGAGAAGGCTAAATGTGATTTGCAGGTTTTGCAACAAGTAAGGTCATATTGAGAAGATATGCATGTCAAAGATAAATCAACAACAGGATCAGCAGTCACATACAAATCAAAGACAAAAACCACAATAACAACAATAATAATAATAAGCCAAAATTTCAAATGCTATCAAGCATGAAATTGAGAACGAGCACTTTGCAGCATATTGTTATTCCCCTTCCAAACTGTGTGATTCATAGCTTAATGACAGTGGATGCACACAACACTTGTCTCCACTGCCAAATTCCTTTAAGAAATTAAATAAGAGCTACACTTCCAAGGTCAAGATTGGAGATAGAAGGTTGTTGGAGGTTTAAGTAAGAGGGAATGTGGCTATTTATGCATTGATTAATACAAAATACATTTAAGATGCATTATTTGTTCCTGAATTAAGTTAGAATTTTTTAAGTGTGGCTCAACTATTAGAAAGTGGTTATTCTTTATTTTTTAAAGATAGAAGTTGTACAATTTTAGATTCATTTGGAGGTGAACAAATCACCACAAAAATGAAAGGAAAAAGCTTTTCTTTAGACTTAACTGATGTGAAAATGTTTGCTCTAAATGCTTATGTTGAAATTATGTCTTATGGCATAAAAGAATAGGCCATGATTGTATAGCTGCCATGCAAAGTCTGTATAAGGTGAAAAATATGGTTGATGTTTGCAAGGTCTATGAACTTGGCAAGCAAATAAGGGATTTTTTTCTGATGGTCAAGCTCTAAGGGCCATTGATAAGCTGGATACTATTGATGAGGCAGCAAATTCGAAAAAACAAAGCATAGTAGCTCAAAAAGAAGGGGAAGTGCAACTAGTTTATTGTGAAACTGGGAACTAATTGGTTGGTCTGTTTGCCAAGGCTTTAACTAAGGGAGGGTTCAAAGTTTGGAAGACTAAATTGGTCATGCAATATTGCAAGTCCAAAGAAGAGTGAAGGAGATTGTTCTTGAACATTGAAAGAATCTTGTGGTGGGAATTTCTGTTATGATAGTTGGTCTCAACCTAGCAGAAGAGTGATCTTTTTGGAATGGGAATATTTTAGTTCAATCTTTAGTCACTTGCGCTACTAGTTTGTTTGTATGGTTAGTTTGGCTTAAGATATTTTGTTGTAAGCTCATGATTAAGTAGGTTATGGTCAAGTTTAGTTTCTGCAAAGTATAGACTTTGCTTGTGTTTGTAGTTAATCTCATTATGTATGTTATGTACTTATCAAGAGCATGACTCATTGTACTTTGTTACTTACTTTTGTCGCTTTAAACTCTCATATAAACATAAGTAATAAAGTCATTTAGGGTGCTTAATGGCCCAAAAAATTCTCTAGTTTTTCTTCATTCTCTCCTCTGCCTTACTGTCTTAAATTCACTATTCAAGTTCATCTTTGCTTTCTAAACCAACATGTTGGTGTGTTGTTGATGGGATGAGCATCAAATTCTAAACTATTGGTTGGGTCTTGAGCAATCCACTGCTAGAAATAGATGGTGTCTCTTAGAGGGGTTGGACTAGATAAATAATGACTATATAACTAACAGCATGGAATGGAATTGGCACCTCTTGGCTAGTAACCTTCCACAGAACATTCAACTACATTTACAATGAATGTTTCTTTCCTCTCATGTTAGCAATGGTGACAAGCTAGTTTGGAGAAGACAGTCAAGATGCTTTTTTATTCAATCGACTTATAAAGTTTTATTTGATCTAGATGACGCTGAGATTGAGAATTGGCAATGAATTTGGATGCTCTTAATGCTGCAATTTATGCGCTCATTTGTATGGCTTGTATGGAAAGGCAAAATTCCAACAAATGAACAATGCTTTCAAATGAACATTGCTTAATTCGTTGAATGACTGATGTGGATACTTGTGAAAGATGTCATACACATTAGGAGAATTTGGAGCATAACTATATCATTGTGCTCATACAAATAGGGTATGTAGCATTATATTTCAATACTTATTTTCTAATTATCACCCTTCAACCACTTTCAAGGCATAAATTATGGCTAGTTGCACTAGAGAAAATTGGATTACATTATGGGGTTTTTCTTTTGAAACTATATTTGTCACAACCATCTAGTTCTTATAGGATTGGTGGAACAAGAGTCTCTCCTCTGATAGCCAACTTTCCTCACTTGATGTGGTGTATGCTATCTGGCATTGTGGTTGGGAGATATGTAATTTCTATGTGAAGGAAAACTTGATAAGGAAATTCTTGAGTTTGGTTCTTTACTGCGAGGTTTTTTAATAGCTTGGTAGCCATTGAGCCCTTTATTTCTTAAAAAATTAACTTTGGTGGGCGTGCATGCAACGACATACTAGGACTGTCAAACTTTAGAGGAGTTGCACAAGATGATGGTGTTTGGCTTTTATGGTTTTTGTGGCATTAACATAGCAATTGGAACTGAGCTATCGATTATCTATATGACTCTTTGATTATCTTGGGAACAGGATTTTCGAAAAATTATTATAGAGTTCGATTCTTAGCTTACACTAGATAAAATTATAATATCTGATTGAAAATTTGATATGTCCCATCCCCTTTTAACTGAATGAAAACTTGGAACATGCATTATAAAAAAAGGAATTATTGTGCTAATTTTTTTGTCAATTTAGGAGTATCGGTGGTATTTTGCGTAGTGGTAAACACTTTGTCCCCTTTAACTCTAACCCAAGTTGGATACCCACCCACTCTACTCTTTTTATTTCCCTTTTTTTAATCTATTTTATTCCTTCACCCCTCTTTCTTTATTTTTTTTCATTTGTTTCTTTCTTTTTCTTTGTTTTTTTGTAATTATTTGCCTTCCTTTCTTTTTTCTTCTCTTATTCCTTCAAATTCTCTTTCTTTTTTTTTTATTTTTTCTTTTGATTTTTTGCCCTCCTATTGTCATTTTCTTATTTGCGTTTTTTTTTTATCCTTTATCTTCCTCTTGTTATTTCTTTTTACAGTATATGTAATGAAAAAATAAATTATTCTTTTTAAAGTATTCTTATTTTTTAATAAAATAAATTATTAATAATAAACAGATAGAAAAATATTATTAAAAATATATATATTTATAAAATTAATTTTATTTGTACCCATTCAACAATTATGGTATCGATTTATTTAGTTATTTGTTTATGAATATAATATAAAAATTGATTGTGCAATCATACGATAAACAAATAATTAAATAATTTTATTATTATTCATATAAAAAAAGAAATTTTTTATACTATGCAAAATAAAAAATTATTTTAGATTTTTTACGGAATATTATAATGTTTATTAATCTAAATAAACAATTTTATTTTTAAAATATATATTATTTTTATTATTATATTTAAACATACAAATTTGCCTCCTTAAAAATTTTTCTAACTTCGTCATGGTCTTCTTCTCTCGAAAGAATGCATTATTTGCTAATCTTGATATTCAGTGGGGGTCGCCCTTTGCAGAGGTAGCTAACTAGATCCATTAGTCTTATGTGTTTTACTTGTTAGCCTTTTCTTTTCTTATTCCAATGTTATCGAATAACAATAATAATAATAATAATAATAAAGTAGGCTACTAAATTGTGCTAGATCTTCTAGGACCAGCGAATTAACATGGCATGTAATCAAAAGTATTTGATATATAGAAAACTAGAAAGTGTAAACAGACAATGAATTTAATTCTAAGCGGAGCGGACCTAGGGGAGGCAATTGCTTAATTGCTTAAAAATTTATGTAAGATTTAGCCCAACGATAGAATTTGTTTTATGCCCCAAGTCCTAAGTTCAATATCCTAACATTTAATGTATTTTTTTTTATTTATGTAAAAAATTATTCTACATCCGTCACTAATTCTGAGTGTATCCTTATCGTTGGTATAAAAACAGTTAATATTGATGAACATATAAATTGATAAAAGATAAAAAAAAATCAATATTATAATTTTTCTCGTACCATATCATGCTTACGTCCATATTTTTATTTTTGCGCATCTAATCATGTTTACACCTCTTTTTAAATTTCAGCGATTGTGTCTTTTATGTTAGAAAATCTATTACTTTATGTACTATTAGTTTACTATTCATTAACATTGAAATAAGGTGTGTAGGAAGTTTACTAAAATTCACAATATTTATGTGGTGGGTTCTCTTCATTAGAGAGATTGAATGACAACAACAACGGATACCTCAATTTTAATATAAGTATAACAATTTATATATTGATAATATATATTTTTTCTTATAAAAAACAAAAAAATCATACTAGCAGACTTTCTAAGGGAGATCATACAGTATCGTCGTAGATTTTTATTAGCGGGTTAGTCCACGATGACAACGTGCCAGAATGTGTCCATTTCTTTTTCATATAGTCCACCTGAAGTCGTACGCATTTTATTATGCGATATTATAAGAGATTGTTTATAATTGAATAAGTAATTATTAAAAAACTTAAATGTACATCAGTAACAAAAAAAAAAAAAAATAGTTCAAATAATGTTACAAATTTTAAAATGTAACTAACTTAAAAAAAAAGAGTCTCTAACATTTAACAATTGATGAGTTAGTAATTGACATGACGCAATTTACTTATTTAAATCAATATTTTATATTTATATGTTAAAAATGATTAAAATTTAGACAACATTTAACACTTATATGACAACAATAAAAAGAATTTTAAGATTTAAATGATAAAAATCACTCAAGTCCAACCAATAAAATTAATGTTGTCTAAACTTAAGCGACTTTTGCCACGAAAATATAAAATACTGGTTAAAATAAATGAATCTCGTTCCATCAGTTGCAAACTCATTAATTATCGGTGATTTCATGTACTAACTTATTCATGTATTTCTAAAAAAATTAGTGACCTTATTGGACTAATTTTTTTATTTTGATGCTACCATTCCTAGAACCCATGACCCTGGTAAGGTCATCGGTGTATTGCCATCAAGGCAATAAGAGGATAGCGGACTATTTTTTTTATTACTAACCACATTTGGACTTTTCAATAAATAGTGATTTAATAATAAACTTATTTCATATTAATAATAGACTTGATTATGTAGAAATACAATAAAAGGCGTACAAAATCATATAAATTATCTAATAATTTATATATTTATTTTTTAAAATTTAATAAATTTTTTTTACTAAATTATGACGCTCGAGCATATCTAACGAGTTATTCTCACTCTATTACCATGAAACTTTTACCTGCTGCCTGTAGCTTTGCTCCTTTCTCGAATTTGTGTTGTAAGACCAATTCTGCCTTGACTTCAGGCGTGATTGACTGGCGGTTAAGAGGGAAACTAAATCTTGGAATGATCGGTCAATTTTAGTTAGATTCCATCCCACTTCTCTGTTATCCCCGCGAAGGTGCATTGTAACCACTCTTTTGTTTAGTTGTGTTGTGACCCCACTTAATTGAACCTAATCAATTGAGCACATTCTAACGATTAAAATATTAATGTAGTCCTGCTGGAGTCTATGAAATATATTTTTTTTTGGTGGTGGTGCAAAGTCACTCCGGATTAAAGTGTTCGATGTTGATTCAAATGCCCCGAGTTTTAAGGCAAAGTTAAATATATGTTTGTTTATATATAGTTGTAGAAGTAATTTAGTAATTTTTGTTAGATTTTAAAAGTATATTTGTTCAGTAGTTTAATATAATAATTCTTATTTATTATACTCGAAAGTAGGTAAATAGTGTAATTTTCACTAATAAATCTGTGAAGTGTCACTTATATATATTTTTTTATAAAAAAATAAATAATTTTTTTAAATATTGTGATTAAATACTAGCGCATGAAATTTTTTATTCGCTGGATTTAATAAAAAATGAATCATTTATGTTAATATTTGAAAACCATGTGGAAATTCAAATGTTGTCAACCAAACAAATAAGTTATGATTCACAGCAAAGAATAATCGATAAAGAAAAACTAGAAGTTTGATAAATTTAAAAGCAATACTAATCGTTGTGATTTAACCGTACATACTCAAAATATTTTCACACAAAGTCATAAATTTCAACCTTTGCAATAACATGAAGAATCCCATTACATAGACCAAAAAAAGATGTTTGAAAAAATATCTTTAATGTAATAAATTAAAAAAAATTTATAACTATATTAATATAATGTGTAACTAAAAAAAAAAATTATTTTCTCGTTGCACATCTTATTAATGTTATTATATAAATAACAATAATTGTTACATTATAAGTATTCTTCTGATAATTTATTTTTCGATTATCTACTTTTTTTCTAACATGAATTTATAAAACGTCAAACTTATGCGAGTCTGTGTGTTCTATGGGTTCAATCCTTCGAATGTGTAAACTACTACACATTATTGTTTCATACTTTGTTGTTCTTCGAGATCTTATTTTAATTAACTTAAATTAATTAATTTAATAAATTAGATACGAGGTGACGTTTAAAGAAAAAAAAACACATAACAAAACAAAGCAAATCTAACATTTTGCCTACAAAGTCAAAAGGCCAACCTGGCCAACGGGAAATGTACGTAGGACAGAAGCAGTGCCTGCCGCCCCGCCCACTGGGTCAAAAGTGGGAGGTGAAATGAAAAGCATCATCATAATTCATAATTTATAATTTATCATTATCCAGATTTAAACGACGTCGTTCGAGATCCTTGCGGCCAATTAAATCCTATTAATCCTCTTCCCGGAATCCGACTCCCGCTAGCATTCCTTTCTGCTTCCCTCAGCCTCTGCTCTATTGACTCGAAAAAAACGACGCCGTTTGTTGCATGATCTGAGAGAAACCACAGCCGACAATCCATGGCCATAGCCGACCACAAGGCGCCGTCCGACAACGACAACAACAAAGTCTGGGGATTTTTCAAGCTGCCGTTTCGCGGCGGCGGCAACAACAACAACAACAACGGGAATACGACGCCGTCCACGTCCTCTTCTACGGCGTCGCACCACTACCACGGCGGCTACGGCAGCGCGCAACACGAAGCGTCGTCCAATCCCGCCGCCCACGCTTCCACCTCGGTCTCGTCCGTTGCCCGGTCGCTCCTGCCCACCCGTCGCCGCCTCAAGCTCGATCCGTCCACCAAGCTCTACTTTCCTTGTAAGTCTTGTTCTTCAAATTTGATTTGATCTGAACGCGTGATGCGAGGCTGAGATCTGTTTCTGGAGATCGCGATTTTTGCAATCTGTTATTAGTAGTTCTTCTTGAAAGGCGAGCTTTGATGTAAGGGAAAGGTTACTGATGTAGTGAAATTCTAGAAACATTCTGTCTCTTTGTTGAAAACAAAGGAAAGACTGCGTACATCTACCCTTTCGACATCCCCACAAATGGGGAGTCTCGTGCACAGAGACACCTTATTTTTTCTAGTAGTTCTTCTTCAGCATCTATTTGGGTATAGACAGAGAAAAGAAGGGCTTTTCACTTGCAAAGTTAAGCATTAAGCGTGTGTTTACTACGAGTAATCCCAATGAGTTTCTCGAAACTTGCTCGATTACAAACTAATAAAGTGATAAGAGTGATTATTTTGTTAGTGAGAATCAGACAAGTTGTTGGAAACTCACTTAGACTAAATAGCATTGCTCGTGTTCCGCGGTTATTTTTCAAGATAGGAGCTTGGATTGTGTAAATGAACTGCAGAGGAAGTTGGCCTAAAAAAACACTTTATATGCTTTAAAAAATTTGGCTGCACTGAGGCGAACTTTGGAATTAAGGGGGCGAATTTGATCTACATTTGTAGTTGCTTTTGATCAATTGGTTACCATTGTGTTCTTTCCCTCCAAATTGGAGAAACTTCCAAATATCTTTTGCATAGTGGATTTTGCCTGGAATAGATATAAAGGTGTTCCTTGCAATGCAACTTTTGGGTCTTAAATCTCTTTCATCCCTTGATATTAATGAATTGTATTATCAAATTTACTAGTGGAGTTACGTATAGTTCCTAGATGACTTATTTATCTTGTGCTCGGTGCTTTATGTCTTTGACAGATGAACCTGGCAAGCAGGTTAGAAGTGCCATCAAGATTAAAAATTCCAGCAAGTCCCATGTAGCTTTCAAGGTGCTGCATTAGACTTGTATAATTATCATTTTGTCAGTTTGTATATTTTTGAAAGTGGCCACTTTTAGATTTTCCCATTTTAGAATTTGTGCTTTTTTTTAACCCAAATAGGTCTGCATTTTCATGGGTATATTCATCGTCATGATAAATAAGTGGCTTAACCGTGTACTGATTTGGCTTCATTTCTTTAGTTTCAAACAACAGCACCAAAAAGCTGCTTCATGCGTCCCCCAGGGGCTATACTCTCGCCTGGAGAAAGTATCATTGCAACAGGTACTTATCCCTGCACATTTCACTAATGTTATGGTGATTCAGAGAGTGTGTCTAAATTGTCATTTATCTGGTTGTGCCCATTCTAGTATAATAACTTTTTGATTTTGGCTAGTCTTCAAGTTTGTTGAGCTCCCAGAAAATAATGAGAAACCAATGGAACAGAAGAGCAGGGTTAAGTTCAAAATTATGAGTTTGAAGGTCAAAGGGGCCATGGACTATGTGCCTGAGCTGGTGCGTAGAGTGCTTATCCTTTACTTACATTCGGTATTGAGATTTTACTTTGATAAAAGCTGCAATTGATTTTGATGTCATGTTATTCGCCGTGGCTGTGGATAATGTGTTCTGAACGCATGACTTCCTTAGTGCATTAATTAACCTTGATTTTAGGATCATCTGCAGCAACAGTTTTGTTGGCTCATAAAGCATTGAAGTGGAATTCATATTTCAGGATTAGGATTTCAGTGAAGGGTATTTTCTGTCGCCAAGGTTATGGGATGTCAATACAGGCCCTATATAATTGGCATATGGGTCTTGCATTGAAGCTAGTACTTATTAGGAATGTATTGTAACTGCTTCTTTCTTGGACAAGCTATTTTCCTGTTTTAGATTCTGGAATGAGTGAAGTTCAAGTTTCAGTTTTAATTGGATTTTGAGTTACTGTGCTGCTTCCATGTGATTGTTACAGACTGCGTATCCTCTGAAACATGTCTTCTATGAATGTTTATTCTAGTGTCTCTGCATTCTTTTATAGTGTCCTAAAATGGCTGCCAATATTTTATCCTGCAGTTTGATGAGCAGAAGGATAAAGTCATGATAGAGCAAATACTGAGGGTTGTTTTTCTGGATCCAGGGCGTACCAGTCCGGTAAGTAATGGTGATTACACAATATTAATGGATGCTAGCTTTTGTGCTTCTGTTTGTGTTCCTTTTTGGAACTTTCTATGCCTCTGACATGCTTGGGGTGAAAACTGAAAGAACATGCCTTTATGGGCATCTCCATTCATTTAGGCTTTGGACAAGTTGAAGCGCCAATTGGCTGATGCTGATGCTGCAGTTGAGGCACGCAAGAAACCTCCAGAAGATTCAGGTCCAAAGATTATTGGTGAAGGACTTGTAATCGATGAATGGGTGAGTTATATACATTCACAAACTCTTGTTATGTATCTTTCTTCAGTTATGGGTCCTTAATCTTGTCTGATCTCATGGTGTAGAAAGAACGACGGGAGAGATACCTTGCTCGACAGCAGGTCGAAGGAGTGGACTCGGTATAGAGCAGCAATTATTGGCCTCGAAGGTGTATCTCATTCAATTGATGAAATATCTCTGTCTAATATGTTCTGCAATTTGGCATATTCCTCCAATCTTTCCATGAGGGATGTTGTATTCAGGTAATCATGTAGGAATGTTTGAGCTGTTTTCCATGTAAAAAAGGGGGAAAAAAATTGAAAAAGAAGAAGGCGAGGTGACTTCCCTTGATTTGAGTCGAGGAACATATTTTGTAACAAAATGCTTGTAGATAATTGTGATTTTGTTGGTCTGATCCAGCATAAATGTATTCTTCATGAGATAATGTGGTTGGCTTGTCACATATGTTCAGTCTTCTGCACCCTTTTTCTTAATGATCACAATCATCCCAAGGTTGTCTTAGTCACTTAAATTTCATTGAAAGCTGACAGCAACTTTCCATGGTATACATGAACTGGACTCTGGAATAGGTTGGGACTTTGGAATAGGTTGACACGTGGCCAAGAAACCCTCTTTGGCATGATAAATTCATACAAAATCCCGGGCTAATGGAATAGCCGGATAACCATAGTTCTTTCATGGAAGAGAAAACAAGTTGAAGATTCCTCTCAAAGTGATGTACTTGAACTGCTGGACACGCAGCTTGGTACTTGCTTGGTTTTTTTTTCTGAGGAATTGGTACTTGCTTGTTAAAATGCTCATGGAGATGTATATCCCCAGATGAGCATTTATCAGACACTTTCTGGCTTGTTACTTTTCCGGCCAACGTATACCTTTTCTATTTCTTAAACTACTTATATCAAAATAATAATGATACTTGAAAGGGCAATCGAATCAAATGGGCTTGATGGGAAGCATTAGTGGCAAAAGCAAGTTTTCGTTTAGCAGTTTACGTAGCAAAAATTTGTCCTCACGACTCGTGTGCCCAAGAGGGACACTTGATTTGATGCTTCAGCAATGCATGAAAAGTAATTTCTGTTTTTTTTTTTTTTGGTACATCTTGAAAAGTAATTTCTGAGATCAAGTTTTTTTTTTTTTTTTTTTCGAAGGACCAAGCCAGTAAAACTAAAAGGAAAAGGAAAAAGGAGTGGAATTTCGAACTTCCGCCCCAAATGGGTAAACCGGCCAGTAACTACCTGCTTTAAGGCGGGCGGTTCGAGAGCAAGTTTACAAAGACAAACAATTGTTGTTAGCAATACTAAGTGCATTGATAAGGCCAGCCTGTTTAGCGCTGCGGTCAATCTTAGCCCAATAGAAGATTAATACCACGGGCAGATAGTAATAGATTCACGACAACGTTTTTTAATTTAAGTGACGGTGATTTTAGTTTTCTTTAAATAAAATTTTAAATTTGAATCTTATGAATAAAGTATATGAGTGTTAAGATAATTTTACCTCCCTTGTGAATTCATCCACTTTGACCTGAATTAGTCAAAACCTGTATGGCTTCCAAATATCAGTAGTCTCATATGAAGAAAAAAAAATTCATGGCGTCGTTGCCCACTTACTCATCTCCGGAAGTTTGGCGCGTAGCCACATGAACCTTTCAAAATTTGATACAAAAAGGGTCATTTTTATGTAAAGATTTTAAATCGAATCGGACCCTTACTCAAGAAGGTTTTAATTTGTTGGGTCATCCATCTGATCACCAAAGGTCAATTCTTTTCAAAATAACTTATAGTTTTATAGTATATTAAAAAAACGTTTTTCTTTTTTCTTTTTTTTTTTTTGTTTGGGTTCTTAAAACTGCCTTGTTTACAGTCCAGCCATCAAGTAAGGCTGTTTAGGTCAATCTCAATCAAATAATTTTCTTCAAATTATTGTCATGTCCGGTTATTTCAACAAATCAAGCTGGACTTACAATCAGTTCACTGATTTTCTGGTTCAATCCAGTTTTAAGAAATATACTTTACAGAAGTGCAGAAATCAAAATTCTAATTGGGCTATTATGAGTTTAGGTAGGCTGGGATCTATGTTATGCCATACGAGAAGCTCCCTTTGATCATTTGAAATTCTACATGAGCTAGACTTTGATAATATAGTTCATCAAAGAAGCCAATTCCTTTTCTTTGCAAATTTAGGTTTTGTGTTGGTTTTGTTAATGTTGATTGATGTTACTGATTTCCAATATCTGTTACTAATTATTGTTAATGATAAATAAAATAAACTTGTAGTATTTGAGTAGATTAATACTTCTTGTTGTTGTTTAAATTGTAAAATGATTATTTGAGCCATACGTAAAACTCTAGAGAGATGGAAAAAAATTTATAAAGTGTTGGGTAACCAAGGTATTTTAATTCTATATTATCCGTTAGCAATTGTTTAAATCAAAAAATAATTCTAAGCTAATTTTTGGCCTTTGAGAGAGACCATCAACAAAACAAACGACGACTTTTTTTAAAAAAATATTAAATATTATTCTTCGTACTTTTACTCCTTAAAAATTAAACCAAACGCTTTCATAATTATTAATAGAGAGATTAACCAATCGTGGAAAGTTACGTAATGGTTTTTTCTTCTTGTTGTTTTTTTTTTTTTGGAAAACTACAAAAAAAAAAATCTTGTTATCACATTTAGGCAATTCTTTCATAAGAAAAACATTTTATACTTGCACAATGATACCTTTTTTGATCGAATATTGCACACTAGTACTCCTTTTGTATAATGATCTCTCTTCACATTGGTTTGATTCTATTTTGGCGAAATTTTGATTTAAGTTGATTTTGAATATCATGCAAAAACACTTCAAAAAATAAACTGACAGCAAAAAGAAGAAGACCATACAATAATAAAAGAGAAAGAAAATGGTCTGCAAGAATAGAGAAGAAAGAAGCAAACGTTCTCCTAAATTTATAAGAAGCCTAAGTTATTTTATTTTTATCCAGTAGTTTCACAGGGGCAGATTTTATTTTCCTCTATTAAATGAGAAAATAAGGTTGACATCCCATAATTAAGAAGAATCTAGCTATTTGTACTATATAGTGAGTTGGACTTCTATATTAAATCCATGAAAAACCAAATTTCAAAGTGGTAGACAATGATTATTTGTTTCTCTCGTAATTGTACGAAGCTAAATGTATGTTCTACCCCGTCAAATTCTTTTACAATAATTCAATCTTATGACCACATGACACAAGTGAAATATTCTAACCACTATACCACAACCATTGGTCATAGGGGTAAGATTCAACTATTAGCAATATCTGAAGTTTAAATTTTAAATCTTACTATAAGTTATAAATTAAGTGGCAACAAAATCGAGTGCTTGACTTGGAGGGAGTCTAATCCAAGTGGGATCAGCAAGATGAGGCTAAGGACAAACAAAACGGTGGAAAGTCCCTTTTGCTTGGTAAAATTAAAATTGCATGTTGTTTTGCATGACCATAGAAAGGCATGAGAGACAAAGACAAATAACCAAGAAATAAAATTCCACTTATCCATTCAGACCATTCCTATCCCATATATCCCAGAAATCTAAAACATATCCATTTTGCATGGACGTAACGCAGAGGCAATCCCAAAAAGTTGCACCAGCAAAAACAGCAGAAGCAACAACAACAACAGCGGTCATGCGATTCTTCTTTTGTTTCTGTGCAAAGGCCGTGACCAAATGGGCAATCTATCCACTCCTTTTTCCTTTAAAAAGTCCTGGGACCCATGATATCCATTATGCCTTTCTTATATAATTTAAACGTTAGAGGCTTGTCTTTTTGTTTTTTTTTTTATTTGAACACGAAAAAAAAAATATTATCAATATGTAAGTTATTGTATCTGTAAATTGAGGTCGGAGATTACCTATTTTTATCCTCATTTAATTTTTTTTATAAGAAAAATTTACTACCCAAATACTATTATATCTACTGCAAGTAAAATATAAAATTCAATCCTTAAATCTCACTATAAATTTTAGGCTTGTTAGATTTGTACCCGGTTCTTCTCTTATTATACTGTGAAACTAGGATTCCACACTTTGAGTTAAAGTTGTCGTTCATTTGATGGTTGTTACTCTTTCAAAATAATATCGAAAAAATTAAAACAAATATGGATTCAATACAAACAGAACAAAGAATATATAAAATCTAAAGCAAATACACTATACTTAAAAATAGATTTGCACTTTTATGTACGAAATAATCACAATACAGCAAATATAACGGCGACTATCATCCCAAAATACGACAAATCCTTGTATTGGTGTGCACCTCATTAGTGAGAAAACAAAAGCAACCAAGCTTGTAAGACCTAACAAAAACCAGAGTGAGGTAGCGAGAAGACGGGTTTTTTTGAAGAGAGTTGTATGCATTGAGAAAGTTTACGGGTTCTTTTATATTGGTTACGATATAATGTCGCATAAATATGAATAATGAGCATTGAAGTTGGGTTTAATAGTAAGGTCTTCAAAGGTTTAGACTCAGGTCCACTTCTATCGAGCCGGAATTTAGGTTGTGTAAAATTCTTTATAGATTTTTTCTTTTACAAAGTAAAAATAATATGTTAGTTTATAAATAAATATAAATTAACTTTTTTTTTTCATGTGTAATTTAAGCCTTTTGAAATAACCTTCATATTCCAATAGTTGCTATGAAAACCCTTTTCGACCAACTGACTAAAGAGTGAGCTCTTTGTTTCATTAACTAATATTTGGTTGTTGGAATTGATACACGAAAAGGTAATTCTTTATAAATTTCTTAGTTTTAGCTTGGATAATCTAGCTTTAACAATACTAGTAAGAGAATAAAATATGAAGCGAACAATCTAATATCCTTGACAAACACCAAAATAATGATATATATAACAAAATTCGTATCATGAAATATTTTAACTCTGTAAAATAAAAAAAGAAAAGGTAAATCACACATTTAATAGTTGGAATATTTCATAATATGATTTTTGAGATATTTATTATTATTCTAGATATAATAATTTGGAGATACTTAAAGATAGAGGAATAAAAACTATATGCATCTCGCAATTTAATTCTATTTTTAAATTAAAGTTAATTTAATATAATTATTTTTAAATTATTTTTATTTGTTCCTGTATATCTTTTACCGCGTCCATTCTTGAGTCCATTTACGCAGGCCTTTTAATTAAATGATGGCTTTTTAAGAGAACTTATTTATGTTTTCTTTCCTTTATATTGTTAAAAAAAAGATTAAAAAAAAAAGAGAAAATAAAGGTTTGCATCTCTACAATGGTTCAATTCTGTTAACTTCAATTAATCCATCTTAAAGGAGATAAATAATTTGATTATTTTTTAATCCTAATAGAGTAAAACAATTGAAGTATTTTACATAAAATATGAAATGTTGATTTGAAGGGGGCAAAAAAAAAACATGGTAATATAGTTTTCTTTTTTTCTTGGTCTCCTTTGAACCACCATTAACAATGGCAACAAGGATGTAGACTACTACTAAACGCGTTTTCCAGAGGACTTGGAAGAAATTGCTTAGTATGACAAAATTTTGGATAAAGTTTAGCCTTTTTTATCCGCTAAAGCGATTGAGAGTTGCCCTAAAAAATTGCACAATTGTTAGGATGTTTTTTTAGGAACAAGAGAGGTTTAAACGGCTCTTGACCTTAAAACCAAGGGTACATTTTCGTCGTGGAGCTTTAAAGAATTAAAAGTCCAATAACCTTTTTTTTTTTTTTTGTTAATTGATTCGAATTGAGACTCGAACTCAACATTTTTAACTATAAAAACTATTCTAATATCAAATGAACTATAATTTATTTGGTAAAATCTATTAACTTTAAACGTGCACTTTACATTCATTTTCGCTTGAAAAATTTTGGTTTACAATTGGAAGCCACTTCCGTTTTGAGTTTTAAGAGTCCATCCTGTTATATCACAGGTTTCTCATGATAACTGATAAGGATACAAAAAGTGTAAAATTTTCTCATACAAAACATGGAAACACAAATTAATTTAGTTGAACAAGTGGATTGATTAAACCACTAGTAAACCATATTAAAGCAATAGTAAGCGACTAGGTATATAACCTCTTTCAGTATTATAAATACTGTATGATTTTCATTTTGTAAAAAAGAACATTTCAGTGAATAAGTCTCCCCTTAAAAGTTTGAAGAGTGGAAATTTTTTTTAAAAAAGTGAAATAAACGCAGTCTTACCCTAATTAAAGAGATTGTTTCTTCAAAATGGACCTTATTGATATGTTGAGGATGGTTATTTTTTGATCCTGTCAAGAATATAAATTTAATTAAGTACACGTATGCTCATTCATCAGAACATTTATAATATAATTTTACGATTTCTCCTTCTCAAAAAATTTTTTAAAAAAAATTATAATCTCGATAGAGCAATTAAAGACCAATCATCCTCACTGATTAACAAGACAGCAGGAGGATTGGACACAAACATCCAAGTTAATGAGGCATGATTAGCAAGTATTTGCAATGGTGTTGGCTACTCTTTGAAGTTTGAATCTAAGCATGAAAAGGAGAGGGAAACAAACCTTAATTAGCTGTTCAAATAGTATATCTCTGTCCGTACATTGAAGTTTTCTAGTTGATATAAGACCATTAAAAGCAGTTTCAATTGGTATGTGTTACTACCAAAAATAAAAAGTGCAGAAAATCTTAAAAATAGTGGCTAATTAAGGTGAAATGACAACATTCTTTGGAACTTAGGCTCCCTTGCCCATCTCAAGGCCTCCAATATTGGGATAATCCTCATCTTCAACAAACCTTGACCAGAACCAATGTGACTTCCACACCTTGCCCATCTCTTCAATTGGAATACCCTTTGTCTCAGGCAAGAAGTAGTAGACAAAGATGGACATGAGCAACACAAAGAAAGCAAAGAAAATGAAGAGCCCAAATTTCAGATGGCACAGCATGTTCAGGAAAACTTGAGCCACTGCGAATGTGAAAAGCATGTTGACAGACACATTGATACTTTGTGCAGCAGATCGGATTTCAAGTGGGAAGATTTCACTAGGAACCAACCATCCAAGGGGACCCCAAGACCACGCGAATCCGGAGACGTAGATGCAGATGAAAAGCACCACAACAATGGCATACCACTTAGGCAAAGGGCCAGGATTCCCGTCTACTCCAAACTTGGCACCAATGCAAGCTGCCACAATTGCCTGCACATAGCCAAAAAAAAAAAAAAAAGTTCTAAGTTAGGCAAACAATGCACAGAGGTCGTGGAAGCTTTGCGTAGATACGTCTAGAAATTTACCTGGCAAATCAACATTTGAGTTCCACCCTCAAGGAAAAGAAATCTCCTTCCCCACTTATCAACACCATAGATTGAAACCAACGTAGCGGTCACGTTAACAATGCCAGTAATCACAGCAGACATGAGCGAAGCATCATCACCAAAACCAATAGTGTTGAACAAAACAGGCGCGTAAAACATGATCACATTGATGCCAGTGAGTTGTTGAAAGAAAGGGATCATTATAGACATAGTCAAGTGAGGCCTATACTTTCTCTGCAACAAATTTCTCCAGGGGTGCTCCACTTTTTTAGATGCTTCACTAGCCATGACAAGGTCACTGAACTCCTCATCAACATTATGAACACCGCGAACTCTCCTCAATTTCTCCCTGGCTTCATCATGCTTGCCGCGTTCGATCATGGAGTTTGGTGTGTCTGGCAGGACTAGTGAACCAGCTGTAATTATAAGGGCAGGGACCATGGCACCACCCAAGCTCAATCTCCATCCCCAACCACCTTTGATTTGGGCAAAGAAATAGTTCAATACATTGGCTATGAGGATTCCAATTGTGATTGATAACTGGAAACCAATGTTGAGTGCACCCCTGTATCTGTATGGGGCCATCTCAGAGAGGTAGAGTGGTACAGACTGAATTACAAGCCAAATAAGCATAATTAGACCTCAAAATACAATATTTTCATAAATCAACCATTAAGTAATTAAATTATAAGAATATTGAAACAAACCAGGATAAAAGAAGGCCAACATTGCAATGGCATACTTAACAAATGATTCTGTGTACATATAATTTCAGCAAGCTATTATCAATCAATTCAATTCCTGAGGAGCAGCATCAAGATTATAACTTATCATGAAAGAAGGTATACTAGTTATGTCATTCCAAGGTTAAAAAAAACAAAAAGCACAATTGACCTAAGAAAATGACTAGGAAGGACAAAAGGCTCTTAGGATCCCATAATATATGAGAAAAGAAATGTTCTGATTGATATAGTCACATTCTTGTCATTATCTAGGCTACCTGACCTTGAAGGAATTATTTTCGATCAATACTAAAAAATGGGTCAAGATGAATAGAAGAAAACAAAAGGGTGTAAATAAATATTCAAATCCAACTCACAAGAAATCCAGCTAAAAAACAGAAATAGTGCACAGGAAGAAGCACATCCAGCGCATGTTTTGATCTTTATGGTCAGGAATTAATCATGAATCCCCAGAAAAAGACTATCATCTACATCAAAACAAAAAAAAGAACAACACCGACAAAAGCTACCTGATTGGCAAAGCCAATACCAAAGCCCAGCAAGAGTCTGCCCACAATCAGCATCCAGATAGCATTAGCAAAGCCATTGATGATGGCACCAGTACAAAAGAGCACACCTCCAAAGAGCATGGACAGCTTCCTTCCAAACTTGCGGGTAACCGTTGAGGCCACAAGGGATGAAATCAAGGCGGCCAAATAGAGCGAAGAAGTGAAAAGGGTCAGCTTCTCGCTGTTATACTGACAGTACTGGTTCTTCTCTGAAGAATTCTCATCTTTCTTCTGAGCAACCGATGGAAAAAACTTCCGCAAGAATGAATCCATGGACGTAACCCCACCTAACAAAAACCCCACTTAGTCAATCAACAATCACACAAAGTTTAAGAAAAGAGAAGCGAAAACAAGAAGAAACCATGGAAATGAGGTGAAAACAGCCTTCCAACACCAAAGTTGAAAACTTTTGTTTGTAAACATTGAAAAGATCAAAACTTTGACGAGCAACTTGATCAAAAAATGGAGTCTTACCAGAAATCCCAATATCATAACCAAAGATCAGACCACCCATGGCAGCAACAATGCAAGTCACAAGGACAAAAGCTGTGAGGTTGCCTGGATACTCCCTGCCAGTGCCAGGGGCAATTCCTCCTACTGCAGGCATTTTTTGGCCTTCTTTTTCTTTTTGGCAAAGAAACACTCAGAATGAAAGATGATTTCTTGAACACTTGAACACCCAACAAGAGCACTATAACAAAGAGAAACACAAAATATTTTGGCAAAGACACACAAGAGAAGTAGAAGATGGAGGCTTTAGACAGGCAAGGCCAGTGTATATAAAGACGGTAGCAAGTCCCCAGTTTCTTTGGATATTGAACTGTTGAGCTGTCCAAAAACCAATACCGAGCTCAGAAAACGTTGTTGTCAACGCTTAAGCCACGCTGATCATATCGTAAGAAATATATGGAATTTAAAAAAATAATAATAAATCACTAATATTATTGACTTAGATTTTATATTTTTTTACGAATTTTATTAAATATATTTACATTATCAAATTCTATCAAAATATTTATGAATTACTTATATTTGCCTTTTGAATCTTGATATGTGGACCGAGAGAATGTTTGATGGAGGGAGAGACCGAGTTTTTTTAATTTTAAATATTTTTAGTGATTTTGTTGCGTATCAACCTTAATTATATAATAAATTATAAATTAATAAAAAATTCAAATAATTATAAAATTTATAATTAAAATTAATGTATACTTCTGAACAATATACATAAAATACATCTCCATCTCCTCTTTATCAAATTCTACCCTATTCATCTATCATTACTATTTTCCCTTCTTTGTGAATTGAATTCAATGCACACTGTATAGGAGATAAGATCTAAAACAGTGTATTAGTAACTCACTTTGTCCTAAGTCTCAGATCTACCGTTTGATGGTTCTGTAAGAAAAACGAGTTCACACAATTTCAGTATCCATCAAAAGGCAGTGATTGGCAGACAAATTAGCAGAATGCAGCAAAATTGTAATAAAGAAAAGGAAAGTTTTAAAAATTACTTTCCATTCATAGCAACATGGATAAATCCCATTTATTGTTGTCCATCTTGAGCAAGAATACAAACATGGGAAGAGAAGCAGTCGGTGAAATTGGGGGAATGTTTACACGTCAGATGTTAGTCATCTTGCTGAGTAAACATTGAGTTTTTGCCTATTCACCACAATAACCTGATCGGAATTTGGATAATGTTTTGTGGGATCTCGCAATTCAGTCATTAATATCTCATAAAAATACAGGTAGAGCAAAACGTGACTTACGAAGTACTTTACAGCAAAAGTATATACCATGTGTCCTGTGATTCGATGACAACAGCAATACACAAAAGAATAAAAGTTAGATTACTTCAGTCAAAAAAAAAAAAAAAAGAATTAAAGTTAGTATTCTAATAATTTTTGTCTTGAGATTTATCTCGATTAAAATGAAAATTAATATTTTTAGAACGAATATTAATATTTTTGAAATACATATTATTTTTACATTTAAAAAATATCAACTACTGTTTTAAAAATAATAGATACAGTTTTATCCAAAACATTTTTTGAGACAAAAACGTCGAGACATATAATGACACTCTAATAATGACACTATACACAAAAAGTTAAAAACTTTGCACATTCTTTGCCTTTCTTTTTTTTTTTTGTTGTTTTTTGTTTTGTTATAAAAATATAAAAATATGGATGACATTCTAAAAATTTTGTAAAAAAAATTACACTAAATACACTGCATAATAAATTGAGTCACAAAATTAAATTTTTAGACGAAGATACTTTTCTCTCAAAAGTCATTAGTCACCCTCACAAATATATAAAACCAAATTAACATTTGACTTCATCATACTCTTTTGACGGGATTTGAATCAATAATCTCATAATACAATTGAATTTCCTAACCATTGAACCTTGTATCAGTGGCTCTTTGCCGTCCTTTTTCTTTTTTTTTTTTCTGTGGTTGTGCTCATTTTATAATGTTGAAGAAATTGATTTCTTGGGTTGCAATTACGGAGTTCATGGGCCGACGATTGAAAAAGTTGTTAGGATGATCATATTTGTATGGTCCATGGTGGAGGGACAAATTTAAAATTATCATGGAGTACTCAATATTGATGCGACATGCAAAATATGAGAGCTACAACTTATATGTCGAATATTAATTTTAAATTTTTGCTAATTTTAATTTTTTTAATGAATAAAACTTACTTATAATTTTACATTATATAAATTTATTTTTTTTATTGTAAGTAAATTCCACTCATTGTGTAGTATAAGATTATAAGTAAATTATACTTATTAAAAATATAAGTCAAATTAAAAATTCTCTTAATTTTATTGATCTAACATCACATGCTAGACTATTGCATGAACTCAATTATGTAATTGTAAAGATAAGTATATAAAACTATAGACAAAAAAAAAAAAAAAAGATAAGTAAAAGAGCTCAAGAATATTTTTCGTTAAGGCCTTTCAAATTCAGGCCAAAGAGAATATTACAAAACTCAATTTCAAGAAGTCTAAACATGTTCTTCTATTGGTTTTCTTTCTTCCATTGGTTTTCTAAATATTGCATCGTAACAAAAAAAATTTAAATAAAAAAAATTCAGTGAAGTCACTCGAAATCATTCACAATCATCTTTAATTGTTCAATTAATTTCCTAAGCTGTTGCATTACTCTCTTTTTCATTTTGTCAATTCAATTTTTAAACCTTCAATCATAAAAAAAAAAAAAAAAAAACAAAACAAAAAGATAAGTATAAAACTTCTGCCTAGGTAGTGACCACTAACTTCAGTTTTTCAGCATCGCCCTTGATTCAAAAAATCATGTGCAGAACAGGCACGTCAAGGCTTATTGTGGGTAAAAGTTTCCATAGAGGCTTTTTGCTCGCTGTTAATTTCCTGAACCCTAGGGAAGTTGATGATTGAATGAATGAAAGGTGACGCTAAGCTGCTCTCTCTGAGAAGGCAATGCGGATTCTCAGTAGATGATTTCCCAGCTAGTTGCTCTATCCTGTTGTTTTCTTTGAAGTTTGAACAAGTTATTTGTTTTTTCTTTTTCAAAAATAAGTGTAGCACGAAATTCAATTTTATTGCTCAGGCTGACTCCATAATACATTGTACAAAAAATACGAAAGTAATCTTTTGTTTTTAATATAATTAATTGAAATATTTTATTAAGATGTTTTAATTTTGTGTTAAAAAATTAATAACTATATTCTCATTTCCTGATATTTTAAAAAAGAAATATTAAGAGGCTTTGACTTATTGGTGCTTTTTTGCTATTTAATAATTGCTCACAAATTTTTTTTTTTTAAATCCCCCCAATTTAAAACCATCAATTAAATAATGTTTCGTATATCCATTCTCCAATGGCCACATAAAAAATACGTAAAATGTGAACGAGGAATTTTCAACAATCTCCATTTGCAAAAATAACAAGAAACCCAATAAATAAAATTGTATAATGTCTATGATATGCTTTATTTACAAGACTCAAATGTGGTCTTCGGAATGTCTGCTAACATGTAAAAAAGAAACAAACCAAATATTCTTTAATAAAAAATAATAAAAAGATTAATAGAATTCCCCTTAATGGAAAATATTGTGCTTGAGTGTAGCCAACCGACCATCATAAATGTGATGAAAACCACAGTAGTGGTTACTATAGAGTGAATCTATTTTAAGAGATCTACTTTAGTGAAAACTACTCCTTTGTCGGGTTTAACAATGGATACTGATTTATTTACAAGAGTGATGTTATTTTTACAAGATTTTTTTTTCTTTATGGTTACAAGGGAGGCCTAAAAGGGGAATATATATTTATTTAGCCCTAAACTTTTAAATTTTTTTATTTAAATTCTAAATTTTTTTGAAATTTCATTTCAGTTCTAAACTTTGTGAGTATGTTCTAAATCAGTCATTTCATTAGTCAAACCGTTAAAATTACTGTTGACTAACGGAAATTTTTTTAAAAAGTTAAAATACATTATTTTAATTCACCAGTTAATAGAAATACGTTATGTAATCTTAAAAAAATAAAAATAAAAAAACTCAAAATCTCAACTTACATGTTACTATTTGAGAGTAAAATACAAGTATTTAATAACAAAAAAAATTAAATAATATATTTTACCTTTTTAAAATAATTTCCGTTAGTCAACAGTAATTTTTAATGGTTTGACTAACGGAAGGACTGATTTAGAGTAAAATCAAAAAGTTTAGGACTGAAATGAAATTTTAAAAAAGTTTAGAACTTAACTGAAAAAAATTTAAAGATTTAAGACTAAATAAATACATATCCCGCCCAAAAGGTCATGCAAAGTGAACAAAATCACTTGGACTTGAACACAAAAAAAGAGGTCTCTATAGAATATCTCTACTAATTGTCCACAACAAGAATAGGTCAATGTTTTTTTTTTGGTATATATATATATATATGACAATAAATTTTGGTTGTGGATCTCATCAATATTTTCGATATGTTATGGCCTAGTTAATTTATAATTAGTTACATATGGTGCTTGTATGATTCTGTTACAGGATTTATTCATTAAGAATAGCATAGCCCAATGATCCACTTTAGTTGAACTGATTAAAGATATGTGCCTTTAATTGAGAGATTTGAGATTCGAACTTCTGTTCTTTGCTTCACTTGCCCCCTTCTCTAATTATAAGTTACCATTTCCTCTGCATAAAAAAAAAAAAAAAAAAGAAGAATAGAATAGCCCCACATATTAAATCATAGTTCTATTCCATGAATAACCCCTAATTCTAAATTTCATCTCCCTAAAAAGCAAAAAATTATTAGATAAACCATCTAATCACACACAAGGAAAGGGAGGCAGCCAGGAGGAAGATGGAAACAACAAATTGTTGGAGGGCCACGGACACGTGGAAACCAAAATGGGAAAACCGTGTTTCAAATTTAATGCTGATTTCAAAACTACTGAGAAAGTTTATGGAAGAACGTTATTTTTTGTCCAACCATATAAGAAGGAAGCAAATCATAAATTCAGGCAATTATATACATTTCCCTTTTCTTTTATGTTAAACCAAGGAAGTAGTTTGATTTGTGATTTTAGTGTATTTTTTATAGCAATGATCTGTATTCGAGTCTTTTAACTATTGCCGGCCTCTTAATGAACAAAAATTTATGTTGAGTGCGTTGTATTGAAAATCAAATTTATTAACATTACGGCCAAGCATGACCATACGAGGAAGATCCATGCAGGTTCAATAGTGCTTGGTGGTGGATCTATTTTATAAAGATAATTAAATGAGGACGTCAACCGTAAACCAATCTCATCTCACAAATGATATTACGATAATACTTTTAAGCACATTTTTTTATTGATAAAAAAAAAAAAGATAGATCAATTATATTTCTTAGTTATATATCTTGATTTCTTTCTACCAAATCTTATCCGTAGTCTTTCGAAGTGTTCATGTGGAAACATTCCCAGCCAGACTTCTTGAGACCCTTCACTTCATATGTATCACTCTTTTGCAGCATGCGACATTCGAAAATTAGTTTCGCTGTGAACTCACATGTGAACAACGAATTTTGTAAATGAATTTTCTAGTGGTTCCATAGGAGTTGCTTTATCTAAGAAGTTGGTTTTTGTAAACATTCTTGTTATCTTTCTACATCGTTATAATTTTAGCCGTGAACACAAAGTTGGACACTAGCTTTTCTAGGTTATCCCCACATATGTCAATATCATGTTGGATAATGTGGGATGATGATGGCCACTTCTATGTGTCTTATTTCATTTTTTATCAAACCAATTGGACGGTGAGTTGTAGGATAGATGTATCAATTTATACCCAATTATACGCATGAATTGTTGGTTGGAAACTTCAAATTGTTGGGAAGCCACGGATACGTTCAAATCCAAAACGGGAAAACCGCGTTTTCTAGTCGGTGCTGATTTCGAAATTATTAAGGAAGTTTGTGGAAATTACATTGATTATGTCCATATAAAAAAGAAGCAAATCATAAATTCAATGTAAATTATTATCCATGGTATCACCGAAATGATCATGTGAAAACATTCCCAGCCACATTCCTCGAGAACCCTTATTCATTTGTGACCTAGGAGAAATTCAATGTAAACACATATGTGAGCAACGAATTTTGTAAATGATTATCTCGTTGCTCCATATACAGGAGTTTACCTTTATCCAAAAAGTTAATTATGTAAACATTGTTATGATCTTTCTACACTGCTATGATCTTATTAGACCGACGAGTCTTAATCTAATAATAAAAGTTACTAACATGGAGATCGTATATTTGTTTTGCGGGACTGTCTTTTTAACTTTTTACTAAATTTCATAATGTGAGTCTGGTGGGCCAATAATATCTTTTTTTTATCTTTTATTTTTTTTCTTTCTTTACATGCACACCATTTAGGATAATGTATAATCACAAACTTAATTCTTTGCTATCTTGCCTACAGAACAAAAATGATTTGTCCAATTAACAAGGTTTCTCACGTTGCAAAGTTGTGATAGAGTTAATTATCTATATATCATGAGCTATCTTCTCCTATATTTAAACAAAAAGACGATTTTCGATCACTTCTCCCTTCCCAATCACAAGGATAAACTTTACTAGTATTTGGAAACTCGTCTTCAATTTATCTTGCCATATATATATATATATATATATATGTAGAGTAGTGCTGTCTTGTTTTATAAGCTATCGTCGCTTAATAAAGCCTACAGTTCTTTAATTAGAGGTGTTACGATAGGACATATGGACTATTTTTTTTTTTTTTTTGATTATTATAACTCAAATCAAAATTTATTACTACTGCCCGTTGTGGTTTTGTAGTCATTGTAAGAACCAATGTTGTGTGATCAAAAGTCCTAAGTTTGCGTAACTAGTAAAGAGAACCAAAGATTAAACTTACACATGCCTTAGTATTGAGGAATGTTGTAAACTTTTGGATTCTTCACACTGCCTAGAGATGGACGCAGTGATATTCCCAGGAAAAAATGCTAAGACCCCACCTTACTTTCCTATTTTTAGACAAAAATAAAACAACAAATAAAAAAATATAAGTCCAAAAAGTTAGAAAATGATAGACAAAGAAAGAAATAGATCTAGACAACAAAAATATTTGTCCTAGTTTTGCTTTATAATATTTCAATTTCTTCTAACGTGTTTAAATCACCATTGGACACTATAACTTAAAAATTCCGAAGCTCTTCAAAGAAGATGTTATCTTAAAAAATGAAAAATCCATTATATATTTGGTAAAAAATGACACGATATATAGTTTTTCCTTTATATTGCAATCTAGCTTTATTATATAATATTTCAATATGAGTAACGAAGCGGACACCATTGTTTTGACACGAGCCTTCAATAAAGGGAAAGCCCATTAAATCATTCACCCTTTTGGGCAAGTGGGCTTCTCATAAGTGGACCAGGTTCTCAATCAAGTCGATATGCGATTCGCTGGACGAGGGATGATTGCAAATAAAGAAAAAAAAAAATCAATTCAATATTTCATTTTCGAATTGCCTAATCAATTTGTATTGGTCACGTACAACAAGTTTAATTTTTATTTCAATTTTGACATGATATTTTTGGTATAAATCGAATGCTAGCCCATCGATAAAGTTGGATGTTAGGTGCATCTATATCAATGACCAGACCTATTCATATAATTTTACCTAAATTAGATGAAATTTAAATGTGAAGGACTGGTGTAAACCTATACAGGAAATCACATGATAACGACCTGACCCACCGCTCGAGCATGGTTCTATCATGGAATTAAGAACCGGACCGGACCGGCCGGTTCAACCGGAAAAATCGGGAACCGGTCCTAGGTCCGGTTCGGTTCAAGTCTAAAAATGAAATTCGGACCGAACCGGAAAAAACCGGTCAAAAACCAGGAAAACCGGGAAAACCGGGACCGGTTGAACCGGTTCAATTTAAACCAAAAAATTTTAAATTATAATTTAACCCAAAACTTTATCTAAACTATAATTAAAACTCTAATTTTAATTAAAAATTCTAATTTAGTCCTCAATTGATTAAAATTTTTAATTTAATCTTTAAAATTTAAAAATTAATATTTAATCACTATTTATAAATATTATTTTTTGAATTAATTTTTATAAATTATATTTTGTTAAATATACTAATTGTAATATCTTTAATGTATGTAAATATTAATATAATTCTTAAAATACAATTTATTTTAAATATTTATTATTATTCTTATATAATATAACATTTTATATAATTATATAAGTTATATAAAAATTTAATTTTTATATATTTAATATTAAATACCGATTTTACCAATTTAACCGCGGTTTTACCGGTCGAACCGGTTGAACCTTGAACCTCTCAGCTTTCCGGTTCAATGACCGGTTCGGTTCTGAGAACCTTGGATTCTATATAGATCCTACACTGAGTTATAGCCAATACTAAATCTGAATCTCACACAAAATTCCAACTATTTTTGCCTTACTAGAAGAAAAAATATATATATATATACATACTACGCATAAGTTCAAATTGTGATCAAAGGGGCTTACCGTAAAATTTCCACGTCGGGTGCTGATAAATGTGTTGCTACGTAGCTTATTGGACACCTCACAAATAGGGATTTTGTCATTGAAACTGTGTGAGCTGATAATATCCACTGGGTGCCTGTTTTGCTTGTAACACGTGTAAATAATTAGACAAATGATACAATTTCTAAAGGTCTGTTTGGAATGAATTTTGTTTTCTGTTTTCTGTTTATTTTTCACAAAAAAAACAGAAAATATGTTTGATATTGATTTTATTTTCTGTTTTTTGTTGAAAAGTTAAAAGTGTTTTTCAAAGAAAAAAAACAAATTGGGAAAACAATAAAAACTAACTTTCCGATTTTATTTTTCACTTTTTTTCTATACTTTCTCTTACAACATTTTCTTTCTCTATCTATCCTCTTTATCATATCTCTCTTTACTCATCCTCTCTCTATCCCTCTATATCTTTTCTCTCACTACTCTTTCTCTCTCTACTCTCTCTCTCCCTTTTCTATCTCTGCCATTCTCTCTCTACCCTCTCTCTCTATTTTCTCTCTCTACTCATTCTCTCTCTACCCTCTCTCTCCTTTTTCTATCTCTATCATTCTCTCTCTACCCTCTCTCCCCTTTTTCTATCACTACCATTCTCTCTCTACCCTCTCTCTCTTTTCTCTCTCTACACATTCTTCCTCTACCCTCTTTCTCCTTTTTCTCTTTCTACCATTCTCTCTACTAATTCCCCCTCTAACCACTCTCTCTCTCTCTCTCTCTCCTTTTTCTCCCTCAACCATTCTCTCTACTCATTCTCTCTATACCCACTCTCTCTCTCATTTTTCTCTCTCTACCATTCTCTTTTTTTTTCTTGCTCTATCATTCTCTCTACTCGTTCTCTCTCTCTTTTTTCTCTCTATCATTCTCTGTCTACCCAGATTCTCTCTCCTTTCTGTCTATCCACATTCTCTCTCATTTTTCTCGCTCTACTGTTATCTCTCTACCCTCTCTCTCTCCTTTTTGTCTCTCTAGTCATTCTGTCTCTACCCTCTCTCTCTCATTTTTCTCTCTCTACTATTCTGTTTACTCATTCTTTCTCAACCCCTTCTCTTTCTGTCATTCTCTCTACTCATTCAATTTCTTCTCTCTTTCTCTCTGCTTTTTCTCTCTCTACTCATTGTCTCTCTACCCTCTTTCTCTCTCTTTCTCTCTCTCTCTCTCTCTCTTCCCCTTTTTTCTCTCTATATTTATATTCTTTTTACCATTTCTCTCATTATTCTTTTTCTATCTATTTTTTTATTCTTATAAAAAAAAATAAAAATTGACAGCAATAAACACAAAAATTTAGCAAACAGTAAAAACTAAAAACAGAAAATGAAAAACATAAACAAAAAACTGACAGCGTCTCCAAACGGGCCCTAAGTAATCCATTTGTTTTACAAGTAATGCCTAATGGTGGAAGTGATTGCAGTCCGAGTAAACTTCAGAACCCTGAAATCCTACCCTCTTTAAGTATAATCAGAAAGGTGCTAAATACAACACTACCTCATGCTTCAACATTTGTTTTACAATTTAGGGTTTTTTTTTTTTTCTTTGGAGAAATATCTATGATACCAATTTACCATCAAATATTCTTGTGCTTTCTAATTTTCCCAATTTGACACCACCTAAACCCTATGGGATACTCACATTTCATCCGCAAGAAGGTACAAAAATTGCAAAGAATTGGGTAACTGAGTGAACTCCTATTCATATGTCTACATGTACCAAAAAGGAAGGGGAAAAAAAGGAATAACTGACTATAACGAGAGTTACTTAGGTAAGGTAAGATAATAACCAGTGGCGGTACGAGAGAGAGGTTGATGCGTTACGCATAATACCCAAAATTCGAGGGTAGGCCTTATTGCTTGGGCCACCTATTTGGTAGACTTACCAATTACAAGTAATCCAATATGGTCGAAACCTCAAAGATGAAATTAGAATCATTAGAGTTCGATTATAAGATTAAAAAGATTTTAATAAAGTATCTTGACTAATAGCATTTGATGTACGAGACAATTAGTTAAAACTTGTCGCGACTTCTACTGACTTCAAATACACGAGAGAATGGATCCAAAAATTCAGGCCTTTGTGACGTTATTTGATCCGTGAACAATGAATAATGATTCCTGAGCACGTGGGCATAAAATGTAGAAATTAAGGTGTATAGTTCAGGCTTAACAGTTTGGGCAATGCTCGAGTAATCTTTCACACGGCCCAAATGACCCTTGTCCAATAATATGGCCCAAAGTCCTAACATTTAAAACTAGGCTCTCTCATTAGGGAAGTCTTTTTGGAGACACTTTCGTTAGGGAAGTCTTTAACCGTAACAGAACTCAAAAGAGAGTCATTAACCGTAACTGCTGCCGGACGAAGGCAAGAACCATTTAATTGGCATGGTTGCGTGGGTCTCAGGCATTAATTATGTCTAGGGTTTAATCCGCATTTCGTGTTGGTTAAATATTTAATTTTATGTAATTTTAATTATTTTATTTTGTTGTAGTTAATTTAGTTGGTTTTTACTAATGTCATTTTTAGTTTTAACGATGACAAATTATCTAGCAATTTTCATCCAAACTAACTTTTTTTCTTTGAGAAACTAATAATTTGTTATTTGTTATGCCCATATTAGGCCATTAATATAAATTCTTATTCCATAACTTTCTATCCTAAATTACGTGTATTTAAAAAAATAATAAATTGATTTTCACTTTTTCTTAAATTCGATTATTAATATTCACCCATTCTTTTTCATCATTTAATATTAATGTTTAAATGTCAAAATCGATATCAAAAAATTAATTACCATAATGATATTGTGGAAGAATATAATGATATGGAATGTAGGAATACTTGCCAAGTATACCCGTTGCCATTAGGGATAGAAAAACCATCAAAATTAGAAATTTTAGAAGGATAACCTTTTCTAAAGCTAAAAAATTAATTAACATAACCTTTGTCAAATTTTGAAACATTAATTAATTTGTGAGAAATAAAGAGAAGATGAGAGAATACTCTGTTTCTCAAATGTAATATTAACTATATAATAACAAACTGCCTAATTCAATAAAAACTAACCAATCGAAACTTCAAAAATTTGAATATGCCAAAAACGACAGAAAAAAAAATCAACGATTTTTAATTTTTCAAATTCAACAAAGGCGGATTAGTGACAGATTAAGGAGTTTTAAAGACTTTCAAAAGCTAATCTAATCTATCAAAAATTTATGTGCTCAAATTTGTTAGAACTAGGTGTTAGAAAAAGAGAGTAAGAATCAAGTAGACTTTGTATCATGAATAAGAACAGTCTTTAAAATAATGTTCTTCTCCTCTAAAATTGATATAAGGTTTATGATGTATCATTTTAGGATTTACAAAACCTTAAGTTTATAGACAACAATTCTTCTAAACCTCCTTATAAGAATTTCTTAAATATAAGAATAAAAAAACTTTGAAGTAAAAATGAATGAATTAATAAATGCATAACTGCTGGGTCAAATTGAGCATCGTATAGTCACATATGAAAAGTCATGACTTTGAATAGTTATTTATGAACAATCATATTTTTTTCCACTAAGAGTCACATCTCTTCTTATCAAGAGTTACGTCTCTTTATGTGAATAGTTACATCTTTTTTCTCACAAAAGTCACGTCTCTTCCTTTAAAGAATCATGACTCTTTAAATGCAACTTATCATTTAGTTCTTTTCCTTCAAAACAAACTAATATAGCTATTTATCAATATATTTTCCAATAATTTCTCACTTAGATAGTTATATTATTTGTTACAAGACTCGCACATATGAAAAGTGTCTTTTGAATTAAACCTTTCATTAGTGTTAGTATCTCAAGAATTTAACAAAAACAATAGTGTGATATACACTTAAACCAAGATTCCTATATGTTAAAATCTGAAAGTACTACACGTGTCATTCTCTACATAATGAGAAATTCACTGCATTATATTGCATGTCTATGGCCTTATGCTACCATTCTGATTTCATAAACATTTACAAAAGTTAAACCATCAAACTTTTGTTAGAAATGACACTGCTCCTTACATTTGTACAAGTGAAGTTCTGTATTTTATGCAAGTCCAACTTTATTAAGAGTATTACTCATCCTCAAACTCTTTTTTCATTAAATATAGATTATTTATTTATCATATCAATTTAATGCTACTGCAATGGATCAATAACTTGTTGTTACCTATTAAACCTTTAATTAACTATTAAATTAGCAAATGCTGGGTTTCCATTATTGATTGCTATGAAAGGGTTTTAGTCTTATTCCTTTGATGTTGTTATGATTATATCTCTCGAGAGATCTTTTGTAAAAGGATCAACTAAATTTTTATAGAACTGTACATATATAATTGTGACAACACATTCACACAACAACTGTCTTATATAATTCATACCTCAAGGCAATATGTCTAGATTTACCATTGTATATTTTACTTAAAACTCTAGCAAATGTTGCTTCACTACAGTGCAAAAAATGGGCTAAAATCGGCTGTGACCACAGCTTAATATCAAATAACAAATTCCCCAACCATTTTCCTTTGCTTGTAGAAGCTGATATTACAAACTCTGATTCCATAGTGAATGAGTTATATGTGTCTGCTTCTTTTAAGCCCATGAAATAGTGTCTGGTGCTACATTAAAAACTCATCTCCTGTGAAGAGACGGACTCAAGGCAAAACCCTCACTATGTTTTTCACTTTTGATATTTAAGATAATATTAATTTCATTTAAATCCTTCACTATCAAATTTGAAGTTAAATACTTTTCTTAGTTTGAATTATGCTGCCCATACTAGTCTAAACAATAAATCTCATCATATGATTACACCAAAATTTCATATAATCTTCAAATATAAGAATTTATTAACATAATATTTTGTATGGACCGTAGCTTTATGTAACGATAGGATTGTATATTCCTTAATGGTTGTGTTCCTTCGTGACTTGTTAGTAACTAGAAAAGGCTCCTATTCATAGTGTTTTTTTTTTTTTATAAACTCCCCATTGCTTTATGAAATTTAACAATTCCAAGAAAGGCCAATGAGTTGACAACACATTTCCCTTTATTTTAATTAACTGATCAACGATTAGGTGCCAAGGGATGTACCAATTAAGAATCAGTATCTTTCTTTATCGACTAAAGTCACTCGAGAAATAAAATAGATTTACCGATGCGCTCATACATGTACATGCATATATAAGTCCCATGCATTTTTTTTTCCTTTCTCCTAGGCGTTGGCAAGCCCCTTCCTATTTTAATATATAAATTCTCAAAGAAACAATAGTCCCTTTTTGCCAGCATGCTTGTTTTCATTTTAATATAGATGCTTGTTAATTTTACTTCCTTTTTTAGTGAATAAAACTAACTCATGATTTAATACCATTCAAATATTATTTTTAATTTTTTTATTTACGTAGACCTTACTTATTGTATGGTATAAGATCATGAATAAATTACACTCACTTAAAAAATGGAATCAAAATAGAAATCCCCTTTAAAATATGAATACTCAAATAAACAACTTTCCTTTAGACTACCAATCCTTTTGCTGGTAATTTATCAAGTCCTAGTACAACCGCATTAATCATCCATAATTCTAATAATAATTGTAATAGACATACATACATACATACATACATACATACATATATATAAATATCATGCAAATCAAAATTGAAGGTCATTCGCCCTTTTTTTTGTTAATTTATAAAATACAAAAATCCTGGGTCTTAGCTCTTTGGAATTACATAATTTTATGACCCGCCACCTTGAAGCGCATCGCTTTAATCACAATTGCAATAATATAATTTTTTTAATGTACAAATAACTATCATACAAATTTTATGTGTGTAAATTATTATCAAGTACGTAAAATATCGTGTGTATTCATACAATTTATCATATATGTCATAGTATAACCATCATACATGTATAACTATACAAATGCATATAACAGAAGCAACTTTTTCATTTATCTTTTCATGCACATGTAAATACATAAGCAAGTACCTTTTCATTAACCAAGTGTCAACCCTTTTGGAAAATATACACATCCAACTATTGTGGATTTTGATAGTTCCAAGTCAACCACCACTTTAATGGTCGGCTGCTTATCGACGGCAACATTCTTTTTATTTTTTGTTCACCAGGCGCTAGGTTCCTCTGACTTTCCTTTTTTTTCAAGCACTAAGTGCCTCCTCTTAGCAGTGGCTTCCCTCTTGGAATGACATATTCCAAAAGCTACGACATCTCATGCATGTCCCATTCATGAATTCTTTCTATTTTAATGATGGACTGAAAAGGCATATATGTTCATATATAACCACATGTGTATAAATCATCATGCATGCATAATTATTATTTATTACTATTATTGCTCAAAAGACACCCCAGTATCAAAGCTACTGTTGGAAATTGGTCCAAAGCAATCAACCACAGAAAGCAATCTTTGAACTGCAGGGATGCCAATTACTTGCTATTCTATCCTCTCCGTGAAAAATCACGAGGCAACATATTTTCATGGCATAAAAAATTTATTGTTTTGTGCCTCTGAGGTTCTCCGATTCTTAGAATTTGTGCCAGTTGTCCAAAAGTGGCTATCGTGCGCTAGTTGCTTGGTAAATTAAACTGAAAGCACTTTCTGGTGGGTGCTTCCCTGGTAAAGCTTGGTTGGTCCCTAGTGGCCGTTGTTTAGTCGTTTTCTCGTCGGCTTGTTTCATTTCCGTGGCGGGGGGTTGGGTTTTGGGTCCCCAATTCTTGTCTTTCTCCTATGCATCTTGATATGGTGGGCCTCAATGTTCGTGCGTTCACTCCCATGCCTCCCTTGATCGTTTTTATGGTCGACGTGGGTGTGGTAGGTTCTTTTTTGTTGGATTCCGGTTGGGCCTTGTACAAGTTGTGGAGGTTTCGTGAATTCGGCTTCCTTTTGGTGCCTTGGGGTGGCTTTTCTGGTGTGGTTCGCAATGTTACTTTGGTCTTACTGTCTGTTTCCCAGAGTTTCTTATGAGATCTGTAGTGTTTTTAGGTGGCGCTTGATTTCCTATTATAGCCTGTTGGTGTTCAGTTGTCGTTTGGCGGTGCAACTCTCACCGGCGATCACTGGTACAGGCTTCCCTCTGGTGAGAGGTGTCTGTGGAGCTATCTGTTTGGGCATACGTGCCCTTGGCCAATGTTCCAATTCTATCTCGGCTTTGGGTCTGGGCTTTTAGCTTTTCTATGGCTTGTTCATGTGGCTTTCCTTATTGGGCCTATTAGGTTAGTTTGGATTGTTGGGCTTTTCAATGGAAGGATTTTTGACCCTGACTGTACTCTATTGTTGATGTTTTAATGAAATCTTACCTTTTTTGTTCAAAAAAAAAAAGTTTTCAAATTCTTTGGTTATTGTTTCACATCACAATTCACTTTTAATTATGCTATGTATAAATTTTGATGGGGCATGCACGAACATAGAGAACAAGATGTCTAAATACTTGCTAACACTGGCAACAACCTTTCTTGTTAGTCCTATTTTCATGCTTTGTTTGTGTCAAGCAGATCAAACATATAAACAATGACATCAAAAAATATGTAAACATAAAAAGGAAGACGTACTTTAACCATTCAGAATTTGACTCCATTGCGAACATCACTTTAAAATTGTTAAGCAAAGAGAGCAGCAATCAAACAGGTTTTGTATCGTGAATAATCACTGTTTTTCAAGTGATGTTCGTCCTTTTCTAAATTGCTGCAAAGTTTATGATGAATCACTTCAAGATTTAATCAGCCTTGAATTTACAGACAGCAATTCCTTTAAACCCTCTTATAAGAATTTTTTAAGTATAAGAAGAAAAGAACTTTGAAGTAAGAATAAATGAATTAATAAATACATGACCGCTGGCTCAAGTGGAGCATTATATTTAGAGATTTTGAATAGTCACCTATGAAAAGTCATAACTTTTCCCGAAAGATTACGAATCTTCCCATGAACAGTCATGTCTCTTTCCACTAAGAGTCATATTTCTTCTTATCAAGAGCTACGTCTTTTCACATAAATAGTCACGTCTCTTTCCCACCAAAAGTCACGTCTTTTCCTTTAAAGAATCATGACTTTTTAAGTGCAATTTGTCATTTAGTTCTTTTCTTTTGAAACAAACTAATGTAACTATTTATTAATATATTTTCCAATACTAAGCACTTAACCACAAAAGCAATTACATTGATCTAATTAACAGAGTATCATAAGTTGAAGTATAATATAAAGAAAAAACTGGACAAGTTTAAAAATGCGTGACATCATATGTTTTTATTTGTATATGACTTAGGAGATGTCCAAGCCAAAGCCTACCAATTCGCACCATTGATCTTATCTGTTGGTGGATCATTAACCTAGAGACCTAATGTAATTGCCACTAACATGAAGTTGTTGTGAAAACGGAGGTAAGATAACATTCCATAAATGATAGTTAAATCTAATTATTACATTGATATCAATCCATCAGAGTGGCGCAGCGGAAGCGTGGTGGGCCCATAACCCACAGGTCCCAAGATCGAAACTTGGCTCTGATAAATTTGATGTTTTTTTTTTCCAATTTTTCTAATATTCTTACACCATGGGAGTTAGCCCCATTCTTTGAATTATGTTTTTTTATCAAATATATATATATATATATATATATATATATATATATATATATATATATATATATATATATATATATATATATATATATATATATCTTGGAAGGAACAAGCAAATTTTGAACATTCTTAAAATAACCAAGACTCCTATGAATTTCCAAAAATCCAACCTACAAGAAAAAAGATCTCTTTTCTTCCCAGCTCAACTCAACTGATTATGTATTTGGGTGAATGAAAATCAGGCAACAATGCATCCTAAAACAAACATTGGATCATTCCTAATGAGACCAATGACCATTGGCAGATCCGGGGTGGGCAATTGCCCACCCTCAATTTTAAGTTATGTAGTGAAAATAGGTTTTTTTTTTTTTTGAGACATATGTAGTTAAAATAGGTAAAATATCATAAGTAATATAGTTTCTTTTTTCTTCTTCTCTTTCTTTCTTTCTTGTTTTTTTAAATGTATTTACTAAAATTATTTTCATTTATTTTTAAAATTATTTTAATACATGTTTTTATATTTATATTATCAATTTTTTTTAAAAAAATATCTTTTAATGAAACAAATTATTAATAATGATTATTATTAAAAAGAAAAAAATTTAAAAACACACTATGTATCCAAACATGTATTTGTTTATAAATTGACAACAATTTTATTAGTTATAACAATTGTAGCAAATATTTTTTTTACAATAAATATTATAAAAAATCTATTATATAATCATGTGAAAGATAAATAATTATATATTTAAATGATTACTTATATAAAAAATTTATTTAATTGTATAAAAAATAAAAAATATTAAAATATTAAAATTCACATGATAGAATTATGATGTTTATTATTTTGAATAATTAATTTAATTTTTTTATCATATATATTAATTTTTGTTATTATATTTATACATATAACTTTTGTCCCTCTGAAAATTTATCCTAGGTCCGCCACTGCGAATGACAACAAACCAGTCCCTTTGCACTTGGAAATTTATCAATTTTTGTTCTTCAATGACCCTTTCTCTGAAGATCAAAGTGCTCGCTGCAGACGCTCGATGGCACTACTGAGAGCTCCAAACGCACTGTCCACTCTTTCCCGGGCTTCAAGGTGATCAGTTTCTCGATTGCTGCTCCGTTGACGCATAACATCTGTTTGTACTCACCGTCCCCGAAATCCACCATTGCTCTCGATTTCTTAGTCCTCCACGGATTCCATACCACTGCCGTATCAATTAAAAGTGAAGCATAAAGATTCCAAGTTTGTTTTAGTCAGCTATATTCCAATAGACAAAACAGAGAGAGAAAAACCAAACATTACAATGGTCACATTAAGTTATAATGTTTTGCACATAAAAAAAAAAAAAAACATTAACAAACACACCAACGAAGGATACGGGATAAGCAAAAGAATGATCCTATACGTTTGGGGTTTTTATAATTCAGTCTTATACATTAGGGCATTTTATTTAAGTCCTAAATATTAATGATTCTATTTCAATCGAATCCAATCATTAACGAATCGCTTATTTGATCATTATCTCATAAGTTTGACCAATTTAAAAGTTAATATTATAGTATAAATACACATACAAATCTCCAAAAATAAATTAAAAAAGCTTTATATGTATTCAAATCATATTTCTCTTTAAAAAAAAAAAAAAACATGTGCGTATTGAGTCTATTGACCTTATTTTTAAAATGTGAAAAATAAAGAATACATAATAAAAGTGAGTAAAAATTATTAAAAAAATTAAAAAAAATGTATAAAACAATTCTGTTAAAATAAAATAAATCCAATTTTATTATCTTAATACAATTACACAATTTTATTTTATTTTTGTTTGTTCCACTCAGCCACCACCACAACTACAACCACAACCACAATCTTATCCTATTATACAATTTTATTTTATTTTTATATTTTGTTATAAAATAAAATTGTAAAATGGTATTAAAATAATAAAATTGGAGTCATTTTCTTTTAACATAATTATTTTATACATATTTTTTAAAATTTTTTAGTAATTTTTGCTCATTTTTATTACATATTCTTTATTTTTCACATTTTGAAAGTAAGGTCAATAGACTCAATAAGCACATGTTTTTTTTCAAAAGAGAAATATGATTTAAAAACACATAAAGCTTTTTTTAATTTATTTTGGGAGATTTTTACGTGTATTTCTATTATAATATTAGTTTTTAAATCAGTCAAACTTCTAAGATAAGGGGAAAATAGAGATATGCTAACGATTACACTTGCTTAAAATAGAATCATTAATGTTCATGACTTAAGTAAAACACTGTTAACTTATAGAACCAAATTGCCAAAAACTCAAACGTATAGGACTTTTTTTTGTTTCTTATCCCTGTAGAATACAGCACAAGCTTACATGAGGCAGCTTACCAACATCTGCAGTTCTTCTTTTCTTATAACATAGGTCCGCTTCCTTTCATGATCCAGTACTGCACCTACACTGGGAGAACTAAGGTAAATCCGATCCACCTGCCAGACGACGTTAGCGGTATAAAGAGTAGTATACAAAGACACAATATAAATATTTTTAGGAAAAGAAGCCATACTCAGGGACGGATGTAGCGAGTTGCCTCCCCCCCCCCCCCCCCCCCTCCTCAGTTTTTGAAATGTATATTATTGTAGCTACACAATGAAAGGAATTGTTAGTTAATCCAGTGGCAAGTGTCACTTTGCCCCTCCTCAAGTTGGTTATATTTTTTTTCTTTTTGGTTTCCTTTTTATTTTTATTTTTTTTTTTCAATAGCAATCCGTTTCATTCTTTACTCTCAAAATCATTCCTTTAAATTCTCATTTGTATGTATTAATTAATATTATTTTTATTTATTTTAAAATTTGAATAAACTTTTCTTATATTTATACTAGTGATTTTTTAAAAAAATATTTCAGTATTTTACTATTAATGAAGCAAATTATTTGCAATGGATATTACTAAAAAGGAAAAAAAATATTTAAAAATGCATGATATATCCAATATATATTTGTTTATAAAATTGACTTCAATTTTACAAGATATAACATTTATAATAAACAATTTTTTTACAATGAACATGATAAAAATTCTATTATAAAGTTACATTAGAGATAATTGATCAAATAATTAAATGATCATTTATATAAAAAATGCATTTGATTTTATAAAAAAAATTTAAAAGATTAAAACTTATGAGATTTTATTATGATATTTATTATTTAAAATAATTAATATAATTTTTATTTTTATCATATATATTAATTTTGTTGCTGTATTTATACATACAAAATTCCTCATTCCTCCTCCCTCCCTCCCCCCCCCCCCCCCCCAAACACAAAAAAAAAGCTTTTGGATCCGTCCCTAACCATGCTGATGACTGCAACCCTCAAAGCGTGCAGACAACAAAAGCAGAAGTGTTTATATTTCAAAGCCGGAAATGCCTAATAAATGCTTTTCTAGCAACGAGGATGTAACACTCTATAATGTATGCAGAAATAAATTTAGGCATAAGTAGGGATGGCAAAAATCCCCATCCCCGCGGGTACCCGCCCCGCCCTGCCCCGACGGGGATGGGGTCAAGTCGGTTTGACCGGGGATCGGGGATCCCCGCCCCGATCCCCGTTTTATTTGGCGGGGACGGGGATGGGGATGGGGATGGCAATCCCCGTCCCCATACCCGCCCCATACCCGTCCCCGTCACCCGCCCCGTTAATAATTTACTCTTTTATCCTTATATGTATATATATATATAATATTTTATTTAGGCATTATCGTCATTTTACTTAATCTTTTTTTTTCTTGCTCCAAACTCATATAAAGAATAAAACGTGAAGGAACACTGCAAACACCCCTCGCAACGCACGAAAACAATTTTTTTTTTTATCGGTTCAACTTCCCTTATAGATGTCCTCTTTGGTCTACGATGATTGGGATTATGTTTTTTTTTTTGCTCAGTTTTACCTCTAAAGAATCTCGAATATATATCTTTTTAGAAAATTGAAATCCAGAACACAAGGTTATTAGAATTTGGTTTCATAATTGAGATTAAATCATAAGAGTTTTTATTTTTTTTTCATCGATGTGTAAATACATTGTATAGCTCAAGTAATTTTAATAAAGAAAAATGGTGGAGGAAGTCATAGTATAACATATAACTTTTTTAATTTTTATTTTGGACGGGTATGGGGCGGAGATGGGGATCCCCAATCCCCAGCGGGTATGGGTACGGGGATTAAAATTTCATACCCGCCGGGGACGGGGACGGGGATAGGGTTAATAAACGGCTACGGGGAACGGGGGTGACATCCCCGTCCCCGACCCTCCCCATTGCCACTCCTAGGCATAAGACGAGAAAATATTAGAATTCAGCCACAAAATAAAGTAAGAGTTGTACGAAGAGAGAGAATGGTGAGGCTACGTAATCTTCTAAATTTCATAAATTTGACACAACTTTTTCAGGGATTGGATAAATTTTTTGAGATATGCACAATTTGATATAAACACCTTTTGTTAGACATGTAAAAAATGATCATGGCGTGTCAAGTACAATCTTTTTTTTTCAATCCCATCATTTGGTATTATGTTTTAATACGACAACATGTCTTTTGTATTATATAGTGTCATACTTAAATATTTAGAAAATGAATTCAATACAATCTATAAATTTATGTATTATAAACTTGTGTCATGTCATATCATGTTTAAGTTAGTCATAGAGTGTACTCAAACTAGTTTTTTTGTGACTAACTCGTGTTATGTTTATGTAAGTTATTGGCGAACGACGGTAATTGAACCTGCGCGTGGTGGATTCACAATCTACTACCTCGATCCACTTCGCTACATCCGCCCCTACCCCCCACCTGCACAAGTTTCAGTCTCTATCTAAGATAAGCCAACCCATTCTTTCTCTCTATTCTTTTTAGAAGTAAAGAAGAGGTGCGTCGGCACACATGAAGTCCAATCCGAGTAATCTTCTCTCTTCTTCTCCACAATGAAAAAATCTGTGTTGGAAAACACGCCGCGTTTTACTGGGAAGAATCGACCCTTGGGAACGAATCTACAAGGCTATCACCTTCTTTGGCCAGATCACATTGTGTTAAGTTATAATTTTTCAAATGAATAATAATTACTTTTTCTATCTTAAAATGAGAAAGTGAAGTGATAAAAAAAAATAAAATTAAAGATATAGTTTAATTAAATGACTAAAAATTCGAGTTTTTATTGTTAAATTTGACATTAAACATAAAGTTAATACATGAAATTTTCATATTTAATAATGAAAATATAAAGAAAACTTTTTTACATGAAATTTTAAATTTATATATTAATTATTAGTCATGTGATTAAAATATTTGAGATAAAAATTTTATAATTCACAATAGAATATATAATAGCCAGCGATAAAATGAGGTTTTTCTATCTATTTAATGTTGGGTTTGATTCTCAAAAAAAAAAAAAATTGTTGGGTTTGAGACTCAACCTCTTCATTTCTCACTTTAAACGTAAACTCAAATTTTCAAAAGAAAAAAACACAGGGGCCCAAATTGGGCCCGTGCCCAAAATAGGGCACTAAGCCATGTAGTGCTGCGGTTGGCACGATCCATGGTTTGGAAACTCTCAGCCTAGCCCAGGTCCTAAAAACAGACTCTGTCAGGTAGTCTTTGATTGTTTTCATCGGTATAGCCCACAGGCCGTCTATCAGTTTTTCGCATAAATGATAACTGAATAAAAGATGGCTAAGAAAGGGTTTTACTATGCATACATGCAATATGTTTCATATGAAAGATATACAGTTATTTAAATAATTTATTTATTTTTTATTTTTAAAAAATTTAATATATTTTTTTCGATCCAACAATTCAAATTTTCATATATTAATTTTGTACCTACCATTTCATGTCTATGTAATTTTTCCTAATAAGAAATGTAATCCCATCATTCAAACTTAGCCAAGCTTGACATCTTCCTTATACACAATGTGGACCATAAGGTTATTGATTTGAGCAGCAATTGAACATCTATCAACAATTGGTTATACTTGAGAGCATATATTTTAAGAAATTACAAAAAAAATCATATAGTTTAAATACATTGACAAAAAAAAAAATCATTCATCAATCTGCATTAATATATGTTGAAAAATATTACAAATGTGCCATGAAACATGTCACCAGCTAACCAAAATGCCCTTCATTGGTTTCCCCTACTCTATTATCCCCCGGAAAACTCTTAGTTGCACACATTCGTATTGAGTTCGCCCAATTCCAATAACCACATCAATATATAAGTAACAAAAGGCTAAACCAAATAATAAAAGCAGAGTAAAAGAAAAAAAAAAGGAGGATTTATAGACTACCAAATGTAATTTGTAACAAATTCAACAAATGACATCTTCCTTATACGCAAGAATATTTATTTCATCGTAGGATTGAAGACACGTGAAATTCAATGCGTCACATATAATATTAATAACCTATAAACAATTTAGCCGATCTATCATAGTCCCATACTTTTGGTTTTGGGGATACGGTCAAAATGTGTCACACCTAGTCTGTTTTGCAATGTAAAATTGGGCTTACATCTAATTCTTTCCTGAGACTCTATAGAGTAAGAGTTTCGTATACTCAGACGTTCACTAGAGTTAATTTACCTTACAAGTGTCAACCAAATATTCCAGCCATTAGTATTTCTCAAATATTTATGTCCTAATCGTAATGGAGGTGCCAGCAGGCATGGGACCCATCCTGTCCAGTTTCGCAGAAAAGAGTCTGTGAAGCCAACCTGTACAACTTCATGGGCTGCTAAATAGAAGGTTCAATCCCTACATCCTCTAAATTCTCCTTCGCTTAGTTGTAATCTGAATATGAATTTTGATCCTCTTTTAAGATTTAGAAAAAAAAAAAAAACACCTTAAATATTTTTGTCATAATTGTAATGCAGGTGGGCGTGAGACCCATCCTCTCCAATTGATTTTTTTTTTATTTGTTTGTTAAATGAAATGAGACAACGGTTTTATTAAGGAATATTACGCCAAACCCAGGAAGGCACTAAAGCTCCCATTATTTACTGCGAGTCCAGTGTCGGGGCTACATAGGTAGGTTTCTTCAATATTTATGTCCTACTTGTAATGTAGGGGCACGAGACCACCCATCCTATCCAGCTGATAGTTCACAGAAAGGAACCTGTGGAGCTAACCTATGTGACTTCACGGGCCGCAAAGCAGACATGATTGAGATCAAGATGCTTTAGCCATATATTGATGATTTTGGCTTAAGTTCACCCCAAAAAAAAAAAAAGAAAGAGGAAATAAAGGGTCACATTATAAATCAAACTGCCATGATAAGGGGACAAAGGGATGGCCAAAATGTCAAGCAAAATACAGCAAGAAACTTCATCTATCACTGTCTTGCATTGTCCATATTGGTAGATTATGGACAAAAGCTTGGTAGCTCTGTTCACGTGCCTCTCTGGAGGATTTCAAGGCCTTCCCATGTGCTTTTCCAATATCTCAAATGCATACGAAAAACTTGTTTTTATTAGATGTCTCCTTTCTATCTCCGGTTTTAGCTTCAACAACTGTAATTACATTCTCTTTTAGTATTTTATACAATGGAACTGCAATTATCTATGACAAGGATATCTATAACATCCCTTTTTATTAGCAAGACTCCAATAGTTTATATAGTTACATCTCAAATGGGAAGATATTCTAAAGCTGCTTTTGCAGATGGAAAAGTGAAAGTGAAGGGAAAAGAAAACTAAAGAGAAAGATCCATTTTTTGAGATTGCAAAACAAAGAGAAGAAAACATGGAACTCACTCGTGTAAATATACAGTGGAAAAATAGGCTAAAAAGGCAGCAAATTACATTCAGGAATACCAGATTCCACTTAGCAAACTACGGAATCTATTCATGGATAGTTTTTTGACAAGCCTTTTAGCATCTGAAACTTCAGCTTCTGCAAGTTTCTCTATGTTCTTCAAGTACCCCGAATTGGCTATTTTCCTTCTTCCACTATTGCAACTAGTCAATGACATTAGTATAGATAACAAGAACTTTCTGTTACCTGAATTTACCCCTTCTTGGTCGAGCAATTGAAGAAGACAGCCAATGTTGCGATCGTCCTGTGCGAATCTCTTCCTGTTTTTTGGCACTAGAACCATGCCAGAGAGTGCTTCAGCTGCCATTTCTCTGACTTCAAACGATTTTGCATCAAGGAATCTGACAAACTCAGGCATAAAACCTGCATCACCCATTGTTCTTTTTGTATCCTCCGATGTCCCAGAGAGCCTAGACGCTACTTTCAATGCCAATTCTTGTACCGAAGCTTCTCCATTTCGGATTAAAAATAGCAATTGATCCACAAAGCCATAGTTCATCAATAAAGCAATGGAACTTGCTGAAGAGAAACATAAATTCTCAATCGCCCGTAATGTTATCTCTCGAGATTTGGCAGAAGATGAATTTTTTGGATCCAGCGTCCGTACTAATACCCGAATTCCACCTTCCTGAACAATCTGTCGCCTGACTGATTCATCTCCAGAAGCAATGTTCCGAAGGAATCCAACCGAACTTATCTGCACGGCTTCATCATTTGATCTTGCTAGCTTGACAAACGTAGAAATCGCACCTTCTTCGAGCATAAATCTCTTAATTTCTTCAACTCCAACAAGATTACTCAATACCCCACAAGCAGGACCAATAAGTTCTCCTCTGGAATCACTACTAGTACATATTCTTAATAGAGCTGTGACACCACCATGAGCTGAAACTGACCAAGCATTATCTGAATTCTCAGTAAATTTCTGCAAACTTCTTACAGCAGCCTCCTTACTCAATTCATTTCCACTCTCCAAAACACGAATTAGAGGCCCAATAACCCCGGCCCCAATCAAAAGGGATTTGCAGGAATCAAACCCAGAAATCACTGACACCACCTTGGCAGCCTCTACTTGGACTTCCATTTCAGGGGAATCAAGAAAGTTAACCAACAAGTTAACAATGTCACCAATTTCAACAATTATTTTGACATACCTCTTGTCTTCCACAACAACATCATGCAGATTGGCCAAAGCCTGGCTCTTCATTTCGGTGTCACCAATCTTCATTCTCGTCAACAAATCTCTGACAAAAAACCTCATATCATCTCTGCAAGCGTTGACTTCAGGCCTGGACACAACAATGGCAAAACTATGAGTCAAAATACCTGCAGTGCAAATCCCAGACAGATTCTTCGCATGCAGATCAAACTTTGCAGCCATTACATCCAAATCGCTCTGCATCAAGAGCTTCCCACTGTAAGAAAGATCCACACATCTTCGAACGAGATCGTAGCAGTCGTTGGAAGAGATTATAATGGCAGAAATCAAGCCAGAAAGTATTGGGTTTTGGCTGGAATCGCAATTCTCTATGGCGATTAGGCTTGAGTTCAGTTCCTCTAACTTGCTTCTTATCAACTGCCATTTCCCTGCAAAAACTTTGATACCATGAGAGAGGGAGATCAAAGCAGAAATATCCTCAATAGCTTGCCTGATACTAGACTCTGAAGAAGAAGCTTCCAAGCTGTGATCTTTTCTTGGATTTCCTCTGCCCATTTTTGTTTCTCATCAAAGTTTTTGAAACAAACCCATGTGTGTAACTGTGTATCTATCAAGATGGGAAGATAAAGTTCTGATCTTTTTAGAGAGAGATAGAGAGGGAGACTTAGAAAGAGAGATGGGGACTGGCCAGATTGTCTATCTATTAATCAGCTTTGCTTACTGCTCATCTTTCTGACTTCTGTTATGGGGCTGAAACAGAATTGCCAATTGGGTGTCATTAAGAATTTACAAAAATGACCTTATGGATGGAAGGGCCTCTATGTGTCATGAAGGGTAAAAATGGGATTCTGAGTCTGTTGGGAACTTGGGACCTTGCCTAGAGAAGATGGGGATGGTCGAGAAAGCAAAGCAAGTGGGTTTACCAAGAGACAGAAGGTGGCGAAGGTTGTGTCTGTCTCTTATGATAACTGTACTTAATGTTTGTTTGCATTTTTATAATGTGATAATTGTACTAAGTTTGTCTTTGACTCTCTGCTTTCTGTAAGTCTAAGATACATATATACAGGCAGACAATAAAGTTTGGTGAAAAGAATACATCATCTTCTTCTATGTTCAGGAAAAAAAAAGAAAAAAAAAAGTAATGCATCATCTTTGATCAAGTCAAGAAAGTAGAGTCTATTTGTTAATTATTCTTTTCTGGTAGTTATTAGTCAACTGTTATTTTCATTGCACCATGTTTTTTGTCAGCTTTACCAAATTTATATTACTGTTTGCAACTGTTGTGTCCAATGCTAACAATCATTTATCAATGTAAAATTTTGTAGAACATGTACATGTTTAATCATAATAGGATTAATAGCATGTATTGAACTGGTATTGATGACCAATTAAATTGCTGCTAAGATTCATCATTTGGCAAGAAAGAAATGGTTTGCCATTTCATTTCTAATTTTTAGAACTGTTGTGTAGCTATAAGCCGAGGAAAAAACTACAAATTAATCGTGTGCTATATTTTTTTAAGAAAAAAATTTAGTAATTTTACATGAGTAACTTTAAAATAGTAATAATGTCTTATTAACTGTTAGATAATTGAATTCTTAAAAAAAATAATTGTCACATGCTGGTGAATGAGACTGTATTATAAGGCAAAGGAAACCCATATATTATACTCAGCCATCAAAACATTATCAAAGGACATGCTATTAGTGCCAAAATCGGTTAGTTTGGATTAATGAGACATTACTTATATGTAATTAAAATAAAATAAAGTAACCACTAGATTAAACCGTGAGAGAAAGAGAAGAAAAGCCTTGTGGACCATACTCAATAGAGACACTTACGTTTTGTTAGTTGGCAAGAAGAAAAAGGGTAGCTTTCAATTTTCTCAGCATAGTGCATAGAGATGGGGTAGATGACACAAAATTCCACCCCACCACCATGTGAAGCACTTTGTTGGATGCCTTGAGCTAGCAGTCACCTTTTCAATGGTAAGTGGAGATGAACCTACACAACACGACACACCACAGCCCCATTAAGAGAAAGGTTCTCTCTCTTTTTTCCCATATCATCTTTTGTGTTATAGATAAATTAGTGATTGAGACTAAAACTTAAAAGCCTAAAGCTGCTTTGTATTGTCAAAACAATATTGCTAAAGTGAACAAAAAGGCTTAGCTTCTGGAATAAGCATAGGTGGAACGAATCCATGATAGTTTTTTTTTTAAAAAAAATTATTTATATGAAGATGGAAACCAATAATATCATGCATACCGAGGGTACAGATAGAATATGACAAAGGAAATATAGGTAAATAGATGACCCATGATATGATTAGGTATCTATAATTGTCTTATTGAACGACAAAATTTATTAATTACACAGCTTGTTGCGGATGGTTACTTCATCAATCTTTCTTATAATGATTATTGTTTAAATTAAATTTTTTTAATAGATTAGTTCTACTTAGCTTTTGGTATAATGGGATTTACTTTAGTTAATGTGGAAACACACATGGGGAAGTCGGCCTTATTCCAATTTCATTATCCTCTTTGTTTTTACTTTTTTATGCAGGCCTTTCACTAGAACATATATAATATCATTCGCACACAAGTGGCCTCATTTGATCGACTTCTAAGGACCCAATATCTACTGAATTAAGCTTTCATATTTAACTTTCTCATTTTAATATGTCTTTATTTATTTATATATGTTTTTGCGTGTATTGTAACAGTTGTGATGGTCTGGCATGAAATTGAAAGTCCAAAACATATAGGCTGACAACTCAGAACAAATGCAGTCAGATGCACAGAGTTTTGAGCTCCTATCTTCTATTTCAGCCAAGAACAATTTTGTGTAGGGCCATGTGAAGGGCATTTACATCCTCAATTATCTTGTACGAGATGTTACATAAACACGATTAAGATACAGATGCATATATATATTTTTGTATATTTTTGTCTTTTTAATGCATAATTACAATTAATTAGAGATTATAAATGTGCAACTAACAATAATAACGGTACAATCTGACTCATGTGTCATTTTTTTGTAGTTGCGTAACGAAGCTCTATCTCATATATGATATATGTGAACGAATCGGTTTGAATGCTCATCACCAACAACAAGAGGAAGGGGGAGTGGGGGGAAGGCGGGGGGGGGGGGGGGGGGGGGGCGGTTGAATAACTTTGACACATCTCAAGATTTTGTTGGTCAACCCGCAGATCACAGAATTATCATCACTTCATTTTGTTTTGGTGGTTGAGGGACGCCATAATTTATATTTTGTTGTTGCCTATGTATAGGGCAGTTGCGTAGCTTTCTAGATGGCATAAAACCCTGAATGCAATAGTGTTTTGGTCGGTAGGTACAAAGTGCTATTTGTATGCAAAGGCAAGAAAGCAATGGTTCCTAAACTACTTTGAGTGGAGGAAAAGGGAAATTCAAAGGCAGAAACATGGCTATAGCATACCTTGGCTTAGAAGAGAAAGGCATGCACAGCATATTTTGATGATCATTCGCATCAATGACAAAGAAATGAACCAATAATGATACTAGAGATTTACCACATAGTGGTAAGAGGATTTCAATTGTACTATGAGATTATAAATTCAAGTTTCTGCTAAGGTTAAAATATTCGATAAGATTAAATATAAATCTAACTCAACACAGAAATAACGTTAATTAGACATGGTAGAGTTTGTTTCCTTATAAATTTGATGTAGAAGCTCAGTCTACTATGCAATACGACCAGCACAATTCTGACGATATTGTGTACTCTTACTTTTTCAGTTCATGGACAAAAAAAGCAATGAAACAAGAGATTGTAGCAACATAAACAAGCAAAAATATTCTCTGAATGTGGGCGTTTAGATTTGATGACCCATTGCATGTCATTATTTCTCAATCATTCCAACTATTAGATATTGAAGTGCCAAACTGCCGGTGCAATTGCATGTGCAATCCTTCAAATTTCAATATTAAGAACCACTTCCTTGGTTTAAAGGCTAAAGTTCCGCCATGTTACATGCAGTTGCAATGGACAAGCAACGACTAAAGCTTCTTTGCTAATGTCCAGCCCGCAATTGAGAATTTATTAAGCTAAATTCTAGTAAATGATAAAAAGTGAGAATCTGCTAGTAGTGTTGACCATTGATGTGATGTCGTAAAGAGAGCTGTTAGAACTGATGATGACATTCACAAATATAATACCGTCCTAAGCTAGTCTTTTGGTCCCTTTTTACTTGGCAATAATTTTTTTATTTATTTTATTTTTGCCCCTTTAAATTAGCAGTAGTATTAGGAAGGTTGGTGTTTTGTGTTGTATTTACCTATCTAATCTGGCTGCCACTGAAACGACCATAAATGTAACAGCTCAATGCTTAGAACCCATGTGACTAATGCCAAAATCATGGTGGTTGAATCCTTCCAATCACTACTAGTTACAATTTGATATGCGTTTTCAAAGTTCCCGGGGTTTTAATTTGTTAGATTGATACTAATTCATTTACATGTGATAATAAACTACGGTGGATAAGTTCCAATTTGAAAGCTTGAAGTGTGGACTGAAAATCTTGATCATGATGCTTAAATCTAGATAGGTCAAATCAGCTCTTAAAAACATGACAAAATGGGTATGATAAATTGATGGAGTAGCTTACATTTCACGGTTCATATCAAGAAAAAAAGGGCGCGTCCTCCAGTGTTAAGCTTAACCATGCAAGATATCATAATGCTACTAGGACTTCACACACTCCAAAATTAGGAAGAAATATGAGTAAATTACAAAAAGCAATAGACACTTGAAATTGGCATCAAACTTGTCATTTCTTTCACCATCGCTCCACAAAATGAATCGTGGCAACCCTAATGTAAACCCCACCATTGCCATTTCAAAAGCATTAGATTTTCAAAATTTCAGCAAAGTGATCTTCCTCAAATAAATTTTAAAAAAAATGTAATACAGAGAGAAATAAATATGCAGAAAATTTATAAAAAAAAAGCCACTGCTCGTACATACACAAGCACAAATGATTTTTATTCACTGCTGATGCACACACACGCACTTTTCCTAATCAATTGGGCTAATGCCCATCCTCCTTCCTAACACTTCCCTTTTTTTTTTTTTTTGAGAATATCCTTCTTAACACTTTAATTGTGCTTTAGCAAAGCAAGCTACTTTGTGAGCCCTTTCCATTCAACCCCTAAACGCTCGAAGGACTAGCTAGCATTGGACTGAGGCAGAGCCCCGATCTAATCCCAACCCTTTACTCCTTGTTTGGAAAAAAAAAAAAAAACAGAGAAGAGGAATGTAAGAAAAATTAATGTTAGAAGGAATTAATATATTCTATTTTTCTCATGTTTGGGAGAGTATAATATGAGAAAACAAAATTAAAATTTTTTTATTTAAAAATGAGTGAAATGTAGGAGAAAAAAATGTAAAATGTCATAATACTAATTTTATCCCTAAAAATAAAATTTTAAAATTTAAAATAATAATAAAAAAGTAACTGACTATTTAAAATTAAAAACAAATAGGGAGCTGGCACCATGTCAGCCCCCAATTCCACACCATTTCCCCATGTTGGGGGGCTGGGGGAATTGTTTTTGATAGGCTAAGGATTTTTGTTTTTCTCTCTCCCCTCTCTTTCAAATATGAAGTTTTGTACTATTTCACCCCAATTCTATTTACTTGCAGGGATTGTCTCCTCCCAAACAAAGTATTAAGGAGTGTTTGTATTTACATTTGAAGATTGTTATTGTTGTTGTTATTTTGAAAAATAAGAATTATGATATTTAGCTAAGTATTTTAAACGCTGTTAATAATTAATAGATAACTTAAAAAGTAACTGATTAAAAAAGTAAGTACAAGATGCTCTTTGTTTTTATTGATGAAAACTAAAATTATAAAATTTTCCATAATGGATGAAGACGTGCCTGCACAATACAAAATTGTAACCCCGCCAACATTGTTGCCCTGCTTGTCTCTTTTTACAAAATTAGAACACTGCAGCACTGCTTGCGAAAGCAACGGGAAAATTAAATATTAGCATTTTTTTGTCAACTTTTTTCATCAAAAAATAATAAAATAATATTATTTTATTTATAAATATTAATTTATAAAATGAAAATAAGATTATTTTGATAAATATAGATGAGTTCTAAAAAAATAAATAAATATACATGACTTCTCATCTTTTTTTTTTATTGTATAAATAGTAACCTATACAATAAAGATAATAATAATTTTTTAAACAAAACAATATTTGTAGTAAAAATAATATTTGTATAATTATCACTTTCAAGTCAGACCTTAAATAAATTTTGACTTATAAATACATAAAATTCATTTTATAAAATTAATTTAGATAAATTTAAAAATAAAAAGGATTATAATAAAAATAAAAATTTAAAGTGTAAAATAATTATTTTATTATTTAATTAACAAAAAAAATTCTTAAATTTCATTTTATCGGTCAATAACAATTGAATAAAATAAAAATAATAAGCACAATTATTGAAAACAAAACTAAACACCCCCTTAAAAATTGTAACTTTGTAAAAGCTCAAAATCAGCAAGTGCTCTCTAAAGCTTCCCCAAAAAAAGAGTAGAAATTTTGTGTATTAAAAAAAAAAAAAAAAAGTAGAAATTTCTGGCAGTGTACCACCCAAGGAAAGCACCGTCTTTTGCCGTTTCTCTGCCTTGCTATAGCTCTACACGGTAATTTTCACTTTCGCTTAGTCTAAATATAGAACAATAGAGATGTTTATTGAGCTTTCAGAAACACATTCACAACTATATACAGTGATTATTGGGACATCCACTTTAAGAAGATTTTCTCTAATTTCTCACAGAAAAGAACCCAATAGAAATCGGAAGGACACCAATTTTTTACCTTATATAGTGATAGTAGTAGTGACCTATCAAGGATATATATCTTACCTTTGGAGCTACTATCTGTTTTTGCATAAAGTTTCAGTTTTTCCAACTTAAGGTTTTGTTCTTTTGATGGAGGAGAGATTGTTTCTTGGTGAATTGTTGTTGTAAGAAGTTTTTGTTTTGATATTCGTTAAAATCTTTGTTGTATAATTTTGCAACATGGGTGAGTTTGATGCCTGGAAAATTTGAAACATATGCATGCACATGCTGATCATGGCAAGACAACCTTTGCTGATCATCTCATTGCTGCTACTGGTGGTGGTGTGCTTCACCCCAAATTAGCTGGGAAGCTTAGATTTATGGACTATCTTGATGAGGAGCAGAGGCGTGCTATAACAATGAAGAGTTCTTCAATAGCTCTACATTATAAGGATTATTCAATAAACATCATAGACTCCCTGCGCCACATGGATTTTTGCAGTGAGGTTTCTACTGCCGCCAGATTGAGTGATGGAGCATTGGTTTTGGTTGATGTTGTTGAGGGGTCCATATAAAGACACGTGCTGTTTTGCGTCAATTGTGGATTGAGAAGCTCACGCCATGTTTGGTGCTTAACAGGATTGATAGGCTGATCTGTGAATTGAAGTTGACTTGAGCCACTTGGAAGCATATACGCGGCCATTAAGGATTGTTCACGAGGTGAATGCGATCATGAGTGCTTATAAGTCGTAGAAATATTTGTCTGATGTGGATTCAATGCTTGCAGGGGCATCTGGTTAGGTGAGTGATGACTATCTTGAGCTTATAGAAGATGATGTAGAGGATACTTTCCAACCACATAAGGGAAACATCGCATTTGTTTGCGCATTAGATGGTGGGGTTTCGGTATTAGTGAGTTTGCCGAGTTTTCCGCTTCAAAGCTTGGAGCTAGTTCAGCTGCCTTGCAGAAGGCTCTGTGGGGTCCTAGGTATTTGAATCCAAAGACTAAGATGATTGTGGGAAAAAAGGGAGTGGAAGGTGTAAGTAAGGCTCGGCCTATGTTTGTGCAGTTTGTGCTTGAGCCTCTATGGCAAGTTTACCAGTCAGCATTAGAGCCCGATGGAAATAAAGAAAGGTCTGCTTGAAAAGGTTATTAAATCATTTAATTTGAATGTACCACCTTGTGAGCTACAAAATAAAGACCCGAAGGCTGTGCTTCAAGCTGTTATGAGTCGCTGGCTTCCGTTGTCAGATGCAGTATTGTCTATAGCGGTGAAGTGTCTACCCGACCCATTTGCGCTCAATCTTTTCGGATTACACGTTTGATCACCAAAAGAGAGGTTTTGAATAATGTGGTGGACTCAAGTGTTCTTACAGAAGCTGAACTAGTGAGAAAGTCAGTTCAGGTTTGTGATTCCCATCAAGAAGCACCTTGTGTTGCTTTTGTGTCCAAAATGTGCGCTGTACCAATAAAAATGCTACCTCAAAAGGGTCCAAATGTGGAAATTTTGAGTAGTATTCATGATGAAACTGGAGATGGAGACTCAGATGAATGCTTTCTTGCATTTGCAAGAATTTTTAGCGGTGTTCTTTATTCAAGGCAAAGAGTTTTTGTCCTTTCAGCATTATATGACCCATTGAAGGGAGAATCAATGCAAAAGCATGTCCAGGAGGCTGAATTACGTTCCTTATATCTGATGATGGGGGCTTGAGACCTGTGGCATCTGCAAAGGCAGGAAATATTGTGGCCATCCGAGGCCTTAGTCAGCATATATAGAAGATTGCAACTCCTTCATCCACGAGAAATTGTTGGCCTTTTTCAAGCATGGCATTCCAAGGTATCTCCAACTCTGAGAGTTGTGATTGAGCCATCTGAACCAGCAGACATGAGTGCTCTCATGAAAGGTTTGAGGCTGCTGAACCGTGCAGATCCATTTGTAGAGGCCAGCGTCTCATCGAGAGGGGAACATGTGCTTGCTGCTGCAGGGGAGGTCCATCTAGAAAGATGCATAAAGGATTTGAAGAAGGGATTTGCAAAGGTAAGCCAGCAAGTCTCTCCGCCTCTTTTGTCCTATAAGGAGACCATCGAAGGAGAATCATCTACTCCCTTGGATAATCTCAAATTATTAAATAAGAGCTCAGATTATGTTGAGAAGACAACACCAAATGGAAGGTGTATTGTCCGTGTGCGGGTCATGAAGCTTCCAACTGCACTCTCTAAGGTGCTCGATGAGAATGCTGATATTCATGAAAATGTGACTGGAGGTAAGCTGAATCAGACGCATAGAATGTTGGAAACACAGAGATCCAGCATTGTAGAAGATGAAAATCCAGTTGAAGAACTCCAATGGCGTATAACTGATGCTCTTGACGGTGATATTTTGTCAGGGAGTGAATACAACAAGTACTGAGCTGAAAAATACCTACTTAAGGGGCAAAAATTTCTTTCTTAAGAGAACAAGGGCACTTGGTCCAAGACAAGTCGACCCTAACACCCTTTTTACTCCAGATTCAAAAAGCCATGGCAATGATAATTTTGTTCTTATACGGGGCTCCCCGCATGTATCTAAGAGATTAGGTTTTATGGATAAGCTTAGTGGTGGTGGTGAGCCTGCTGATGGATCCTCTGAAGCAACTCAAGCATTAAACTTCCAAGCAGATAGTCTTCGGAGCAGTGTCGTGTCCGGGTTTCAACTGGCAACAGCAGCTGGCCCCTTGTGGGGATTGGCTCTTACAGTTGAGGCTTTTGGAGGTTCCCTATCTGATCAGTCTGATGAAACTGACACTAACCATCTGAGCAGTATGGCATCTTGACTGGACAAGTTATTACAGCTGTCAAAGATGTATGCAGAGCAGCGGTACTTAAGAAGAGACCTCGTCTTGTTGAAGCTATGTACTTTTGTGAGCTGAACACTCCAACCGAATATTTGGGGTCTATGTATTCTGTGCTTAATAGGAGACATGTCCGGGTCTTGAAGGAGGAAATGCAGGAGGGATCTTCACTCTTCGCGGTTCATGCATATGTTTCAATTGCTGAAAGCCTGGGTTTTGCCAATGAGCTTAGAAGATTGACTTCAGGGGCTGCAAGTGCTCTTCTTGTTCTTAGCCATTGGGAAGCACTTCCTGAAGATCCTTTTTTTTGTGCCAAAAACCGAAGGGGAAATTGAAGAGTTCGGATATGGCTCTAGTGTTCTCCCCAATACAGCAAGAAAGCTCATTGATGCTGTAAGACGGCCGAAAGCCTCCCTGTGGAGGAAAAAGTGGTGCAGCATGCAACTAAACAGAGGACTCTGGCTTGTAAAGTGTGGAATCTGTTAATCAGATTTTTGTCATTAGGAATTTGTAGGGGGTACATATCACATTCTTTTTGGTGCTTATATAGTTCGTATCAAGTCAGTTTCTATAATTATTTTACCCAAGAGAACTCTGGCGGACTGGTTTAAGTTCAGTTATAATTTTTTATGGTGAAATTAACTTGCTAATGTTTCTTCTGGAATCTGTCTGCTAACTTTTCCTCTTCAGCCATGATAATAAGCACGCCCAAAAGCATTCCGCATGCTACAGTTCCACGTCCGTAAGGAGTGAAATTGGTCTTGGACGAACATTGCAATTTCGGAGTTTTCACAGGTCGCGTGGGTAATTGGTAGAATCCTGATAGCTATGATATTGTGCATCTCGAAAGTTAGCTGTTAAGATGAGAGAGCCTGAAGTCCGCTTAGCTCTATATTAGAATCTCATACTATGTAGAACTTAAAGTCTCGTACTGTGTCAAAATCCATTGTTGATTCGCACAAAAATTTTTTGCCTTGGCATGATAATTGCATTGTCTGTGTCTTGGACAGGGTTAATTTCTGTCAAAGACTGCAGAAACCTTCCTCATGCTCTCTTATGATGGAAGTTAGTTCCCTCGTTTAGTTCATTCCAGTTTATAAAAATGAGAATTTATCGTCAATTTATCTCAGATTAGACGGTCTAGATGATACTGCAAAGATGTCGAAATGCAAATAATCTTATGTCGTATGATTTAAAATAAAGTTTTAAACAAATGGAATTTGTATGAAAAAACTGGTTCATCTTGAACTAGAAACTGGTTTAACTCAGTTACCAAACCACCCAAAAAGAAAAAAGGAAAAAAATTTGAAATACTTCATCCGTATAACCTGGAATTCATTAAGACAGATTAAAAGTTCTGCAGTATTTCAGTAACCGGCCCTGCATATCTTAATCATCTGAAAACCATACAACTAAGTAAAAAGATTTACAGCAACGCAGCAAACAAGTTTCGTGTGCAATGGATGACAGAGAATTCATTACATTAAAAGACATGAAGGAAAAACAAAGAAAGCTACATGCTTTCCCTGACAAGAATTTGATCTTACCAGCTGGAGATGGCTTTATGAAATGTGTTTGCTCTTGAGTTCACATGTTACATTAGTATCTATATCTCTATGACTTTCGTTTTAAATGGCATGGAGGTCGTTTCACTGGATCTGTCAGCAAGAAAATGGTAATTTCGTACATCTACTTTGCATTTAGTTTGTGCTTGTGTAACATAGTTGCATGCTGTTGACATTCTTCGTTTGCAGAATTCTCTTCTATGTGATGAGGACATTGACGGGCCGAAATCCACCAAAGCAAAAAACGCTTAGGTATGCTGTCTCAAATCCAAACCCAGATTTGCATATTTCCTGTCATGTTCCTTGTCACTCTTATTTTGCTTCTCACGATAATTCCCTCTTTCAGGGTTCCCTTCCTTACCAGGGATGGACTATTTGAAAAGATCCGGTCTTCAAAACCCTCAAAAGGCCCAGAAAGAGAAGAGTTGAAGGAGTCAGTGGAGAAGGCCGAATCTATTCCAAAGAGAAGTCTTCAAAGAGCAGAAGTTAAGGGTATGGCTCTCATAATTATGTGCTTCTGCATAAATCATATGAATTTTGGATCTGTTTCATACTTTCTTGTAGGGCAAGCCTTGGTGTTATAGTGTAAAGGTTACTCTATTGTAACTTAGTGGCTATGGATTCGACTGGCGACAATAGCCTCTTTGCCAAAAACAAAGGTAAGACTACATACATTGAGATCTCTCTTCGAGTAGTTGCTTGTGTCCCGTGTAGGCATTGCATTGACAGAGAATTGTGCTGTGCTGTGAGTTTGACATTCTTATTATCAAATCTGTAATTTCTGATTTTGGTAGATATCATGCATGAAATCATAATTTCTGATTTTGCCACAATTTCTTTGTAATGCTCTTCCAGGATTATCCAGTGACGAATCTAAAGGTTGGCAATCAATGATTGCAATTACCTGCTGGTGGCTATGGCAATGGCAGAGCGTAATATATTCTCGTCGACTAATTGAATTACAGCATTTTGGACTTGGAAATGGCAGATTAGTCACAGCAGACCACAAACAAGTCTAGACAACAATGCCGTAGAAATTGAAGTTGGGGTTGGTGTTGCTGTTCTGCTACCCGAGACAGCAAGGCATCTTTTTTGGGAAGCTACAGAAGTTTCAGTTACATTAGTTAACTTGGGGCAGCTGATGTATTTTTGGACTGGAGTTAGCTTACTTAACTTCTATTCTAGTAGTTTGCCCTAAGTGTGTTTGAATTATAGCTTGTAGATTAGTTTATATTATGATGTCCTAAGAGAAATCAGCTAGCTTATCAAACTATCAAATTTGAATTTGTATGAAGTTTGAATTTTGTAACTATGCTTATATGATCAATGAAAGAAGCAGCAGATGTTATGCTGGAAAATCTCTCTCTCCCTCTTGTTTTCTCTCACTTCTCTTCTCTGTAAACCGGAAGCATAGCTTCTTTTCGAAGCTTCACACAAATTGATCCAAGTGTGTTTAAAAGAAGCGGAAAGAAACAACAGAAATTTTAGCACAAAACGATGCCTAGCCGTGCAAATATGAGTGTAAGAAGCAATGCAAAGAGAGGAAGTAATGCTGAATAGAACTGTATTTCGTAGAAATCAGCAATACAAATCCAAAATTGTGAAAGATATCGAGAACAACTGTTGGAGTACTTATTTAGGGAATCACAGGAAAGTTACCCATTCATCCCTCCCAATTCAAGTAAGGCAAACTAGTAAGGTCATTCAATAAATTGATTTAATGAAATGATGCTAAGGAAAGCAAAAGTTTCTTCGTTACAAACAAATTGGTGTTAACCGTGTGCAAGCTATAATTATGGCAACGTTGTTAGCTTGCCTCAAATGCGACTTGAATCCCTTCCAAAAATGAAACGCCTCAACCAGTCTGATACAACCAATGCCCTTGTTCGCCAGCCCACTTGCTTGCTGATTGTAAGAGGAAAGCCAGAAAGAAACGATGTTACTGGCAGCTAAAATTAGATTCTAATATGACTGGGATGCATTAAGAAGGAAAAGGAGCAGAGGGCCAAGTGGCTACCTTGCATAGACAGAATACCACAGCCACTGAGTACTGTGACCAATTGAAACCCAATCACCAGGAAGCTGTGCTGCTGTTTGCTCTCCTCCCAATGGTGCAAATTGCCCAAGATGCCTATACCTGTAACATGCAATGAAGATGATATGACCAACTGCTTAGCAGCTCATTGTTACAAAAATCCCATTCAGAACATAGAAACACGTTCCAGATTTGGCATTGCGGAAGAAAGCAGTATGACAAACATGTTAAAAAAACAAATCAACAGCTGATATAGATAACATACATCAAGGGTCACAACAATACACTTTCTGAGGTCAGCAAGATATTTGACATTTGCTTAAGCAAAAAAAGAAACTGAGTGATGTAGCAATAAGCGTGGTTACATTACACTCTGGAAAGCATCCAAATTTGGATTACAACAATAGGTGCATAAGTGAACCATTTTGCAATCCATACAGTTCAATCTGTTATATCAACATTCTCAATCACTACATATAAGAATAGATAAGAGGACTTGGATATACCTGAAGGGACGAAACCGATGGTGACCTTCACCCCTGAACCGTAAAGGACCTTCAGGGTTCTTTTCGCACTCCTCCATGCGGTTAAAGCAATCGGCGAGGTAGGCACCTTCCTGAGCTGCAACCTGATAAAAGGGAACACATAAATCACTTGGTCAGGCGTGTCTTCATCAAGATCATATGTTGCATGGATTATCAGAAGAGATCACCTGTGCTGTTGCAGGCAGAAGCTTCATCTTTGAGTCAACTTCTGAAATGGCCTTCTTAAACTCTTCAATACTCAGTTCAATGGATTCCTTTTTGACGTCCCCTTTAGCTTCCTTCAAGAGATCAACGATATTCTTCATCTTCTTGGATTTCAGATAAAGATCAACCTGAGGATACCTTTCGCAAATATCAGAAAGTGCTTCTTGAAATTCTTTCACAGTGAGTGTCCCAGAATTGTCCTTGTCTGCCTTCTTAAAAATTGCTGTGACATCTTCCTACAAGCACAGTCGATAATAGGAAAAAGAAAATGTCACTATGTCAACAAAGAAGGTATTATCCTTTGCACAAGCTGTTTTTGGGCACAACTTGCATTAAGTACCATACAAACCACCTCCCCACCTCCCTCCCCCCCCTCTTCTGCGGAGCAAAGGTTAGCAATTTTCATCCATTGCATCCCAAATTCTTAAAAGTTAGAACAGATTCAGCAGCTACCTACAAACTTTAGTAACAATCTGTACTACTATGTTACACATGTACAAAAAATAACTTCAAATTTTTAACATGTATCCATATGATAACAAGAAAGTTCTGAATGTTTTAAACTCAGAATTATCACGCGAGGGTCATGCTTGCATGATGTGTGCACAAGTGCGTAGAGAATCTTTGTCTCCCTGCATTTTGTGCAATATATACTAGAGAACTGAGAAATTAAAAGCATGAAACCAGACCAATTGCAAGTTAGAAGAATGACGAATAGGAAGAGAACATTTATTGATCTCAATAAGCAGTATGTTTAATCTGAAAAAGCCACAGGACACCAACTTCAGACAACTTGCTAGTAAAAAGAAAATCCAAATGGTAGGGAAAGTAATGCTTAAAAATGTAAAATTTATATCAAGTGTAGGTACCAGGACTCTGCGCTGGTTGACTGTTGCGCAGTCACCAAGGGCATATATATTACTGTATCCCTCAACCCGCAGCCATTCATCTGTTGCTAAAGCACGCCTATTTCCCTGTGTTCAGAGAAACGATTTCTTAATATGCAAACAAAAAACTGCTGGTTGTTGTACACCAACAGAAAGTAACTGCAAGAAACCTTTAGAAAGTTAAAGGGTGGTCAAGACTTCACGGGCCGAGAAAAGTACCTGGCCAATCTGCTGCATAAAATCCCTTATGACAGGACGTGTTCCAATTCCAGTTGACCACACCACCATCCCGTAGGGTATAGAGCTTGTTTGCCCGTTTGCTCTTTCTTTAGTTGAAATTTCCTTATCAGACACTTTTACAACCATGGACCCTAATTTCACATCAATACCGTCTCTTTTGAACTTTTCTTCAGCAAACTCTGTTATTCTTTTGTCAAACCTGTAATGTAATGGTTCCGGATAATATATGTCATTCCGACCCATTATGCAGAAACCATAATCACCTAAAATTAAGCAATATGGTAATTCCAAACACTTAGTTGCATGATTTACACAAATAATTCTAATCTAATAACAGATATTAGAATATTTCAGATGATATATAAGGAAGCAGCAGCTAAACATAACAAAGGATTCATAAATTAAAAATGTTTTATGTGAGAATGGCCGAGTGCTTACATGCCCAAAATATGATCTGCCGCTTCCAGAAGCGTTATTTTCACAAAATCTTTGACCGCAGGATATAGTTTGACTAAGTCCTCAGTGACAAAATCATGCAGCTCTGCAGCAAACTCCACTCCAGTTGGTCCACCACCAACAACCACAAAATGAAGTATTTTCTTTCTCTCTTCATCACTTAGATTTGGCATGGTTGACCTCTCAAAGCAATCAATAACATTCCTGCGAATTGTTTGAGCATCTTCAACTTCCTGCACGAAGAAATACATATTCTTGAAGATATCATATGTGCATGTGTAGAAAGAGACTTGACCCTGACCAGCACCAGAATCCCGAACACGGCACCAATACTGTCTCAGTATTTGTCTACGTTGTTCATGTAACTTAAACAAGCTAAATGAGAAAACACCTGAAGAGCTACAATTGACAGTCTATATATTTTATTCCATCAGAAAAAGCAAGATGTGTATACTTTAGAACATTGTCAAAAGAGGTGACCTTTAAGAAATTGCAATGCTCCTCGACACCAGGTGTATTGAATGTGTTTGAACGTGCTCCCATGGCTATTACAAGGTAGTCATACTCAACAACAAATTCACCATTCCCTTTTACATTGGTGTCTTGGGCTGATCGACAATAAACTTTCTTGTTTTCAGCATCAATCTTGTAACATTCAGCCTCCCATAAATTGACATCAAATTTTTTCTGCAAAATGAAAGGACAAAGGGCTGGTTACTGCATCTTCAAAATGTCCATTACAAGAAAGTTGTAGCAGCTACAAGTGTAAGACATGGAGCACAAATCCACATCGATCATTTCTTCTATTAACCACATGTAAACGTGCTGTGTTTAAGCAAAAATCAAGAGACTTGAACCAACTGGTGTTCTATATTAGCCTTTTCCAGTAACTTGCTGTTACTTGAGATGTTTATGAGTAATTCCTTCATTTAGACTATCAATTTTGAACCCCATAGTTATTTAGCAAACATAGAGCTCCGCTAAACACCCCGCAAGAACAGTCATAAAAGGCAGAAAACATGCTGTTTCCATGAAACATACCGGATTGTCTGCAGGCAAATGCAATATTAGATGGGAGACCAAATCCAGGACACCAAAGACCTTGTAGATTATTACATTTTGGGGACCAACTATGTATTCCAGAAAGCTTACAGAAAGGATCTCCCTAAGCATGCAAAAATTATTAAAAGATCACTTGCAAATTAAAGCAGCAAACTAAATCCTTTCTTGTTATAGACAATAGTCAATGGCGATCGCGAAAAAGGGCAGTGATTTCTTAGCAAACACAAAATGAAAATTAAATTCGCGGCAGAATTTAGGATTGCAAAGGACAGCTGAATAGTCAATTTCCCTCACCTTCCTGACTATGTTACGAATGGGTTCCACTATGCTGCGAGCTTCCACCGTGCCACAGGTAACACTAGGCAACAAAGGAGTGAAAGCAAAGTAGTTACGAGGCGATATCACCTGAACATCGTACGAGGAATTATCAAGTTTCTTCAAGAAACTCGTCCCAGCCCATCCTGTTCCAAGTACCACCACTTTCTTTTTCTTGTTGTGCTCTGCACCAGGCGGTGAGATAGCACGTACACCACTGGAGTTTGCATCAGCATAAGCCAGTAGGCCACCACCACTGCACAGATAAAAGCCAACAAAGGAAAGCAATCAGAACAAGATAACTAGATACCTCAATTGATGTCCGTCTTCAGGCTGAAGTTCTCCAATTTCAGTCCAAATCGAAACCAATTAATCAGAAAAAGATGCTTGTGTTGGTAGGCAGACTATTTTCTTTGGGGACTGGTTAATAAATCTGTCTTATTTGGTAAACTAAGATATACAAGTGGGACCTGCACGATGAGCAAAGCTGTGCGAAAAACTGTTTCTTTTTTCCGGTTCTAGTCCAAATGACAAAAGAGAACACTAACATTAATAAATGACTTTGTATAATTAATGATAGTAATAATTTTTTTATATTTACATTTTAATGAATTTAACTATATGTATTATTTTATAATTACGTTAAAATTATCTAAATAAAATTACTAAACTTTTTTCAAGAGAAAAAGGGAATAGGGTCCGGTATTCTCTTGTTGTGCTATGTTGATTTTTTCTAGGAAAAAACTATCTATTAGTTGGAAAATTGAGTTTGTAACTAAGTATTCAAATTTGATCAAAAAATAATAATTATTCAGGAGCACGAATTACTTAACCATTGCCATTAGCACTTGATCATGCCGTGCCAGAGGAGTCAAACTCGCGCGTGAAAACAGAGACACAGATAAACAAGCATACACAAAACATTGTGGCAGATCAAATTCCAAGCATACATAAAACTAACAGCTAATCCACACAAAGTGACTAATCATTACATTGCATTGCGAAACCTGCTAATACTTCAAAATCGTCACGTTTTTAACAGAAATAATAGGCCAGTCGTTTGATTTTTTTTTTTTTTGATAATAACAGGTAGAGAGAGAGAGGGACACTATGCAGAGACACTTTTTAATTTAATTTTTTAAAAAAATTAAATTATAAATATATTTAGTATTATTTTAAAAATATTCTTGTTTTTAACTCAAAAAAAATAATAATGTTTTCCTAATATTTTCTAGGTGCTTTCTGTTAGATTTCTTGAGTATTCAAACAAGCCTCCATTGTTACTAGCAACAAACGGATCTCGAATATTTTCAAACTCGGAAACATCCAATAATCTCGGAAACCAAACAGAGAGCAACTAATAATACTACTCCATTAAAAAAAAAACCTCCATATGTATAAGAGCTTAAGAAAAAAACAAGTCCAGTAAAATCCGAATAAAACAAAAAAAAAAAAAAAAGGCGTTGAACAGAACAGAGAGATGATGGAGAGTACCTGACGGTGAAGATGACAATGAGCTTAGAAAGCGAAGGATAGTCATGAAAGGCTTGAGAAGCTTTCTCGTAAAAATTAAAGCCTCTCATTTCTTCTGTTTTCCTCTTTTAATTTCCAGAAGATTCTCAGATCCAGAAGCTACAAGGCACAGAGAGAGAAAGAGAGGCGGCGGAATGCGAGGAAGACGGAGGAGGAGAAAATGTGAAAGCTATGGCCCCGGAAGTTGGGAGGGGAGCAGTTTTAGTTTTTAGGGAATGGAACGTGGACTGCGTGTTGTTGCCCTTTTGAGGATTGACTTGACGGGCAAGCAAATGGCGGCACGTGCCTTCCGCTGATGACTCACCTTTGATTTTTCTCTACTTTCTGTTTTGTTTTTAATAATTTTCTAAAATAGCACGTGTCAATTATTCATGAGTCCTACACGGACTGACTTGTATTCTTGTACGCCGGTTTTAGACCTAAGACGATTGCATTTTTAAATTTCCTATTAAATCAACTGATTGAGAGAAAAAAATAATAAAAATTTAAATTTTTAGCTTTTAATTTTTAATATATTATAAATATTATTTGAGTTAAAAGTTTACGATCAATTAATATATTTAAATAACACATAAAATATTTTATACAACATTAAAATTTTTTTATTGTAATATATAAGAGATTTTTTCTAATTTGTATTATTTAATTCTATATTTTACATATATTGTATATAAAATATTATTTGTGTGGCATATAAAAGTATGGCGCAAGATTGGTAAAAAGAAAAAAAATAGTACATGTCTAGAGGTAAATTTAAAAAAAAAACTTTCATAATGTAATGAGTTTGAAATTTTTTATAATTATATAAATTTATTATGTAATAAAAAATAATAATTATTTTTCATTTTTTATTATATTTATAGCCAATATAGTTGTAAAATGAATCTATATAATTACATTACAAAAATTTTTTCTATCAAATTTCTCCAGTAATTGAACCCTTATTAATATCAACTGTTTTGATTGGACTGCGTAGCAAGTTCATTAAAAAAAAAAACAAAAAACCAACAACGAAAAACCAAAGTTCGACTGCGAGAAGGCCACCAATGGCCGTGATTTTCTGGAAGAATGCCTTGTTTACCTTCGCTTTTGCGTCTCCATTAAAGGTCCTCAACAGCCTGGATTGACTTTGAACGTCAAAGCAGGCATATATACCAACAAAAACGGAAAAACCTTATTAACCTCCAAAATGTTTGGGTGTACATCTATTGACTTTGAAATAAAAAATAAATTTGATGTTATGTTGAATGACCCACAACTTTTCTACATTAACGTACATTTATTCCTTTTATGTGGGCAAAAATATTCTCCTTATTAGCAAAGAAAACGATTGTTTCTCAAAAAGTTGCAAAATTAAAATTAGATACTAATATCGTTAGTTAAACTAATAAATCAATGATATTAAATATTTTGGTAATATTTGTCAACATATTATTTATATTTTCCCTATCTAATACAATTTATAAACTCTTTTTTTTTATTTATTTGAGTGTCCAGTTGAACGTAAATTTATACAATAACAATAACTCGCTCATCCCCATAAAGCTCACATCTTACCTTGTTATATTAGAATTTGAGACTTTTAAAATAAAAGTTATAATCATTGGGGATGTCTCATAAGGGATGACATAATTTATAAACTTTAGATGACTGAAAAACGTGCTTTTTTTTAGAATTATAAGGATAAATTTCACTTATTTATATAATGTTTTTTGATAAATTATATTAAAAAAATATTTTGATTGAATTAGAAATTAAAATTGATATTTTAATAAATATAGTGATAAAATATTTTGGTATAAAATTTCAAAATAAAAATTAAAAGAAAATTAAAGAAATTTATGTCTTGGACACTGAATCAACTTGGCCAAGCTAAATCAAAGTTGTATTTGAGTTTTTTTTTTTTATTTTATTAAATGAAACTGATCTGGAATCTTATTCATTAGTCGGTTGATCACCCGCGCGATTCGAGTTTTATGTCTTATGTTACATGTATCAATTGTAATAATCTAGGCTAAAAACTGGATTTTTGCGGATTGTTGAAATTAATGTTGGAAAACACTTTTTTAATCAATTAGAGGATCTCTCAACGGTTAAGAAATTTTTTTAAAATATTTTTTGTTTTTGATCAAGAGGGAGTCCAAGGGGCATCCATCAAAAAAAAAAAAAAAAGGACAGCCTGGATTGACTTTCAACGTCAAAGCAAGCATATTTACCAACAGAAAAAGGAAAAACCCTATTAACCTCCAAAATTGTTTGTGTGCACATTTATTGACTTTGAAATTAAAAAAAAAATTTGATGCTATGTTGAATGACCCACAAATCTTCTACATTAATGTATATTTATTCCTTTTATGGCGGCAAAAATATTCTCCTTATTAGTAAAGAAAACGATTGTTTTTCATAAAGTTGTAAAATTAAAATTAGATACTAATCTCGTTGGTTGAACTAATAAGTCAATGATATTAAATATTTTGGTAATATTTGTGAATATATTATTTATATTTTTCACATCTAACATAATTTATAAACTCTTTTTTTTTTAATTTATTAGGGATAATTAAACTTAAGTTTTATATAATAAGAATTCTTTCATCTTTATAAATTTCATATCTTCACTTCTCATATTAAAACTTGAGGGTTTTAGAATAATAGCTGCAATCATTGGGATGTCTTATGATGGATGACCTATAAACTTTAGATGGATGAAAAAAAGTGGCTTTTTTTAGAATTGTAAGAATAAAATTTCACTTATTTATATAATGTTTTTTGATAAATAATATTAAAAAAAATATTTTGTTCGCATTAGAAATTTAAATTGATGTTTTAATATATTTAGTGATAAAATATTTTAGTATAAAACTTCAAAATAAAAATTAAACGAAAATTAAAAAAATTGATGCCTTGGTCATTAGCTCTACTTGGCCAACATAAATCAAAGGGCTATTTGAGGTTTTTTTTTTTTTTTTTAATTGGGGTCTTATTCATTGGTTTGTTAGTCGGCTCATCACGGCTAATCACCTGCGTGATTCGAGTTTTATGTCTTATGTTTCATGTATCAACTTTACTACTCTAGGCTAAAAATTGGATTTTTGCGGATTTTTGAAATTAATTATTAATGTTGGAAAACACGTTTTTAATCAATTAGAGGATCACTCAACGGTTAAGAAATTTAGATTTGTATCTTGTGTCACTCATACAATATGCCTCTCAATGGTTACGAGGGATGTTGAAAGGCCATTAAATTAAAATAAAGTTATTAGAATTCGAACACAACAATATGAAAGAAGTTTGAGTAGAGTGTTTCAGTTATTTGTACTGAAGCACAAAATAATAAGTCACGTGACAGACAAAAAATGTCAACACGATTATTAAACCATGCGGTTCATTTAGTAAAAAAAAAAAAAAAGCCCATATAGTTCAGGTTCTTTTTTTTTTTTTTTTTTTGACGTGTGAGGAGAAAAAACAAAAAAATAATATGTGTAGGTTACATCAACATAGCAGATTTTTTATTTTTTAGGGTAGCCACCTTCACTAAATTAAGCTAAAGTAAACGTCTAATGTTTGGTAGTTGTTACTCCTGCACTGTAAGAATGCTCTTGTTGTCGCATCTCAAATTAGTTACAAAATCTGCACAGATATTTTCCTCTCTCAATATATACTAAAAACGATAATTCTATGCATCTTTGGACAATTTTGAAGATTTTTTTTTCATCTTGTTAAAGTTATTTTTAAAAAAATAAAAAATTATATTCAATAATAACTTTTTTGAAGCTCTTCAACCAAGCTGTTGACAAAGCGATACAAATTGCACTTCCAATTGAAATCTTAATAAAATTATAACGAGCTGCAAGTCTACAACTAAAGAAATTCAATGAGTTAATAGTGTTTTCATGAGTTGATTAGCTAAACGACAATCTTTTATCATCTATTAAAAAAAAAAAAGCAAGCATAAAGAAACAAAGAAAAACATACTTTTATTCTTTAAAAAGTTACATTGTTTGACCAAAGATATGGAACATTATGAAGTTTTTTTCTTTTTTTACTTTTTCGAAGAGTAAAAGCTCCTCATTTTCAGTTTTTGCGAATATGTAATTGACCCTTTTGGTCCCAAGTCAATTTATTATGCTGACCGTTCAAATTTAGCACACAAAATACATATGCCTGATCATTAGAGATGATAGTTTAATGATGTTTTAGCATAATTTTCTCAGTATTAATTTAAGTTTAAGTCCTTGTACCCACGCTTTTTCTATAGTAGGGATACTCAGTGTGAGCGCAACGTATGAGTTCAAAATTTATTAACATTGTAGTTGAATTTGAGAGAGGCCCGTTTTAAATTCAATAGTTCTTTAGTGGTGAGTTCTCTTTATGGGGGATTGAACGAGGACGCCAACAGCCAAAGGGTCAATTTCGGCCTAAAGATTTAATAACTGTCATACTGCAAGGTGATTTTTTTCTGTTAAAAACAATGCATTTGCATGCCACCAGAAGATGCCAATATTTTTCTTCAATCCCTCTCGTCTTGTCTTCTATGAAACAAATATTTCATATATCTAATTGATTCCATCCAAAATTTGAATTCAAAACCTTAAATCCTGAAAATTACTTTAGTATCAATTGGTATGTCACTTATATTATGAGTTTACATATAAAGTTAGTGGCAAAATATTACTAGCACAAAAAGGCCCCCAGCAGGTCATGAAAGAAGCAACTTTTTCATTGATGTCAAGTAAGAAAATATGAATAGATTGGAATATGTCTTATTAGAGTTGATTAACTGCTAATTACAATTTGACAAGCGACATCAAATAATACCACACAAAATATAAAAATAGAAGTCACCACATCAACTATTATTTAAGTTTATTTAGTGTCATTAAACTGATCTACCTAATTAGTATTCATATTCTTAAATTGATTTAAAAATTTTAAGTTCAAAACGAATTTTAGGACAATTATACTTTACATTTAACTCGGTTCATTATAGTTTAAAATAGCAAAAAAGATTTATATAGTCGACTTGGTTAAATTAAGATTAAGGCTTTTTTTTTTTTATTGTTTCTGTTGCATTTACGTAGATCTAGTTAAGAGTGGCAAGCCATACTTAGCAACTGTAAATTTCAATAGATCAGGCCCTCTTAGTGAGTCCAGCGAACTGCTTCCAAAAGCAAAGGGCAATTTAAAGCCTGCTCCGCTGTCTATTAACTGGATGTAGCACTTTGGACCGAAGTCCCTTTCAATTTTTTTTTTTTCTTTTCAGATAACCTACAAAAGTTTTATTTCAAAAAAAAAAAAAAAACCTCACAGAGAAAGAAAGAAAAGGTTGTTCGAGTAGGCAGCCAGCTGAACACAGAACACTTGATCGTTTAAAGTATCAACGATTGTATGGTATCAATTGTATACACTGAATTAAGTGCTCACAGCTCAATTGAAGTGCACATTCATAAATGGAAACTAACACCAAATCAAAGGGAGTGTTTGAGTTAGTTTTTGAAGGGGTTATTTGCATTTCATTTTTAAAAAGTAAGAAAATTAGTGTTTGGTAACTTTTTAGTATTCTTGTTTGATTCTACTCATTTTCTTATTTGACTTTCTCACAGCAGCTAATTGAAAAGTAGCTCCAGACTATTTTTTACTATTTTTCAGATTACTTTTCACTTTTTAATATTAATAATAATTTATATAGACTAAATTACCCTTAAAAAATATTTATATAATTTTACTATTATTTTTTTTACTTGACACATGAATTAGATATGTTAATTTATTTTATTAGTATTTATATAACTTTAATAATTTTTTTCAAGTATTTTTAAATAATATATTTTTTTTCATTTCAATTTTCTTTAATATTGACATTTATAAAAAAAATCTTAAGCACAATAATTTTTATCATTTAATAAAAATTAATATTTTTTTAAAAAATTTAAAAATTAAGTAAAATAATTTTCAATATTATTTATAAAATATAAAATTATAAAATATAAAAATAAAATTTTAATATAATATATATAAATAAATTATATGTCTAAATTAGATATTTCATTATTCAACAGTGACAGCAAGTATAAAATTAATCAGACACTTCATTAATTTTATCAGTAATCAGTAACAATAAGTAAAAATCAGCAATCAGTAATCAGTAACAACAATCAATATCAATAACATTTAACAATTAACCCAAATAGGCCAAAATCCTAAAGCAAAACGCAGGTACCTTTGGGTTCTCATGGGCTTAATTAAGTTGATAGCCCACCATGTTTTTAGACTTTTCACCTTCTGTGTGTAAACATCCCCATCGGCCATCCTTCGCAAGCGACCCAACTTCCTTGTCCGGAGTTTGGACAACAGGTTCGGTTTAAATTTGTCTAAATTATACCCATGATGTTTTTTTTAATTTTTGAAATTAAGAGATGTAATTTATAATTATACCTTAAACTTAGGGTACAAAATGTGAATTGTCCTAAAAAAATTGGGTTTGAATTTGTTTAAATATGCGTTTAGAGACAAAGGCAAAAAAAAAAAAAAAAACCAAAAATAGATTTTTTCTCATTATCATCAAACAATCAATTACAAAAAGATTTTGCACCTAAAGTGTATAAATGTAAAACAATCAAATATGATTTGACTTGCCTTCAACTAGGGTAGCTAGTACTATCCCTAGTCTCATCCTTCATCCTTTCTATTTCATAACTGCTGGACACTAGCTCATAAAGATTAAAAAGAAAGAAACATGCATCTAACTGAGACATTAATTCTAGCTGCATCTGGTCAATTGATGATTTTAAAGCCCTCCACCACTTATTATTAAAATCATAATGCCATGAAACATCAGAAGATACACAAATTTCAAAACAGTACGAATAGTTTCGGGGGTTTGTGTATTTGAAGAAAATGACAATGGCAACTTCATTTGTCATGACTCGTCTGATATGTAAAATGTTCTCTCATCCTTAACGTCAGAACAACGTCAGAACAGAAAAGAGTTAAGTGCTCAAAAGAACAGCTAAGACTCTCTAGTTTGGCTTTTAAACAGCAGTGATTTAGGCAATCTTCATAAAAGCCTCAAAGTTGTATCCAAAAACTCATATAGCCATTCCATGAATGCCTAAATTTATCGATGTAATGGACAAGATTTCAGTTAAACTCTTGTCGATGTAACCAGCAATGACAGATCATGAAAAAAAAAACAGAATAAGGAGGAGAAAAGAGACTAAAGAACTTCTGAAAAATATGGCTCCCCGTTCTTCATTTTCTTGCAATCTCATTATGAGATGTTTGTAACAATAAAAATTTAAAATATAAATTTCAAGTGCAACTTTGGACTCAGGAATCAATAGTTACACCAAATGGAATAAAGTCCCCGTGGCTTGGCAATGCAGATAGCATCTACATATGTAACCATCAAGTTTCATTTGGGTTGTTGAGGAACCAACAACTTTGCGGACCCCCCCTGACAATAGTAGCTAAAAGTTTAATGCCACTATCTATTGTGGATGACACATATGATTCATATGACACCATTAAACAACTCCAGTGTTTAACAGATGCAATCCAAAATTTATTATCTCACCATATTAATGCGAAAATAACAACATTTGGCTTGTATTTGTTAAAAAATAGAGTTATTCAATGGTACCATATAAATCGTAGGTATCATCCACCATCAACATTAAACTTTTAGCAACCATTAATCGGACACCCGCATGTTTAGTCTCAAATTAAGTTGTTTAGGGACCAAGAACTTTGCGAGCGCCCCCAACAATAGTTGCTAAAAGTTTAATACTGCTATCTATTGTGGATGACACCTATGATTCATATGATACTATTAGAAATCTTCAGTTTTAATAGATGCAGTCCAAAGTTTATTATCTCACGATATTAACGTGAAGACAACAACATTTGAATTGTATCTGTTAAACAATGGAGTTATTTAATAATAACATATGGGTCGTAGGTATCATCCACGATGGACAACAACATTAAACTTTTAGTGTCCATTATTTGGGCACTCGCATATTGAGGCTCAAAATATAGCTCAACCATCCAAAAGTAGATCTCCACTACTGTAAAGCAATCGTACAGGACATCTTCTCCATGTAAGAGCTTCAGAAAATCTGAATTGAAAAAAAAAAAAAACCTCCATATATATATAAGAGCTTCAGAAAAAGAGAAAGTCCAGTAAAATCTGAATAAAACAAAAAACAAAAAACAAAAAAGAGGCGTTGAACAGAACAGAGAGATGATTGAGAGTACCCGACGGTGAAGATGACAATGAGCTCAGAAAGGGAAGGATAGTCGTGGAAGGCTTGAGAAGCTTACTTGTAAAGACCGAAGCCTCTCATTTTTTTTTTTTTCCTTTTAATTTCCAGAAGATTCACAGATCCAGAAGCTCTCGGCAATGACAAGGCAGAGAGACAGTGAGAAAGAGAGCGGCGCGGAATACGAGGAAGACGCAGGAGATAGGGCTTGATTAAATGGAGGCATGGAATAGAAGCGAGAATTGATGCGTTATTTCATTTGTGTAATTGATTAATTTATTTATATAATAAATTATTTAATTTTTATAAAAAATATAAAAATATTTTTAAATTTTATTATAATAATTAAACATCTTATTATATAAAAAAAATTTATTAATTGAATGCTTCCACTCTCATCGTCTATATTTCTTTCTGCGTCTATCTAACTTTTCTGCAGGAGAAAATGTGAAAACTATAGCCCGGAAGTTGGGAGGGGAGCAGTTTTAGTTTTAGGAATGAGTGGAAAAGATATTTGAAAAAGGGTTTAAATATAATTTTTTTTATATTTAATATGTAATTATTTAAATTTCACATATAACTAAATACAAAAAAAAATATAATAAATTTTAATTACACTTAAAATTTAAATATATACATATTCAATATAAATAGTTATATTTAGACGATTTTTTTTTTTTAACATTTTTCTACGTAGGAACTTAATTTTTTCGTTTAGGAATGGGACGTGGTTTGACTTGACGGGCAAGCACATGGCGGCACGTGCGTTCCGCTGATGACTGACCTTTGATTTTTCTATTCTTTCTGTTTTGTTTTTAATAATTTTCTAGAATAGCACGTGTCCATTATTAATGAGTTTCATTGTACGGACGTTGTATTTTTGAACACGCGATTTTAGACCTAAAAAGTGATTTAAATAACACACAAAATATTTTATACTATATTAAAATTTTTTTTATACAAATATGTAAGAGAATTTTCCTAATTTGTATTATTTTATTATATATTTTACATATATAAAATATTATTTGTATGGTATACAAAAGTTTGGCATGAGATCGGCAATGATTTTCCCATTATTAATCGGAAAAATAGTATTTGTGTAGGTAAAGTAGTGAGAAAAATTTCTAAAATATAATGAGTTGAAAATTTTTTATAATTAAATAGATTTATTATGTAACATAAGAATTAATGATTTTTTTATTGTATTTATAATCAATATAATTAAACAATGAATCTATATAATTATATTATAAAAATTTTTTTTATCAAATTTCTCGATACATGTAATGGAACCTTAGTTAATATCAACGGTTTTGATTGAACTGCATAGTAAGTTCATTAAAAAACAAGAACAAAAAAAAAGAAAAACCAAAGCTCGACTGCGAGATGGCCACCAATGGCCGTGACCTTATGGAAATGCCTTGTTTACCATCGCTTTTGCGTCTCCATTAAAAAGGTCCTCAACAGCCTGGATTGACTTTGAACGCCAAAGCAGGCTGATGTACCAACAAAAACGGAAAAACCTTATTAACCTCCGAAAACGTTTGTGCGTACATCTATTGACTTTGAAATACAAAATACATTTGATGCCATGTTGAGTGGCCCACAAATTTTCCACATTAACGTACGGTTTATTCCTTTTATGTGGGCAAAAATATTCTCCTTACTAATAAAGAAAACGATTGTTTCTCGTAAAGTTGTAAAATTAAAATCAGATACTAATATTATTGGTTAAACTAGTAAGTCGATGATATTAAATATTTTGGTAATATTTTTCAATATATTATTTATATTTTCCTTATCTAATATAATTTATAAAGTCTTTGTTTTTTATTTATTCGAGAGTCTAGTTGAACGTAAACTTATATAATAAAAATAATTCGCTCATCCCCATAAATTTTATATCTTCTCTTATTATATTAGAACTTGAAACTTTTAAAGTAAAAGTTACAATCATTGGGATGTCCCACGAGGGATGAGATAATTTATAAACTTTAGATGAATGAAAAAAGCATTTTTTTAAAAATTATAAGAATAAAATTTCACTTATTTGTATAATTTATTTGATAAATTATATTTAAAAAATATTTTGATCGAATTAGAAATTTAAATTGATATTTTAATATATTTAGTGATAAAATATTCTGGTATAAAATTTCAAAATAAAAATTAAAAGCAAATTAAAAAATATTATGTCTTGGTCATTGGATCTACTTGGCCAACCTAAATCAAAGGTTTATTTGAGTTTTTTTTTAAAAAAATAAAAATGAAACTGATCTGGAATCTTATTTATTAGTCGGCTGATCACCCGCGCGATCCGAGTTTTATGTCTTATGTTATATGTATCAATTGTAATAATCTAGGCTAAAAACTGGATTTTTGCCGATTGTTGAAATTAATGTTGGAAAACACGTTTTTAATCAATTAGAGGATCTCTCAACGGTTAAGAATATATATATATATATATATATATATATATATATATATATATATATATATATATATATATATTATCAAGAGGGAGTCCAATGGGCATACATCAAAAAAAAAAAAAAAAAAGCAGCCTGGATTGACGTTCAACGTCAAACGGTCAAAGCAAGCATATTTACCAACAAAAAAAGAAAAATGTTTGTGTGTACATCTATTGACTTTGAAATAAAAAATACATTAGATGCTATGTTGAATGACCCACAAATTTTCCACATTAACGTGTATTTATTCCATTTATGCTGGCAAAAATATTCTCCTTATTAGTAAAGAAAACGATTGTTTCTCGGAGTTAAAAAATTAAAATTAGATATTAATCTCGTTGGTTGAACTAATAAGTCAATGATATTAAATATTTTGAAAATATTTGTGAATAAATTATTTATATTTTTCATATCTAACATAATTTATAAACTCTTTTTTTATTTATTTATTAATGTATCCAATTAAACGTAAATTTACACAATAAAAATAATTCTTTTATTTTTATAAATTTTATATCTTCTCTTCTCATATTAGAACTTGAGAGTTTTAGAATAATAGCTACAATCATTGAGATGTCCTATGATGGATGACATAATTTATAAACTATAGATGAATGAAAAAAGTGGCTTTTTCAGAATTGTAAGCATAAAATTTCACTTATTTATATAATGTTTTTTGATAAATTATATTAAAAAAATATTTTGATCAAATTAGAAATTTAAATTGATATTTTAATATATTTAGTGATAAAATATTTTAGTATAAAACTTCAAAATAAAAATTAAAAGAAAATTAAAAAAGTTTATGTCTTAGTCACTGGCTCTACTTGGCCAACCTAAATCAAAGGGTTATTTGAGGTTTTTCTTTTTTTTTTTTTTTAATTTGAGTCTTATTCATTGGTTCGTTAGTCGACTCATCACGGCTAATCACCTGCGTGATTCGAGTTTTATGTCTTATGTTTCATGTATCAACTTTACTACTCTAGGCTAAAAATTGGATTTTTGCGGATTTTTGAAATTAATTATTAATGTTGGAAAACACGTTTTTAATCAATTAGAGGATCTCTCAACGGTTAAGAAATTTAGATTTGTATCTTGTGTCACTCATACAATATGTCTCTCAATGGTTACGAGGGATGTTGAAAGGCCATTAAATTAAAATAAAATTATTAGAATTCGAACACAATAATACGAAAGAAGTTTGAGTAGAGTGTTTCAGTTATTTGTACTGAAGCACAAAATAATAAGTCACATGACGGACAAAAAATGTCAACACGATTATTAAACCATGTGGTTCATTTAGTAAAAAAAAAAAAAAACCCATGTAGTTCAGGTTTTTTTTTTTTTTTTTTTTTGACGTGTGAGGAGAAAAAAAAAAAATGTGTAGGTTACATCAACATAGCAAATTATTTATTTTTTAGGGTAGCCACCTTCACTAAATTAAGCCAAAGTAAACGTCTAATGTTTGGTAATTGTTACTCCTGCATTGTAAGAATGCTCTCGTCGTCGCATCTCAAATTAGTTACAAAATCTGCACAGATATTTTCCTCTCTCAATATATGCTAAAAATGACAATTCTATGCATCTTTGGACAGTTTTAAAGATTCTGTAAGAATATGATAATAAGAATTATTTTTTCATCCTGTTAAAGTTATTTTAAAAAAAAATAAAAAATTACATTCAATAATAACTTTTTTGAACCTCTTCAGCCAAGCTGTTGACAAAGCGATACAAATTGCACTTCCAATTGAAATCTTAATAAAATTATAACGAGCTGCAAGTCTACAACTAAAGAAATTCAATGAGTTAATTGTGTTTTCATGAGTTGATTAGCTAAACGACAGTCTTTTATCATCTATTAAAAAATAAAAAAGAATAAAGAAACAAAGAAAAACATACTTTTACTCTTTAAAAAGTTACATTGTTTGACCAAAGATATGGAACATTATGAAGTTTTTTTCTTTTTTTACTTTTTCGAAGAGTAAAAGCTCCTCATTTTCAGTTTTTGCGAATATGTAATTGACCCTTTTAGTCCCAAGTCAATTTATTATGCTGACCGTTCAAATTTAGCACACAAAATACATATGCCTGATTATTAGAGATGATAGTTTAATGATATTTTAGCGTAATTTTCTCAGTATTAATTTAAGTTCAAGTCCTTGTACCCATGCTTCTTCTATAGTAGGGATACTCAGTGTGAGAACAACATATCAGTTTAAAACTTATTAACACTGTAATTAAATTTGAGAGAGGTCCGTTTTAAATTCAATAGTTCTCTAGTGATGCGTTCTCTTTATGGGAGATTGAATGAGGACGTCAACAGCCAAAAGGTCAATTCTGGCCTAAAGATCTAATAACTGTCATACCGCAAGGTGATTTTTTTTTGGTAAAAAAAATGCATTTGCATGCCACCAGAAGATGCCAATATTTTTCTTCAATCCCTCTTGTCTTGTCTTCTATGAAACAAATATTTCGTATATCTAATTGATTCCATCCAAAATTTGAATTCAAAACCTTAAATCCTGAAAATTACTTTAGTATCAATTGGTATGTCACTTATATTATGAGTTTACATATAAAGTTAGTGGCAAAATATTACTAGCACAAAAAGGCCCCCAGCAGGTCATGAAAGAAGCAACTTTTTCATTGATGTCAAGCAAGAAAATATGAATAGATTCGAATATATCTTATTAGAGTTGATTAACTGCTAATTACAATTTGACATGCGACATCAAATAATACCACACAAAATATAAAAATAGAAGTCACCACATCAACTATTATTTAAGTTTATTTAGTGTCATTAAACTGATCTACCTAATTAGTATTCATATTCTTAAATTGATTTAAAATTTTAAGTTCAAAACGAATTTTAGGACAATTATACTTTACGTTTAACTCGGTTCATTATAGTTTAAAATAGCGAAAAAGATTTATATAGTGGACTTGGTTAAATTAAGATTAAGGCTTTTTTTTTATTATTGTTTCTGTTGCATTTACGTAGATCTAGTTAAGAGTGGCAAGCCATATTTAGCAACTGTAAATTTCAATAGATCAGGCCCTCCTAGTGAGTCCAGCGAACTGCTTCCAAAAGCAAAGGGCAATTTAAAGCCTGCTCCGCTGTCTATTAATTGGATGTAGCACTTTGGACCGAAGTCCCTTTCAGTGTTTTTTTTTTTCTTTTCAGATAACCTACAAAAGTTATTTTTCAAAAAAACAAAAAACAAAAAACCTCACCGAATGAAAGAAAGAAAGAAAAGGTTGTTCGAGTAGGCAGCCAGCTGAACACAGAACACTTGATCGTTTAAAGTATCAACGATGATTGTATGGTATCAATTATATACACTGAATTAAGTGCTCACAGCTCATTTGAAGTGCACATTCATAAATGGAAACTAACACCAAATCAAAATCCTAAAGCAAAAGGCAGCTACCTTTGGGTTCTCATGGGCTTAATTAAGTTGATAGCCCACCATGTTTTTAGGCTTTTCACCTACTGTGTGTAAACGTCCCCATCGGCCATCCTTCGCAAGCTACCCAACTTCCTTGTCCGGAGTTTGGACAACAGGTTCGGTTTAAATTTGTCTAAATTATACCTGTAATGTTTTTTATAATTTTTAAAATTAAAAAATGTCATTTATAATTATGCCTTAAACTTAGGGTACGAAATGTGAATTACCCTAAAAAAATTGAGTTTGAATTTTTCTAAATAAGCGTTTAGAGACAAATGAAAAAAAAAAATTTTTTTTTTCTCATTATCATCAAACAATCAATTACAAAAAGATTTTGCATCTAAAGTGTATAAATGTAAAACAATCAAATATGATTTGACTTGCCTTCAACTAGGGTAGCTAGTACTATCCCTAGTCTCATCCTTTCATCCTTTCTATTTCATAACTGCTGGACACTAGCTCATAAAGATTAAAAAGAAAGAAACATGCATCTAACTGAGACATTAATTAATTCCAGCTGCATCTGGTAAATTGATGATTTTAAAAGCCCTCCACCACTTATTATTAAAATCATAATCTCATGAAACATCAGAAGATACACAAATTTCAAAACAGTACGAATAGTTTCGGGGTTTTTGTGTTTGAAGAAAATGACAATGGCAACTTGATTTGTCATGACTCGTCAGATCTGTAAAATGTTCTCTCATCCCTGACGTCAGAACAACCTCAGAATAGAAAAGAGTTAAGTGCTCAAAAGAACAGCTAAGACTCTCTAGTTTGGCTTTTAAACAGCAGTGATTTAGGCAATCCTCATAAAAGCCTCAAAATTGTATCCAAAAACTCATATAGCCATTCCATGAATGCCTAAATTTGTCGATGTAATGGACAAGATTTCAGTTAAACTCTTGTCGATGTAACCAGCAATGATAGATCATGAAAAAAATAGAAAAAGGAGGAGAAAAGAGACTAAAGAACTTCTGAAAAATATGGCTCCCCGTTCTTCATTTTCTTGCAATCTCATTATGAGATGTTTGTAACAATAAAAATTTAAAATATAAATTTCAAGTGCAACTTTGGAATCGGAATCAATAGTTACACCAAATGGAATAAAGTCCCCGTGGCTTGGCAATGCAGATAGCATCTACACATGTAACCAACAACTTTGCGGACGCCCTGACAATAGTTGCTAAAAGTTTGATGCCACTATCTATTGTGGATGACACCTATGATTCATATGAAACCATTAAACAACTCCACTCTTTAACAGATGCGATCTAAAGTTTATTATCTCACCATATTAACGCAAAAATAACAACATTTGGAATGTATTTGTTAAAAAATAGAGTTACTTAATGGCGGAAATGTTACATGCGCCGAAGCTATGAACCGAGGAGAAAACTCAGGTGACGTGGACCAAGGAATTTGCAAGATCAACGTGGCAACCAGGAGAGGACGTGGAAAGGCAATGCCACGTCAGATGAAATAGGTGCACAATTGAAACCTACTTGCTGAAAGGGAGACATAAATGTAGGATAATGAGCCGACAAAGCAGTGGAACTGAAGCGTACCAAAGAACATTGGGGGGTGGCTGGTGGAAGAATCTTATGAAATGAAGATAGAGGGAAGAGGATCCTATTTGTATGTGGTAGCATAGGTGGTGGGATTGGGGGAAAGAAGACTTTGCAAGTGAGACAGAATTGGGGGACCAAATAAGCGAAGAATTGGGGGACCAAACAAGCGAAATTGGAGGTAAGGTTTTCTGCAAATGTTTGCTATTGTGAAAGTCAATTGCTTGAGTTGTTTGCCTATATATGGTATAAAGTGTGGTATAGGAGATTGGTGGTAGACCTGCAAGGGAAGTGAAAATATCTGGCAATTGAAAATTTGGAAATTGCGTACAGACTAAAGTGATGAAGAGCGAGGAGAGGAAAGTGGGAAAGATAGAGAATGGCATTGGTAGTCGAACATGGGTTATGCAAAGACAAGTTGGCGAAGTAGAGCATTAATTTAGAGAAAATGTTATATTTAGTAGACATGTAATTGTCGTGGTGAAAAGACGTGATGGTTAAACGTTGGGCAGAGTTAAATTTGGTCAATCTATGAGTATATTTATGCATATTCCTGCATATAAGTAGGAATTTAACCAAATGACATGCTTAATTCGTTGTTGTTTTGTTTTTGTTGTGTTATAAGCGAAAATGGGAAAGAAGGGATGGGGAAATAGTAGTAGTTAAAAAAAGATATGGAATACTGTAGGCATTGTACTGAATGGAGTTGGAAAGTACTTAAAGTGACTAGTCCTAGAATGGCAGTTTTGTTTTTTTTGGTTTTTGTCTTGTCTTTGAGTGAGCAAAACCTGTTGTAAACTGTGCATTAAAAAGACGGGAACAAAAAATGAGGGAACTAACTCATGTGCATGCAATGGTAGATGAAAGAGAGCATAGGACATAGGAGACCCCCCAGCTGGAGAAGGACGAATTCAGCAAATTAAGGTGCAGGGGAAAATTGGTTTTTTTATTTTCCTTTAAATTTTTTGTACATACACCTTCATACAGATGAAAGTAATAGTTATTATTTGTACTGCATCGGCGAAAGATGTTTTGCTGTGGAAGAATAGATTTTTTTAAAAAAAAATTTAATGTAATATCAACACATTATGTGTTAGGATAACAGTGAGGTAAATATAAATTTTAGTTTGTTTTCCAAAGAAAAACAGGAAATGAAATTTTTAATGCTTTGGTGGACATCTCCAGGAAAAAAGGTTTGTGTACCTATTAATGCCCTTTTTTTTTTTTTTTGCCAATGAGGGGAAGATTGTTTTTGAAATTGCATTTGTAAGTAAATAATTGTAATAATGAGTCACGACTGCAAAGCTTTAAAAAATTGTCCAGTAGCTGTGTGCTATTGGAGGATATTCAGCAGCTTCGCAGTGGTGACAGTCAGTTGGAACTAAAGCATGTGATTGGGGAGGAAAAATATTGTGTAGAAATGCTTGTTCAATTGATTGGTTGTTGAACTATGGGTGAAGTTTTCCTGACACGGTCACCTATTGGATTTGAGACTTGTTGTTGATGAAGACTATTGTGGCGTTCTTTACCTATGCACCTAGCTTTGGCTTTGTGTGAATGTTAGTTTTTTGTTTAAATTTGTTTATTGTTTTGTGATAGGCACCCCCGAAAAAAAAAATGACATAATACCCATTGAAGGCCAAAAATAAGTTTGTTTGCAATGTTTTAAAAAAAATAAAAAGTTGTTTGGTTAATGATGGCAAAGGCATAGGTGTACACTATAACATGAGTGGAGCAGTGTAGGCATATAATAGATTGAAAGACCGAGGAAGTTAGTTTATATTGATTGCACATTGGTGTATGTGGAAAAATTAATTGAATAAGATGTAAGAGTAGAGAAACACGTGAATATAGTTGGGTAGAAAATAAAATATATCAGTCTTGAGGTATCTATAGTAACAACAAATGTCTTATATGTAAGTATACTTATAATTGCATATTATTTGCCCATGTGTGACATGTATGTATTTATAACAGTGTATATGCATTGTAGATTTGGTTGGAAGTAATGGAAGGAACATCGAACAATGTTGAAGCACATGATGGTGGAAGAACGATACGGGATGAAAGTCCTGTAGATGTTATAGACCATTTAGAAGTGGAGGAACCTGTGAGTGGGATGCAATTTGACAGCTTAGATGATTTGTTTGAATTCTATAAGAAGTATGCAAAAGCAATAGGTTTTGGCATAGCGAAACGGGGTAGGAGGAAGGATGAAGTGAGTGGAATTGAGAGGTGGTAGACGATAACATGCACCAAATGGGGCAAGTACTATAGTAAGGGGTGTAACATATTAGTGAAAAGAGCGACTCGAAGGTGCGGTTGCAAAGCACGGGTTTGTTGTGCAAAGAAAGAAGGGATTTGGGTAATAACAAAAGTAGAACTAAGGCACAATCATGAGCTTAAACCAGACGAGGCAAGATTTATACGCCAGCATCACGTTATTGAACCACATGTAAGGAGAATGGTCGAAGCAAATGACATATCTGGTATCCGTCCTACCAACAATGTCAAATCAGTGGTTTTCCTCCACGGGGGCCATGAGCATATGCCATGCTTGAGTGCTGATATAAGAAACCATGTGACAAAGTTTCGAAAAATAAAATTAGTTGGTGGTGATGCTCAAGCTGTGACGGGCATGTATTTTGGGCAGATGGTAGGTGTAGAGCAGCCTATAAAGACTTCAATGATGTCGTAACTTTTGACACGACATACATTGTAAATAAGTATGACATGCCATGTGCAATTTTTGTAGGTGTGAACCACCACGAACAGTCAATTTTGCTCGGTTGTGCCTTGTTAAATAACGAAAAATGCAAGACATTCATATGGTTGTTTGACACATGGTTGCGATGCATGGGAGGTAAGCATCCAAATGCTATCATAACTGATCAGTGTGCAGCAATTGGGAATGCCATTTCTGTTGTTTTCCCGAATAGTAGACATCGGTTGTGCCTATGGCATATTGTTTGCAAGTTTCCAAAGAAGTTTGGGAAGAGAAAGGAATATGGTGATCTAAGGGATGCATTTATTGATGCGATATATGACTCAATGACTGAAAAGGAATTTGAAGACAATTGGGGTAAGATGGTTGATAATTTTGATCTAGATAGTAATGAGTGGATATGTCAATTATTTGAAAGTAGGGCACGGTGAGTACCCGTGTATGTGAAAGGGTCATTTTGGGCAGGAATGTCCACCACTCAAAGAAGTGAAAGTATGAATGCATTTTTTGATGGATATTTGAATTCTAGGATATCATTGCAGAAGTTTGTTGAGCAGTATGCTTTAGCAGTGAACGAAAAAATTGAAAAAGAGCTTCAACTAGAATTCTTAACAAAGCAATGTCAAATTCCCTGTGTTACCCGATGGCCATTCGAGGATCAACTTGCAAAAGTATACACATCATCGATTTTTAAGTTGGTGCAGAAAGAACTTGTTGATGCAATGTATTGTGAATTGAGTGTTATGTCAACTGGGGCAGATGGAGAAGTTTTATACGAAGTAACTGATCTTGTCATTGTTGGTGGCTGTAAGAGAACACGAATTGCTTTTACTGTGAAACATGGAAGTGCAAATGATGAAGTCAGTTGTAGTTGCAAGCTTTTTGAGTTTCGGGGTTTTCTATGTTCACACGTGTTCAAGGTTTTTATTACCAACGATGTGGATGTAATACCTGAAAAATTCATTTTCTCTCAATGGCGGAAGGATGTCGTGAGACCACACATGGTTATGAAGGTACAAAGAATTGATCCCTCAATTGAAGTTTCTCGAATGAAGGCACTCGAGCGAATATTCTATAAAGCCATTGACATTGCTGTTGAAAAAGCGGCTAATTTTAGATATATGGAACAGGGCTTGTCTGACATACTACTACAATTGCAGAATGGCCAGGATGCACCGTTTGAATCTTCTTATGAGAAGATGGGTGTGGGAGGAAGTAACGAACGAGGCGTCAGAATAATATCTGACATATACTAAAGTGATAACCTATCATACCTCGTCTTTTTCTGTTTGTTCCTAGTCAGGTATTCGCTTATTCTTGTGTATACAGATAACTGACTCTTTATTTTTTTTTTTGTTACTTTAATTTTTATAAACTCATAAATAAGGATTTTCTTTTGATTTTTTGAAAGTCACAATATTTGACAAAAAATCTTCACAAAAAGTATTAAATATCAGGCTATCACTTTATGTTAATATTTCATTTACATTAGATGACGTGACGATATTTCAACTGATAAAATTACATTTAATGGCCAACTAACTACTAGATTGTGAATATGATTGATGACAAAAATGTTTTTGGTAAAATGTCAAATATAAGAACGTTGCGTGCGTATTTCTCAATTATTGCTAAAGATTGTTGACGAAATCCATATATTTGCCACTGTTTTCCAGAAAGTGGAGCTATGAGAGAAATAAGCATATGATTCCTAGGCATAGATGAGTGACACTGCATGTATATAACTTATGTTGGTAAGGCAGACTTCTTCAGAATTGAAGACAACCCGTAGAAAATTTTCCGGCTTGGTGCCTGGCTTGTGGAAGCCAGCAATAGTGCCTTAATGTCATGTACGAAATGCCCAAATTGGAAGTTCATGGACATTCAAGGGATACCTATGCAACTACTGAAGTTTCGCACAATAAAAAGCAAAAGTTATTACAAAATACGCAAACTTAGCTGCCTACATGCAATATATTTAACTAAAACAATCACTTTCGCCCATGGATGAGGATAGGAATAAGCATATTCCACCTTGGCCGAATTATCATAATTATCCCAATTATACAACTTAAATATATTTAAGGGACGCTTCACACAGTATGTTCGCACTCTTGCCACTTGCGGGAACAATGCTGCTGCGCGAATGAAGCTCTTGCAGCATCAATTTCCACCAACGGTTTGCTTTTCAACCGAGGAAGGCCGAAAAATTGAAACCTTCAGGACAAATTCCCCAATGCCTCTTGTGTCTCCTGCATTCGAATCACAGAACTCGTGGCTCTCCATCTCCATTCCACCTAATTCCAAACAGCACCAATTGTTGCCATCAGTACTATGAACTTCCGAGACTTTGAGCAATGACACGCATTATGTATAAATTACATGTAATATTTACTTAGATAGGTAATCAAAGACAGTGGTTGCTCATCACAATCATCATTCATGCTGGCGTACCAAGAAATAGAAAGTCATAAAGTCACTTTATTGAATCAATGTCAAACACTCAGTTTTTGAGGATCGTTTTCAAGGAAACATAATGATACAAAATTCTTACCCGCATTTATGTTCAGGGACCTCACTGTGTTGATTGGTTTTCCTCCATATGATTCTTGTGCATTATGTGTACATGGCACCTGCGCGACTGTTTTGCACTTCATACTGCTGTTGTCATTGATGCTCTTTAATTTTGAAGTACCAACAGATGTCGGCTGCTTGTGGTGAATTTTATATCGACAAGGAGACCCGCTTGCATTGCTTTCATTCATTGTGCCGGTATGTGGACTGAGAAGCTAAAAAATGCAGGCATCTCTTTCTTCCAGATATTCTCTCGCAAATTCACCCCATCCACTACTTAGAAGTGGGTTTCTATTCTTTGTCAAAATCATTCGGACAGGCCACTGTTTTCCATCAGTGGACAAGAGCGTCACGGTACCATAACAATCCCCCAGATAATTGTCAGCAAATTCCATTAGGACATACTGCACAATTGCACCAAATGAATACATTGTTATATGGTCCTATGACATAACTGCTCAAAGTTTATTAAATGTGCACATTGGGAAGGAAGCTCACCAACAAAGCCTTATGTATGTTGTATGATCTCATGACAACCATAAATGCAGGATTTATGGGCTTACACCTTTTCGCTAAATCGATTGCCCTCTTGCTTGACTTTGATGCTGCAGAATAGGTCTGATAAAACCTTCTGCCAGTAATGATATTACACTCTTCGCCTGGAAGATTTTGCATCAAACCTTCACCTGCAAACTTTCACCTTATAACCATGTCTACACTATTTAAAAAGATTTCCTATGCACGGTCCTAACGGAAAAAAAAAAAAAATAAGGGTGAACGTCATGTGGCATGTAATATGTTAACCTATTGGGTCAGTAGCATTCTCTTTAGTTGAATGTCCGTTCCCTTTGTGATTGTTGCACTCACCGACCTCAATAATGTCAGCCTCTTCTATTACCATCTTGCCATTGCATCGTCCATGGTTGCTGGGTTGTTCACTTATGTTTTGCGTCATTCCTTGGGTATTGTATTTCGCAGGCAGTCATGTCAAATATGCGTACCTTGAAATTGTTTTCTCCTTTGAATTTGAAAAGAAGGAAATGTCCAACAAGAATGGAATAATGTTCTACCAACTCATGCCAGCCATTTTCAAGCCAGATGTTTCCATCCGCTTTGGTTAAACCCAGGCGCCATATGCGACCATCAGGCAGAGTCAGCACTGCTACGGCAGTCAGGGTAGGCCCAAATTTTCTAACAAACTTTACTGGAATTCCCTGACGACATGCAAAAGCAATTCACTTTACTATGCATTTTATAGAGATTGACAGCAGCAGAAAATTAGAGATCAAATGATTGGTCGAAGGATACTACGAAACACTGTCATAGCATTAATACCAAAATCATATGTGTTATGAACAACCATGATACCGGAAATGGAAAACCTAATTTAGCGCAACAAATTGTTGTTGCGTGTTTTTGTTTGAACAATTTCCAAATCAGACAGTATATGATATGTATCTATGTATCTAACAAAATTGGTAATGATGATAGCATTACGGGTACCTACACTAAACTCCTAAAAACAAATAGTCTACTTATCTGTAGAAGACATAGTCAGGCAAATATAGTAAACTGAGATTGGTCAATCACCAGTTTCTTGTCTTCAATGGTTCTCGGAAGTATTATCTTGAAGAACCTGTTGGTGCCACAATAACTGCTCCCTTTGCCAAAACTTCTTCTCTTCCCTCCAACCATTGATTGTAGTGCCCACTTTGATCTTCTAACTTCCGTGCTGTTCGGTCATTTGTATTTTGGCTCACAAAGTACTCCTTGTCTCTTTGTTATTTAAATGACAAACTCCCCCTAGGGTTTTTAACACCTCCAGTCAGGATAATGAAAATAAGTGGAATGCTAAGCACCAAGGAATTTTCTATGGGCCTATTACCTTCCCTCAACTATTTTGACACCCGTCCACGCCTTTAGTGATTGAAATCGGCAACTTGTTTTAGCCCGTAAGACTAACTTAACAAAAAAAGAAAAAAAGATAGTATAAAACTACTCAAATTTACTCTCTCCCCAGATGTTTTGTATTCTCCCCGAACCCAACATTGTCCACCACAACACACCTCATCCAAAGCAAACTTTCGAGTTCAAAGCCAAATCCAAGGCAAACAGCAAAAAATATCGTAATAATTAATTACCCGAAGTGACAAAAAAAGTGAAAATCTGGATGGCAGTGTGGCATATTACGCTCCAAATCTCAATGTGGAGATGGGGGGAGCACGATGAAGGCTCACATGATGATTTTGTTCTGGGTTGTCCATCTTCTTGTTTGTCGTTGTCTGCCTGTTGAAATCTAACCGGCGACTTGTTTTGGAGGCGATGCTTTTGGATTTGGAAAAAAAACATTGTCCAGCGTGGAAGAGAAGGATGGAGGAGCGAGAGAGAGAGAGAGAATTATACTTTCAGTTCAATTTATTTTTTTTTTCGGAAATATGTTTACTCTACATTTGCAAATAAAATAAAAACCAAGAAGCCAGGCTAAAACAAGTTGCCCGTTTAAATAAGTGGACAGGTGTCCAAATGGTGTGGAGACCATACGGCGACAGATCATTAGGTGTCCTTAGCATTTCTCTCATAGCGCATAAACAGGACTGTACAAAATGGCAACTTGTACTGTCAAATATATAAAAATGCAGAAAATAGAGTCTAATCAATGAGTTCCAAACAACCCCATATTTTCGGTGGAAATTATTATTGCCCCACAGGCCGGTGTTGCTGCAAAAGGCTGGTATCATTTCGGACTGGCGTATTCCAAATTTTAATTTGATTATATACTTAAATATTCAATATATTTTCATTTGTCGATACTGAAGTGTTTAATTACAAAATTTATAAAATTTGAGTAATTACTTATACTTTTAATTTGAGTTGTTGGTCTCAAATTTTTATTTTAGTTATTGATACTCTTATAATGTATCTTATTTCACCTTTTCATTTCCTTAAATTAAACATTTTGCTTTCTTATTATAGAAAATAAGTTAACATTAATTTAAGTGACAACATTTTAAATTTCTTGTTAATTCATGCTTTCACGTTGCACTATATCTGATTTTACGCTTTTATTGCAATTTTCCCCTTCCATTTTCGAACAAACAAAAAAACTAACCTAAACAAAAGTGTTACAGAAATTTCTTCCTCGTCTTATCTTATTAATGAATTAGCTTTTACTCATTAACAGCAATTTCTTCCTCGTCACTTGTGTCTATTTAAATGGAATACGCAGTTGCAATACTTTTATCTTCAAAATTTTGTAAATGAATTGAAACTAAAATTTAAATTTTTAGTGGAAACAACCACTATGATTTTGGACCAGTTTGGTTTGCATCGAGGAAGGGTTAACGCATTGGCACATTCATAAGCATCGGTGGTTACCAAACTTCGATTCAGCATATATTAGCATATTCATAGCGATAATAGTAATGGGACACAAACAAGCTTGCACCTAACACCCCTGATCATAACAAGCTTGCGTAGTAGAACCGGTGCATGTGACAGTACTGATCATAACTTAGGTGATGATCTTTTATTTTAGTACATTCATTAGTAGCTACGATAGGGCGACCGACTGTGCCAATCACGAGTCTGAGTTGGAGGAAATGTTAATGATCTCCCCATTGTCAATTCCCCATGGATTGTCAGGTGAGTCAGCGTGGGGATCATTGTCAGTCAGTGGCATTGCCGGTGGCATGGCCTCAGGAGATGTGCTAGTCGATCAAGCATTGTTGGATGGGTTAGCTGCTCCCACAGCGTGCAGAACATCATTAAACATTTGGCGAGAATGAACTCGGCTTGCGCGAATTATCTCCATCAAGACGGCTCGAAAGCGAGGCATTCTTATGCTCCTTCGCAGCAGAAAACGACGAACCCAATAGCTCCAGAATTCCATTCGCATGCCGTCAACTACATGCCTCACTTCAGTTTGCAAAGTGATTAGCTCATCAACTGTTTGTCGATGAAGGGCCTCGTCTACGACTCCTCCGGGATACATCTCATTACCGGCATTAGGGACAAACCAAGCATCAACTGTGTGTTTACGATAATAACATTGTGCGCTTAATGAGTTAGGTGTGCCGGAAAAATAATATAGAATGGGAATTAAATTACCTTCTAAATAAAAAGCATTAAAACCCAACAATGGAGGGATACCTGGATTAGAATCTTCACCGGAGCTGGACATGGTCTCTCAACAAACAAAGGGATATAGGTTACTAGTATAGGGTAGGAGCAGTTTTGGTGGGAAAGAAAGTGAACGGGCGGGAGACTATTTATAGAGATTGGTGGGGATCAATGATTGAGGGTATTGGCTGAAGCATTGACGATGGAGGCGCCGGACTTAGCTCGTTTATTTACTTCCAACATGCTAGGCGGATAGGCACAGTGACCTATTGTATGCTAAGCTGCAAATCGAGTCAAAATTTATGAATGATATCCTGTAATGATATTCCACCATTAAATGCGAGGGATTGTTTAGGAGGTTTGCAGTTAATGTTAGATTAGGCAATGGGAAGGGGTAACATTCATTTTTGAAATGGAAAAAAAAATTTAATAAATATATCAATTATCATTAATCAGCATATAATAACTAGAACTAAACTGATATTTGATTGTTTGAAGCATGGTTAACTATTATAAAGGAGCATTAAGAGCGTCCGAATACCAATGGTACCGAGCGTAAATTCGCCATATAAGCAGCGATGAAGTTACATTTATTACACATAATGGGCCAATTGTGGCCACTATAAATTAATTTTAGTCCACCACATGAATCTTAACTTGTTTATAAACTTTTTAACACACAGACTCTTATCAATCCCATTTGAATTGCACGTGTAATTATTATTTTTCTCATGCCAATTTTATGTATAATTATTTCACTCTCCATTTGAATTGCATCAATGGGAAAAATATATTGTAGCTTATTCTGTTGAGTTTAACTCAATTGGCCTTTTCGTTAAAACTTTCTTTCTGAGTATTTTCAAACGACGACATTCTACTTAAAAACCATGACATAATTGAAATTTCATTAATATATCAATTATTTCCTAATGCACGTCTTATAAATGTTAGTTAGTAGGGTGGGTATTTTATGTTAACCATATATCCAGCTGAAGTTTGGTGCTGAGTTGATTTTATGACAAGTACTGTTCATTTGATTTGTAATTTAATGATTTAGAAAACACGTAATTGTTCAATACAGATAGGCGAAACACGTATCCAAAAGATTATATTACCATTATAGCTATTTAGTAGTTAGCTATTTGAAATCTTCATAATACAATACCATTAGGTGAATATTGGTCCCTTGATGTTATAAATTACAAAGTTTAATTTTTTTTTTTTTGTTTTAGAATAACTTCTCTACTTTGCAACTGATTACAATTAGGGAGCTAATACAGACACCGAGCTTTTAGCTCGAGTCCGTACACCGATGATTAAAAAATTAATTTTTTATTCTTAAAAATATATGATGTAAAGAATAGCAAAAAGTCAATGAAAGACAAATGTACGACCACGAGCCTACGGACTGTGCACATGTTTATGTATTTTGCAACCAATGAGAGCATGGATTAAGAGGCAAAATTTTTAATTTAAAAAATTATTTTGATAATAATAATTTTTAATTTTTAGTAACAAAAAATGTATATAAAAAAAATTATTATTAAAAATATAAAATATTATTACTTAAAATTAAAAAATTATTACTTTTAAAACACTGCATCAAATATCAAATCATCAGTTCTCATGAAGAAAATCTTTTTAACAAAAAAAATTAATTTAAAGCGACGAGTGTAAGTCACAGGCTTCTTCATAGTCACTTTGACAACTCCCTTTTGCTGCACAGAACAAAAACAAACAAAGATTAATCGTTAAATCCATTAGCATAAATCTAGCCGACATTAGTCACACTTTTTTTTGTCTTGTTACATATCCTTAAGAAGGGGAGCTAATTTAGGCTCGTGACTAAGGATTTATGCTAATGGATTTGAGGATTAATCTTTGTTTGTTTTTGTTCTATGCAGCAAAAGGTAGTTATCAAGGTGATTATGAGGAATCCTATGACTTACACTCGTCGCTTTAAATTATTTTTCTCTGGTAAGAAGATTCTTTTCATGAGAAAAATTTTAGAAACTGATGATTTGATATTTGATGAAGTGTTTTAAAAGTAATAATTTTTTAATTTTAAGTAATAATATTTATATTTTTAACAATAAATTTTTTTTATATACATTTTTTGTTACTAAAAATTAAAAAATTATTATTATCAAAATAATTTTTTAAATTAAAATTTTTGCCTCTTAATTCATGCTCTCATTGGTTGCAAAATACATAGACATGTGCACAGTCCGTAGGCTCGTGGTCGTACATTTGTCCTCTATTGACTTTTTGTTATTCTTTATATCATATATTTTTAAAATAAAAAATTAATTTTTTAATCTTCGGTGTACGGACTCGAGCTAAAAGTTCGGTGTCCGTATATATGCCCTTACAATTAAAAAGAAAGAAATTCATATCTTAAATTTCCCCCATAATTTCACTATCTACCTCCATCGGCCAAATTCTGTCCAAGGTCATGGTCACAAAATATGGCCTCATGGTGGGCTCACAATTTGACCGTCAACAAATTATGTCATTTCAATGCTTTGGTCAACCTATGATTTTATTCGGGCTCAATGAATCTTCCTCCATTTCATATATATCAAAACGCCCGGACTTGGATATGTCGGTAATGAACAATGTATGTCAATTTTTAACTGTTGGACTAATTTTAGTTTGTCAAATAATGTATGAGACCACAACTTAATCAACATGAAAACGAAAAAGCTGAATTACTCTAAAATTAATCAAATACTTGTTAACTAAAAATATTTAAAGTCTAAATTATGTGCTACTATAATCGGCACAAAACGCGTCGATCAAATTATAGTTCATTATAGAATCATTAATCACTATTAAATTGAAAAAAATTAGAAAAAAATATCTTTTACCCATGACTGTATTTATAATTAGAAAAAGTGTAAGATAAATTTTCAAACATAATCTAATCACAAACGAGTTTGATATCCCTTACAAACAAAATTCATAATTGTAGTCATCATATAGTATCACATTAAATGATACACTGTCAAAGGGGGTGTTGAATCTTGACCAACTGAATTTTGTTATGCTTGTCTCGCATTTTAGGCGAGTATGCCAATTACACCAGTGACCATGGAATGACGTATTGGCTCCCAAACTGGTAATCCAATTTGATTTTGGTATTGTGGGGTCCTTGTTATTTTGCCGCTTAGTTGAATTTTAAAGTAGCCAACTAAATGATCCCGCGTTTAACTTCAACGACGTAATTTGTGATATTATTGAAGTAATAAATGGCGCAAGATTGTAGGATGAAAGGGAGAAGATTGTGCAATCTTCAAGTACGCAGCATTAAATATAAAATCGATTCCAAATCACCTAATTTATCTCCAAATCTCTAACTCCTTTGCTGGCGTGTAAGCCAACGTCTGCTATGTATGATTTGATGGGCTATTAAATGCACTGACAAGAGAGGGGAAAGATGGTAACTTCGTGCAATCATAAGGTACACTTTGTGTGCCCACATATGACATCTGCTGAGGATTGCGAACAACTTTTCCTCTTTTTTTAATGGTGGAAATGTTTATTGTTTAGCAAACAACAGGCGATTTTACAATCGCCATCTGACCGTCGCTATATTCTTCAAACACGTGTCCATCTATTCTCAAATTGGAACCCGTAACTTGGTGCTTTCGGCAGCCACTTTACCAAAGTAAACACTGCAGCCTCTCTTATATGGATTGCCTTTTTCTCTCTCTTAATGCTTATTGGCTGATTTATGCAATCCATTCATTATTTGATACATATATGAAAATATTTGCAAATTTTTTATACTGCATAACACAAAATTTGAAAAGGGGAAAAAATTTATAAAGAATCACATATTAGTTTAAATTTTATATTTTAGGACAACAGCGTCTAAATCTAAACTGCAGTGTTTATTAAAATTTTTTTTCATTACTTCAGTTAAAAAAATTAATATATTCATAGTTGTCACAAATATGGGTGTAAGTATTTAGTTCGATATAATATAATAATATTTTGTTGTTAGGTTATGTTAAATTTTTTAACATTTCCTATAAATAAAAATAATATTTTATATTATAAAGTAATACTTAATTAAATTTAAATGTTAATGTTATAAAAAATTAAAATATTTCTGAAAGAGAGTGTTTGAGAGAGAAGAAGGATAATGGGTTGTCTAAAAAATAACAAGAAAGATAATGGGAGACATTTTTTTATTCTCGTTGCGCAATTGTATGTCAAGTGAAATTTGAGTTGCTGGTTTTAATGGTAAAATAAGTTTAACACGTGTCTTAATATAGGAGCGAAGGGAAAAAGCAGCTGCATGATTAAATGTTGCTAGCTGTCCTCCACCTTTAAAAAGCATATTTAGGTTAACCGCGTGCGGTGACATGAACACTACTATGAGAAACAATTTCAAGTCAATTAAGTTATACCGCCACAAAATGAAAAATAAGAAAAAAATTAATTTGATGCCTCGTATTTATAATATATGTCATAGTGAAACATATAAAAATAGTACATATATATACACACATTAATAAACATAAATACTATAATCATAGTAAACTTATCCTGTTAGAAGATTATGTATAATAATTATAATTTATAATATATTTTTAAAGTAATATCTATTATAATTTTTATTTTTATTTTATTTAAATTTACATTAAACATTTAATAATAATTACTTATATTTATATAAATCTCTTACCTCGGTGCAGCACGGTATAATTGACGTTTTCACTCGATTGATTTCCAGACTGGCGGATGGATACTCATAATGGGGAGACCTTCGGCCATGTGGACAAACCCGTTCACGACATGTGTGCAGTAACTAGGTAAATGAGCGCCAATTTTTCATGTGCCCGCCCAAACGCCTCGTTGTTTGAAAGTTTAACAAGATTAAATTCTTACACAGACAAAATGAAAAATTTTGTACCAACCTTCAAATTACCGGTCGTACACTCCAAGTTGACATGACAATTCCGCCCGCTTAAATTGTAGAAGCAAAGATTAAAAATTTTTTTTACATTAAAAAATTAAGGTGAATTATATATAATTCTTATCTTAAACTATACAATACAGATATTATGTGAAGTTAGTTAAAAAGTTTTGTAATAATAATAAATTAAAATTATTATTATTTTACTCATTTTTTATCCATATTACTTCCAAAGACAAGACATCAAAAGTCGTTCAAATTGCCAAATTTTAATATTCGGCCGAAATAATATTGCTTTTATAATTCAAAATTCAAAATTTACAAGTTACATAGGTATTACTTTAATATACAAAATATTTAAACTTAAAAACACTGCATGTATATGAAATTGTGTATGAACAGTAACTTATTCTATAATAAAAATTTATTATTACTACAACAACACTCTTTTAAATTATTTATGTCATTAATATGAGTAGTTTGTAATCACACAGATGCATACACTTATATTTTCTATTAAACTTAAAACTGTCACCTGGCGAGCAGTCACCAAATTTTTTTTTTAAAGTGGGCACCCAGCGAGACATCAAAGCAGATGCAATGTATACAACTCTCATGCATCCTCACCCAAGAGATGGCTCAATTATGGTCGATTTTTAGTTTGTTTAAAAGCAAATGAAATTCCATGACACAAAGTTGACATCTTTAGCCACAGAATGAGAATAGTTTTCACAGCAACGTATGGACCCCTATGGAATACTATGAATCTCGTGTAAATTAGGCACATCAAATAACAGTGCAATTTGCCACACTTTAAACTGGTTGCTCCTATATGAATGACCCATTCGCTGGTAAGTTGGGGAGCTTTACCGAAGGACTTGAAACCACTAAACATATTCAGTTGCTAATCTTCAGCACCTTCACAGTGTTTTAAACCAATTGTGGTGTTCCCTCGTACCAGTTTGGAAACAATGGCTGGCATTAATATCCCTCATGGTGCTCCAATGTAAGTCAATTTTTGTTTAATGGTTTCTAACGGTCCCCACGTTTCTTCACTATAAATATTCATGTTATTTTGTTTTCTTATTTCACCTAGTTTTCCAACTTCACGGCCTGTCTTTAAACTCATACCAGCAAATCTTTTTTATGTCCTTTCATCTGTGTTTAGTGTGCCGCTTGCTGCCCCTCCAGTCCCCATAGAAGCCTTCAACACTAGAGTGGTGGGAGTAGGCTTTTTCTGGGCTCCTGCGCCGCCAGCTCCTCCACCGGTGGTACAGATGAATAACCCAATCGCTCGCCCTATTGAGGAACAGCTGGACAACATTTCCAACAAGCTAGTTGAGATAGATCATAACATTTTCCGCCTGAATGGGATTCTACCTTTGCTGACGGACAACGCTGATGGCCGAGTGTACTGTGAGGAGATATAGGAGTTGGTTGGAGATGTTGTTGACGCTGTCACTCGGGTCCGCCAGGTTATCCGTGGAGGAGATGGCGTTGCTGGAATTCCTCCTCAGCCCGGAGCGCCATAAGCGGTGGGATGCCATACGTGGGCACAAGATCTGCTATCGTTTTCCGCTAAAGGAGATATTCGAACCTACATAACAGTTGTGAACCTATATTTTGCATGAAGCCCAAATGTATTGTATTTATGCGTGCATAGGTCTGTCATCGGGACGATAATGAGCTCGGACATGATCCGTTTGTTATGCTTCCCTTCTAATATGTGACTATTAGTGTGTTAACCATGGTAATGTATAATAGCCTTAAAGCTTATCCAACGAATGTGAAAACATGGTCAGGACAGAAAACCCCAACAAATCGTCCAACGATATTAGAGATACATGGGTTCAGCATATTCTCAACGCAAGCTGGGTTCGATCGATTGAATTGGGGTGACCACCATTTGAAGTACCAATGCAGCTGCATGTAGGGGAAAAGTGACAAAATTTCCAAAATTATGAATAATATAATTGATCCACTGAATTATATAATCAATTGGTTATAATTTTTAATAAAATATTAATAAATAGTAGGTTAATAATTTTTATTATATATATACATTATTTAATTACATAATTTAATTAATTAATTACGCTGTTTGTCGTTGCCATCAATTTTTTATTTACTTGTGTATATTTTTCCTTTTCGATGCCCAACATAATCATAATTTATGCTTATCACAACTTTACACGTAGCATTCCCAATGTACCCGAAAAACAAATCTATATGTAATTATATAAAGTTGAAACGGACAGAAACTTGTAGACTTTATCTCTTTACAATGTGTTAGCTATTCAAAAATTTGTAAGTTAAAAATATTAAATTATTTCATAGTATAGAAATTTTTATTACAAACAAAATTAGTATTTTATAAATTTAATTGGAATCAAATAAGGATTTATTTGATTTTGTATAATAGTACTTTCACTCTAATATGATTTGTACTTTTTTTTAGCCACAATTATTTAAATGATATCAAAAATTTTAGATGAGGCTAAAATAATAGTGTACATGTACTTCAACAAAATATATAAGTAATTAAATAAAAATTACTTATTGATTCTACGTATCGCGAAAGTTATTTACTAGTTATAAAATAAAGGAGGGGCCTCATTCCGAGGAGAGTTTGGTTTGATTGGAAAAGAAATTATATTGAAAATAATAAATATTGTATTTTTTAATACTTATATATATTTTTTCAATAATAAAAAATTAAATAATAACATTTTATTATTTCAAATAAAAATATTATTATTTCAAAATCAATATTTATTATTCTGCAAATACTCTAGTAGAGCAAAAATATCAATGGCCCAAACTGTTCCCTATTGAGAATAATTTCATGGCGGTTACGGGATCCCATACACACCAAATTCCACCGAACCTAAACGACAAACAAACTGGAACGCGTGAAAACAGCCAAACGATCCGAACTTTGCGCTTCTCAAGGCATGTTCCCCTACGGTTCCTCTTGCGCTTCAGATCACATTCAAAAAATTAGTTAATTCAACTGACTGACCCCATTAATTGTATTCATTTTAGAAAACAAGTAAGGTTTCGGATCACATTCAAAAAATTAGTTAGTTCAACTGACTGACCCCATTAATTGTATTCATTTTAGAAAACAAGTAAGGTAGACATGTCTCTCAAAAAAAATTTTTTCGGGCGATATTTTGAATGAAAATTTGATATTTTGAATGAAATTGTGATTGATGTATTTAAAATTATAACTGATATGTTTGAAATATTAAAATAACAAATATTTTAAAAATATCAGTAATAATTTCAACGAAAATACAATTTAAATACAGAAATTTTTAGGATACCTTTTTTTGTAACAATATCACCGTCCTTGAAAAAACGGGGCTGCCCATTCATTATATGCAATACATTAGGATATTCTATGCAAACTCCCAATAGTGAAGAGGCATTTGATGGCTTACATTACAATGGGCAGGTCAGCTTCTTGTGGTCTAAAAGTCTTCCATACATAACAAGATGAGATTAAGATGAAGTAAGATCAAAATATAACAATGTAAAACTGTAATGTCAACATTACAGATTGTCAATATCATGTGTGTAAATTCACACCCGTCCTTTCAGAAATATGATCGAAAATCCCCCAAATAAAAATTTGAACTTTTCTGGGTTTTTTTTTTGTACCAAAGATCTTACAAAATTATGTTGTTTTCCTATTTGATAATACAACTTCTTAATACAAGTTGTTATAAAGAAAAATTAGTTTTAAATTGCTATTTAAAAATAACGAGATTATAATAACTATTGAAACCTGAATATGATAAATGATACCCAAAGTATTTAAAAGTGATATTTTTATACAAATCTGAATATTCTATTTTCATGCGTAAAAATTGAAAGTTGAAGAACCGTGATTATAGTTATATGATTAACAAATAAGAAGATATGTTCTGAACGCTTGAGTTTCAAATTTACCAGTATGGTGAACAAATGAGATTTCAAAAAAGTGACACTATACAATACTAAAATAATATTGTAATTTAACAACTTCATATCTAAATCTCATTCATATTAGTTATAACTCAAGTGACATGAACAATTGTAATTTACTTATAAATTATGACATTATGTACATGTTACCTTAAAGAAATACAATCGAACATTACAGAAAATTATATTCGGTATAAGTGACACTTCAATTAAAAAAATTGATGATTCGATATCAGACGTCTGAACTAAAACTCAACTAACAAGCTGTAATAGTTCGTTTGAAAAAAAATAATTTTCATTACAGATGACCTTACATATTATTCGTCATGGCAAAAAAATTAGATTGTTAAAGTGTTAGTCTGATGCAAAAATTCATAAAAATTTAGATTTCCATTAAAAATTAAGAAGTTTGGATTAGTGTGCATGTAAATGCAAACTAAATTTCAAAACAATCTACTTCTATTAAAAGAAATAATTTTCTGACAAGCTTAAAAGAATATTTCTCCTTGCTCGTTCCCATGGATTACAACTTGCAAATGGATGCAAAGTACTTCTCAAATTGGGAGCTCGGCTGTAGAGAGTTCACGACTAGTGACTTATTTTGACTCCCAATGGTGTTTTAACAAAGTAAATCCCCATTACTAATATCGTTCCCATTTAAAATTGTTGGCAATTAGCAGCTTTTCTGTTTACACCTAATTCCAAGTAAATTCTGAAAAGCCATAGGCACATGATAATCCACTATTGGCCCTCTTCATCCTTCCTATATAATGGGGTTGCAATTCATTTCTGCCCACTGTTAAATGAAGCTCTTATGGACTTGGTGGTAGGAAATTGGGCCCACTGGGGCCCTGCATATCTGCAAATGGTGGCGCTCATGATCCACCAAGTTATAATTTTAGAATAGTATGGGTGGAAATAGATTCCCAAGCTGCCATGGATGTCCTAAAATAGGGAGTTGTGGATACTCATCCGCAAGCAAACCTTGTGAATAATTGCAGATATTTGATCACGAGACTGTGGTGCATTCCCATCTCACTCGTATCCACCGCGAGGGGAACAAGTTTGCGGACTGGAATGCTAACTTTGCTTTATCTCTGCTGCTGACATTACACATTTTGTCTCAAGCTCCTCTACACGCTAAGACACATGTGAGAGAAGACAGGTTTGGTGTCCAAGTGGCCACGTTTGATGCTTACCTATCACTTGGATGTACTACATCTAGGCTTTTGTCTGCCAATTTAACCCAAGAAATAAAAAATAATAGTGTACATTTTCAACGTGCCAATTACCGGTGTGTTTTCTCGTGCTATTCATCACTTCCTATCTCACCATTAAAGGACATCACCATATTCTTTCGGCTGATTTGGGGGACAGAAAACCATATTTGGGCATCCCAACTTGCACTTCAAAGCATGCCTTCAGTTGCACCATTATCCTTTACCCTTACTAAAAAGCTTAAAAATCGAAAACAATTAAATATAGTGTACGAATTTTATGCAAAGTTTACAGTGGATATCAACATTACTATCTTTGTCAAACAACCAATCCAAGATGCTTAATCTAATGCGAGCTATAAGGTAATCAACCTCCTGACAGAAGGCTGCCCTAGCTAGTATTTCCACCAAGCCATACACTCTTGCTCTAGCTTCCTCCTTCCGCGTCCTCCCCCTCGACCGCTTCATTAAGTGTTCCTATTGTTGCACGGGTCCCACCATTAGCCAACGCAACGACAGTCCTTTCAAATTCTTCTCTGAATGATGTCACGTGCTTGGCCATTAGGTTCAATGCCATACACTGCAATTTGCTAGGATTCTGGACAACCAGAGGCTAAACTATGAGCTACTAAACATCGCCTGCAAACATAATGGATTTCAAAACTAAATATTCACCTACTCTACATGGCCACTCATAAATTGCACGTCTCTCGAGTCCAGCTTCATATACGCCTCACCACACTCAATACCTATGGCCTGTCTTATTAAACTTAATGTCAATATTTACTTATGCACAAACACCTTCAATATCTGCATACTATGGGACTCGTACAAATTTTAAATTTTTACATATCATCTAACCAACTGTGTACGATACGTCTTAATTCTCTACAATATACAGGAAAGATGTTTACCTCTTTCGGAGACACTTTCGCATACTGGCGCTCCATGCACACTCTTCTTCGAACCCGACATGTGTCCCAAAACTCAATGGGATGTAAGTGCCATGTTCTGGTCTCACAGTTTTTGAAAGGAAACCGCTCAAAATAGAAAATCTACAACATGACAAATTATTATCGATGAAAGCACGTTTTAAAATTAATTTCGATTACAGCTCTTATTCTTGCAAATTGTATATATTCCTATAAGAAAAAAAAATTGCATCAAATTCATTGTTTGACTCACCAACAAAAACAACATGCAGCCACCCACACTACTCTTTCTTGCTCCAGCTGTCCTTCCTCGTTCTTCCAATTTAAAACGTCGAACCTCCTCATACAACCATGTCAACACAAACTCGCCCCAATTGTACCTCTTCGGATTAGATACATCTGCTACAGCACTATAGAGCTTCGACGATGGGGTGTGGGATGATGTGGGACACAACACTGAACCAAGAACAAGCAACATAAAGGCTTGCTTTGTCATCACCTCATCATCACAGGTTTGCAAAATTGACCTCAGCACATTAAAATTCGGCTTCTTAGCCTTCCCTTCCCTATTCCTCTCATAAGCTTCTAAAACCTTAGGAATCGAACTCCCCTCCGCTGGAACCGGGTCTGGTCCACCTGGCACGCCCATCAATTTAACAACATCTTCGGCATAAATACTAACTCTCTCTCCTCGAACAACTAACTTACAAGTCATCGGATCAAAGTGCCCCAGTAGCTTTATAATAAACTTTTTTGGCATATTGCCACACGTCACACGATATAATGACTCAAATCCTGTTTCTCTAATTAATCGAAGCACATGAAACTTGGCCTCCACGTCTTTCATTGCGCGCATTACTTGCTGTGGAACACATCGCGAATAATATACAACCTGCAACCAAAAAAACATTCATTATATCCAACAAGCGAGGAGGTTATAATACCCTTCCCTTACCATCATGATTCCCGTTCACATTTACCTGCCCCTTTTTGCAACATCTTGAAGTCGATCCCAGTCTTGCACCTTCCTTAATAACTTCTGCTTGATTTTGGTATATCTCCTTTTCTTCCTCGCTTAATGCAGTCCAAGCGTTCCCTAATAATGCCTGCCACAAACTCAAATTCACCATTGTCAAATACACTGTCATATTGCATTGTCCATACAACCAATTATTACTCAAAGTCGTCCCTGCGTTTTCTAACTTACGAATGCCTTCTTCCTGCTATCATTACTTGTTGTATTGATTTTTCCCATGTACCACTTTCTGCAACAAAATTGATAACATCACTAACATATTCACGCATGATCCAAAACAAAGTTTGCACAATACACTTACTTGAAGATACCATATGCAGTAACTGCTTTCTTCTCACAAGCCACCTCTTTCTCGTTCCTACATTGAGTAACTAATATTGCTGCACTTCCTATATCTTCGTTTCGTCCATGCTCCAACTCCACAACAGTTTCAGCACCCTCTTCACCCAATTCACCTGCTCCTAAATGGTTCAATGAATCTCCTTCCTTACACGCAATTTCACCTAACACCATAACATAAATATCATAAGCGAAGGTACATTTTTTTCATTAATTTCTTTTTTTTTTTCTTTTTCCCACATACACATCTCATTCCACTTCCACCATAAAAGTGAGCTGCTCCTGTTCATTTAACATCTCGGATTTTCGTCATCCACATATCAGCCACGTTCACATTATAACCAAACTTTCATTCTAACCACATTTATATTACTATCTCTGGTCTATCCTGATTGCCCAATTTTGTTAATTACAACAAACGATTTATGTTCATATTATAACATTTATTTAAATAAAAAAATTGAAAAATCAGATTTACATTCACCAGCATCATCAAACATTTTCAAAATCCATTGCATTGCATACAGATAGTTCATTTACCCATGACACCTGCACCCAATGCCTGCCCGTTTGAAGCCACGCTTGTCTACTGCACGTTGTCAACCCTCCTTACGCACAACTGGAGAATAAATGCAAGCGCGCTATCCACGTCAACGGCACGACTCTCACTCCCTCTCCGAACTACCTCAGCCCAAATTGGGTCCCCACTTCCACTTATTAGATGCACAACCAAACTCCGTGCCCCTCTTGGTTACTACCTCCACAAACCCCTTTATCTGCCAACGCCAGACAAGCAGGTTCTTAACAATGGATGACCAAGCTGTCACCAACTGCACCACCTGCTACTTCTATCCTTTTTATCTGCATACCCACAATCTACAACCACTTGACTAATGAGATTGCTTGTTATCATTCCAATTTTTAATCCCATTTCTCACCACCTCTTTCAATTGCCCCTTTTTACATTCCTAATTCCTTGAGGATAAACCCTAGTTTCGTTGCCCCTGTTTCTATGATTGAAGCCGGTTTCTACTTTTCAGTATAACACCACTGTTACTGGGTTATTAACTCATTGGACCCACTTTCCTATTACCCCCATATTCCACGTTTCCTTCTTATTTCAATTTCAGAAATTCACTTTCTGCACGCCACGTTTGCATACACGTGGCTGAGTTTTAGATTCGGTATGCAATATTCAGTACATGTAGTTGGACCCATTTAATGGTACCATATGAATCGTAGCTATCATCCACCATGAATGTCAACATTAAACTTTTAGCAACCATTAATCGGACACCCACATGTTTAGTCTCAAATTGAGTTGTTTAGGGACCAACAACTTTGCGAGCGCCCCAACAATAGTTGCTAAAAGTTTAATGTTGCTATCTATTGTGGATGACACCTATGATTGATATGATACCATTAGCAATCTTCAGTCTTTAATAGATGCAATCCAAAGTTTATTATCTCATTATCTTAATGTGAAGACAACAACATTTAGATTGTATCTGTTAAACAATAGAGTTATTCAATAATATCATATGAATCGTAGGTATCATCCACGATGGATAACAATATTAGACTTTTCGTATCCATTATTTGGGCATTCGCATATTGAGGCTCAAAATATAGCTCAACCATCCAAATGTAGATCTCCACGACTGTAAAGCAATCGTACAGGACATCTTCTCCATTTAAGAGCTTCAGAAAATCTGAATTAAGAAAAACAAAAAAAACTTCCATATATATATAAGAGCTTCAGAAAAGAGAAAGTCTAGCAAAATCTGGATAAAACAAAAAACAAAAAAAAAGGCGTTCAACAGAACAGAGGGATGATTGAGAGTACCCGACGGTGAAGATGACAATGAGCTTAGAAAGGGAAGGATAGTTGTGGAAGGCTTGAGAAGCTTTCTTGTAAAGACCGAAGCCTCTCTTTTTTTTTTATCCCTTTAACTTCCAGAAGATTCTCAGATCCAGAAGCGCTCGGCAATGACAAGGTAGAAAGAGAGAGTGAGAGAGAGAGTGGCGCGGAATGCGAGGAAGACGCAGGAGAAACATGGGAATAGACGCAGAACCGATGCCTCAGTTAATTTTTTTTTTGTAATTGATTAGTTTATTTGTATAATAAATTATTTAATTTTTATAATAAAATATAAATATAAAAATATTTTTAAATTTTATTATAATAATTAAATTTCTTATTACACAAAAAAAATTTATTAATTATATAAATAAATTAACTCATCGACTCTAGTGATTTATATTTCTGTGTCTATCTAACTTTTACGCAGGAAAAAATGTGAAAACTATAGCCCAGGAAGTTGGGAGGGGAGCAGTTTTAATTTTAGGAATGAGTGGAAAAGATATTTGAAAAAGGGTTTAAATATAATTTTTTTTATATTTAATATATAATTATTTAAATTTTAAATAAAATTAAATATAAAAAAATAATAAATTTTAATTATACTTAAAATTTAAATAATTATATATTCAATTTAAAGAGTTACGTTGAGATGTTTTTTAACATCTTTCTACGTAGATACTTAATTTTTTCGTTTAGGAATGGGACGTGGTTTGACTTGACGGGCAGGCACATGGTGGCACGTGCCTTCCGCTGATGACTGACCTTTGATTTTTCTATTCTTTCTGTTTTGTTTTTAATAATTTTTTAGAATAGCACGCGTTTATTATTAATGAGTTTCACTGTACAGTCTGACTTATATTCTTAAACATGTGATTTTAAATTAAAAAAGTGATTTAAATAACACACAAAATATTTTATATTATATTTAAATTTTTTTATACAAATATATAAGAGATTTTTCCTAATTTGTATTATTTTATTATATATTTTACATATATAAAATATTATTTGTATGGTATACAAAAGTTTGGCATGAGATCGGCAATGATTTTCCCATTATTAATCGGAAAAAAGTATTTGTGCAGGTAAAGTAGTGAGAGAAATTTCTAAAATATAATGGGTTGAAATTTTTTTATAATTAAATAGATTTATTGTGCAATGTAAAAAGTAATAATTTTTTTATTATATTTATAATCAATATAACTAAACAATGGATCCATATAATTATATTATAAAAAAAAATTTCATCAAATTTCTCGATACATGTAATGGAACCTTAGTTAATATCAACGGTTTTGATTGAACTGCATAGTAAGTTCATTAAAAAACAAGAACAAAAAAAAAGAAAAACCAAAGCTCGACTGCGAGATGGCCACCAATGGCCGTGACCTTCTGGAAATGCCTTGTTTACCATCGCTTTTGCGTCTCTATTAAAAAGGTCCTCAACAGCCTGGATTGACTTTGAACGTCAAAGCAGGCAGATGTACCAACAAAAAAGGAAAAACCTTATTAACCTCCAAAAACGTTTGTGCGTGCATCTATTGACTTTGAAATACAAAATAAATTTGATGCCATGTTGAGTGGCCCACAAATTTTCCACATTAACGTACGGTTTATTCCTTTTATGTGGGCAAAAATATTCTCCTTACTAATAAAGAAAACGATTGTTTCTCGTAAAGTTGTAAAATTAAAATTAGATACTAATATTATTGGTTAAACTAGTAAGTCGATGATATTAAATATTTTGGTAATATTTTTCAATATATTATTTATATTTTCCTTATCTAATATAATTTATAAAGTCTTTGTTTTTTATTTATTCGAGAGTCTAGTTGAACGTAAACTTATATAATAAAAATAACTCGCTCATCCTCATAAATTATATTTTCCTTCTCTTATTATATTGACGTTCAACGTCAAACGGTCAAAGCAAGCATATTTACCACCAAAAAAAGAAAAATGTTTGTGTGTAGATCTATTGACTTTGAAATAAAAAATACATTAGATGCTATGTTGAATGACCCACAAATTTTCCACATTAACGTGTATTTATTCCATTTATGCTGGCAAAAATATTCTCCTTATTAGTAAAGAAAACGATTGTTTCTCGGAGTTAAAAAATTAAAATTTGATATTAATCTCGTTGGTTGAACTAATAAGTCAATGATATTAAATATTTTGAAAATATTTGTGAATAAATTATTTATATTTTTCATATCTAACATAATTTATAAACTCTTTTTTTATTTATTTATTAATGTATCCAATTAAACGTAAATTTATACAATAAAAATAATTCTTTTATTTTTATAAATTTTATATCTTCTCTTCTCACATTAGAACTCGAGAGTTTTAGAATAATAGCTACAATCATTGAGATGTCCTATGATGGATGACATAATTTATAAACTATAGATGAATGAAAAAAGTGGCTTTTTCAGAATTGTAAGTATAAAATTTCACTTATTTATATAATGTTTTTTGATAAATTATATTAAAAAAATATTTTGATCAAATTAGAAATTTAAATTGATATTTTAATATATTTAGTGATAAAATATTTTAGTATAAAACTTCAAAATAAAAATTAAAAGAAAATTAAAAAAGTTTATGTCTTAGTCACTGGCTCTACTTGGCCAACCTAAATCAAAGGGTTATTTGAGGTTTTTCTTTTTTTTTTTTTTTTAATTTGAGTCTTATTCATTGGTTCGTTAGTCGACTCATCACCACGGCTAATCACCTGCGTGATTCGAGTTTTATGTCTTATGTTTCATGTATCAACTTTACTACTCTAGGCTAAAAATTGGATTTTTGCGGATTTTTGAAATTAATTATTAATGTTGGAAAACACGTTTTTAATCAATTAGAGGATCTCTCAACGGTTAAGAAATTTAGATTTGTATCTTGTGTCACTCATACAATATGTCTCTCAATGGTTACGAGGGATGTTGAAAGGCCATTAAATTAAAATAAAATTATTAGAATTCGAACACAATAATACGAAAGAAGTTTGAGTAGAGTGTTTCAGTTATTTGTACTGAAGCACAAAATAATAAGTCACATGACGGACAAAAAATGTCAACACGATTATTAAACCATGTGGTTCATTTAGTAAAAAAAAAAAAAAAGCCCATGTAGTTCAGGTTTTTTTTTTTTTTTTTTTTTTTTTTTACGTGTGAGGAGAAAAAAAAAATAATATGTGTAGGTTACATCAACATAGCAAATTATTTATTTTTTAGGGTAGCCACCTTCACTAAATTAAGCCAAAGTAAACGTCTAATGTTTGGTAATTGTTACTCCTGCATTGTAAGAATGCTCTCGTTGTCCTGCACAGATATTTTCCTCTCTCAAAATATGCTAAAAATGACAATTCTATGCATCTTTGGACAGTTTTAAAGATTCTGTAAGAGTATGATAATAAGAATTATTTTTTCATCCTGTTAAAGTTATTTTAAAAAAAAATAAAAAATTACATTCAATAATAACTTTTTTGAACCTCTTCAGCCAAGCTGTTGACAAAGCGATACAAATTGCACTTCCAATTGAAATCTTAATAAAATTATAACGAGCTGCAAGTCTACAACTAAAGAAATTCAATGAGTTAATAGTGTTTTCATGAGTTGATTAGCTAAACGACAGTCTTTTATCATCTATTAAAAAATAAAAAAGAATAAAGAAACAAAGAAAAACATACTTTTACTCTTTAAAAAGTTACATTGTTTGACCAAAGATATGGAACATTATGAAGTTTTTTTCTTTTTTTACTTTTTCGAAGAGTAAAAGCTCCTCATTTTCAGTTTTTGCGAATATGTAATTGACCCTTTTAGTCCCAAGTCAATTTATTATGCTGACCGTTCAAATTTAGCACACAAAATACATATGCCTGATTATTAGAGATGATACTTTAATGATATTTTAGCGTAATTTTCTCAATATTAATTTAAGTTCAAGTCCTTGTACCCATGCTTCTTCTATAGTAGGGATACTCAGTGTGAGAACAACATATCAATTTAAAACTTATTAACACTGTAATTAAATTTGAGAGAGGTCCGTTTTAAATTCAATAGTTCTCTAGTGATGCGTTCTCTCTATGGGAGATTGAATGAGGACGTCAACAGCCAAAAGGTCAATTCCGGCCTAAAGATCTAATAACTGTCATACCGCAAGGTGATTTTTTTTTGGTAAAAAAAATGCATTTGCATGCCACCAGAAGATGCCAATATTTTTCTTCAATCCCTCTTGTCTTGTCTTCTATGAAACAAATATTTCGTATATCTAATTGATTCCATCCAAAATTTGAATTCAAAACCTTAAATCCTGAAAATTACTTTAGTATCAATTGGTATGTCACTTATATTATGAGTTTACATATAAAGTTAGTGGCAAAATATTACTAGCACAAAAAGGCCCCCAGCAGGTCATGAAAGAAGCAACTTTTTCATTGATGTCAAGTAAGAAAATATGAATAGATTCGAATATATCTTATTAGAGTTGATTAACTGCTAATTACAATTTGACATGCGACATCAAATAATACCACATAAAATATAAAAATAGAAGTCACCACATCAACTATTATTTAAGTTTATTTAGTGTCATTAAACTGATCTACCTAATTAGTATTCATATTCTTAAATTGATTTAAAATTTTAAGTTCAAAACGAATTTTAGGACAATTATACTTTACGTTTAACTCGGTTCATTATAGTTTAAAATAGCGAAAAAGATTTATATAGTGGACTTGGGTTAAATTAAGATTAAGGCTTTTTTTTTATTATTGTTTCTGTTGCATTTACGTAGATCTAGTTAAGAGTGGCAAGCCATATTTAGCAATTGTAAATTTCAATAGATCAGGCCCTCCTAGTGAGTCCAGCGAACTGCTTCCAAAAGCAAAGGGCAATTTAAAGCCTGCTCCGCTGTCTATTAATTGGATGTAGCACTTTGGACCGAAGTCCCTTTCAGTGTTTTTTTTTTTCTTTTCAGATAACCTACAAAAGTTCTTTTTCAAAAAAAAAAAAAACAAAAAACCTCACCGAATGAAAGAAAGAAAGAAAAGGTTGTTCGAGTAGGCAGCCAGCTGAACACAGAACACTTGATCGTTTAAAGTATCAACGATGATTGTATGGTATCAATTATATACACTGAATTAAGTGCTCACAGCTCATTTGAAGTGCACATTCATAAATGGAAACTAACACCAAATCAAAATCCTAAAGCAAAAGGCAGCTACCTTTGGGTTCTCATGGGCTTAATTAAGTTGATAGCCCACCATGTTTTTAGGCTTTTCACCTACTGTGTGTAAACGTCCCCATCGGCCATCCTTCGCAAGCTACCCAACTTCCTTGTCCGGAGTTTGGACAACAGGTTCGGTTTAAATTTGTCTAAATTATACCTGTGATGTTTTTTATAATTTTCAAAATTAAAAAATGTCATTTATAATTATGCCTTAAACTTAGGGTACGAAATGTGAATTACCCTAAAAAAATTGAGTTTGAATTTTTCTAAATAAGCGTTTAGAGACAAATGAAAAAAAAAAATTTTTTTTTTCTCATTATCATCAAACAATCAATTACAAAAAGATTTTGCACCTAAAGTGTATAAATGTAAAACAATCAAATATGATTTGACTTGCCTTCAACTAGGGTAGCTAGTACTATCCCTAGTCTCATCCTTTCATCCTTTCTATTTCATAACTGCTGGACACTAGCTCATAAAGATTAAAAAGAAAGAAACATGCATCTAACTGAGACATTAATTAATTCCAGCTGCATCTGGTAAATTGATGATTTTAAAAGCCCTCCACCACTTATTATTAAAATCATAATCTCATGAAACATCAGAAGATACACAAATTTCAAAACAGTACGAATAGTTTCGGGGTTTTTGTGTTTGAAGAAAATGACAATGGCAACTTGATTTGTCATGACTCGTTAGATCTGTAAAATGTTCTCTCATCCTTGACGTCAGAACAACCTCAGAATAGAAAAGAGTTAAGTGCTCAAAAGAACAGCTAAGACTCTCTAGTTTGGCTTTTAAACAGCAGTGATTTAGGCAATCCTCATAAAAGCCTCAAAATTGTATCCAAAAACTCATATAGCCATTCCATGAATGCCTAAATTTGTCGATGTAATGGACAAGATTTCAGTTAAACTCTTGTCGATGTAACCAGCAATGATAGATCATGAAAAAAATAGAATAAGGAGGAGAAAAGAGACTAAAGAACTTCTGAAAAATATGGCTCCCCGTTCTTCATTTTCTTGCAATCTCATTATGAGATGTTTGTAACAATAAAAATTTAAAATATAAATTTCAAGTGCAACTTTGGAATCGGAATCAATAGTTACACCAAATGGAATAAAGTCCCCGTGGCTTGGCAATGCAGATAGCATCTACACATGTAACCAACAACTTTGCGGACGCCCTGACAATAGTTGCTAAAAGTTTGATGCCACTATCTATTGTGGATGACACCTATGATTCATATGACACCATTAAACAACTCCACTCTTTAACAGATGCGATCTAAAGTTTATTATCTCACCATATTAACGCAAAAATAACAACATTTGGAATGTATTTGTTAAAAAATAGAGTTACTTAATGGCGGAAATGTTACATGCGCCGAAGCTATGAACCGAGGAGAAAACTCAGGTGACGTGGACCAAGGAATTTGCAAGATCAACGTGGCAACCAGGAGAGGACGTGGAAAGGCAATGCCACGTCAGATGAAATAGGTGCACAATTGAAACCTACTTGCTGAAAGGGAGACATAAATGTAGGATAATGAGCCGACAAAGCAGTGGAACTGAAGCGTACCAAAGAACATTGGGGGGTGGCTGGTGGAAGAATCTTATGAAATGAAGATAGAGGGAAGAGGATCCTATTTGTATGTGGTAGCATAGGTGGTGGGATTGGGGGAAAGAAGACTTTGCAAGTGAGACAGAATTGGGGGACCAAATAAGCGAAGAATTGGGGGACCAAACAAGCGAAATTGGAGGTAAGGTTTTCTGCAAATGTTTGCTATTGTGAAAGTCAATTGCTTGAGTTGTTTGCCTATATATGGTATAAAGTGTGGTATAGGAGATTGGTGGTAGACCTGCAAGGGAAGTGAAAATATCTGGCAATTGAAAATTTGGAAATTGCGTACAGACTAAAGTGATGAAGAGCGAGGAGAGGAAAGTGGGAAAGATAGAGAATGGCATTGGTAGTCGAACATGGGTTATGCAAAGACAAGTTGGCGAAGTAGAGCATTAATTTAGAGAAAATGTTATATTTAGTAGACATGTAATTGTCGTGGTGAAAAGACGTGATGGTTAAAGGTTGGGCAGAGTTAAATTTGGTCAATCTATGAGTATATTTATGCATATTCCTGCATATAAGTAGGAATTTAACCAAATGACATGCTTAATTCGTTGTTGTTTTGTTTTTGTTGTGTTATAAGCGAAAATGGGAAAGAAGGGATGGGGAAATAGTAGTAGTTAAAAAAAGATATGGAATACTGTAGGCATTGTACTGAATGGAGTTGGAAAGTACTTAAAGTGACTAGTCCTAGAATGGCAGTTTTGTTTTTTTTGGTTTTTGTCTTGTCTTTGAGTGAGCAAAACCTGTTGTAAACTGTGCATTAAAAAAGACGGGAACAAAAAATGAGGGAACTAACTCATGTGCATGCAATGGTAGATGAAAGAGAGCATAGGACATAGGAGACCCCCCAGCTGGAGAAGGACGAATTCAGCAAATTAAGGTGCAGGGGAAAATTGGTTTTTTTATTTTCCTTTAAATTTTTTGTACATACACCTTCATACAGATGAAAGTAATAGTTATTATTTGTACTGCATCGGCGAAAGATGTTTTGCTGTGGAAGAATAGATTTTTTTTTAAAAAAATTTAATGTGATATCAACACATTATGTGTTAGGATAACAGTGAGGTAAATATAAATTTTAGTTTGTTTTCCAAAGAAAAACAGGAAATGAAATTTTTAATGCTTTGGTGGACATCTCCAGCAAAAAAGGTTTGTGTACCTATTAATGCCCTTTTTTTTTTTTTTTTGCCAATGAGGGGAAGATTGTTTTTGAAATTGCATTTGTAAGTAAATAATTGTAATAATGAGTCACGACTGCAAAGCTTTAAAAAATCGTCCAGTAGCTGTGTGCTATTGGAGGATATTCAGCAGCTTCGCAGTGGTGACAGTCAGTTGGAACTAAAGCATGTGATTGGGGAGGAAAAATATTGTGTAGAAATGCTTGTTCAATTGGTTGGTTGTTGAACTATGGGTGAAGTTTTCCTGACACGGTCACCTATTGGATTTGAGACTTGTTGTTGATGAAGACTATTGTGGCGTTCTTTACCTATGCACCTAGCTTTGGCTTTGTGTGAATGTTAGCTTTTTGTTTAAATTTGTTTATTGTTTTGTGATAGGCACCCTCGAAAAAAAAAATGACATAATACCCATTGAAGGCCGAAAATAAGTTTGTTTGCAATGTTTTAAAAAAAATAAAAAGTTGTTTGGTTAATGATGGCAAAGGCATAGGTGTACACTATAACATGAGTGGAGCAGTGTAGGCATATAATAGATTGAAAGACCGAGGAAGTTAGTTTATATTGATTGCACATTGGTGTATGTGGAAAAATTAATTGAATAAGATGTAAGAGTAGAGAAACACGTGAATATAGTTGGGTAGAAAATAAAATATATCAGTCTTGAGGTATCTATAGTAACAACAAATGTCTTATATGTAAGTATACTTATAATTGCATATTATTTGCCCATGTGTGACATGTATGTATTTATAACAGTGTATATGCATTGTAGATTTGGTTGGAAGTAATGGAAGGAACATCGAACAATGTTGAAGCACATGATGGTGGAAGAACGATACGGGATGAAAGTCCTGTAGATGTTATAGACCATTCAGAAGTGGAGGAACCTGTGAGTGGGATGCAATTTGACAGCTTAGATGATTTGTTTGAATTCTATAAGAAGTATGCAAAAGCAATAGGTTTTGGCATAGCGAAACGGGGTAGGAGGAAGGATGAAGTGAGTGGAATTGAGAGGTGGTAGACGATAACATGCACCAAATGGGGCAAGTACTATAGTAAGGGGTGTAACATATTAGTGAAAAGAGCGACTCGAAGGTGCGGTTGCAAAGCACGGGTTTGTTGTGCAAAGAAAGAAGGGATTTGGGTAATAACAAAAGTAGAACTAAGGCACAATCATGAGCTTAAACCAGACGAGGCAAGATTTATACGCCAGCATCACGTTATTGAACCACATGTAAGGAGAATGGTCGAAGCAAATGACATATCTGGTATCCGTCCTACCAACAATGTCAAATCAGTGGTTTTCCTCCACGGGGGCCATGAGCATATGCCATGCTTGAGTGCTGATATAAGAAACCATGTGACAAAGTTTCGAAAAATAAAATTAGTTGGTGGTGATGCTCAAGCTGTGACGGGCATGTATTTTGGGCAGATGGTAGGTGTAGAGCAGCCTATAAAGACTTCAATGATGTCGTAACTTTTGACACGACATACATTGTAAATAAGTATGACATGCCATGTGCAATTTTTGTAGGTGTGAACCACCACGAACAGTCAATTTTGTTCGATTGTGCCTTGTTAAATAACGAAAAATGCAAGACATTCATATGGTTGTTTGACACATGGTTGCGATGCATGGGAGGTAAGCATCCAAATGCTATCATAACTGATCAGTGTGCAGCAATTGGGAATGCCATTTCTGTTGTTTTCCCGAATAGTAGACATCGGTTGTGCCTATGGCATATTGTTTGCAAGTTTCCAAAGAAGTTTGGGAAGAGAAAGGAATATGGTGATCTAAGGGATGCATTTATCGATGCGATATATGACTCAATGACTGAAAAGGAATTTGAAGACAATTGGGGTAAGATGGTTGATAATTTTGATCTAGATAGTAATGAGTGGATATGTCAATTATTTGAAAGTAGGGCACGGTGAGTACCCGTGTATGTGAAAGGGTCATTTTGGGCAAGAATGTCCACCACTCAAAGAAGTGAAAGTATGAATGCATTTTTTGATGGATATTTGAATTCTAGGATATCATTGCAGAAGTTTGTTGAGCAGTATGCTTTAGCAGTGAACGAAAAAATTGAAAAAGAGCTTCAACTAGAATTCTTAACAAAGCAATGTCAAATTCCCTGTGTTACCCGATGGCCATTCGAGGATCAACTTGCAAAAGTATACACATCATCGATTTTTAAGTTGGTGCAGAAAGAACTTGTTGATGCAATGTATTGTGAATTGAGTGTTATGTCAACTGGGGCAGATGGAGAAGTTTTATACGAAGTAAGTGATCTTGTCATTGTTGGTGGCTGTAAGAGAACACGAATTGCTTTTACTGTGAAACATGGAAGTGCAAATGATGAAGTCAGTTGTAGTTGCAAGCTTTTTGAGTTTCGGGGTTTTCTATGTTCACACGTGTTCAAGGTTTTTATTACCAACGATGTGGATGTAATACCTGAAAAATTCATTTTCTCTCGATGGCGGAAGGATGTCGTGAGACCACACATGGTTATGAAGGTACAAAGAATTGATCCCTCAATTGAAGTTTCTCGAACGAAGGCACTCGAGCGAATATTCTATAAAGCCATTGACATTACTGTTGAAAAAGCGGCTAATTTTAGATATATGGAACAGGGCTTGTCTGACATACTACTACAATTGCAGAATGGCCAGGATGCACCGTTTGAATCTTCTTATGAGAAGATGGGTGTGGGAGGAAGTAACGAACGAGGCGTCAGAATAATATCTGAAAATCAGTTTGTGGTAAAGGATCCAAAATCAGTGAAAAGGCGCGGCCGACCAAAGTCCCGAAGAGTTGTTCAACAAAAGTGGAAACAAAATAGAGGACGAGGAAGTTCCCGAAAGGGACGTCCCAATGGCATTAATCCCATGCATGCTGATGAGCTTAATGGTGCAAATGCCACGTGTGCATTGCCAGTGACCCCTATAGGCTCGTTTGGACTAACTGGAATGAATGCAACAACTTTGCTTCGTGAGGTATGTTAATATTTCACAATCACCAATTATATAACATATATTCTAGTATGTTTCGTTATGGGAGGCACATAGAAATTTCAGTCTGAGGAAAGTAATATTTGATGGTCTTGGTGGGACAGGCTAACATATCACTATGTCTGTACCTTGAAACAGGCATCCGAAGGTCGTCTTATGCATTACGGCACCACACAGTTCAGCCCCAGGCTAGGAGGTTGGCAGGCGACTAGTTGCGGCCCAAATTTCCTTAACAGCAACCGCCTCTATTCTGAAGCTCCACAAATAAAAAGTTCATCAGCAAAAAAAGTTGAATTGACATCCGGGTAGCATCATAAGTTGTGTGCATGCATGGAATCTGAATGTAGTAGCTTGCAACACGTCTAAGGGTTGCCCATCTAACCCACTGGTGACTAACGAAGGTATAACACATTAAGGTGTTAATGTTTTTTATTCTTAACTTGCTCTGTCCCGTTGGCTCAAGTGTTGTCATGTTTAGTTGGAGTAATTGGTTTTTGTAACCATATTGTCTTCTTTGACGTTGCATTAGTTGCTGGATTAAGTTGCTTGTTTGTCAACATATTGATGCTACCTGAGCAATGAATGAACAATTATGGCATCCAACTAATGCCTTATATATGCCTCAGAAGAGTATATTGGATAAAACCAGTAATTGTTTGGTTATATAGTGAATAGTTGTGATAAGGAGGTGAGACCTATGTTCAAGGTTGAACCCCAACCAATGACGGTCATGAGGATGGACATGTATGGCTTTGTTTAAGTTACTATTTCACGCTGCATCTCAATTTTAAGAATTAAATGACTTATAAATTGACTAGATCAACTTGACTGTTTTTGAAAGCAACAACAATATAGTTATCCACAATGATGCTTACCTATGCTTACATTGCAGTTATAAACCACAGACATGATTATTACACTACCTTTGCTGCAATGTAGCTCAAACTTTTTCAGGTGGAGGCATAAATACCACAGTGTGGGAAGTATATTCTCCAAATTAGAAGGGTTGCAACCCACACAGAACATCCTTTTTTTACCACAAATTATTCGGACAAAATTCAACCCGCCAACAAATGTGCAAAGTATAGTCATATGTAAGGAGATTGTAATGGAATGCTACTGCCTTTCTGTGGATTAGCGCCGCTGTATATGAACACTGCCAGGGTGGTGGGAGAAATGAATTAACAATTGTAGAGTTTGACAAGTCAATGAGCATGGTCACAACCAGTGTGGGTTATGTTGAGTTGGGAGAAAAATGCATTGAACTATCATTTACGATTTGTAACTAAGAATTCTAATTTTTTTTTTATGTTATTTAGTAAATTAAGGTAAAAAGTAATGTTATTCGTTTTACTAACAAATTGAGTGGAAGTTGTATTTTACGTTCAAGTAATAAATCATTTAAATTATTTGATTTTTTTCGAAGCAATTTTATTACTAGTATAAAGGTTAATTTTGTCCAAAATCTATGACTCTTTGTTAATTTTTAGTCATTACGTTTCTTTTTTCTTTTTTAAAAATCGGTACAAAAATTTTTTTGTTATTCGCCGCTATTTATGAACAATGCCAGGTTGGTGGGAGAAATGAATTACCAATTTAGAGTTTGACACATCATTGATCATGGTAACGGCCGAAATTATTTTTGTTGCATGGGGAGAAAAATGTATTAGACTATCATTTACGATTTGTAACAAATAATTCTAATTTTTAAATTCATTTCATTTAGTAAATTAATGTAAACAGTTATGTTATTCATTTCACTAACAAATTGAGTGGAAATTGTATTTTAGATTCAAGCAATAAATAATTTGAACTACCTGATCATTATCGAAGCAAATTTATTATTGGCATAAAGATCAATTTTGCCTATAACCTATGACTGTTTGTTGATTTTTATCCATAACATTTTATTTTTGTATTAACCGGTACAAATGGTTTTTTTCGTCGTATAATTATACCAAACCGTTAATTTGTCCGTGAATTAGGCTTATGTGGTAGCTGACGGAGTGCCGCATCATATAAGTTGTGTAGAAGCCGGTGCCATGTCATCTGAAGTTGATGAAATGGCATTTTTTAGTTTTCAAAAATAAAAAAACTTCTTTATTATGTTGATATTTACTAAAAAATGGACCCAATTTTATTTTATAACAAAAAAAATTACCATATTTATAGACAAAGTTAAAATAAATATGATTGCCTTCCGAAGGGTTTTGGATTTGGAACATTTTCATTTTATTAAGTTAAATTAATTTTTGATGTTGTACACAGTCAGGTGCCACGTCATCTCCAGTTGTTGATGTGACATTTGTTAGTTATCAATAAATATAAAAAAATTTATAAGATGTTGATATTTAATAAAAAATTTACCCAAGTTTCTTTTCTAAACAAAAAAATTTGTGGATTGCATGAAAAATTTACAATATTTTGAATTGTCGTCGAACGGGTTTTGGATTTGAAACATTTTGCTTTTAGTAAGTAAAATTAATTTAAGAAGTTTTTCGATGTATTGAGTTTCGATCTTCTAAGATAAATTCAATTTTACATCGATGACCTAACATATACTAAAGTGATAACCTATCATATCTCGTCTTTTTCTGTTTGTTCCTAGTCAGGTATTCGCTTATTCTTGTGTATACAGATAACTGACTCTTTAATTTTTTTTTGTTACTTTAATTTTTATAAACTCATAAATAAGGATTTTCTTTTGATTTTTTGAAAGTCACAATATTTGACAAAAAATCTTCACAAAAAGTATTAAATATCAGGCTATCACTTTATGTTAATATTTCATTTACATTAGATGACGTGACGATATTTCAACTGATAAAATTACATTTAATGGCCAACTAACTACTAGCTTGTGAATATGATTGATGACAAAAATGTTTTTGGTAAAATGTCAAATATAAGAATGTTGCGTGCGCATTTCTCAATTATTGCTAAAGATTGTTGACGAAATCCATATATTTGCCACTGTTTTCCAGAAAGTGGAGCTATGAGAGAAATAAGCATATGATTCCTAGGCATAGATGAGTGACACTGCATGTATATAACTTATGTTGGTAAGGCAGACTTCTTCAGAATTGAAGACAACCCGTAGAAAATTTTCCGGCTTGGTGCCTGGCTTGTGGAAGCCAGCAATAGTGCCTTAATGTCATGTACGAAATGCCCAAATTGGAAGTGCATGGACATTCAAGGGATACCTATGCAACTACTGAAGTTTCGCACAGTAAAAAGCAAAAGTTATTACAAAATACGCAAACTTAGCTGCCTACATGCAATATATTTAACTAAAACAATCACTTTCGCCCATGGATGAGGATAGGAATAAGCATATTCCACCTTGGCCGAATTATCATAATTATCCCAATTATACAACTTAAATATATTTAAGGGACGCTTCACACAGTATGTTCGCACTCTTGCCACTTGCGGGAACAATGCTGCTGCGCGAATGAAGCTCTTGCAGCATCAATTTCTACCAACGGTTTGCTTTTCAACCGAGGAAGGCCGAAAAATTGAAACCTTCAGGACAAATTCCCCAATGCCTCTTGTGTCTCCTGCATTCGAATCACAGAACTCGTGGCTCTCTATCTCCATTCCACCTAATTCCAAACAGCACCAATTGTTGCCATCAGTACTATGAACTTCCGAGACTTTGAGCAATGACACGCATTATGTATAAATTACATGTAATATTTACTTAGATAGGTAATCAAAGACAGTGGTTGCTCATCACAATCATCATTCATGCTGGCGTACCAAGAAATAGAAAGTCATAAAGTCACTTTATTGAATCAATGTCAAACACTCAGTTTTTGAGGATCGTTTTCAAGGAAACATAATGATACAAAATTCTTACCCGCATTTATGTTCAGGGACCTCACTGTGTTGATTGGTTTTCCTCCATATGATTCTTGTGCATTATGTGTACATGGCACCTGCGCGACTGTTTTGCACTTCATACTGCTGTTGTCATTGATGCTCTTTAATTTTGAAGTACCAACAGATGTCGGCTGCTTGTGGTGAATTTTATATCGACAAGGAGACCCGCTTGCATTGCTTTCATTCATTGTGCCGGTATGTGGACTGAGAAGCTAAAAAATGCAGGCATCTCCTTCTTCCAGATATTCTCTCGCAAATTCACCCCATCCACTACTTAGAAGTGGGTTTCTATTCTTTGTCAAAATCATTCGGACAGGCCACTGTTTTCCATCAGTGGACAAGAGCGTCACGGTACCATAACAATCCCCCAGATAATTGTCAGCAAATTCCATTGGGACATACTGCACAATTGCACCAAATGAATACATTGTTATATGGTCCTATGACATAACTGCTCAAAGTTTATTAAATGTGCACATTGGGAAGGAAGCTCACCAACAAAGCCTTATGTATGTTGTATGATCTCATGACAACCATAAATGCAGGATTTATGGGCTTACACCTTTTCGCTAAATCGATTGCCCTCTTGCTTGACTTTGATGCTGCAGAATAGGTCTGATAAAACCTTCTGCCAGTAATGATATTACACTCTTCGCCTGGAAGATTTTGCATCAAACCTTCACCTGCAAACTTTCACCTTATAACCATGTCTACACTATTTAAAAAGATTTCCTATGCACGGTCCTAACGGAAACAAAAAAAAAAATAAGGGTGAACGTCATGTGGCATGTAATATGTTAACCTATTGGGTCAGTAGCATTCTCTTTAGTTGAATGTCCGTTCCCTTTGTGATTGTTGCACTCACCGACCTCAATAATGTCAGCCTCTTCTATTACCATCTTGCCATTGCATTGTCCATGGTTGCTGGGTTGTTCACTTATGTTTTGCGTCATTCCTTGGGTATTGTATTTCGCAGGCAGTCATGTCAAATATGCGTACCTTGAAATTGTTTTCTCCTTTGAATTTGAAAAGAAGGAAATGTCCAACAAGAATGGAATAATGTTCTACCAACTCATGCCAGCCATTTTCAAGCCAGATGTTTCCATCCGCTTTGGTTAAACCCAGGCGCCATATGCGACCATCAGGCAGAGTCAGCACTGCTACGGCAGTCAGGGTAGGCCCAAATTTTCTAACAAACTTTACTGGAATTCCCTGACGACATGCAAAAGCAATTCACTTTACTATGCATTTTATAGAGATTGACAGCAGCAGAAAATTAGAGATCAAATGATTGGTCGAAGGATACTACGAAACACTGTCATAGCATTAATACCAAAATCATATGTGTTATGAACAACCATGATACCGGAAATGGAAAACCTAATTTAGCGCAACAAATTGTTGTTGCGTGTTTTTGTTTGAACAATTTCCAAATCAGACAGTATATGATATGTATCTATGTATCTAACAAAATTGGTAATGATGATAGCATTACGGGTACCTACACTAAACTCCTAAAAACACATAGTCTACTTATCTGTAGAAGACATAGTCAGGCAAATATAGTAAACTGAGATTGGTCAATCACCAGTTTCTTGTCTTCAATGGTTCTCGGAAGTATTATCTTGAAGAACCTGTTGGTGCCACAATAACTGCTCCCTTTGCCAAAACTTCTTCTCTTCCCTCCAGCCATTGATTGTAGTGCCCACTTTGATCTTCTAACTTCCGTGCTGTTCGGTCATTTGTATTTTGGCTCACAAAGTACTCCTTGTCTCTTTGTTATTTAAATGACAAACTCCCCCTAGGGTTTTTAACACCTCCAGTCAGGATAATGAAAATAAGTGGAATGCTAAGCACCAAGGAATTTTCTATGGGCCTATTACCTTCCCTCAACTATTTTGACACCCGTCCACGCCTTTAGTGATTGAAATCGGCAACTTGTTTTAGCCCGTAAGACTAACTTAACAAAACAAAAAAAAAAAGATATTATAAAACTACTCAAATTTACTCTCTCCCCAGATGTTTTGTATTCTCCCCGAACCCAACATTGTCCACCACAACACACCTCATCCAAAGCAAACTTTCGAGTTCAAAGCCAAATCCAAGGCAAACAGCAAAAAATATCGTAATAATTAATTACCCGAAGTGACAAAAAAAGTGAAAATCTGGATGGTAGTGTGGCATATTACGCTCCAAATCTCAATGTGGAGATGGGGGGAGCACGATGAAGGCTCACATGATGATTTTGTTCTGGGTTGTCCATCTTCTTGTTTGTCGTTGTCTGCATGTTGAAATCTAACCGGCGACTTGTTTTGGAGGCGATGCTTTTGGATTTGGAAAAAAAACATTGTCCAGCGTGGAAGAGAAGGATGAAGGAGCGAGAGAGAGAGAGAGAATTATACTTTCAGTTCAATTTATTTTTTTTTTCGGAAATATGTTTACTCTACATTTGCAAATAAAATAGAAACCAAGAAGCCAGGCTAAAACAAGTTGCCCGTTTAAATAAGTGGACAGGTGTCCAAATGGTGTGGAGACCATACGGCGACAGATCATTAGGTGTCCTTAGCATTTCTCTCATAGCGCATAAACAGGACTGTACAAAATGGCAACTTGTACTGTCAAATATATAAAAATGCAGAAAATAGAGTCTAATCAATGAGTTCCAAACAACCCCATATTTTCGGTGGAAATTATTATTGCCCCACAGGCCGGTGTTGCTGCAAAAGGCTGGTATCATTTCGGACTGGCGTATTCCAAATTTTAATTTGATTATATACTTAAATATTATTTTCATTTGTCGATACTGAAGTGTTTAATTACAAAATTTATAAAATTTGAGTAATTACTTATACTTTTAATTTGAGTTGTTGGTCTCAAATTTTTATTTTAGTTATTGATACTCTTATAATGTATCTTATTTCACCTTTTCATTTCCTTAAATTAAACATTTTGCTTTCTTATTATAGAAAATAAGTTAACATTAATTTAAGTGACAACATTTTAAATTTCTTGTTAATTCATGCTTTCACGTTGCACTATATCTGATTTTACGCTTTTATTGCAATTTTCCCCTTCAATTTTCGAACAAACAAAAAAACTAACCTAAACAAAAGTGTTACAGAAATTTCTTCCTCGTCTTATCTTATTAATGAATTAGCTTTTACTCATTAACAGCAATTTCTTCCTCGTCACTTGTGTCTATTTAAATGGAATACGCAGTTGCAATACTTTTATCTTCAAAATTTTGTAAATGAATTGAAACTAAAATTTAAATTTTTAGTGGAAACAACCACTATGATTTTGGACCAGTTTGGTTTGCATCGAGGAAGGGTTAACGCATTGGCACATTCATAAGCATCGGTGGTTACCAAACTTCGATTCAGCATATATTAGCATATTCATAGCGATAATAGTAATGGGACACAAACAAGCTTGCACCTAACACCCCTGATCATAACAAGCTTGCGTAGTAGAACCGGTGCATGTGACAGTACTGATCATAACTTAGGTGATGATCTTTTATTTTAGTACATTCATTAGTAGCTACGATAGGGCGACCGACTGTGCCAATCACGCGTCTGAGTTGGAGGAAATGTTAATGATCTCCCCATTGTCAATTCCCCATGGATTGTCAGGTGAGTTAGCGTGGGGATCATTGTCAGTCAGTGGCATTGCCGGTGGCATGGCCTCAGGAGATGTGCTAGTCGATCAAGCATTGTTGGATGGGTTAGCTGCTCCCACAGCGTGCAGAACATCATTAAACATTTGGCGAGAATGAACTCGGCTTGCGCGAATTATCTCCATCAAGACGGCTCGAAAGCGAGGCATTCTTATGCTCCTTCGTAGCAGAAAACGACGAACCCAGTAGCTCCCGAATTCCATTCGCATGCCGTCAACTACATGCCTCACTTCAGTTTGCAAAGTGATTATCTCATCAACTGTTTGTCGATGAAGGGCCTCGTCTACGACTCCTCCGGGATACATCTCATTACCGGCATTAGGGACAAACCAAGCATCAACTGTGTGTTTACGATAATAACATTGTGCGCTTAATGAGTTAGGTGTGCCGGAAAAATAATATAGAATGGGAATTAAATTACCTTCTAAATAAAAAGCATTAAAACCCAACAATGGAGGGATACCTGGATTAGAATCTTCACCGGAGCTGGACATGGTCTCTCAACAAACAAAGGGATATAGGTTACTAGTATAGGGTAGGAGCAGTTTTGGTGGGAAAGAAAGTGAACGGGCGGGAGACTATTTATAGAGATTGGTGGGGATCAATGATTGAGGGTATTGGCTGAAGCATTGACGATGGAGGCGCCGGACTTAGCTCGTTTATTTACTTCCAACATGCTAGGCGGATAGGCACAGTGACCTATTGGATGCTAAGCTGCAAATCGAGTCAAAATTTATGAATGATATCCTGTAATGATATTCCACCATTAAATGCGAGGGATTGTTTAGGAGGTTTGCAGTTAATGTTAGATTAGGCAATGGGAAGGGGTAACATTCATTTTTGAAATGGAAAAAAAAATTTAATAAATATATCAATTATCATTAATCAGCATATAATAACTAGAACTAAACTAATATTTAATTGTTTGAAGCATGGTTAACTATTATAAAGGAGCATTAAGAGCGTCCGAATACCAATGGTACCGAGCGTAAATTCGCCATATAAGCAGCGATGAAGTTACATTTATTACACATAATGGGCCAATTGTGGCCACTATAAATTAATTTTAGTCCACCACATGAATCTTAACTTGTTTATAAACTTTTTAACACACAGACTCTTATCAATCCCATTTGAATTGCACGTGTAATTATTATTTTTCTCATGCCAATTTTATGTATAATTATTTCACTCTCCATTTGAATTGCATCAATGGGAAAAATATATTGTAGCTTATTCTGTTGAGTTTAACTCAATTGGCCTTTTCGTTAAAACTTTCTTTCTGAGTATTTTCAAACGACGACATTCTACTTAAAAACCATGACATAAGTGAAATTTCATTAATATATCAATTATTTCCTAATGCACGTCTTATAAATGTTAGTTAGTAGGGTGGGTATTTTATGTTAACCATATATCCAGCTGAAGTTTGGTGCTGAGTTGATTTTATGACAAGTACTGTTCATTTGATTTGTAATTTAATGATTTAGAAAACACGTAATTGTTCAATACAGATAGGCGAAACACGTATCCAAAAGATTATATTACCATTATAGCTATTTAGTAGTTAGCTATTTGAAATCTTCATAATACAATACCATTAGGTGAATATTGGTCCCTTGATGTTATAAATTACAAAGTTTAATTTTTTTTTTTTGTTTTAGAATAACTTCTCTACTTTGCAACTGATTACAATTAAGGAGCTAATACAGACACCGAGCTTTTAGCTCGAGTCCGTACACCGATGATTAAAAAATTAATTTTTTATTCTTAAAAATATATGATGCAAAGAATAGCAAAAAGTCAATGAAGGACAAATGTACGACCACGAGCCTACGGACTGTGCACATGTTTGTGTATTTTGCAACCAATGAGAGCATGGATTAAGAGGCAAAATTTTTAATTTAAAAAATTATTTTGATAATAATAATTTTTAATTTTTAGTAACAAAAAATGTATATAAAAAAAATTATTATTAAAAATATAAAATATTATTACTTAAAATTAAAAAATTATTACTTTTAAAACACTTCATCAAATATCAAATCATCAGTTCTCATGAAGAAAATCTTTTTAACAAAAAAAATTAATTTAAAGCGACGAGTGTAAGTCACAGGCTTCTTCATAGTCACTTTGACAACTCCCTTTTGCTGCACAGAACAAAAACAAACAAAGATTAATCGTTAAATCCATTAGCATAAATCTAGCCGACATTAGTCACACTTTTTTTTGTCTTGTTACATATCCTTAAGAAGGGGAGCTAATTTAGGCTCGTGACTAAGGATTTATGCTAATGGATTTGAGGATTAATCTTTGTTTGTTTTTGTTCTATGCAGCAAAAGGTAGTTATCAAGGTGATTATGAGGAATCCTATGACTTACACTCGTCGCTTTAAATTATTTTTCTCTGGTAAGAAGATTCTTTTCATGAGAAAAATTTTAGAAAGTGTTTTAAAAGTAATAATTTTTTAATTTTAAGTAATAATATTTATATTTTTAACAATAAATTTTTTTTATATACATTTTTTGTTACTAAAAATTAAAAAATTATTATTATCAAAATAATTTTTTAAATTAAAATTTTTGCCTCTTAATTCATGCTCTCATTGGTTGCAAAATACATAGACATGTGCACAGTCCGTAGGCTCGTGGTCGTACATTTGTCCTCTATTGACTTTTTGTTATTCTTTATATCATATATTTTTAAAATAAAAAATTAATTTTTTAATCTTCGGTGTACGGACTCGAGCTAAAAGTTCGGTGTCCGTATATATGCCCTTACAATTAAAAAGAAAGAAATTCATATCTTAAATTTCCCCCATAATTTCACTATCTACCTCCATCGGCCAAATTCTGTCCAAGGTCACGGTCACAAAATATGGCCTCATGGTGGGCTCACAATTTGACCGTCAACAAATCCTGTCATTTCAATGCTTTGGTCAACCTATGATTTTATTCGGGCTCAATGAATCTTCCTCCATTTCATATATATCAAAACGCCCGGACTTGGATATGTCGGTAATGAACAATGTATGTCAATTTTTAACTGTTGGACTAATTTTAGTTTGTCAAATAATGTATGAGACCACAACTTAATCAACATGAAAACGAAAAAGCTGAATTACTCTAAAATTAATCAAATACTTGTTAACTAAAAATATTTAAAGTCTAAATTATGCGCTACTATAATCGGCACAAAACGCGTCGATCAAATTATAGTTCATTATAGAATCATTAATCACTATTAAATTGAAAAAATTAGAAAAAAATATCTTTTACCCATGACTGCATTTATAATTAGAAAAAGTGTAAGATAAATTTTCAAACATAATCTAATCACAAGCGAGTTTGATATCCCTTACAAACAAAATTCATAATTGTAGTCATCATATAGTATCACATTAAATAATACACTGTCAAAGGGGGTGTTGAATCTTGACCAACTGAATTTTGTTATGCTTGTCTCGCATTTTAGGTGAGTATGCCAATTACACCAGTGACCATGGAATGACGTATTGGCTCCCAAACTGGTAATCCAATTTGATTTTGGTATTGTGGGGTCCTTGTTATTTTGCCGCTTAGTTGAATTTTAAAGTAGCCAACTAAATGATCCCGCGTTTAACTTCAACGACGTAATTTGTGATATTATTGAAGTAATAAATGGCGCAAGATTGTAGGATGAAAGGGAGAAGATTGTGCAATCTTCAAGTACGCAGCATTAAATATAAAATCGATTCCAAATCACCTAATTTATCTCCAAATCTCTAACTCCTCTGCTGGCGTGTAAGCCAATGTCTGCTATGTATGATTTGATGGGCTACTAAATGCACTGACAAGAGAGGGGAAAGATGGTAACTTCGTGCAATCATAAGGTACACTTTGTGTGCCCATATATGACATCTGCTGAGGATTGCGAACAACTTTTCCTCTTTTTTTAATGGTGGAAATGTTTATTGTTTAGCAAACAACAGGCGATTTTACAATCGCCATCTGACCTTCGCTATATTCTTCAAACACGTGTCCATCTATTCTCAAATTGGAACCCGTAACTTGGTGCTTTCGGCAGCCACTTTACCAAAGTAAACACTGCAGCCTCTCTTACATGGATTGCCTTTTTCTCTCTCTTAATGCTTATTGGCTGATTTATGCAATCCATTCATTATTTGATACATATATGAAAATATTTGCAAATTTTTTATACTGCATAACACAAAATTTGAAAAGGGGAAAAAATTTATAAAGAATCACATATTAGTTTAAATTTTATATTTTAGGACAACAGCGTCTAAATCTAAACTGCAGTGTTTATTAAAAAAAATTTTTCATTACTTCAGTTAAAAAAATTAATATATTCATAGTTGTCACAAATATGGGTGTAAGTATTTAGTTCGATATAATATAATAATATTTTGTTGTTAGGTTATGTTAAATTTTTTAACATTTCCTATAAATAAAAATAATATTTTATATTATAAAGTAATACTTAATTAAATTTAAATGTTAATGTTATAAAAAATTAAAATATTTCTGAAAGAGAGTGTTTGAGAGAGAAGAAGGATAATGGGTTGTCTAAAAAATAACAAGAAAGATAATGGGAGACATTTTTTTATTCTCGTTGCGCAATTGTATGTCAAGTGAAATTTGAGTTGCTGGTTTTAATGGTAAAATAAGTTTAACACGTGTCTTAATATAGGAGTGAAGGGAAAAAGCAGCTGCATGATTAAATGTTGCTAGCTGTCCTCCACCTTTAAAAAGCATATTTAGGTTAACCGCGTGCGGTGACATGAACACTACTATGAGAAACAATTTCAAGTCAATTAAGTTATACCGCCACAAAATGAAAAATAAGAAAAAATTAATTTGATGCCTCGTATTTATAATATATGTCATAGTGAAACATATAAAAATAGTACATACATATACACACATTAATAAACATAAATACTATAATTATAGTAAACTTATCCTGTTAGAAGATTATGTATAATAATTATAATTTATAATATATTTTTTAAAGTAATATCTATTATAATTTTTATTTTTATTTTATTTAAATTTACATTAAACATTTAATAATAATTACTTATATTTATATAAATCTCTTACCTCGGTGCAGCACGGTATAATTGACGTTTTCACTTGATTGATTTCCAGACTGGCGGATGGATACTCATAATGGGGAGACCTTCGGCCATGTGGACAAACCCGTTCACGACATGTGTGCAGTAACTAGGTAAATGAGCGCCAATTTTTCATGTGCCCGCCCAAACGCCTCGTTGTTTGAAAGTTTAACAAGATTAAATTCTTACACAGACAAAATGAAAAATTTTGTACCAACCTTCAAATTACCGGTCGTACACTCCAAGTTGACATGACAATTCCGCCCGCTTAAATTGTAGAAGCAAAGATTATAAATTTTTTTTACATTAAAAAATTAAGGTGAATTATATATAATTCTTATCTTAAACTATACAATACAGATATTATGTGAAGTTAGTTAAAAAGTTTTGTAATAATAATAAATTAAAATTATTATTATTTTACTCATTTTTTATCCATATTACTTCCAAAGACAAGACATCAAAAGTCGTTCAAATTGCCAAATTTTAATATTCGGCCGAAATAATATTGCTTTTATAATTCAAAATTCAAAATTTACAAGTTACATAGGTATTACTTTAATATATAAAATATTTAAACTTAAAAACACTGCATGTATATGAAATTGTGTATGAACAGTAACTTATTCTATAATAAAAATTTATTATTACTACAACAACACTCTTTTAAATTATTTATGTCATTAATATGAGTAGTTTGTAATCACACAGATGCATACACTTATATTTTCTATTAAACTTAAAACTGTCACCTGGCGAGCAGTCACCAAATTTTTTTTTTAAAGTGGGCACCCAGCGAGACATCAAAGCAGATGCAATGTATACAACTCTCATGCATCCTCACCCAAGAGATGGCTCAATTATGGTCGATTTTTAGTTTGTTTAAAAGCAAATGAAATTCCATGACACAAAGTTGACATCTTTAGCCACAGAATGAGAATAGTTTTCACAGCAACGTATGGACCCCTATGGAATACTATGAATCTCGTGTAAATTAGGCACATCAAATAACAGTGCAATTTGCCACACTTTAAACTGGTTGCTCCTATATGAATGACCCATTCGCTGGTAAGTTGGGGAGCTTTACCGAAGGACTTGAAACCACTAAACATATTCAGTTGCTAATCTTCAGCACCTTCACAGTGTTTTAAACCAATTGTGGTGTTCCCTCGTACCAGTTTGGAAACAATGGCTGGCATTAATATCCCTCATGGTGCTCCAATGTAAGTCAATTTTTGTTTAATGGTTTCTAACGGTCCCCACGTTTCTTCACTATAAATATTCATGTTATTTTGTTTTCTTATTTCACCTAGTTTTCCAACTTCACGGCCTGTCTTTAAACTCATACCAGCAAATCTTTTTTATGTCCTTTCATCTGTGTTTAGTGTGCCGCTTGCTGCCCCTCCAGTCCCCATAGAAGCCTTCAACACTAGAGTGGTGGGAGTAGGCTTTTTCTGGGCTCCTGCGCCGCCAGCTCCTCCACCGGTGGTACAGATGAATAACCCAATCGCTCGCCCTATTGAGGAACAGCTGGACAACATTTCCAACAAGCTAGTTGAGATAGATCATAACATTTTCCGCCTGAATGGGATTCTACCTTTGCTGACGGACAACGCTGATGGCCGAGTGTACTGTGAGGAGATATAGGAGTTGGTTGGAGATGTTGTTGACGCTGTCACTCGGGTCCGCCAGGTTATCCGTGGAGGAGATGGCGTTGCTGGAATTCCTCCTCAGCCCGGAGCGCCATAAGCGGTGGGATGCCATACGTGGGCACAAGATCTGCTATCGTTTTCCGCTAAAGGAGATATTCGAACCTACATAACAGTTGTGAACCTATATTTTGCATGAAGCCCAAATGTATTGTATTTATGCGTGCATAGGTCTGTCATCGGGACGATAATGAGCTCGGACATGATCCGTTTGTTATGCTTCCCTTCTAATATGTGACTATTAGTGTGTTAACCATGGTAATGTATAATAGCCTTAAAGCTTATCCAACGAATGTGAAAACATGGTCAGGACAGAAAACCCCAACAAATCGTCCAACGATATTAGAGATACATGGGTTCAGCATATTCTCAACGCAAGCTGGGTTCGATCGATTGAATTGGGGTGACCACCATTTGAAGTACCAATGCAGCTGCATGTAGGGGAAAAGTGACAAAATTTCCAAAATTATGAATAATATAATTGATCCATTGAATTATATAATCAATTGGTTATAATTTTTAATAAAATATTAATAAATAGTAGGTTAATAATTTTTATTATATATATACATTATTTAATTACATAATTTAATTAATTAATTACGCTGTTTGTCGTTGCCATCAATTTTGTATTTACTTGTGTATATTTTTCCTTTTCGATGCCCAACATAATCATAATTTATGCTTATCACAACTTTACACGTAGCATTCCCAATGTACCCGAAAAACAAATCTATATGTAATTATATAAAGTTGAAACGGACAGAAACTTGTAGACTTTATCTCTTTACAATGTGTTAGCTATTCAAAAATTTGTAAGTTAAAAATATTAAATTATTTCATAGTATAGAAATTTTTATTACAAACAAAATTAGTATTTTATAAATTTAATTGGAATCAAATAAGGATTTATTTGATTTTGTATAATAGTACTTTCACTCTAATATGATTTGTACTTTTTTTTAGCCACAATTATTTAAATGATATCAAAAATTTTAGATGAGGCTAAAATAATAGTGTACATGTACTTCAACAAAATATATAAGTAATTAAATAAAAATTACTTATTGATTCTACGTATCGCGAAAGTTATTTACTAGTTATAAAATAAAGGAGGGGCCTCATTCCGAGGAGAGTTTGGTTTGATTGGAAAAGAAATTATATTGAAAATAATAAATATTGTATTTTTTAATACTTATATATATTTTTTCAATAATAAAAAATTAAATAATAACATTTTATTATTTCAAATAAAAATATTATTATTTCAAAATCAATATTTATTATTCTGTAAATACTCTAGTAGAGCAAAAATATCAATGGCCCAAACTGTTCCCTATTGAGAATAATTTCATGGCGGTTACGGGATCCCATACACACCAAATTCCACCGAACCTAAACGACAAACAAACTGGAACGCGTGAAAACAGCCAAACAATCCGAACTTTGCGCTTCTCAAGGCATGTTCCCCTACGGTTCCTCTTGCGCTTCAGATCACATTCAAAAAATTAGTTAATTCAACTGACTGACCCCATTAATTGTATTCATTTTAGAAAACAAGTAAGGTTTCGGATCACATTCAAAAAATTAGTTAGTTCAACTGACTGACCCCATTAATTGTATTCATTTTAGAAAACAAGTAAGGTAGACATGTCTCTCAAAAAAATTTTTTTCGGGCGATATTTTGAATGAAAATTTGATATTTTGAATGAAATTGTGATTGATGTATTTAAAATTATAACTGATATGTTTGAAATATTAAAATAACAAATATTTTAAAAATATCAGTAATAATTTCAACGAAAATACAATTTAAATACAGAAATTTTTAGGATACCTTTTTTTGTAACAATATCACCGTCCTTGAAAAAACGGGGCTGCCCATTCATTATATGCAATACATTAGGATATTCTATGCAAACTCCCAATAGTGAAGAGGCATTTGATGGCTTACATTACAATGGGCCGGTCAGCTTCTTGTGGTCTAAAAGTCTTCCATACATAACAAGATGAGATTAAGATGAAGTAAGATCAAAATATAACAATGCAAAACTGTAATGTCAACATTACAGATCGTCAATATCATGTGTGTAAATTCACACCCGTCCTTTCAGAAATATGATCGAAAATCCCCCAAATAAAAATTTGAACTTTTCTGGGTTTTTTTTTTGTACCAAAGATCTTACAAAATTATGTTGTTTTCCTATTTGATAATACAACTTCTTAATACAAGTTGTTATAAAGAAAAATTAGTTTTAAATTGCTATTTAAAAATAACGAGATTATAATAACTATTGAAACATGAATATGATAAATGATACCCAAAGTATTTAAAAGTGATATTTTTATACAAATCTGAATATTCTATTTTCATGCGTAAAAATTGAAAGTTGAAGAACCGTGATTATAGTTATATGATTAACAAATAAGAAGATATGTTCTGAACGCTTGAGTTTCAAATTTACCAGTATGGTGAACAAATGAGATTTCAAAAAAGTGACACTATACAATACTAAAATAATATTGTAATTTAACAACTTCATATCTAAATCTCATTCATATTAGTTATAACTCAAGTGACATGAACAATTGTAATTTACTTATAAATTATGACATTATGTACATGTTACCTTAAAGAAATACAATCGAACATTACAGAAAATTATATTCGGTATAAGTGACACTTCAATTAAAAAAATTGATGATTCGATATCAGACGTCTGAACTAAAACTCAACTAACACGCTGTAATAGTTCGTTTGAAAAAAAATAATTTTCATTACAGATGACCTTACATATTATTCGTCATGGCAAAAAAATTAGATTGTTAAAGTGTTAGTCTGATGCAAAAATTCATAAAAATTTAGATTTCCATTAAAAATTAAGAAGTTTGGATTAGTGTGCATGTAAATGCAAACTAAATTTCAAAACAATCTACTTCTATTAAAAGAAATAATTTTCTGACAAGCTTAAAAGAATATTTCTCCTTGCTCGTTCCCATGGATTACAACTTGCAAATGGATGCAAAGTACTTCTCAAATTGGGAGCTCGGTTGTAGAGAGTTCACGACTAGTGACTTATTTTGACTCCCAATGGTGTTTTAACAAAGTAAATCCCCATTACTAATATCGTTCCCATTTAAAATTGTTGGCAATTAGCAGCTTTTCTGTTTACACCTAATTCCAAGTAAATTCTGAAAAGCCATAGGCACATGATAATCCACTATTGGCCCTCTTCATCCTTCCTATATAATGGGGTTGCAATTCATTTCTGCCCACTGTTAAATGAAGCTCTTATGGACTTGGTGGTAGGAAATTGGGCCCACTGGGGCCCTGCATATCTGCAAATGGTGGCGCTCATGATCCACCAAGTTATAATTTTAGAATAGTATGGGTGGAAATAGATTCCCAAGCTGCCATGGATGTCCTAAAATAGGGAGTTGTGGATACTCATCCGCAAGCAAACCTTGTGAATAATTGCAGATATTTGATCACGAGACTGTGGTGCATTCCCATCTCACTCGTATCCACCGCGAGGGGAACAAGTTTGCGGACTGGAATGCTAACTTTGCTTTATCTCTGCTGCTGACATTACACATTTTGTCTCAAGCTCCTCTACACGCTAAGACACATGTGAAAGAAGACAGGTTTGGTGTCCAAGTGGCCACGTTTGATGCTTACCTATCACTTGGATGTACTACATCTAGGCTTTTGTCTGCCAATTTAACCCAAGAAATAAAAAATAATAGTGTACATTTTCAACGTGCCAATTACCGGTGTGTTTTCTCGTGCTATTCATCACTTCCTATCTCACCATTAAAGGACATCACCATATTCTTTCGGCTGATTTGGGGGACAGAAAACCATATTTGGGCATCCCAACTTGCACTTCAAAGCATGCCTTCAGTTGCACCATTATCCTTTACCCTTACTAAAAAGCTTAAAAATCGAAAACAATTAAATATAGTGTACGAATTTTATGCAAAGTTTACAGTGGATATCAACATTACTATCTTTGTCAAACAACCAATCCAAGCTGCTTAATCTAATGCGAGCTATAAGGTAATCAACCTCCTGACAGAAGGCTGCCCTAGCTAGTATTTCCACCAAGCCATACACTCTTGCTCTAGCTTCCTCCTTCCGCGTCCTCCCCCTCGACCGCTTCATTAAGTGTTCCTATTGTTGCACGGGTCCCACCATTAGCCAACGCAACGACAGTCCTTTCAAATTCTTCTCTGAATGATGTCACGTGCTTGGCCATTAGGTTCAATGCCATACACTGCAATTTGCTAGGATTCTGGACAACCAGAGGCTAAACTATGAGCTACTAAACATCGCCTGCAAACATAATGGATTTCAAAACTAAATATTCACCTACTCTACATGGCCACTCATAAATTGCACGTCTCTCGAGTCCAGCTTCATATACGCCTCACCACACTCAATACCTATGGCCTGTCTTATTAAACTTAATGTCAATATTTACTTATGCACAAACACCTTCAATATCTGCATACTATGGGACTCGTACAAATTTCAAATTTTTACATATCATCTAACCAACTGTGTACGATACGTCTTAATTCTCTACAATATACAGGAAAGATGTTTACCTCTTTCGGAGACACTTTCGCATACTGGCGCTCCATGCACACTCTTCTTCGAACCCGACATGTGTCCCAAAACTCAAGGGGATGTAAGTGCCATGGTTTGGTCTCACAGTTTTTGAAAGGAAACCGCTCAAAATAGAAAATCTACAACATGACAAATTATTATCGATGAAAGCACGTTTTAAAATTAATTTCGATTACAGCTCTTATTCTTGCAAATTGTATATATTCCTATAAGAAAAAAAAATTGCATCAAATTCATTGTTTGACTCACCAACAAAAACAACATGCACCCACCCACACTACTCTTTCTTGCTCCAGCTGTCCTTCCTCGTTCTTCCAATTTAAAACGTCGAACCTCCTCGTACAACCATGTCAACACAAACTCGCCCCAATTGTACCTCTTCGGATTAGATACATCTGCTACAGCACTATAGAGCTTCGACGATGGGGTGTGGGATGATGTGGGACACAACACTGAACCAAGAACAAGCAACATAAAGGCTTGCTTTGTCATCACCTCATCATCACAGGTTTGCAAAATTGACCTCAGCACATTAAAATTCGGCTTCTTAGCCTTCCCTTCCCTATTCCTCTCATAAGCTTCTAAAACCTTAGGAATCGAACTCCCCTCCGCTGGAACCGGGTCTGGTCCACCTGGCACGCCCATCAATTTAACAACATCTTCGGCATAAATACTAACTCTCTCTCCTCGAACAACTAACTTACAAGTCATCGGATCAAAGCGCCCCAGTAGCTTTATAATAAACTTTTTTGGCATATTGCCACACGTCACACGACATAATGACTCAAATCCTGTTTCTCTAATTAATCGAAGCACATGAAACTTGGCCTCCACGTCTTTCATTGCGCGCATTACTTGCTGTGGAACACATCGCGAATAATATACAACCTGCAACCAAAAAAACATTCATTATATCCAACAAGCGAGGAGGTTATAATACCCTTCCCTTACCATTATGATTCCCGTTCACATTTACCTGCCCCTTTTTGCAACATCTTGAAGTCGATCCCAGTCTTGCACCTTCCTTAATAACTTCTGCTTGATTTTGGTATATCTCCTTTTCTTCCTCGCTTAATGCAGTCCAAGCGTTCCCTAATAATGCCTGCCACAAACTCAAATTCACCATTGTCAAATACACTGTCATATTGCATTGTCCATACAACTAATTATTACTCAAAGTCGTCCCTGCGTTTTCTAACTTACGAATGCCTTCTTCCTGCTATCATTACTTGTTGTATTGATTTTTCCCATGTACCACTTTCTGCAACAAAATTGATAACATCACTAACATATTCACGCATGATCCGAAACAAAGTTTGCACAATACACTTACTTGAAGATACCATATGCAGTAACTGCTTTCTTCTCACAAGCCACCTCTTTCTCGTTCCTACATTGAGTAACTAATATTGCTGCACTTCCTATATCTTCGTTTCGTCCATGCTCCAACTCCACAACAGTTTCAGCACCCTCTTCACCCAATTCACCTGCTCCTAAATGGTTCAATGAATCTCCTTCCTTACACGCAATTTCACCTAACACCATAACATAAATATCATAAGCGAAGGTACATTTTTTTCATTAATTTCTTTTTTTTTTCTTTTTCCCACATACACATCTCATTCCACTTCCACCATAAAAGTGAGCTGCTCCTGTTCATTTAACATCTCGGATTTTCGTCATCCACATATCAGCCACGTTCACATTATAACCAAACTTTCATTCTAACCACATTTATATTACTATCTCTGGTCTATCCTGATTGCCCAATTTTGTTAATTACAACAAACGATTTATGTTCATATTATAACATTTATTTAAATAAAAAAATTGAAAAATCAGATTTACATTCACCAGCATCATCAAACATTTTCAAAATCCATTGCATTGCATACAGATAGTTCATTTACCCATGACACCTGCACCCAATGCCTGCCCGTTTGAAGCCACGCTTGTCTGCTGCACGTTGTCAACCCTCCTTACGCACAACTGGAGAATAAATGCAAGCGCGCTATCCACGTCAACGGCACGACTCTCACTCCCTCTCCGAACTACCTCAGCCCAAATTGGGTCCCCACTTCCACTTATTAGATGCACAACCAAACTCCGTGCCCCTCTTGGTTACTACCTCCACAAACCCCTTTATCTGCCAACGCCAGACAAGCAGGTTCTTAACAATGGATGACCAAGCTGTCACCAACCGCACCACCTGCTACTTCTATCCTTTTTATCTGCATACCCACAATCTACAACCACTTGACTAATGAGATTGCTTGTTATCATTCCAATTTTTAATCCCATTTCTCACCACCTCTTTCAATTGCACCTTTTTCCATTCCTAATTCCTTGAGGATAAACCCTAGTTTCGTTGCCCCTGTTTCTATGATTGAAGCCGGTTTCTACTTTTCAGTATAACACCACTGTTACTGGGTTATTAACTCATTGGACCCACTTTCCTATTACCCCCATATTCCACGTTTCCTTCTTATTTCAATTTCAGAAATTCACTTTCTGCTCGCCACGTTTGCATACACGTGGCTGAGTTTTAGATTCGGTATGCAATATTCAGTACATGTAGTTGGACCCATTTAATGGTACCATATGAATCGTAGCTATCATCCACCATGAATGTCAACATTAAACTTTTAGCAACCATTAATCGGACACCCACATGTTTAGTCTCAAATTGAGTTGTTTAGGGACCAACAACTTTGCGAGCGCCCCAACAATAGTTGCTAAAAGTTTAATGTTGCTATCAATTGTGGATGACACCTATGATTAATATGATACCATTAGCAATCTTCAGTCTTTAATAGATGCAATCCAAAGTTTATTATCTCATTATCTTAATGTGAAGACAACAACATTTAGATTGTATCTGTTAAACAATAGAGTTATTCAATAATATCATATGAATCGTAGGTATCATCCACGATGGATAACAATATTAGACTTTTAGTAACCATTATTTGGGCACTCGCATATTGAGGCTCAAAATATAGCTCAACCATCCAAATGTAGATCTCCACGACTGTAAAGCAATCGTACAGGACATCTTCTCCATGTAAGAGCTTCAGAAAATCTGAATTAAGAAAAACAAAAAAAACTTCCATATATATATAAGAGCTTCAGAAAAGAGAAAGTCTAGCAAAATCTGAATAAAACAAAAAACAAAAAAAAAGGCGTTCAACAGAACAGAGGGATGATTGAGAGTACCCGACAGTGAAGATGACAATGAGCTTAGAAAGGGAAGGATAGTTGTGGAAGGCTTGAGAAGCTTTCTTGTAAAGACCGAAGCCTCTCTTTTTTTTTTATCCCTTTAACTTCCAGAAGATTCTCAGATCCAAAAGCGCTCGGCAATGACAAGGTAGAAAGAGAGAGTGAGAGAGAGAGTGGCGCGGAATGCGAGGAAGACGCAGGAGAAACATGGGAATAGACGCAGAACCGATGCCTCAGTGAATTTTTTTTTTGTAATTGATTAGTTTATTTGTATAATAAATTATTTAATTTTTATAATAAAATATAAATATAAAAATATTTTTAAATTTTATTATAATAATTAAATTTTTTATTACACAAAAAAAATTTATTAATTATACAAATAAATTAACTCATCGACTCTAGTGATTTATATTTCTGTGTCTATCTAACTTTTACGCAGGAGAAAATGTGAAAGCCCAGGAAGTTGGGAGGGGAGCAGTTTTAATTTTAGGAATGAGTGGAAAAGATATTTGAAAAAGGGTTTAAATATAATTTTTTTTATATTTAATGTATAATTATTTAAATTTTAAATAAAATTAAATATAAAAAAATAATAAATTTTAATTATACTTAAAATTTAAATAATTATATATTCAATTTAAAGAGTTACGTTGAGATGTTTTTTAACATCTTTCTACGTAGATACTTAATTTTTTCGTTTAGGAATGGGACGTGGTTTGACTTGACGGGCAAGCACATGGCGGCACGTGCCTTCCGCTGATGACTGACCTTTGATTTTTCTATTCTTTCTGTTTTGTTTTTAATAATTTTTTAGAATAGCACGCGTTTATTATTAATGAGTTTCACTGTACAGTCTGACTTATATTCTTAAACATGTGATTTTAAATTAAAAAAGTGATTTAAATAACACACAAAATATTTTATATTATATTTAAATATTTTTATACAAATATATAAGAGATTTTTCCTAATTTGTATTATTTTATTATATATTTTACACATATAAAATATTATTTGTATGGTATACAAAAGTTTGGCATGAGATCGGCAATGATTTTCCCATTATTAATCGGAAAAAAGTATTTGTGCAGGTAAAGTAGTGAGAGAAATTTCTAAAATATAATGGGTTGAAATTTTTTTATAATTAAATAGATTTATTGTGCAATGTAAAAAGTAATAATTTTTTTATTATATTTATAATCAATATAACTAAACAATGGATCCATATAATTATATTATAAAAAAAAATTTCATCAAATTTCTCGATACATGTAATGGAACCTTAGTTAATATCAACGGTTTTGATTGAACTGCATAGTAAGTTCATTAAAAAACAAGAACAAAAAAAAAGAAAAACCAAAGCTCGACTGCGAGATGGCCACCAATGGCCGTGACCTTCTGGAAATGCCTTGTTTACCATCGCTTTTGCGTCTCTATTAAAAAGGTCCTCAACAGCCTGGATTGACTTTGAACGTCAAAGCAGGCAGATGTACCAACAAAAAAGGAAAAACCTTATTAACCTCCAAAAACGTTTGTGCGTGCATCTATTGACTTTGAAATACAAAATAAATTTGATGCCATGTTGAGTGGCCCACAAATTTTCCACATTAACGTACGGTTTATTCCTTTTATGTGGGCAAAAATATTCTCCTTACTAATAAAGAAAACGATTGTTTCTCGTAAAGTTGTAAAATTAAAATTAGATACTAATATTATTGGTTAAACTAGTAAGTCGATGATATTAAATATTTTGGTAATATTTTTCAATATATTATTTATATTTTCCTTATCTAATATAATTTATAAAGTCTTTGTTTTTTATTTATTCGAGAGTCTAGTTGAACGTAAACTTATATAATAAAAATAACTCGCTCATCCTCATAAATTTTATATCTTCTCTTATTATATTAGAACTTGAGATTTTAAAGTAAAAGTTACAATCATTGGAATGTCCCACGACGGATGAGATAATTTATAAACTTTAGATGAATGAAAAAAGCATTTTTTTAAAAATTATAAGAATAAAATTTCACTTATTTGTATAATTTATTTGATAAATTATATTTAAAAAATATTTTGATCGAATTAGAAATTTAAATTGATATTTTAATATATTTAGTGATAAAATATTCTGGTATAAAATTTCAAAATAAAAATTAAAAGCAAATTAAAAAATATTATGTCTTGGTCATTGGATCTACTTGGCCAACCTAAATCAAAGGTTTATTTGAGTTTTTTTTAAAAAAAATAAAAATGAAACTGATCTGGAATCTTATTCATTAGTCGGCTCATCACCCGCGCGATCCGAGTTTTATGTCTTATGTTATATGTATCAATTGTAATAATCTAGGCTAAAAACTGGATTTTTGCCGATTGTTGAAATTAATGTTGGAAAACACGTTTTTAATCAATTAGAGGATCTCTCAACGGTTAAGAATATATATATATATATATATATATATATATATTATCAAGAGGAAGTCCAATGGGCATACATCAAAAAAAAAAAAAAAAAAACAGCCTGGATTGCCGTTCAACGTCAAAGCAAGCATATTTACCAACAAAAAAAGGAAAAACCTTATTAACCTCCAAAAATGTTTTTGTGCACATCTATTGACTTTGAAATAAAAAATACACTTGATGCTATGTTGAATGAACCACAAATTTTCCACATTAACGTAAATTTATTCCATTTATGCCGGCAAAAATATTCTCCTTATTAAAAGAAACATTGTTTCTCGGAGTTGAAAAATTAAAATTAGATACTAATCTCGTTGGTTGAACTAATAAGTCAATGATATTAAATATTTTGGAAATATTTGTGAATAAATTATTTATATTTTTTATATCTAAAATAATTCATAAACTCTTTTTTTTATTTATTAAGTTGTCCAATTAGACGTAAGTTTATACAATAAAAATAACTTTATTTCTATAAATTTTATATCTTTTCTTCTCATATTAGAACTTGAGAGTTTTAGAATAATAGCTACAATCATTGGGATGTCCTATGATGGATGACATAATTTATAAACTTTAGATGAATGAAAAAAGTGGCTTTTTTAGAATTGTAAGCATAAAATTTCACTTATTTATATAATGTTTTTTGATAAATTATATTAAAAAAATATTTTGATCGAATTAGAAATTTAAATTAATATTTTAATATATTTAGCGATAAAATATTTTAATATAAAACTTCAAAATAAAAATTAAAAGAAAATTAAAAAAGTTTATGTATTGGTCACTGGCCAACCTAAATCAAAGGGTTATTTGAGGTTTTTCCTTTTTTTTTTTTTAATTTGACTCTTATTCATTGGTTCGTTAGTCGGGTGGTCGCGACTGACCACCTGCGCGATTATAGTTTTATGTCTTATGTTTCATGTATCAACTTTACTAATCTAGGCTAAAAATTGGATTTTTGTGGATTGTTGAAATTAATTATTAATGTTGGAAAACTCGTTTTTAATCAATTAGAGAATCTCTCTAACGGTTAAGAAATTTAGATTTGTATCTTGTGTAACTCATACAATAAGTCTCTCAATAGTTACGAGGAATGTTGAAAGATCATTAAATTAAAATAAGATTATTAGAATTCGAACACAATACAAAAAAAAATTTAAATAAAATATTTTAGTTATTTATACCGAAGCACAAAATAATAAGTCAAGTAACAGACAAAAAATTGTTAATACCATTATTAAACCATGTGGTTCATTCAGTACAAAAAAAAAAAAAACCCATGTGGTTCAGGTCCTTCTTTTCTTTACCCGTAAGGAGAAAAAACAAAAAAATATATTTGTAAATTACGTCAATATAACAAATTATTTATTTTTTTGGAATAATCACTCAAAGTAAACATTCAATAGTGGTTGTTGCTCCTACGTTGTAAGAGTGCTTTTGCTGTTGTATCTTAAATTGGCTATAAAATATGTACAGAAATTTTCCTTTCTCAGCATCTGCTGAAAACAACAATCTTACACTTTTTTAAACAGTCTCAAATATTTTGTAAAAATATGATAATAAGAGTCAATTTTTCATCTTACTAAAATTATTTTTTAAAGAACAAATAAAAAATTAAATTCAATAATAACTTTTTTAAACCTCTTCAATCAAGCTGATTGCAAAGCAATACAAATTGCACTTCGAATTGAAATCTTAATAAAATTATAACGAGCTACGAGTCTACAACTAAAGAAATTCAATGAGTTAATAGTGTTTTCATGAGTTGATTAGCTAAAACGACAGTCTTTTATCATCTATAAAAAAAAAAAAAAAAGAATAAAGAAACACAGAAAAACATACTTTTACTCTTTAAAAAGTTACATTGTTTGACCAAAGATATGGAACATTATGCAGTTTTCTTTTTTTTTGAAGAGTAAAACCCCTTGAACATGTAATTGACCCTTTGGTCCCAAGTCAATTTATCATGCTGACCATTCAAATTTAGCACACAAAATTCATTTGCATGTGGTGGCAGCTTAATAATATTCTAATGTGTTTTTTCAGTATTAATTTGAGTTTGAATTTTTGCGTTCACGCTCTCTTTATAGTAGAGATACTCCGTGTGAGAACAAGGTATCAGTTTAAAACTCGTTAATACTGTAATTGAGTTTGAAAAAGACCCATTTCAGACACAATAATTATTTGGTTGTGGATCCTTTTTATACAAGAGGTTTAATAAGAACGCAAACAGTCAAAAGGCCGATTTCAGTATAAAAATTCGATAACTGTTATACTTACAAGGTAATTTTTGTTTTTGTTAAAAAAGAAAAGTATTTACATGCCACTAGAAGATGCCAATATTTTTCTTCAGTCTCTGTTGTCTTGTCTTCTATGAAACAAATTCTTCGTATATCACATTATTTTTGTTAATTGATTCTAACAGAAATTTGAATTTAAAATTTTAAATCTTAAAAATTATTTTAGTATCAATCGATTTATAACTTATTGGTATCTCACTTACATTATGAGTTTACATATGAAGTTAGTGGCAAAATATTACTAGCACAAAAAGGCCCCCAGCAGGTCATGAAAGAATCTACTTTTTCATTGATGTCATGTAAGAAAATATAAATAGATTGGAATATGTCTTGTTAGAGCTGATTAACTACTAATTAAAATTTGACATGCGACCTCAAATAATACCACACCAAATATAAAAATAGAAGTCACCAGATCAACTATTATTTAAGTTTATTTAGTGTCATTAAACTGATATACCTAATTAACATTCATATTCTTAAATTGATTTAAAAATTTTTAGTTCAAAACGATTTTTAGGACAATTATACTTTACAATTAACTTGGTTCATTTTAGTATAAAATAGCGATAAAGATTTTGTATAGTTGACCTGGTTAAATTAAGATTTACGCTTTTTTTTATTGTTTCTGTTGCATTTACATAGAGTTAGGAGGTGGAGGCCATAGTTAGCAACTGCAAAATTTCAATCGATCAGGCCCTCCTAGTGGGTCCAGCGAACTTCTTCCAAAAGCAAAGACCAATTTAAAGTCTGCTCCGCTGTCTATTAATTGGATGTAGCACTTTGGACCGAAGTCCCTTTCAGCCTTTTTTTTTTTTTTTTTTTCTAGATAACCTACAAAAGTTCTTTTTTTTTAAAAAAAAAAACCACGCACAGAAAGAAAGAAAAGGTTGCTCGAGTAGGCAGCCAGCTGAACACAGAACACATGATCGTTTAAAGTATCAGCGATTGTATGGTATCTATTATATACACTGAATTAAGTGCTCACAGCTCATTTGGTGTGCACATTCATAAATGGAAACTAGCTCAGTATCCTAAATCAAAATCCTAAATCACCTTTGGGTTCACATGGGCTTAATTAAGTTGATAGCCCACCATGTCTTCAGACTTTTCTCCTACTGTGTGTAAATATCCCAATCGGCCATCCTTTGCAAGCTACCCAACTTCCTTGTCTGGAGTTTGGACAAAAGGGTGGGTTTGAATTTGTCTAAATTTGAGTTTAGAGTCAAATGCAAAAAAAAAAAAAAAAAATGTATTTGATAATATATAAAATTTTTGGTTAAAACAAAAGTAGTTTTTTTTGTCATTGTCATCAAACAATCAATTACATAAAGATTTTGCACCTAAACTATATAAATGTAAAACAATCAAATATGATGTGACTTAACCCTCTAACTATTATAGCTAATACCGTTCCTAATTTCATCCTTCATCTTTTTTATTTTTTAATTGTTGGACTACCAACTCTTTTAAAGACTAAAAAGAAAGAAACATGTATTTAACTGAGATGTTTGTTCTAGCTGCATCTGGTCAATTGATGATTTAGAAGCTTTCCACAAATTGTTATTAAAATCATAATGCCATGAAACATCAGAAGATACCCAGATTCCAAAACTGTGCGAATAGTTTCGGAGTTTTTGCGTTTGTAGAAAATGATAACGGCAACTTGAGTTGTAGTGACTCTTCAGATCTGCAAAATGTTCTCTCATCCCTGGTGTCAAAAGAGAAAATAGTTTAGTGTTCAAAGAGCTAAAAACTTTCTAGTTTGGCGTTTAAACTGCAGTGATTTAGGCAATCTTCAGGCGTCATAAAAGCTTCAAAATTGTATCCAACATCTCAGATAACCATTCCATGAATGCCTAAAATTATTGATGTAATGGACGAGATGTTCTCCATTTTCTTGCAATCTCATCATGAAATGTTTGTAACAATCAAAATTTCAAATACGAATTTCAAGTGAAACTTTGGAATTGGAATCAATAGTTAAAGCTTTCGTGGAACTTACAATAGAAAAAATAAGCTTGATTGAACGAGCATCATTACAACAATTGAAAAATTTTCAAACTTAAAAACAAAAGTACAAAATAAGCCAATAATTGTATGTCTGAACTTTATCTCCAGCAAATAACTAATTTAACTGAAATTTGAGTTCTGGTGGGAAGACTTGAACAAGGGACTGAGATGGCATCTTGGCTAGCAAAATGACAGCACCATGGTCCTGCTTGCTTCTGGGACATCAAAATTCAAGATTGAAATTAAGATGATTGAGTTGGGTTAGCAAGGGAATTTAGCATGTCTCACAAAATATGTCTTGGAATAACTACCACGCGGAGGCAGGGAAGGACAAGCCAAATATTTGGGTGCTTTTGGAACTTGTGGCGTAGCTAGGGGATCTATGGTAGCCACATTCTTGTCAAGAAATAGGTTGAGAAAGCCTGAAATAAACTTGTCAAACCCAGAACAATCATGGAGAATCAATTAGAGTTAAAGGTAGTCCTTCCTCTGAAAACTCTGCAGTGAGCAAGTAGGCTCCAAACTAAGAGGATCCCGTCAAAATTCATTAATGGTTGTGCTAGAAATGTTCTCTTTGGCTGATATTGATGGTCAAGTGCAAGATTAGCGGCAAGCACTTAATAACCCATAAGGCATGCACATTAGATTCAGTAAACAGTGGATAAGTTTGATGATCCTACATACATTCAAAAGAGAAGTTTACAACATAGGCCTGCAGATTTGTACATAAGCCTTATGGATTATGGATAGTGCAACTAAGAACGGTCAGGAACCTTTTCTTGAGAATTTTTATTGGAAACCATCCTTCCATTGTGGTTTTGTAAATGGTTATCGAAATCACACTTACAAATGATTTATTGTTCCATTTAAAGACAAGGGAAAATTTCAGCTTCATCTCAGGTTATGGTGCACCCAAAAATCTGGTTTCATATATTGAAAAAATTGTATATCTCATAATATTATCCTGCTGTTTCCACGTTTTTAGTGATAAAATCCAGAACTCCTTAATTTTGAAAGATTGACAGCCTCTTGAGGCCCATGACTCATTGAATGGTAATTAAACTTTTACACATTTGCAAGTAAATGAAGATACAAATTCAGTAACAGCTGGCCCAAACTAGATTTCCCACATACATTGTCCCCAAACTTTCAGCACAAAAAGCATATTTGTTGCCCAAAATTCCCAACCAGACCTTCTTTGTACCAATCCCCACTTTTCAACTGCATTCTAAATATTAGTTACTGCCAGCCAACATCTTCATTGCCCATATCCATATTCAAGGGTGTACCTTCATGACCAACAGGCCAGCATCTTTAAGGCAATTATTTCACCAGTCAGTTATTGCTAAATAGGGGCTGGAGTGCTCTTATTAGAAAAACTCAGATAAGGATTGATACACAGAATTTGTTCTATAGTTTAGTTTTGTTAAGAAAAGAGGGGACTAACTCAAGAAAAAATGAATAATTTTATTATATGAAATTAAATAAATACACAGTATGCACTCAATTTTTTATGAAACGTCAATCTCTCAACTTCCTGTCAACTCTCACTTAGCCTCCTGCAGCAACACGACACACACATATATCTCACTCTTCTTATTTTTGCCTCTCACTTACTTCCTCTCTCTCACAACGGCGCACACACACATGTAACTTTGTTGGTTTTGACTCATTGATGGTGCAACACAACTCACACTCAACACCTATTAATAGTAGTTGGAGGTCGGTGATGAAGCTTCTAGTCCTTTCAAGTATGTTGGTGAAGCAACCTATCTCAAAATTGATGCAAGACAACTCAAGAAAGGTCTAGAAAATATTAATATCCACAACAATAAAGATCAAGATTGATAGAGAAACTTCCGGAGAATTCTAGGCTCTTGTGTTGATTTTCAAGTTTTTGTCGCACAACTTATATAAGATGGCAGAGTTACCTTAATTTTAGGTCTAAAATTCAATCTCTAGTCTCTACAAACTCAAAAAAAAAAAAAAAAAAACAAAACAAAAAACCCTGTATAATATGGCTCGTTCAATCATTTTCTAACATGGGTGTGTTTGGATTCTAAGAGAAAACAAGTTAACTAGAAACTGAAGACATTGTAGATCCCTGAACAACATTATCCTGCCGTCTCCATATTTTAGGGGTTAAAATCCATGCTTTTATGATTTTAGAATAGTACAGCTCGCTACAGAACTCTGCCATATTGAATGGTGATTGACACCTTTCCGCATTTGCAAGTAAATGAAGACACAAATATAATAACAGCTGTCTCAAACTAGCAGATACTTCCCCAAAAATTTCAGCTCACAAAATATACTTGTTGCCCAAGATTCCCAACTGGATCTTCTTCTTTATCAATCTCCCATTTGTTAATGCTAAAACTCCGCTTAATAAAGATCTTTCTGTAACTGCTTTTCTAGACATTAGTTGTCAGCCACCATGTACAATGGACAGCAGGACATCCACAAACCTATCACTAACCAGTCAAGCAAATGCAAAGACGAGGCAAATATGAACAAATAACAAGGAAACATTCTTTCATTTTATTAAAGCACGAATCGTGTTCATATGTACAACAAAGATTGACTGACTTATGATTCTCTCTTATCCAACTGAACGGCTAAGATTGCCCCTGTAATAAATATCCCTCTTAAGACCACATGTACACACACAGTTACAAAACAAGCCAAAACATCACTTCAATGAAAATGTTGAAGAAGACAAAATGGACTGTAAAGATTCTTGTTGCCATGTACATCCCCAAAACCCAAAAATCTGATAACACAGATCTCCGAATGACCCACGTCTCTCTCCCAATCTATCTACAACAAATATCAAATTGTGGTATATCTACAGATCCCATCTACTTGACAATCTACGCTTCCATGAATAGCCCCTTCTTGGGCGGCGACGCAAATAAGGCCACTGATATATCAGCCAGACTATCCTTCCCATTTAACCTCGACCTGTAAGGCCTTGATTGCTTTGGTGCATTGGGTGCTTCAATATCAGCGAACTCATCTGGGCCCTCGAAGTTAATTTGAGCTCCAAAAGTTCGAGTCTTTTTGGGTGTAGTATAGGCAAAGTGCAATTTTTTTGCAATAACAGTCTGTTGAACAAAAATTCCAGATAAACCCCATTAAATCGCTAATCAAATGAAACCAAAAACTAAGCAAATTTTAACCAATAACAGCAACTAATTGACACTTACAGCTTCTCTGATTGCTTTCGATACATGGAAAAGCTGCTTCAAATCATCGTGATCTACCCCGCAGAGAATCCTAATCTGCACGCCAAAATTAGAAACACCCATCAACAATCAGTAAAAATATACTCACAGAATTGAAGTATCAAGCTAGAATTTCAGAATACTAACCAGAATATCTTGGGGGAGGCTTTCAATGGGGGACTTATCGCCTTCATCCTCCGCATCCAGACTCATTATTCTCCCACTGCAAAGCCTCTTCAGGGGAGTTCCAGGACACGAATGCAGAGTCAGCAAATCGACATCGCCACTATCATTCTTCGAAATCAAAATCCTCTTCCTCCCAAATGAGCGCGTGTACCTCACGAACTCCCTCATCACAAACCCCACTTCTTCTACTTCTTCTCCATCCATCCTGCCACTACAATTCAATTTCATTGAACTGCATCTCTTAGTCTTACCCAAAGCCATTTTTACCACCACAATCGAAGAATCTAACACAAACCCAGAAAATTAAAACCCTTTTTCAGTAAAACCCAGAAATTAGATCGTAAGAACCGATCGAAAGAGATAGCTTGACTGCGTTTCTGTTAAGCAGAAAAAAAAAAAAAAAAAGAGGGGTTGAAGTAGGATACGAATGGAAACAAAGGAACTGCCTTCCTTCAGAAGTTGCTTCCAAAAATGTTAACTTCGTCTTATATATAGGGAGGGTGAAAGAGAAAAGCAAATTCACCCAAAATCTAATAAATATATTTTTTGAATAATTAATTAATGGGGGCCAGAAATTACTGGAGGTTTCCGAGAAAATATCTTCCTTCCTTTTTCTCTCGCTTCTGCTTTGGGTGAGTTTTAAAAAAAAAAAATAAAAAGTTTAATGTTATCGTTTTGGCGGTTAAGAAGACTAGCCGTTGGAGGAAAGGGACACGTGGCGGAGGATGAGTGGAGTTAGGAAGTTGCTCGGATGATGAGGATGACGTGGCGCATTTGGTCGGTCCAAGTCGGCTGGCGTCGGTCGTTTCTTTAACACGTTTTTATGTGTTCTGGTGGGCTGGAGATTTGTCTAGAGTCACACTGTTGCGTGAAGTGGACCAGTATCCCCATTGGAGTCTTCGGTATACGTGGCGAGATTTCATAGGTTGCTGATGGGAAGGCGAGAGTGTTCGTTTGACATTCAACTTTGACCAAGTGTCTGTTTGACGGAAGGATTCATTTCTGGAAAAGCAGCTGGTAGCTGTTCAGCGTTGGTTCTGTGTGTCGAGCGCAAGTTATACTATAGCAAAAAAAAAAAAAAAAAAAAAAAACTAATAATGAAAAGAATATCATTACATGGGCAGACGATTTGGGTATACGTTCGTAGATAGACAATATTTTGTGTAATTATGAGTATATTTTATGCAACCGTAATAAAAAAAATATGAAGTAAAAAAAAACAGTAATATTTTTTATATTAGTTTTTATCATTATTGTTGCACCAAATTTACTCGCAATTGCACAAATCAGTATCTGCCCACCAGCATATGTCTACCAAGGTATGTCCACTGACTTTTTTCGTAATAAAAATTTATATAAAAAAAAGAAACTGGATTACTTTTTTACTCTCTCCCAAATATTAAAAAAATTTGTGAAAATTTTATTTCTTCTCCTAAAAGGATAAGAGAGATCGAGGAAGAGAGGGTAAAATTGTAACATCATTTTTATCCGAAAGGGTGCATAGAGAAAAAATGTCCAGTAAAACTAAAATTTACCGGTGGTAATACTATCATTTGTTATTAAGATTATTGGAGTGGATGTAATCAATCCCAATAAAAATATTGAATGGAATTATTTTAGGCTAATTTGCCATATGCAAAAGACTATTAGACTTATGCAAGTCACAGAGAAAGTTGTCATTCCAAAATAAGTTGTTGAAGAAAGAGAATTGGAGTACCCATATTGATGTAAAAATTATGTAGCTAGATACAATAAATCTCATAAGGTAACAGTAGAGATCTTAGGAATAGTTAAAAGAACTTACCCACCAACAAAAAAAATAAAAATAATAAACCACCAACAAAAGAAACTTAGCAGTGGGGTCATGAAGAATAATAAGCCATTAAAAAAAAAATGAAAGTATTATAAAAGTCTCTCTAAGTGTTAGGATGATAGTGCCAATGAAAAATATAAGCTAATAAAAAAGAAGACAGAAAAAGTTGATGTGGTGACCGAGCAAAAGCTTTTAATAACTTCTATTGTAGGAGAAAAACTAGCCTTCTGCAGAGATTTCACAAGAAACTTGTAGTCCATGTTCACAAACACGAAAATCACAATACATTTTCTTTTTTATTTCTCACAAACTGATAAAATGACTAAAACATAGATAACTATACAATATAACAAAATCAACACAATCAGAGACGGATCTAGTTAAGGAGGAGGGGGGACAATTGCCCCCCCCCCATATTATAAATAATATATTTTTGTTTGCTAAAATGTTACAACGTATGGAAGTCAGCCCAGTGGTTACGGCATTATGCCCGCCTCATCCTCCCAGTGCCAGGTTCGAGCCCCAAGCGTCGCATTCAAAGCATCTTCTTTTTCCATTTGCTTCACTTTTGCCTACTTTTTTTTTTTTTTTTTTCATTTGCTCCACTCTTGTTTTTTGTTTTCCCTTTTCTATTAAGAAACCAGTTTATTTATTATTTACTTGGCAACTTATTTGCAATATATCTATTAAAATTATTTTTATTTATTTTTAAATAAATTTATCTTATATTCATATAAGTACTCTTTTTAAAAAATACTTTATCTTTTAATAAAACAAATTATTAATAATTGCTATTAAAAAAAAAATATATTTAGAGACACTTTATATATACATCATGTAATTGTTTATAAAATAGACATTAATTTTACTAATTATCAAACATTATAAAGAATTTATTACATAAATACATGAGAGATAAATGATTAAATAATTAAATGATCGTTTACATTGAAAAATAATGTATTTGATTGTATAAATAATAAAAAATTAAAATATTAAAATTCACATTATGTAATTATAATGTTTATTTTTCAAATTAATTAATATAATTTTTTATTTTTACCCATATATATTAGTTTTTCCTATTGTATTTGTACATATAGAATTTGTCTCCCCTAAAATTTTTTTCTAAATCCATCCCTGAGCACAATATGCATTTCTATGTTTGTGTAGTTTAGCATGTAACTTCCTAAACTCTCATTCCTCCTCCCTAGTCTGCATACTCGTAGGGGTTTGGACCCCCACAAAGGGGGAGGGAGTCGACCGAACATTTTAGCCATTGGTGGGAATTTCGCTATATCAACTTGGTTTTCCATTCTTTCTATTGAAAACTAAATTTCATTAGTGGATGCATGCTTTTCACTTTATTTTACGCAGTTAGACGCCGATTTAAGGAGCTTGCATCACAGTTTCTATCTTCACAACAATAATAAAGCATGTTTTTGTTTCTTTTTGATTCACTCACTTTGATTGATGCTCCTTTATTGCATAATTTGCACGAAATATTCCGAAATTTTGACTCTTCGAAGAGCATGATGTTTGTGCTAGAACAGGATATTTTGTTGGCTAAGGAGATTTGTTTTGCTAATTTGAAGGTCTTTGCTGATGAGGAGTTGAAGCAAAGAAACTTTTACTGTGTTGAAAAATACTAGTTTGTCTTTTTTATAGCAACGAAAGACAACGATCATTTTTCAGAGACTGTTTTTTGTTTGTTGGAACACTCAAAACCTAATTCATATTCAGCCAATTTGTGTATATGAGAGTATTTTGGTCCCTTCAAGCAATTAAAATGACATTTTCGTAATAAAAACCAATTTTTTTAAGGATCACTTCACAAAATATATTTCTTGTTGCCGCTCTAATGGTACAATATCTTTTATATGATTCCCGATAAGTTGATATTGATTTGTAATAGAAGTAAAGTTCGGTATGTGAGATGTAATTTTTCTGTTTTTTCAAGTCGAATGGAAAAGAGTTGGAATCATTATAACATTTGCTAAGAAAGAATTTATTTTCCTAAAGAGATAATTATTATATAATTATATTTCTGTTTTTGTTTCTTTGTAAATGTGGAGGGACGCTGGAAATGAAAAATGTGATTTAACATTTTTGGTTGACCCCCCGTAAAATGCAATTGCATTTAGATCATGTGTTACTAATCTTACATAGAATCAAGTAAAGGCTTTGCTATATTCTCCAAAATGTGAAAATAATTTGGCTAATATGAGATGAAGCAATTGTATATGGTAGTAAACTAATTGAATATTTTTTCTTATGGAAACTTCTTTGGAAAAATGTGTGGATCTTTGGCTAATATTCTTGGAAACGTCTTTTTTCTAATTGAAGCAATTTTCTTTCTTTTTGGGAAATACATTAATTTGGTTGGTTCACTTATTGGCTTGAAGGTGGATGCGTTGGTGAATACCTAGAGATGATGGATATTGGGCAAGTATTTTATATTCAAAATTGTTGACTAGAGATGGTGGATTGGGCTATTGTAATTCATCTTAGCGCTGTTAAGTCAATTCAAGTTGTCTGAAAACCGGTAGAGTAGAGTTTTGCTAATCAATTAATTTTCTTTCAGGACTTTAAATTTTTTATGGCACGGGCCCTTAGTCCTAAGCTAGTTTGAGTTTGATGCTTGTCAACGGATTTGGGCATCAGTTACATACAAAACATTTGCTGTATGTGAATATTAGTAATTTTTTGTATATGAATCTGAGTAGCATTTAGATATGAAAAAAAAAAATTTAGTTGACCTCTCTCTCTGTTATATCCTTTGAGGTCCATCGAGTTTTGTAAGTAAGAATTGCATTTGCGTGACTTTGAAGTTGTTTAGGGTAATTAGGTTTCCATTTTAACTGTTAGAGATAAAGACTACTGATGCTTAATAGGCCAACATCTTCAGGGGATTGATTTGATATTTACTTGTTAAACCTTCCGGCATTTACCATTCAGAATTTTTAAACATAATTATTCCTTCCTTGTTTGATGAAAAATTGGTAGTATAAGCTAAGTTTTCTTTAGTAATAAATGCTAATTTTAAGTTGCAACCCACAGTGTTCTTGTTATTTACTTGTTTTGGGGATTGATTTGATATTTACTTGTCAATTTTTTTTTTTTTTTTGTAGAAAATCAATGTTCCTAAACTGAAGATCAAGAATTGATGAAGTGAAAGATAGAACTCGAAGGTTATGCCTTCAAATGGTCGCTTCCATCAAATTATTCTTGTTATTTTTCTTTAAATTTCCATGAAGCAAAGACTACAAGTGTCGTGATTGATTTACTAATTATTTTTTCACTTTAATTTGCCATAAAATTATTTTCTTGTGCATAAGATCTATATGCAAGTTGAAATAGATGCAATGTGTATGTCCGTAGAAGTTCAAAATTGTTTTAGTTATCAAGTAACTTTGTAAAACTTGGAAAGTTCAAAATTTGGACGAATATGAGGCGGGGATGGGGATCCTCACTGGAGATTGAGGACAGGGATTAAAATTTTTTACCCGCTAGTGATAGGGATGGGGACAGGTACGAAGTTAATAAACGGGTACGGGGAACGGAAAGGTCATCCCCGTTCCCGACCCTCCCCATTGCCAATTATACTTTCTATTGAAAACTAAAATTCATTAGTGGATGCATGCTTTTCAATTATAACCTGAAAGAATAGGGAAAGAAGCCTCAAGAACTACATGGACATAAATGGTAGGCAGGACTACTGTATATGGAAAAAAAAAACATATATAACCTGAAAGCAAATGGATGTTGAACAAGTCATTAAAGAGGCAAATGATGAAAATTATGATGAATTCAGCAGTTATAGACAATTTTAGGCATTTAAGTGGGTCAGAATGTGAGTTTAAAAGAAAGAAATGGTTTGTCTTTTTTGGACAGCAACGTAAGCTTGGAAAAAGGAAATGATTTTTTTTTTGAATAAATAGTTGTTAATTTTGGAAAAAAAAGGTGAGAGCAATTATAGAGTTATACCAAGTGGTAGCCTGAGATTAGGAAAAGCTTTTTCTTAGCTTCCCATTTGCTTCTTCTTTATATATATATATAGTGTAAGTATAGAGTATGTACATAAATAAACAAATAAATACGACATGCAATCTAAGGATAAGAAGAGTTAAATTTAAATATCAATTTCATTGACATTATTTTTAGAAATATGATTTTATAGTCTGATTATATCTTTCATTATTTTCATTCTTTTGCAAAAAAAAAAAAAAAAAAAAAAAAACCATAGTTGTTAAGAAACGAATTGGACATATTTTTTAATTTAAAAGTTTAGTGAATGGTTAATATAAAACCCCCATTTCGTTTTATTAGCTAGGAAAAAAAAATAAAATGAAAAGATTGAGGGCGCATTGAAATGGTTAGTAATGCTAACAGATTACTTTTAGATATTTACAAATTATAATTAGGGATAAAAATGTTAACAAAAATTCAAGAGTTAAAACTGATTAATTATTTTTAAAAATTATAATTAGAGATAAAAATATAAAAAATTATAAAAATTAAAAATCATTGATTATTTTACTACAAATAAATGGAAACTTTCTTTAAGCTACCCATTTATAATATTATTATTAGATTAGATTAGATATAATACATATACATATGCCATATTGTGGCTAGCCAGCTATTCACATTCAAATATCCCCCATCGACTATTGCTCTATCCGATAGCTGAGTATCCAATAATCACAACTCAATGTAAATATGTCCGTATGAGTTAATATATAACAAAATACAGCAATTATAAGCAAATGAATTATCTTTTTTATTTTTTTAAAACATTGTTTTCAATTATAAAAATATTTTTTTAATCAAATAAACTATCCCATAATAGAAAATAAGCTACCAAGTGGTTTTTTAATCTCATAATTGTCATATTTAGTAATAAACCGTTAAATAAAAATCACATATCAGGCTCAAATGAAGCCAAAAGTCAATCAAAAAATAACTCAGGGTTTCCAACGTTGTCAAAAGCCCAGAAAAACATCCAATAATATATACATATATGATTACTACATTTCTCTAATTTTTAGGACTTTCCTTTTTGATGTTTACTACTTAAACAATTAGCCTTGAAACTTAATTAATTTTTTACTAAATCATTCAATTCGGTTGTTATATGCTCATTCAAAATCATAAACAATCAACATTATGGTGAGTGAAGTGACAGTGTGTAACGAAAAATCAAAATGCAATTGAATGGTTGATTAACCATAATATGGTCATACCAGCTCATGCGTATTGTTTAAACAATTACAACTCATAAATAATTGACTAACCAATAGACTAAAATAATACAAAATTTTGTAAAATTTAGATGTTGAAAATAATAAAGAGAAGCAAAAAATGTATTTTGTATTATTTATTTATTAAATTGATTAACAAGTACAGAATGTGCACAAGACATTTATAGTGGGTTCTTCCACAACCGGTGAGATGAAATAAAGCTAACAACACGTGTAACAAAAGATAAGAAGTATGTAATAGGAGCATAACCAAAGATAATGATTATGGGCACAAACTAATCTGTTAACATCCCCCCACAAACCAATGGGCACTGTTGTAGATGCATGCATTACTAAAAAAGAAGAAAGCGTGCAGTGGCCAAAAGCTTGGTGAAGATATCTATGATTTGATCATCACTGGAAATAAATTGAACATCCAATTGTCCACGCGCGACCTCTTTGCGAACAAAATGATAATTAACCTCTATACGCTTGGTATGAGCAAGAAAAGTCAGCTTTGTTGTGAGATAAATAGCCTCAATATTATCACACCATAGAATTAGTTTAGGAGGACTAAATCCAAGCTTATGTAGGGGAGATTGAAGCCAAAGAACTTCTGCTATAGCATTAGCTAGTGCCTTATACTCCCCCTCAGTAGACAACCTCGCAATAGTTGGCTGCTTCTTAGAACTCTATCAGATTAATGATCCATCCAGAAAAATACCATACCCACTAGTGGAACGATGATGATTAGTATAGCCAGCCCAGTCACTATTAGTACAACAATGAAGAACCAAATCAGAATTCTGAGAGAAGATCAATCCATAAATCAACATGCCCTTCAAATACCAGAGTAGCCGCTTAATAGCACTCCAATGAACATCTCTAGGCTTATGCATAAACTAACAAAATTTATTAACATGGAAAGATATATCAGGTCTTATCAGAGTTAAAAATTTAGGAGCACCAACTATTTGGGAATAAAAGTCACTAGCAAAGAAATGAGCACTATCAATCTTAGACAAGGGTGGTTTGGTGGCCATTAGAAAAAAGTATGGCTTGGTATTTATCATGGTTTATGAAGTAAGTTGTGGATATATCAAGTTTGAGATAAGACAAGGCAAGATTGGTGAGGAGCAACCTCAATCCCAAGAAAATAATGTAAACCCCCCATAACTTTAACTGGAAACTCCCACTGCAAAGCTTGACTTAAATTGATTAGAAGTACAAAAAATGACCTAGTTAAAATAAGATCATCAACATAACACAAAAGAAACACCCGTTCAAAGCCTTGCCAAAAAATAAATAGAGTGGTATCAACTTTAGATGCCATAAAACCATAAGACAGAAGAAAATTGTGCAGACAATGAAACCAAGCTCGTAGAGCTTGCTGGAGACCATATAAAGATTTTTGAAATTTGCAATCAAAAGAAGGTCTAGAAGAATGAACAAACCCTGGGGGCTACGCCATATAAATCTCCTCTGTGAGATTGCCATGAGAAAAAGTGGTCGATATATCCATTTGATGCATAGACCATCGATGGATGGTAGCCAGTGCAAGAATCAACTGTATTGTTATAGCCTTGACTCAAGGCTAAAAGTTTTTGTATAATCAACCCCAAACTGTTGAGTAAAGCCCTATGCAACAAAATGGGCCTTATAGCGATCAACTATCCTATCTGTCTTACACTTGATTCGATAGATCCACTTGGAACCTACAATATTGTTACCAGTTAGTCCAGAAACTAGAACCCATGTAGCATTGGCTTGGAGGACCTACATCTCTTCATTCATATAACATTAGTCCATTCATTGTATTGGTGAGCTTGTGTGAAAGTGGAGGGGTTCAGTTTCAAGATAATTAATTTTGGACTTAGTTATATGGGCTAGGTGAGCTTGACGACGAGCTAGAGTGCTAAGACATAGGATCATTGCATAGGTTCTAATTAAGATAGGCGTGGAACTTTAAGAGCTTGGAGAGGAGATATTATTGTTAGGTTGATGTTGATAATAGGTAAGATCGACGACAGTGTTAAGGCCAAGTTTTGTGGACATTGATAAACCAAAGTTTTGATGCCCTTAACAAAAGTAAAGAATAATAAAACTGCACAAATCATCATAAAAGAGACAAATGAATAATAGTTTGACCTTTTTCCTAGTAGTATCTTCTTGTTAAAAAGAAAAAAAAAAGAGTGAACTGCATGTAAACAGTTAATTATGTGATTAAAATAATATTAACTGTCCAAACTTTAAACTAAAATAGTCAAAAATCTTTTAAAATCTAGAATCATAAAAATCTTGGTGATAATCAATAACTCCAATGACTGGATGCTTCTTGACCAACTTGATAAGTTCCATTTCATTCATATTGGGTACCTCAACATATCATTTAATTGTAACATCTTTCACTTTCTAAAAATAGAAAGAAATAAACGATAAACTATTAAAAGTATCACATCAAAGGCCATTACACTAAATTGTAAGAGGAAAGCTACGATTATTATATTTGTTTTCTTTTCAATTGGTTCAAACTTTTTTTCACGATATTTACAATCGGCTTCACGAGATAGTTTCCCATTCTTTTTAATCCATTATAAATATTTCCCAATTGAGTAATACCATGAGCGTTAGTGGTAACTCTATTCATGAGCTCTTGAACAGAGAGTTCCACGCGTCTCATTTCATCATTGATGATAATGTTCTATTTTGCCCAACATATTTCTATTCATTAAAAAATATATCATAAATATAGTTAAAAAAATGATTCATAAACACAATAGGGAAAAAGAAAAACATTAATACCAAAGTCGCTTTGTTTTTTAACTTAACTTCTTGTAACTCTCTTGTCTATCTAGTCAAAAGCTTCGGGATATTCCTCAGGCACATCCTATCATATTATACATGACCAATTCATTTGAAACTCTTGTTAACAATTGAATTTGAGCATATAATCAGAAACCGCAACATAAAACAATGCAACTTTTTTTAAAGATCATCTAGTCAATGGCCTTATTATTCTCAGGAAAAGTTAGGTAACAAGATAGGTAAGTGTGTGTTTGTTGAGATGGGGTCATTAAAAGTTGGAGGTAAGGGCAAGGATAATTCAGGTGCAGTGTTTGATGACGATTGTGAAAGAGAAGGTGTCGTGGAACTAAGAGATAAGGACAGAGATATAGAAGTTGAGGGAGTAGCAAGCAAAGGGGGTGTAAGGAGATGTGGTTGAAAGGGACACGAAGTCTAACCTGCAACTAGACCTTGTGCAAACGACATCACGAGTTGCAGATGAAGCCAAGGACTTGTTGAACTAACCTATTTGGTGACCAGTTGCACCTTGAGAAAAACTACATAAGGGAAATTAGTCTCATCAAAACGAGCATGTCAAACAATATAGACTCAACCGGTATCAAGATCTAAACAAAGGTATCCTTGGTAATTAGCAGAATTACCTAGGAAAACACATTTTTTGCTTTGAAAGGATACTTTATATAAATTGTATAGTTGAAAAAGAGGATATATAGTACAACCAAAAATTTTTAAATGAAATAAGGAGAAACATGACAGAATAAAATGGTATAGGGAATCTTTTTCTGTGTTGTATCTGATAGTAAATAATTAATAAGAGTGACACTAGTGCCAAAGGCATATGACCAAAATTTAAAAAGAATATTGGCATGGGCAAGTAAGGTGAGTTCGGTATCAACTATATGTTGTATTTTCCTTTTAGTTGTCTCATTCTACTGATGGGTGTAAGTACATGCTATATGATGTTCAATACCAATTTGTTTGAAGAAATTATACAGCTTTTGATACTCACCCCCAAAGTCTGATTGAAACACTTTAATTTTAAAAATTAATTGACGTTCAATGTAAGCTTGAAATTGAAGGAAAATATAGAATGCTTCACTATTATTCTTTAGAAAATAAATCTAGGAAAATCAACTAAAATCATCAATAAAATACTACAAAATAATGAAAGCCTAAAAAAGAGTGTGTTGGGGCTGGCCCCTAAATATCAGAGTGAACTAAGTCAAATAGACCTTGACTTTTATGGACAACAATAGGTAAATGAGACTGAGAGAGCTTTTCTAGTTGACAAGCTCGACAAAAACTAGATATGGAAGACATAAGAGAAATTATTCTTCTTGAGGACCTGAAAAACCACTATACTATGAGGATATCCTAAACATGTATACCAGTCATCAAAATAGACTCTTTCACCAAATAAGGCGTGCTTCAACATTAGAGGAAAAACAAATAGACCATTTGCACTAGGGCCATGCAGTAGGACTTTTTGTGCTTGCTGATCCTTAATTAAAAAAAGAGATGGCCATATTCAAAATAGCATAAATTGTCAGTGGCAAATTTTTGGACTAATAATAAGGATTTAGTAATTTTAAGAACAAGTAAAATATCATTAAGTAAAAATTGATGATAAGGGGTAGAATAAACTAAAGTACCAGGATGAAAGAGGGGCAGTCCTTAACCACTACCAACATGAATATGATAAGTTCCAGTATACTCACTGGCAGTGCTGAGCTGAGAAACATTAGGAGTAATGTGATATGAAGCTCCGGTATCTGGGAACCAATGTAAGCTTATACCTCCAAAAGATTGAGACATAGAACCTATTGAGGGATGTGGAGAAGAGACAACCGATTAGTATTATGGTTGTGGTTGTGCGACATTAGCCTGTGGAGATGGTTGGTAAGGTTCATAACAACGTTGGCAACTATGAGCAGTGTGGTTTCAGTACCCATATATAATATTGCATTAAACTCAACATCTATAATTTTCCTTCCAGCGACTGCCAACTCATTAGCTAGATCTTTCGCTCTTTGAAGATATTACGAAACACAGAAGTCATTCTTTTTAAATTCCTGCAGCTTAATACTGAGCTGTAATTGATGATTCTGAGATATAGAACCAGATGCATGTGCTAATGCATTCCAAACAGAATTAGGATTCCAACCCGATGACATATGTAAATACCTCTTTGGAAAGTGAAGATAAAAGTCATGATAATAGAAGCTAATTCTTTTCAAACCAAGTTGTGTGCTCTATATTGGGTATAGTTGCTGGTACACCTTCAGTAGAATAGGAAGACATGGTGAGATTGGATACAAATTTTGGTGCTGTTGTAGTGGTCCTATCAATATATCCTTAAAGTTTATAGTAATTGAGAAGTGGTATGAATTGGGTTTTCTAAGATTGGTAGTTTTTGGAGTTAAGTTTTACTGAAAAGGTTTGGTTAGCTGTAGTTGGGGTTTGTGGATTGGTAGTCATAACTTGTGTGGTAGGAAGAGGCATAAGAATATTTGATGTAGATAAAGAAGAAGAAGAAGGAAAAGAAGAAGAAGAAAAAGAAGAAGAAGAAGAAGAATATACTATAGACGGACTTTTAATGCTTTGATACCATGTTGAAAACAATAAGCAGAAAAAAATGTACTTTGTATTATTTGTTTATTGAATTGATTAACAAGTACAAAATGTGTACAAGACATTTATAGAGGGTTCTTCCACAACCCACGAGATGAAGTAAAGTTAACAACACATTTAACAGAAGATAAGGAATATGTAACAGGAGGTGAGGAGCATAACCAAAAATAATGATAATGGGCACAAACTTGCATGGCCTTCCAATAATTTTAGTTATAATTTCTATATTTGAGAGTTCATATATTCTAATATTGGTCCTTTCGGTGAAGCCTAGACGGGGGGATGAAAAGGTTTCATAAATAAAAATCCTCAAATAAAACTTTGCAAATCAATGTAAACAAGAGATTGAAAGAAATATAATATCGATTTTTACAAGGTTCACCAAATGGCTACGTCCTTGGTCTTCTCAATAATCCCTCTCTTGGAGATTTTTGAGAGTTCAACTATAGGGGTGCCTTTGGGCGCACCAATTACCACCGTACAGTTTATAAGAAGACTTCACAAACACCCTTTTGTCCGCCTTCAAATCAGTTGTTGCACAAGTCCCACTTACCAACACCACTTTTCCTTTTCTTTTAGGTTTTCCTTCTTGGAGTTCAACCCTAACTTCTTATAAGATGATTCTCACAAGTCCCACTTGAGAGTTCTCACCTATTCTCACAATGTATTACAACACAATTGAAACTTACTAGCTTGAATGCTAGTTTTACAATGAAAGCACTTAGAGGAAAGAAAGCCGTTTTGCCTTGAGAGAGATTGTGTAATACTTGAATATAACTTTCTTCTCCTGTAAAACATCTTCAAGTGATGTTTAAGTAGGTGTAAGATAGGTTAGCAACTGCTAGAGTCGTTGCCATGGGTTGCACAAGCATACTTTGTTGTTTTCCTCTTGACAGCTTAACATTGATTCCCTTGTCTGAGACCTTTTGGTAGAATGGCTATAACTTGACACAAATAGCTTGAACATTTGTGATTCCTTTTTTATTATTTAGTAGACTTTCAAAGATCTCTACATACCAAATTTGACTATTTTTTAATGAGTTTAGCATAGTCAAATAAATATTGAAATATAGACTTTAAAGTTCCGTTAGACAGTCTGCACACTTTTACTAGAACGTTAATATCTTGCATATGACTTTGAATTTTAACGTCATTCTTTTTGAATTAATTAATAGATAAAACATGGAATCTACACAAAAAATCCATCATTCAAATTCATCGTGTGCTCTTCTAGGCAGCCATTGCAATTCACTCCATGTGCACTGAAGATTCCCGACAACTTGCACCCTGTTGGTATAAAATTCATAAGTTTTTCTCTGGGGCTCCAAAAATTACACGACTAATCTCATTTGAAACTAGACTTATAGTCCTGCAAAAATGTATATATTTTAGGCCCAAAATATATCTCAAGTGAATGAGTTTGGTACCTGGAATCTGCCCAAACAGATTTGCTCTTGTGCTGTCTTTCTAAGATAGTAGCTTAATAAGACCCAATGAGATTTTTCTCTTCCATGCACGTGTAAGATGACATATGTATACCTCTTTGGACTTCTTGAACCTGAATTGTATACTTGAAGAACATACAAATGAAATTCACTTGTACTTATATTAGACTGGTTCATAACTCATTATCAAAACATGAATTCACACTTAGTAACAATTTCTTAATGTATGCATGAGGTGTAAATTTTTCAACAATCTCCCCATTTTTTATGATGATAAAACCTTTAAATAGATACTCCCTATTAATCTAAACTTCCTCTAGAAATGTTCTTTGTTGATGACTCTCTCTTAATTTTCTCCCCCTTTTTGTCATCAATAAAAATGATTAAAACAAAAAATGTGAATGCTAACTAAGTGAAGAGATTGAGACTCCCCCTTAATGTATGCATGTATCACAAGTTCACATTTACAATTAGGCGTATAAGTTATCATAACTTTGAAATTTAGGCCTTGTAGAGTTCAAATACAATCATTAAATTAGAAAAAAGAGTGGATTATGTGAACTTAGAAAATAATGCCTCAATTCCGAAAAGGTTTCACTAGAACAAAAATAGAAATGTGCAATGCTCATAGAAAATAGTTTTCAATGTATTTGCTTCATTAATTTGAAATAATTTTATTGGAAGTTTGACCACTTTATTATGCCATAGGATAGTAAGACATGATCACAAATATTCATGCAAGATTAAGCAAATAAAGACATTCAAGCATATGCTAATGCACGGGGTGTGACATGCCTAATTCTCTTCAAAATTTATCTATCAAGAGGTCTTGGAATAAGAGTCCATACTTGACTTCATTCAAAATTGGGTCACTATGTTACCAAAAATTCAATGTGACTCACTACCTTTAAAAATAGTTCATGAATAGGTTAAAAAATATTATCGCAGTCAATTGCTTACGTGGAAGTCCAACTCAGCAGTCAATTACTTACATGGAAGCTAACATGGCACACCTAGTCAGAAAGGTTAGTGACATGACGCATAGTCAGAAAAGTTGCGAACAGTCAGACGGAAGTAATAGACAATTAGGTGAAAGTGTAGGGCAGTTGGCCAATTATTACCGCAGACAATCAAGCGTAATTTTTGGATAGTCAGGCATAAAGTGAGGATCAAGAGAGATATGCATTATCTCAATTTCTCACTTTGTTGTTTCCAGAGTTTCATCTTTCATCTTTCAAATTAACCATCAAAACTTGGAATTTGGAGACTCATCTAATTCTAGATGGAAACTAGAGCCAGAGCAATTGTAGATCTTAGAGAATATTTTTCGTGGCATTGAAAAAGCTTGTCTCACATCAAGACAGCTTGCTCAACTTGCCTCACTGTTGAGACAATATAGTCAGGCATAAAGTGAGGATCAAAAGAGATATGCATTATCTCAATTTCTCACTTTGTTGTTTCCAGAGTTTCATCTTTCATCTTTCAAATTAACCATCAAAACTTGGAATTTGGAGACTCATCTAATTCTAGATGGAAACTAGAGCCAGAGCAATTGTAGATCTTAGAGAATATTTTTCGTGGCATTGAAAAAGCTTGTCTCACATCAAGACAGCTTGCTCAACTTGCCTCACTGTTGAGACAATATGGTCCAGTTCAGGCAAGTAATATTAGAGTCTGGATCCAGAATCGAAGGCGGGATATGAGAAGAGCCATAGTGCCTCCTGTTATAGATCTCATCAGTGCATGTTCTATTATACCAATTGTTACTGGAATTGTTTCTTAAGAAAATCCTAACCAGCATCACCCACCACTAGGAATTTTCTCATTCCCTTTTCAGATCTTTGACGTGGGTCAGAGATCAAACTTTGAAATGTTTGATGTAGGTCAGAGCTCAAACTTTTAAATCTTTGATGTGGGTCAGAGACCAAACTCCAACGGGTATTTTCACCCAGTAGGGAGCGTTATTCCAGTAAGCAGCAGATCGATTGACCCTTCTTATGAGGAAGAAAAGGAAACACTCACTCTCTTTCATGTTTATCCAGGTGATGTCAATTAGCAAGGAAATTTCGGTAGCATCAACATTGCTATCCCGCTGAATGATGAGGACTCTGTGGATCTAGAGCTACTCCTTGGGCCTTACATGAGGGACTGACAGGGACAAGATAAGAAGACTTTTTCTGGTGTGGGAAAATGGATATGCAGGGGTATTGGTTTGTCTTGTAGTGCATGAATCATGGTGGATGTACTGTAACATGAATGCATGTAATAAGTAGTTGGCGTTGTTTGCATAAGTTCAAGGATTGAAAAGCTTCCTTTTTAGCTTACCATCTTATTCACATGGATTCTCTTTTAGGCAGCATCACTAAGACTCAATTTAAGCTTGTTTACTTTCTCAATAGAATAGCTCTGACACTTCTTAAAGAATCAATCATAAGTCTTCCGATATAACTCTAAATCATATCTCGTTTCTTTTATTTGAAAGTAGACTCATAGAGCTTTTCATACATGTATAGATAATGGGTTGATTCCTCTCCAACTGCCCACGGTTCTTGCTAGAAGCTAACTAATTCTGCTACCGTGACAGATTGTGTACCCTTCAGTTTGTTGGCAATATCTCCTTTTACACATATCCAATTGACATGATTCTTATCAATTTGAAAACTAGATAGAATTATATTTCTATCCATATATAATTCAACAACTGATTCTTTCCCAATTTTTTGCAGCAATCTTTGAAATTGGACTGATTCTGTCTACTTGATAAGTTGAGCACCCTTTAGTCATTTGGTCATATCTTGCTGTACAGACCTCCAAAAAATTCATTTGTATAAGCGTTGGAAACTAAAATTCTTGAGCTTTCTGACCGTATATAGTACATTATCTAGTTCATCTCCATGTGAGCAAACGAGCCTTTTAAAGTTGACCATACTGGATAGTACTTACACTGAATGAGACCAATATCAATATGAAGTAATTTTAAAATTTTTAAAGTGGAAACACAATTTTTTTTTTTTTGATTTGAAAGAAGTTTTTATTTGCTTACCCTTAGCACATGCATTACACAACTTATTCTTTTCATATTTAAGCTTCGGCAAACCTCTCACTAAATCAAGCTTATATAATTTTGAAATGATATTTATGCTAGCATGTCCAAGCTTTTTATGCCAAATCTAAGGTTATTTTTATTTTAAAGAATCAAAACATATGTCACTTGAAAATAAATCATTTAACCTAAGTATATACACATTTACTTTTCTTTTTCCTAAAAATCTCAATGCTTTAGTATGAGGATCATATACTTCACAAGTCATGGGTTTGAATAATACCTCAAAACTTTTATCATACAATTGGTTAATGCTAATTAAGTTGTACTTTAAACCACTTCCCAAAACAACGTCCTCAATAAAACTTGATACATTGTTACCTTTAGTGCCAACTCTAATGATTTTGCCTTTTCCATTGTCTCCAAACGTGACACATCCTCCATCCTTGCTTTTTAATGTGGAGAAAAATGATGCTTCTCCAGTCATATGTCTTGCACATCCACTATCAAGGTACCAAATGACATATTCTTTAAAATATGTTGTCTTCAAACACTTTTCCACATAAAAAACAAGATGTAGAATTTTTTAATACCCATATCTTTTTTGGTCCTTCAATGTTACAACAATTATTCTTCTTCATTGAATCTTTAACCATCCATACTTGTTTAAATTTATTAGGCTTTGCCCAAGTTTTAGAAGATGACACATACTTGTTGGGATCACTAGGTCTTCTAAGTCTACAATCATGAAATTTGTGTCATTCTTTATGAAAATAAAAACATGATACAACAATTTTCTTTTCTTTTATGAGATTAATCTTGTTTTTAGTGAGATACTCTAAACCAGATTTGTCAAAAAATTTCTTTTAAAAAGATAACATCTTATCTAACTTATTGCTACCTAATGTGAATTTTGAAAATGACTTCTCTAAATTTGAATTCTTTTCTTTAAGGTCCTCAATTTTTTTTTTTTTAAAGTATGATGTAATTTGTCTTTGATATTAAGGGTCTCTTTAGATATTGCAAGCTCTTATTTAACAAAATTTAACTCATCACAAGTTAATTTATGATCTAATTTAGTCTTTTCAAGTTCTTCTTTTAAAAGACTATTTTTCAAGACAATTTCATCTTTCTCTAACAAAAGTTTTTCACATTCTTTCTTTTACTTTTTCTATTGTTTACATTTCTTTTTAAATGTGATCAATAACTCATCAAAAGTTTCTCTAAGTTCTTTATAAGAGGGAAGATCCATTACCTCATTGTCACTTTCATAGTCATCATCTAGGGCCATGAGTGCTATGTATCATTCTTGTTCTTTCTCATCTTCATTATCACTTTCACCCCATCCTACAAGAAATACTTTCTTACCTTTCTTACCTTTTTTTTTTTCTTGAGATTGTTAAAATCTAACTTGAAGTGGCTGAGTTAATTGCATTCGAAATAAAGAGGCCCTTCTTCTTCTTCACTTTTATTGGACACTTGTTTCTTGAGCTTCCTTCTTCTTTTGGGATATTTCATCATCTTCTTGAACCTTTTGACAAAGAGAGCAAGTTCTTCATCATCAATACTTGAATCACTTTCAACATCACTTTCATCATCCTTTTGATGTTTCAAAGGAGTCTTGACTTTAGCTTTGAGTGCTATATTTTTTTAGGATGATTCTACTTGTGGTGATGCACTTCTCCTTTTGAGTTTGATCTCATGAGTCATCGGGGACCCAAACAACTCTTCCATGGGTAGCTCCTCCACGTTGCGAGTTTCTTCAATGGCATTAATCTTCCTTTCGTACTCCTCATTCATTGAATTTGTTAATTTCTGCACAAGTTCACCATTTCTAAACACTTTGCCAAGATCGGTTAGTCCATTAGCAATAATCATGAGCCTATCATACACACTTTTAACCGATTCATTTGGTCTCATAGTGAAAAGTTCAAATTCTTTCATAAGCATGCCAAGTTTAACTTTTTTTATTTTTAATGTCCCTTTATTTGAGAGACACAATATATTCTAAATTTTCTTAACATTTTTACAATGTTTGATGGTGTTATATTCACTTCTAGCTATGGACATTTTCAAATAATAATATGCTCTTTCATCTATTTGGTTTTTCTTATAGTCCTCTTCATCCCATTTTTCTATTGGTTTTCTCTCAAGGTTTTCACTCCTTGTCATCTACAACTTCTTCGTTAGGCACATATGGTCCCTCTACTACACTTAACCAAACTTTCATCCCCTTAGATTTAAGATAACTTTCTATATGATTTTTATAGTATTGAAAATCACTACCATCAAAGAAAAGTCTCTTATTTTCATTGGATGAGGATTCCATGGGGATCCCTCAAGGATGTTAAACCTTACAAGTGAGGTTAAGCTCTGATACTAAATGTTGGTCCCTTCGGTGAAGCCTAAGGGGGGGTGAATAGGCTTCACAAATAAAAATTCTCAAATAAAACTTTGCAAATGAATGTAAATAAGAGATTGAAAGAAATACATTACCGATTTTTACAATGTTCACCAAATGGCTACGTCCTTGGTCTTCTCAATAATCCTTCTCTTGGAGATTTTTTAGAGTTCAACTATAGGGGTGCCTTTTGGCGCACCAATCACTACCGTACAGTTTACAAGAATACTCCGCAAACACCCTTGCGTTCGCCTTCAAATCAGTTGTTGCACAAGTCTCACTTACCAACACCACTTTCCCTTTTATTTTAGGTTTTCCTTCTTGGAGTTCAACTCTAACTCCTTACAAGATGATCCTCACAAGTCCCACTTGAGAGCTCTCACCTATTCTTACAATGTATTATAATACAAATGAAACTTACTGGCTTGAATGCTAGTTTTACAATGAAAGCACTTAGAGCAAAGAAAGCCTTTTTGCCTTGAGAGAGATTGTACAATACTTGAATATAACTTTCTTCTCTTGTAAAACATCTTCAAGTGATGTTTAAGTAGCTACAAGATAAGTTAGCAACTTGTTAGAGCCGTTTCCATGGGTTGCACAAACATACTGTTTTTTTTTCCTCTTGACAACTTAGCATTGATTCCCTTGTCTAACACCTTTTGGTAGAATGGTTATAACTTGGTACATACATCTTGAAAAATTGTGATTCCTTTTTTATTATTTAGCAAACTTTCGAAGATCTCTACCCACCAAATTTGACTATTTTTTAATGAGTTTAGCATAGTCAAATAAATATTAAAATATAGACGTTAAAGTTCCATCAGACAATCTGCACACTTTTAGTAGAACATTAATATCTTGCAGATGACTTTGAATTTTGCCGTCATTTATTTTGCATTGATTAATAGACAGAACATGGAATCTATACGCAAAATTTTGCATTCAAATTCGTCTGTGTTTTTCTAGGAAACCATTTCAATTCACTTCATGTGCACTGAAGATTTCTGACAACTTGTACCGTCTTGGTATAAAATTCATAAGTTTTTCTCTAGAGCTCCAAAAATTGCACGACCAATCTCATTTGAAACTACTTATAGTCCTACAAAACTATATATATTTTAGGCCCAAAATATATCTCAAATGAGTGAGTTTGGCACCTGAAATCTGTCCAACAGATTTGCTCTTGTGCTGTCTTTCTAAGATAGTAGCTTAATAAGGCATGTTAGGAAATAAGACTGATTTTCAGGCCTTAGAATCAATCAGTTACATTAGTTAATTATGGGAAATTCCTAATTGATGGGATTGACTGAATTTTAGGAAATCTCTGATTAAAGAGTTTCCTTTTGTAGATGAGTTGATATCTGTATATATTATTGTGTAAAGAAGGAATAAAGTGTGTCATTTTTCTTTCTCAAATTCTGATATGGTATCAGAGCCCTAGGAACCCTACCTGTGGGCAATTTTCTTCTTGGCCTTCATTGCCTACAACCAAACCAACCCTCTCATTCTATTGGCCTTCATTGTCGTGGTCATTCCCTTGGCCTTTATTGTCACTACCATTAGGATGTCAACTGATTCCACCTCTACTAAGATTGTCTCTAGTATCACTGAAAACACAGAAGTAAACCCGACAACTGGAGAACTACAACAGATCAGTGCAACCTATAGACTCAACAGAAAAAATTATTTGAAATGGTCACAATTAATTAAGACCATTTTAAAGGGAAAAGGTAAACTCAATCACATCCTCGGAACCGGGCCTAAGCAAGAAGATCCGAAGTTCACCACATGGGATTAGGAAGACTCCATGATTATGGCATGGCTCTGGAGCTCTATGTCACCTGAAATCAGTGACACGTGCATGTTTCTACCAACTGCAAAAGAGGTTTGGGAATCAATCCGACAAACCTATTCCAAGGTAAAAGATGCTGCTCAAATTTATGAGTTGAGGGTCAAAACGATGTCAACCAAACAGGGAAATAAATCAGTCACTGAATATGTTAATCTGCTGAAGGGGCTATGGCAGGAGATTGATCAATATCGAGTGATCCCCATGAGAAACAGTTAGGATGCATCTGTACTAAAAGAATTTATTGCAAAGGATCGAACCTACGATTTCTTGGCAGGACTAAATCCAGAATTTGATCCTATGAGAATCCAAATCTTGGGAAAGATGATCTGCTATCACTCAATGAAGTAGTGTCAATCATATTGGCTGAGGAAAGCAGACAAGGAGTGATATTGGAGCCAAAACCAATGGAAGCTTCGGCTATGCTAACAAACACTACAAACCATGGTCCTAAAGAGAACTCTTACAAAGACAACAAGAGGAATGAATCTAAGTCTACAAATGAAGAGGATAAGGATTCACTGTGGTGTACTTATTGTAACAAGCCGAGACATACACGGGAAAAGTGCTGAAAATTGCATGGGAAACCACCAAGTAAAGAGTGGGGGAACAAAAGTAGCCAATATAAGTAGCAAAGGGGGCAAGTACACCTGACAGTTGCGTGAGAGGAAGAGGAACCAAAGAACTTCAACAAAGAAGAAGTTTAGAAATTGAGGAACATTTTGGCAACTCTTGACAAACCCTCAGGTACCTGTTCATTGGCACATTCAGGTAAGTTTCCAATTTCCCATGGTTTAAATGCCTCCCAAAAAGCTTTTATAACATCATGGATAACTGATTCAGGAGCTATAGATCACATGACCTATACCTTTGCAAAATTCAGCACATATACTCCCTGTCCCAGTAACAGAAAAATTTCCACTGCAAATGGTTCACAGATTACAATAGCAAGAATAGGAGACATAAAAATCAGTCCACTACTTACCCTTAAGAATGTCCTTCATGTTCCGAAACTCTCTACCAATTTGGTATCCATCACCAAAGTTACTCTTGATTCAAATTGCAAAGTTATTTTTCTCCCAACCTATTGTTTATTTCAAGACCAGGATTCAGGAATGATGATTGGACGTGCTAAGGAGAAGGATGGGTTGTACTATCTTGAGGTGCCTGAGAGCCTAGATAATAGCAAGCAGAATCATTCCCTAAGCCTAGTGTCTGCAAAGCATCATACCACCAACAAAGATATGATTTGGCTCCACCACTATAGACTTGGTCATCCATCATTTAAAACTCTTGAAATCATATTTCCTGTTTTGTTTAAAGGATTAGAAAATAAACCTTTTGTTTGTGATGTTTGTGAAATTGCAAAGCACAAGCGTACATTTTTTCCCATGAGCAATACAAGGAGTTTGGTTCCCTTTGAATTGATTCATAGTGACATATGGGGTCCATCCACAGTTTCTAATATTTCTGGGGCACGATGGTTTGTGTCATTCATTGATGATTGCACTAGGGTTACTTGGATATTTTTGCTCAAGTCTAAAAATGAAGTGAGTGAGATAGTTTCAAATTTTCTTTCCATGATCAAAAATCAGTTTGGTGTCCATGTTAAAAGGTTTAGATCGGACAATGCTAGAGATTACTTTAATCAAAATATGTCTACTCTTTTTCAAAGGGAAGGAATCATTGATGAGTCATCTTGTGTTTATACCCCCCCCAACAAAATGGAGTGGCAGAGAAAAAAAATGGTCACCTCCTTTCCGTAACCCGTGCATTGTTATTTCAAAGAAATGTTCCAAAAAATTATTGGGGAAAAGTAGTCCTCACAGCTACTTATATTATCAATTGACTCCCTACCCAAGTATTGAGTTTAAAGAGTCCCATGGAAGTTCTATCTCAATTTTACCCAACTATTCGCACAACAAGTCATCTTGTCCCTAGAATATTCGGCTGTGTCTCATTTGTTCATGTTCCAAATCAAAACCGAGGGAAATTAAATCCAAGAGCTCTCAAAACTATCTTTGTAAGATACTCTTCAACAAAAAAAGGGTACAAATGCTACCATCCACCAACCAAAAATTTTTTTGTCTCTGCTGATGTTACATTTGCAGAGGAAATACCATACATCAATGAGCCTTATCTTCAGAGGGAGACAGCATTTGAGGAAGATAAGGATTTTTTCCTTCTAGAGGCAAGCATAACTAAGCAACATCAGTTGCAATCTGCCTATGGGCCTTCCAAACCTGAACCTAGACCTACAACTCAATCCGAACCTGAACCTCCCCAAGAGCAACTTGTACCTGAACTTCCTTTGTCCTTAAATCAACCTGAACCTCATCATGCTGTTGAACCTTCTGAGCTGGTTGAACACAATACATCAAAAATAGATGGGGGCAATGGTGATGCTACTAATCAAAGGTTTTCTCAAGTCTACTCAAGAAGGGAAACTCTATGTCCTGAACTAAAGCTAGTTCAAGCATCAGACTTGAACCATGGGAATGAGGTAATATCATCCAATTCCTCTTAGTCTACAACTGACATTGATTGGCCTATTGCTCTTAGAAAGGGAACTAGAGAGTGTACAAAAAGGCCACAATACCCAATTTCAAATTTTGTGTCATTTGAAAGGTGCTCACCACTGCATAGATGTTTTCTAATCAATTTAAACACTATGACAATTCCCACAACTCTTTCAGAGGCTTTATTATGAGAAAATTGGAAGAATGTTATGAATGTTGAAATGCAGGCCTTGGAGAAGAACAATACATGAGAGATTGTAGAGCTACCAAAAGGGAAGAAACCAGTAGGATGTAAGTGGGTGTACACTGTAAAGTATAAGGCAGATTGGACATTAGAAAGGTACAAAGCAAGGCTGGTAGCTAGAGGTTATACACAGACGTATGGAATCGATTACCAAGAAACTTTTGCTCCGGTCGCAAAAATGAATACAGTGAGAATTCTCGTCTTTAGTTGTAAATTTTGACTGGCCCCTCTACCAATTTGATGCCAAAAATGCCTTCTTACATGGAGACCTCGAGGAGGAGATATACATGGAGATCCGACCTGGTTATGCTACAAAAATGGCTCCCAACGAGGTATGTAAGCTCAAGAAAGCACTCTATGGTTTAAAACAATCACCAAGGGCTTGGTTTGGAAGATTTACCAAAGTAATGGTTAGCATGGGCTATAAACAAAGTCAAGGAGATCACACTTTATTTATCAAACATTCAGGTCCAAAAGAAGTCACTGCTCTTATTGTATATGTGGATGATATCATAGTGACAGGGAATAATCAGTAAGAAAGGGAAAGTTTGGTACAACACCTAAGGAAGGAATTTGAAATTAAGGAGCTTGGACAACTCAAATACTTCCTAGGAATTGAAGTGGCACGATCCAAGGCAGGGATTTTCATATCTCAGCAAAAGTACATCACTGATCTTCTAAAAGATACAGGAAAGTTAGCATGCAAACCAGCCAGCACACCTATTGATCCCAATCACAAGCTTGGGGAAGCTGAAAGTGATGCGGCAGTAAATAGAGATGTATCAAAGATTGGTTGGTCGGTTGATCTACTTATCTCACACACGTCCAGACATAGCATATGCAGTAAGTATTGTGAGTCAATTCATGCATAACCCAATGGAAACACACCTGCAGGCAGTCTGCAGAATATTGCAATACTTAAAGGGAACTCCAGGAAAAGGAATGCTGTTCAAGAAACATGACAAGATTGCACCTGAAGCCTATATTGATGCTGACTATGCAAGTTCAGTAATAGATAGAAGGTCCACATTTGGGTATTGCACTTTCATTGGAGGAAACCTAGTAACTTGGAGAAGCAAAAAGCAAAATGTGGTTGCAAGGTCAAGTGCAGAATCTGAATTTTGGGCTATGGCACAAGGGGTATGTAAATTACTATGGTTGAAGATTATCCTGGAAGACTTGAAGATTAAGTGGGATGGACCTATGAAACTCCATTGTGATAATAAGTCAGCAATCAGCATAGCACATAATCCAGTACAACATGACAGAACAAAGCATATTGAAGTGGACAGACACTTTATCAAGGAAAAATTAGATGATGGTCTCATTTGTACTCCTTATGTGTCTTCACATTCCCAACTAGCTGATGTGTTCACAAAGGGAATTGACAATCCTTAATTTCAGATGTTAACTTCCAAGCTGGGAATGGACAATGTCTATTCACCAGCTTGAGAGGGAGTGTTAGGAAATAAGATTGATTTTCAAGCCTTAGAATCAATTAGTTACATCAGTTACTTATGGGAAATCCCTAATTGATGGGATTGACTGAATTTTAGGAAATTTCTGATTAAAGAGTTTCCTTTTGTAGATGAGTTAATACCTGTATATATTATTGTGTAAAAAAGGAATAAAGTGTGTCAGTTTTCCTTCTCAAATTCTGATACAATGTGATCTTTCTCTTCCATGCACGTGTAAGATGACATATGTATACCTCTTTAGACTTCTTGAACATGAATTGTATACTTGCAGAACATACAAATGAAATTCACTTGTACTTATGTTCGAATAGTTCATAGCTCATTATCAAAACACTCATCATCAAAATATGAATTCACGCTTAGTAACAATTTCTTAATGTGTGCATGGGGTGTGAATTTTTCAACTTCTAATAATTTCCAAATTTGATGTTTTAATAATAGTCAATCAATCTTGATTACGTAGGATGAAAAATGCAACTATTATTGGATACAATTATAACCTTTAATTAATATAGGGGGAAAATGTATTGAAGGTATATCATTGTGTAGCGTTAGAGCTTTTAGGAATATTGAAACATTTCTAAAAGGTGAGTATACACAAAAATCAAGTTATTATGTTTGAAAGTTAATTCGAATAACTACAAAATCAAATTCAAAAATAATATCAATTTAATTAAAAATTATAAAACAAACAAAACATTTAGCGCATAAAAAGCACGAGCTGAACCTTAATATATATATATATAATACAAATCTGAACAATAAATCTTTCTTTCGAATTTCGCTAATTTCTTAGTGTATTTATAAAGCACAATGTATTAAGTGAAACTGTCTTTACTAGTAATGAAACCTTAGATACTCATAAAATAGATAAGTTGTACTAAGTGTACATGCAGATCATAAATACTTACATAAAGTGAGAAAATGTTGAAATGCTGGTACGATATTGAAATAAATATTTGTTATGTATGATTAAATATGAAATTTCCAATACCAAAACAAAATCGCGAATGTTGATCTATCGATTGGCAACAATTTGAGATTCATTCCAAAGGATAATACTGTGAAGAGTTGTATGACCTTATTTGGTAAGTGAGTCAATGCAAAAATTGTCCTCTCTCAAGGCGTGTTTGAGAGATCGATCCCAAGAGTATTATTAAATGCGTTGCATTAAGTGAATTTGTTTTAACTATGTAATAAGGTCATATTTATATATATATATTGAATACCAATATCAGGTAAGTTAATACTGGAATGGTATCATGAAATTGATATCTACATTTCCTAAGTATGATTAATTACAAAGATTCAAAAACTAAGCCAAATAGTAACACCTAATCTATCATCCAGTAACAATTGGAGATTCATTACAAATGGTACTATTAAGAGGAGTTGCTTGTCATTGTGGGCGAGTCAATACAAAAATTGTTGTCTCCAGGTGTTCACAAGAAATCATACCCATTATCTATTTAACAATTCTCTAAAGTCTAATAAAAAAAACGCAAAAGGGTGCTAACTAATATCTGTATCTCGGACATGTGATGGAAAACATTTCTAGAATATTAGGGAGCAATGTATAGTACTCTAAAATAGTTTCACAAACAAAGATGTAGCTTTAAGTGCCAATATCTTTCCATTAAAATAATTGAATGCTAGCCCATTAAATAAAACTTTTTCTATATGCATAAAAGGATAGTAATTTATTACTTTAAGTGAACCATAAGGATTTGTCTTTCGACAACAAAGTTTTATAGCATAATTTTAAAAGGGCATCTCGTTATAAAATTGCAAAGAGAAAAATATTTGCAAGCAAAACAATACCAGTTACATATCCAAAACAAGATTTTCACTGGCCATGAAATTGTTACTAGCCAATTAAAATACAATCCGTGTTAGTGTGTGTGTGTTTTCTTTTAATCTTTTAGGAGGCTTGGTAGCCCATCAGCTACATAATAATGGTAGTTCTCCCCATTTCATAAATGAAGCATGTCCCCTACCCAGTACTAAAACTTGAGACTTCTAAAATGTGGGTCTAAGTTCTAACTTCTTTCCTTTATTTATGAATTCACACTTAAAAATGACATCTTTTTCATGAGACCCACTATCCTACAAAAATCATTGCTAGATACTTGGTTGTAATTGTTTGGTTACATAAATGTTCTCATGAATTCAAAGCATTAAATTCCAATTGATCTTTACCTATGACTTCTCTTACTATATATATGTCCCATATTCATTACAAACTTTGTCAAGCATCCTTATGAACATGTTAGGTACATTTTTGAAGGTGGCATTACCAATGGCCACTTCTTATGGTCTTGAAGAATCTATCAGATCTATTGTCTCCTATGAAAATGTTCATGATGATATTCTTGAATATCTCTTCTCATTCTTGCCAATGAAAGTTGCGGCACAACTTGGAGTTGTTTCGGAAAATTCCATAAATCTTGGATGTTAAGTCATAAACTACGCTTTGGCAGTCATTATGCTATGGGAAACGAGCTAGATAATTATGCATCAGTGGTTAGCCATGTGTTCAAATATCACAGAGGACCTAAGATTGATTCCCTTCGACTGCATTTTGCTCCAGATAATGATGAGGTTGTATTAGTTCAAAAATGGATTAAAATTGCTATGGAAAAGGGAATGGAAGAACTTGATTTGGGTTTTTGTGGAGCACTGCGGCCTCTTAGGCTCTCTTCAAAATTTTTTGAGTGCATGAAACTTTTGAAGCTCAAAGATTGTGAAATTTATTTTGAAGCTCTCTTCAAAGGTTTGAGCCTCTTGCACACTCTCGTCCTTAAGAGGATGGAGATAGGTAGCAAATCTCTTGAAGCTTTACTTGACCATTTCTTTTTTCTTGAGACCTTGGATTTGGTCGTTTGCCATAGAATTTGTCAATTAAAAATCTTTGCTCAAAACAAAAAATGTTTTAAGACTTTAAGAGTTGGAATTTGCTCGACTATGTCTCAAATCGACATTGATGCCCCAACTCTTCGTTCCTTTCATTATATTGGATATATTTGCATCTTCAAAATTCGTAAGGTTGTGCAATTAAATGATGTAATGATCGATATCTCCTCTTCAAGAAGTTTTTTGTGCCCTACTGTACTAAGAGATCTTGTTTATGATCTGACCCATGCCCAAGTTCTCACCATATCTAGTGCATTTCTTAAGGTAAATATCTCTTATAACAACCTCATTGATAGATGTCCTTTTTTCATTAGTCACTAAATCTGGTTGCGTTATTCAAATTGAAATTCATTGTTTGGTTTTTGGTTTTCTTGATTCAATTAGGCCGTAAGTCAAAGAATTTTTGAGGGGAATTTGCAAGAAATGCAATACTGTTTTAGTAACGTGAAGGAAGTTCAATTATTTATATAGAAGGTGCTACCTTTTGTAACATCTATGATATTATTGCTTTTCTTCAGCATTGCCTAAAACTAAAGAAGATATTAGTATCATAGTATACTCTTTTTCTTACTTGTTTTAGTATGATAATTATAAACTATGATTAGTATAATGATTTTGATGAAAACTATGGTTACATTATCATAACCTGACAATGAGATGTCATGGATACTAGCGGATCCACCTCGGGATCTGTGGAGGCAAATGACATCGACGAAAAAAAATATAAAATATGTTTATAGTTAAACTAGACTACATATTATTGCCTTCATTTGAATGACATTTTTCTTCGCATATTAATTTTAGTCAAACTGCAAATAGGGAACAACAAAAAAATTGTTACATGGATTTTTTTAGGTTTGCTGAGACAACAAAAAAAGGATAGAAAAAATTATCCTATGTTATCTCTAGTGCAACAAGAACTTAAAGAACTCATAATTTTTACAATTTTTGACTTGACAAAATAAGGATTATCTTTGCAAGTAAACTATTATAAAAAAGTATTGTTTTATCATGTTTGTATTTCGAGAAATTTTATAACCCTATTAAATGATATTCTAGTTCTCTCCTATTTTTCTATCGATAACTAGTCTAAAATGTTTCTTGGTCGTAAGACTTTCTTTTGCCTATCTCTCAACATGCACAATGAAGTAATTAATGGTGTTTATTTCATAATCATTGACCAAGTAGCTTAATATCTCATGTCTACGTAAGATGTACCTAGTGTTAATTGCAGGTGTTGATCAACTATTGTTGGTATTTATTTTATCATCATTGTTTTTGCATATATGAAGAGAATGAATTGGTTAATATTTTTTTAAACTAATTGGTATTGAAAAATAGACCTATAGTAGATTGCAAGTAATGATATTAATTAAATAATAAAATCCGAACATATGTGTTTGTAACCACGGACAAAAGTATAAATATGATGTAGTTTTTGTTATTAATTATATATGAATGATTATGCTATGTTTAGTTCCTTACTTTATTTAAAATCCCAACATAGGATGTTAACTTTAATCTATCCATGATACTAACAATAGTAGCAAAAGCTTTCTTTGGAATGAAAATCATAAAATATCTATTGTGCAATTATATAAAAGATTACCGGTTAAATGATTGACAGTTATTTATATTAGAAAAAATGTATTTTATGGTACTGATAATCAAAAAGTTATAGGAAAGATTCTTAAGTATAAAAATGTGTATAAAATAATTATAATTTTTATATTAAATATTTTGAATGAGTTATTTTACCCTCTTTTGAATTTTATGATTTTTATTGTATATTTATATATGAACTTTAACCCAATGAGTTTTTGGCTCTTCATTAATGGTAGATGTAATCATGGCTATTTTTCTGAAACAGTCAAGACATATTACATTTTCAAGCTTGTTTGGTATGATTGTAATTTTTTTTTAAAGCAAATAACAAGTAATATGTTTGGCAGATGCTTTCTCTGTTTTTTTTTTTTTTTATTTGAACTCTAAAAGCACTTGTAGAGAAAAAACAACTCAGAAACATAACAAAGTTAAAGTTTTTAGAATTACGTTTCATTTTTCATGTATATTCACTATGCTCCTTTTCATCTCACTTTGAAATTCTCTGTACTCTCTAATTTTCTCTTGAGATAATCACTTATCTCTTTCTCTCTCTACATTCTCATATTTCTTAGTAACAACTATTGTTAGAAAGTTATCTTTGAGAAAAAAAAAATGAAAACAAAATAATGGAAAGTTAAGAAACAACAACAAAAACTAACAATGTAGTCCTACAGACTCTTAATATTTAGGAGAGTCATAGTTATTTATAAAAAAAATTTTGGTGTGCTGAATTTATATTCTCATATTTCTTAGTAACAACTATTGTTAGAAAGTTGTCTCTGTGAAAAAAATGAAAACAAAATAATGAAAAGTTAAGAAACAACAACAAAAACTAACAATGTAGTCCTACAAACTCTTAATATTTAGGAGAGTTGTAGTTATTTATAAAGAAAATGCAGGTGTGCTGAATTTTCGGATTCTGATTAAAGCTAAAATTAATAATTTTGAAAAAAGACTGATAATTTTTTAAACAGAAATTAACAACTGTTATTTTTATATTTAAAAAACTATCAGTCTTATTTCAAAATTATCAATTTTAATTTCAATTGGGACACTAAAATTCAAGACATGTATTAGTACTCTTATTTATAACAAACACAACTAAAGATAACTTGATCCTAATCTCCTAACATTGTTATGATGTGTTTCTAAATTTTATTTTCTCTTTTTTGCAGTTAAGTAATTTTACTTTTGAGGCTAGTTATTACTTAAATTTTCATCGGACAGAAGATTTTTGGCAATTGAGCCTACCATTCAGCAATCTCAAAGCAATCAATTTGGTAGGGTACAAGTTTGAAAAATCTGAATTACTGCTCGCAAAATTATTCCTGCAAAGCGCAGTTAACGTGGAGCAGCTAGTTCTAGTCACTGCAAAGACTACTCGTGCCAAGGTGACAGAAATGCAAACATATTATTCATATCTCAAGGATTTCCAAGCTTGTCAAAGATCAATAATATTTTTATATCATTATAGGTAGGATAGAAACTATCTTGTTCCATTGCATCAAAATAAATGGTTCTAGTAAGAGATCAAGAAGGGAGTGAAAATATGTTACCGTCGGTTTAGGTTACTTATGAAACATTTTGTGTTTCTTTTTTTGTTTGAATGGAATATTAACTTTTTATTAATGACAATCATGTGAATGATTGTAGAAGGACAATAAAAACCAACTGAGGTTTCTACTTTCTCCACAAAAGATTGTGAAATGCTTACTTATACACAGAAGAACTTGGAAGTTGTATTTCACCCATATAGTAAAAGGGTGTCACGTGTTTGATTATTAGCTTGCTTGTCAATAATATACCAAAAGAAGTAGAGGAAATTTCCGAGATTGTTCAAACTAATTTTCAAGATTGTTCAAGATACTTTGGGAAACTCCCAACTCATTGGAATCATTTGTTTCCTCACTTAATTGTGGGTTCTTTTCCGGAAAGAAAGAACAAGTTTTTCCATTTATTTTTCTGTAGAGAAAAAAAGCACAAACTGTTGATATCTCATTATCAGATGAGGACTTTTTTAGTATAAATAGAACGATCATCAAAGAAGTAGAAAGTGTTTTAGAAGTGACCAAACTGTTGGGCTTAACTCCTGTTGGATTTGAGAAGGAACTTATAGAACGGTCAGTAGCAATGGAGATGGAGGAAGATAGAGTATGATCCCTGTGATGGTTATTAACTATAGGGGCCTTACTATATCCCATGTGGAGTTGCTTTGGTTGGATAGGAGGTTATTCTGCTAGTTCTGTGAATGTTGATTGAAAGGGGATTGTGTAAGAGTTTTTCCTTTGGTACAAGGATGGAAGTGGATTCCTGCAACCTGCGGAGGGTTATGCGTTATTTTCCCTTGGTACAATTAGGTGGACTGATTTTTGTTGGCTATGTTCTGGCAGGTTGTAGTCAACATTTTGGGCTTTTGCTTATGCTTTCCACTGGTTGGAGTTGGAAATTGGGTGCAAATGAACATTTTCCTCGTGTCATCCATTGGATGCATGACTTTGCATTTGATTGGATATTTTTTTGATTCATCTTGGTAATGCTTAGCCACTGTCTGGTGTTGTTATAAGCTGTGTTCAGGGGCTTTGTTGTGGTGCTATTTGTTTTTTCTTTAGGGATTGAATGAGGCTTAGGAGTATTTTAAGGTGTTAGGAGCTTTTTCAAGGATCTTGTTGTGGAGGTCCGATGTTGTGATTCACTATGAATAAAATATTCTTACTGCTGTTAAAAATAAAAAAGGAAAAAGAGCACAAGGAATTCGTTTTACTTACAATGAGTTGTTAAAAGAACAAATTATTCAGAGGATTAAAAATACACAAACCCAAATGAGATCAAGGATTAGTTAAAGATTTATTGGGCTTAATTTGAACATAACACGAGAGAAATTCTGAATGAAACATCCAAGGTGGACTTGGTACGTGTCAAGTTGAGAATGAGAACTGATACATTGTGGACAAACCTGCACAAGCCTGCAACCATAAATTTCTTTTCTTTGTATTGTTCATGTCAAATTGAAGCCTTTTTTTAATAATTGGTAATGGGCTGTTGAGTTGGTTGTAAGGGAAATGTGAATGATTGATGTCTTTAAGGTGGGAATTATAATTTTTCTTTTTTGGATATATGAATCACATCTCTAAATTAAAGAAATAAGAATAAAATTATCAAAAAACAAACAGTAGACTAAAAATCAATTACTTGATTCAAATTCTTATGTACTAAACAAACACACTCCCAAGTGTTGTTATCTATTTTTTTTTCCTGTAAAAAAAAATCAAAAGATCACATTATGAAAAAGGAATTCTTTTAATTGAATGTCATTGATTCTAATCACTTTAATTATTGTAGAGACCTTTGTTATTTTCTTAATAAAGGACTCCTAAGTAATAATAACACGAGTGAGTAAAGCACAAATTCTTTTTTTTAAATCATACTAACAGATTATATAAGGAAGAATTGATAGTATATTAGATTTGTTATAAAAAAAATGGTTGGAAGTGGGTGGGGAAAATGATTGACAACCGTCATTTTACAATGGGTTGGTAGAAGGGGAGAGGAGAGAGATGAAAAATGTCTTTTTGAATATTTTTTTATTTAGATTTCATTTTATTTTTATTAATTATAAATTAAAAGACAGATGACAAATTATGCGTTCAATTTTTTACATATAAGCATGTCACATCTACATGTTAATAATTTCTGTTAAGAGAAATTGACAGTGTATTAGATTTGTTATAAAAATTTTAACTATATTCAATTTATTATTTTTAAAAATTAATGTTAAGTTTATTAAAATTAATAAATTTTTTATATTAACCATTTTTTTATATTAAATGCTATTTTTGAATGTTGATTTCCTTTCTCATTTGGTTCTCCTTTTCGTCGGTTTCCAGCTTTCTTCTTTGTTGCTATTATCTTGAGAATTTTTCTCTGTCTTCTTTTTTTTTTTTTTTTTTTTTTTTTTTTGAGGGAAAACGACATAGATATTTCATTCATTGGCAACATAACATCACGATCAATCAATATGGCGATTGACTGGCCATCATCCTTGTCCAGTATCAACTCCCCGTTACAGGACAAAGCAAGTTTTGCCAAAGCATGGGCAACGACGTTTGATTCCCTAGGTTCATGAACAACATTGAAAAAGTGAAATCCTTTAGCCAACTCATTGATGTCGTCAGCTAGAAGGCTTGCCCGGGGCGAGGCTCGTTCCACCCCAGTGATCAATCTGGTCGCTGTAAGACAATCGGATTCCACCACAACATAACTCAATGACATGGCTCCGGCTCTTGACACAGCTTCTGGTAGCGCTAATACGTCAAGAATCTCTGGAGTATAGAGTCCAACAATAGACTTTGTGACCATCAATAGGGAGGAACCAGTGTTATCTCTGAATACATATCCCATGCCTCCCTTTCTTTCACTCCAAGCAGCATCAGAATTAATCTTAATAACGCCGGGTCCAGGTGGAAGCCAACGAGGACGAGGAGACGAATCCGCCATTAGCTCAGGACCCCGATTCAGTACTGGAGAAGCATTAGCGAAATCAAAGAATAATTTAGAGGCTAAGCCAACCAGTTCATGCGGCTGGAGACATCTATTATTGAAATCCTTCAAATTCCTAGCCTTGCAAATGGCTCAAGCAACCATAACGAGTAGAGGTGTTATTGAATTAAGTTTAGTTTGAATTGTTTTGGATTTATGTTATTTCAAATCAGGTTATTTATAAGTTAAGTTGTTTTTAAATCATCTTAAATTGGGTTATTATAAATTTGGGTGTGGTTCGAGTCAACTCACAGATTGATCACGTTATTAAAATAATAACGTAGTATTTTTTTATTAAAAATTTTAAAGATTTTACTAAAAATTCATGAAGATCAAAGAAAATTATAAGATCAAAAAGTTATTTAAGAAATTTTTTTTTTAAATATTCTAGAAATTCAAAACAAAGTTTAAAATTGCATAAAAAAAATATCATAATATTCTTAAAAAATTTATAATTAAGATTTATATTGAAAATAATAGAATCTAACTTTTTATAACATAAAATATGTTAAATTCTTTTTATTTTATTTTTTTTTTTAAAAAAATTAAGATTAGACGAATTATTCAGATCAAGTTCGAGTTTAACCTAAAATTTTTAAGTTATTTTAAATTCGAGTCATTTCAAGTTTTGTACATTCTTCAAATAAAATTTTTTCAAACGTATTCAAATCAATTCATCCAATCAAGCCAAATTTTAACACTTTTAATAACAACCCAAGCTGCAGCCCCTTTCTCGCCGCTCCTAACCACGTGGTGCATCCATGAACTGAAATTAGTTTGCTGAAATAACAAATAACAAATAACAATGTCTTTCCGAGTCTTTCTTTAAAATTTTACATTTAAACAAATAAAAAAGACAAAGTCTTCTAAGAATTCGAATCTCTCTCTTTCTCTTTTTTCTCCTTTTTTTTTTTTAATATAGGTTTAGATTTAGACAAACAATAAAATCTTTTTAAAAGTTCTTTTTCCCCTTAAATTACATAGAAGAATTTTTATTAAGCAATAAGTCAAATGAGCAACTTAACTCCCTCTACTGAATAAATGCTTGTATAAAAGCACATTTGGTTTTTAGCATCAATACATATCTTGAAATTTAGTATTTTAATTAATATTTTATTTAAAATTAAGATTGATATCTAAAAAAATTAGTTTTTTAAAAAATACAAAAATAATAAATATTTTAAAAATTATTAATTTTATTTTAAAATATTTATTTTAATTTCAATTAAAATACTAATCAAAATATCAATTTTTTTATTTGTTTTTAATATTTTGATGCTGTCACCTTCGTGAATGACAAATTGACAAATGTGGCGCAGAAACGAAGCCAATAATTCACATAAAATTATCAGATTAAAGAACACATGACTGCTACGCTGTGAACTTTTGAACTTTTGGAAAACCATATAGGAATTTGTCTTCAATATGTACATAGCCGCCTGCCTTGAACAGAAATATGTGGACTTAAATTCCTGTTGTTATGATGTTCTAACCTACCTGTTCACACAGTAGGGAAATTAACCAGCCATGGGGAAGAAAAAACAAAAAAACGAAAAAAAAGTGAACCACGGCATTTACAAAGCGGCCCAAGCATATGATATGGACGTAAATTTATCACTTTGTGCAATTTATTTGTGATTTTTTCTTTTGTTTGGAAGAGAGAACAATGTCGGTATGATTTGTTTAGATTGTGAGATTTTAATGAGAAGAAATATTATAAAAAAATTATAAGAAAAGAAAGCTGTGATAAAAAAAATTTAAAAATTTATTACTTTAATAGACGAGAAAATATGAGAAAAAATGATGTGGAAATAAATGAAATTACAAATTATCCCCACACATAATTTGTTAGTAGTTCGAAATTAATAAAAGTAGGGTTATTTTAATAATTTTAATTTTAAGTATTTTTTTCTTTTGGTTTTTAGTGAGATTTTGGCAGTATACTTTTTCTTTTTCTTAATAGTGTTTTCTCATGATTTTATCATGAAAACCAAACAAATGAAAATTTTTCGAAAATTATAATTTTCTTTTGCTTTCTTTTCAAACGTATTTTTCAAACACACCGTTTAGGAGATGGTGAGGGAAAAAGTGGGCGTTAAAATCCCACTACCTCAAATTAGGTCACAATCTCAAACTAATTCAACTAGCTGGATCCTTTACCATAGTTTTTTTCTTATAACAATGGAATGATTTACTTATTGAGATGTTTCGAGCATTCGCCTTACCATTGATATTTCTCAAACTTATATTTCCAACTTATATTTTATTAAAACTATTTAATTTTAACTTAGTTTTTCTAGCATAAATTTTTTAAATTTATTTATATATTAACTTAATTACGCTTTTTCCATTTGTTCACCAACCTCATGTAAGATATATAATATTTCACATGATACTTAAAGATATTTAATTAAATATTTATTTATTTATAATACATATTATAACTTTTTACTTGTTTAAGAATAAAAATTTATTTAATTCCTTTTTAATAATCTAAGTTAATAAATTCTTATTTTTAAACAATTAAATAATAGCCTATTTAAATATCTCTTAATCTATCTCTATCTCTCTTTAAGACAAATACAATGTAATATAAAAAAGAGGACTAAAAAGTCTTTGCAATCTTTTTTTTTTTTTTTTCATATGTTTAAACGTTATTTCTTTACTGACAACATGAAATTTTATGTTTCTTAGCCTGTTCCTTTCTTGAGATTCAAAAAAAAAAAAAAAAAGGTGTAAATAATTAGCTAATATATTGTTGGAATTGGACGAAACATCATTGGCAAGGTGACTTACGGATGACTTCATATGAATTTCTTCTTTATGACCTTGGTTAGCGTCCACGTTCACTGTAAAATAAAAAGTGAAAACTCTGCTGTCACATTGACCTCTCTATTGTTTCCATTCAGGAACCACTCACGAATTGCACCACCAGATTGAATAAATGTTGGTATTTGAGTGTATTTATTTTAAACGATACTTCATTTAAAATTATGATTAATATTTTTAAAATAAAAATTAATATTTTTAAAATAAAAATTAATATTTTTAAAATATTTATTATTTTTATATTTAAAAAATTATTAATTTTATTTTAAAAATATTAATCATATTTTCGACTGTAAAGCTGCTCGGAACAAAAACGTTTAGGAGATGTAGGCTGGCTCAAAAGAAAAATTTCCTGGGTTAGAGTAGAGCTCATCACTAAATGTTGTCTTCTCCCAATCTAATCCACATCTTGTGCTCCATTCCCATCTCCCTGTAAGCTCCATCTTTTTCACAACTATGTTAACATCGAATGGATTGGCTGGTGAGGATGTGTACACCATTCTACATATCATTTCCCTCTCTGTTTCTTCTGGCGCTCTCCATGGAAAAAAGGCCCAAGACATCGCAAGTCCACTGCATAATGTGCCTTTGCCCGACACCTCCGCTAGTTCTAGCACTGCCACAAGCGGAATTAGCAATAAGCAGCTCCGAGGTCGATTGAAGATGCTGGAGAATGATCTTGTCAAGGTCACCCAAGGCTTTAGCAGAGTCAGCGATGTCACCATAGATGTCAGCATGTGGTTCAAGTCACTTGAATATCAAGCCTACAAGTTGCAGTCCGTTTGCAAAGATACACTTTTGGCCCCTCGTGGCAAAGCCATCTTCCCTGCTGACCAACTCAACGCCATCGTTGAAGATATGGCTAAAGTAGTCTCAAAGTTGAAGTCACAAATTCCTAGTACAGGAATATTAAGGGTGGAAAGTGTCTCCGATTTGATAAACCATTTGGTTAACATGTCTCCTTATCAAAAGTATCGAGGTTGCTTAGCTTTGCTAGAATTTGAAGAGAGATATAAGAGTCTTGATCTGAGATCAAAGGAGTGTTTGTTCTGCTTCTCCGCTTTCCCGGAGGGTTATGTTGTGGATAAGACGCTGTTGATGTACTGGTGGGTGGGAGAGGAATTGATAGACAATGAAGTAAACGCTGGCGGCAAGATTACCGAGGAATTTGCTAACGAGATTGTGAAGCATTTCGTGGATATTCAGTTCGTTGAGCCTGTTACCAAGAATGGGAAATTGGTTGGGCTTCGAATGCCTCCTATTATTCGTTATGCAGTTGCGTATCTTGCAGAGCAAGACGATTTCTTTGATTTTGATTTCGAATGGAATACTACATCAGACTTTCGATCGTGCGGTAGGGGGTGCTTGATGGAAACTGCAGATGATTCTTCTCAACAAAAGTTTGAAGCCGCTCGCTTGCATCCAGGGAAACTAAGAAGCCTGTTCAATGTCAACAAAAGAAAAGTTGATATTGGAGGGAAATGGTTCCGGAAAATAACGAATGTTAAAGTTCTTGTTTTGGGAGTGCTGGATGAAGGTTCTTATTCGATAGGTGAGGTGACAGGCATCGAATCCTTAAAGTGGTTGAAACATATGAAGGATTTGAAATTTCTCGGCCTTGGAGGAATCGACACACCTGCTGAGTTCCTGGGAGACATTGGGATGCTCCAGAACTTGAGGGTTTTGACTCTCAAGAAGTGGCAAGGGTTGTATAATCTATCACTGGGAAGCTTAACACACTTAGAGTTTGATTACAGCCCTGATTACAACCGTTTGCCGAATCCCTTTCCGAAGGCGATACGAGAACTCACAGAACTCCGAGTGCTGAAGGGATTCCACACTATTAAGCGTCCAGAAGAAGCCAAAGATTTTGCCACTCTTGATGATTTGGTAGGATTGAACAAGTTGAGGAAACTGACAATCGTTGTGTGGATAGGAGACTTTCCTCTAGCTCAAGACTTGGATGCACTCTGCAAGATTACGTCCCTTCAGAAGCTCACAATTGTGTGGCCATCTCGCAAACGGATAAAGGATCTTGCACGACGTAAAGCAGAGCCGACGAGTGAAAGGATCCCTACACTTCCCCAGGGTTTGCAGAAACTGTATCTCCGGAAATTTCCTATGTCTAAAGCTCCACTCTGGCTGACGCCCAGCGCCCTGCAAAGCCTGAAGAAGCTGTACATCAGAAAGGGAGATCTACAGGGCCTGGGAGAAAATGACCACAAGTGGAAAGTGAAGATACTGCGTCTGATAGACTTGCCTAAATTTAATATGGATTGGAGCAGAGTAAAGAATGAGTTTCCGGACTTGATTTATTTGGAAAAAATTGGATGCTCTAAGCTAACATCGTTCCGTTGTGACGCCAATGGAGTGTGGCTCAACAAGAAAGAGCTGAAAGAGAAGAAGAAGTTGGAAGAATTGGGATTCAGTTGGTCATTCCTTGCTACTTGTCCTCCAAATTGAACAACGTTCGTACGTTATTTACTGATTCTTTGGCGTTCACTTTGATTTTCGTGTCCACGCTCTACAAGTTCTGTCATTTGGTGTTGGGTTTTCCTTAATTACGTATCTTTCTCCGTGCTGTATATTTCTGCAGTTTTAGATGGATTGTTTTCCCGCTATATTACTCCGTTGATCAAAAACGGAGGATGCGGATTTATTGTAGTTGTAGCTCCTACAAGGCTACAACAGATTGTGATTCTGTTTCTGTTTGTTGCTCAATCCATTTCCTTCAGTGAACTTCTTTCACGAGAAATAAATGTTTTGGATCTGTGTTTTTTTTTCCCCACTTTATTAGGCATTTAGGTCTAAAGCTTTTTTTTTTTTTTTTAATTATCGCTATATGATAAAATAAAAAAAATGAATGTTACTGTGTTGCTAATAGCAGGCATGCATGTTGATTTTTTTTTTTCGTAAATATAGAAAAAAATATTAATTATATAATAAAATATATCCTTCCTAAAAATAAAAGTTTAAATGTCAAAATGAATACAAAATTAATCATTTTAGCGTATATATTAAAAATGCAATTATTGTTCTTTAAAATTAGTTGAACATCACAATATTATATTAATAAGGTTTGTAACAAAATATATTTGAAATTGGTAATTAAATTTTATTACTTTGATGTGACGTTAAATATTCAATTTTTTGCAACTAATATTTTTATAATTAAGTACAAAGACATTATATTTGAGTACAAATAGAATTCTATTTAAATCAAGAAAATTGTACTCAAACTTTGGTAATTAAGCTATGTTATTTGTAATATCTCAAAAAAACATAATTATATTTTAAGTTAAAACAATTAATTTATCATGAAATATCCAACGAATATAACATGTATATTCAACTAAATTTCGTAACATAAATATAAAACATATAAATAAATAACAAAAATATTAGATATCATGAATTTGTCAGTTAAATTAATGACCCAAATCTTGCTGGGTTTGATGCCTGAGCCGAATTTTATTACTCTGATAAAATTAAAAATTTTTATTCTATTTTATTAAATTCAAGCTGTTTAGCATAGATACAACTATATTGTGGAGATGCTGTGTTGGGTAGACAAGTTCATACGAATTTGTGTCCGCCAAAAAATATTTTTGGTAGAAAAAAATTAATATGAATATTTGATTAAAAATTAATTTATTTTTAATGAACAAAAAAAGGTTAAATTGAGGGAAAAAATTTAAATTTAGGCAAAAAAAATTGACGTCCCAAACTCATCCAAATTTTTTTTTTAAATAGTTTATTTCAAACATGACAATTACTAATATACAATTATGTCAACAAACATTTCATTTCTACTGTTCTTATCACAGTAGTAGCTATGTATTTTAAAATAATAGTTCCAACATATAGTCATAGATTGCTAGACATAGAAGAACTATAAAAGTAGAGACCAACAAAAGAAAACAATTAAAGAATTATTTTTTTATAAAAAAATTTTGACTTTCCAGCTCAAAAGCACGTAAATTGCTGTAAGGGATAACTCGTAATAAACATAAAAATCAATTGTTTGATTAGTCAGTCCAATAGATTAAATACTGGACAATTTTCGATTAAAATAAAAACAAAGTAAATAGTCTAAACACCCTTTTGAACTAATTTGTTGCAAACCACTGTCACGTATTTTACAAAATCATATCATCGATTATTGTAAAATTAAGTATATTTTAGCAAAAATTTTAAATATTCAAAAAATATTCCTTTTCTTTTTTTTGAGATATAGAAAATATACCTTTTCATTTTGTGACAATTCAACAACTATTTTGACGCGTACTATTATCTTAAGGTTTAGTCTGGTGGTAATTTAAAATGCTTTCCACTTTGTTAGCTCCAGTTCAAGTTTATTCTCTATTGCATGCCCCTTAGTTTAGGGGATTAAATGCGTAATGTGAGTTTGTTGAGTTTGAGACTCGTTAATATTATAGTTAAATTTGAGAGAAGTCTAATAATATTTAGATAATAAACCTACTATATATGATTAAATGAGTACGTTAACGACAAAATAAGCTAGCCTCCACTTGCAAATGATATAACCAACAATTCTACAAGTGCCTGTTTTTGTTTTTTTTGTTGGCCAAAAAAAAAGTGCCACACATACTTCTGTCCTATAGCCAATAGAGTAATATTAGGTAGTAACAAATAATTATAATCTCATTTAATAGTTCTAAAAGTTTATCAATTTTATATTTTTTCATAAATTCAATCACTAAATAACTCATATCACTTTATAACTATTTTAAAATTATTTACATGAAGCAACTAAATTTTTTCCTAATCAAATATATTCCCTCCCAAAATTAATAATTAATTAAATCGCCAACTTGTAAACTAAGTACGTCAAAAGAAAAAAAAAAACACGAGAGAGAGGAGTTTTACAGTGAATCAGTCCTTAATATTTTTGTTATTATTTGTTAAGAATGTCACACTCGAGCAATAGCATATTTCAATGTCACTCTCATACGCCATGCAGAGATGGTTATTGAAATCTCTCTCTGCCCTTCTTCATTTTTTTTCTTATTTTTTTTTTTGCAATAATAAGGTAATTGGCAACAATTTTCAGTGGATAGTTTTTTCTTTGTTTTTTTTTTTTCTGCTTTCCCATGAAAGTAATTCCATTTGGTTGTAGTATATTTCTAGTCTTTTTTCTTTTCAACTTTCCCTTGAAATTAATTCTCTATCTTCTTTCCTTTTGGTTGTAGCATATTTCTCCTTTTTATTGAAGGCAAAGAAGAAAAAAAAGAAAAAAAAAGAAAAGAAAGCCATCGTACAACAAAAACAAGAAAGTTTTTATCTTAAATTGAATTCAAGTCAGCTGCATTTTTTTTTTTCACTCCATTTAGTTCTATTCCATAATATTTTCTATTAAAGCTTCGAATGTTTGTTGCTATCGTGCGTAGCTATTGTTCACTGAGAGCATTTTGTTGACTTAGCTCGTTGTCGGCGTTCTGTCGGTCGTTTGTGTTCCTTGGTGGGCTGTGCGGGGCCTTATTTTGCCTCTTGGTTGGTTCTCCGTTTGTTGTTTTGTTGTTTCTCGGTTCTGTTTCTGCTGGTTGTGGGTTTTTCATGATCGTAGTCTCTCCCTTGCCTCCCCGTTTGTTTTGGTCAGCACGAGGGTGCAGAAGGCATTGTGTTTTTGCTACTCCAGTTATGGCATGTATAGTAGTGCTTGGTGGGTCCTCTTTGGTGGGTTGGCATTCTCAACAACTGATCCGTTGTCAGAGACAGGCTTCTGGAGGTGGCTACTACCCCAATTTGTACTTTCTGGTCGATGTTATGCTATTTAGTGTGCTTTTGGTGGAGTTTTCCACTAGCCTAGGTGTCTGTGTGAAGCCGTTGAGGCGATTGGCCACTTGTGGCCGATTTGGGCTCACATTGGCATTCAGTTGGTGCTAGTTTCTCCTCGGGTTAGGGGAGGGCTATGGAGCTTTCTGGTCAAGTCCCTGTTTGCCTATGAGTCAGAGACTTTGGGATCTTGGGCTAGACTCGACTCTTGTGAGTTGTAGTTTGTCTCTGGGCCTGTTTCTATTAGTGGGTTGGATTGTTTTTGGCCGTGTGTATATGGTGTCTTTTGGATCTTCCTTGTTTGAGATTGGACTATGTACTGGAAAGTTTCAGTTTCAATAAAATGCTATCTTTTCCTTTGTTCCAAAAAAAAAAAAAAGTCTTATTACAAGTTAGATTAAATGTAAATGCTATTTAACTAGCAATTCTTAATTCAATCTAAGTTTATACCTCCATCTAGTCTCGCCATATACCTGAGTGTAATCATCCCTCTTAATTGCAACATTTGTTCAGTCTAATTTTTTTTTTTGTCCGTTAGAATTGGTACCCAACCGCTACTGCTTTCAACCATCTTAATTGTTACTAAATCCTCTTGCTGAGTCTAAGTTAACATATACATGCTACAAATTTATAATATTTCATTATTTTATTTTAACATATCCACAATTAGTGATCCACGCATGGTTTAAAAAAAGAAAATTGCTTTGAAAAAACAAGATATAATAAAAATTGAATCTCAAACTGCACATAATATAACCAAGCAAAGCTTCAATCTAAGTCTTTGTTTATTCCTCTATCTAGTTCTTGATTTGTATTCGTTTTGGTCTTTTTTTATTATTTTTTTTAACAGCAAGGAAAAGTCCATTAGATAAACACAACAGAAGTGCAAAGCCCAAATAATAGGCCCGTCACCAGCCCATACAATTGTACAACCCAACAAAAGAGCATCATATTCCTAGGCACAAAGGAAGCCCAAAACAGAGATTTGACCCAACCCCATCCGGGGCACAAAGCCCCAGCCCCAAACTAAGTCAACGCTGCAACTACTGTTGGGACAACCAGGAACAGTAGCCAACCACTGGAACATGCCCAGTGAAATAGCGTCAGCAACACCCCAGTTGCAGCACAGAGCTGGACTGACGACAACAAAAAAGCCATCTGACAACCTCCACATCTTAGTATCAGAGAGACCCAACAAGCTGAAATCAAGAGCGGCAATGACAGAGAGCAAAGGACGGAAGAGGGACAAAGGCTGGAGATCACCAAAAAGAGAATAAAATCCCCCACCCCCGCAACCCCAAGAGAGAATGCAAGGGTGGAGGAACAAACGCAACAACCAACAAAAAGCCCAATAAGGAAGACCAGGGCAAATCTCACCCCACCAGCACCAACCAAACCAACGAAACACCACTAAGAGGCAACCAAGACTCACAAAGTTCACTAAGGAGCACGAAATGGCGACCACCGTACGAAGAGGCGAACAGCGGCGCTGACCAACCCCAATAAGCTCTTGGCACAATAGAGGCTCGAGCGCACAATAGCAGGCAAGAACTCTGTTTTGGTCTTTCTATATTCTTAACTTTTTCCTTTCTTTATTCGTACACCCATTGGCCAATGGGTGTGGATGTATTCCTTTCCTTTAAACTAAACTCTATAGTTTATTGCAACTTGCCCTCAGTCATAACCTCATCAACATTACCAAAATGGCCCATGTGGAATAATTATTATTCCATTTCTAGGTAAGATCAAAATATAAATGCGCATTGCCACCAAATTTTTGGTGACATGGATTAAAAAAGAAGTGAAGATTGTGTGCTAGACATAGCATATTCAGATATTAAGAACAAGATGCAATTGGTTGTATTGAAAATGCAATCATATTAATGTTTTTACGAAAAAAAAAATTTTCAAAAGAAAAAGAATTTTTTTTTTGTTTTTAGGTATATCATGTGCAGTTTACACTTTAGGTTCTGATGTAATAGTCATTTAGTTTTAGGTTGTAGATTTGAAATTTTTCAAAAAAAAAATTTTTCAAAAAAATCCAATACAAACAAGATTGTTAAAATCTCGATTCGAATAGTGAGATCTTACGGTCATACAATTATACATGAAGCCAACGATCTGAATTTCTAAAATCATACAATTATACATGAAGCCAACGATCTGAATTTCTAAAATAGGATCTTAGTAGAGTTTCAATTCAAATCGTAGGATTGGTATAATCTCAATTCGATCATATGACTCTCATTTTATTTATTATAAGTTTTTGAGTTATACCTAATCTTATTTATAATAAAAATATGTTTTTATTTAAACTTAAATATTGAATATCAGTAAACAAGTCATTAAATACAAAAAAAAAACTCTAATTTAGAAAAAAAAAATCATTATCTAACGACTATAAATAGAGATAAGACTATTTTTCTATGATAAAATAATAGAATTATTTTAATTACTCTCATTTTTATTGAGTTAATATGTATATAATGCTTAATTATGATATATACAATTAGGATAAGTTAATTTTTATTTTTTATTTATTTTTAGTAGAATATTTATAATCTGATTTTAACATTTCAAGTCGATCCTACATAGGAGCTCGATTTTGAAAATCTTGAATACAATTATATTTTAGCTGTAATCGGTTGTGTTTTAGAGGTGGTATCAAAAAAAAAAAAAAACCTTTCCCAACTGTCAATGACTGGAAAAAAGGGACCGAAGCCTATCGAACAACCGAAAAGCGAAGGAAAACATAGGAACTAGACGACAAAACCCCACCCCAACAACGAGAAGGAGACGAAACCGTCAATCAGAAATGATCATAAAAAAGGCCATAGAGGGCCGACAAAACATCACTCAGGAAGTACAAACTAGAAAAAGTTATCGGCGCAAGTTAGCAACACCCGGCACACAGTACACTCTTCTACATATAATTAAATCGTCAACATGTAAGTACATAAGAAAAAAACATACATAGAGGGTGAAGGGAAATTTACTGTGAATTTGCCATATTTATGTTATCAATTATTATGTTATGCTCGAGCAATAGCACAATTCAATGTCACTCTCATAGCTCTAAAGAATTGTTTATTGACATCTGTCTCTCTTGCTTTTTTTTTTTTTTTTTGGGAATAATAGGGTAGTTGGCAACAATTTGCAGGGGATAGTTTTTCCAATTTCTTTTATTTTTTTCAACTTTGCCCATAAATTTAATTCTCTATCTCCTTTCCTTTTAGTTGTAGTATATTTTTCCTTCTCATTGAAGAAAACAAATAGATAATAAAGCCATCATACATGGATACAACAACAATAACAAAGTTTTTATCCTAAATTTAATTAGATTCGACAATATAATATTTTTTTTTTTTTTGCCATTTAAGTTCTATTATGTGCTAGGCTAGATACAAAACCTAATTGTTCTAAATTTTATTTAATCGATAATTCTCAAGTTAGTCTAAGTTTTTCTTTTCATCTACTGTAGTCAGTTATTTGAATGAAATCATCCCTCTTAATTGGAATATTTGCCCAGTCTAAGTTACAGATAAATGCTACAAGTTTGTAATATTTCAACTTTCCATTTTAACATATGTTATCCACAACTAGCAATTCACAAGTGGTTTAAGAAATGGAAATTACTTTGGGAAAAGAAGATATGATAAATTTGAATCTTAAACTATATATGGTATAACCAGGTCAAGCTTCAACATGAGTCTTTTTTATTCCTATTTAGTTATTGATTTGTCTTCATCTTGGTCTTTCTATATTCCTAATTTCTTTTCCCCTTCTGTATTCGCATGCCTATTAGCCAATGGGTGCGAATGTATTCCTTTCCTCTAAACTAAAGTCTAAAGTTTACTGCAATTTGCTCCCATTCATCAACTGATCAACATTACCAAAGTGCCCATGTAGAATAATGATTATTCTATTTCTAGCCCCAAAACTAGAAAGGAAAGACCCAAAAGATAAATGCTCATTGCCACCAAATATTTGGTGACATGGATTAAAAAAAAAAAACCTTTTCACTATATATATAGTCGTCTAGTTGACAATTGAAAAGCTTTTATTCTAAGTAAATTATTGGAGAAAACCAATTATATTTAAACACAAATATAAAAGGATTGAAGTTCCATATTCGATGGAGATAATTAAGTATTTTCGAGCAATTTGCAGACTCCATAAAATAAAATTTTGGGTTTTAATATTGTTAGGAGGTCGATTTGGTTTTGGCATTTTTTAATTTTCAAAACTATAACTAAGTCATTAAATGTGGTTTGCTTAAATTATAAATCAAAATCAATCTATTGTTGGTAATTTTAATGATTTTGATTTGACTTTAATTAGATTGGTCGGATTAAGTAGATTGGACAATTCTATGTACACTATTATATTTTTGTATTAGATTTAACTATCCAATTAATATATTTCTACATTACATTTAGCTATCCAGTTGACAACTTCACATTTGACTCATTAATGCTTTACCCTAATACGATATTAGTGACCCATTGATGCTTCACATTTGACTTATTAATGCTTTACCCTAATATGACATAAGTGCCTACTTATATTAAACAATGTCTATATATATCTTATTTTTGAGGTAAAAACTTAATATATACTAGCTAAAAAGATATAATTAAATCGCTATTATATCAGCAAAATATAGTTGAGTTGGTGCTGGGTATTGGAGCTTGAACCCTCATTCCTCTACCCACAAAAATCCTCCGGTTAAGAGATTATTCTTATGTGGGTAGGGTGTTTGCACCAATGTCGTATCTTTTGATCTACTTTTTCCAGTCACCTCTAACACTACTAACCATTTCCAATATTCAATAGAAAAAAAAAATACTAAGAGAAAACAGAGAGAGATTCAATATGAATCAACCCTATATTTTTTTTTTTGGAGAAAAAGGAACCAATACTTTTATTAATTGGTATTCCTTACATCACGATAAATAATATAAAAAATGGTCCTAGCATTGGACCTAGTATAGAACCAGCAACCAGATGATCAAGCGAAGCCTTAACAATGGCATGTGCCACCTCATTTGAACTCTACCTCATACGTTAAAACACATAACTGGTAAAATTAGCAGACAACACTATAATATCCTGTGCCAATAAGTCCAATAGTGAGTTTGTCTCATTGTTTGAGTTAATTTCCGTAATAGCCGTAATGCAGTTTGACTCAATCACTATTCTTGCCATCTCCTTCTCCACAGCCTACTGCAACCCAAAACAGATGGCCAAGGCTTCTGCAGTATGCAGTTCAAGAGTAGATTTCAGTCCCAAGCCTATCATCATCACAGGATCACCCGCCGAGTCTCGACTAACAATGCCTAGTCCTACTTTTCCCTACCCTAAGGCCGCATCCTTGTTGATTTTTACAGTTCCATTTGGGGGTAGTTTCCAACATGCATTGGTTGGTGACATATTATTAACTCTCTCAATTGCCATGGCTAATCTATAATCAGCGTAAAGCTTAAGGGCCATCTCAATCGTTTTAGTGTGATCAATATTTTTTCCTTTCATAACCAAGGCGTTTCGAGAACACTAGATTCCCCAAGCCACCATAGTAGCTAGCGCTGGAACTTTGTTGTCTTCATGTTGTGAGAACACCCCAACCATTTTTGCACATTTTGTCGTTGCAAACACTAAACTCAAAGCCCCAAGGGGCTCATAAGCCATAATTTATCAGACCATGGGCATTAGAACAACACATGAAGAGTGGATTGAGGTTCCAGCCCACAATGTTGACAAGTGGTATTTAGTAGAATTCCCTTTCTTGCTAAATTCACCGCTATGGGCAAATAGTCACAAGTTGCTCACAATAAAAAATGCTTTACCTTGTTTGGTACATTTAGTTTCCAAATGGCCTTCCATCGTACTGAAGATGAAAAAGAGCTTCCCCCTGAATTTCCATGTTGTTCAATTTTTACCCAAACAATTATATACCCATTGTTCATTGTATATAGACCTCAATTATCATAAAACCAAGAAAGCTTATCCTCTATTCCATTGAAGCTTAATGGCATTGAGAGGATTTGTAGCAAATCAACCCTATATGTTATTAATTCTTAAAGATGCCACGCTTGAGCAGCAACAGCATACTTTCAATGTTATTCTCATACTTTATGGAGCAATGTTTGTGACATATCTTTCCCTCTATTATTAGTAATAATAGGGTTGTTAAAATAATTTTCACGGGATAGTTTCTTCTTCTTCTTTTTTTTTTTTTAAGCTTTCCCAAGAATTTCATTATTTCTCTACTTTTTCATTTGGTTGCAGTTCAATTGTCTTTTTCATCAATATACAAGAAAGTCATGGTACATACAATCAACAACAGTAGTCTTTATTCTAAACTTAATCGAGATCAACTACGTAAATCATTTTTCATCATTTTTTTTTATAATGCACTAGGTTAGTGTAAACATAAAAAAAAAACTAGAGAGAGAGAATGCATGGTCGGTAATTGACTTTTCAAAGTCAACTGTTGGACATCGAAAAATGTGCCCCCATTATTTGTTGGTTAGGTGGCACAAGAAAAGCTTTGGGTCTATAAATAGGCCATCATATTCTTTACAAAAAAACAACAATTCAGGGGAAGAAAAGCATCCTAAAAATAGAACAATTAAAGCTCCGTAGCCCATCTCTTCCTTTGCGTCTAAATTTTAAATTTAGTATTTTTTGTGTATGCTCTCTGGACATCACTGAAGTAGATCTTTCAGATTAAAAACTCAAAATACTAAATGTCCATCTCTAAACTTATAATCTTAATATTTTGAGAGTATACTCTTTAATCGTCACTGAGGTAAATCTGTCAAATTAAAAACTCAAAATACTGAAATATTAAATATCTGTCTGAGATCAAATCCCTACAACTTTTAGTGGAGTTAAGCCAGTCCAATTGAGAGCAAGCTTCTACGGCTCTCATCGGAGTTAAAGCATCCACTTGAGATCAAGCATTGGTAATTAGTGAAAATTATTTGTTTCATTCAAGATCAAGTTGTGAAAATTATTTCTTTTGCTTAAAGTCAAGATCATGTAACCCTTGACAAAATTACAAAATAATAATCGAAGAATTGACACAAAGATTGACCCCACAATATTTCGAATTTTTATTTATAATTTGTAATTATATTTTCAAAATCTAATTGTTTTAAGGCTCGAAAGTTATAGTTGCATCAAATTGTTGGCATGCCTAGTAGGATATTTTTACCTCTGATCTTTTGCTCCTTAAAAAAAAAAAGTGGAAACAAAAGAAAGTCAAAGAAAAGAAAAAAAAAGTCAAAAAAGATAAAAGGAAAAAGGCAAAAAAAAAAGGAAAAAGAAAAAAAGAAAGGTCTGAAGAAATAAAGTAAAGAAAACAAGAAAAAAAATCAAAAAAAGAAACAAAAAAAAAAGTTCCAGTAGAAATCTAGCACATCAATAGTATTGAAGAAGAGTACGACCGCTGTTACCAGCAGAAAGGCGATTACTTTATTACTTGCATCAATTACCCTGCCTTGGTACGTAGGTCCAAAAACTTGCGAACGGATACGATTTCTTGCTGCCTACATACATCAAAATATCGAAATGGAGCATTTATAGCTCACATAGTAACAAGCTCTTTTCTCCTACTCTCTCGCCGAATGGGGAAGTTGATCATTCACCTTGATCGAAGTTGGGGGCAATGTGAAAAATCCTACACAACATCAGAAGCCTACCTATTCTGCAGAAACAAGCACGAAATAATCAGTAGAGCCCTTACAGTTATGATGACAAATACAACCAGCATGGAAGAAAGAATTATAGAATCAGAGAGCTGAATTTCACAGCTGACTAGAGTTTTGAAGGAAAAAGATCAACTCATTGTCAATCTCATGGGAAAGGCTCAAATACAAGTTGGTCCTAAGACCGGCGAGAAGCAGCCATATCTACCCAATTTCACTCCAGAAACAACTCTAGCCAATGTCTTCGCTGCAAAAAAACAATCAATTGGTTCTGCACAATTATCGCCCTCATATTATGTCATTTCATTATCTGTCTAACAATTATTGGACATGATAACCAATACAATAAGGTGTGGGTCTCCTTCACACTTTGAAGATGTCTTAAGTTCACTGTTTCCCTCCTTTTGTTGACAAAAAAGAAGAGGAGGTTGACCTTTTTGACGTTGCGACCTTGGCATACAGTGTAGGATTAGAGTAGTATTTGAAGAAGTTGTCTCATGTTGGAGAAGTTTAGCATGCTGTCGTTGCTTTTCGTCTGTTGGAGTTTAAGAGTAGGCATTGAGAAAGTCTTTGGCAGCTTCAACCTTTTTCAAGATGGCCCCAATCAAGGAAACTTTTGAAATGATGATTTCAGGATTGTCTGTGTCAGTATAAAATATTGCATCTGCCAAATGTGATTCAACATCATCAAATAGCTTTAAGTCGGCATTGACCTTTTGAATGCCATCTGTGTAGTATTTGAAGCATTGATGTAGACTTAAAGGCACAACTCTATTTTTATGAATCCATAGACGACCTAGTAGCATTTTGTATGTGGTATGTGCATCGATCACGTGTAATAAAGTGCCTGAAGTGAGATCACTGACTATTAGATATAGGTGAATCATTCCAATTGCTTTCCATCCTCCTCGTTTGAAGACATGAATCATTAGGTGACTTTTTGATTAATTCATTAATGCTGATGTTGAGCCATCGTCGGTAAGGATACGACCAATCTTCAGCTCCTTTGCATATCCCAACACATAGAGTGGTCGGTTGTGAGGTTTGGAGAATTGTAGAATGTATAACAGTTCCTAGTGCATCCTTTGAATGCACATTTCTACTACAAAGGTTTCAATCAAACGATATTTGCAATCTAAATTGAGATGCGTCATCTATTTAAGCATTCGATGGTTTGCTTCCTTTCCTTTACTTGATGCTTGTAAGCTCCATCATGCTTACTATTCTTCGAGTTCTAAAAAATCTGTTGAGAAACTCACGTTGTAGTTATTCCTAACTGTCGATTGATTCTAGTTCGAGATTTATGAATTAGGTAAAAGCGGTATCTCTGAGTGAACAAATAAACTGTTTTACCAAGAGATGTCCATAAGTGCCTACATTGTTTTAGGTCTCGACGAAGTGAGCAATATATTGTTTAAGATTAACTCGTACATCGAATTGTTGAAATTTGGGTAGTTGGTAACCCAAAGGTAAGCCGAGGTTTTCAATCCACCTCGTTTAAGGTTTGAAGTAAGTTTTGATCACAACTCGCAACCGGTTGTATGGTTATAATGGTAATGTCAATTTCTCCTTATATTTAAGTTTCCAATTCTCTCTTTATAGTTTTTAATTTATATTTTATAATTAAAATCAATGTAGTTGATGAGGACGATGACCAAGAAGTTGCTGGATTAGACATTCAATTTTCAAAATTGAATGTCGTGGAAGAATCATCTTCAATAGCTTTAAATTGTGCGAGTTCGGACAAAGAAAACTAAGAAACATCGAGATTGTGGATGTTAGTGTCAACAAGATTTTTTGCTCTTTTTTTTTTAGTTGATTGTGTAACTACTGGTCATATGTAACTACTAACTAGCTTTTGGACAATTTTTTTATTGTCTTTTGCTGTGATGCCGCAAAGGAGAAATGGAGAAAAGGACACAAAGAAGCCTTCTAAATATGCCAAACTAAAAAAATTCTCACGGCCAAATAATTCACTCAGTCACAATGAAGCAAAGAACATAGGAAAAGAAAATTGTTTGTCAGTTCACAAATATATTATTGTCCTATGACAATGAATAACATATCTTTCCACTGGGGATTTTAAAAGAAGCATACACGTATTGTAATAAAGTTTTTTAAAGAAAGATATCGAAATGGAATAAAAATGTTTGGCTTATTTGAGGAGACTGTTTTGCCTTTGAAGGGCCCTAAACCACCTCTAACACAGATAGAGTAAATGTCATGAGGTCTGCTATTGCTACTTTTTTCTAGTAATTGGACTTCTAAACGCTAAGACAAGTCAACAGAGAGAAACCTCTGCAAAGCCTAAATGTGTATACAGTACAATAAAGAACAACGAAAGTTAATTACTCAAAGCCACTTCTAACATTGATAAGGCAACGAAAGTTAATTATTCAAAAGCTAAATGTGTATACTGTACAATATAAAGCAATTTAGTCAAAAAAATGAATCCTAATCTTGATTTTTTTAAAAAAAATAAATGTCAACTCGTGAGTAAACTCGAATCCGACCCAAACCCAGAGTGAACCAATCTAAAATAACCTAAAAGTAACTTGATCTGAAAACAACTCAACTTGAAGTGACATGAATTCAAAGTAACTCAAACCAAATCTAACTCAATAATTCATTTTGACGGCTCTAGTTAATGAGCTCTTATCTAATCACGTCGCAGGTGATTATACTGTGACTTTTCTTTTTATCTATAATTGGGACTCAAAATATCAAAATATGCCCACGGAATCTTGTCAATTATTCTACACACAAAAGAAGAAGGAGCAAGAAAGATCCAAAGCACATTACCAGGACCAGACAGAGAGAGACGACCAAAGTTGACTTCGGTTGCAAAAACAGATTTGACTTCACTTGCAAAAACACTTCCTGTTGATGTATTTATTGCAACTGCGGCGAGACTTTTTGCTAAGGGCTAAGACTCTAATTAAGCACTAAATAAGAACAAGGGGAAGAGATCAAAGGGGGAAAACAAAAAATGGTGAATCCAATCTCCGGAAGGGTGACGAGGGTATGGGAGAGTTGGAACGTCAGGGGTGCCCTTATTTTCAGTCTCACATTGCAGACCATTCTCGTCTTGTTTGCCCCATCGAGAAAGCGGACCTGCAGAAAGATGACAATCTTTATGGTCTGGTCGGGCTACCTATTAGCCGATGCAGTCGCAAATTTTGCCGTAGGACTCATATCCAACAGTCTGAAATACAACGCTCCCCCTTCTGCTCGAGAAAACAGTGACCTCTTGGCCTTCTGGGCTCCCTTTCTTTTGCTACATCTGGGCGGTCCAGATACTATCACTGCTTTTTCCTTGGCAGATAACGCTCTGTGGCTCAGGCACGCGCTTGCCCTCATAGTCCAGACCGTGGCTACTCTATATGTGTTCAGCCTTACTCTTCCAAAGAACAAGGTAATGATCCCAACAATTCTCTTGTTTATTGCTGGAATTATCAAGTACTTGGAGAGGACGCTATCTTTGTATTTTGCGAGCATAAACAAATTCAGGGACTCTATGCTTCCAAAGCCGGATCCGGGGCCCGACTATGTCAAGCTTATGAAGGAATATGCTAAAAAGGAGGCCCAACATTCAACACAAATCATCTATATGCCGGAGCCTGCAAAGAAAATGGAAGCTCCCGGTACTGATAGACAACCGTTAACGGACCTACAGGTGGTGCAGGAAGCTTATCATTGGTTCAATGTCTTCAAAGGACTAATTGTTGATCGCATTTTTAGCTTTAAGGACAGGAAAGAAAGCCAAGACTTCTTTTGTTACCTGCTTCCTGCGGATGCTCTGAGAGTGGTGGAAGTGGAGCTCAACTTCATTTATGAAGTCCTCTTCACGAAGGCCGTTATTGTGCACTCTGATTGTGGAAGGATTGTCCGGCTTACGGCCTTCTGCATGGTGGCATCCGCCCTTTTATTCTTCCGTTTCCATGTGAAGAAGCAGGGGTATTACAACACGATTGATGTGCGCATCACATATGCATTGCTCGTGGGTGCCTTGGCACTCGACATAATGTCCTGCTTGGTGGCCATTTTCTCTGACTGGACGTTGACTTCTCTGGATAAATCAGACAGCATACCGGACTCTCTCTGGAATTCCTGTAAGGCTTGCCTCGCTACTAAATTAGAGCCTCTCGTTAGGAAGTTCCTGAAATTCAAGACCCGATGTCAGTTTGATTACTCCACAGAAAAACCAGTCAAACACACGGTCATATATACACCATTTGTATTTCGTAGGTGGTCTCATCATGTGTCAACCCACAACTTGATAAGATATTGCCTCAAAGGGCGTCCAAAGGGGATATACAAGTACAGGAATCAGACCGTCCTCACAGTAGCCCTTGAATTCTTCAGAATCAGTTGTGTCGTCGATCGAATCATTGATTTCATCAGGACACTTGTCCAAGTTTTGTTCACTTGCAGATGGACTGAGAAACTCATTGACTTTTTTGGCCTGAAGGACTTTGTAGATGAGATGCTATACGCGGGCACGGAGCCATTCACCAGAGAGCTTTGGGAATTTATATTTGATGAGTTGAAGAAGAAATCCTTATTTGCCAATAGTCCAGAAAACGCAAAGAGGATAACCTCGGCCAGAGGGGACTGGGTCATCCAGGACACTGATTTTGGTCGGGCACACGATGCAGAAGAAATTCCTAAGTTAATGCCTTATATTCTCGATGTTTCTTATGATGAGAGCCTTTTGATTTGGCACATCGCCACGGAGCTGCTGTACCAAAATCCACAGAAAGAAAATCCTCTTCCTTGTGAGGAGGACCAAAGGACTCTTGAGGGCAGGAAGATTCTCAGCAAGTTGCTGTCTGATTACATGTTATACCTTCTGATCATGCAGCCGACCTTGATGGCAGCGGCGGCGGGCATTGGCAAAATTAGATTCCAGGACACCTGCGCGGAGACCTATAGATTCATTGAGAGCAGTGGTCTACAACGGCCCACGGAAGAAGAGATATGCAAGAAAATCCTGGAGGTGAATCCTAAGATTAAGCCGATTGACGTGAAGGGAGACAGATGCAAGTCTGTGCTGTTTGAGGCATGCAGATTGGCCAAGGAGTTGCAGAAGTTGGGGCACAGGAAGTGGGAATTGATAAGCAGGGTGTGGGTGGAATTGTTGTCATATGCTGCGAGTCACTGCAGAGCAACTAGCCATGCCGAGCAGGTCAGCAAAGGTGGAGAGCTGGTGTCTTTGGTTTGGCTTATGATGGCACATTTTGGCATTGGGGATCAATTCCAAATCAATGATGGCCATGCCCGAGCTAAATTAATTGTTGGCAAGGAGTTGGATTGACGCCGACTACCATAATATGGAGGCTCATTAGTTCATATCAGAAGGTTGGTGTTTGCAGTTCCCGAATAAATTGAAATTTTCTAGCAGATGTCTAGAGGATTTTTGTCTGATTAATGTGTTATGGTGCAATGAATTTTCATTTTTTACAACTACGTTGATAAAATGTAAAACAAAAAAGTCTTATTGTTCTAATGTTGATTTATTAAAAATAATACAGCCTGAATCAACAACAATCAATTTGCTAAAACAAGACCAATCAAATGTTGGCCTTTGAGGGGCACCATTTACTGCCGCCCTTATGCTTATGGGGAATGGGGAATCCTGGAAGATGGCATCTTCCTAGAAATGAAATGCACTGCAACAATCAATTTCATGTTCTACTAAATGAAATTTGTCTGTAGGATGCATTCTTCAAAAAATAAATAAATAAATAAAGGTTCCAATAAATCGATGGATAGTTGCCACCACTACAATGCAGACCCTTTCAGATAGGGGTCATAACGAAATTTAGAGTACAGCGGAAGATCGAGGGCTTTTTCTGCAATTCTTCCATCCTCGTGAATCTTGGCTACCAAGCTCTTCAGTGATGGAAAATTGGTCTGTTATTGTTCCAAGGTCAAAGTCAAGTTAAAAGAATAGGATGGCAAGAAAGGCAGGATTAAGAAGATAACAATATTGCATAATGAATAACAAGAAGGATGGTTAATGGCCATACCTCAGGTCGAATATAGCCGACTATAACAAGATGCAACTCCTCACCATAAAAATCACCATCAAATTCGTGAAGCAACCACGGTTCCTGCAATTTCAAAATTAGGAAATCGAAAAGTGTGTTCAAAGACTTCTTTTGAGTCGACATTACACTCACTATGGTCTTTTCAGAGTTGTCAAAATATGGATTCCAGCCAATACTCATGGCCATTTTGTAAACTCCTCGAGTTGACAATCCAGCCCAACCAAAATATACACCCGAGGGATGTTCCGAAAGTAGAGCTGAATGACCTTGTGTGGACAAATTAGCTGAAATAATAAAAACATTACTAGAAGACAAATGACTAGAGAGTTGTCAAGACAGAATAATAGAATCAGAAGCACATACAGTAGAGCTCTAAAGTAAAAGGCCAAAGTACAACCTCAAGGTTGCACATAAGTATGACATTCATGAGTTGTAGGGAGCGACTTATGCCATCACAAACAGAGCCTAGGCAAGGTTGGATTTAAGGCTGGCGCTAAAGATTATAAATTGACCAATTATACTCCTGACAATGAAACCCATAGCATTTCTAGCCCATAGAAAATTGGCATTTTCAATCCTTAACAACCTTTTTTTTTTCTTTTCTGTGAACAAAAATTTTTAATAACTCAATCTGTTAAATATAACCACCAAAGAAATAATGACAAGTTTACAATACCAGTAGGGATCCCAAGAACCTTTGAGCCACGTCCAAACCCCTTAGTTACAGGGCCACCAATATGCCAAGGTTCTATGGGCAGGGTACCTTCTATCCCTGCAATCACAGTACAGATTTTGTGATCAGCACTACATTTGAGACAAGAGAGGAAACTGGCTAAATCTGACCACCATAGTTATACAGGTCATGGGAACATACAATCTTCAAATGGAGGTAAGCCCCACTTTTCAGGCTGCAAATCAAGCAGAGAGTTGATCACTTCATCTGCGGCCATGTACAGATGGGATTGTTTTGGAAGAGATGGTACAGCAATCACTCCCATACCAGCAGCCTTACCAGCCATGACTCCTGGCCTGAGGTAGATAACCTTTCTATTATGAAAAAGTTGAACAAATGACAGAAAGCAACCATTCTATTGTGTTTTCGAATGTTCTGTATATTGACAAGGAACAAATGTTTTGGTAGTTTAGCTATGAGAATAGTTCATGAGCACAGGAAGAAATGATGACAAAAATAATAAAAGCCTAAAACTATCTCCCAATTTAAAAGAACCAAAGATATTGACGAGCTCAACTGTTGAACCTGCTAAGACTATCAACTATACTGGCAAAGACAGCTAATTTACTCCTTTAGCATACTCTATGCACACTTCAGACAAATAGTAGGTATCAAAGTTGCCAGCCATCTTATGTGCTGTCTGTGAACTTTAATATATATTTCTGATAGTTTAGTTGACAGAGTCTGTAGCAAAAAAAGTTTGCATGTCATTAACAACAGAAAAGAAACTGAATCTTCATGGGCGCCATTTCCTTTGAGAAACCAACTTATTTCTTCTGTGAAGAATTGGTTATGATTACAAGTGACACGTTTGCAAGGAGCTCAATATTCCACTATGAGTGCCAATAGCTAGAACAATGATATATGTTTGTTAACTCACTTACAGGGAATCTTCAATAACCAGACAACGAGAAGGTTCCAAATTTAGCCTTTTAGCTGCTTCCAAAAATCTTACATGATAAGTTCAAAATGTTAGAATATGCATCTGTACCAATTGAAAATTTTGAACAGATGTTTCAAAGACCTAAAGAAACAAACAATATGTTGACATAATTTTACATCTCGGGAGATGGCTTTGGTGATATGACTTCGTCACCAGCAATGATGGCACAGAAGGATTCCTTCCAACCTGTAAGTATGAGGAGCCATGATTACAGGCTCATATTTAGCTCATCTATAAATGAAGTCACATTGACTAATTACAAGGATACGAGAAAATAAAGAGACCAATGCAATCCTAAGAGAAGTATACCCTGGTGATAAGAAATTTTGGATTCTATGTTTGCCCTTCCAGAGTTTGAAGCCAATGCCTTAGGCACATTGTGAAGGTTCAAATGTTTAATCCATCGATTGGCACCTGGACAGGGTTTAATATTGCGCCACCTGGAATTATTTAATAGAAAATTTTGATTATGAACATACATAACCAATCTGCTAGAAACACGGACGTAGAAGCTCAAAGCAAGAAAGTAGAACCAGCTCTACGTAATCAGCAAATAAAATTTCAAACTAAGGCCATAATTATTCAAATACCAGGATATAGACGTTCTAAGAACATGTAGTTTTGGAAGCTAGAAACTTAAAAGTGGCTTTTAGACAACGGTGTCAGAGAACTTTCAAATTAGTGATATACACGAGTAAAGGCGCAGTATGATTACTGATCTGTGAACATCGGGGAGATTTCAGTAAGAAATTCATGCGCTCCACAAGAAAGTCCATAATCTTCAACTAAAGCAGCAGCAGCTTCCAAAGGTGTTTTTCCTACAATTCTATGAGCTTTCCTCTCATCCCATTGTTTCCCATACTTCACCATGAAAACTTTCAAAACATCGTTTATTATACCATCTGCAATGTAATTTAGACGAAAAAAGAAAAACAAAATCTTTTAAGTACGAGATTTAAGTACTGATGTAAAAAAAAGCATGGTGTCGGAACATCACACAATAATTATAGAATAATGATAACTATCCTGAAATCTGTATTACGAATCATCAATACTCTTAAGTGTATGACTAACTTTATTCTTTTTTTGTTTAACGGTATTGAACAAGTTAATTCACTCCTTGTATTATAGTAACAATCTGGTGTTTCATCATATAGATTGCATGATATATATCATCACTCTCAATTATACACGTAGAGTATTCTCTTCAACTAACAGATATCTAAATGAGTATTACTGATATTGAAAATGAGACCAATAAAGGATGAAATTGAAGAGAAGAGCACAAACTGACCTGTATTAAGAAGAGTGCCATCCAAATCAAGAATCACAGCAGAGACTAACTTCTTCAATGATTTACCCATTGACATATTAAAATTCACAAATCTCACTCACAGACTTTTATCCCCTACTTGAGAAAACAATCTGAAAGAGCCACAAACAAAACAATCAAAACCCAACATCAAGAAAACGAACAAACGTTCATAAGAACTTGAAAATTCCCAAGTTGTCATTTCATCACACAGCAGAAAGCCAAATACCCTTATCAAAAGATGGAAAAAAGATTACAACTTTTCTGAGTAAGTCTGATACGAAAATATGGATTCTCCTTCGTCAGAAAATGAAACCCACGAAGAAAAATTACCGATTTTCCATTAAAGCTGAAACAAAAGCAAGAAATAAAACCCAAGTTAAGCCATTAGCTTGTTTTTGGACAGAGAATGGGGGATTGGGAAAAAAAACATAGAAAGAAACTGCAGTAGGAGAATGTGGCAGAAAGTGAAAAAAAATTAAATAATAATATAATAATAATGATGTTATGATTGATAAAAATTAATAAATAGAAAGTTATAAGAAAGAAAATGAATAATAATTCATGAGAGAAAAAATAAAATATTATTATTTAAATTTAATAAAAAATAAATAAAAATAAATAAATAAATAAATAAAATTTTTCTCTTTCCTTTTGTTGCTAGAAAATTTCAAACATAGTGGTAAGAAATGCTAATAAAGATAAGAAGACTTTGATTATATGGCTTCCAGTGATCCGACACTTTAGTTTTTGTATCTTTTAAAGATTTGCTCTCAAATATATTTACCATTATTGTTAAAATTTATTTTTTTAAAAAAATAAATTTTAAATTATATTTAGTGTCATTTTAAATATAATTAGTATTATTTTAAAATTTATTTTTTAATAAAATTTCTTTTCTCTCTAATGGACAATTTATTGTGAGCGGAACTTGTTGCAGCAAAAAATGCTGCGTTATGTTACGTTACAGTACTAAATAGAATTCGTTATAGAAAGAATTATGTGTTATATTTAATATTATCTTAAATATATTTAATTGTATTTTAAATTTTTTTTAAAAAAAATTCATTTTTTTGGGCCAATGCCTTGGTGTGGGCCGGCCACCAACCTTTTGCCAAATTAAAGTTGGACAAAAGCCCAAACCTCGTGTAAAACTTAAATAATAATTATCCATTAACCCAACAATTTTGAGTAGATTCAATTCGATTTTTTTGCCCAAAAATTTCAGTTTCAGTTTGGGTTAGTTAATCATGATTTTTTTAAAATAAAAAATCACAACTAAACTAAAGTTTTAGTTCAATTCAATTCGATTATATTTCTAGTTAATCAAAAATTTCACCATATTAGAATACTCCTAGTTGCAGGGTTTATAGGTTGGCATTTGCCCTATGGATCCATACTGATGTTAAGAAACCCAAGAGGTCGAATGGGGGATAATCAACTTTTTAGGCTTAAATTTTTGTGATTTTTTCTATTTGAGGTCTAAACCTTTTAAATTTTTTATTTAAGGTTTAAACCTTTATTTTTTTTTCTATTCAAGTCCTTTTATATGATTTACCGTTAACTTTTCCGTTAGATCTAACAGAAATAGGATTAAAGTTAACGGAAAAATTAACGGTTTTACTGTAAAAGGACTTGAATAGAAAAAAAAATAAAGGTTTAGACCTTAAATAGAAAACTTAAAAGGTTTAGGCCTCAAATAGAAAAAATCACAAAAGTTTAGGCCTAAAAAGTTGGTTATCCCGGTCGAATGGGGGTAACTTGTCAACATTCTACAGGCAAGAAACCCATGCCACACTATCAGGAGCTCATGTCAACATTTTAGTGTCAGAAAAAAATTAAAGATGTGCGAGAAATATACAAGGTGATAGCTAAATGTGAGAGAAAAAGAGCTCGTGGGTCTCGCACATACATATGTATTTTTTTTGAAAAAAAAGTTAATAGGTGATGTATATATTAAATAAAATATGCAATAACTAAAATAAAATATACATATAGCCATAAAAAAAAAAAAAAAAAAAAGAAAAAGACCGCATCTCTAACCATTAGTATCTAGATATCAACGATTCAATGCTCTAAAGGTTGATCTGTCACTCAGATTTAGAATGGTAAAAAACATATGATTAATTTCACCAATCACAACAAGTGCAAGTAATGGGACCATGGCACTTGCGGAAGATCGCTGGGAGCAGATACCAGAGGGCAAGCTATAAGAGACGAGAAACTTTTCTTTGAAGATACACACGCCCTAACCTCTTTTAACAGCAACATTTAGGGGCCGTTTGGTTTATAGTCTGAAATCGAAATCGAAATAAAAATCAGAATCGAGCAAAATTGGAAATAAAATAACTTATTTTAGAACATGTTTGGTTTACTCTACAATCGGAATCAAAATCTTTTATAAATGTTTGATTTACTCTAGAATTGGAATCAATATTAAATGTACGATAATATTTATATCACGCTAAAAATAAAATAAATATTATTATCATAAATATTAAATTGAAAATTATGAAATACAAAAAAATATTATAATGTAATGTCAAATATTTAGTCTTATTATATTATAAAATCATTTATTATTATTATTATTATTATTAAAAAGAAAAAAGATAATATCAAAATAAAAAAAATTATCCACAGTCAATTTCAATAATAAATTTTTTAATAAGAAAGTAAAAAAAAAAAAAGACAAATAGAGAAGAGAAAGACTAACGAGGGAAGTAATTTTTTTTTTTAATTTTAAACAAAACATGAGAAAGAATGAGAAAGTGGGGTCGTTAGAAGTAATTAAGAGGGGAATGAGAATCATTAATGCATTGAATATGAAAATCAAGATTTCTTTAATTTGGAGAATCTCATTCTCTATTTTAAAGGAATGAAAATCAATTTTTTATTAAACAAACAATAATTATAAGAAATTGGTAATTGATTCCCTTTCATCCTCTACTTGTAATTTAGTCTCAGCCCCTTGTCACTCTTTTATCAATATATCCATGCTTACCACAATGGACTCATTCACGCTGCAGCGAGTGGGGCAATTGCCCCTTGGCCCCGCAATGTTTCCTTATTAATGCGTACAATACAAATGTATAACCTAGCGGCAAACTAGTTCGAGGGTAAGCCTTAATGCCCTAACTGTCTTAAATGACTAACGGTATGATTATTAATTTGAAAGTACATAATTTTTTTTATCATACATATTAATTTTATCATTGCATACAAATAAAGTTTGTGCCTTCTAAATTTTTTCTAGATTCGTCGCTGTGCTTACGACCCCTCACGTTCTCGGAAAAGTTAGTTCAGATATTCATTGGATTCCATTTTTATGTCATAATATTTGGCAATTTGTAGTACATAGAAGGATTTATTTTATTTTATTAGTGATCAAGAAAGTGCCAATAATGTTTGAGTCTCCATAGTGCATTGTCATATGTTCGGTTGTTTTCCGCTATGATTCAGCCTTCTCACTTGAATTGACCCTTCCATCCTTACAAACAAATCAGTCTCAGTTTCTTAGTTCTTACCAATTATTTGCGATAAACAAGAAGTAAAAATCCATTGAAATCCAAGACTATGCAACGTAAATCAAAGAATTCAAAAAACCAAAGAACCTATTTTCTTAACCAAAATGAAACATGCATGATAAAAACACAAGAATAGTCAAACTAATATCTCAAACCTTAAACAACTGATAACATCTTTCACACGCTAGTTTCAAAAAAGAAAATGAAAATGTCATATTATTCGATACAAATAGCAAAGAAGTTGCACAATTAATCCAAAGAAAGACAACGATATTCACCCCCTTCTTGATCACTTAGTAGTGCCAAATCTTTTCATGCAATGGATCAAGATGACCATCGTTCGTAAAGTGAAAGAGATTTATTCTTGATTTTTGAGAAGCTTGCCAATGTTGAAGATAACGATAATAAACGAGCATTGTTGATATGGGGACCTTGGTATCAATAGCCCTTGTAGTGACTAGAGTAAACTCCTCCAAGTTAACTGCCCTTTGCAGGAAAATTTTGGCTAGTTCCAGTTCATATTTTTCGAACTTATATCCTGTCAACTTGATTACCTTCAGAAGGCCAAATGATGGGCTTAATTGCTGAAAATCTTCTGCTTGATGATATTTGAAGTAATGTCTAACCTCATCAAAAGCAAACCAATTGAACTGCAACAAATTGAAGCCACATCAACTAAAGTTCAGAGAATTATTTGATCATGTTATATCATCAGACCTTTAAGTATAAATCTAAGTGAATATTGTGAATTTTCTTGCAAAAATTCAAGTCATTTTAAGCTGCATTAACTATAAGTAGTCACATCCTTTGTTGAGCACTTAGTCCACTGAATTAGGTTGCTTTCTGCTATTGCTTCTTAACTTCTTATTATTTTGTTTCTTTATTTTTTATTCTTTCGACGACATCTTTCTACTTATGAATTGGAATATTGTTATCAAGAGACTTGAGAGAGTATAGAGAAAGGAGATGAGAGATGATCATGAGAGAAAAGAGAGTGAAAAGAGAGAATAGAGGAAGCATGGTGAGAGAGGAGAGTGTGAGTGTGAGTTTGTGTGTGAAGAGAGGGATTAAAAAGCGTTACAAGAGAGGGCATTTAGAGAAAGAAAGAGGAAAAACTTAAATTTTGTTGTTTTTCTCATTCGTTTCTTTTTTTTTTCTTACAAAGTACGTATTTTCATATTTTAAATAAAAAATGGAAAAAGACAATATTTTCCAAACATTTTTTTTGTTTGCTAGTGTAAAAAAAAAATACCGTTATCATAATAAACAAGCCCTAAAAAATAATAGGTTATATCAATATTTCATTTTGATATGAAAATAACTATATATGTTCAATGACGAATCTGCAAATAGGTGGAGCCAAAGTTTATGTATACGAATACAATAAAAGAACCAAATTCAAGATGGTAAAACAATTAGTTTTAGACAATTTGCATAGATATTATAATTGTTTAGAACGATTTTTTGTATTTCGGGATCTTTCTAAATCTTTTCGGTTATCAATACTGTCAAATATATCGTCTTTTATATAAGCAACTTCAGTTTAATTATTTGATGACACAATTGATTCTTGATAAGATTCATTGCAAAGAAAGTTCGTCCCACTGTAGTTACTGTTACCGACAAGATCAAACCTGACTTCAAACTAAAAGATAATTTGTCCAAACTACGGTTCATTTTCATGTGAAATTTGTCCATAACATGATAAATGAAATGAATTTTATAGTTTAATCATTGTTAGTTACTTGACCGTCTAAAAGTGTCAAATAGAGTAATATTATTATACCAAACTTGACATAATCTTACATATATATGAAAATACGAAATACCTATCCTGGTTTATCAATGCTTATGAAATAAATAGCATTAGCAACTCCATTGCACGAGTCAAATGATAGCCAAAAGAAGATAAGTCGTACGTCATCTAAGAAAAATTTTAGACTACATAAGGACAAAAAAGCATAAGATTACTAAGAATATCATTTCAAAGTGGGATAACCTTTTTAAAAAATGGCTATGATGAGAAATTAAGCTTCCACCGCATCATATATCTTTAAAGTTTTCAATTCTTTAAGTTCTTGTCACAATAGAAAGGCGAGAATCGATTTTCCTTTAGTTATTGTGTGTTGCCTCGACAAGTCTAAAATAATTGAGATAACTGTTTTTTTAGTCGTGTAATGATACTTAATTCACTTTCTTTAAGGACAAAGAAGAATATTAAAGGGCAATAATGTAAAAATAGTTAAACTATAAGTCTATATATTAATATATAAATACACACGTATTATATATTTTTCTCAATGGCAGCATTTGGTGCCGCAGATCCCAAGGTGGATCCGCTAGTGTTTACATTACCTTATTATCAAGTTCCGTTAATGTCACCATAGTTTTCATTAAAAAAAAAAAAATCATTCAACTAATTATAGTTAATAATTAACATTACTAAAATAGTAAAAAAAAAAAAAAAAAAGAGTATATCGGGATACTTACGTCAATGAATATCTTCTCTAGGCTTGGGCAATGCAGGAGAAAAGCAACAACATCATAGACATTACAAAAGGTGGCACCCTCCATGTACAATTTAACTTGCTTCAAATTCTTAAAATAGTATGGCATTTCTTGAAATTTTCCGTCTATAATTCTTCGACTTAAAGCCTAACAAAATCAACAACAACAAATAATAAACTTCATTCACACAACAAGTTTGAATAATTAACAAAAACCACCTTTATGGAAGAGGGAGTCATAAGAGATATTTACCTCAAGGAATACACTAGACATGGTCAGAACTTGGACATGGATCAGATCATACGTAAGATTTCTTAGAATGGTAGGGCACATATAACTCTTTGAAGGTGCGATATTGATCATCACATCTTCCAATTGCATAACATGATGAATTTTAAAGAAACAAATACATCCAAAATAATGGAATGCACGAAGAGTTGGGGAATCGATCTCGATCCGTGAAATATTTGGGCAATCTCCAATTTTTAATGTCTTAAAACATTTTTGGTTTTGAGTAGAGATCTTCAACCAATAAATTCCATGGAAATGGGCCAAATCCAAGGTCTCAAGAAAAAAACAATGGCGAAACAAATTATCGAGAAATTCAGTTGTTATTTCCATCCTTCTGATGACAAGAGTATTCAAATAGCTCAAACCTTTCAACTTTGCTGGAAACTCAAACAGGCAACGGTCGATCTTCAAAATCTTTATGGATTCAAAGTCAAAAAAATCAGTGGAGAGCTGAAAAGGAAACGGTCCAAAATAATCCAAATCAAGCTCTTCAAGTCCCTTATCAAAAGCAATTTTGATAAATTTTTGAACTAATACAAGGTCAAAATATATATCAAAACGCAATTGAAGGGTACCAATCTTTTGCCCTATATGATGCTCTAAAACATGGGTAACAACTGATGTTTTATCATCCAGCAAGTTTCGACTAGCATACTTATCGCCAAAGCAAAGTTTTCGGCTCAACATCCAAGATTTTTGGAATCTTTTTGAAAGAATTGCAAGTTTTGCAACATCTTTCACAGGCAAGAATGAGAAAAGATACTCAAGAATATCATTATGAATATGATCATAAGAGACAATAGAATCAGAAGAAGGACCAAGACCACGACAACTTGAAGTTTTGATTCTCTTCTGGGATGAATCCATTGAAGAAGCCATTGTAATCCCGAAATATTCTCCAAAGAGTTTACTTAAAAATGATGATAAGTGAGGAAATTTGTGATACATATAGGCAACATATATAGGAAAAGTCATAAAAGGGGACTATCTCAGAATTTAATGCTCCTCATATTTGGCGATTTTTTTTCCCAATAATTTGTGAGGATATTTATGTTTCTTAGTTGGCTTGCCTTTTTTAGACTTTTGCATAGATTTTAGTGGGGCAGTGGGCCACATGAAAGAAGAAAGTTTTTTCAAAGGGTAGAGTCTCAACATGGACATCATTTTGATTAAATAGTAACAATTGTGTGGCATGTGAAAGTATTATTTTGGATATGCAACTAATGTTTTTTTTCTTGTAAAAATTTTGCTCTTTACACTTTTAATGAGGGGATATCATGTTTTTGTTAAAACAAATGCGCTACTTGTTGACTCAAAGTGATAAATTACCACCTTTTTGTTCGTATAGATATAAATATCTTTTAATGAAAAGATATTTAATGATTTAGTTGGAAATATACTAGTATTCAAAATTGGATTTTAGCTTTTGGAAGTATTTTAAATTATAATAGGTTCTTCCCCAATATTTTAGAAATGTCGTATCTTTTTTTTTTTTAATGAGTAAAATAAACTTATGATTTAACATCATTTAAATATTATTTTTAATTTTTTTATTTAAGTAAATTCTGCTTATTATGTGGTGTAAGATCATAAATAAATTACACTCACTTAAAAAAAAAAATCAAAATAGAAATTCCCTACATTTCAACCCATATGGATTCATTTGATTTGATACGCAGATGCTAGTCACCACCGTAATGCGACACTACAAGAAATTATGAAATTTGCGACTAATTTTCTGCGACTACCTAATATTTAGTCGATAAAGGCTTGATTTTTTTGCAACTATCTAAGACAGATAGTCGTAAAATGGTTTGAAATGTCCGCGTCAGATTTTTCCCGTCGGCGGGCAGATAAAACGTTATTTTTGGCGACTACCTAAAGATGTATTTTTAGCGACTAAAATACATGTAGACGCGAAAAGAGCTTATACTTACCTTTTCCACTTAAATTTTGCGGCCACTTATAATTATTAGTCACAAAAAAACTAGTATTTGCATAGAGTCCCGTTAAGTGGACGAGATTAGGTGGATGAAAAATAAATTGAAAATTTTTTTTATATAATCAGGTGGTTTATTTGTGTAATTAGACGCTTAATTTTTATAATAAAAAAATATATAAAAAAATACTTAAAAATTTATTGTAATAATTTAATTTCTCATTACACAAAAAAATTATCTAGTTCCACAAAAATATTCTCACGTCTATTCTCCGTCCACCAAATTTTGTCCACCTATATTTTTCCTATTTGCATATTAGGCGACCACTCATATAGTCAACAAAAGTGAATATGAGACATCCATTTAAGTGATTTTTTTTATATTTTTTTTACCTAAAACTATTTAATATCTAATCTAATAAACTGAATAATCTGAATTAAGTCGTACAAAATTTTAAAAAATAATAAAAATTTTTCAGTAAATATTTAACACAACTGAAATTAACTTCTTTGTAAATTTTTAATTTTCCTTTAATCCGAACTCAATTAATTCCCAGCCTCGCAAAACACTTTACTCCTTCAATCACTGCCTCCCTCCAACGTTGCTCTCAGCTGGATGGCTCTGTTCAAAATTTTAGAAGCAAAATCCAATCAATTCACAGCTTAATCGGTTGCTTTCTCTTTCAAGAAGCGAAATCCATCGGTTGCTCTCACAACCGATTCCTTTCTCTCCATTGAATCAGAAACGAAACCGAACGGTACCTTTGCTTTCTCTTCTTTCTTCAATTCTTTTTCTTTTGGGATTGTAAACTCTTACTTGGGTATTTCATTCTGCAGTTGGCTCTTGGAGGAGGAACCGCGGGACTTTCTTTCTCTCAATCGATTAGGTATCTGGCACGCTACCTCTCACAAACTTTGCTTCGTTTTGCCTCCATAAGTAGTAGTTTGATAAATTAGTCTATAAACCTGTAAGATTAATGGCAGAAAAATGTTGGGTATTGAAGAAAAACTTATAAATCTGTAAGATTTGAAGTGGGTTCTATAAATTTATGGGTGGGTTGTGTAGATTTATCTCTTTTAATAGAGAAAATTAGAGAGAGAAGTTTTGGGAGATCACTTGTCCTGTTTTCTGGCGAGATGCTGCTGATTCCGACGAAATTTATGGCCAAAAGTCTTTCCCTTTCTTTCCCCTCTGGTCACCGTCTCTATCCTTCGCTCCTTCCATTATGCCTTGTGTCTTTGCAAAAGCTTTGGGTTCTGTTTTGGTTTTAACTCTATACTATCCTCCCATGAATCAAAATCGGAATCACAGTTTACCTTTGTGCATATTAGGACAGTGAACGAGGCAGTTGGATAATCTTTATAAGATGGGAGAGCACTTAGTTTCTAAAAGATAATCAATTACAAAACGAATTTACTTAGTTTGATTATATATTTGCTTTTGGACTTGATTTATCATTCTGATTGCTTGTATGACTACTAAGAAAATTAATCTCTCACATTTAAGATACTTGTTATGCTTATTCACTTTTTTTTTGAGTATAACAGATGCTGGTTAAGTTGACTCCTATTTTAGTTAGGTGTTTTGGGAGCATAAAATTAAGAGACATTATTCTTGCTGATGCTCAATTGCTTGAAGGAAATCTTTTAAGATTTGATCAGGGGCTTAGTCATCATAAATTGTTACTTTGCTGCATGTGTGGTATTTCAAATTTTTTTGGGGGTTTTGTGGGGTTTTGATGTTGCTGGTACGGGTTACAGTTCTACAGCATACAAGGGAGGGTTTGCAATTTTTTTTAATTTTTTTGTTTGGTACAGGGTCACAAGGAGGAGGTTTGTATCAGTTAAAATAACAATAATAATAATAATAATAGAGTTAATGTATAGAACACTTACTTCAATGTAATGTTATAATAATATCCGTTGATAATACCTATGATTATATAAGATTTATTTGTGAGATTCGTTTTAAAAAAAAAAATCTTTCTTAATATATAGGCTTTTAAATACTCAATAAAATGTATGTTGTAGATAAGAAAAGCCAGCTCCCGTGAAACATATATGACAATCACTAATGCAAAATGAGGGTCATTACTCACCATATCACCGTCGCCTTACCCTATACCTCTGCTAATAACTTATGCATGTCATTTTTTTTTTTTTTTTCTGTTTGAGAGTTTCAATGGAATAAGTTAAGTTAATTTTTTATTTGGCATACAGATGAGGTTAGACATTACAAATTTGAGTGAAGATCATAGCCAAAATTGCATCAAATCTATATTGAAGTGTCGATAGAAAGATATCAGGTATAAACTGAAAAAGGAATTCTTGAGACATTCTTCTATTGAGGTTGCTAAAGAGCATGTTCCTGAGAGGGTGACTCCAGAAAATTGGAGCAAATTATGTGATCATTGGACAAAGGATGAAACAAAGGTATCTACATGAGGCCTTTACACATTTTTGGGTTCATATTAACTATTTATTTATTGAAGGTTGTTCTACTGTCAGAATAGTAGTGGAATTGTGCTGTTTATTTTGTTCCAAAGTTAGTTTTATGGTTATTTGGATTGCCATCTGTTTTGTTGATGAACGAGTCAGTTGTTTTTTCTTTTTCTTTTTTATGTGTGTGCTGAAATGATTACTTGTGATAGAAAAAAGTTATTAAGTTTCAGTCACTGTATAGTTTGAAATGATATATAAACCCTTTAATTCAAAAGTACTCAGGGAAATACACATCAAAAAAGGGCATTTGGGTACTTGATTAGGCTGTTGGAGGTTGTTATTTATGACCTTTTTCCCACCCATTAACGATTTTTATGACCAAAATTTATGGAAATTGTGGTTTCCTCCTTTTAATTGTACTTCTGTTTGAACTCTAAAGAAAAAATTCTATGTTTGGCAGCATATATTTATGCTGCTGGCCAGCCAATTGGCACCACTTAATATAGGTGAATTAGAACTTTTTTATTGGGGCCTATTGATAGTTGAGATTGGGATTTCTTTTTTTCCCATTGGCATGATCTGCTAAATTGATGAGGCCACTCTTTTATTTTTGTTATAACATGCAGATGATAACGTTCACATCTTCAAAAAGCTGATTAACTATGGTGGACTACCTCCAAGTGCCAATTATTTTTGGGTGCAAAGTTTGGATCTCAAAGTAAAATTTTAAAATTTCCTCCCGGCAGAACCTTATGGACTTTATGTATGCCTTTTATTTGCTTTTAGAGAAACCCCTTAATAGTTTTTTAGTTTGATCAGCAAGACAATATATATTGACAATAATATTGATAATTAATAGATAATATTATTCTTTTTTTCTTTGATATATTGTTGTAGAATCTTAAAATATATAAGATTTTGTGAATGGTCAAAATAGTAATTTCAAAATTGATTTTCAATTTCCAGGATAAAAAAAATTAATTTCCAATTCTAAGTTGCAGTTAATTTTGCGACTGGTGGAGGCCAATCGTAGCTAATAGCGTACATTTTAGCGATCACTTGTGCTGAATAGTCGCAAATAGTGTACAACCACCAATATGAATAGTAGCAAATGATGGACTTTTTGGCTGTAACTGGTGACCCTTTAGTGATTAGTTGTACTAAATAGTCGCAAATAGTCAAACTTTTTACGACTAATTATAAGGGATAGTCGCAAATAATGGATAATCGGCATAACTGTGGTCTTTTTGACTACTACTTATATTAAAAAGTCGTCAATAGTTGAAATTTTTTACGACTAATTTTAATGAATAGTCACAAATGAAAGCGTTTTTGGCTTTACAAATTAAACATTTTTAGCGACTAAAAATACGAAATAGTCACAAAATGTTTGTCTTTTAGGGATTACTCTAATTAGGTAGTTGCTAAATATTTGCCCAATTTCGACTAAACACAAAGTAGTCGCTAAAAGGTTTCGTCGCAAAAACAAACAATCATTAGCAACTGCTATCTACAATGGTCGCAAAACATTTGTCGACTAAGTTGTAAATGGTCGCGCAAAGGTTAATTGTAGGTGACTAAATGCTTTTTTAGTCGCAAAAAATTATCCGCGACCGTGTATAGGCGATTAACATGGCCACTATTTTTTTTAGTCGTGAAAAACTTTTGACGACTAATTTTTTTTTTTTATTAATATATATTCTAGACGCCGAAACTACAATATCTTGTAGTGCGATTTCGATGAAATTATAGAGAATTGTTATTTAGACAATGAAATTATCCTATTATGCACACCTTGAGAGATGACAACTTTTACGCTAATTTACCTGTCAAATGAGATTATACTTCTCCTCCCAATATTACCACCTAAAATAAAAATCTAGGTCATGCAATGTTGTGGGTACTAGATGATAGATTAAAAGTTACTACCTTGTGTCAATTTTTAAATTTATTTTTCTCAATGTCACCAAAAAGGAAACTCATACATATTTAAATAACTTACATTTGTAAAATATTTGCAGGGGAAAATATTTGCAGTAAAAATAATGATTTTTCTTTGTCACTTACTTATAGCACAGTTTGTGTTTTCCCTGAAAATAACTTCAGCTCTGCAAAAGGAGAAGTTATTTTACCTGAAAATCTAAAAATTTTCCCCAAATTTTGCCTATGTAAAATATTTTCCGTGAAACAAACACCGGAAAACCTGTAAAATTTTTTCCTGAAAAATTTTTTCCTGAAAACAAACACACCCTAGCATGATCTAGTTTGGACTTGGCAACAATTTACACACAAAATTTTAAAATGTAAGAAGAATGGAGTCAAAAAACAATTAGCTTTCTTCATTAAGAGAAAATGTAGAGATCAATTTTACGCTATCATGCAAGTATTTACTTGTCTTCTCTACGTATCCAATATATGTATACGTTTTTAATATAACTCTTATGTTTGAATGATGTGAACGACCTTATCACTCATCCACAGCAGTTTTACTTATGCCATCAACAATGCTCTTTGAAGCATTAATGAACAGAAAGATTTATTTTACCGAGTTTCATTTATGTTATATATATTTGAAAAAGCAGTGAATTTTGCAGCATGACATATTTGTTAAATGTTGGATATTTGTTTTTACATGTTTCTTTGCAATCTATCTCGCAAAGAGTATCCTTTAGAAATTGAGAAAATCATTGATGACTGTAAATCTTTGTTTTCGAACTTTCGTTGTGTTGATGCACGTAAAGGGAAAGGTTATATGATTGCTCATGAGATTGCCAAGAGGACTATAAAAGTTAATGATTTTGTTATACGGATTAAGAACCTAATGGAGAAGAATATGATTGCTCATAGGGCTTGCCAAGCGGACCATAAATGTTAATGATTTTGTTGTATAGATTGAGGACAATCCTTATAGTATTAGTGAGCTTTCTATCAATATAAACACTCTGTCTCCAAAGTAATGAATGTCAAATACTTATTTAGCAAACGAAAAAAAATATTTTCTATTCAAAAGATTTTCTGAATGTAGTAAATTAAGTCTTGAATAATGAGTAGATATTTTTAATCTCCAACCACAAAATTTTGGTAGATCATCAATAATTGTAATTTGTAGGTTAGCAAAATGCATTTGTTTATTGAATAAGAATAATGTTAACGTTTCAAGACATATGTTAGAGTTAATTTCAACAACAACAAAATCTCAATCATTTTTAATTGGAGTCAATTATATGAATCTTTTTTTACCATTCTATTATGTTATGATAGAAGTTGAAGTTAGTTGTCAAAAAAAAAAAAAAAGTTAAAATTTAGTTTTAAAATGATATGCAAAAGTGTGTTTTTGTGATCAAAAGTTTTACGGAAACTTGTTGTTTAAGGTTGTGAGATCAAAAGTGAAAGTGTAAAGGGTTGTTCTTCACTTTGCAAAAGAACAAAAGTGATTAGTGGATTAAACTCTCAAGAAAAGGTTCTTAAAGAGTGAATGTAGATTTCCAGTTAGAGCCGAACTATTATAAATCACGGTGCAAGCTCTTCTTCCTTATCTTTCATTTACTTTTAATTGCGTTTATTTTGTTTGTTTTATATTCAATTATCAATGATCATTACAACCAACCCTTTAAAGTTGAGATTGACTGAATCACAAGAGCAAAATTGAAAACACCCAATTTCCCCTCTTGGATTATACCAACACCAACACTATTGTCTTAACCAAAATAAAACAACATTTATTAAAAAAAAAAAAAAAGTTCAGTCATACTAATCTATCAAACCTTAATTAATTAGATAACATCTTTCACACATGAGCTTGTTTACCTAGGTTTTTTCCTCTCTTTTTTTTTTCACAAAAGACATGAAAATGTGACATTATTTTATACAAATAACAAAATAATGAAAAATAAATCAAATAAAGACAATAGTACTTAATCCTTTCTTGATCATTTACCAAATCTTTCTATGCAATAGATCAAAACGGAGCCAATCATTCAAATATTGATACAGAAATATTTTTGACTTTTGAGAAGCATGTCATTGCTAAAGATGAAGATACTACACTAGCATTGTTTCTATGAGGACCTTGGCACGAACATACTTTGTAGTGACTGGAATTAGTTGTTCTAAGTTAACTACGGATTGCAGGAGAACTTTAGTTAGCTTTAGTTCATATTTTTCAAGTTCGTATCCTATCAACTTGATTACTTTAATATGGTCAAATGGTAGGAGTAAGTACTAAATATCTTTTGTCTGATGAAATTTCAAGTAATTGCAAGCCTCAAAGTCAAATTTAATTGATTGTAAAAAAAAAAAAGTGTAACCATATCATGCCACAACTTGGAGAATTAGTTAATTGTGTTATATTCTTATAGATTTAGGTAAAACATGTAAGATAACATTGTAATTTCATGATAAAGACACTCAAGTCATCTTAAGTTATATATATTATTAAATATTACATCAACTACTAAATACTAAGAGTCCATTTGATTAAATTGTTGTTTTTTCTTATGTTTTGATTATTTATTTTTCTCTATTAATTCAGAAAGTTTCTTATAATTCTTGCTGCTAAAAGACATGACAGAGTGTAGTTAGAGCAACAGATGAGAGTTTATAGTGAGGCAGAAGGAAAGAGTGTAAAGAGACTTTTAGAATGAAGAAGAGAGCATAGTGAGAGTCTGAGAGGAGTGCGAATATTGTGAAAACATAGAGAAGTTGGAAAGAGAGAGAGAGAGAGAGAGAGTGGGTGTGAGTGTAGGCTTGTGTGTATAGAGAGGGAGAAAAGCATGGTTAAAAAGTGAGAGAAGAGCAAAGGCAATGAGGGTATATAGAGTGGGAAGAGAGATTACATACAAATAGAGAAGGAAAATGAAGAGATATGAGAAAGTAGTGTGAAAAGAGATAGAAAAGACAAAAAACACATAGAAAAAATAATGGGGGAGAGAGAAAGCAAACAATTCAATATATAAAGAGAAGGACAACAAAATATAAAGAGAAGGAAATGTGAAGGGAAAGTTTAAAGAGAAAGTATGGATATAGAGGTTCAAAACTGGAAAGAGAAAGTTAAGTATAAAAAGAGGAGAAAGAAAGTGAGTGAGAAGAGAGAGGGAGAGAGAGAGAGGGAATTTGAGTAGACAACATATAGAAAAAGTGTAAAGAGAATGTAGAGAAAGAAAATGAAAAGAGAAAAAATAGAGGGGAGAGAGAGAGAGAAAGAATAATAGGTAAAAGGATAAAATAAAAAGAGAGAGCAGAGAGACATTAGTGAGAAAAAATATGAATGAACGAAAAACGAATTATAAAGAGGGAAAGTTTCATGAGAATAGAAAACCAAAAAACTTGATTTGACTATTTTTTTTCATGCGTACTTTCCTTAAAGGTACTTCTATAATTAAAAAATCGCAATCAAAACAATCAAGCCCTAAAGAAAGTGATTTATTATATGAATATTTTAAATTGATAAAAATGAAAATATCTACCTTCAATGGCGTATCCACAAATTAGTGGGTGCAAAATTCACGTATACATATACAATCAAACAAAAACAAAATTCAATGAATTCAAAAGATATTAAAATATTTAGCTTCATATACTTAATATAGATATTACAATTATTCTCGATGAGTTATCTTGTAATTTGGAATCTTTCTTTGAGTTTTTGGTCATTAATATTGTCAAATGAATCTTTAACTATTTAAATAGGTGCTTGTTAATTTTACTTCTTCTTCTTTTTTTATAGTAAAATTAACTTATGATCTAACACCATTCAAATATTATTTTTAATTTAAAAATAGACCTCAATTATTATGTAGTGTAAGATTATGAGTAAATTATACTCACTTAAAAAAGGGAGTCAAAATAAAAATCCCTATCTAAATAACTAAATGATGATTTAATCATTCATCTTCTATTTGATTATGTCATTAATTCGTGAAGATGGTCATTGCAAAGAAATTTCTTCTCGTTATATTTATTATCACATATAAGACTAAAGCTAACTTAAAACTGAAAAATAAATTGTCTAAGACACAATTCCTTTTTATGTTGTCCATAACATCTTAACTTAAATAAATTTTGCAATTTGACTATTGTTAATTGATTGTCATCTAAAGTTTAAAACAAAGAAACAAATTAAACTTAACATAATCATAAATACATAAATTAATTGCAAAAAATAACCAAATCATAATTTTCTTTTGTAAGCTATGACAAATCCATAAGTTGGGGTTTATTTTTTTATTGATATCATAACTTCAATACATTACCAATGAGTTTGCTTTTCAATAATAGCTCATTTAAATAAAAAAAAAAGTAAACAATTCAATTTTTGATTGATATTGTAACTTCAATACATTACCAATGAGTTTGTTTTTCAATAATAGTTCATTTAGACAAAGTAGTAAACAATTCAATTTTTCCAAATATCATAAAATAAATCTCAACCCTAGTTGATCAACAACTACAGTTGGTACTAGGTCTACCTTAAGTATATATTAAATGCTAATACAGTTAATAACTTCGTTGTGCATGTCAAACCTTAAATATTTATTAAATGCTAGTCTTGTTGATCAATGATTATAAAGCAAATACAGTTAACAGCTCTGTTATACATGTCAAAAGGCGAACAAAAGAAAATTAGTCTCACAGTGTCTAAGAAAAATTGCATAATTTATACATGGATAAAAAAACAAAAGACTATCAGATTATTTTTTAATAAGCAAATAAAATTTCTAGAAAAATAAGCATGATGAGACATGAACCCAACATGTGGCATTTACTTGCAAAGATTAATCACATGAGAGTTGTCAGGTATAACAAGATAATCAAATTAGAAGCATATTCATAAGAGTAAAAGCCAACGTATAATCTTAAATTGTGTAAGAGTAAGAGTATTGTACCCTTATTTTGTCTAAATTAATTAAAAGGCCCAAGTACTTTCTCTCTATCGGCATATATTTAGGTCATGGCAAATTAGCATTAGGATCCTCGTTGGTTAGCTTCGAAATATGATTAAAATGAAATTGTATCACATTTGGTTCATAGTTTGATCGCAATTATGGTTTTATTTGGAAGTAGAACAGAAAATGTAAAAGAAAAAAGAAAAATATGAAAGTAAAAATTAATTGAGGCCATTCTTTAAGGCCCAAATGTTAATTACATAACTCATGCATTGAAGTCCAACTCAATATAAGCTTAAGAAGGGGAGAGTCGGCAACCCAATAGGCCCTCAGGATAAGCTCAATTTAGATGAAAGTTTCTTCCAAATTCTTGAACCTAAGACCCAAGGAGCTTACTCACTCAGGCTGAGCCTAAGGCCCAATATATCATAAAGCCCATATTGTGGGCCATCACATTTTTAGCCAACAAGTCTAGGAGGGACGTAGTATTTGTTCTTCTCAGACCCATGCCCAATTGTTTGTTCTTACCATAGCTCAAAAGGAAAACAGACACAAAATGAGCTTGGAGCGCAATATATGGTTATAAAATTATAGCAGCACTATTATTAATGACCGTTGGTCTGAGTGGTAAGGAACTTAGTACTCCTTAAATAAGATCTCGAGTTCGAGTCTTGTGAATAAAAAAAATAGTGCTGAAAGAGATGCCCCCTGAAAGGGGTCCGACAGATACTCGAATCGAATTAATCGGGACTTCAATGCGGGTTGTGGATAGTGGGTACTAAGGGTTCACCCAAAAAAAAATTATAGCAACACTATCAGACTATCAAGGGCCCATTTTTTTATGTCCATAATCTTTATTAAGCTTCTAACATGTTCAGATCTAGTCCAAAGCCCACGAAAGAGCCAATGATGACCGTTAATGAAGGGTTCAAGGCAGCCAAGCAGCTAAAAGAAGGCACTCCAACCTCTCTGCAATGCCCAACAACCCCAATCCTTGCATGGTATGTGAAAGAACCAAGTGCTATTAGATTTTAGACTTGTGAGAAAAAGCAAATCATCACAGCCATCAAGAGGATTAAGGGTGAGGATTTAATCCACAAGATCCATAAAATCGAAAAGTAAAGTAATCCAATGTTGTCATGATAAGCAGAGGTAGCGACTTAATTTTCAGAGATTCATAAGATTAAAAGGCCAACCAGCCAAGTGGGACCATCTTTCCCAAAAAAGGGGATGGTTCATCACATAAAAGTGGGTGAAAAAGGAAAATATGGGGATAGAATGCCATAGCACACACAAGAGAAAAAAAAACAATAAGAATTTGATTACTTCTTTCGTCATTTGTCAGTATAGCAGTGAATATCTAACAAGAGACAATATTATTGAAGGCATCGAATCAAGAGGCAAAGTCAAGCTCTCTCTCATGCGTACAACTTCATTTAAGGTACCAATATACATTCTTTTACATTTATAACATGTTCTCTTCTCTTACATTTCTTTGTGTTATTATTGCAATAGACATAAGCAAGATGAAGATTTTAAGAACCTTCTAATTATGATGAATAAAATTTTCTAGAAAAGGTAGAGGAAAGCTTATTTTATAGAGTTAGTATCTTATTCAAGTATAAGAAATCAAAACATAGTAATATTATAGCTAATCTAATCTTTCAAACCATCTAGTTTTCCAAAAATAATAGAGGAAAATCCTTCTAGACTATGGACGATGATATACTATTATCTGTATAGTACATCCATAATTACAAAAGTAAACAAACTCATTACCAAGCAACCTTTTTATACTATTATGTGTAAAATTCTCATTGTGGTCTTTTATATAAAAACTACCATAAATAAAAACACATCTCCCCAAGGAGATAGTTGTAGCTCAAAAACATATTTTCTCTAGAAGAAAACTGCAGTTCAAAACCACATCTTCTCAAGGAGACAATTGTAGTTCATAATTATGTGTAAGTAAACAATGTTTTTTATGAAGAAAGCAATCACATCTTGAAATAATAATATACATAGAAATCAAGTGACTATGTTGGAAGATGATACTGTAGTTCACAATTATGTAGAAGTAAACATCATTTTCACAAAGAAAGCAATCACATCTTGAGATAATAATATACGTACAAATCAAGTGACTCTGTTGTAAGTTGATATTGTGGTATGGGATGCCTGTGGCAAATAGCTTCATTTTTCCTTTTTCCAGTCTTTTTATTTTCTTCATATTGGCATAAAAAAAAAAGAATATGATGCAAGGGTACAAAAGTATGCATCTAACACTAGGAAAAATATGTTTCTTTGTTTATTTTTGGGTTTCCAAAAAGTCCTTGGGCCGTAAGTAGAGAGGTCAAACTAATCGGACCGGACAAATTTATATTGAGACACTTCAAATTTGGGCTGAATTGTTTTTAGGTCCACCACATTTAGACTATTTTCGGGTTCAAATTACCTTGATTTATGTTGGGTTAACCCATAGAACGACTTGTTAATTTTTAAAAATTATTTTTTATTTCTCACTTATTTTTATTCTATTAGATATTAAAATATGTGAAGATATATTATTATTTATTTTTTATATATTATTTTGTATTAAATTTATAGTATATAAGATACATGATTTGATTATCGGGACATACAATCTCATTGAGCTATTTTTGAACATAATAAGCCATTCTATTACACACAAACTACTTTGTACTAGATGAATAACTTTCTGCATAATATAAGGGAGATTTACATTAATCTAAACTATATACTAATGTAAAACCTCTTTATATTAAATGGTATTAAATGTTATCCATAGATTATAAAATATTAGGCATGTAGTATAAAACCTTACGAAAATAATAAACATACGCAAAAAGTAGTGACAGAGAAAGAGACGGAGATACTCTTTGTGCACATTGTTAATAAATCTATTATATATGAGTCTTTATTATATTACACTTTATAAATTTTAAAATTAATAATAATAAAAGTACAAAGACCTATAAAAATTTTATATGCGATATATCTAAGATTGATATAATATGCACAAACCTATTGAAAATGTATTAAAAAGTGTTTGCGTCTTTCTCTGCGTGATCTCCTTTTGCATCCACATATCAAAGCCCAAAACCATGAAACCTTAATGTGTTTAAATAAGTACACGAGATTCCTATCAAAAAATGATGATGACTATTTTTTTTTTAAACAAAAAAAGAAGTTGCTTGCATATATGTTGATTATCGTACCTATGGGCCGAGATCGGGAATCTTCTATTGATATCCTCATTTAATCTCTCTCATAGAAAGAACCCACAACCCTAGCACTGGTAGGCATGAACATGATTTTACCATAGCAAACCATAACAATTACTAAATTTGAAATCTAACAGTCGGCCCACCAGTCCTTATAGGCTCACCATTCCTTACAAGTCCACTTAGTAGGCACAGATGCACATATGTTGCAAGCTTTTTTTTTTTTTTTTAAATGATGATGACTAATTAAAAGTTTATATTCTACACATTGTACATATTAACATGTTTGATATGATGATAAACATAGGTATTGGATGTTCGAAAATATTGGCAAGATCCAAAATGCAAAGTTGCGACATTTATAAAAAACTAAGAATCAGATCATAGGAGGCTGATTATTCTTGTTTTTTTTTTACCACTAGTTAAAAGATATAGAGTTAAACTATAGTGCATGGACGGCCAGTTGTTCTCTCTCTCTATATATATGTATGTTATGCCATGCCAGCACAAACTCAAAGGCATATCTTGTCAAAAATTCCTTACCCCAAACTTGCGTATGCACTTTATTATAGACTCTGGTTTTCTCTTCTCACAATTCCAACTATTCTTGAAGCAGCACCAATTCACCATGTCTATTCAGGCCCTTCCTTCATCAATGCCAAGGATCCTTTTAAATACAGCCAAAACGAGCTTATTAGAAACCTTAGATCTCGATCTTCTTCTGGCTACGGCAAAGCTGGCCAAGCATATGGACTCACTTCTTGTCGAAGATGAAGATCAACACAAGTTTCTAGAAAACTCTAGAATACAATATGATCTAGAAGAAGAAGGAAAATTCTTGCAAGGCGATAACATAAAAGTGAGATAAATAATTTGGTCTAGAAATCTCTACACCCAAAGGAATTGCTATGTCCTAGAACAATCCATGGGTAACTTCAATGTTCTTGAAACTTCCACAAAAGTCCACCGACATTGAGCTGGCCGACCTTGCAATAATATAAATAGGTGGTGTGCCCAAGTGTTGTGTAATAACCAAGTGAGAGATAAAAATGAGTGAAGTGTGTGTATGTGTGCTGTGAGCAAATTGGAAAAAAGTGAGAAGTGTGATGACGTGTGTGCATGTGAGCTTGAGTGTGAGTGGCCAAACAAAAGTCAATTATAGTGTGCTATATAAAATGAGTGAGTTGTTTAAGTGAGAGAAAGAATAATAAAAAAAAGGAGTGTGAGTGTGGTGTGTGAAATTGAGATTGAGAGATAAAAAATTAAAAGTGAGTAGTGTGTATTTTTGTATAATAATAAAATAATAAAGTATATTTTGGGAATTTTATTACTGAGTTTTATCTCTCTCAACTCAACAATTTGGTATCAGAGCTTGCGGTCTATGACCGTTATTTTCATGCCACCGATCTGGGATCGGATTCGTCAAAGAGTTTGTGAAGAAACTATGTGCACGGCAGTCTAGAACTGTGAGAAATTTTTGGTCTGGGACTTTGAGAAATTTTTGGTCTGGGACTTAAGAAAATAATGGATGCAATTAACGTGGGGGTTATCAAAAAGCTTAACAGCCAAAATTATGGCGTGTAGAGAACGTGCATGGAGTCCTACCTCCAAGGTCAGGACCTTTGGGAGGTTGTTAGCGGCAGCGACACCACACCACCAGAGGATGCCACAATGTTAAAGAAATGGAATATAAAGGTTGGAAAAGCAATGTTCGCCATCAAGACAACAATAGAAGAAGACATATTGGAGCACGTCAGGTACGCTAAAACTCTGAAAGAAGCCTGGGATAATCTAGCTTTGCGATTTGCTAAAAAGAATGATATGCGGCTTCAATTATTAGAGAATGAGTTAATATTTATAACTTAGCGTGAAATGACTATAAGTCAATATTTTACAAAAATTAAATCAATCTGCCGCGAAATTTTGGAATTGGATTCTGAGTCTATAATTAGTGAAGCTAGAATGTGAAGAATTATTATTCATAGTTTGCGGCCAGAATATAGAGGATTTATCGCTGTAATTCAATGTTGGCCCACTCAACCTTCAATAGAAGAGCTAGAAAATTTACTTGTAAGCCAAGAGACTTTGGCAAAACAAATGGCCAAAGTGCCAACAAAAGAAGAAGAGGAGGCTCTCTATACTGGCCAAAGATAATGGTGTTATAAAGCCAACAAGTTTACAAAATTAAAAAAAAAAAACGAGGAAGAGGAGTCAACGTGGCCACCAAACAGGAATATCCAATTAGGGGGAGTTCCCCAGCGTCGAAATCAAGGTTGGCAACGGAATAAAGGTCCAAGGAGGCAGAACATTGAGTGCTACAACTGCGGAAGGAGAGGACATTATGCAAGAGAATGCTAGTTCAAAGAGTAGACTGTGCAAGGAAATGTGACGTAGAACGGATAGCCCAAGACTCTTTGGATCAGAGGGACTGTCAGAAAAAGCCCAAAGTCAATGGAGGATCCTAGAAAACTTGTCCTCCAAGTTCATCCAGAATGTTCCAAGCATCTTTCCAGCATATTCTTTAAATGTTTTGGAATATCTTATTTTTCCTTTTATTTTTGATTTTGTCATTAATTTATTTCCTTTTCTAGTCCTAAGTTTCAGCTATAAATGTCTATGTAAGCCTAAGCGCTGAATTATTCCACAGATATATTATTCAGTTTTAATAAGAAAATAGTCTTTCGTTTATCTTTTCTCTTTGAGAAATCCCTTTTCCTAAGGCTTAATCGTGTATTAGCCTTTTTATCGCTAAACGCTGCGTCAAGTGGTATCAGAGCAGGTCTCGTCTAATTTGATGGCAGCTCATGATGGAGTCAATAGCACCCATCCTGCTGACGACTAACAGGGGATGCAGGCCATCTAGTCAAATGTCCGTGATCAGGAAGCGGCACTACAGAGCCTTGGTCAGAGATTTGATCGATTGGAACATGGACTGGAGGCCATCAACAATCGACTTGAAGCTCTCTAGGTGGGAGGTGCCAAGAGAAACATGAGAGACGAGAGGAATCAGGCTGGAGATTTTGCTCGCGGTCAGCTTATCGCCGGACCAGTCCCTGCCAATCTGCATAGGCGCTAGGCTTATGCGTTAGATTCAGATGATGAGATAAACCTGCGCATGCGCCAAGCTTATGGAGCCTATTCAGATGATGGTGAGGGAGATTTTGATGATTATACAGAAACCAGGTATAAACGTCGACGACCCCGACACCCTAGGGGGCCAGATGAATTTCGGCTAAATGTAGATATCCCTGTATTTAACGGTGAATTAAATATTGAGTGTTTTATGGATTGGTTAGCCGAAGTAGAAAGATTCTTTGACTATATGGAGATACCTGAAGAAAGGAAAGTTAGGTTGGTAGCTTGTCGGCTAAAGAGAGGAGCATCTGCTTGGTGGGAACGAATTAAAGACCGAAGGAGAAGAGAAGGCAAAAGAGATTGGTACAAGATAAAGCAGCTTCTAAGGGGAGCGTTTCTTCCTCCGGATTATGAGCAAATCCTTTTCCAACAATATCAACGCTGTCAACAAGGCAATCAGACAATTCATGAATACTCGGCAGAATTTTTTAGATTGTCTAAACGCAACAACCCGATGGAGTCAAAAAGCCAGCAAGTCTCGAGGTACTTAGACGGATTGAAGCCAGCTATCCGAGATAAAATTGGAGTTCAGATGTTACTGGACATATATGAGACCAAGAATATGGCTTTGAAGGCTGAGACGATGCTGCAAGAGAAGAATAAAACTGAATCTTCTCGTATGTATTATTTTGATTCTAACAAATCCATTGCAGAGAAGGAAAAACCAAAGGCTTCAAACCAAGCGGAGAAGGCAGTAGCTGATAAAGTTGTAGGGAAACAACCGGTTGTCGAGAAAGCCGCCGGCTGAAATCCTAACCCTTATGAGAAGCCTATAGTTTGCAAGTGCTTCAAGTGTAATGAGGTCGGCCACCACTTTAGTGATTGCCCAAGGAGAAAGGCGGTAAATATAGTAGAGCAAGACGACACAATTAGAGAAGAAGATGATGGAGTTTATTGCTGCCCAGATGGAGAAGAAGGCGAGTATGAAGATGAAAGATTTGTGTACCTAGTGAGGAAGCTGATGTTAGCTCCTAAGCAAGAGGATGACACTCAACAGAATAAATTGTTCCGTACTAGGTGTACATATAATAATATATTGTTTGATCAGATTATTGATAGTGGTAGTTAGGAAAATATTATTGGAAAAGAAACTGTGAAAAGGTTGCAACTACCAGTAGAGAAGCATCTGAGTCCATACACCATCAGATGGATCAAAGCAGTGGGAAAAATTTGAGTAACAGAACGATGCAAGGTTCCTTTCTCGATTGGCCAGTACAAAGATGAGGCCTATTGTGATGTTGTAGATATGGATGCTTGTCACCTATTGCTCTAGCGGCCATGGCAATTCGATGTTGATGCTCAACATTCAGGCAGGAAGAATGTCTACAGGCTCGAGAAAGAGGGGGTGAAGTATACCTTATTGCCCATAAAAGGAGGTCCCAAACCAAGACTTCTCAAGTGGAGGGGAGGACCCTTCTAACAGTCACCCATTCAAGTCAAGAGATCGACGCCGCCATCAAAGAATCAAAAGAAGTTCATGTACTAGTGGTGAAAGGTGAAGTAGTCGGCGATCTGGAGACGGCAGTTCCAGAAATAATTAGGTCGTTGCTGGAGGAATTCAGTGAGATCATACCAGAAGAATTACCAGATGGGTTGCCGCCGATGCGTGACCTACAACACCAAATTGATTTGGTGCCTGGTGCTAGTCTCCCAAATCTGCTACACTACCGGATGAGTCCTAAGGAGAACGAGATCTTAAGGGAGAAAGTAGAAGAGCTGCTTCGAAAATGGCATATCAAGGAGAGTATGAACTCACGTACTGTACTAGCTTTGCTAACCCCGAAGAAAGATGACAGTTGGCGGATGTGTGTTGATAGCTGAGTAATAAATAAGATCACCATTGGATACAAATTTCCAATCCCTAGACTGGATGATATGCTAGACCAGCTTGATGGGTCTAAGGTGTTCTCAAAGATTGATCTTCAAAGTGGCTATCATCAGATCAAGATCAGACCTGGAGATGAGTGGAAGACCGCTTTCAAGACTCGGGATGGTCTTTATGAATGGTTAGTTATACCATTTGGTCTCTCTAGTGCTCCCAGCACCTTTATGAGATTAATGAATTAGGTATTGAAACCTTTCATTGGAAAATTTGTTATTGTGTACTTTGATGATATTTTTATCAATGGTCGATCGATAGAAGATCATATTTCACACTTGAGGGAGGTATTAGTGGTGCTACAGGAGAATAAATTATATGTGAACTTGAAGAAGTGTAGCTTTATGACTGACAAACTACTCTTCTTGGGGTACATAGTCAATTTTGATGGCATTCAGATTGACGAAGAGAAGGTGCGAGCCATTCGAGATTGGCTTACTCCCAAAACTGTAGGTGATGTACGGATTTTCCATTGCCTAGCAACCTTTTATCGAAGGTTTATCCGCAACTTCAGTACTATTATGGCACCTATTACCGAATGCCTTAAGAACGGCAAGTTCCAGTGGAGAGATGAAGAAGAGCAGCGGTTTGCTCTTATCAAAGAGAAGTTGTGTACCGCACTAGTGTTAACTCTCCCTAACTTTGACAAGTTGTTTGAAGTTTAATGCGATGCCAATGAAGTTGGAGTTGGTGCTGTGCTTTCCCAAGAAAAGAGGCCAGTTGCTTATTTCAATGAGAAACTTAGTGAAGCCCGATAGAAGTGGTCAACCTACGACAAGGAATTTTATGCTATTGTGAGAGCTTTGAAGTATTGGGAACATTACCTGGTGGGTTGTGAGTTTATCCTATACTTAAAGTATCTCCACAGCCAGAAGCGAATCAACAGTGACATGCATGTCAGGTGGTCCACTTTCCTGCAGAAATTTCCTTTCAAACTATTTCATAAGGCAGACTAGCAAAACAAGGCTGCCGATGCTTTAAGTCGGAGAGTGTCTCTATTGATCACTTTGACCAATGAAATAGTGGGTTTTGAAATTCTTCATGAATTATATAAGCATGATGAAGATTTTCAAACTATTTAGGAGAAATGTGTTCGCAGGCAACCTGCAGATGATTTTCATATCCATGATGGATATCTGATGCGTGGGAATCAGCTCTATGTTCCCTGATCATCATTGCGAGAGAAGATCATTCGTGATTTGCATGGGGGTGGTCTTGCAGAACATCTTGGACGAGAAAAAACAATTGCTGCTGTTGATAAACGGTATTATTAGCCACAACTAAAGAGGGACATTGGCAAATTTGTCCAGCGATGTTATATATGCCAGACGGCTAAAGGCCAATCACAAAATATTGGACTTTACATGTCTTTACCTGTTCCATAAAATATTTGGGAGGACTTGTCCATGGATTTCATTTTAGGCTTACCCCGTACCCAACGCGGCATGGATTATGTGTTTGTTGTTATTGACAGGTTTTCCAAGATGGCCATTTTATACCTTGTAAAAAGACAACTGATGCTTCCAGTGTAGCTCAAATATTCTTCAAGGAGATTGTGCGACTACATGGAGTGCCCAAGTCCACTACATCTGACCGTGACACCAGATTTCTCAGTCAATTCTTGATCACCCTATGGAGGCTGTTTGATTCATCCTTGAAGTTCAGCAGTACAGCTCATCCCTAGACAGATGGTCAGACAGAGTAGCTAAACAGGACCTTGGGCAACCTTATTCGAAGCATTTGTGGAAACAAGCCAAGACAATGGGACTTTGCCTTAGCTCAAGCAGAGTTCGCCTACAATAATGCAGTTCACAGTGCTATAGGGAAGTCTCCTTTCTCTATCGTTTACACTAAATGTCCGCAACATGCTTTGGATTTGGTCAAGCTTCCTCGCATTCCAGGCCTTAGCATTGCAGCTGATAATCTTGCAGAATAGGTGCAGTCAGTCCAAGCTGAGGTGAAAAAGAAGTTGGAGATTGCGAATGAGAAGTACAAGAAAGCTACAGACAAGCATCAAAGGAACCAAATATTATAGGAGGGTGATATGGTGATGGTGTTCCTTTGCAAAGAACGATTTCCAGTTGGGTCCTACAACAAGCTCTAGCCTAAGAAGTATGGTCCTTATCAAGTCCTGAAGAAGATTAATGACAATGCCTATGTGATTGATCTACCTGAGGAATGGGGAATTTCAAGGACTTTCAATGTTGCAGATATTTATTCGTTTTACTCTGATGATGAGCCTCTCTACCTAGAGCATGACTTCAACTCGAGGTCGAGTTTTTCTCAAGTGGAGGGGACTGACGTAGACTGGATAACCCAAGACTCTTTGGATCAGAGGGACCGTCAGAAAAAACCCAAAGTCAATGGAGGATCCTAGAAAACTTGTCCTCCAAGTTCATCCAGAATGTTCCAAGCATCTTTCCAGTATATTCCTTAAATGTTCTGGAATATCTTATTTTCCCTTTTATTTTTGATTTTGTCATTAACTTATTTCCTTTTCTAGTCCTAAGTTTCAGCTATAAATGTCTATGTAAGCCTAAGGATTGAATTATTCCACAGATATATTATTCAGTTTTAATAAGACAATAGTCTTTCGTTTATCTTTTCTCTTTGAGAAATCCCTTTTCCTAAGGCTTAATCATATACTAGCCTTTTTATCGCTAAACGCTCCGTCAAAATGTCGCAACATCCAACAAAGATCAAGAGGCATGTTGTAGCGAAAATGAGTGGGACTTGGAAGCATTGTTCGCAGAAAAAGAAATAACTAAAGACACTTTAGGTGATGGAAGCGAGAATTGCCACCAAGAAGAATAAAGTGTCCTAAATGCTATAATAGTTGATGGAGTCAGAGATAGTCTTCTTGCTGATGATCAATTCCTTAATGAGGATAATGAACAAGATAAATGACGTGGCAAGTACGATGAAATTGAATGTAAGCTTGAACTAAACAAGTTGAAGGTGGAGATGAAAATGTTGAAAGCCACGTTGCAAGGTATTGTAAGGCAAACACATAAGAAGATTAGAAAATTAAAGAATGAAAATAATTATTTGAAAGATGTGATCGAGAATTTGAAGAAAAATTCTCTTCAAAGAAAAGCAGATGCTCTTACGAAGGAGAAAGATACACTTCAGAGAGAGCAAGTTAAAATAGGTAATCAACAGCGAATGACGAAGCAGAAAATCAATAAAAATAGGCTGAAGAAGAAGCTTCTCAAAGAAAGTCAAAAATGGAAGACTGCCGCTCCTATTGACGAAGCTCAGGTGCATTATCCTAGAACATTACTTGATGAAAGTCAATTCGAGTCAAAACGAGAATGCACAGGCAAAAAGTTGGGGTGCTTTTTCAACTATGGTAGATATGGACATTGGGCTCAAGATTGCAAAGTTGGAAATAAAATGGATATTTTTAGGAAACGAAGGTGGGGACAAAGTCATTCTCGATCGTCGGTAAGATCACACTCTCCTTGGCGTGGTAGAAGCCCAAGTCGTCGCAAGCATCACAGTTACAGTTGGTCAAGAGCTTCGCATTCAATAAGAGAGCGAAGCATAGAGAATAAAGTTATATCGTTCAGTCCAGGGCAAAGGAACATATTACAATTGAAGGATAAGAAGCGTAGCTCTAGTTCTTTGAATGACCAAGAAGAGAAACTTGTATTGAGGGGGAGAATTGAAGATCAACACAAGTTTCTAGAAAACTCTAGAAGACAATATGATCTAGAAGAAGAAGGAAAATTCTTACAAGGCGATAACATAAAAGTGAGATAAATAATTTGGTCTAGAAATCTCTACACCCAAAGGAATTGCTATGTCTTAGAACAATCCATGGGTAATTTCAATGTTCTTGAAACTTCCACAAAAGTCCACCGACATTGAGCTGGTCGACCTTGCACTAATATAAATAGGTGGTGTGCCCAGGTGTTGTGTAATAACCAAGTGAGAGATAAAAATGAGTGAAGTGTGTGTATGTGTACCGTGAGCAAATTGGAAAAAAGTGAGAAGTGTGATGTCGTGTGTGCATGTGAGCTTGAGTGTGAGTGGCCAAACTAAAGTCAATTATAGTGTGCTATATAAAATGAGTGAGTTGTTTAAGTGAGAGAAAGAATAATAAAAAAAGGAGTGTGAGTGTGGTGTGTGAAATTGAGATTGAGAAATAAAAAATTAAAAGTAAGTAGTGTGTATTTTTGTATAACAATAAAATAATAAAGTATATTTTGGGAATTTTATTACTTAGTTTTATCTCTCTCAACTCAACAATTTGGTGTGGTGACGCAGACTATGACGGTGACCATGACACTCGACGGTCAACTACTGGGTATTTGTTTAAGTTGGGCTCAAGTTATATATTATGGTGCAGTAAAAGACAACCAACCGTCTCATTGTCAACTACTGAAGCAGAGTACAGAGTAGCAGTAGCAGCAACTCAAGAAAGTACGTGGTTGAAGTTACTCTTGAAAGATCTCCACCAACAAGTGGATTATGTTGTACCTTTATACTGTGATAATCAATCAGCTATCCAATTGGCAGAGAATCCAGTGTTTCATGCAAAAACGAAACATGTGGAGATTCATTACCATTGTGCTAGAGAAAAAGTCTTACAAGGAGAGATCGAGATGAAGAAAATTAACACCAACAATCGGGTAGCAGGCATTCTCACCAAAGGCCTTAATGGAATCAAATTCGATGACTTTCGCATGCAGCTTGGAATGACAAGAAGAGCAACTTGTGTTGAGATGGAGAATTGAAAATCAACACAAGAACCTAGAATCCTCCGGAAGTTTCTTTACCAACCTTGATCTTTATGGTTGTGGATATTAATATTTTCTAGATTTTTCTTAAGTAGTCTTGCACCAACCTTGAGCTAGGATGTTTCACCAATATGTTTGAAAGGGCTTAGAAGGTTCATCACCGACTTCCAACTAGTATAAATAGGTGTTGGGTGTGTGTGTTGTAATATACAATTAAGCATGAGTGAAAATCAACAAAGTTATGTGTGTGTATGCTGTCGTGAGAGAGAGAGCAAGTAAGTGAGATAAAAATTAAGAAAAGTAATATTTGTGTGTTGTGTTAGTGTGTGAAGTTAAGTAATAGTTGAGAGGTTCACGTCTTCTAAAGTGTTGAATGTGTACTGTGTATTTATTTAATTTAATATAATAAAATTATCTATTTCCACTTGAGATAGTCCCCTCCTACCTTAACAGAAGAGATATCGAACGTACTACAGGTTGTACGAACTGCATCAGAAAGGCAAGTAGGGAGATTCGCAGGCGTTGTCCCACCAACAAAGGGGCTATAATTTGGTATAATGAATGCTGTCTGAAGTACTCAAACGAAGACTTCTACGGCCTCGTCGACTACCAAAATGATTACTTTACCTGTAACTTGAAAACTGCTAATGTTTATGAGCGATTCAATCAAAAGAAATTGAGTCTGCTGAACTCGTTGGCCTTTGAGACTTTCTTGAGGGTTGGGTACGCAACAGGACACATAGGGGTGGACTCATCTGGCACACTGTATGCAATGGTTCAGTGCACCAACGATATTTATCCGAATGAGTGCAACGATTGCCTTCAGCATTTGTTTGAGACCAATAAGAAGAATTGTGGTGGGAAAGAAGGTGGGAGGAGTGGCACTGGGAGTTGCAATTTAAGATATGAGACATACCCTTTTGTGAAATGAATTCACTAACACATCCCTTCATTTACTATTTCATTTGCAATATCAATGATAAACAAATATCTGACGCATGTCTGACACATTCCACCTTATATTTTTCTTTGTGCTTTAGAGATGAGAAAATATTCTCATGACATAGTTTTTGATTCAATGAATTTCTTCGTAGACAAAAACAAATGGTCAACAAATAAATAAAATGTTCATCCTTTTTTTTTATTTGTTTTGGCATATGGGTTAATTGCGAGATATTTTGGCATTTCGCTTCTTTGAGGAAGGCAATGCCAAGTCTTGGCTTCAACCCCAGTAAGCTTTTTTTTTTTTTTTGAAAGATATATTTCTATCCAATAATTGCTTATAACGTTAAAAAAAAAATTGCTTTTAACTTGGGATTTGGCCTGCAATCTACAATTTGGCATTTAAATCTTCAAAAATATTTCGAAACAATATTCTTTCTTCACTTCTTATTGTAAATTTTAACAACGAAATGAAATTAGGTTTTTGGTTTCAACAATTGACTGATTATCAATAACAAAATCAATAAAAGCAACATGATTGCATAATATAAATTCTATTTACGACTGTTAGACTATACAAGTTTATATTTATATTTGCAAGGTCTTGATCAATTGCCTGTTATGACTAGAATTATATCATATATTACGTTTTTGGTGGGCAGAATTAAACTCATAGTTTGTGAACATTTGAACCGATAAAAATCGGATTGGTTGGAATAGTTCAAAATAAACCAAACAAACTATAAATTATAATTTGACTTAAAATGTTATTGAAATTATAATTTAAGTTTTAAATTTAATTAAAATTTTAATTTAGTCCTAAATTTAGTCAAAAATTTTAATTTAATACTTAAAATTAAAAAAATTAATATTTAATCATTATTTATAAATATTATTTTTTTAATTATTATTTATATATATATATATATTAAATATCGGTTCAAATACTAATTCAACTTAATTAAATTTTAACCCACTAATATTTTTTATTTAATAATTAATTCAATTATGATAACCTTAATTTTTGGTCTCCTTATCCAAATTAGGATTTTTAATTCCTGGCCATCTGCTTTCCCCAAAAAAAAAAAAAAAAAAAAAACATTATTTGCCGCCTTTTAACGTAACGGGCTCAAATCCCAATCCCAGTCCCAGACTTATGTGCCTTCTAGCTTGTAAGCACGGCCGCACCGACCACCGACCTCAGCCTCCATCTCTTTACTCTTATTTAAAAAAAAAAAAAATATATATATATATATATATATATATATATATATATATATTTTGACCAGTATTTATTATATCGATTTTTATTTTAAATAAAATCGTGATTATTATTTTTAAAATAAAAATTAATATTTTTTTAATAATTATTATTTTTAAATTTTAAAAATATTAATTATAATTTTAAAAATAATAAGTACAGTTTATTTCGAGATAAAATTCGAAACATTTAACCCAATTTTTGTAAGGTTACTCTTTTAAAAGGCATCGCAGTCCTCATTTTCCCTCCCTAACCAAACAGCCGACGATACCATCTCCGACTGTGCTGTTCGCCTTCTTCTTCTTTTTCTTCTTCTTCCTCTTCTTCTTCTACCTTCTTCTGCTGCTGCTTTCCTCAACTTTCAATTAGAGTTAGAAACGGCGCCGTTTAAAAAAGCTGCCATTGTCATCAAGCAAGCAGCGCTTCATTCAACCTCCTAGGGTTTCACAACGACAGAAAGCTTCCTCGACATTTCCGCTATTTTTAAGCAATGGAAACTGATGAAGAGCAGCAGCAGCAGCGACTGCTTCCATTTCAGCTTCAGTTCGACAAGCCTCTCGCCTCTCAGGTTGTTCCCAATTTTGCTTGCAACATCTGATTCTGATTCTTGACATCTATTTTTTGTATTTTATTATTATCATTATATATATCTTTACGGCATGATTTGACTTCTTTTTTTTCCCCTTGGATTAGATCAAAATCGCAGAGTGGAATCCCGAGAAGGACCTGCTGGCCATGGTCACTGAGGACTCCAAGATTTCGCTCCATCGGTTCAATTGGCAGAGATTATGGACCGTCTCCCCCGGTTTATTATTTCGATTTCCGAATCCTAGTCCTTAGATTTTCATTTTAGAGCACCACTACGTAGCTTCTTTTAAGTTGCATCAAAGTAGCAACACCGTCTAACAATTAAGTAGCGCGAAAGTAGTAATACTGTTTAACAGTTTATCTGTTCGCGTATCACTTTGAACCTCTTTAAAGCTCCTATGTAACGCGCGCCCTTTTTTTTTTGTTAATTTTGTTTGGTTAGTTGCTTTTAGCTAATGTGCTTTTGTCGCGTATGGTACATGATGATAAGAACCTAGTTGTTATGTATAGGGACTTGTCAGAACTTGTTTGTTAGTTTAAAGTTACATTGACAAGCTAAGGCCGATAATGTAATTGGAATATGCTGTTCTCGTTGAATACGTATAATTGTGCATACGATATGTTATTGTAAGCTGCTTAATGTTGTTTGCTGAAATTTCTTAAATTGTTAAGGAAGGTGCATTACGTCTTTGTGCTGGCGTCCTGATGGTAAAGCTATAGCTGTGGGGCTTGAGGACGGGAGTATTTCCTTGCATGACGTTGAGGTGAGCAAGCTTTTGTTCATCCTCGTATAATATGCTGTTCTGTGGATTGTTATTGCAGTCTTCTAATACACCATGATGTGTAACTTGCAGAATGGAAAATTGTTGAGGAGCGTGAAGTCCCATGCTGTTGCAGTCGTGTGTCTTAACTGGGAGGAGGATGCACAGCTGAGTACAGTATGCATTTTTTTTCTAACTTCACATGATTGCATCAGTGAAAACAATTATAGGGCTCACATTTAGTTGAAGTACTTAAGTTTTCACCATGTCTTGTTAACTTCCATTCATTTGCTGCTTTGTTAACTTTTCCATCTGGGTTTAGACATTTGTTCCCTCTCTCCCCTCTTCTCTGTGAGTAGCTAATTTTTGGTCTCATTGGAACTTTGTCTCCTAGGATGATGATAATACCTTCTCCAAATTTGAAGATCGTACTCCTCGTTTCTTCCCTCCTGCTCCACGAGCTCCTCGGCTACCAGGGATCATGTCTGGAGATACTAGTTTCATGGAAGATGGTGGAGATTCCTATCTAGAGCTTTCAAATTCTCCATACCAACGGTTCAATCTTCTGTGTAGTGGAGACAAACAAGGAATCATATGCTTTAGTATATTTGGAATATTTCCAATAGGAAAAATTGTAAGTCACTTAGCTGTTCTTCAAGTAACTTCTTTTACTTAACTTTTAGCTGTTCAGATACTCTCTTTTTACTCAATTTCTTGTAAGTCAATAGAACTGTGGCATTTTATTCTCAGTTTGCATGCATTTATAGGCTTTATTCACCATATCTAATCACGATCCTTTCATTTGTTTAATCAATAGCAATTGTTTAGCTTGGCAATTTTGGTTGGGTGACGTTAGCATGAAACATAATGCCAAATTTGGGCACTGAGCTACAACTGGGTGGGCACGGAACTTAAAGGAGAGACTAGAGAAAGACTAAGCACCTCAATAATTCTGCTTAAAGATGAGAACTCTATGAATATGCTGAATATTTTACATGAATATGGTTTAATACGATTGTGACTTAGTAACTACAAAAATAATTAGAAACCCCTAAACAATTTAATGGTTTTCTTTCATATTGGTGATGACAATTATCGTTGTCTTACTCGATAGATAACTTTAAGAAATTAAATGTGGGATGTAGAGATGCAGCATCATAACTTGATAAATGAGTTTGTTACAAGCTTAATCATTTCAGTAAGCACGTAGTTGTCAATGTGATCCTTTCCATCTTTCTTTTGTTCCTGACACTTGCAAATTATTATGCAGAATATACACAATTTTTCTGTTCCACTTTCCCTTATGGATAGGCATGCTACATACTGGCTTTCAAATGCTTCTATTTACAAGGTATCATTATTCTCCATTGGTAAGGCCTTAAAGTTAGTGTACTCTAGACAGTAAGGTACCTATGTCTGGGCACTTTTGAACAAGAGCAAAAAATGATAGTTTCATATGTTTGCTGTTAATAGGTTGCTTTGTCAAAAGACCTCTGTCATTTGCTCGTTGTTTGCTCAGGAAAATTGAATGAGAAGGTTGACTCTTGGGAGAGTCAAGTGGTTGAGCACGATGTACATGGCTTGCATGGCTTAGTGCTTGATTCTTCTATATTTTCGAAAAGGTAATGTAGTCCGAGAAACTTGGCTCCACCCAGAGTTTCCATAGGCCTATATGTTTGAAATTTGGCTCATGGAGACATTTTATGCTTCTTTCTCATCATATGAAATTGAAATTGCTATTTTTGACTTGTATTGCTTCCCTAGTTTCTGATAATATGATTTCAATTTTCTGCTTTCTCTCTCTGCAGGAAAAATGAACTTCATCAGTTGGCTCAGCAAGCATCAAACATTGAGGACTTAACTGAGGTTATAAGGGCATCATTATCAGTTATGTGCAAGCAGTGGTCAGATGCAATGCACGCCTTTCACGAGAAGTTTGATTCTCTCTCCACCCTTATTATTGACCATGGTAATAATTGACAAAATAAGTAGACATCAGCTTATTGGTTATACTTCCTATTCGTGCATTACTTCAGTCAATTGCATGTAGTGCTCGATTGATTGGCTTGTATTACTCAAGTTATTGGCCTGCATTATTTTTGTACAGACCTGGGCTCATCTCCCCAGGAGGAATTTCTAAGCCTTCTATGTGGTGCTCGGACTAGTCCACCAGTTCATCAATTTCTAGTTAACTCACTTGGTGAAGCGGTATGCTTTGTCTTGCATGATATTCCCTTTTCCTGAGAAGAAAATTTGATTGAACATTTGAATTTTCATTTTCCATTTCTTTTTGGTTGAAAGGGTATGAAGCGTGTGGCAAAGGTTGTTTGTGGTGCTGGAAAAGAACTTCAGCGAATTGTCCTTGATCATCTTCAGGTGCAATATTTCATATTTCTAAGCGTTAACGCATTCCTTTTGAAAAAATCATTTACTTCTTAGGACAGGGAGCTGGAAGCATCTTATTGAATGGGGCAGAATAGTTGATCAAATCATGAAAATGGATCTACCGCTAGTTTCATTCCTAGATTTTGCAAGTCCTGAAAATTTTAGATTTGGCATCCAACTACTTACGTACATTTAAAGATGTATGCACCTACATACATGACCGTAATAAAACATGTTTGATACCATCTACAGAGCCATACTTATTATTTTCATCGCATATTCCTCTTCTTTGTCTTTTGTCACAATTAGTTTTAGTGTAGCTTTCTGTCTGCTAATATGATTTTGCTGGTTGTATTCCTTATAGCAAGGGGCTTGGGTGGAAACTAAGAATAAATATTGATTTCCCCAGCCTGCTGCAGAAATTATTGGATTTAGGATGGGAGAACTCAGGGGCCTTTCGAGATGGCGTGCACACTACCAGGCTATTGGTTTGGAGGAGGTGCTTATAAACAATGCAACAGAGAAATGTGGTATGATGCTGGTACAAGTTGAACGATTTATGAGAATCTTGTCATCTGTGGAACAGCAGGTATTTTAGATTGAACAAATTAAAATTTTTTTAATACTATCTTGGAGCAATTGTAGACCAAATCAAAATATTCTTCATAAAACCTAGAAAGAATGAAAATCAGGAGAGATTGAAATACTGAATTATTTGTGGTGTAGAACTATAGAATCATTGCTAGAATGTGTTTATCCTTATTAGTTATATGCGAGCTTCAACTGGCAGATTATAAGGCTTGCTTTGAAAACTTCTCGGAATATAAAGTAGTTTACTAAACATGTTTACCCATGCTACTTTTATATGAAGTACTTAAAAGGCATTTGATTCAGTAGTTTAGTTATAAAATTATGAGGTCTTTCTTTTCATGCTATGATGTGATTTTGAAGTCTCTTGTGGTGACTTTAGGATAAACTATGGTTGATTGTCTTTTCTTTGAAATGGAACAAAGATTTTATTTTTTTAAAGTTCGTTAGTGCCAAGATTTGAACCCCGGTTGTTGGGACTAAGAGTCCAGCAACTCTACTACCAAGCCACAGAGATTTTAGTTAGTGTATGGTTGCATCATGCGTAAATATGTACAGCTGTTTCAATGTACTGATGTTCATTTCTGGAAATTGATCCAATGCCAAACAATGGATGATTGTTAGCTTTTTATAAAATCATGCAAATGTTTTGCCACAGCCATAAGATTTTGCCTTGTGCTTTCTTTTCTCAGTTTTCAAATTTCTTCAATTGGCTCCTTAAATGTATCAAGCTACTAATGCAAGAACCAAGTGATCAGCTTCTGCCATACAACAGGTTCGTCTTTCCAGCAACTTTTTGCCAGTCTGGTAACAGGCATGCATTTGATTTTTGAACTTCTGTCTGGCAGCGAACTTGTTGTCATATTCTTGAAGTTCCTATATGATCAAGATCCAGTTAGGCAGTTGCTAGAGCCATCTGAAGTTGATCACGATATCAATGTAGACTTGTAAGTAATTTATTCAATTGCAGTTCTCATATTGTATTTCTTGGCACTAAAACTCTAGATTTTGATGCGTGTCGTGACTGTCGTCAAATTCTTTTCTTACATTCATTCAATTAAAGTTCTCATGCTGTATTTCTTGGTACTGAAATTCTAGATTTTGACGCGTGTCATTCCATTGTTTTCATACAAGATGTAAAGATGGTGGGTACCATTTTATAAAGTTGATGTCAATAGATAGTGTCTTTATCCTTTGAAAATAAATTTTTCTAAGGAAAAGCAGCCGATGTTAAGCAAAAAGGCATCTGATCAGTTTACCATTGTTCCGGTAGAAAAAGACTTCCCTAATCAATTGCTATGGATGCAATTTCAATTTTGTTAAAATTTAAGTGACAGCTGGTACGCCTGAATTTGGAATGGAATGCATGAGAAGATAGTTGGAATTATTTGTGATAGTTATTAATGTAGTTAATCAAAGTTACCTTTTTGCCCTTGGTACAGATAATTTTTGTACTTGGGTCTTCTTGAGTGGTGTTTTGACAGTTAGTCAGCTCTTAAGGACAGAAGGGAAGGTAGTTCCCAGTTAATGCCTACACAAATGAGCTTCATTTGGGAATATGTCTGTTTGAATGTCTGTTAACCATGGACTAGACACAGTGATGGACATGGTGACATTCTCTAGTGCTGAATGCTTGTCTTTCATAAACTTATGCACCATAAATGGGGATGTTTGTGATGTTTTTTTTTTTAATTTTTGGCTTGATAAGTGGAGATGGTAATGATGTTGCTGAATATTTTAGGGCAACGATGCAAAGAGTCAAAGAATTAGTTCAATTTGGGGGATTTTCAGATTGTGAATACCTGCAAAGGACGTTAGCTAAAGAATTTCAACAAATGGAATCCAGGTATATCTTCTTCTTTGTTTCTTTTTTGATCAATACTCCAGGTGTTCACACAAACCTACAAATGAGTAAACAGAGTGTTTTGTGATTTTATCATGTTGAATTGAACATGGCTTACTTACTTCAAAGTCTCTGAAAGGTCAAGATTGTCTTAAAATGTGATAGAATTGCAATTGAATATAGAAGCACAATTTTTCCTTTTCGCTTCTTACCGGTGAACTTTGTGGTATCAAAGCCCTAATTGCAATTTCATTGCTGTAAACTGAGACTAAGCACAGCATGGTTCAAGCATGTGAAATACTCGCATTCACAACTATTTTGGATCTTGTCTTTTTCAGGCAATTTAAGTTGTTTTCAACTTTGTTTTGGCATATATTATTTTACCATTTACGTACAAGTTATTGACGTATCATTCATGTCTGCACAATTCAGCTTCAAAGAGGCTTTCCTTATGCCCTTTACTGCAATCTCTGGAAAGATACTTTGTGAGGATTTACTTCCATTGTTTCCTGTTGAATCTTCGGCAGTATCTATCTCAGTGCCCATCCCTATGTCAATATCATTCTATGAGGTACTATGTAACCAGTGCAGGACAGTTCTAATTTCTCTCCGGACTCACCCTTTCAGTATTCATTTGTTTCTGAACTATTATTGAGTCAACATCTTGTGTCTGGTATTATTCTAGTGATTTTGTTACTTTTTTGCTTGTAGGATGCCTCTAGAGCCATACCATCTTACCAGAATTGTAAACGAGGCTTTGTTGATTACATGTGCTTCCAAATACCCAGTGAGCCTTTTTCAGAAACTGCAAATTTTATAGCCATAACAAGAGGATTTATGCATGACATGAGCAGTTTAAAGAGTGGATTTAGTTCATTGGAAGCCACGTTGCTTTCTGTACCTCCTGGTTATGATTGTGTGGATTTGTCTTTATACAAGGTAAAATGCCTAGATTTCCAGTGTGTGGTTGTTAGGTTTCTTTGAGATGTTATTAAACCCGGTTTGCTCACAACAGGAAAGTCAATTTGTTTTACTACTAAATGAGAAAAGTGATTCATCTGAAAGCTCTGGAGATGCTTGTATGATGATTGTGCGAGCTAGTGAACTCCCATTTACACCTGTTTCAAGATCCACTTGTCTAGACCTATGGAAATCACTTCAACTGAAGGTAACTTCTGTCACTTGTATTATAATCCGAATTTAAACAGTTTCTTACACTGATCCACAATCTTGTTTGGATTTTCAGTTTTCACATGTTTTTGACAGTCTTCTGTTTTTATTCCCCTAATTGGATCATGCCATCCATGCTCCCACTGGTCTTGATTTTGCTTTAATGCATTCGGTTTTGCAGAAGTGAAAATCTCCCGGCTGAATTACTAATAAAATTTGCTTTTCTGGTTATAAGCATTTCAAGATATGCAATCGTCATGTCTAATCTTCCACCATTTTTTTCTCCCAATTATTTTATATAAACATTTGTGTTGGAATTTAATTTCCTAAAGGAGAGTGTTTGTAGTTTCATTAACATATTCTTGCTTTTCTCAAACTATGGATGTATAGGATTCTGCTGTTTACATGCAAATGGAGAACGAGAAGGTTCGCAACATTCCTCACTTTGTAGCAGCTCCATTGGCGGTTAGTGGTGAGTTTTCCTCATTTTAGCCTGATTTCTCATTATACTTTTATGAAATTGGGAGTTCAAGGAAAGCCATTTGTGGGTTGGCTCTATTATACACGATGGACTGAAAACTTCGTGATAAGAGGCTGATGTTCTAGATGTTGTATCTTAATGTTTTAGTGTTCCTTTGCACATATGTTTCCATCTTAAATGAGACTCCGCATGCCTTATTCCTGCACGAAACCCAAATTACAAAACTTCTTCAATTACCTCAGTTAATTTGCATTCCTCGGAAATTATTAGCTCAAAGCTACAAAAATGCCTTGATAATTTAATCAAAACTTATTGCAACAGCATCAAGAGGGGTGGCATGTGTTTTTGCTGCACGCAAGCGAGCTCTGGTTTACATCCTCGATGAAGACGAAGAAGTTCCAGATGCAGAATGACTGCCTTCTTTCCAGCCTTATTCCTTGGAAAAATCTGATTCTCTGTAGATTTATTTTCTTGCCAAATTGTTGTTGGACTCAATAATACATTTTGTACATGAAAACAAAAATAACATTAATTATTTCTCTTTTTTCACTGTTATGGGATGGTATTAAATTATTATTGAAATTGTAAAATGTTTAAATGTCTTTAACAATATTGGCTTTCTTTTTCAGTTCGTATGATGATAAAACAAACTAAAATGTGTACTCATCATTGCTGCTTGCAAAACTTTGCCAGAAGTTTTAGGAACACCAAGGAAAATGAGGTGGAACCCATGTTTGAAAAGCAAAACTTTGCAAGAGGTTTACATGGCCTTCAAGTATGCCTCAGCAATCGAATGTAAAAGACTCTCATATTCCTCCAAAGCAGCACAATAGGATCACAAACTTCACATACAATGAGAAGTCAACTACCGTTTCTTTTTCATGTTCTTTCCTTTTCCATCTCTTTTATTGCGTGGCTTCAAGCGCGATGCGTGTTTCGAAACTTTCTTGAAAGATTTCTTTTTGCTCACAGCTAAATTATGCTTCTTGTGGGCTCCAATCAATCTCAAATCTTCTGCTTCTATCTTTTCACCGGGGACATCTTCATCTTCCGGAGTTATTGTGCTTGTCACCACTGTCACTTGCATGTCCCCGTTATCATAGCTTGTTGTTCCTTTAGCCAGCACATAAAGCACAAAATCAAGACCATAGAGCTAAAACTTACATTATATATTCGCTAAAACGTGTATCATATATTCAATGTCCTTATAAGAAAGAAATATTAAAGCTGATCTATTAGTCACAAATCATGAGTTGCAGAATAAAAGTCTTTTAAGTAAAGCTAGAGACACAGCCCAAGACTGGGGCTTAAATGAATTATATATTCAGAAGTAGCATGCATGTTTCTTTATATGTGAAATTGCAGTTGCTGAAAATTACCATTTATTGATGAAATCGGTTCACTTTCTTCCTCGCTTTCCTGATGTCCATCACTTTCATCAGTTTCTCTACCATTCAATGGTGGGGCTCCACCATTTAGAGCGAATTCTCTTTCTAGTTTCCTCTACAAACATAAGCACCATTAACAAAGACAATGAAAATCTGGAACTTCAAGCTAGATTACATGGCCAGCCAATTCAACACACCGCGTCATTACAAGTGGAAAGCAAGGCAAAATGAACAAAACAGAACAACAACTTGAATTTCAATCAGGATCAACCTAATGCACCCTCTTTCTTCCCCTCAAAGAACTTCTGCTTAGGTACTCATCTATGCACACCAACAAACAAGAAGATAAGGGTTGTGATTATATTGAGTTACTAAAGCGTTCTTTCAGGTTTCATCTTAAAACACACGCGCATGTTGTGCATAAACTAAAAAAATAACTCATCCTGCTGTAATTTTGTGGAACAGGAGAAAAAAATGAGGTGTACAAGAAACAGAATATTTCCATAAGATGCTCTCAAAGGAAAAGATTTCTGCTTGCTCTCACTAATTTCACATATGGCACAACAATTTCCCTCTTACAAAACCCTAAAAACAAAGGGAAGTTATCCTTTCCCAATCAGGTGCAACTTTAATGAAAAAGTGCACATAAAATTAGTTCAAATTTTACATGTGGACATAGATTGGGAAGGTCTATTTTATTTTGCAAATAGTTTATGCATATGCACGTTCACACAACAAGCAATGCCATTCCTCACAGTTGAGGTTTTTGACAGCGAACAAAGAGTAACTTCTGTTTCTTTTCTTTTCATATATGGGAATATACCTCTGATATTCCTTTAAGAACGTACATTAGCCTCCCTTTCATCTCTCACTTTTGATTGTCCCTGAATAACATCCAATTCTCTATAGGCAGGCCTATAACTAAAGCATGAGAACCAGCCACAGTTTCAAACTAATGCTCGTTGAACTATATCATTTGCACCAAAAAAAAAAAAAAAATTGAGGAAGCATACAAATAGAACCTACATATCCAGCATAAATTAGCAAATTGACATGACCTCTCAAGATCAAAGTGTTAGTTTCTAGACAACATTGGATTGTGTGGGTATTGTGTACTGGTTGACTAGGGTGTGTAACAGGATAAAGTGTTGGAGTGCACGTACAAAGAAAACATGGTCTCTTCTCAGTAACACTTTCCCAGTTTCGACCAACTGCTAAAAGTGTTCTATGAAATTGCATCCCACGAAAAATGTTTTGCGGAATTATCATTAGTATTAGAATTTAATATATAATCCATATCTTGGTCCTCTCCCACAAGCTTAAATTTGGGTGGAACATGTGTTGACATAGTCTCAGAGAGCTTTACCGCCAAGTGGTCTTGCCGTCTAACCATGTGACCCTCACATTCAATTATGAATTTTTACACTATGGTGGACTAGTCTTTTCGTTTTCGCTTTCAGTCCAACCAGTTTGGGTGCAACAACAGTTTCTTGACAATCAGCACCACAAAAATGAAATCGTGAAATCCAACTTTCTCAAGACAAAATAAACAAAGAAATAAGAAGACAATAGAACCTTTTTGCGCTGTTCAATACGCTTGCGACGCAGAGCCTCCTCTTGCTGCTTCTGGGCTTCCTTTCTCCTCTTCTTCTTCCGCTTATGAAACCCTGTTACATAATCCCTTCACACAGACAACCAAAACCCAATTAACCCAGTTCACCAATCACGCCAATAAACCCATTTTTGCCACTATAACCATTGCAAAGTAACATATAAAACACAGTGTCAGAGTACCTGAGATCTTTCTCGTCAAAAGAGACGTGCAGAGCCTTGTTCTTTAAAGCTCGTTTCTTTATGTGGCGAGCCCGAGTCGGCGGTCCCTGCGGTGCTCCTTCTTCAATGCCATCGTCCATTTTGCAGCTTCAAAAATTAATTTTGCCGGTTAGTTGGTGCTTTTTCAGGTGGCTGTGGGATTTGGGGTTTTGAAGAAATAAGCGAAGAGCCTGTGGCTGCAAGGACGGCCGGCTGGGGTTTTAGGAAACGGCTTTCAGAACATCGGATCGAAGAGCGGGTCGGCCAAATGGGTGGATTCTTGGATCCTCCGGTTTGCGCCTTTTATGTTTTTGTTATTATATATATATATATATATATATATATATAATTTTTTTTTTTTATAGACATCATTATGTGACTGTCACTCGTTGAGAGTTTACGTAATTATCATATACGACGTGACAAGAAAAATTATACGATATAACAGAAAAATTAAAAAAAAAATTATATGACATATTACAAGAAATTATATTACGTATAATTAGTCATTAAAAATTAACAATTTTTTTAATAACTTATTACGACGTGTCATAAAAAAGTATATCACATATAATTAGTTATTAAAAATTAAAAATATTTTTATACGTTGTATAATTTCTTTTAACACGTCATATAATTTTTTCTATCATATTATATACATAATTACAAAAACTGGTTAAAAATACACCATTTAAATTTTTCCTTTTTTATTCATTTTCCGTTTATGTATGATATATAGATATTTAGTTGTGTGTCTTACTAGACGTCTAAATCTTTATATTTTTTTTATTTAAAATTTAAATTTTTTAAATTTTTTATTTAGGGTAAATCATTACCTTTTATTTTATTTGAGTCCTTTTATAATAACTATTAGTATTTCTATTTTACCAAACGGATATAATTTTAAATATTAAAATCCATTCTATTAGTTAAATGGAAAAATCCATTTCACCAAATAGATATGGTATTAAATATTAAGATATATTTAATTAGTCAAACAAAAAATTAATAATTTAACTATAAAAAGACTCAAATAGAATAAAAAAAGTAAAAATTTTAAGTCTTAAATAAAAAATAAAAAAAATTTTAGATCTCAAATAACAAAAATATAAAAATTTAGGCCTTCAAGAATGTTTATCTTATCCTGTGTGCATAAATATTCATTGTAATGGACTGGGCCAACATCTTTTTCCATAGTTTGGACAAGATCCATTTTGATATGGGCATCTCCTGGTGGCCTTTCGGTCTAATTTCCACCATTAATAATTTTTATTTTCAGACCAAAAGAAAATTTTTTCTTCAAAACTCATTCACTGTTGGATAACATTTTCCACAGCTATAAACTTCATATATCCTCACTAAGATTAAAACTTGAGAGCACGAAAGTAGAGGTCTGAGTTTTTGATTATTCGGGTGTCCTTCAAAAAAATTAATAATACTTTTTAAGAGTAAGTTTGTGGTTTTTACAATGAGATTTTCACTTTCAGTAAGGAGTGCTATATTGCTATTGAAAGTTACTCGGCAAACTAGATTTACATTACTTTTGAGCTTGTTAAAATTTTACATATTGCATTGAATAATGTAGTGGAAAAAATGTGATTTAAAATTAGCGAGATGCTAGTTGCACGAAGAAATAGCTCTATACACAGTGGAAAAAAAAAGCCCCTATTTCTGAGTGTATGGGGATTTTTTTTGGTACAAACATCAACTACCTTAAAATTATTATGTGAGAAATTAATGAATTTGATTATAGACTTGATCTACGAAATTTAAACATTAATATCGATAAAATGAATAATAAATTTTAACCCTACAATAATATTTGAGATTTCAACATTAGCATCCTATTTAGCTTGAGTTACCTAAATATGAAGGAAAAGGCAAAATAGAACCATGTTTGAATAGATATGTAAAGCCTTGTTTGACAATATTGTGTGATAAATTACCGTGCATACAAGTTTTGTGAACAAAAGTGCTGATACAAAATATTGTTACTGAAAGTTATAAGTTGTTTGGTATTAGAGGTGAAAACACTGGGAAAAAGTCCAAGAGTAATTTGTTTGTTTCGTAATTTTTGTTAAAGCTGTTGTTAGTATGTAAAATGATTATAGAGGATATCAATAATTGATTTATTTTTAAAAAAATTCACATTAATTGACAATGCTAAATCTAACTATTGAAAGCCTTCTATGGTTTCATGAGAATGAGCATTACATTTCAAATAAAGAAAGAGGAAAACAAAAGATATCTTAAAAACTACGTTAATGGAATGAACTACAAATGATAATTAGTACATTGTAATTAAGTAAACTGGAAGATCTGTTCTTGGACCGTTTTGTTATTTGCTAATAACATTGGCAAGAGGATGTTAATAAGTGTCTAGTACTAAATTCGAGTAGCCTGCATAGTATTATTGAGCGTCTATGGTGTTGAACTCCAACAATTGATTAGTTTAAGGGACATAATTTCGTTACATAAAATTTTTACTGAGCTTGTAAAGATTCTGATATGCCTTTTGATGATATGCCTTCTGAATTTTGAAATTTTTTCAATCTCCAAAAAGTCAAAAAAAAAAAGAAAAAAAGAGACGAAGAAATGGCTAGAAATTCATAAAGAGCCAACCTCAAATTTCCCTAAAAAAAAATCATTAACTTTTACAATTTTGGAAATAGAGATTTGTGGTGAAATCTTTGAGATAAATACACAATCCATTATTGTGCCAAGATGATATAATATGTTTAGAACCAATTGAAGAGTTCATGGTATACTTCAAAAAATAAAAATAAAAGATTGTGATAAATTTCAAAAAAATCAATAATGACATGTTTTTTTCGGAGATTAACTCTAAATTATTCCTTTTTCTAAAGCTCTTCTAACACTTTTCTTTCCTTCTTCATCCCAAACAGGGGATTATTATTATTATTTTTGTTTCTAATGCTTTTTCTTTCTTATCAAAATCTTTCCCATAGTTTTCTAACATTCCAAACAGAGTGCAAGCTACTTGAGACTCCCCTCCATGCCTTTTGTCCGTCGCTTTCTTCAAAGAATAAAGAATGTGCTTTAATTTGTGAACTTATTGCTTGTGTTTATTATGTTCGAAGATGCCCATATTCGGCATTGCGTCCTCCTTCAAAACACTTGAATGGAATGTGTTCTTAAAATGCGTGTAAAGTTGCCATTTGGAAACTGAGAATCAGCCCGATGACCATGTCACTTTTGTTCCCTCATTCGGGCCTCCTGATTAAATGCATGTAAGTTAGAAAATAATAAAACAAAAGTCTCTCCTAATGGACCACAAAAAAAAAAAAAAAAAAACAGTGCCACAAAATTCAGATGAGGCATCGGATGAGTGTGGATTCTATTCTCATGGTATTTTTTTATTTTTTTGTTAAAAAACTAATGATGTGCATATAATCAAGCACAATGTGCAAACAATATTTTTAAAGACTGTATATATCTTTTAATTTAACTGTATACATATTATATTTTAATTGTACGCACATAATATTTTTTCTAAACAAATATAGGATTCACGCAAAGATAAGCTAGTGATTGTTCAACCAAATAACTGCTAGTCATTTATCAAACTTGATTCTCCTTTTCATGGGAACTTTAAGCTTTTTAAATAAACTTAATTCACAAAAATCAATTCATTCAAGCCAATGTTTTCTTGTACTCTGTTGTCTCAATTCAAAAACCCAAAATTTGAACAAAATTTCTCTTGTAAATGATCATACACATTTCTCTGTGGAACACTTTTTCAACCACGAGCGAGGAAGTCCTTATTAAATGCAAGAATTATTCTTTTTATTGTATTACAATTTAGAAGAAGCCAATGAAGCTCGGACACATCTTATAAAATTCATATTGTGTGTCCGACATGTGTCGGACACGGACGCAAGCCAGACATCCTAACACATGTTAGCACACTGCCAGATATGTCCAACAAAAATTGAGATTTCTTTTTCTTTAAGAGCCCAAATTGAGATCTTGGAAGCATCCACTTTGATTGATTATTGCATCTTTTTCTCGGTTGAAATTGTAGACGCTAGATCCACACTGTAGAGTTTGAGCTCGGCGGCGTTTGTAACAGAAGGAAGACAATTGACTGTAAATGATGGATCATCGAGGGGGAAGAAGGCTTCAACTCAGGAAAACTCTCTTTTTAATTTTTCTTTTTTAACATTTATCTTGTTTTTATATCACTGAGAAAGTAATTTTTTTTTCTAAAAGAAACCATGATATAACGTTGATGATGGGACACGTGTGTTATATTCTTTTTTTTTATTGTTTTTGCTTTTTATGTCTAAATCATTGTTTTCTTTTCTAACATCTTCAGATCTCTACATTTGTAATATATATATATATATATATATATAACTGTATCTTTGTCATATCTATATCTTAATTTTTTTTATATTGATGTATTGTAATGTCTGTATCATATTGTGTCTGTAATATTGTATTCGTATCAATATTTTATAGGAAGAAGCCAAACCAATTGTGAATTGATTATGACTTTTACAACCCCAAATGCTGGTGGGAACATTCGATCATTGGCTGTTCCCACGTCACAAGCTCATGAAAGTGACTTCTAAATGCATTTGAATGAAGATGGAAGAGTTTAATGCTTAGAAAAAAAGCTCTAGAAATATCACACATGTTTAAAAAAAAAAAAAAAAAGTGGCATGGACAAAGTCAAATTGCCTAACCTTATTGTGGGAGGATGACTATTCTTAGTTTGACCAGCCAAATATTATAAAAAGATAAAAATAAAACTAATAAGTCTGCCACGAACAATTTTTTCAAAACTGATATTTTTTAACGCCCAATAAATTCTTTTTTCCAAAATTGAGAAGAAAATATAAGAAAATTCGATGATGCCAACATAGTTCTTCATCACCAGCCAATTCCCTAATTTTTTTTTATATATTTTACATAAGACTTCAGGGAAAAAGGCCATATTTTTCGTTGCTTATCAATTTTTTTTCCCCATATTTTCATTCACTTCCCAAACTCTAGGGAAAAAAAATCTCTCGATATATATATATATTTTTTGACTAAAGGGTTAAACATAATAAGAAAGAAAATAACCGTAACAGACTATAAAAAATTAATGAACAATTGATGATAACTATGAATAATTTTATTAGACTTCTTCATTTTAATTCTCTTATTATAATGCAACATTGAAAAAGCCCATGGAAGATCAAAAAGTTTGATCCACTTAGAAGTGAGTTTCGTAATCTTTTCCTGTAATTAGTTTTAAAACGGCTTCACAAAAATATCCGTCAGTCGAAATACCATGGAAGACGGATTAGGCCGAAATTGGCTAACTAATTGCTCTTCACAGTTTCATTCTTTTTATCCAAAAAAAATAAAATTAAAATAAAACAATTTCCTTGAATAACTTATTTTCTCTATCTACAAAGATAAACTCATCGAAATGATCAATTTTTAATGCATTTTATCTTAAGTTTAAATCTTATTAATTGCTGTTGGAGTCCCTTATAAATGAGCAATAAATAAATTTTACTGTAAATTTCTGCTAATTTATAGGCACTTTCTGATATAAAGACACTCTGACTATTCATAAACTTTTATAAGAAAAAAAAAAAAAAACCTTTTTCTCCTGTTTCATTCTCTCGGCTCTCTGTCCACATATATATATATTTGAGAGACTGTACATGCCATATTTACCCACAAACAAGTTGTAAATTCTGTATGTAATAATTTCTTTAATATGGATATAGTAATATTTTTCCCAACAATTTTTCTCTTCGAAAGTGGTCCAGAGACATTTATTGCACAGTTCCTGCAAAATTTCATTTTCTTTGGCCATCATAGAGCCCCCCCATCGTGCACCAAAAAAACGAAAAAAGTCCCCATCCACCCAATTATTTCGAGCGTCAGAGAACAAATTAATTCAACTCTAATCCTACCATTAATGTGTTTTTGTCACACTCCAACAATTTCATTTTGCCTTGCAGTGTTAATCATATGAGCAGATATTTACCAACACCAATATGTTCACTACATGTTCGAATGAATCGGCCCTACATCATTAGTTGTTACCCAGTACGACCTTTTGTGTTTAAACGTCCAGAATTAGGATGTGTAGATTGAAAAAAAAAAAAAATCCTGCAATTTTACAACTAATTATTCAATTAAAAAGCCCATTTCCTTCATTTTTTTATCATGATATTTATAAATATCAAAGTAAAAGTAACTTTTTTAATTTCTATAAATCTCACACATTCTAATTTAAATTTAAAATCTCCAAAATATCAAGAAAAGAAAGTCATGGCATCGAAAAATTTAAAAAAATAATAATATAATGATATGATATTCAACATTCTTTTTCAATGTCAAAAAGAGAAATTATTTTTTTTAAACTTTAACGTAAAGTTTGTAAAATTTTTTATGAATTGTATTGCAGGAAAAATAATCCACAAAATATATTAACATAAAATATTTAAATAAATTAATAATTAAAACTATAAAGTTATAATCAATGAATTATATAAACAAGAATGAACACAAAAATAAATTATATCGTATTGAAATAAATATAAATTGAGAGAAAAAGATATCATATCTGAAGCGTACAAAAGTACTGCCCTTAAAAATAAATTCACGCCTCCGCAAACAAGTAGTCGCAGTGCATCGAACTCTGACGGCTATCCTCCCAGGATACGATAGATCTTCTCACTTGTGTGCACTTCACGAGTGAGACAACAGAAATAACACATCTTTTGATTAATTCAGTAACATGTTTTAGATTGTTGGTGGAAGCTCACTCTCAAGGAATACAAAAAGAGTCATATTTATATTAGTCGAGGGTTAATAGTATATAAAGTGTATTAATATCAGAAATAAATTCCAACGGTCATAAACGGTTAATGCCATGATAACTAGTAACGGACACATACATAACGGTTAATTCTTATTTAATAGAAATTAATCCTTTTAAAATACACATTATTTCCAACATTGTAACGTTAACTTCTTAAATTCTTAAGAATTTTAAATTTGTCATCCCAGTTCGTTTATCGGTCCAGTGACGCAGAAATTTTGTGTATTTAATATGTGGATATTATCAATAATGATTCGCAATATTTTTTTTTCAATTAATCATGCAATGATATCGAAGAGTTTAAAAGATCTTAATATAAAATTAACTAAATATATCGTTGTTTAATTGCTCTACAAAAACCTTAGGATTTTCATTAATATTATAGAGGAGATATTCAATATTTCTTATCAACATCAAATGATTATTCTCATAATCTCCTCTCGCTCAATATAAAACGACAATTCACAATTATTAGATCTTTGGTTCGAACTTCTAATCTCAATTATAATTAAATTCCCTCTCACACTTCAACTGGACACAAAAAAAAAAAAAAAGGGGACAATGTATTATGAGACCAAGATCATGTAAATCAAAGATTAATTGTTTCAAAACAAGTTATCTTTGCGCATGTGTGTAGTTTTTCTGTACTAGTGAAAATGTAGCTTCAATCAACGCAAACACTTCTCCTCGTTTTCCTCTTTACATTACGGTTCCCACGTTTGATTTACATAAAAAAGAAAGACAACTTGTGTCGAGATTTGAAAACCCACCTTACCAATCCTCGTTGACCAGAACTTAAATTTTGAGTTTTTTTCCTGTGTTTGACAAATTGAACTTTTTTTTTTAGTTGACAAAGTGAAAAAGTAGGGCGATATCCTAATAGTCTCGTTAATGAGTATTAAGTATTATGTCTATACCCTACCAGGATGTGCAAAATTTAGATGGTTGTCATAGAGAATACTAAACCAAATATAGATTTAGATTCATTAAATTTCTTAGTACGTTAATATATTCTGCACTTACTATTAGAAAACAACTAGTAGTGGTTGATAAGTTCAATTTGATACATGCATATTGTCATTTGCATTTCCTTTGTCATCATCTGTTTAAGCAAGTTCGTTTTGGCCCTTCTCATAATCATACGTAAGAAATGAAGCCTCAAACTACAAAGAATTGGATGAGTAATGATCTTTTGTGGTCGCAACTGGAATCTTAAATTGCAACCTGTAATTTAAAAAGGTATTTCGTGTGTTGATTTCTTTGCAAAGAAAAGAATATTTTGTTCAACAGACCGCTTCTAAGCTAGAAGTCAAACTATCAAAGTATGTGTTTTAGGTTCGGCAGATGATATAAAATTTTTATTTTTGGTTTTTTAACACATCAAATCGGTGGCTGACACTGCAATTCTTAATTCAGTTTTGTTGCATGCTATCATTCCAATGCTGTTGTCGCTATTACAATCAATTTAAAAGATAATTAAATTACAATTAAGGTACTAAACAAATAAATTTTTAATCATGTAATCTCAAAGTCAGTTTGGACTGAACTAATTTAGGAAAATTATGTGAATCTTTGGGTGTGTTTGTTTCCTGTAAAACATCTTACAGAAAAAAATTTTATAGGTTTTCCGGCATTTGTTTCATGAAAAATATTTTACATAGACAAAATTTGGGAAAATTTTTTAGATTTTCAAGTAAAATAATTTCTCTTTTTGTAGAGCTAAAGTTATTTTCAGGAAAAATACGAACTGTGTTATAAGTAAGTAATAAAATAAAATCATTATTTTTACTGTAAATATTTTTTTCTACAAATATTTTACAAATGTAAGTTATTTTACAGTAAACAAACGAACCCTTCATTTAGATATATTGAATGCTGAGAATATCTATGTAATATTATATTATATTATATGTATGTATAGTTGACAACTTGAGGAACAAATTATATGCAATGCTACATTAGCTATGCAACAAATTTGAATTGACAAGATAAAATAAACCATAAAATATAAAATGTAAGCCATTTACTACAGAATGATAAAATGAAAATTTTTGCCATAATATTTATGCTGAAATTAATTTTATACAATATTTGTAAGTTTTCAAATTGTCTCTAAATTAGTTGTAACATTCTCGTTGGAGATCCGGGTTACACCCCATTTCATAACATATTTTTAATTATTTGATATTTATATTAAATAATTTCGTGCGGAACGCAGTTGTGTAAGCTAGCTAGAGTACATAGCTCGACATATGTCTTTTTTTTTGTCCATAAAAAAATGTGTTCGTAAATATATTGGTCATAATATTTTTACACTGAAGTCGACATATCTACCGTTTTTGCACCTTATTTAATTATTTGCAAAGAAGCAGATCTATTATCCGAACACTATTAAATTCGAACATGATTCCCTTAAACTGACTAAGAATTAATCAGTTTAGAAACAGCACCACGCTGCAGGTTTTGGTGTGCAGGTTTTGGTGTGCATGGAAAGCTGATGTTGCCCCAACCATTAATGTTGAGATTCGAGAACTCAGGTCGAGCGTGAGCTTAACATATGTCATTTTAAGAATCTCTCCAATGTCATTAAAATAGAGTTCATTTTAAACAGCTTCCAAGGGCGGTCTAATTGATGTAATAAACATATTTTCTTTTTAGCCTACTAAGGTTCAAATAGTAATATAAAAGATAATCCTTTTGCTAATTTCTTGGTCCCATGTTATGGTAAATTCAATAGTCATCTTATTTTTTCTATTATATTATTATTTAATTTTTAAGAACTAAAGATGGAATTTTAAACTTGAAATAGTATTTTCTTGTTAGCCTACTAAGGTTCAAATAGTAATATAAAAGATAATCCTTTTGCTAATTTCTTGGTCCCATGTTATGGTAAATTCAATAGTCATCTTATTTTTTCTATTATATTATTATTTAATTTTTAAGAATTAAAGATCGAATTTTAAACTTAAAACTGAGAGTTTAAGTAATTCTATCTTTTTATCTTTTTTTTGTTTTTCGGGTCGACCTTTCCACCATGTTATTAATAAGGCTAGATGCAACTATTTTTGTAAGAATAACGAATTTTTAAAAAAATAAATAAATACCATGCGCATTCCAAATCACAAATTATCGAACAAAAGACTTACAAGCGAGATTAATTTGTTTTATCATGTACTTAAATTTCAATTTATAGGGCAGAAATTTCCCATGTATAATTCCAAATTTGAAGGCAAGACAATGATGGACATGGGATGGAACAAAAAACTCTTTCAGGCTGTTTTACTATTCAAAAATTTCAAATACAAAACAAGAAATTTCAAAAATAATTGTCCAATATGGCGGCTGCCGCTTTCAAAGTTGAACGAAATAGACGTTGTGTTTCTTATTTTTACTATTTTTTTTATAAATATAATTCATTTTAATTTTTATATTATATAAATTTATTTTATTAATTTTTTATTTTTAATAGATCATATTTAATGTGTATTATAAGTTTATTAATAAATTATATTTAAAATACAAAAATAGTCTAATTAAAATTTTTTATCATATTTAAAAAAAAAAGGCATGCAAAGATAATGACAAAAATCTTAATTTTACTCACCATCTTTATATCTTTGAAGAATTTTATTTATAATTTTTTTTTTATTTTAAATTTTATGTTCAATGTTTTCTCTGTTAATTTTTTTATATTTTTCTATTAATTCACTATTAAATATAACATATGACAGTCCAATCAGTAATATATTATGATACTCATAAATCATATCAGCTACACGCCATCATCTCATAACATGAAAAATAATCTTATTCATAACCCACTTTATTTGTGTTGCTGACGTAAATTATGAGAAAGATGATATATCGTTAATTGAATAATCATGTGTCACATTTAACGGTTAATTAATAAAAAAAGATAAAAAAAATTAATAGAAAAAATGTTAAAAGTAAAATTTAAAATAAAAAAAATATAGTAAGTGAAATTTTTAAAAAATATAAAGATGATAATGAAATTAAGACTTTTACCGAAGAGAATCTACCGCAGACAGATGGCGCGTGGCTTGTATGCAACCAACCCCCGCAACATGAAGCTAACAACAGGCCCGGGCGGCGGGGCTTTCGCGTGAAGTACAAGCTAGCAAAAGCGATTGTCTTCGTCATCAGGACAAAAATAGACAAAAAAAAGAAAACCAAACCCGGCCCAGTCGTCTCTATATAACCCGACCCAAACCGGAACTTTCCTCCTTCAGTTCTCGAAACCAACGGAACGACACGACGGACGAACGAAACTCACTCCCGACAACGAAATGGTCCGACCCGAGAGCTCACCGCCGCAACCCGTAATGTCGGGCCGGGGCATTCTGAACGGAGCGTTGACGGAGTTAGTTTTCACGTCGGACGGGATGCTGCGGTGGACGGGCGCAAAGCAGCGGTGGCTGGCGGTGGAGAAGGAGGTTCTCGGATTCGAAATCGAAGGAGCTAAGATAAGGATCAAGGCCGTTGTGGCGAAAACAGACGGAATCTGCTGTTTCGGGAGCTCCGGAGATTTGGTGAGGAAGGATTTCGTGTTCGAGCCTCTTCCTGAAGGTTCGCAGAAGCTTTGGTGTCAGCACCTCCGCGATTACCTCGATTCTCTCGGTAATTCATGTGGAAAAGTGTGCGGAAGAATTTTCGAATTGCAATTCACTATATTCGCTGTATAATCCCGCGTAAATTATAAGTACGATGTATAATTAATGATTTTTTTTTCTTTTTTTTACGCTGATAATCCACGCAGTTGCATAACGAATAACGAATATAGTGAATTACAATCAAAAATTTTTTTTTGGCAAATTTTATCTGGCTATGTAATAGTATCCTAATTAAATTCGGTTTAATATTTTTTTTTCTTTTTTTTTTTCTTTTCGCCTCTATGTGTTTGGCTGCTGAGAAAATGACGGAAAGAAAAACGATTATTTCTGGTTATTGTTATGATTATATGTGTTACGTGAAGGCCTTTGATTTGCTGACGACAGGTCGGCCGAGGAGGCTCTTTATATTCGTGAATCCTTACGGAGGAAAGAGGGCGGCTTCGAAGATTTTTGTTGACGTTGTGAAGCCGTTACTTGAAGATGCTGCCGTCCAATTCACATTGCAAGGTTATTTATTTATTTATTTTTTCGCGAGGGTTTCGTGTTGTTTTCAATGGCTGAAATTGGCATAAACTTGTATTCTCAGAGACTACGCATCGGCTTCATGCCAAGGAAGTCGCCAGCACTTTGAATTTGGAAAAATATGATGGTATTGTTTGTGTCAGTGGAGATGGTATTCTTGTTGAGGTTAGTTAGTTATGCTTTGTTTGTTCAGTTATTGGAATCTTTTTTATGAATAATGAATTGAGAAACACCGGTAATTCAATTGCGGAAGCAACTATGATCAATAGTTCTTTTCGCTTCGATTGGATGAACACGGCCCAGGCTGCTGTTGCTGTGATTGCTCTTTAATGTGAGCTTTAACTTGTTTTCTTTGTTCTCCTGCTTATTAGTGTTGTGCTATCTAGTAGGTGGTGAATGGGCTTTTGGGAAGACCAGACTGGTCTACTGCAATAAAGACTCCTCTTGGAATTATTCCCGGAGGTTTGTTTATCTATACCAATAACACGTATATGTACATAAGTAGGCATTTAAACTCTTGGATGAACAAACTCTTAAGCTTCTGTGCACGTTTTAGCAGCTCTAAATTTAGTCTGTCAAAGCATAGGATTAAATAGAGTTTGAAATTGTCGTAGGAGTGACATAGTCTTACTTGATTTTGTGAGACCTCTTAATCCGATGGTTCTGATGCGGCAAATGATATATTTTACAGCATCACATGTTTGCGAGATTTGGGCTCTGTTTTGTCCTGGAATTCACGCTTCTAAGTTTGCCTGATTTTAATCTTGAACTACCTTTGCTCTCTATCTTCTTCCCCCTTTTTGTGCATGTTGTGCGCTGGAATCTTTTACTTCATCATCAGCATTTGGTTCCCTGTTTTTTCATTGTATATGGCTAGTGAATTGCTTTCATTTTTTTCATGGCTGAAACAAAGTATATCTGGATTCAGGTACTTCAAATGGCATGGTAAAATCTACCTTGGATTCAGTTGGAGAACCTTGTGCAGCATCTAATGCCGTTCTTGCAATTATACAAGGTTAAATACTGTGCTTTGAGTAAATCATGTTTAAGCATGAAGAAGTTTGCCTTTTAAATGATTTCATTATTGTTATCTTTTGAGTAAAAGATCTTATATTTCATGCTTTCCTTGTTGGCAGGCCACAAATGTTCACTGGATGTTGCTACTATTTCACAAGGAGATACCAAATTTTTTAGTATCTTGATGCTTGCTTGGGGTACACAAATATTCACAGCTTTCACATCAGTTTCTTATATTATGTGGAAGTTTTGATGCTCATTACATTTCCCATTGGACCTGACATTGTCTCTTACGGACAATGTTACTGGGCTACCCTGGCAGCAAGGTGAAATGGATTATCTTTTTAGCTTAATTCCTCTTATCTTTTATGTCTTTCCAGGCCTGGTGGCAGATATTGACATAGAATCTGAAAAATATCGATGGATGGGGAGTGCTCGTATTGATTTCTATGTATGTTCTCTTCTTTCGTCAATCTTCAATTTGATTGTGCAATTTTCCATATCCTCTCACACACAAACGCACACATACGCAAACAAGTAATGGTTCCATAGCTTTGAGGGTTGAAAGTCATTGTTTCTTTTTATTTTTTCATCTCCCTGTTTGGAATGTTGAAACTGCGAATTTCACCTTTTGGACAAAGATCTTTCATGCTTATGATGCATGCATAATGTGCTTAAATCTATATCAAATATAAAAGTCTATTTTTCATTTTTTATGGCTTGCTGAGAAAAACTATGGTGGAGCTATCCACCACTTCATGATGAGGCTGTCCACATTGTCGCAACCTGACTGTTGGAATCTGGTGAATGTGTGTAGTGACTGAATTGTTGCATGACTTAGGGATTACATGGTTTCTTTTTCTTGGATTTCTTCAAGCAAAGTTCACAGACTTTTTGTTCAGTTTTGTGAAGTGTTGTTAAATTCTACTCATTATCAGATCTTTTCATTCTTCATCCCTGCTTAGGCCCTTCAACGAATATTCCATGTCAGGAAATACAACGGGCGTGTTTCCTTTGTGCCTGCACCAGGCTTTGAAGCTTTTGGTGAGCCATATGATTACAATGGTCAAGCTACTGGGGCAGAGCAGGTAGATGATCCAAGCAAAGAACAGACCATTCAAATTCAAGATGGTTACCAGGGACCTAACATCAACTTGGCAGACCAGGACTGGAGGACTATTAGTGGCCCATTTGTTTCGGTCTGGCTTCATAATGTACCTTGGGGTGGTGAGACTGTTATGGCAGCACCTGATGCAAAGGTTGTTTTTCGTGCAAAGCATATACTATATTGGCCCAAACTTTTCCCGTTTCTCATGAATAATATGTCAACTTTTTCCATTATCTTATTGTCTTCAGCCAACTAGTCATTTTCATAGAACTCATTTAGGAACAAAAAGTTAAAAAGGAACAAACCTTATGCTTAGCAGCCAGAGGGTTGTGATTGATAGTGCGAAAATAGATGTTGGCGCAAGTTCAGGTCCTGTATGGAACCATACTCATGAATTAATAGTGCTGGAGTGAGGTGGGCTATTGTTCTGTGAACATGAGATGGCCTAGTTCACAGAAGTTTATGGCATTATTTCCCGGTCCACTTGCTGTGTAATATAAACTCACTTACTTGCAATAACAGCCTCACGCTCCTCAATGTGGGAGCCTCATGCACTAGGAAGCTATTTTTACCCTAGCTCTGCAGTGCACGACACACCAAGAGCATTATAAGCCGTTTTCCATTTTCTTTTCTCTATTCTGTTGGTGCAAAATCCCTTCTACTTGATGCGAACGTTAAAAGTTACTAACGTGCTGCATAACATGCTAGCGGAGGAGTCACTTCTTTAATATGTTTGTCTTTTGTCTTTGTCACAAATACATATTTCATAACTTTTCATTATTGATGGCAGTTCTCAGATGGTTACCTGGACTTGATCCTTATGAAAGAATGCACAACATTATCCCTGCTGGCATTCCTGACAGAGTTGAGCAATGGAGGACATGTCAAATCACCAGCTGTGATGTACATTAAGGTTAGTTCATCAATTTCACAGTCATGGGCCCTTTTCACTTACCATTCAAGTCTACTAGTTCCAGTTGGCGGCCTGTAGTCTTGCAAATTTGCCTTTTTTTTTTTCCCCTTTGTTTGCTTGAACTCATGAACTCATCATTAGGATTGTTATTTTCCCTTTTGGTTTTGTCCTAATTCATTGGAGGTTCACTCTGGGCCATCAGTTACAAAAAATTTCCTCCCACTCCTTCAAAATTCCCCTCTTTGGTGTTTATGAACTTAATTTCCAGACGTTTGGAATGATGTCATGTAATTATAGCAGTTTGGCTAATTTACGCTCACATAATTTATGCCTTCCTCTGTGCAACTTTAGCAGATTTCTTCTAGTCTTCAATTTTAGCTGATTTCTGCTGGTCTTCCTAACTGTGGACCCCTAAGTAGTGCTTCTTGTGTGGCTGATCAACAGGTGAAAGCATTCATCTTGGAACCTGGCCAACGCTGTGATGATCCAACTAAGGGAGGAATCATAGATGTGGATGGTGAAGTCTTGGCTAGAGGAAACAAAACATATATGTGTGATCAGAAGGCTCTAATGACCTATGATGATAAGCTTCAAATAACAGTGGATCAAGGCTTAGCAACTATATTTTGCCCTATATGATATTGTATTGGAGTTATGATAATTTAAATTATGAAAATTGATTTCATCAGTTGGGAATGCCAAAAAGTGGAGTTGCTTTGGGAAGCACAGATGGGGTGCAAAAAAGAATTATAAAAAATGAGACTCATTTTAATATGATAAAAAGTAATACTTGAATTCAGTCACCCCATTTGAAATCTTTGGCTCAATTTGTGTCTCCACTCCCCTTTTGAAAATTGCAAGTAGACCTCTGGAGAGAAAGAACTGAACCGCAGGCCTCTGATGTGAACTGGGTCGGCAAGTGAGGTAATATAACCACTGTTTCAATTCTTGCAGCTAACCGCAACAAGAAGAACAACTTTTAATTGAGTTCGTTTACGTGGATCCTTTCTTTCGATTAGTAACCCAAAAAAACAAGAGTCTGGCAGCTGATGCATCGACCAAAGGTGTTGGATCTCCAGTACGCAGCAATCACTTCAGGCTGCTCAGTCTCTTCAGGCGGTAAGCTTCTAATCTCCCCCAAAAACACAAAAAAGAAAAAGAAAAAAAATGAATCCGATCTATTATTAATATACACAACGCAATAAATAAATACTAATGTAGTATATTCTGGTGAAAGATCTATTGAATTGTTTTGAAAAACAAAACTTGCATGTTGATTGTTGGATGAATTGCATGCACCTTGCCTGCTTCCCATGCACTAATACGTAGAAACAAATTGCCTCCCCTGAAATATATGTTGTTCCTCTCTAATTGTCTTTTTAATTTTTTAGTTGTCCCACCGTACACCAACAACAACTAACTGTTTTTAAAAAAAAAATTGAGTTTTTACCCTTTTGCCGCTCCCAGGTAGCACTTTCATTCATTTTATAACCCTTTTTAACAGGGTAACACAAAGGTGTGTTATTGAGTCAATCCTTAGTCATAATCATAAAGCAAATGCCTCATGAAAAATGCGATCTCAGATGCTCAATGGAACTAACGAGAATCTGTTAAAATTGAAAACAAAACCCTTCTCTTCTGTCTAGTTTCCCCAAGCCCAACATTCTCAAATCTTTCCTGCCTTTTGTTCTTGTCTTGGTTTTTTTTTTTTTTTTTTTTTTCCTTTTGCAATAATTTGGTTTGTTACTTTTTTTTTTTTTTAACTTTTCGCTTTATAATAAAATTTTATAGTTTTATTTTCTATTTTTTCACTGGTTATTATTTTGCCATGTTACTTTTTTCACAATGAACAATATTATGCATGGGCATAAGAGATTGATGACTTAATGATTATATACATTGGCGGATTCAAGTAGCGGTCAGGCGGCCAATTGCTCACCCTAAAATTTTGGATTATGTACTTTTAGTAGGTAAAATTTCACAAGCATAAAACTTTAATTTCCTTTTCCTTTCTTGCCTTTTTCCTTTTCTTCTTTTTTTTGCTTTTCGTCTTCTGTTTTTTTTTTATTTGCCTTTTTTTTATGGTTCTTCGCCTGTCTCCTTTTTTTTTTTTTTTGCTCCTCACTTTCCTTTTCTTTTTTCTTTTTTGCCGTTTTTTTCCAAGCAATCAGTTTCTTTCTTTTTTTTTTTTTTAATTTCCTTAATAATCCATTTACAATGTATTTACTAAAATCATTTTCACTTATTTTTAAAATTATTTCATTAAAATTCACATATAATATAATTATAATGTTTATGTACTTAGAATAATTAAATTAATTTTTTTTATTCTTATATTATATATTAATTTTTTTATTTTATTTGTACATATAAAATTTACTCCCCTGAACATTTTTTTCTGTATCCGCCACTGATTATATGATTATTCATATAAAAAAAATATGTAAAAAGTTTACAACATAGAAAATAAATAGATCATTCACATATTTCAAAATATGAAAATTCTTATAAAATGGTGGTACTATTTGTACCGAACAGCTAATATTATCTTTTTACTTTTGTATACATTTATTTGTAGTTATATTTGTACGTACAAATTTGCCTCTCCTAAATAAAGACTTTCGAATTTGTCACTGAGCCTGTTCAAATAACCTCAAAACCATAATAAAAGTTAGAATTCAGCACAAGATTTCAGATATCAGCTGAAAAGAATAATCTCAAAGGAATGCAAGAGGAACCGGAAATGAGATAGTTGAGGGAGATTCATCCTTAGAGACTCCATAGCCTCTTTTTTTTTTTTTTTTCCTGTCCATTAAGAGACTCACTGAGTCATACCTCATTTTTATAAATTTCACATTTTTTTATAATCAAAACTTAAGACTTTTTTAATGAAAATATAAACTCTAATCACTAAAGTGTTTTATGCATACACTCCATAGCTACTCTTCAGGTTTAGTCCTTTTTTTTTTTTTTTTTCATTTTTTGAGTCCTAAGTTTACTCACCCTTGTAAGATCATCCCAAGCCATAAGCTCCCCTATCTGACAAACTCTTTCCTCTGGCCTTTGAGCCCTTGTTATTTCGCCTCTGGTTCTTCTGTCACAATTCACAAGTAGAATCGGCGCTGACGAATTATAGCCCACCGTATTGTAAGTCAGTTTGGCCCATTAGAATTAAGAAGATCGATCCTGGTAAAATGGATATCCGACAAACCCTATACATTCCCAAGTATTGTGGATTGTAAATCACTTTGGCCCATTGGAATTCCGAATATGATCAGCAACAGCTTTTATTACGTAAAAACAAAACGGTGTTTTTTGTCCTATAGGGAAAAAAAAAAGGCAGACATTTGTCATTATCTGTATCGACTTAAAACGAGTTATTTATTAACATTCTAATTTAACTTCTCTATAAAATGATTCTTGAGAGTCTCCCACACACCCAACCATAGAGATTTTTAAATTTGAAACTCGACAGAGCATCACTGCTACCATTTCCTACCTTGCAAGGAGAATGCAATTACTGGAATTAGAACTTGACGCACGTTTACCATCAATCTCCCACATAGAGTGGTAGTTTTAACTTTTAAGACATTTGGCAGTAGTAGTAAGAATATTTTCTGTGTTGAATTTTTTTTCCCTCTCAACATTTTCGCTCTGTTTTTTTTTTTTTAACAACAATTTCATTTATGAAGCACAAGAACTATAACAAAGCACACAAGGTTGGTGCTAATCAACCATACAAACTAAAAATCTGCATTTTCAAGCCACCTAATAAACACGAGCCCGTAGTCAAAAACTAATCTGGCTGCACAATGAGCATCTATATCCTCCACTTCTCAAGCACACCACTGTCACCTTCCTATCAGCTCTCTTTCCGCCAATAGCTAACTCGAATTCAGGTAATTGAAAACAGTAGCTTCTAATTAAGAGATTTAAAATTTGAATTCTAAATCTTTCTCTCATTATCTCTCATCCTCTAATTGTTGGGTTACTAACTTCAAAGTAACAAAAAAAGAATGAACACTTTCTCATTAAAAGTTTTTTTTACAAAAAGGTGATGCTGTAACTTTTCAATATTACACACTAATGGGATCATATAGACCTAAAAGTGAATTCGAATTGTGTGGTGAGATCAAAATAATTGCCATGCAACCCATTTTTGAACTGTGTGTCCACCAAGAAATCTGGCTTGTAGTAATCATGCAGCTTCTGTAATAGTCATTCTATATGATGGTACAATTGATTTTAATTGCATGCATTATTCAAAAAATCTGGGAAAAAAAGAAAGGAGATACGTGGGAGGAATCCCACAATTAATGATTTGTTGGAGACTGACTGCAAGCCCTACTTTATGTTATAACTATAACCTATGTTTTCTTCCTTGCTTTAATTAGGAAAATTTCATTACATAACTTAATTATAAATAACAATGAAGTAGTTATACAGTTTATTTAATAATATTTAATAACTTATCTATTTTTTCTTTTGTTAAAATTTTAATCATCCACTAACTTATATCACTTTGTTGCTGTTTTGCTGTTAGTGTTTTCCTACTTAGAATTTTGCAAGCTCAAATATCCTTGTGCATGAGTGGCCTAATAAAAGTTCACTAAATAGATGCAGTAAAGTTAACTCGTTCGATATGCAAACTCATACCTAAAAATTATCATTGTTGGATATATATTTGGGCCCTCATAGTTGCAGTCATGAATTAAAAAACTAAAAATGTACAATTTATAGTCACAATTGTACATCACGAGAGTTTGCATCTGTTATACGTTAAATTGATTGCAAACATATAACTTTATCGTTAAAAACTTTAAGCTGCTGATAGCACAATTTCTGCACGCTTGCATATTGGTAGCTAGCTACAAAACTTTGTTGCATGATTTAAACACTTTGTCAATGTCTGTTCCATATCATTATATATGCGACCGATATATAATTACTTGCGAATCATCGAAATGTAGAGCAACGTCTATAAAGATTATCTTCATTGTCCATCAAAATATAATAAAAAAAAAAAGTTGTCCACCAAACGTTAGTGAAAAACTAAGTTGCGTGGCGATCAAACATTGTACAATCTCACATTCCTCCTTGTTTCAGGTTTGGCAGGCACTGTTTGTGTGTTTTACTAATGGCGATTCTCATGGTCCAATCTCACATTTTTGCCGGTATAAAATTTCATGATCTAATAGTGCTGTTCTAACATAATTTTACGAACAGCCATAGCATAGCATCTTGCTCTCAAAGTTTAAGAAACTAATACTGGCTATAAAGCTCAAATTTGTTCAATAATTAAAAAATATGTTAAATGTTCTAACTTGTCGTAAATTATACATTCACAAACAAATCTTTATAAATGAATGTGACACCAATAAGATTTGTCATTAGATTATTCAGTTCTAAAATTTGAAACCAAAATGATCATTAGAATATATCGCCTGCAAAATTTTTGATGTCATTAATTAATTAATTCAATCGACTCATTAATTAACTAGCTTAATTACCTCGTGATCTTCAATGAGAACCAAGTTAAAGGTATACAGCCATGCATGCATGCTGGCGAAAGTTACATTAATTGAAAATATTGCCAGGGAGTTTTGACCAAAAATATGCCATGCATGGCCAGGCTAGCTTATACTATTATTTCTATTTTCTTGTGCAAGCCTATACATGGAATAATAAAAGGCAATTTCCTTTTCTTGTTTTGGACAGCACATAAAAGAGCCAACTTTTGAGATTTTGTTTTATTTTATTTTGTTTATTTATTTTGCATAGCCCACTAATTAAGATACAAGTACTCATAGTTACTTCTATTTTCTATAGCTCAAAAGGTGCTGCCGTTTTTTTTTTTTTTTTTAAGAAAAGACTTCTAGGTATATTAAAAAAAAAGGGATGGAGACAATTAATAATTCATTTTTGGTCAACGGAGACAATTAGTGCTTTAATTATAAGAAAAGTTTCACGTGAGAAAAAAGGGTAAAAATGAAATGTGACAGATAACTAATTAGGAGTTCTGCATGTTACCGTCCGCCAGTGCTCACAACAATGCTAATTTTGTCCCTTACGGGCATATCTCTTCATGGCAAACGAACAAGAAGGAAAAAAACAGTATTATTAGATGAAGCCTAGATAAAAAATGTCAATTTCAATTTGGCAGTTTTTTTAGTGCTAGCTTTATTGATTATAATAATTACTAATGTTCTAAGCAAGCTTGTCGATCTTGCTTTGCCTCCACTTTCCAGCTCTTTGTTACTCTTTGCTCCAAAGCTTTGTCGATCTTGTTTTGTCTTCACTTTCTAGTCCGGCAAGATGTTTCCCCCTTTGAACTAGGAGACGTGGACCTTTAAATATTGAGTCATTGAACGTACATAATTGGGATCTTCTTCTTTTTTTTTCGACTCGAAAATAGTCAACTATCGTTAGATGTCAGTTGTTAGTGAAGTTCTGTATCAATGAAATCTCATCATTCATACGTAACGAAGTGGTATGGTATAACATAAACAGTAAGGACTAGTACATTTATTGAGACAAGAGGGGCTTTACACCGCAACTTCTACTTAATATAAGAGATTAGAAGAGGCAGTGAGATTCAATCTCATAACTTCCCTCAAACTCAAAAGATTGGTTGTCACTTATTCAAAAGTTTAACTAGGCTCAATAAAAGTTCGTTTAATTTCATATCAATCTACGACTTATTGAGTAAACAAGTCAATTTTGAGTAATTTTAAACCCTGTTGGTTAAGATTTATTAAGATTTATTGATAAAACACTATAAAACAGAACCTGAAACTATATATATTGACACAAGTATATAAATATAAAATAGATAGAAAGAAAACAGTTGTTACGTGCATGCAACTTTAACATTGCAAAAAGGTGGGATAGGTGGCATGTACCCACAATTCCTTGTTTTGTTGATGCCCATCGATCAAAACGTTAACAGCCGCCACAAGTACCCTCCAAAAACCTTTCTATAGGTATCTTTTCCCACCACACAAGTATTAAAATGTTAGGGAAAAGAAAAAAGTAGGCATTAAGAAATTTTTGCTCGAATTTTTGTTGACTCACGCATCGAAGTACAAAAAATCTTTATTTTTTTATAACTGCATTAATACTTTATGTAATAACAAAATTAAATGATAAGATATATTTCTTTTTTTGTATGTGATTGCAAAAAAATGAATATTTGTTACATTTCCACTCATTAATTGGGCATAAATCTCCAAACATGTACCCATGCCTAAAATGTTATTACAACATAAATTGACCACAGTTAAGTGGCCGAATGCATATGGCCGTACCAAAACATAGATATGTGTGTGTAGATACATACATATATAGAATATCGGCCAATTAAAGGATCTTTTTGTTGCAAGCCAACAAAAAAATTCTGCATTGATTATCAACAATAAACAACGTAATAATCTTACTGTTGCTCATATCGGCCAAGGGCTTACAACTTACAAGCCTGGAGAGGGCCGGCAGTTACTAAAGGCACGTAGAGTCAGTCCAAACAAATTATAGAGGCGGCCGGGTACCATAAGAATTTTTGTTCAATCAATAAAAATAATGTAGATTAAACTTATGAGCACGGATTTAGAGGCAAAATTTTTAGTTCGAGAAACTATCACAATAGTAATAACCCTGCAAGTTTTAGTATCTAACACACATATTTTAAGTAATGAAAAATAAAGTGATAAAATTTTATTATTAAAAATATGAATATTGTTACTTAAAATTCAAAACTTATTACTTTCTAGACTTTATTGGGTACCAAAGCATCGGACTCTAAAACTTTTCCCTAAACGTATATAAGTCAAAATTTTCAAAATTTATCTCATGAATATACTTCTAAAATGTATATTTAATACTTTGAAGGGTAACCATTTCACGTATGTCTTTTTTGGCTCGTAAAAAATACGAGTTACTTAAGTTTGGTTTCTTTGGGTGAGACTGAATTGCCCATGATAGATTAACACGATCCTTGTTATAGTATATTTTTAAAAGAAAAGGAACAAGGGACTGAGGAGGATTTGTAACTCCCTCTAGGGCAATTGAGGGGAGTTAACCCTCTTGTTATAAGTTAAAGATAGAAATTCAAGTAACATCGAATTGGAGAATGTTTGCATTCTTCCCCTTCCCCTCCAAGCCAACCAAAGAATTCTGTATTGATCATTATGGTTGGAGCCTCTTGCAACCTAAAATTTGGATAATGTTCCAATTTACGGTATAATATCCCTGTCACAGTTTAATATATGATTTATAATTTAGGTCTCACTCAATAACTTAAAACTTTGGATTGAATTATTTTTTGATATAATATCAAAGTCTTATAATCACGTGATTTTATGTTCGAATTGCACAACCCTCATGTTTTTAGTTCTATGTATTTTCGCGTGATAGGGTATATTAAAATTTAATATATAATCAATATTCTTCACTTCACTCAATAGTTTACGGTATTGGGCGAAATGATTTTTGCAGCAATCTCGATTACGATATGCTCCTTGGTGGATATTTTGCTTGTGCTTTGTCATCGGTTTTAGCTTAGAGGTCTAAAAACCATTTACCTTCTCCCCAATTTTTCCTACATCAAATATTAATCAAGCCCCTGCTTATTGTAATTTAAGTTTAAATTACATAACACTGTATGATTTTTGAGCTTCACTATGCAGTTTAATATTAAGTAGTAATAAATTAGTTGTACAGTTCATCCAATGATATCTAACAAGTTATATACTTTTTTTTTCAAATTTCAATTGTTGAATAGTTAATATCATTTTATTGATACCTTATTACTACCTAAATTTTACTAACTAGTAGTTCCTATGATTCTTTGGATAAGTGTTTCCATGAGATGGAATTTTGTGCAAGTTTTTCCATGCATGTTTTAACTCAAAGAACTAATTCTAATCAACGTACGCTTGTTTTATGTCTGTATCTAGCTACGTCGCATATATGACTTGCAGTAGCCAAACTCCAGCCTGGTCGCTCTCAATGACCAAAATACAAAGGGAAAAGACACATATAATGACTCTTTTTTCTTTTTTTAGTTTGAATTTTGAACCACAAAGTACAAATTAAGCCAGAACATGGAAAGCGTGTGGCTGTAGAAACTTATGCATTGCGTGATTAAATTACACGACTCTCTGTCGCTAGCAAGGCCATGCATGAATTTAACAAATAAAATCATCAATTCAATATTGTCATTGGTTTTCTACCCCTTTCTCTCGTGGGTAATTTCATTCTCTTGTGTAACGCCAAACCCTATATGGTATACACCCTTTGTTAAAATTGAATTAAAAAAAAGGCGTTCTAATGCATAAGACCCACATTCTGTGAAGTCCGAAGAAAAAATAAATACACAAGAGCAACTCCTTGAAGTGATCAAGAGAGGAGCTTATAATGTTATACATACTAATGCTCTAATGAATTAAAGATTTACTTGTCAAAAAATGTGGTTTGTAATCAAATGGTTGCTTTTTGGGTGTAATGGGTTTTTTTTTTTTTTTACTATATCATCCCTAATGATAAAATGCGAAATTCTTTGGGCGAATTCGGTTAGAACTATAATTAATTGATTATGATTAGTGACATATTCAATACAAAGGATTCAGTGAAAACCAAATTTTTGTGCAAAATGTTGTTTTATGAGGATTGGAGGTGCTTTTTATGGTCAATTGGCTTTCTGTTTGTATAAGTAACATGGATACTTAATTTACTCGCTTTTTGGCGCAAGATCAAATTTTAAGGACTAGAAACAAAATAAACCACCATTCGAGTGGCCTAACTGGTTACGACGTTAAACTTCTGACTTTAAAGTTGAGGGTTTGACTTCTACTAGAGTTAAATAGTAGGATTAAATCTAAGGCTTACCGTCTAACGTGAAGAATATTGTGACTACTTAGTCACTTTACGTTTCCCCTAAACATAGCATCACAATGTTATCTAGCGAAATTGTGGAGCACCACCCTTACTTTCTTATTTTGTAATTAAAAAAAAAAAACAAAACAAAATAAATACTTGCAAATTTAACTTTCCTTGGATCTTATGGACTAAGTGTCTGGGGACACCAGCCAAGATGTTTTCATGCAAACTATGGGATGTACCATCTTAATTTAGCAGCAAATTTTTTTTAAATATCCCTTAAACAATGTTTTGACCAAAGTTTTGAAAATTGAACTGGACCAACCATTAAATTAGTAAAGTCGAAAATCGATCTAATTGTTACAATTGATCAGAATTTCAATGAATTAGCTGATTTCAATACGGACCAAAAATCGATTTTTTTTATTCAATCATTTTATAGTTGACAAAATGAGACATCGATGAACTTATTACGTCACATTGAAAATTGGGAAAAAAAAGTTCAGCATACAAAATCTACTAGGAGCCTCATGAGGGAGAAAAATATAAAAGGCAGATTTACCAATGTCGCCCTATGCTTTGAAGTAAAAAATATTGTAGGGCAAATTTATTTATTGTATATTTGATTTATCTTTCTTATTTTTTAAAAACTTATTAACTTTATAATTTGAAAATTTTCATGTCAAATACATAGAACATTGTATTTTATATTTATTCTTTGAACTATACTATATTTTTGATATTAAAATATTTTCTTCTTTATGGACAAAACACAAACTTTAAAGTAAAAGTACATACCTTACAATGCTCTTGCTACATCATTGTATAATTTTCTTCTTTATATGATTTTTCCATCATTATATATTATATTATAAATTTAATGTAATTAAAATTTACAAATATAGTATTATAATATATATATATATATAACACTTATATTTTGCATACTATTACGATTTACAAATTAATATTTTTATATAATACATAAAGATATTAAATTTTGTATATATTTAATATTAAATATCTGCTAAATTTTAAAATTTTGAAATTTTATATTAGATAACTAGTTTGGTTCCAAGGATGCATTAGAGGTCCTAAGGAGCATACTTAGAAGGTGTTGTGTTTAGTTTTTTAGGATACTTTTTGGTGTTTAGTCCTAATAGTAGTGTTTGGTAAATATTTTTTGATGGCTGCTTTTCGTTGATCATCCTCCGCACAGCAATTGATCTAAACAGTAGTTTCAAGTTTGGAACTACTGATAAATAATTTTTGGATTAATATATTTTCATGATTTCACACTCATAAAATAGACATATCTTGTACCAAATTTTATTATATAAACAATAATGAACGAATATTAATTTTATCAAGCACTACAAAAATAGGTTAATTTTAGTAATCAACGATAACAATTGGCAACAAAAATTATCAAAATGGGTGTTTTCATAAGTTGCCGTTTTGGCCATTGACCCTTTGTTTGGCAAAAAAAAAAATGAGGGGAAGAGGAATATGAGAGGAATAAAGGTAAGAGAAATTAATGCTGAAGAAGGGGAACATATTTTATCATTTTTGTGTTTGAGCGAGTGTAATATGAAGAAAAAAATTAAAAATATTGTATTTAAAAATAAGTACAAAATAAGAGAAAAGAATATATATATGTTAGAATACTGATTTTATCCTTAAAAAGTTCAGTTAAAAATTATAAAATGAAAGCAAAATGATATGTTTAACATTAAAAAAAAAAAAAAAGGTTAGCCTCTTAATTCCACGCAATTCCCCCATATTTGATGAATTGCTTTTGGGTAGGGCCACCATTTTTTCAGTCATTCTTTTTTCCCTACCAAACAATAAACATTACCCTTTCTAACCTAATTCTATTCCGCCCACATGGATTTTATCCACAATCCCTCTTTCCAAGTAAGGGGTGAGAGTCAAGAATTTTGGGGTGGGGTTGGGGGTGGGGGACTAAATACGTTGGGTTTAACAGTGTTTAATTGGTGAGTTTGTTCTTTAAGGGTAGTTGAATAAGATTTAAACAAACGAGAGTTACTTTAATTTTAATCTATAAATCTGATAACCGTCATATCATGATAATTTTTTTTCTGTTCAAAAAAAAAAATCAACCCCTTCCTCCTTCGCAAAAGGTTTCAAAATTGACAAATGAGGACAACCAACCAAGACCTCAAAATGACAAGTCGCCTTGTTTATAAAGCCGCGTTATAATTTTTGACAAATGCACATGCGCTCACGTCTTTTTTTTTCGCATTTTTATATAGGAATGTTAGTCATTGTAATTATACTAATGATTACACCTATTGGTTAAAATTAAGAGTTATTCATTGATATTTTTATTCAATCTCTTCGTAGAGAGAAACAATTACCAGAGTTATGTTGAACCTAAATGGGCCTCAGCATATGGATAAGGTGTTAATAAGTGTAAAATTCAAAACTGCGTTTCTTTACAAGAATACCATTTATTAGGGAAGGACGATAATATAGAGATTGATTAATGAAAGAAAAGTATACTGAAACACTAATGAGACTGTCACCTAGAATAGTTACACAGGATGACGTCTACATACATAAATACCAAACATAATAATAATAATAAAGATCTTACAATATAACTTAACTTTAAATAACAATTAAAAAACTATACAATTCATTGAACATGCATCTAATAACATTTTTTTTTAATTTGAATCATACAACAATATAAACAACACAATAACTTTATCATACTTTAATTCTAATAAAAAAAATTCTAGCAAATATGTGCTTCGCAGTAATAATAATAATAATAAAAATAATTATAAATAATGGACGCACTTATTTTATTATTTGTGTTTCTGCTTTCGTAAAACCCCCATATTTCTCGTCTCTCCCTATCGCTCGCTCGCTCACTTGGCTCGTTAGACTTTTTAGAATTTTTTTAATCTAGATTTATATATTTTTCTGTTTTCATTTCAGTCTTATAATTACATTTTCAATTTTAATTAAATCCTAACTTGGAGAAAATTAGGCCAAAACGTTAAAAAAAGTGAGTAACCCAATGGAATACAAAAATACAGTTAAAAAAAGAATTCTACTACATAAAAAAAAAGAAAAATACCCTATTAGATACGCTTTTGAAAAGAGAAATATACTGTTAGAAGCATATTTTCCTTTTTTTTAACAATATATTTTGTTTTTTTAGTTGTATTTGTGTATTCTGTTAGGTCCCATTTTTTTTTAATTTTTTTTTTTACGTTTGGAGTCAATTCTATCCAGGTTGACTTAATTATAACCGAAACCGTAGTTATATGCTTGAAGTGAAAATAGAAAAAGACATAAGACTAAATTAAAAAAATCTCAAAAAATTTAGAACTAAAATAAAGCACATCTCGATCAAAAACAAATTGGTTGTACAATCGGCTCTCTATCTCCTCCAGCTCTCAAGCACACCACTGTCACCTTCTGATCAACTCTCATCCTGCCAATGGCTGGCTTGGGTTGAAGTGGTTGAAAACATTAGCCTCTAACTAAAGATTTTGAGATTCTAATTCTAAATTTTTCTCTCATTATCTCATATTTTTTAACTGTTAGGCTATCAGTTCTAAAAGAATACAAAAAAAAAAAAATAGTCACTTTGTCATTAAATTTCTTTTGAAAAAAAGGCAATGCTGTGACACTTCAATAGTACACACTACTGGAATCGTATAGTCCTAAAAATGAATTCCGAATTGTATGTTGAGATCAAAATAAATTTGCCATGCAATCCACTTTTTGACCTCTGTCCACCAAGAATTCTTGCATGTAGAAGTCATGCAGCTTTTGTAATACTCATTCTATTAAGAAAAAAAAAATTGGAAAGGAGATACGCGGGAAGAATCTCACATTTAATGATTTGTTGCAGATTGTAAGCCGTACTTTACCTTAAACCTTATAACCTATGTTTTCTTCCTTACCTTAATTATTTGATTTTTACTATCAAATTTTAATTTTAAATAATAATGAAATAGTTATACAGTTCATTTAACAATATTTAATAATTTATTTTTTAAAATTTTAATTATCTAATAAAATATATTATTTTATTACTATTTTATTATTACCTAATTGTTTCAATCTAATTTTTCCTAATTAGAATTATGTGGGACCAAATACCTTTGCAAATTAATAAAAGTTAGCTAAATATATGGGGTCAATTTAACTCGTTCAAACTACAAACTAATACCTAAAAACTATGATTGTTGCATTTGTATTTGAGGCCTTAACCACTTGAGGTAGTAATTTAATAATAAGTCAACGTATTTTTACGTTTGTAATTTGAGTTTGAGTTTTCTCGCCGGTTCTCTTCTATTACAAATGGTTGAATGGCCGCCGAGGTGGCTAAAGATTATAGCGTGACAATAAGTTTCAAATTGGTAATTACTGTAGTCTCCTGAAACGGAATCATACTCAGTTCCATTGATACTGAAATGGAGGGTCTGCCCCTTTGGGGACGGTTGAATGAGGTAGTCTTAAATAGGAGTTAATCTGGCCTCGATCCATCGATTAGATAACCGATATACTCACATGAATCAGTAAAAAAAAAAGTATTTGGGGTCTTGTAATTGCATTCATGAATTAAAAAAAAAACTAAAAATGGTTGTGATTTTTTTTTAATGAAAAGAAAGGTGCAATGCTAGTATGTCAGTCATTACACATGTGAATCAAGATGGAGATTACTATTATTATCCTCGTTCAACCTCTTTTATGAAGAGAACCCACCACTCGAACACTGTTAAACCCGAGCCGATCTCTCTCAAATTGATCACAGTACTAATGAGTTTGGAATGCAATGTGCTCGGTTCACAAAACACTAGGGAGTCAATGAGGGCAAAATTTCTTAACACAACTATAGAAACTCGAACTCAGGTTGTTAGTAAGAGAAACATGTTAGACGACTACTAGACTATTGGTATACGATTAAATTGATTACAAACATATAACTTTATTGTTAAAAACTTTTAGCAACTGATATTACACTTGCTGCACGTATGCATATTGGTAGCTACTAAATTTTGTTGCCCATTTAAAACACTTTGTTAATGTCATTTTCATATCGTTGTATATGTGACCGATATGTAATTACTTGCGAATCGTTGAAACGTAGAGCAACGTCTATAAAGATTATCTTCATTGCTCATCAAAATATAATAAAAAAAAAGTCGTCCACCAAACATTAGTCAAAAACCTAAGTTGCGTGACGGTCAAACATTGTACAGCATCGAGTGCCGAGATTTGGCAGGCACTATTTGTTTGCTTTACTAATGGCGATTCTCATGGTCCAATCTCACATTTTTGCCGGCATTGAAATTTCATGATCTAATCGTGGTGTTCTAAACAATTTTACGAAGAGCCATAGTATGTCATCTTTCACACAGTTCTTTAAATAACACAAGAGTCATCAACTTTTGTAGAGCTCAGATATGTTCACTAAATATATATATTAAATTTTTTGACTTATTGTAAATAATGCATTCACAATCAAAGCTTTATAAATGAATGTGACACCAATAAGATTTGTCATTAGATTATTCGGTTCCAAAATTTGAAACCAAAATGATCATTAGAATATATATATATATATAAAATAAAAAAAAAAGAACTTGTACTATGTCCCGTGCAAAATTTTTGATGTCATTAATTTTTAAATGGGCAACACTATACTGCTACACAATTTTCGACACGCAGAAAATATGCAAATAATCCAAAAGTTTTTCTTTTTTTTAAATTAAATATATTTTTCATAATCTAACAATCAAGATTTCCACGTGCTAACTTTATGTTTACCATTATGTGTCTACAAAGCTCTTTCCTTAATTAATTAACTGGTTTACCTCGTAATCTTCAATGAGAAACCAATTTAAAGTATCCAGCCATGCATGCATCCGGGCGAAGATTAAATTAATTGAAAATATATTTCTAGTGAGTTTTGACCAAAAATATGCCATGCATGGCCAGGCTAGCTTATACTATTTCTATTTTCTTGTGCAAGCCTATATATGGAATAATAAAAGGCAATTTTCTTTTCTTGTTTTTGACAGCGAATAAAAAAAGCCAATTTTTGAGATTTTATACATGTTATTTTATTTTGGTTTTTATTATTTTTTATATTTTTTTTGCATAGTCCGCTAATTAAGATACAAGCACTCATAGTTAGTTCTATTTTCTATAGCTCGAAAGGTGCTGCTTTTTTTAAAAAAAAAAGAAAATATTTTTAGGTATATTAAAAAAAAAGGTTGGAGAAAATTAATAATTTTTTTTTGGTCAACGGAGACATTTAATAATTTAATTATAAGAAACGTTTCACGAGTGAAAAAGGGTAAAAATGAAGGTGCTTGCTAATTTTACTCTCTTTTTTAGTGAGTAAAATTAATTTATGATCTAATATCATTCAAATATTATTTTTAATTTTTTTATTCAAGTGGCCCATTTATTGTGTAGTGTAAGATTATGAGTAAGTTACACTCACTTAAAAAAGAGAGTTAAAAGAGAAATCTCCAAAAATGAAATATGACAAATAAATAATTTGGACTTCTACATGTTACAGTCCGTCAGTGCTCCCAACAATGCGAATTTTGTCCCTTAGGGGAATTTCTCTTCATGGCAAACGAACGAGAAGGAAAAAAACAATTATTTTAGATGAAGCCAAGATAAAAAAAAATGCTAAGTTCAATTCGACAGGTTTTTTTTTAGTGCCTTATTAATTGTCATAATCGCTAATGTCCTAAGCAAGCTTGTTGATTTTGATTTGTCTCCAATTTCTAGCTCTTTAGTACTCTTAATTTGCTCCAAAGCTTTGTCGATCTTGTTTTTTCTTCACTTTCTAGTCCGGTAAGCTGTTTCACCCTTTGAACTAGGAGAGGTGGACCTTTAAATATTAAGCCCCTGAACGTATATAATTGAGATTTTTTTTTTGACTCGAAAATAATCGGCTATTGTTAGATGTCAGTTGTTAGTGAAGTTCTGTGTCAACCTTTGAATAAGTGAAATCTCACTATTCATACATAACAAATTGGTGAGGTATAACATATGAACAGTAAGGACTAGTACATTTATTGAGACAAGAGAGGCTTTGCAGTGCAAATTCTACTTAATATAAGATATTAGAAGAGAGCGAAATTCAATCTCCTAATTTCCCTCAAACTCAAAAAATTGGTTGTCACTTATTCAAAGGTTTAACTAGGCTCAATAAGAGTTCATATAATTCATTTCAATTTACGACTTATTGGATAAACAAGTCAATTTTGAGTAATTTTAAACCCTGTTGGTTAAGTTTTATTGAGAAAACACTATAAATCAGAACCTGAAACTATATATACCTATAGACACACGTATATAAATATAAAATAGATAGAAAGAAAATAGTTGTTACATTCATGCAACTTTAAAATTGTAGTTGGTGGGATTGGCAGCATGTGCCCCCAACTCCTCATTTTGTTGGCACCGATCGAACAAAGCCTTAACAATTGCCACAAGTACCCTCCAAAAAACGTTGCTATAGGTATCTTTGCCCACCACAAAAGTATTAACATGTACGGAAAAAAGTAGGCATTAAGAAATTTTTGCTCGAATTTTTGCTGACTCATGCGTTGAAGCATAACAAATTTTTATTTTTTTTTACAATCACATTGATATTTTGTGCAATAACAAAATGAAACGATATAATATATTTCTTTTTTTTTTTGTGTGATTGCAAAAAAAATGAATATTTGTTAGATTTCCACGCATCAATTGGGCAGAAATCTCCAAACATGTACTTGTGCCCCAAATGTTATTACAACATAAATCGGCCACAGTTAAGTGGCCGAATGCATGTGGCCATACCAAAACGTAGATATGTGTGTGTAGATACATACATATATATAATATCGACAATAAACGAATCTTTTTGTCGCAAGCCAACGAAAGAATTCTCCATTGATTATCATAATTAAACAACGATAAACAACTTAATAATCTTATTGTTGCTCATATTGGCCAAGCGGGGCTTATGAGCCTGGAGAGGCCAGGCAGTTACTAAAGGTACGTAGAGTCAGTCCAAACGGGGGTTTATAGAGGCGGCCGGGTACCAAAAGAATTATAGTTCAATCAATAAAAATAATGTAGATTAAACTTATGAGTACAGATTTAGAGGTAGAATTTTTAAGTTGAGAAATTATTTTGATAGTAATAACTTTGTAACTTTTAGTATTAACATATATATTTTAAGTAATAAAAAATAAAGTGATAAAATTTTACTACTAAAAATATAAATATTATTACAAAACTTGTTACTTTTTGGATACTTAATCAGACACCGAAGTATCAGGCTTTAAAACTTTTCCCTAAACATTGAAGGGTACCCATTTCACGTATATAAGTCAAAAATTTCAAAATTTATCTCATGAGTATACTTCCAAAATGTATATTTGATACTTTGAAGGGTACCCATTTCACGTATGTCTTTTTTGGCTCGTGAAAAATATTCGCTCATTTGGTATCATTTTTGTTTTCTGTTTTTTTGTTTATTTTTCAATAAAAACATAAAACATGTTCAATATTATTTCTGTTTTTCTATTTTTTGTTGAAAAATTGAAAGTATTTTTCAAATAAAAAAATAAATTGGGAAAATAATGAAATGATGTTTTTCCATTTTATTTTTCACTTTCTTCTCTATACTTTCTCTGACAACCTTTTCTCTCTATATCCACTCTCTTCACCATATCTCTTTATACACATTCTCTCTCTATCCCTCTCTTTTTTTCTCTCTCCATCCTCTCTCTCTCTTTTTTCTCTCTCTACTCATTCTTTTTTTTAGCGTTTCTCTCTACTCATTCTCTCTCTACCCTTTCTCTCTCATTTTTCTCTCTCAACCATTCTTTCTACTCATTTCTCTCTACCCACGGTCTCTCTCTTTTGTCTCCCTCAACTATTCTCCCTACTCGTTCTCTCTCTACTCTTTCTCTCCTTTTTCTTTCGCTACCATTCTCTCTACTCATTTTCTCTCTACCCTCTCTCTCTCTCATTTTTCTCTTTCTACCACTCTCTGTACTCATTCTCTCTCTAATCACTCTCTCTACTTATTCTTTCTTCATATTTTCTTTCCACTCTCTCTTTGTACTCTTCTTGTAGCCACTCTCTCTACCCTTACTCTCTCTACTCATTTTCCCTTCCTATAAACTCGTTCTGGCTGTACCATTTTTTTCTCTCTCCCCCTTTTCTCTCTCTATCAATTTTCAATCATCTCTCTCTAACCATTTTTTTTACTTTTCATCTCTCTGTCAACCATTCTCTATATTGTTTCTCTCTCTATTCATACTCTTTTTATCATTTCTCTCACTATCCTTTCTCTATCTACTTTTTTATTCTTATAGAAAAAAATAAAAATTAACAGTAATAAATACAAAAATTCAGAAAATAGCAAAAAAAAAAAAAAAAGAAACAGCAACAAATAAATGATAGCATCCAAACGGACCCATAAGTTACTTAAGTTTGGTTTTTTTGGGTGAGACTGGATTGCCCATGACAGATTAACATGATCATTGTTGTAGTATATTTTTAAAAGAAATGGAGCAAGGCACTGAGGAGCAGTTGTAACTCCCTCCAGGGCAATTGAGGGGAGTTAACTCTCTTATCATAGGTTAGAGATCGAATTTCAAGTAACATAGAGTTGGAGAATGTTTGCATTCTCCCCCTTCCCCTCCAAGCCAACCAAAGAATTCTCTATTGATCATCATGGTTAGAGCCTCTTGCAACCTAAAATTTCGATAATGTTTTAATTTATGGTATAATATTCCTGTCACAGTTTAATATATGATTTATAATTTAGGTCTTACTCAATAACTTAATACTTTGAATTGAATTGTTTCTTAATATAGTATCAAAGTTTTCTAACTACATGATTTTATGTTCAAATTACACAGCCCTCATGTTCTTAGTTCTATGTATTTTCGTGTGAAGAGATATGTTAAAATTGAATATATAATCAATATTCTGCACTTGACCCAATAGTTTAAAGTATTGGGCGAAATGATTTTTTCGGCAATGTCAACTACGATATGCTCCTTGGTGGATATTTTTCTTGTACTTGGTCATCGGTTTTAGAGGTCTAAAAAGATATATACCTTCTCCCTAATTTTTCCTACATCAAATATTAATCAAACCCCCTTCATATTGTAACTTAAGTTTAAATTGCGTAACACTATATGATTCTTGAGTTTTGCTACGCAGCTTAATATTAGGTAGCAACAAAGTAGCTGCACAGCTCATTCAATGACATCTAACAAATTATATGTTTTTTTTTTAAATTTCAATTATCGAACGGTTAATATCATTTTGTTAATACTTTATTACTACCTAAATTTTACTAACTAGTAGTTCCTAGGGTTCTTTGGCTAAGTGATTCCATGAGATGGAACCTTTGTGCAAGTTTTTCCATGCATGTTCCAACTCAAAGAACTAATTCTAATCAACATACGCTTGTTTTATGTCTGTATCTGGCTACGTCGTATATATGACTTGCAGTAGTCAGACTCCAGCTTGTTCACTCTCAATGACCAAAATACAAAGGGAAAAGATAGATACAATGACTTTTCTTTCTTCTCTTAGTTTGAATTTTGAGCCACAAAGTACAAATTAAGCAAGAACATCGAAAGCGTGTGGCCGTAGAAACTTGTGCATTGCGTGATTAAATTACATGACTCTCTCTCGCTGGCAAGGCCATGCATGAAATTAATAAATGAAATCATCAATTCAATATTATCACTAGATTTCTACCTCTTTCTCTCGCAGGATAATCTCATTCTCTCGCATAACACCAAACCCTATACACACTTTGTAAAAATTGAATTGGAAAAAAAATGGCATTCTAATACATAAGACCCTCATTCTGTGAGGTCCGAAGAAAAACTAAATATACAAGAGCAACTCATTGAAGTGACCAAGGGAGGGCCCTATAATGTTATACATACTAATATTGTTACAATGAATTAAAGATTTTCTTGTCAAAAAATGTGGTTTGTAATAAACGGTTGGTTCTTCGGTGTAATATTTTTTTTAAAAAAAAAACACTTGTTTTTGACATGTTTAAAAAAAAATACTAGATCTTCTCTAATGATAAGGAAAATAATTTGGGTGAATTTGGTTTGAACTATAATTAATTAATTAATTATGATCAGCGATATATTCAATACAAAGGATTTGGTGAAAACCAAACTTTTCAGTAAAATGTTGGTTTACGAGGATTGGAGGTGCTTTTCAAGGTCAATTGGCTTTCTGCATGTTATAACCCTTCAGTGCTCCCAACAATGCGAATTTTATCCCTTAGGGGAATTTCTCTTCAGTGCAAACGAATGAGAAGGAAAACAACAATTATTTCAGATGAAGCCAAGATAAAAAAAAAAAAAACGTCAAGTTCGATTCAGTAGTTTTTTTTTTTTTGAGTGCCTTATTAATTGTCATAATCGCTAATGTCCTAAACAAGCTTGTCGATCTTGATTTGTCACCAATTTCTAGCTCTTTGGTACTCTTAATTTGCTCCAAAGCTTTGTCAATCTTGTTTTGTCTTCACTTTCTAGTCCGGTAAGCTGTTTCACCTTTTGAACTAGGAGACATGGACCTTTAAATATTAAGTCCTAGAATGTATATAATTGGGATCTTTTTTTTTTTAACTCAAAAATAGTTGGCTGTTGTTTGATTTTAGTTGTTGGTGAAGCTTTGTATCAATGGAATTTCATCATCCATACATAACAAATTTGTGAAATATAACATATGAACAATAAGAACTATTACCCTTATTGAAACATAGGAGGCTTTGCACCACACATTTTACTTAATACATGAGATTAGAAGAGTAGTGAGATTCAATCTCATGGCTTTCCTCAAACTTAAAAGACTGATAGTTACTTGTTCAGAGGCTTTAATAACTATGCTTAATAAGAGTTAGTTGAATTTCATTTTACTTTACAACTTATTGAGTAAGCAAGTCAATTTTGAGTAATTTTAAATACTGTTGCTTAAGATTTATTGAGGAAAAACTATAAAACAGAACCTGAAACTATATATATAGACACACTTATATAAATATAAAATAGATAGAAAGAAAACGGTTGTTACATGCATGCAACTTTTACATTGGTTGGTGGGAGGTGGCACATATACCCACAACTCCTCGTTTTGTTGATGCCGATCGAACAAAACCATAACAGCCCCCACAAGTACCCTCCAAAAACGATTCTATAGGGAAAAAAAGTAGAAAATCAGATATTTTTACCCGAATTTTTGTCGATTGACATGTCGATGTGCAAGAAATTTTTATTTTTTCGCAACCATATTAATACTTTATACAATAATAAAATAAAGAGATAAGATGTATTTCTTTTTTTTTTTTTGATGACATTGCAGAAAAATGAACATTTGTTGCATTTCGATACATCAATTAGGTAGAAATCTCTAAACATGTACTCGTGCACAAAATTTTATTACAACATAAATCGACCACAGTTAAGTGGCTGAATGCATATGGCCATACCTAAACATAGATATGCGTGTGTAGATACATACGTATATATAATATTGGCCAACAAAAGAATCTTATTGTTGCAAGCCAGCAAAAGAATTCTCCGTTGATTATCAAAGTTAAACAACTTAATAATCTTATTGTTGCCCATATCGGCCAAGGGCTTACGAGCCTGGAGAGGGTAGGCAGTTACGAAAGGTACATAGAGTCAGTCCAAACAAGGGTTTATAGAGGCGGCCAGGTACTAAAAGAAATTTAATTCAATCAATAAAAATAACATAGATTAAACTTGTATAAGTTTTCAAAATTTATGTCGTGAATATACTTCCAAAATGTATATTTTATGCTTTGAAGGGTGCCCATTGTTCGTATGTTTTTTTGGCTTGTGAAAAATATAATAGGTTGCTTATTTCATTGAGTGTTGGTTTTTTTTTGGGTGAGATTGGATTGCCCATGATAGATTAACATGATCTTGGTTGTAGTATATTTTTAAAAGAAAAGGAAAAAGGGATTGGGGAGTAACTCCCTCTAGGGCAATTGAGGGGAGTTATAGTACTCTTATCATAAGTTAGAGATACAAATTCAAATAAAATCAAGTTGGAGAATGTTTCCATTCTCTTCCCCCCCCCCAACCCAAGCCAACCGAAGAATTCTCTATTGATAATCATGGTTAGAGGCGCTTACAACCTAAAAATTGGATAATGTTCCATTTTATGGTATAATATCCTGTCATAATTTAATATATGATTTATATTTGATGTTGTACTAAACAACTTAAAATTGTGGGTTGAATTATTTCTTAATGTAGTATCAAAATTTTATAATCAAATGATATTATGTTTGAATCGCACAGCCCTCATCTTTTCAGCATTACGTATTTTCGCATTATGGAGAATGTTAAAATTTAATATGTAACCAATATTTTGATCTTGACCTAATAGTTTAAACTATTGGGCGAAATGATTTTTTCGGCAATCTCGACTACGATATGCTCCTTGGTGGTTATTTTGATAGTACTTGGTCATGGTTGTGGCTTAGAGGTCTAAAAAGGTATTTACCTTCTTTCTAATTTTCCTACATCAAATATTAATCAAACCCCCTGCATATTGTAATTTAAGTTTAAATTATGTAACACTATATGATTCTTGAGCTTCACTATGCAGTTTAATATTAGGTAGTAACAAAGTAGTTATACAGTTCATCTAACAATATCTAACAAGTTATTTTTTTTTTTATCAAATTTCAATCATCCACTGCTCAATATCATTTTATTGGTACTTTGTTATTACTTAAATTTTACTAACTAGTAGTTCATATGATTCTTTGGGTAAGTGTTTCCATGAGATGGAATCTTTGTGCAAGTTTTTCCATGCATGTTACGACTCAAAGAACTAATTAATTCTAATCAACGCACTCGCTTGTTTTATGTCTGTATCTAGGCTCCGTCGTATATATGACTTGCAGTAATCAGATTCCAGCCTGTTCACTCTCAATGACCAAAATACAATGGAAAAGACAGATACAATGACTCTTCTAACTTCTCTTAGTTTGAATTTTGAACCACAAAGTACAAAGCAAGAACATTGAAAGCGTGTGGCAGTGGAAACTTATGCATTGCGTGATTAAATTACATGACTCTCTCTCTCGCTAGCGGGGGCCTGCATGAAATTAATAAATGAAATCATCAATTCAATATTGTCATAAAAACACACTAGTTTTCTACCCTTTTCTCTCCCGGGTAATCTCATTCTCTCGCTTAACGCTAAACCTTGTACACCCTTTGTTAAACTTGAATTAAAAAAAAATGGCGTTCTAATACATAAGACTCGCATTCTATTAGCTCCAAAGAAAATTAAATACACAATAACAACCCCTTGAAGTGATCAAGGGAGGAGCATATAATGTTATGCATCCTAATGTTATAACGAATTAAAGATTTATTTGTCAAAAACTGTGGTTTGTAATTAAAAGGTTGATTCTTGAGTGTATTTCCCCCCCCCCCTCTTAACTAGATCTTCGCTAATGATAAAAAGGGAAATTCTTTGGGCGAATTTGGTTAGAACTATAAATAATTAATTATGATTAGTGACAAACTCAGTACAAAGGATTCGGTGAAATCCAAACTTTTCTGTAAAATGTTGTTTTACGAGGATTGGAGGTGCTTTTTCAGGTCAATTGGCTTTATGTTTGTATAAGTAACATTGATAATTAATTTATTCACTTTTTGGCACAAGATCAACTTTTAAGGACTAGAAAACAAAATAAACAACTATTCGAGTAATCTAATTAGTTATTGTAATCATTTAATTGCTTCGCGCCTCCCGTAGACATAGAATCGCAATGTTACCAGATGGAATTGTGGGATACTACCCATGCTTTCCTATTTTGTAATTAAAAAAAACAAAACAAACACTTGAAAATTTAATTTTCGTTGGGTCTTACGGACTAAGAGTCTAGTCTGGGGACACCGACCAAGATGTTTTCATGTAAACTAGGGTACAAATCACCTTAATTTAGCAGCAAATTTTTCTAAATATGCCTTAAACAATGTTTTGACTAAGGTTTTGAAAATTGAACTGGACCAACTGTTAAATTAGTAAAATTGAATATTAATTTAATTGTTACAATCGATCAGAATTTCAATGAATCAGCTGGTTCGAATACAAACCAAAAATCATTTTTTTTTCAATTTGGTCATTTTATAGTTGATCACCAAATGAGACATCGATGAACTTATTTCATCGCATTGAAAATTGGGAAAAAAATTTAACATACAAATTCTGCTAGGAGCTTCATGAGGGAGAAAAGTCTAAAAGGTAGATTTACCAATGTCGCCCTATGCTTTGAAGTAAAAAACTTTGTAGGGCAATATTATTTATTGTATATTTGATTTATCTTTCTTTTTTAAAAAAATTATTAACTTTATAATTTGAAATTTTTCATGTCATATACTTATCATGTTGTATTTTAGGTTTATTCTGTGAACTAGACTATTTTTCTCATATTAAAATATTTTCTTTTTTAAGGAAAGAATACAAACTTTAAATTATAAATGTATAAATTACAATGCTCTTTCTACTTAATTTATTTGACACTAAAATAAGATATTATTTATTTTTTAATATTATTATATATTATATCGTAAATTTAATATAATTAAATTTCTTAAATATAATATTATAATATATATATAACAGTTATATTTTTGGCATACTATTACATTTTACACAATAATATTTTTATATAATATATAAAGATATTAAATTTTGTATATATTTAACATTAAATATCAGTTTAATTTTAAAATTTTGAACTTTTATATTTGATAACTAATTTGATTCTAACAACCTTTATTTTGATGCATTGGAGGTCCTAAGGAGCAACATACTTTGAAGGTGTTCAGTTTAGTTACTTAGGACACTTTTTGGTTTTTAGTTCTAAAAGTAATGTTTGGTAAATATTTTTTGATGGCTACTTTTCATTGTAAACGCTCTACCCAGCAATTGATCTAAACAGCTAATAAATAATTTATGGACTAATATGTCTTCATGGTATCACAGTCATAAACTAAACATATCATGTGCCAAATTTTATTATTTAAACAATGACAAACAAATATTAATTTTATCAAGTACTACAAAAATAAGTTAATTTTAGTTATCAACGACAGCAATTAGCCACAAAAATTACCAAAATTGGTCGTTTTATAGGTCACCGTTTTGGCCAATGAGAGTCCCAAAAACGGGGAATTCGACTATTTTAGTATGTCAATCCCCTCCTCCTTGGTAAAAGGTTTCAAAATTGACAAATGAGGACAACCAACCAATACTACAAAACGACAGGTCGTCGTGCTTATACAGCCACGTTATAAATTTTTACAATTGCACACGCGCGCACGTCAATTTGTTTTTTTTTTTTTTGCATTTTTTTATATAAATTTGTTAGCCACCCCAATTATGTTAATGATTGTAATTGGTTAAAGGTGAGACTCATTAATTAATATTTTTATTTTATTTGGTTATAAAGGGAATCAAATACTTTAATAATATTAAATTCAAATAAGTCTCATTATTTAGATAAAATATTAATAAGTCTAAAATTAAAAATTATGTCTTTGATATGTATACCATTTATTAGGTTGAACGTTGATAAGGAAATTGATTAACTAAAGAGAAGCGCATAAAATAATTAATAAAATTATCACTTAAGATGATTATACAGAATAATGTCATACATAAATTTTAAAAATAATAATAAATAAAATTTTATTAAACAACTTAATTTAAAATAATAATAATAAAAAATTATATAATAAAATATTTAATGACATATATATTTTTTTAATTTTAATTATTTAATCGATTATATTTTAATTCTAACTAAAAAATTAAGCAAAAATATGTGCTGTCTCTGACAACATTAATAATCATAATTATAAAATTAACAACAAAACAACGCATTTATTATTTTATTATTTATGTTTCTGCCTTCGTAAAACCCCCATTTTTCACGTCTCTCCCTCTCGCTCGCTCACTTGGCTCTATAATTGCAGAGACTGCTTTTCTTGATTTTTCTCAGTTTCTCTCTCTCTCTCTAGAAATGGAAGTTGCTTAGTTATTTTAACTCTTTCTCTCTCTAGAAACATAGGATTGTTTTTTCCTGTGAATTTGGGGAGGCCTTTGCGTGTGTGTGTGTGTTTGGTACTTTTGTGTTTGCAGTTGTGAGCGCAAAGTTTAGAAAGTTGTTATTGATGACCGCTACCGCTCCTCCTCCCGCTGCTCCGCCTCCGCAAGCCGCCGCCGCCGCAACTTCTGCGGTGTCGAATAAATGCTTCAATTCGGAGTGTACGGACTTCAAATCGAGGAAGGGCTGGCGGCTGCGCTCCGGAGACTTCGCCGAGCTCTGCGATCGATGCGCGTGAGTCATTTCTTTTTTCTTTTTCTTTTTTCCTTTTTTTTTGGCCAAAAGTTTTATTTATTTTTTCTTTATTAAAGGAAAGGTCGCGTCAAGATTCAAGCTTTGAGGGGTTGAGAGTCAAATAACAGTCTTCTTTGTTAGAACTACAGTGGACTATTTCTTATGATTTTGGACCTGCAAAAAGAAAAAGAAAAAGAAAAAGAAAAGAAAATTTGGGAAGAGCTTAAAAAAGTTCTGGATTAATTTTATTTATTTGTTTGATTAGTTTTACTGGTGGAATTATAAAGTCTGAAGCAGAACTGGCAAAAGACTGGTTTTTTTTTTTTTTTTTTAGGAAAGTAGAATTTGGTTAGAATTGTGATTGAATTGGAATGGGTCGGCAAGCAATTGTTTCCCAAGTTTCCTAAATTTTTGAGAAGGTTACGTGGGAGCAGAATTTTAGATTTTTTGCAGCTTTTCTTGTTTTTGGGGGCGGGGGGGGGGGGGGGGGGGAGCGGAATATGGTAGAAATTTGAAAAAAAGAAAAAAAATAATAAGTTGTTCGATATCTTGGATGAATTGCGTGCCTATTTTGACGTTAAGCTGCGTAGTGAACCTCTGTATTATTCCCCTTTATTTAGCTTAGTTTTTGGTGGGCCTCTTGGAGAATAATTAAATACAGTTGCTATTAATGTCTTTTGGAATTTGGCTTTCTGTTAATGGTGGTTAGATTATGCTAAACAGAATTGACTTAGACTTAATATGAGGTTGGTTTACTAATATCTTCATTTTTTTGTCTGAGATAAGTTATTTTGACATGGATTCTATTAATGAGGATATGCTGATATAGTAATATTGTAAAAACCAGAGGTCTCTCTCTCTCTCTCTCTCTCTCTCTCTCTCTTAAACTAATATGTTGAGAAATTTTCTTTGATTTTCTACACTGGTTAGGTGTCAACTCAATAATCATATGTATCCTAGATTTAAGAATGGTGATGAATGGTTCTGATTGTAATGGGTCCTTCATATAGTCTTTACCCTTTTAGATGTAATTTCGTTGCACCTGAAAAATGGAGATCTTTAAAAACACCAACTTGGGTGTCTGGATTCGTTATGATGAGAGAAATTAGTTCCTCTGATTAAGGTGCAGCTCATAAAGAAGAACTGTTCAGTTTCCATTTTTAGCGTCCATGAGCATGGATGGAAGACTTAAGTGCAGTTTTAGTTTAAATGGATGGTGAGTTTCCATTTTTAGCTTCCATGAGCATGGATGGAAGACTTAAGTGCAGTTTAAGTTTAAATGGATGGTGATAACTAACTAAATATCATGAATACAAGGGGCAAAACTTCTGGGCCAAGGAGATGCATTTTTTTGATTGTAATTTTCACTAACCAATCCCATTTTGGTGGAGGAGGATAAGGCTGATCTTAGACCAAAATTTTTGGCTTGTCCCGTGTTCTTTTATGTTGTTGACTCATTTTTATTCTATTTTACAGTCATTAATTCATTTAAATTTTACTTAATTAACTTGATGATTGACTCTAGCTCCATGTGACATAGCTTTGCTTATGACGAGGGAAGATTTTGCGAGACTTATCATGTGAACGCTGCTGGTTGGAGAACTTGTGAGACATGTGGGAAGGTGATGCAAAAATTCTTGTAGTTGATTTTTTTTTTTTTTGTTCTATACTTGATAGATACTGCATATGTTGTACTTGTTTGCAAGATTTAGTCTTTATGTTCCTTTTTCCACTGCAGCGGATACATTGTGGGTGCATTGTTTCCTGTAATGCTTTTGCATTATTGGATGTTGGAGGAATTGAGTGTATGGCTTGTGCAAGGAAAAATGCAGTTTGGGTAAGCATGGATTGAATTTTCTCTTAGAATTCATAAAATGCTAATATGAGTGAGCTTTGTTGTTCAATTAGTTACAGAGCTGGAAAATCTGCTTTGCTTTGTTATTGCCAATACAGTGATCATTGCATTGAACTAAAGTGTTTTGTTATTCTCTTCACTTCATCCTTTGCTAGTGGATTGAGGTTAAATAATTCATCAATCCGAAGATTTGTGAAAGCATTTGGGTTCATGTGTGCGTTGATGTTTGTGCCTGCATTACTTGCACAAATTGACAGCAGATATAAAATTTTATGGTTAAATTTAATTAACTGATTTGGCCTTTTAAAGACATCATGGTGGTAGCCTTAAGAACACAATGATGTCGGCTTTTCTTTTTGAAATCAATTTTGGTTTTGAATATTATAGCTATTATTGTTAAGATAAGTGATTACGAAAAAGAAAAAATAGTACTTTTGCTGCAATTCTCAGCAATTAAAATGTGGATCATATTTAATTGTGCTATGTTGAAATTTGATATATATTTTTCGCGTACATGATTGCATATTGCATCTGCAAGGAAGTTTAATTGTGCTTACATTAAATGGTGTAAAAAGTTAGCTCTATGTTTTGCATCCTATAATTCAGGCATCAAACCCTGCACTGTCAACTTCCTGGTTTTATCACGGACCAGTGACAGAGAGAATCAAAGACATTTCTGCCAAGAGTTGGAGTCAGTTAGCTGGATCAGGTCCTGTGCCATGGCGGCAAGCACCAAGTTTGTTCAATCCTTCCATTTCTCAGTCTGAATTGCATCCAAGGGTGCTCTATGAAGTTGACAGGCTAAATGCTAATGAAAGAGTTTCTGCCGGTTCCTTGGAGAAAGGAAAAGTTGAGGATCTTTCTCAAAGATCAATGAATATCCTGAAGGTCGGTGCACGAGATACCTTTGAGAATGGGCATGCAGGTATGGAGCATATACCATTTTTATGCTAACTTTTGGAAAGTATTATGTGTGGCACTTTGGATTTTTGCAGTACAGAGAAGGTATTTTTGCTGTAAATTTGATTTCAACATTTAGTTGCAGGCACCCATGGTGATGAGAAACCTGGTTCAAGTTTATCTCAGCGATCTTCTTCTCTGAGGGAGGATCCATCTACTCCACAGTTTGGTGTGGCTCTACCTTATACATCGCTGAATGAGACAAATGGTCAAAGTGGGAGCTCTGGCACTCCTTCACGGCCAACCTCTACACCCCTGCTTGCAAAGCAGTTTCATGGTAGCGTACAGAATGGAGTTGACTCTTCAGTTGATGGTCAGATTCGAAATGGAAGGCCTAGAGCGGATGCCCGTGGTAGGAGTCAGTTACTTCCTCGGTACTGGCCGAGATTTACCGATGAAGAGCTACAGCAGATCTCTGGAAAGTATCCTTAAAGTCAAGATGGATGAACCATTGTTTCAGTCAGCCTATATATTGCTTATTATTTTTGTGATAGATTCCATTTAGGAATAACAATTGAAAAGAATTTAGTTATGATTTCAGATCTCTTATGATATTTGGAATTTGCTAGAGTGAATTATGAAGATAGGGTATGTCATAAAGGCTGGCCTATTTTTTATTTGACGAAGAAATTTTCATTTTAAAGCCTTAACTGTGTTTTAGCTCAAATTCTGTAATCACCCCTCTATTTGAGAAAATGCTGAGTGCTAGTGATGCCGGGCGGATTGGACGTTTGGTGCTACCTAAAAAATGTGCAGAGGTTAGTCCATGAATTCCATTTTGATCTTTCATTGATAATTTACTTATTTGTGTTATGTACTTCCTACTAGCAAATATTCATGGATATTGGACATTCAAGAATCTCTCTCTTTCTCTCTGAATTTATTGTATTTTGATACCTCAATGAGCCTCTTATGCCTATATGTACTCATCTTGCGACAGGCCTACTTCCCACCAATCTCGCAACCTGAGGGTTTACCTCTTAAGGTCCAGGATTCCAAAGGCAAAGAATGGATATTTCAATTCCGCTTCTGGCCCAATAATAATAGCAGAATGTATGTTCTAGAGGGAGTTACTCCTTGCATACAGAATATGAGCTTGCAAGCTGGTGATATAGGTAACAAACTCGAATTGATTAGGAACAATCATTTAGAAGTTTCTAAGTCATAAATTATGGATGGTAGTATGATGCACTTCTCACTTATTACCAATGTTATATGAACCTGTTTCATCTCTTTGCAAGTGATATTGCTCTTAAAATTGGTAAAATCTCCTACTATTTCCTGCTTGTTTTACTTATTTCTCTTTTGAAATTTCTTTGATCCTTAGTCTTTGTACTTAGTGTAATAGTATTGCATGCATTACGATCCCAGATTCCTGTGATGAATGACAGCTTCCTGTGATACTGCAACTGAACTTTGATTTTGTCCTCAGTAACATTTAGTCGGTTGGAGCCGGAAGGAAAATTAGTTATGGGATACAGAAAGGCCTCAACTGCCCAACCATCTGATCAGGTTCGACCTTGTGATTTCCTTTGCTTTTTTTTTGTTATTTGTTTTGTCTTGTCTCTGTGTGCCATTGTTGTAAAAACTGGACTAGACTGGCTTATCTGAACCGTTCAATCAATGGCCAGCTAGGTTTCTAGTCCGGTTCAATGCCAGATTTTAAATCGGTCAAAAACTAGTCAGAACCAGACCGGTCAAACCAAATTAACAAACCTTAAAAATTATAATTTGACCTCCAATTTTATTTAAATTATAATTTGAGCCCTAGTTTAATTAAAATTTTCAATTTTGTCCTAAATTTGATTAAAACTTTCAATTTAGTGCTTGAAACTAAAAAATTAATATCCAATCACCATTAATAAGTATTATTTTTTCAATTACTTTGATAAATTTATATTTATTATTAAACACCAGTTCTACCAGTTTGAATACTGGTTAAACCTTGAACCACAATTTTTTCTGGTTCTAACAACACTGCCTTGTACCGAGGTAGTAGGGAAGGGGACTAGCCTGCATGGTTTTTTGTTTTTTTTCATTTTTTTGAATATATTTCTGATAGTTTTGGAGTGCAATGAGGAATCTCCAAGTTCTGGAAATTGGCTGATATATCGATACCATGCACCTGTTGAATTTGGTATCTCTTGAATATTGGTATGCTGGGTACTTTTCATTGGGACATTATAATCTGCATTGTTACTGTGTTGAAAAAGCAACCTGTATGATCTTACAAAAGAAAAATATTCAAATACATAATGTGTTAAACTTATATAACGAATTTTCCACTTGAATGAACACTAGCACTTTCCTGGTTGAGTAAACAAAATATCTTGTTTTTTATTTCCTTTACAGGACATTGAGACAACTAAGAGTGGTTACGGAGCTTCCACAAATGGAGATGTCAGTGTTAAAAATACTTGTACTAGTGAAGTTGCTGCAGCTTTGTTCTAATAATCATTAAAAGACTATAAGTCACGTGTGTTTCATCAATCGAACAGGCTGAATCGGCAGATCCTAGTCCTTGGTCTAAAGTAGACAAGTCTGGATACATAGCAAAAGAAGTTCTTGAAGCCAAATCATCCATCAAAAAGAGGAAGAGCAGCACATTGGGCTCAAAGAGTAAGCGCTTAAGAATTGATAATGAAGACATGATAGAACTAAAGCTAACATGGGAAGAAGCACAGGGGCTGCTTCGCCCTCCTCCCGACGATTCTCCTAGCATTGTGACCATTGAAGGATTTGAATTTGAGGAATATGAGGTTTGATTATGTCGAATAAATTAGTATCAACCTTGTTACTCTGTTTTTGACCTTCTCAATTTCTTGTTGATGCCTGTCACTCTGCTCGTGTTAATATGACGCAAGAACATATGGTAAAAAGAATATAAAGAAGCACATCCCCAATGTATGAGGCTCTCCTCTGTTTGAGCCATGGGGGACGACAGTCTAACGTATTCTTCCTTCTGCCAATAACGCATTGATTATTTCTTAGGATACTGTTGATCTTAAACTGCTTTATTTGTTTGTTTCCTGCATCAGCCATGTAGCATGTATAGCTTGTGCATCATGGTTGGTTGCTTACCCCCGTGTATTTCCTAATGTCATGGCTGTGGACACCAATTAGGTTTAGATTTTCCTGGGCTGAAAAACTTTGTGGTTAACAAAGTGTGAAAATGTACTACAAAGGTTTTTTTTTTCAATCACTATGGCTAGTTAGGATCCAAGGCTGAAAAATGTTTTCCAACATCAACAGTCAGAAGTTGCTGCAATGAGATTTTAGGCAAGAAATTCTGACATACAAATAAGAGGATGAAGAAGTACCAGAGGCTAACTTGTACTTCGTTCTAGGCTCTTGTTTAGGTCATTGAGAACTTGTCCTTACTGAGTCTTAAGTGAGCTTCATTTGCTATCTTATCATTTAGTTTTAAACCAAGGAAGTTTATTTTTTTAATTCTACTCCGTGTAATTTGGTCAATGTTGTGTTTCCTGACACATTTTCTATTTTGAACTTAATTAGGCTTTTCCCCATTCCCTTGGGTTATGTTCCCAAATTCTAACACATGCTATACAGGATGCACCGATACTTGGGAAGCCAACAATTTTTGCTACTGATAATATGGGGTAAACCACTTAATCGCTCTAGCATTTAGTATTTTAAATTAGTTTTTAATTTTTTAAGTTTCTGTGATCATGCATGCACATCTTTTGCAACAATTGATCATATGTCTGTTACATTCAAAAATTAACATGCCTCTGTCTCATTATTGATTGTGAAAGAAACATCTGCCTCTTAGACCCTGATCCATGGGTCTTGGGGTGTCTTTCTAGGAATAATATGTTATCCATTAAGTGTTTGCTTTTTATCTTTGGGTTGTTTGAGTTTGTGGGAGTCATTAATACCTAACATGTATGTATTAGAATCTATTCACAATTGGGTGTTATTCCTTCAACTAGGGATAGAGAACTAGGTTTTCGTACCGTATTGCTCTATTTAGTGGCATAATATTTTTTCTTGGCTGTGTGCTTGTGTATAGAATTAGCAGAGTCAACCAGAGCTTTCTGTCATAACTATAACTTGTACAGCTAAAAAAATCCTAATCATGGCTGTATTTGCCCAGTCAAAAGGTTCAGTGGGTCCAATGTGAAGATTGTTTAAAGTGGCGCAAATTGCCCGTCCATGCTCTGCTTCCCTCCAAATGGACATGCTCCAGTAATGTGTGGGATCCAGAAAGGTACAAGAAAGCATATATTTAGTTTTCTGGACCATTTTTAAGATGGTTTGTGTGAATGAGGGCATTCAGTTTGGGGTCTGGAGAATTAGAATCGGAATTGGACAGGAACAGGACCAAAATGACGGATTTTATAACTCGTTTGGTTACTACGAAGTCATAATCAATCACCTTTTTTTGCTATTTGGTTCAAATGACTGCATGAATCAGAATCAAATCAAATCTTCTAAAAATAAAAATGAAAAAATTTCGTTCTTTTTGTGGTCAATTTTTAGTGTAATTTGAATAAATAACTCATCATTGAAAACAACGAACAAGAAAAAAGGAGGGACACATACCCAATAATTTATTTATTTTTTATGTAAATAATTATTGAATATGTAATTATTATAAAAAAATAAAGGTGAAAAATATATTTAGTTGAAAATTTAGGGAAAAAGAGAAAAAATTGAGATGGCGCGCGAGAGAGAGAGAGAGAGAGAGACAGAGGAAAGGCAGAGGAGAGAATGTAAAAGAGAGAAAATGTGGGAGACCAAAGGGAGAGAAAATGGAGGGAGTTGATTTTATCTTTTCCAAAACAGAATTGGAATTTTTAATGGGAAACTGGGGAATGGTGATTTCCCAGGAGCCGGAAACCTGATTCCCCTTTGTCAGTAAATGGGAAAGAGAATCATCTCTTCTAAGCTAAGAATGGGAACCCATTCTTATTCACATGTTTTATGCAACAGATGGTGATACATTTGGCTTCACCATCAAGAAAGATACAAACATGCATGAATGGTGTCAGGTTCTGTGGGATGAATGAAATTTTGTTTCTTTTGGGTGATATACATTATTAGACTGCTTCTAATTCAGAGAGATGTTCCTTTATAGCTTGTAATTTGGGCTTCTTATCTCGTAGTAGTGATAATGAAGTAAGCCGTCTTTTACTTTTGATTCTCTGAAAACTTGTGAGCAAATGAACTTACGGAAATTAAACATCTTTTCTAATGCACTTGATATGCAACCTCTGGGTATTATGTAACATTTCAGGTGTCTCTGCTACAGATCTTTGTGTTCAGCAGCTCAAGAATTAACAACGGAGCAACTTGAAGATCTACTTCCGTCCTGTAATACAGGTATCAGTTGCCTTTGACAAATTTTCATTTGTTGTTTCCTCCATGTTCAAAGTTGTTAGATTTCTTGGAAATCAAATGAGCTTGTTCTTGAGCACCATATTGTTTCCCTGGTCATGTTCTACACTTTTGCTATTCTCGTTGTATATATTGATGATTCTGAAACAGCATAACTTTTTTCAAAATGGCGATATGCTTGCTTCTGAACTATCCAATTCGTGATTGGTATTATGACACCGAACCGCTAGCTGCTTCCAAGAAAATGAAGGCTGCTAAACGGGAGACAGACAATATCGAAGCTCTGGAGGGGCTTGACACTCTTGCCAACCTAGCTATTTTAGGAGAGGGCGAGTCGCTCCCGTCTTCATCTCAGGCCACCACAAAGCACCCCAGACATAGACCTGGTTGCTCCTGCATTGTCTGCATTCAGCCTCCCAGTGGCAAGGGTCCCAAGCACAAGCAGACTTGCACTTGTAATGTCTGCCAGACAGTGAAACGTCGATTCAAAACCCTAATGACAAACCGTGAGAAGAAGCAATCAGAGAAAGATGGGGAAATGAGGAAGCAGCAGCAGCCACCTGTGGCAGAGAAATTGCTCGATAATGATGCTTCACCCTCTTGTGGCACTGAAAGTAGCAGCCCGAACCACAAAAAGTTGGTCAGTGAAGGTTCTGATGATAATCCTAACAGAAAGAAATTCTCTGCTTTACCTTTTAAGGGCCAAATTGATCTAAACATCCAGCCAGAGAGGGAGGAAGAATTGTCGCCCGGTTCAGATTCTGGAAGCATGATGATGCGGATGCTTCAAGATGCCACCGAGAGGTATCTGAAGCACCAGAGACTGCCAAGTTCTGATGATAGCAACTCAGCAGCTAATCAGACCCTGGCCAATGGTGGAATGAGTGGAATTGTCATCGATAATGTCACGAATAGTAATAATCTTGAAGACACTGGAAAGGATCATGATGTTGCCTTTTCCATGAAAGCATCTGCACCCACTCCAGCAATCGGCTAGGTAGTTGATCTTTAGTCAATTGCAGCATCGACCATCAACCAAGGAGGACTGCAGGAATGATTTGAGGATATTTTCTCTTCCATATGTTTGTCCCCATTGGCATTGTGCTTCATTGGTTTGTAAATTGGGTGATAGGAGCTGGGCAACTTCTTTAACCGGCCAGATAATACGATTCTCTGTACGTAGTGTAAGTGCCCTCTTGTTTCTTTTAGAAGGGGAATCATGGTAATTCAGCCATGTGGGCAGTTGGTTGAAGCTGTGTACTCTATGACTACGAGCTCACTGCTGCCCCCATTAAAGAAACATTGATGTGACTGAGCTATGCCTAATCTTATTTTCACTGAGTGAGAAAGGAAATTTGCTTTCCAGTTAGCTCCTCCGACTTTAGTTTATCCATCCGAAAGCAGCAGCATTACTATTCTGTCAATCTAAACCGCCGATTTGGTAAGGAAATACAAATATATAGATGTATGGCTATATGCACAGATTGGATTGAATCATATTGATTTGTGACTGGTTTATGAACTTCAGAGTCGGCCAATGCAAAACTCATTGCACCTGGTGATTTATGAAACGTTTGGATATTGTTTGACAGTAGTCAGTACCATTTCCCCAGCAGGAAACAACGCGAACAAGCGGACCATATAATGTCAGCGCCCCTTGTTGGTTTTCGATCTATGTCAAGTGTTGGATCATGTCTTCTTCTGAAGGATTAACTTTTGTACTCTTTTCTTCTTGTTTTTTTTTTTTTTTTTTTGATTAACTTTGGCAGTCTACCTGGCATTTTTCCGCTGATCGTTGTGCCAGGATATCATCTTGGAGCCATTGTTAGGTGTCCTGCTTCAAGTGAAAATTCCTGGGCCTTTACAGAAGTTCCTTTTGCAATAGTTTTAAAGTTGGGCTCCATTACATAAGTAAGTAAATGAATTTTTTCAATTGCATTCACGTGTTTTTTTATTGTACAATCATGAGTATTGTTTTATGTAATCATAAGAAAAAAATATAAAATAAAAAAATAATAATACATTTTATATCACTTTTTATTATTACAGTTGTATAAAAAATACTCATAATTACAAAAAAAAAAATGTATATTGACCTAGTAAAAAAAATTCATCTGCCCACCAAATTATTTCCTTTAAAGTTATCTATGTCACGTGGGCGAGGCACAACATCAATGTTCTCAACACATTTTTTTACTTGAAGTCTCAGTTTTGTATGGCTCTCGACTATTGCTGTTAAAACTAAACTGGACTGGCTAGTCGGATCAACTGGTGACCGGTCAAAAGTTCAGTCTAATTTATGTTATTTTTTAATAGAAACTTACACCGATTAAAATCAGTATAAATTAATAAAAATCAGACCGGTTGGATCTGTGTAAAACAAACTAAAAATTTATAATGATAATTTAACCTCAAAGTTTATTTAAATTATAATTTAAGTTCTAAATGTAATTAAAAATTTCAATTTAATTCTAAATTCTATCTAAATTTTCAATTTAATTTTTAAAATTAAAAAAATAATATTTAATCACTATCTATTACTATTATTTTTTTAATTATATATATATAATTAAATATCAATTCAAATACTGATTTAACTAATTAAATTTTGAACTACTAATATTTTTAATATAATAACTGTTTCAATTCTAATAACAACCTGGCTCTCAGCATGCACACTCTACTGCAAACACTTGCCATGTTCAAAAACCGAAACAAAAAGCTTCCACTTCACGCAAGGTTGTTAGAACCAAACCGACCATTAAATCGGAAAGATGAGAGGTTCAAGGTTCAACTGCGGTTAAACCGGTAAAATCGGTATTTAATATTAAATATATAATAATAAAATATATGTGTATATAATATATGTAAAGAATAATATAAGATATAAATATTATATATATGTATATAGTAAAATACATATATTTCTAGATTTAATATATATTATTTACAATTTATTGTAAAGTAAAATTATTAAATTATTAAATTAATATATGTAAATATATTTAAAATATAGTTATATATATACATAATATAAATAAATTTTGATTACACATGAGTCACAGATTGTATTTAAATTATATAGTTGTTATTTTCAAATAGTATGATGAAAAATTTTAATAAAAGATGATAAGTATTTAAAGTAAATTATATTTTAAGAAGTATATTTATATAAAATATTAATTTTTATTTATGTTAAAGATATTATAATTTAATATAAGAAATTTTGGAAAATACATAATTAGAGGAGTTTGTTGAATTTTACAGTATAATCCTTAAATTTTCAGTTTGAAGAACACAATAAATTAAAAAAATTATTTTATAAATAATATATTTATATTTTAAATTAAAAAATAATAATAATTTCAAACCGGTCCAACCGGAAGAATCGAGACCGGTTCACCGATTTCCGGTTGAACCGACCGATTCTCCGATTCTCCAACCGGTTCTCAGCCGAAACGGTTTTTAGTGCGAACCGAACCAGACAAGAGACCGATTCCCAGTTTTTCCGACAGATTCGATCCGGTTCTTACTTCATTGACTTCACGTTGTACTTCATCAGAATGTTTGACTAATTGTAGTTCCGTACAAAGCGAACGCACTTGGAAAACAAAGAAACTCAGGAAATCTTCCAAGAGGAATGAATTGTTCTGGAGCTCTGTGGAAAGTTAAAAAAAAACTTAACCCAAAAAAGAAAAAAAAAGAATATCAATAGAATTATATTCTTCTTCTAAGCACCTTACAACAATTTCTTGAGTGGCAAGCGCAATAGCAAACGAGCATAGTGTACCTAGCATTCAGCTGTAAACTTCCATTCAGTAAATCAACAGAGTGAAAGAATGCTTACTGAGCTGGATAACTACAAGGTGCAATATAGGGGATCAAAAAGAACTAAAATACACCAACAATGTTATAACTGCAAATCAGACCTATTGGGTATTTTTATCAGCCATAGAGGCAATACAAAACAGGATTGGCAACGACTGTGATATCACTATAAAGTTCACAATCCTGCTCAGATGTTGCAGGCTGTTTCGAAGAGTTTAAATCCATCTACAACTGACTGCTGCAGTATAAAAAGGAGTAAATGCAACCAAAAGAAAATAAGGATTCGGAAAATATAAACACCCTATAACTAGTGTTTCAGAAGATAGAAAGAACATTTCATAAGTTAAAAACAATATCGATGAATCGTTATTTACGCAAGACACCAACTTGAAGTGCAATCCCATTCTCACAATGTAACAAAGGAAGTTTTCTTTAATGATCAACACAAATATCAGTTTCCAGCATCCAAATATTCACAAGATGTTTGCTGCAACAAAATTCATATTCTTTGCAATTCACCACACTAAGAAGTCCCAGCGGAATTGTCCATAAATAAGTTATAGCATGTTTGAACAACAAAATAAGAGACCATAAAACCCAAACCAAAATGCCTTGTCCATTCTTTATGCAGAAAAATCAAGTACCAGCACTGGGCAGAGCTGCCATAAAAGAATTGTACGAGGACTCGAGATCAAAGTGAAGTTGCCGACCCTGCTGCTCTGTCAACTCATCAGCCGCCCCCATCTTAGACAGTTTCGAAATCCAGTCTTTCATCTTTGTCTTCCCCTCAAAGTCGGGTGGTAGAATGCTTAGCTTATTGAGTGAAGCCGAAAGGTCTGACAGCAAAGGGTGCACCTGATCCACTGCCACCATATTCAATTTCAAGGAATCCATTGCTGTAATGAAGTTCTGCACACACTCTGCCACAATGGCAGCTGAGGTAGTAGCTGAGACAGCTGCAGCAGCCCTGTGCTCCACAGTGGCCGGCACTCCAGATTTCACAAGGCGGTTTATGGCAGCTGGACAATCCATCTTGTAGGTGTCTGCAAAGCGCTCAATGCTAGGAATTATGTCTTTCAGTGTCGAAGACAAAGTTTTGAAATGAGCAATGAGTTTTTGGCATTCCGTCTCATATTCAGAGGAGGAGATAATGTCTCGAACATAGGCCTTTTCCAGCTTCTCTGTGGCTTTAATTATGGCATATAGCTCGGCAAAGTTATCGTACATTTCTCTCTCGCGCTTGTCGCCCCACAGCTTGACCTCCATTTGGGTATAATGCTTACAAGTAAATGCAAAAAAAGAAAACCACTAGTATTTACAACAGGGGCTATATGTCTAGGTGTGCCTGGAGAACTGGAGAAGAGGACGGGACACGCGCAAAGAGCACTTTCTTCACTGAGAAACACCCATATACAAGAAAGAGGAAATATAGTTAGAAACATAATTGACATAACCGATTTGTCTCAATAGTGTAAAGCTCATTTGATAAAAGTAACAACACATCCAAGCATCCATTGTGGCACAGAATTAAAATCTAAACCTTGCAAACCACCGCCAACAAGGTGACATGGGGAAAGAAATACCAAGCAATCAAATAGATTACTAACTAAAACACTTCTAAATTTTCTAGTAAGCAAGAAGGAAACCATCAATTTCAATACAAAGTTACAAAGGAAAAGAAAGGAACACAACATGTCCATGTGCTCAACAGAAACCCATTATAATTGTCGAAAACAAAGGAGTACAAGGCCCCCCAAGAACCAGAAAAGAAACAAAAATAACTGGAAAAAAAAGGGGCAAATCCAAGATTTCTAACACACACATTGGTTCTTCCATGGCATTGCTTAGAAATAAGCTAAATTCCTTAACAGAATGAAACAGAATCCAATCAAAGGATCATAACAAATCAGGGAACAGAGCAACAGATAAAAAAAAAAAAAAAAAACCGACCATTAATTCAGTCAAAATTGTGCAAAGTCTATGCCTTTTCTTGTTCCAAACAACCACAAAAATAAAAAAAATAAAAAAAAAGATTAAAGCTTTAAAAGAAAAACAAACAAAACCCCAAAAAAAACAAACCAACCCCAGTTCCTGGATTGATTCGGATTTTCAAAAACAAAACAGGGAGTCCGACAATTTGGAACACACAAACAAAAACAGATGAACACAAATCAAAAAGACTTAAGCTTTACCTCAAACCATCCCAAAAACAGATGAATTTCTAACATAAATTAATAAAGCATGTTGTTTTTTCTTTTTTTTTTTTTTTTTGGTAATCAAAGCATGTCTTTTATTGCATCCCCAAATCACACCCGATCTCTCTCAGCATATATTTCCACACCCCATACCTCACCATACAACTTCACACAAAACCACACAGAAGACACAAACAGAGAAGAGAGAGAGAGAGAGAGAGAGAGAAATTACAGGCAAGTGAAACGCGGCCTTGAAAAGGGTGAAGACTGACTCCTTTTTCTTCAAACAAAAGCAACGCTTTTTCGTTTCTTTTCCCCCTACCAATTCCCAATAATTTTATGTGTGTATATATATATATATATAATAATTTTAAGATAAAAATAATATTTATTATTAAATTATATAAATGACTGAATATCATTTAGTAAATATAAAATTATTTTAATATTATCGAGCTCTATGAAAAGGATATATATATGCCGCGCTGAGAAATAGAAAGGAACGCCGAGGTAGACAGAGATGGCGAGAAACGGTGTCGTTTTAGGTGTTGGATTGCGTGTCGCCTCTGCTTCCGCTTTTTTTTATATTATTATTATTATTATTATTAAGATTACATTAAGTAAACGCGTAAAAAATAAGCGTATAAATTATTGCCGTATAATTCTATATATGAGCGATAAATTCTTTAATTTTTATAATAAAAAAATAATTAAAAAGTACATTTAAAATTTATTATAATAATTAAATATCTTATTACATAAATATAATGTTTGATTGTAATACGTTTACTTACACAATTTTTTTTAATGTATTGACGTAATTTTTTCGTTATTATTATTATTATTATTATTAGGTTTACGTATACATTGGCTATTATGTTTAGTTTATGCTTACGGCATCGCCGTGTAGCAGTTGAGAATGGCCGAGAAAAGAAAAGAAAAGGCCTTCGGACTTCGGACTTCGGACTTCGGACTTTCCCCACCTCCGTACCGTTTTGTTATGATAAGGTGACGCTACATTGTGGTCTCATGCACTCGCATGCTTTTGGCCCAATCATTCCTGACGAATGGCCCCGCTTTCTCTGATGTCATCTAATCTTACGTTGGATTTTTGTAACACACAGTTCTCCAGTGCAACAGACCGCACCAACAGCAATCCCTCGCATCTAAATCAAACTGACTGTCTAATCGAACTAAGCCTTATATTTTTTTTCAAAATTACTTTTAAAAAAAAAGAAAAATGATGTTCAAAACTTTTAAAGTTTTTTTTTCTTTTTAAAGAAAATGTAAACAAAAAATGCACTTTTTAATAATATGATAAATTCATGCATTATACACGGCTCTAAGAATAGTGTATATATTATAATTACGAAAATTATGAGAAAACATAATTTAAAGAGACTCTAATAGTTAGACTGTAAGTTTTTATTTTAGAGTTTTAATTTACAGAGAGAGGGTCTTAATAAAGAAGGCCGTAAGTTTTATGTGATAGAAAAAAAAAATTATATAGTTTATATTCTAACAGGAATTTTAATGGACAAAAAAAAATTAAAATTTTGCATATGTGACAATGTCTCCTCAATTTTAGTGATTAACATCTATTTTCTTAATTAATGGTTTGTAGTATTTGACATTACTTAGTAGTTGGTTTGTAATCTTTCTTATTATTTTAATATAATTAGCATTTTTACAGGTATCTGATTTACTAAATTTACTTAATTAGGATTTAATATATATTACTCTTTACTCAATTTATGTTAAATATTATTCACATATGTCTAAAACTCACACAAAACGGAAGTTTTATGCTGGTGAGGAATATTGTAATGAAGTTTTTACGTTAAAGATATCAAACCTTAATGTTACTAGAATTCTTCTTCAAACTTTCTTTTTGATGGAGTTTTTATCTTGAAGATGTTAAATTTTAATATCACACAAGGATTGAAAATTTTTATATTAAAGATATCAAATCTCAATTCCACAAAAATTAAGAGTTTTCGTATCAAAGATATTGAATTTTATTGTCGCAAGAATTATAAGTTTTTATATTAAAAATATCAAATTTTATTATTATAAAAATTGGGAGTTTTTATATTAAAAATATTAAATTTTAATATCACAAGAATTAGGATATATACTAAGATTCTTTTCTAAACATCTTTTTTTGATAAGATGGAGTTTTTATATAGAAAGTAGCAAAACCTAATGCTAAAAGGATTGAAGTTTTTTATATCAAAGTCTACAAATATCATAATACAATACTATAAGAATTAAGAATTTTTATATTAAAGATGTCAAACCCTATTGTCATAAGAATTAAGAGTTTTAAATTAGAGAGAATAAATTTTAATGTCACAAGGACTTAGTTTTTTTTTCATTAAAAATAAAATATTCTAATGCCACAATGATTTGGAGTTATTATATTAAATATAGCTTATTGTCAACAAATCCATTAATTTGTATACATCGAACGTCCGCGTGAAAAACTTAACCACTTGTAATCCCCATGTGGCATTAATTAAAAATTAAAAATTTAATTGCAAATCAATTTTTTGGGCTTCAGTCCATTCTAATTGAACACTTGTAATTATAAAGAAAACTTCAATACTCAATTCATTGGTCCAATGTCAGACTTTTCTTTCTGTTCGTTAATTGGCTTCATCTAAAAGTTAAATTGGAAACTTTTATTTATTTACTTTTTTTTTTCTCAGATAGATAGTCTAATGGTTAAAGGTACTTTATTAAAAATTAAGAGAAGGTAAACTGTCAGATAAAAGTTCAAACTTCCATCTAACCAATTGAAGCAAGCATTCTCCAATCACCCCAAGGCTCAATTCGAAACTTTTATCCTAAAAAACAAAAACAATTTTAACACTAATTGAGTAATCGCTTTTTAGTAGTTTATGTTGTAAATTATTATTATATTTTAAAAGACTAATTATCACGTATATGACTTGGTCAAACTAGTCGTTATATGACTGTTGGACTAACCGTTTTATGGCCGTTGAACTAGCCGTTATTTGACCGTTATTTAGCCGTTACTTGTCATTATCTATTTAACTGTTACTAACCGTTGTAATTTATTGAAAACTTTATTCTTATTTATGAGACATAAAATTATACCTATTATAAAAAGATCATCCCTCATCTTTCAAGTGACAATGAGAAGTGTGAGAATATTTTCTCCTTTATCTATACATGATAGGCTTATGCTGCTGGTTTAATTTAGAGATGAAACTATTTTTGTCACCTCACTATTTGAAGTGCACATTAGTGGGAAGGTCTGTCGTATCCTGGGAGGATAGCCGCTGCAACCTACTGTACTAGGACTACTTGTCTACAGGGGCGGAAACTATCCTTAAGGGCAGTGCATATGCACGCTTCAGACATGATATCCTTTTCTTCTTTAATTTTATTTATTTATTTAGTAATATGTATTTATATATTTCATTGATTGTTGAACATCGTAAACTTTGTTCTTAATTTATTTATCTAAATTTTGTATCTATTTTTATTGATAATTTTCCAACATTCTTAAGGATAGTTTCGATGTTAGAATCATTTGCTTGTGATGTCTATTATTAAATAAGCTCATTGTTGGCGGAGTAAATCCTGATTTCTTAAATTTTCTATCTCAGTGTCTTTTGTTAATTGATATATATGAACTTTGGGTTAGATATGACAATGCATGCCTTAAAAAATTTTCAATCTTGAGCATGCTATTATGTGTGTATAGATGGAATCGATAGTCTGTGAAAATAATATTTTGAATTAGACAATGCACTTTTTTTTTCTCGTGTGCCTTGTCCTTATATGAGAAGGCTCATCTCAATTTGTTTTTAATTTTTGTTCATTCTATTGCATGGCCAAGCATTGTTATGTCTCTTGTGCAGCTTCTAAAATTTCATATTATCCACATCATCAATCCTTGTTGGCATCTATAATTTCTTGCTTTCCGTTTTTGTATTATAGGTTCTCTCTTATGTTGTCTAGTTATTGATGTTGGTTTTAGACAATCATATTTATTATTTAAGGACAAGATGGATAACTGGAATGTAACATCAATTCAACGCTATATTGTTTATTTGGATGATCAAGATGATTTTTGTTAAACTAGAAAAATCTTTGTGCTAGCTTGAGACTTGAAATATGCAGTAGAACTTTTCTTACTTTCCAAATTGGTTATTAAGGTTTAGGCTTCATTTTAACTGATGAATGGTGATACATTATCCTATATAAAGGCCAGTACTTGGAAGAAATCTAAAAGGAGTTTTTTTTGGCTCTTAAATCTGAGCCATTGCTTTTGATATCTATAAATAGATTTTTGCATGGCATGTCTCTACTTATATGTTACTTTGTGAGCATTTGTTGTTAAGCATTAGTTGTTATGATAGCTTTTGTTAGGATGGAGATTTAATGTCCGTTGACAAAATTATTTTGTTAGCATTGAAAACCATTGTTAGGTGTTGTTGCTTGCCTAGTGATATTCCATGCTTAAGAGTTTGGTGCTGGTTGAGTAATCACAAGCCATAGAAGGCCAATAGTTGGTCTTAATTTCATAGTGAAATTGATGCTAACGCAAGGACATGAAATTGGCTTATTTCGTTGAGTATCTTCATTTATCAAAGTGTGGTCTTTTGAATCGAGGGACCAGGTAAGATTCTAAATTTTTCAAACAGAACATGACCATCATGACTTGCTTTGCTTGAATTTGGGGCATATCTCCTGACTTTAAAATTTGAAACATGTGAAGCATGTCTCTGTCGTATATCAAAGAATGCCTAAAAATTGTATTGCACGATAACAATAAGATTGTTGGCACATTGGGAAAATTGGGCTTTTATCCATTTGTTGTTTGACACAATCACATGTGCATGTGATTTCTTGATTGATAGCACGAATATTGGGCTATCTTTATTGTTTAAAAAAAAAAATTGTTTGGGTCTATTATGCTCACACGGGCTATATCCATTATAAAGTGGAAAAGAGAATTTTATTTGTATAATTTATATCTAGTTTTTCCTTGGTTGATTGGTTTTTTGTAAAAAAACAAGGTATATGATAATGAGAAAACTAATTGATTTTGTCTAGACAAGACAATACGAGTTTCATGTATAATTTAGAAGAGTAAAGGTAATATTTTTGTTGATATTCTTAATTCTTTGTGACTTTTGTAGTTGGCAAAAAAAAAAAAAAATACTAATATTGGTTGTATGTGGATGTTTTGAAGCTATTGAACTAGATATAGGCGATGAATATAAATACAATGGTTATTTGGAGGCCTATATTGCCAGTCGTCAAGAAAGCTCGACTAAAAGGGACTACAACACCAATGCTTGCTGCAATGGCACTCTATCAATGCTAGAGCTCGTGTGTGACCTTGTCAAGTCCAGTCCAATATTATGCTAAAGCGGGGGATTGTTGTAAATTATTATTATATTTTAAAAGGCTAATTATCACGTATATGACTTGGTCAAAATAGTCGTTATATGACCGTTGGACTAACCGTTTTATGGCCGTTAAACTAGCCGTTATTTGACCGTTATTTAGCCGTTACTTTTCATTATATATTTAACTATTACTAGCCGTTGTAATCTATTGAAAACTTTATTCTTACTTATGAGACATAAAATTATACCTATTATAAAAAGACCATCCCTCATCTTTCAAGTGACAATGAGAAGTGTGAGAATATTTTCTCTTTTATCTATACATGAGAGACTTATGCTGCTGGTTTAGTTTAGAGAAAAAACTATTTTGTCACCTCACTAGTTGAAGTGCACATTAGTGGGAAGGTCTGTCGTATCTTGGGAGGATAGCCGCTGCAACCTACTGCACTGGGACTACTTGTCTACGGGGGTGGAAACTATCCTTAAGGGCAGTGCATATGCACGCTTCAGATATGATATCCTTTTCTTCTTTAATTTTATTTATTTATTTAGTAATATGTATTTATATATTTCATTGATTGTTAAATATCGTAAACTTTGTTCTTAATTTATTTATCTAAATTTTGTATCTATTTTATTGATAATTTTTCAACAGTTTAAGGTCAAACTTCGATTGTTAATCGTTGCTTTCAAGTGTCAACGTGGGCCTGTATGAAGAATCCAAAACTCTGATGGCAACAAAACGGTTGACGTGAACTGAGGGACAACTTCAGTAATCTTTACTCCATTGACGGACAACTTCCTTGGCATTCCAACAGGCTGTAAACTAATAGAAAAAAAAAATTATTATATGGTTGGCAGCCGCCAACCTTGAAGGTTGGCAGCTGCCAACCTAATTAATTAATGCCACCAACCATTTGGTTGGTGGCAGGCAGGCTTGGGGGAGGCCTATAAATGGCCTCCCCAATTAATTGAAGCAAAAAGAAGAAAGAAGAGAAGCCAGCAGCGAAGTGCGCAAGGAAAAAAAAAAAAGAGAAAAAAAAAAAGAAAAAAAAAGAGAGAGATAGTAAAAAAAAAAAAAAATCGAAATATTACAAATCCGGCTGGGATTAAGTCTCATACGGCCCTTAGCAAAATTCAGGCAACTCATCCGAGAACAAGTCCATTCGACCCTCGGTGAAATTAAGTTAGATCAGATCAGATCGAGTCTCTACGGTTCCTAAACGTAGTCAAAACATCCAAATCAGACACAGTTTCAGTCTATCCAGTTCAAGAAAAAGCGGTGGAAATTATTTCTGTCCAGATCAAGCTCGTGCAGCCCTTGACGGAGTCAAAAAAAAAAAAAAGGAACACTAATCGGAGGATCTACGGAGATCGACCCCACGTAAATTTTCTTTTCTTTTACAATTTTTATTTGTAATTTATTTTTGTATTTTCGAGTTTAATTATTTTAGGCTCGAAATTTACGCTTTACAAATTTTTGGCACGCTCGGTGGGACATCTTCACCTCCCATCTCTTGTTCCGTAAAAAAAAAAAAAGAGGTCAAAGGGGAGCCGAGAGAAAAAAAAAGGTTAAAAAAAAAGTAAAAAAAAAAGTAAAAAAGTAAAAAAAAAGAGTAAAAAAAAAAGTAAAAAAAAAGGTAAAAAAAAGTAAAAAGTAAAAAGTAAAAAGTAAAAAAAAAAAAAGTAAAAAAAAAAAAAAAAAAATTTTACAGGTGTTCAGCACATCAAATGGCACCGAAAAGGAGTACAACTGCTGCCACAAAAAAGAAGGCAACGGCTCCATTGCCTGCATCAACTACCCTACCTGGGTACGCAGGTCCAGAAACCCGGGGACGGACACAATTTCTTACCGTCCAAACCCGACAAAATATCGAAACGGAGAGTCCACAGCTTGCACAACAATAGGAACTCTCCCCTGACTCTCTTGCCGCATGGAGGAGTCGATCACCCACCCCGATCGAAGTCGGGGGCAACACGACGAAGCCCGCTCAACAGAATCCAACTCATTCTGTAGAGATCCACACAGAAGAATCAGAAGAGTTTTCACCCCCAGTCTTTCCCGGAGCCTCATCTGTTGCCGTCATGATGACCAACACAACCAGCACAGAGGAAAGGATTTCAGAATTGGAGAACAAAATTTTACAGCTGATCAGAGTCGTGGAGGAAAAAGATCAACAGATCGCAGCTCTCAAAGGAAAAGCCCCGATCCAAGTTGATCCCGAAATCCGCGAGGAGCAACCATATCCACCCGGTTTCACTCCAGAAGCCACACCAGCCGACGTCTTCCCTGCAGAAAAGCGACCAGGTAGTTCTACACAGCTGCCACCCTCAAATTCTGCAGCTTCGCTATCTGTTCAACAATTGCAGGAAATGATAGTCAATACGATCCGACTGCAACAAGCTACATCCTTCCAAGGATCGCAGATGTACGTCAAACCGTACACCAGACGGATCGAAAGTCTCAACATGCCCTTGGGCTACCAGCCGCCCAAATTTCAACAATTCGACGGACGAGGCGATCCCAAACAGCACATCGCCCACTTCGTTGAAACCTGCAACAACGCAGGGACTTACGGAGATCTCTTGGTGAAACAATTTGTTCGTTCACTCAGGGAGACCGTTTTCACCTGGTTCATAAATCTTGAACCAGAATCGATCGACAGTTGGGAACAGCTACAACGAGAGTTCCTCAACAGATTTTTCAGCACTCGAAAGACGGTAAGTATGATGGAGCTTACCAGCACCAAACAAAGGAAAGGAGAGCCCGTTGTCGAATACATCAACAGATGGCGTGCCCTCAGCTTGGACTGCAAAGATCGCCTGACGGAGACTTCTGCCGTGGAGATGTGCATCCAGGGAATGCATTGGGAGCTGTTATACATCCTGCAGGGTGTTAAACCCCGAACTTTCGAAGAATTGGCGACCCGCGCACGTGATATGGAGATAAGCATCCAGACCTCTGGAGGCATGGTTCCCATCCAGTTGGACCAGCAAGGGGGCAGAAGGGAGACTAAGAAACCCAACAGTTTCGGAAAAGGAAAAGAAGTGATGACTGTTGAAGCCGCACCAGTAAAAGTGGGCGCCAAAGCTAAGGTAAATCCTCCGACCCAAATAACTCAGCCAAAATAACAGGAAAGGCGGAAGATGACATTGCGAGAGTTGGAGCAGAAGCAGTATCCATTCCCCGACTCAGACGTTCCCGACATCCTTGACCAACTCCTGGAGGCGAAGCTGATCGAACTCCCAGAGTGCAAGCGGCCGAATGAAAAGGATCGAGTCAGCGATCCAAGATTCTGCAAATATCACCGGATAGTAAGTCATCCAACCGAGAAGTGTTTCGTCCTGAAGGAGTTAATCATGAAGCTCAAGAGCCAGAATAAAATCATTCTGGACCAGGAAGGCATAACTTCTGCAAACCAGACCACCATCACTTCAAAACCATCAGAAGAGGTGACACACCATAAGGAAGAGCCGCTCGACAACAAAAAGTCGACAACGGAGAAGGTATATGAAGCTCTCCAAACCCTTCTCGCTAACCCTCAGCTGTTTATAGCTTTGCAATCAACAGAAGTGTGGCAAAATCAAGTCAGCAATACTCTCCAGACCTCAGCTGAATCACAGCCATCAAATGAGTCTAACTCAGCGGAGCAACAAGCGGACCAAAATCACGTCGGATGTTACTCTGCCATCTCATTTTCAGATGAGGATCTCCTGCTGGGGTCTAAACCCCACAATCGGCCGCTGTATGTATCAGGCTATGTGAGAGAGCAGAAGGTCCGGCGTATTCTGATTGACGATGGTTCAGCAGTCAATATTATCCCAAAATCCACTATAAAGGAGCTCGGCATTGGCATTGATGAATTATCAGATAGCCGCTTGATGATTCATGGCTTTAATCAAGGAGGACAGAAAGCAATCGGGATGATTCGCTTGGAGCTAACTATCGGTAATCTCACTTCTAGCACTCTATTTCACGTGATTGATGCACGTACCACATATAAGATGTTGCTAGGACGACCGTGGATTCATAGAAATGGAGTTGTGCTCTCAAGCCTGCATCAGTGTTTCAAATACTACAATGGTGGCGTTCAAAAGGTCAATGCTGACTTAAAGCCGTTCAATGATGCTGAATCACATTTGGCGGATGCAGTCTTCTACACTGACACAGACAATCCGGAAATCATTCCATCAAAAGCTACTTGGACTGGGGGCATCCACAAAAAGGGAAAAGCTGTTGAAGAATTTGCCAATGCCCATCCCCAGGCTCCAACAAATGAAAAGCTGCCACAGCCTGCTGAACTCCGTCCGAAGGATGTTGCATCTTCAAGCTCCACTCCAGTCCTACGCTATGTGCCAAAGTCACGACGCTCAGAAGGTCAACCCCCTTTCTCTTATTGTATTGATCTTAAACAGGAGCAAGGTCATAGCCAACCCAAAACAAAGGAGCTACACAACCTGAAGGAGACTTACACTCTGCCGATACCAAAGATTGAGCCGGTTTTGTCTTCAAAATCATTAAAAGGCTTCGTCAAACCACACACGGGGGCAGTCGAAGGCGGCTCACTTCTAGAAAGAAGAACACATGAAGGATTTGATCCTAATGCATACAAGCTTTTGGCAAAGGCGGGCTATGACTTTTCAAACCCGAGCACAATGGGTACGTTGCCGTCCACACATGGCGCCGCTTCTCAAACATCACAGTCCCGACCTGGCTTAGGCTATCAGGAGAAGTCACCTGTGCGGATCACGCTAAAGAGACGAAGCCGAGCAGCTGATGCACGTGCCATCACCACCACCACCAAACAAGACAGGCTTATCTAGTCAAACAAAGAAGGTGAAGTCAGAGGTTCTGCATTTCATGTCACAATTAGTGAGGAGGTTGATTCCGACTCATCAGATGGTGAAGTGAAGGAGGCTCCCCCGGAGCTTGAAGATGGTGGCCAAGCGACTGTTGATGAACTCAAGGAGGTCAATCTTGGCTCTCCGGAAGATCCTCGACCTACATTTGTAAGTACTTTACTTACTGCAGAAGAAGAGCAAGAATATGTTCAGGTATTAAGTCAATACAGGGATGTATTCGCATGGAGTTACAAAGAAATGCCTGGACTTGATCCAAAAATTGCGGTGCATCGTCTAACAGTAAAGAAGGGTGTTCGTTCTGTCAAGCAGCCACAACGACGGTTCCGCCCGGAACTCATTCCACAAATCGAGGAGGAGGTGAACAAGCTGATCAATGCCGGCTTCATCCGAGAGGTCACCTACCCAACGTGGATTGCCAACATTGTCCCAGTAAGAAAGAAGAATGGACAGTTGAGAGTATGTGTTGATTTTCGAGACCTTAACAGGGCCTGTCCGAAAGATGACTTTCCATTGCCCATAACGGAGATCACAGTCGATGCAACAACGGGTCACGAAGCATTGTCTTTCATGGATGGTTCTTCAGGCTATAACCAAATCAGAATGGCACCAGAAGACGAGGAGTTGACAGCATTCCGCACCCCAAAAGGTATATACTGCTACAAAGTTATGCCGTTTGGATTGAAAAATGCTGGCGCCACTTATCAACGTGCTATGCAAAAAATTTTTGATGACATGCTGCACAAGATTGTAGAATGTTATGTTGATGACTTAGTTGTAAAGACTAAGAAGCGCAAAGACCACCTCGAGGATCTCAAGACAGTGTTCGAAAGACTTCGGAGGCATCAGCTCAAAATGAACCCTCTCAAGTGCGCATTCGGTGTCACATCAGGAAAGTTTCTTGGGTTCGTGGTGCGTCATCGTGGAATCGAAGTTGATCAGTCAAAGGTTGAGGCAATTCAAAAGATGCCTGAACCTAAAAACCTGCACGAGCTGCGAAGTCTACAAGGAAAGCTAGCCTACATTCGCCGTTTCATCTCCAATTTAGCTGGGAGATGTCAACCTTTCCATCGGTTGATGAAGAAGGATGTCAACTTCGAGTGGGACGAAGCTTGCAGCAAAGCCTTTGAGAGCATAAAGAAGTACCTTTCTAATCCACCGGTCCTAGGTGCTCCAATTCAAGGAAAGTCGTTGATTCTTTACATTGCAGCGCAGGAAAGATCTTTGGGAGCCTTGCTTGCACAGGAAAACGAACAGGGAAAAGAAGTTGCCCTGTACTACTTGAGCAGAACACTAAACGGTCCGGAACTGAGTTATTCGCCCATTGAAAAGACATGTCTAGCACTGTTCTTTGCCATTGACAAGCTGAGACACTACATGCAAGCTCACACGGTACGTCTCATTGCCAGAGCTGATCCTGTCAAATATATCTTATCCAGACCAATCTTGTCAGGACGACTTGCCAAGTGGGCAGTAATCCTACAAAGCTACGACATTGTCTACGTACCTCAAAAAGCAGTCAAAGGACAAGCCCTAGCAGACTTCCTTGCAGATCACCCTGTTCCGTCAGATTGGGAGTTCACAGATGATCTTCCAGATGAAGAGGTCTTTTACATTGAGATACTACCACCATGGACGATGTTCTTTGATGGTGCAGCAAGGCGTGATGGTGCTGGTGCTGGCATAGTGTTTGTCACTCCTCAACGACAAATACTACCATATGCTATCATTCTCGGTGAGTTATGTTCAAATAATGTTGCTGAATACCAGGATTTGATCATTGGTCTTCAAATGGCTGTCGATATGAAGATTCCAACTATAGAAGTCCATGGAGATTCTCAGCTCGTCATCAACCAACTTACAGGATTGTATGATGTCAAGAAAGAGGACCTTGCGCCTTATCATCAACGTGCTCGACAGCTAATGGATGAATTTGAAAGCATCACCTTGGAGCATGTGCCTCGACGAGAAAACACTCAGGCAGACGCGTTGGCTAACCTGGCCACTTCTCTTGCAAAGTCAGAAATTCAGGCTACAGTTGTTGCCGTATGCCAGAAATGGATAGTGCCGCAGAAGGATGATGAAGAAATTACAGCAGCCAACGCTGTATCTATACGTCTCGCGGAGGACGAAGATTGGCGCCAACCAATCATTGACTATCTACAGCACGGGAAGCTGCCTGAAGATCGTCGTCATAAGACAGAAATTCAACGACGAGCTCCCCGGTTCATATACCTCAAGGATGCTCTGTATCGAAGGTCTTTTGATGGAGTTCTACTTCGCTGCCTAGCCAGTGAAGAGGCAAAACAGGCTCTCACTGAAGCACATTCTGGTGTTTGTGGCGGACATCAATCAGGGCCTAAGTTGCACTTCCAACTCAGAAGGATGAGATACTACTGGCCAACCATGGTACGTGATTCAATTGAGTTTGCTAAAACCTGTCAAGCTTGTCAATTTCATGCGAATTACATACATCAACCACCGGAGCCACTCCATCCAACTGTCTCATCCTGGCCCTTTGAAGCTTGGGGTCTCGACTTAGTGGGGCCCTTACCAAAGTCATCCCTGGGTCACCTGTACATTCTCGCAGCAACCGACTACTTCTCAAAATGGGCTGAAGTCATTCCACTTAGAGAGGTAAAGAAGGAGCATGTTGCCAATTTCATCCAGATTCAGCTGATCTATCGCTATGGAGTCCCTCGATTCATCATCACTGATAATGGTAAGCAGTTCTACAACAGCTTAATCGACAAGCTCTGCGAGAAGTTCAAGTTCAAGCAGTACAAGTCATCCATGTACAATGCCCCAGCAAATGGCTTGGCCGAAGCATTCAACAAGACCTTATGCAACCTGTTGCGGAAGGTAGTCTCTAAATCCAAAAGAGATTGGCATGACAGAATTCCGGAGGCATTATGGGCGTATCGTACAACTTACCGGACTCCAACACAGGCAACGCCATACTCACTTGTCTACGGCGTCGAAGCAATACTGCCGTTGGAAACACAGATTCCATCCCTGCGCATGGCTGTTCTGGAAGGACTCACACAGGAGGAGAATGCTCGCCTACGTCTGGATGAGTTAGAAGCCCTTGATGAAAGGAGGCTTGAAGCACAACAACAACTTGAGTGCTACCAAGCCCGGCTCACCAACACGTTCAACCGCAGGGTCCGTCTTCGATCTTTTCAAGTTGGAGATCTTGTTCTTGCAGTGCGACGGCCCATCAACATGAAGCATCGGCCTGGTGACAAGCTTACTTCCAAATGGGACGGGCCATACTTAGTGCAGGAGGCCTACACTCACAACGCTTACATGCTGTCAGACCAAGAAGGCGTCCGAATCGGCCCAATCAATGGTAAATTTCTGAAACAGTATTATGTGTAAATATGTTTAAAAAAAAATCAAAAAAAAAAAAAAGAAGAAAAAAAAATCAAAAAAATCAAAAAATAAAAAAAAAAATAGAAAAAAGAAAAAAATCAAAAAAAAAATAGAAAAAAGAAAAAAATCAAAAAAAATAGAAAAAAAAATTGTTTTTTTGCGAAGTCCCGATCTGAAAGACCAAGTGAAAATCCAAACCCAAACACTTGAGCCCAATTCAGAGTCCAAATCCAAACCCGAAAACCCAAATCCAAAAGTCCAAATCCAAAACTCAAACACTCGACCCAAATCCAAATCCAAAACCCAAACACTCAACCCAAATTCAATTCAAAGCCCAAAACCCAAAAAAATTCCAAGTTCCAAACACAGTCCAGAAACCAAGTTCAAAATCCAATCCAACTCCTGGCCCGCATGAGTATAAACTGTGAACGGCCCAAAAATATAAAACCGACGGAGGGTTTGATTCTGAAAGTCAGCATCAGTCTCAACCGATCTTCACCACATACCAAGACCTTTGCTCCTCTGCCGCAAGAAAGATGGAACCAGTTGCAGAACTTCAAGACAAGGGAGAAGAAAGGTCACCCCGCACAAGGTGGCAACCGACCATGGCACAACTGCAAATTTTGGAGGAAATCTTCTACAACGATGGAGGTATTGTCCCTAACTCTACACAGATTCTCCAACTTGTCTCACGACTTCGCCCGCTAGGGGCAGTCGAAGGAAAAAATGTATATTTTTGGTTCCAGAATCGGAGACATAGGGAAACAGTGGCACTGAGAGATGGTATTTCCAAAGCACAGCCTGTTGTTCCTATAGTAGATCTCACCAGTACAGCTTCACCCTCAAATGAAGCCGGCCCAAGTTCTACCACTGCAATGGTCTCTCCACGGTACGTTCATCAAAGCCGTAGCCTATGGGAGCATACATACTGGTCCTGGTGGTTTCACGGAGTCAGCCAAGGGTTCATCCCTCCTAAATACTTAAATCTAGGAGGAATTTTTCTAGCACACAGGAGTCATTCCGGTGAAATTTTGCCTCTCTTTCCAGAATATTCCGGCAGCATCAACCAGCCGGAAAGCGACGTCAACATCATCGGCCCACCAGACGAGGTCGAGCTTGACTTGGAGCTGCGCCTCGGGCCCCGCTAGGACGGCCGACAAGATAAGGTTCAACGACTTCTGCAACGACTTCTGCCACACACGGTAACGACTTTCGTGACACGCGTCAGCCGCTGCCTCTTTTGTCTCTTATGCACGAAAGGGACGTGGATGACCCTACCCGATTCTGCATACCTTTTTTGACTTTTCAAAAAAAAAAAAAAAAAACTCTTTATTATTTGTATATATATCCTGCATGCCCGAGTTATAATACTCACCCCTCAGCTCTTCTTTCTCAAAAGAAAATGGCTAGTCTCTGCACTTGTCTCAGGAAGTTCTTCGATCAAGAAGTTGGAGGCGCACGAGCTAAGAAAAGAAGGAGTAGTCTTCTTCGAGGGATCCCTAAAAGCCCTCGAAACTTAGTTTCCAATGCCATCGGTGTCATGGAGTTCCAACTACTCTCCTTAGTTCACATCTACCACAGAGGGATGAGAAGCTGCAATTATCCTAATCTTTCTTTGGATGCAGCGACGTACATGGAAGTTCCAACTACTCTCCTTACGTCGAAGCAGACTTGGAAATCATCACTACAGTCAGTCTCTCTGTGAGCCGGTCTTGAAGTTCCAAGGTCCTGGGCCTTCCTCTTGGGGAGGTTCAAGTTCTTTGCCTACTGGATCATCCTCACCAGAGCTTTGGAACTTCAAAGAACCTTTGCCAGCCTTTGCCAGCCATGGAAGCTCGAACGCACCTGGAGCCAAGACTTCAATTTTTATATTAGCTGAGCTGCTAACTTCCTCAAGATCATATCGGTTTCCTATTGCGATCCAACAACAGCGGACATGGTCAAAGATAGAAGACTCCAAGATTCAATGTTCATCAGGACTTTCCAAATTTCAAGCTGGACTTCAAGACTCGGTTCGAATTATCTCTGTAAAAAATCTTTCTTACCGACCCTTGAAGTTGGGGCATTTGTAAACTAATAGAAAAAAAAAAAATTATTATATGGTTGGCAGCCGCCAACCTTGAAGGTTAGCAGCTGCCAACCTAATTAATTAATGCCACCAACCATTTGGTTGGTGGCAGGTAGGCTTGGGGGAGGCCTATAAATGGCCTCCCCAATTAATTGAAGCAAAAAGAAGAAAGAAGAGAAGCCAGCAGCGAAGCGCGCAAGGAAAAAAAAAAAAGAAAAAAGAAAAAAAGAAAAAAAAAAGAGAGAGATAGTAAAAAAAAAAAAAAAAATCGAAATATTACAAATCCGGCTGGGATTAAGTCTCATACGGCCCTCAGCAAAATTCAGGCAACTCATCCGAGAACAAGTCCTTTCGACCCTCGGTGAAATTAAGTCAGATCAGCTCAGATCGAGTCTCTACGGTTCCTAAACGTAGTCAAAACATCCAAATCAGACACAGTTTCAGTCTATCCAGTTCAAGAAAAAGCGGTGGAAATTATTTCTGTCCAGATCAAGCTCGTGCAGCCCTTGACGGAGTCAAAAAAAAAAAAAGGAACACTAATCGGAGGATCTACGGAGATCGACCCTACGTAAATTTTCTTTTCTTTTACAATTTTTATTTGTAATTTATTTTTATATTTTCGAGTTTAATTATTTTAGACTCGAAATTTACGCTTTACACAGGCTACTTGCTACTTTCAAGTAAATCTCTTGTTCAAATCGGCTTAAAAATAAATTTGGGCCAAAAATAAATAAATGGGGACCAAAAAGTTATATTACGGGGCTCGAATCAGCAGCTTCTGCCTTGACAGGGCGTTTCTTTTGTTTCGTTTCCCTTTTTTTTATTTTTTTCCTTGAAAAAATTAGACTAAGCCTTGTATATCGGCAAATTTCGCCTATCACAACAATAATAGCAAAAACTTTACTCATGCTGCGATTTCAAGGGCTGTTGAATTTTTAAATCTTGGCCACACGGCATTCCAGGACAATATTTTCAGCTTCATCATATCGCTCGATCTCTTGGAGACCTATGCGGAAGATCCTTATATTAAAATGGAAAAAGATATATTTCCGAATAAAATAAGCTCAAAAAAGCGTCTGAATACAACTAATTAGATTCAATATGTAACCGACTAAATTCAATATGTAAAGAAATAATAATAATTTTTTTTGTTTTAGTCGCACACACATAAAATCTAATCAGTTACATTTGGACACTTTTTTGAGCATAATTTTTTCCAGAAATGTAATGGGGCTCAATACTAATAATGTGGATGGTTGTCCCAAAGGAACTCCGAGATTAGTTGGATATAGTGGATTAGTAAGGGATATATGTGGAAGATGGATCTTTGTGTTTACAGGAAAAAAACATTTGAATGTAACTGATTAAATTTAATGTACAACCAACTGGATTCAGTATGTAAAGAAATAATAGTACTTTTTTCTTCTTCTTATTAGTCGCACGCACTTAAAATCTAATCAATTACATTCGAATAATTTTTCAAGCAATATTTCTTCCGAAAATATAACGGGCTCAATACTAATAATGTGGATGGTGGTCCCAAAGGAGCTCCGAGATTAGTTGGATATAGTGGGTTAGTAAGGGATATATGTGGAAGATGGATCTTTGTGTTTACAGGGCATGGTGGTTTTGCTATGGTTGTCAATGTTGATTGCACCACTCTTAAAACTGCATGGCAGAGGGAGTTCCGAAAGGTTATTACCTAAACAGATTCTCAATTAGCTACACAGAAAATTAGGGTACTTAGATGGAGCAAGATTTCTATCGTTTCATTATTGTTGAACGTTTAGAATCCATGAAACGAGATTGGAAATGTCATTTGAAGCATATATTATGTGAAGGGACTTCTGTGTAGATTTGCTGTACTGGTTTTTTCCTTTATTTTTACCTCCTGATACCCAAAAAGAAAAATCTATCTAATTATTCTAAAATCAATTTTGGTAAAATTTGGATCCAAAGTTTGCACTCTGAAGTCCCAAACCAAGTATATTTTAATATTTTGTTTTAATTTTTCAAAAAAATTGAAGATATATATATTTTTTGGTTTATTACATATTATTTGAATCAATATTTTTATATGAAAGAATAAAACTCATTTAAAACTAAATTTTAATCTTATAAAAAAAGAACCTAAAATAATTGACCCACGTCAGTGGATAATGCTGCTCGGTGGAAGCGGGGTCTACAGTAAAAAAATCAATTTACATCATTCTCTTCTTCAAATTTTCCGCGGTGTCCGAAAATTTTTAAGTATTTGAAAACATGAAGGAAGACAAATGCTGCCCGAACCAAGTATTAGTCCTTGAACATCTCTGTTCTTTTCCGCTGGGTATGCGTCCAATGATTTAAAGTTCTGGATGATTTCAAGTTCTGCTTTCGATAATTTTAGATTTCAAGTTAACGAAGTTTTCGATAATTTTAAATTCTGGTTATTTTGAATTGAAGGTCCTTTAGGTTTTCAAAGCCATTAACTTGTTTATTTGATGATAATCGAGTTAAGTTGAAGTGTTGAGTTCAGATAATCTTTGGCAACCCAATGATCTCTTTTTTTTTTTAATCGAATAAAAAATATATAATGAGTATATCAATTATCATACATATGAATCATCTGAGTACTGACATTATCATACATATGAATCATCTGAGTACTGACAAACCTGAGTACAGCTCCACATAATTCTCCACATAATTTATACAGTGATTATTGAATTTAAAATCAAACACTACACTTAGATTAAATTTTTAAATTTCTAATATTTTGTCAATTACATGAAACACGTGTCAAATCATTATCTAAACTATATTGGTAGCACCCCATAATCTCAACCTCATTAATTATATTTAATTAGTATAATCTTTACCACCTCCAGTGGGGGGAACCCAATAATCTCAAACCTTGTTAATTGGAAGAAATAAATACTAATTACCTAATTAATAATTACTAGTCATTCATTAATTTACAATTACATACAATTTCTACAATAAAGAAAAACAAATATCTTGACCGCAAAAAAGTAATTTTTCTAACTTAATTTTTTTTCTTCTTCTTTCCAATTCCTACGTATGCCAAAAAAAAAAAAAAACCAGCCAGCAAAAATAAAATTCTCTTAAAATAACAAACTAATTAAATTAAATCCTAATCAAAATATGAACTTAAAAATTAATGGATTCCACGGCCAACCATTTCCTTGTATTGGTTCAGCGACTCTTGCCTCTGCAACCTCATCTCCTCGTTGAACTTCTTTATAAATGCTTCCACTCGCCGGTTCAGCTCGTCCTGACTCAGCGACGGCTCTTTCCTCAGCTTCCCGGAAGACGGAGACGGAGACGCGCTCGCCGGCGACTCTGCTGGCGACAGTTGATAGTTGGTCCTGTCCTTGAACGTCTCTGATTTCTTCACCAAAGATGGGTCCATCGGCTCGGCCACGTGGATCTGACGGCCGTGATTCTCCCACGTGTCCGATTTCTTTAAGTGCCTCGTTAACGGCATCGGCCGGCCTTCCGTTATCATCTTCCACGTGTTCTCCAACGTCTCGTTCCGTTTCGATCTCGCGACCCGAAGCGCTCTGCCACCTAAGAAATTTGAAAAAAACATAAATTATCAAATGACCATTTTGTCCTCCTCGCCGACCATAAATTACGTGTCTTTAACCATCGGAAATTTGAATACAAGAGTCGGTTTTTTTGGACTTTTACGTCAAATGAAATGGACGGCAAATTTGAAAGCTATTTTGTAAAGACGGCGAAAAAACGACAACGTTTTAACAGAAGATACCTTCGGGGCTGGCTTTAAGCGTTTTCCGGTGACCGAAACGAGAAGAAACCAGAGGTTTCTCAGCCGGAGAGAGAATCTCCGGCGAAATCTCCGACGAGTCCATCCTCTTCGGCGGAACCCACGAGGATCTAGCAATAACGAACTCATCAGCCTCCACAACAGAGCTGCCGCCACTCACTTCCACTTCCTCCGCCACCATTTTGTCCACAAAGACCTCACCTTTCTCCTCTACCACCTGCTTATAAACCACATCCTCATCTTCCGGCGGATAAACAAAATCATGCTGCCGGCGAATCACCTCCGACGAGACGATCTCCACCGCAGGATGTGGCATTTGCTCTTGCTGTTGCTGGTGGTGGTCGGAACTCTCATCGTGGGCATCATGGTGGTGGTGGTGGTGGTGGAAACGGGAGGAGGCGGCGATGGTGATGATGATGCAGTTGATGAGGAGATAGAGATAAGGAGGTTTAAGCCAGGAAGCGAGAGAGACCCAAATGAGAGGAGCTTGAGAGGATGAGAAATCCAACACAAATGGAACAGAGACCTTCAAAAGCAAAGCTATGGATACCACTCCAGCTGATACCAATATTACTTGCAGAGACAATGAGAAAGATGCCATCTTTTTTCTTTGAAAAAAAAAAAAAAATTGTGCTTTTGCTTTGAGAGTGTGCTTTGTGTGTGTGTGTGTATGTGTGTATTAATGGAAGGCGAGGACTGCACATATGGAGTAAACGTTGGGAGGAGGTGCGTTTATATACAAGGAAGGCCTGTGGGGACGCTGTTTGTGGAGGAATAATAGCCGTTGGATTTGGCCAAGGTGGGTCTGGATGGTTTGAGATTTGTTGACTGTTGTGTGATGTGATAGATTTCGAGTTTGTGTGCATGTATTTCTGTCAAATGTGTGTGCGGATGGCGGAGGTCGGCAGTGCAGGTTGGACCCACCAAATACATCTATTCTCAATTGGTGTTTTTGAATAGAATAATTTTTTGCAAAATTAAAAGTTTTATTTTTATTATTATAAATATTATTATTATTTTTTAAAATATTATCAATTTTATTTTATTTAAAATATTAATTAAAATACTAAAAATTAACGAAAAAAAAAAACCCCCGTCAAGTTGGGGTGTGCGAGTTCTAGCTTCCATTGATGATTTTCTAGTTTAATTTATTTCTGTGGTGGCCCACACGATACAAATGTACAATTACATGGACGTTAAAATATATATTAAAATATTTTGACTTCAATGACTGTATGAGTGGACAAGCAAAGCAACCATAATGAACTAAATTAATTATTGGGAGGAGCACTGTTAAATAGCTCGTGAAAATGTGGATTAATAATGAAGTTATATTAGCTAACCCAAAGGCAAAAAAAATTAGAGACAATGATATTGAATGGATGGTGTATACTCATATATCTACTCTTGGTCAAAAGAAAAAAAATCCACTTTAAAATTTATAAAATGTTTATTAGGGAAAATTTAATAAGCATTCTTTATAGTTAAACCAATGCATATGTTAAATACTTTGTATTCGGGAAAAGGAATTGATAACAAATAGAAGGGAAATAGAATCGCTTTGAATGATCCTTAATGATGTTGATTGATCCCCACTTTCGTGTGGGGGCAAAGCAGCAATTAAGCATTTCAGAAAATTCAAGAAGTTGGGTTAATAAGATGGTTTTTTTTTTGGTTATTTTGTGTTAGTTGTTTTAAATTAAAATTCGAACTTTAAATTTTTAATTTTAAAGACGATTTTAATATTAATTGAACATTTAATTGCTCATTTGTAATTTTGGGTTATTTTTTACCTGTCTGTTAACCCTTCTGGAAGAACTGCTAAGTTTAGGCATCATGTAGTTTGTTTATCATCATTGTTTAATGCAATAATGGGCATCATGTAGTTTGTTTATCATTATTGTTTAACGCAATAATGGGCTTTCTTATCGCTTTTATTTACAAAAGTAAAGGAGCCTCTTGAATATTTAAATGAGATTACTTCCAACGGTCATATTTCTTACCGTTAGTGTCGCAGTCTGCGCCAGGATCCTGGACCCGTGGTGCAGTGCGTGCCGGGTGGCTCAGCACTTTGCACGTGGGCCGCTCAGCTCGGTAGGTGCAGCTCTACGCGACCATAGGTGTCATTAATGCGCCATTTTGTTCTGGTCAGAGCGTTCATCAAATCACCCAAAACCACCAACTCGAGTAAAGTAAACCAATTTAAATAGAAATCATCAAATCGTTAAAAGGGGTTGATATACAAAAATAGCTTAAAATTTAGGGTGTTTTTTTTTTTAACAAATCTAACTTAATTTGTCAAAAAATAACAATTTTGTATTTGTAACAAATCAAACACATTATTGTCTTTATCAATGAAATCTATTTAATCTAATGACCTAAAAGCAGATTGCCTTCGATAAAGGCGACGGACAGGAGGTATGTACCATTGGCCTTGGCGTAGGTTGGTTACATTTTATTAGACGAAGATTGCAGTGCGTTGATTTGTTACAAATATATATATATATGTGTGAATTTTAAATTGTTACTTTTAAAAAATCAGACTAAATTTATAAAAACACGTAAAGTTTAGGATGTTTTTGTATATTAGTTCTAAAAAATAATTTGTTGTGGATGGTGATGTAGAAAAACCGAAGTGATTTCATTGTGGATTACAAATTCAAATATACAATCAGACCAAATAGGATTACTACCGATATTCTTGTGATGTTTTTACACAAAAATGATTGATTTTCAATAATGTTGTACCATTGTAATTTAGTTATATTTATTGCAATTTTCAATTTTTAAATATTTTCAAGTAATTAATGTTTATTTTTGCCTTAAAGAAAAAGAATAAATGAAAAATCAAATGGACAGCTTTGGAATTTTCCTTAAGTTTTTGTTATATTGATTTCATCCTAAGCCATCTCTTTAATGTGAATTATGAATGTGTTTATTTGATTTGTTGGTTAATATTTTTTTTTGAGCAAGATTTATTGGTTAATACTTAATATTAACACTATGACGTTCCATGAATTTTAATCAGATAAAAGTTGCCGAATGATATGACTTGCAGTGGAAATTGGCCGTGGAGTCTGTATTTGAACAGGTTTTTTTTTTTTTTTTTGTTTACATATGAAAAAACAAAAATGGGAAAAAAAAAATAAAGTGGAACCAAAAACTAATTAATTGAATTGTTCATTGGACATAGATATACTTGTTTCAATTAATATCCCGTGAGAGACACGTGTATACGTTATGTGGACCTATCCAGTATGTGCACGTACGTTAGCGTTATATCAATATCAATTTATCAATGCATGGAACTATATATGGAACTAGACTGGCATTAAAATCATTGAATTTAGGTCAGAGATAATAATTGCTGGGTCCGATTACAATATCACAAAAAAAAAAACAATAAACAAGAATATTAAAAAAAAAAAAAAGAAGAAGAAGAAAAGAGTAAGTTTTTCTTTTAACAAAGAAAAAATTTTTATAATAAATATGTCAATCATTAAATCTACAGATAAAAGTTAAAGTAACTTTTATTTATTAAAATCTTATTTAAGTGTTTCAAAGGGGTAGAATTACTACTCAAGTACCACCGGTATCAAGGGTGATTATGTTATTAGAAATTACGGTAATTATTGAGCTGTACATCCAATATTGTATATCACTTTTTACGCTTGAAGATCGCCAAGTTTATGTCAAAGAGAAGTGCGAATGTAGGAACTCAAATTCAAGTTATTAATGTAAAAATATCTTTACTTATTACTGAATTACCACTTCAAATAATAGAAAAAAGCATAAATTAATGTAGCGGATGTAATTCTTGCCATAATTTTTTTTCATAATTAACTAGGTAGATCTTTGATTCTCTTTGCCACGTCTGAGTCACATGACATTAGGCTCCAAAAAAAAGGGCTAGCTTCTATGTACACATAGTGTAAGATTCCACAATCGAAGGAACGAACAAAAGATTCTAAAATAGAATGATGGAATTTGATCGGTTACAAGTTTTGTCAACGTTTGTTAATTGCACGACGCTACACAACTATATTAGTTGGTGAACCCAGATTGGTGATTCATATAAAGGAATTATCTTTACCAATTATCCAGAGGGATGCTCTGCCGCCTTGTGTGGAGGGACAATTTAGGAGTTTTGCTCCTAGCTCACCCATCTCCGTCTTCCTTGTAGGGCATTGACGCTCTAATGAATAAAAAAAAAAAAAATTGTTTGATGGATAAAAAAATCACTCATAGAAAGTTGATCGCAAAATGAATATTCTGAAATGGACTACGTGAACGTAAAATTTCATTGACGTAAAATAATTTAATACTACATAAAAAGTATTTTATTTTATATTGATAATTTTTTATACGAACAAAAAAGAAATCTTTACGTACAATTTTATGCTATTGTACAATACATCTATTATATGTTGCATAAAATATTATTCATATAATATAAAATACTTTGTGTATAATATAAAAATATTTAGCATCTATTTGCATTCGTATGATTGCATTCGTATGATTGCATCCGTAAAAGAATTCCCGTTGTAATAGCTTATGTGTAGTAGCAATTGGAGATGAATGCGGGAAGAGTAGTGCTTGCGCTGCTTTGGACATATTAAACGAAATCTATGAATGGGGGAGGATCAAAAGGTTTCAACTTCGAGTTCTAGTGGCTCCATGGTGCAAATATTGGTCTCTAGTGGCTCCATGCATGTTACATATATTTATCTTAAATCTCCAATGCAGATACGGGGGAAAGACCAAAGTTAATTAAAGAAGGGCTTCGATACTTAAAAGGGAGATGACGCAAACAGAGACGTAGATCCCCTTTTTTTACGTATTATTAATAAATTTATTGCACATCAATTTTAATTATATTACATATTATCAATTTTTATAAATCTACACTTCTTTAAAAACATACTTATGATGCTCAAAATAAAATGTGTCTCTGTTGCTCGCCCGCCTCCGTTTATCATTTCCATTAAAAGAAAGTGGGTCGGCCAGCCAGTAATATATCTATGCTTAATTGGCAAGAAACAATGACAAAACCCAATGTTTGTGATGGTGGAGTCGGGAATGACATATGAAAGTCAAGAAAGCAAAACCTTTAGCTTAAAGTTCACGCTATAATGATGCTGCATGACACAACACAACGCATCATAAGGCACCTATGCTTGGTTTATGAGGTTATAATTCACATTCCAAAATTCTAGTTGATAAAATTATAAGTGAATCGCAACCAATGTTCTAGTACATTTAGTTTAGTCAAAATATTACAATGTAGTGTTACGATCAATTCATCATGCAATTCCTATATGCCGTTTCTCCCTGCTTTGTGCAGGATTCTCTGACACTTTTATATTAAATTTATGTACGAAATTTCGAGTAATCGATGGAACGATTATTTGGGTCAAAAAAAAAACTAACCAACTTAACACATTGTATAATTGGTCCAGCGCAGTATATTTTAGACACAAAAGAATTGCCCAATAAGCCGCAATGATCCTTTATTTTTTATCACTAGCGAGGGGAAGGAGAATTCTTTTTTTTTTTTTTTTTCCTGAGATTTCTAGGGGAGGATGTCTCGAGACTCCATTATCGCTTGCATGGTCAAAGTTTTGCGAAAACTCAGTTAGACAAAGTAGATAGCAAAAAAAAAAAAAAGAAGATTCTGAAATATTCAAATAAAGCAAAATTAATATACCACACAATATTAGTATATACAAGTATTATATATGTGTAAATATGGCGAACAGTAGAATATATATGACATATATAATCCATTTATATATGCATCATGTATGGACACATTCTTTTTAGCAGAAAAAGACCAGGAAGTAAACTAAAAAAAAATAAAAGAAAAGGACTAGGAAAATCAAGTCAATACCATGACCAGACATTTAAAATTGGATAATGCTTGGGCTCACCGTAAAGCTTGGCCAGCCCCTCACAAAAGCATGGGCAGTTAACATCATAAACTCCGGCACTCTGTCCTAATCTCTTGACTGGTAGTTGTCTTAGAAATTTTGCTTGGTTGCTGGAGGGCTTTTTTAATCACTTGAATCAATTTAGAGCAGAGAATGTAAAAAGGATGGATAAGCCATTGACAAAGATGGTTTAATCAATTTGGTTGCTTAGGAGCTGGCCACCAATCTTCCTGGAATCATCGTTCTCAGTAACCTCTTGCATTAAGCAATTGAAATCCACAGCATCAAATGGGGATATGGGGCGGTGGGGTGAGCAGGATTAGCTTTACTTACTTTGGGTGGATATAAACTTACATTATACTATTATTATCGTTAATTATATTTTTAAGTCTTTATCATTTATTATAATTATATATTGAAAAATTAAAAATTCCTCAATTAATGAGGATCATAGTGTAATTTAAGTCCGCCGTGTGTCCATTGTCCATGTAATATTTCTCTTCTGCAACCTCTTCAAATAGTGGAAAGATTAAGCAGAGCCTCTCAGTTTGGATAAACAATACATAAACTCTAAAGCTTATTGTTAATTTGAAGAGAGAGGATAAACAAATGGACCACAAAAATGGCAAATGGTGGCTGTAGATTTTGCCACGACATTCCAAGGAGCAAGTTGGACAAATGTTGGTAGGTCCCGCCGGCATAATAGCAGTTACTGTTTTACTAGCTACCTGTCTATTGTAGATTTGTAGTTTGCTCTTAAGAACTACTTTTGTCTCACAGTGTGCCGTAACTTGGAATATCCAATTGCTTCTTTTGCTGACTAAGCTTAGTCCAAAATTAGTCTGCAAATTGAATGGTTTGAGAATTTGAGATAACTAATTTTTTAAATATAAATTTTTGTAATTTTTTTATTTAAAATTTAAATTTTTTATTTAAGATTTAAATTTTTATTTTTTATTCTATTCAAGTCCTTTTACAATGAAACTGTTAACTTTTTCGTTAACTTTAATCCTATTTCCACCTGTTTCCATTTGATCTAACAGAAAAGTTAACGGTAAATCATACAAAAAGACTTGAATAAAAAAAATAAAGGTTTAAGTTTTAAATAAAAAACTTAAAAGATTTAAATATCAAATAGAAAAAATTATAAAAGTTTGGACCTAAAAAATTGGTTATTCGGTTGAGAATCTATATTTTTAAATTTAAAGTTTAAATTTTCAATTTATAATTAAATGTTAGAAGAGAAGAATTAAACCTGAGACCTTTATTAGATATATCTTTTTTTCTTTAATTTATAATTCATCAGATGTTCAAATCTGTTTTAATTAAACTTGAGACTATTATTAGATATATCTTTTTTTCTTTAATTTATAATTCACTTAGATGCTTATTACATCATAAACTCAAGTCTTGGTTTTAAAGGTTTTGAATTTAAATTTTAAGAAGGGGTGGGTAGAATTTATGAGAAAGAAAAATTATCCTTATTATATAATTCTTAACTTAATAGATTTTTAAGTAAATAGAAAAAAAAACTTCATCAAATGTTAGTAAAAATAAAAGAGAGCAAGTCCAAAAACAATATTAGGGTGATGTGAAATTGTGGGTATTTGCAAGAGGTCGGGGTTGAACTTCACCTCTTCCCTGAACTTATTGTTGCCGATGTGAAATTTTCAGGGTAGATAACAATTGTTTTAATTTTTATGACATACACTAGATCTATTGGATCTAATAGTTAATTATCAAATAAGAATCATCTTGCTGCTTAATAGATTTTCTAAAAAAAACAAAAATAAATAAATAAACAATTTAAAATACTGTTGAGTCAGTTTGAGGAGGAAACGATGATGCATTGTCTGTTCATGGATGAAGACAAGAAGCATCCTGGAAACACCCTCGTAATAACTAACTACGATTGTAGATCTGTCTAACTTTTAATAGCTCTTTCTTATCAAGTAACTCCAACCCATTTTTAATTCCTCTTCGATTTTGGACGGTGGCGTGACCCACAAAGTCAACACAAATTGATGAGTTTACAGTATGAGGTTTGCCAAGTCAAACATATATAATTAACCTTGACGTGAGAATAATTGTTGGGTAATATATATATATATATTACAAGGGTTTAGATCCGAAGTGGAGAAAGAGAACGAGAGTCAGAGAAAGACACAAGTTCGAACTCTAAAATCTCATATCACTCGGCCAAATGGCGTTGTTCTCATTCCTTTTTCTAGTTTTGTGGTCGGTTGCATGCAACTTGTTGGACTGATCACCTCTCATGTTCGATCAGAAGTATGACATCTTGCCGAGACTAGGAAGTTTTAGAAAAAATAACTCCATGGACCTTAGCCCAAAAGCCATTTAAGTAGCAAATCCCACCCACAAGCCACCATTCTGAAGTTAACCCAAGTTTTTCAGGTTAATAAACAAACAAATTCTCAACTTTGTGAATTGATGACAAAATTGCATGAGGTGGACTTAAAACAAAAGTAATGATTAAGTATCTGAAAATATTCAGCATTCTCAATTCCTTAAGCTGATTTATCATCTCGGAAGCCTAATAAAACTTTTGTCTTTGTAAATTGATGTCCAATTGCATGAGGTGGACTTAAAACAAAAGTAATGATTAAACATTTGAAAATATTCAGCATTCTCAATTTTTTAAGCTGATTTATCATCTCGGAAGCCCTATAAAACTTTTGTCCTTATTTCATGCCATTAATTTCATCTTGTTAGTTCATCACGTCACGCAATATAACAGTTTTCGTTAATAGAACTTTACAGTAAGATAAATTCGCGACTTAACACTATGTTTGGATAAGAGAAAATTGAATAGAAAGTAAATAAAAAAATGAATAGAAAATAGTACAGTAACGATAATATTATAATTGATAAAAAGTAATGATTAGAAAATTGTGAGAAAGAAAATAAATAGTAATTTATGTGAGAAAAAGTAAAAAATAGTTGTTTGGATTAATAGAAAATGAATAAAAAAGAAAATAAATAGTATCCCATTTTCTTTTCATTTTTGTTTTAATAATTGAAAATTGCCAACCAAGGTGTAAAAGTTTTGTGAGATATTTTTCATAACTTGTGAACAATCCAACTAGTTTTATTCATATTTACGAAATTTAGGATTTATTTGTATATTAACCTAAAATTTTTATATAAGATTTTGTTATTATTAGAATAGGCTTACTAGAGTTTGGGTGCGTAAATTGGCCATTCAGGATCGGTACGATGATGGCGTCTGCTACATGTGAATGGTCAAGAAGGACTTTGAGTAGATAGATAAAAAAGTGGTGACGATATTCGGGTAGAAAAGGTTAAGAGAACTGTCTGGGAATTTTCCTGAAGTCCAAGTCCAAGATGTCTAAATCCGTTTCCAAGCACCGTTGCACCGCCCATTACTCAGTTGACCGCCAAATGTTCATCCCCTGCATGTGGGCGGATCTTCCCCAGTCGCCATTCGAATATACTTTTCAACTATCAAAACTATACTTTTTTTTGTTTTTTTTTGTCTTGGACTCGGTATCTGAAAGATTATGGTAGGTACCGACTAATCCGATTCGAACACAATCAGACTTATTAACGAGACGATTTTTTCAGTATCGTTCTTTCTATTCACAAAATTTCGAACCTAACATCTTATTTAAAAGAGAACGAGTACTTTGTTACTCATATCAACTAAAATATACTTTTTTTTTCAAATGACTCTATTAGTAAGCCGTCACATGATATCGTGACTCTTTATTTTTATGAAGCAGGATTTTTTCAAAAAAATAATAATAATAATAATTTTATGAAGCGGGACTCTTTTCCCTTGTTTAGACGGAACCCTCTAACAAAGAGAGTCATGGCATTTTCATGACAAGAACAGCGTAACTTCCTATCATTTTCGTTAAATGGATTTTTATTTTGGTCTTTTTCTTTTCTTTTTTTTTTTCCCTATCAACACACGCATATATATGAACTGTAGACTACGCGGCAGGAAATAATTATGTTCAACCTAGCATTTCCTTCTTCTAATTGAAAACAAAAAAAGAGATATTATATAACACAATTTTATTGAGACACATGTGAACATGCAGCGAGTGAGCAGTTAGATGGTTAAATACAACAGAGAAAAAAAAATGAATTATTAGATATCGCTGAATAAACTGTATGTCTGCTTGTTTTTAAATAAAAATGAATTATCGTAACTTACTTATTTAATAAATGAAAATCCTACCCTTTCAATGTTTAAATTTGAGTTTTTAACCACTGACTTATCTTTCAGGACGATTTTTAGCCAATTATTCTTAGCGTTCAGATTAAGATTCAGACCATCACTTTTATGAAAGTAAGGTTTTTCATTAGGTGATCCCTTGCTCTCACGGTCTGAGTGTTTGCTTGTTGAGTTGTCCAGTGCTCGTCAAAGTCAAATATTAATTGCTCTTTTTCTTAATTTAACACGGTAATTAGGTGGCCTAAAATGAATTTTAAGTTGAAAATATGACCAGCTAATACACCTTAAAGAAAATTTAATTAATATATGCCAACTACTACATCTCAAGTTATTGACCTTAATTTTTACAAAAATTTCTTTATGACTTTCATAATTCCTAATGCTTTCTTTAACGTTAAGCATCACTTAACCATAATGTTTGTAGGATAATATAGCGAAGACCCACGAAGAATGATAATTTTATGGTTTAATCAATGATGAGAAACCATTAAATAAAAATCATTTCGAGCAGGGGCAGACCCAGAAAGAATGGTTAGTGGGGATAAACTTATGTATAATTCATAAAATATTAATTTACAGAAGATGTACAAAATAAAAATATATAAAAATTATTAATATCTATACCTTTCCTCACATTTTGTAGGAAAAAGGATTTTAAGAAGAATAATTCTGATCTTTTAATTACAAAGAAATACTTCTATTGCTGCGTTAAAATTGTTCTTACAAAATCTATTGCCGCGTTAACAATGATTTGTACTAGTTAAAGTTTCTAGAGTTAGTAAATCCAATAATTTCTAATTTAAAGTGGGGGTAAGATAAGATTTGGAGTGAGGGCAAAATATATTCATTTTATGTAGTTCATGCAAACTTTTCATTTTTGAGTGGGGACAGTTACCTCCCCCCAGACTTCAAGTGAGCTTAAGAGTGATATTACAAGTGCCCCAAGCACACCACCACAGTTGGATTCCTGCGGCAAAGGCTTAGTTTAATTTACCTGTCGTTGATTACTACTGTTATTAATTATTATTACTTATTATTATTGTCAATGAATAAAACAAACAAAATCATATTTGGTTAGATTGATATTGTTTAATTAAGACCTTAGTTGTTATTATATTTTTTTTTTTTGAGCTACAAGAGAAAGAAAATATTGAAGTAGAATCTTAATGATTTATTGGGTGGGAAGGCACTTAAAGTACTTATTATTGACGATATGTAGGTCAAATACTATTTATCAATTGTTGTTGCATTTAGAAAGTAGCTCAAAGCTATTTTTTCTATCAATTACTTTTCAAGTGGTTTATTAGCAATCAACAATCTTAAAAAAATTTTACCAAACACCTAAGGATCATACTTTTCAAGCTCAAAAGCAACAATACTCCCTCAACAGCAAAAACAAATACCCTCTAAACCATGTAACTAGTTTTTATTATAGAAGATAGATGTTATTACTTGACCAATTGGGCTAGTTTAAGTGGCCGCCATTACTTTGTGTCATGGAGAGGTTAGGAGATTGAATCTTCTGTTTTTTTATTCTCCTAATAAGTAGATTACTAGTTTATTACCATGATCAGGAAATTGTTGACTATTACATGTTAAAAAAACGAAAGATAGAGACTTATATTTTCAAGTGAGTATAACTTACTTATAATTTTATACTATATAATGAGTGAGGTTTACTTGAAATAAAAAAATAAAAAAAAATTGTATGATATTAGATCATGAGTAAATTTATTCATTAAAAAAGAGAGTAAAATTAGCAAGTACTTATATCTTAATAATGTCCCTTTTATGTTCTGGAAAAAAAAAAGGGACAATAAAAGAGACCAATGAGTGGGCAATAAAACTTTAAATCTTTCATATCACTTGAACTTTGTGAAGATTATATAAACATTTTCACGCACCAATTATGCAAAAGAAAAAAAGAAAAAAAACTAAGTTTACCCTTGAATAATGAAAGCATAGTTAATCGTTGGCCAACCCTAAAAATTTCATCTTAGATAACATGACACTAGATGATATTAGAAGTAGTGAGTTCTAAATCAGTGAAGTTATAGCTTCCACTATATAAAAAAAAAAAAAATGACAATGACTTCACAATTGGAACACCATAAACTTTTCAATCAAGTAAATTTCTAAATGAATCATATACAGAAATGTTAGAAGAATCAATTTTAATTCTATTGCATGCCATGGTACTTGGTTTAATTCAGAACATGATACCAACCAAATGCCTTATGATTTGTATCGTCTTAACAAACTCTTAATTACAAATTTAATTAAGTCTAGTTATATAAATCTTTTTCTGTTGTTCCAAGTTAAATGGTTTGGACGAATAAAAGAAAAATAGTTGAAACAAAACAAAAAGAGATGTGCTTCTCGGGATAAATGTTGTACATACTGGTTACTGCGGGATCTAAAGTAAGTTTGCCTGTCAACATTGATGGTAATTGTTAAACCAAATAATAATAATAATAATAATAATAATAAAAAGAACATGCTTTGGGCTCCAAGACTTGGTAGTTTATGAGTCATGAGACTCTGCCACGACTCCCACAGCAAGAGGCTCCGGAGAAAGGTTAGACTTAAATTTACGTAATTTTACTCTTATTCCTACAAAAAGGCTATTTTTCGATTCTAATAAGTGAAATTCTAAATCATAAATTTATAATGAAATAACTTTATCGTTAGCTCAAGCGTCCCCTTCAAAACAAAGGGTTTATATTATTTTTTTTTAAATTATTCCACAAAGAAATGTTCTGTAAAAAAAACAAAAGAAAAAAACTGTATATACATAGACGGTCAACCCAAAAAGCAATACGAGCACAAGTTGATATGATTCTGTAGAAAACAAGCTGTTTCCTTTGTAATTCTATGAGAAACCATAATGCTGTTGAGGTTGATTTTGAATGACAGGGAAAGCTGAAACTGGCAAGGTTGGTCTAATACTTGTCACACCATAACCAATTATTGGTGATACTGTCCCTGCCACATACGTGGTACAAAAGTCATTCACAACAAGAAAACAAATGAAACTGCATCAGGCTAATCCATAAGAGGGATCTCTCAGTTAGAATCAAAATGATATGAGTCGTTAGATAGTTAAATTAAAAAAAAAAATTATTAGATATTATCTGATTAATTGCGGGCCCACTTGTATCTTTCTAACTTACACCATGATAATAGTAATCAATGCGCAAATAATTTCACCATGTCACTCCGACTCCACAACAATCACACATTTTTAAGATCAAAAACCTTTTTGAGTACTGATTATTGCTCTCAGAATTGGGATCAAAATAAGCAATATGTTATTTTCCTACCACTAAATACTTAAGGGGTTTCATGATCATCTCTAAGAATACTAATGCTAGTTGTACATCGACAGAAAGGATGATCATCAAATGTCGTATCCTCTCAGTTTTTGATCCCCGTCAATGCTTATGCTGTTATGCATTATGCACACACACATCAATAGACATACGAAGCCACTTACTAGCAAGAAGAACTAAGTCAGAATCCTGAAGGATCAGCAAAAGGGAACCATACCAAACGGGGAGTGTCAGTTTGCTTACCTTGACGTTGAAAATTAACTGAATGCGTTCTTGTCAGATACATTTGTTGGCTGGTTCCAAGCTGGCACATAAAAGTCTTAAGTGCATAAGATAATACTTTTGAAGCAAACTAAACAGTGTAAGCGTTTAAAAGTTCAACCTGAACATATTTTTGAAAATCAGCGACTGGCACTGTCATTCCAGGAACTTCATGTCCAGCATTACCCGAATACTGAACAGATGAGTAATTGACACCGGAACCAAATTTATATTCACTGGCAGCAAAGTTTTGGGATCCAGCACCAGGCGTTGAAGAAGCAGCAGTGTTTAAGGTTGGATGATTTAGATGTGACATGGCATGATGCTGAACAGAAAATGGAGATGTCAAAATCCACAACCATATTCACAAGAGGAACACACATTTTCCTTTCCTCAAATCTAGTGAAAAACTTAACGTACTCTCTTCTCCACCCCTTGTGGTATAATAATGCACAACGGTAGTACCATTTTCTGTTTTCAAACACTGACAGGAAAGAAAGGCCATGGACACTGAAATGCTAGGTTTAATCCCCAGTGATAGAAAATTAAAAGTGAATATCAGTTATGGCAACTAACTGTAATTCTAGCATCTACGCCACAAATGGAAAGCTATAAGTAAATAGGTTCATTCTAAGTATCTAACAGCAAGTGTCTTTTGATCAAGATTTTGATTGGAGTCCAAAAATACGAAAACAAACTGTTCTCCGAAGATTCAAAAAGCTTCGCCAGCCTACCTTATCAAAGAGGTTCATTGTACTAGTCTTTGCACCTTCCAGCAGTTTCTCTGAAGATGTTGCAACTAGAGGTGGATTCTTAAATGTTTCCCGTGCTTCACGCCTGGAATTTGTCATTGGATTAGTTGTTCCTGGTGTTAATTTGGCTTCAGCAGCTACATTTTTGGTAGGTTCAAGAATAGAAACAACGACCAAGGTTAGAAGCAGCTCTTGGAATAAAAATAAACAAAATGGAAAAGAAAAAAAATGTTACTAGAAGCATGATACATATATAGGACAATGACTAGGCAAAGGAACTCACATTCAAAATCAGCCCACTTATTACCATGTGCAGGTGCATTGGAGTCATTTCCCCCAGAATCGTCCATGCAAAGCAAATTAAAAAGTTCAGTGGCATAATCCACTTTTGATCTCCCAGCAGCTGGGGTTGTAGTACTTGCCGGCTTTACCAGTTTGGCCTTTGAGAGTCCTGGTTCTGGATTCTGGGCAGTATCCTGCAGTTTTGCATCAGGCATGGCCCATCCAGCCAATCCATTGACACAACTAGAACTATGAACATTATCATAGAAGCATCTTAAACCACTCTCCAAACCACTAATTCCTCTAGGATAATGCTGTTCTTTAAATTGGACTACTTGTATGCATGTATAATAGCAGCAAGAAGGAATGCAGATATTGGAGGAGTTGAACTGAAGACGGAAAATTGAAAATCGCATCTACCTGATTGGCCACCTTAACAGGCAGTGAAGGAGGACTTCTAGAAGCAGAGCTACTTTCATTTACGAGAGGTGAATGAATAGCTCTTCCCTCCTCAGAATTATGGTTGATGTTGTTCATCTGAGGCATCTTAGCAAGCCCTGGAATACAACCTGTATTACCAGGGTTACTTTCCTTTATAACAGAAGGATGAGCAATTCTCCTTTCCTCAGGAGCACAGCTAATGTTATTCATTAGCCTATGCCCAGGACTCAATTTAGGTCCTTGAATTAAAGCCTCCTCTCCAATCACCCTTGAAGGTGACTTTACTTTTCCATTCCGAGGAATCCATCTCTTGTCAATATACCTATCGTGTGATGCAAATATAGTTAAGCATGAGATCAGCTCAATAACAATATAATGGAAACAGAGCAGTAAAACAGAGGTCACACCCAATATTGGACTATTAGCAACTGAGACTAACTCTAAAAGGTCTTACTTTGCACGAATGAAATTCTCGATCCCAACTCTGTCATAATTAGGAGGCAGCTCTGCTTCCCAATAATCATTTGATCTCTGATTGCCCATAGCTGTAAACAGAAAGAAACTGATATTATATGCCGGGACATCTCTAATGTAGTCTTAGAGATGAAAGGCAAAAAAATCAAAATTAAACCAGGTCAGAAATTTGTTTCCCAGTAAGAATACTTCTTACACTGTATGAATGTGATCTGTTCTGGAAGCCATGTGTCTAAACTGGCAGATCTTACCTGCATCACAATAACATGGAACACAATTAATCACACAAAATTGTGAGAAACTCTGGGCTTGGAAAATACGGAAAATGGACTAAAGTGAGAGAAAAATCTCCACCCTTGAGATATGCACTCCAAGACCTCTATGCACCCCAGCACATTGCATACATATGAAGATTCCAAGATTCACACTAGCCCATCGAGGACCCCTGTAGAGCAAATGGTTCAACACCATGTATTACAACTCCTCAAATCAACAAATGCACCTGCTAATACTAAGCAACGTCTAGATCATATCACGGTATAACACGTGCACTTCACTGTCCTAATGCCTAACACTGTTTCTTTACAAATGTGAGTGAGAGAGAGAGGGGGGGGGGGAGAATAAATGTTGTTGTTTATATACATACTTGCTTTTGCATTCAGCACAGTCCCGATTCTCGGGTAATTTAAGCAGGCTTTCCAAAATCTGTAAAAAAGCAAAAGCGTTAATGTGAACTTCATTTTGAATAAAGAAGGCAGATTAACTTCGGAATCTAAATTGGTAAGTTCAGATGAATGATTTCATCAGGGCTGCTAATTACAACATTGTTATAGGGATTGCCACAACGAACAAGGAATATACTTAATAACACTTAAGCAGACTACCTGCTACACACAAGATTGTGCATTAATCAGTAATGATTTTGGAGCTTTTCTCTAAAGTTGACTATTATGCATTGTCATAGAAATATTGAAAGAATATTTCATCAAGTGAAGGGAAGTGAGAAAGTGAAAAAAATCTATCTATAAAATTAAATTTGTAAAACTAATTCAGGAACAGAAGCATAACCAACAGGCAACAACTCCAAGACTTAATATCTATCAACAAAATAAGTTCAGATTGAATATAATAGAAAGAAGTTTGAGTTTCGCATTAAAAAAAAAAAAGAGAACAAAAGACACAAATTTCTTCTTCTTCCTGTGCTTACTAAATTCAACATAAAAACAACCAGAAACCAGGAAACAGATAACAAGCTCCATGTTAAGCATAAAACTTAAATTTTTGCAGGAAAAAAAAAAAAAAAAACCAGTCTGACAAGTTCAAGTAATTTGAAATAACAATACAAAACTAAAAGAGAACAACCATCACTATGCCTTAGTTGGGACTTCTTTAGATGACAGAAGAACATATACATGCAGCAGACAATAACTCCAAAACTTTACACCCAATTTTCTACTCAAGAATGTCTGTGCAATGAAACAAGTTAAGTTTAAACTCAACATAGAAGAACTGACTTAAAACAATACAACTGATCAAAAAAACACAACCAAAAAGCCAACTTTTTAAATCCAAAATCAAGACTTTACGATTCCAAACTCATCAAAACAAGAAGTAACGCAACAAAACACGTATCCAAGCTATAACCCACAAAGAGAACAGATTTAAAAAGAAGGCGAAGACCTTTTGGTGCTTGGCATTAAGCTCTTTAGAAACATTGGCCTTCTCGTTCATGTTTTGCAATTAAAGACCCCAAAAGTCTTCCTTTTCTTTTCTCGTCAACCGCTCTAATATGTTTCCTGGTTCGCTGTCTTAGAATCAGAAAGGGCCGATCACATAAAGGATTTTTAATGCTAAAATAAAACGGTGGGCCGAAGACGAAGAAGAAACGGCGCAAAAAGGGAATCTTTGCTTGACTTTGGTTTTGGTTCTCATTCCCATTAACTGTTTATGTTCTTCTTCTATAGTTCTGTTCTTGTCTTGATCGAGACCATTGACCGTGTCTGCACGCGCGTTCCGGAGCTGCTCTTTGGCGCGTGCCTTTCGCCGAAAATTATATAAAATATTAAAAAAAATATACGACAAGTATAATAATTTATAAAAAAAATTTTTCTGTTAGTGGTTTGTTATACATATTGTATAATTTTTTTAACATGTCATATAATTTTTTTTTGTATCGTATATTTTGTCTGTTGTATCATATATTTTATCTATTATTTCGTATATTATAGTCACGAAACAATCACTAATAAGACAGCAATATAGTGACACTCTTTTTTTAATTATAAAAAATGTCAAAAGACAAACAAAAATAAAAATAAGTCACAATTGACTAGTATTGAAATACATGACTAATTAATTATAAGAGATTTTAATAAGGCATTACAATTAATTATACTATGTATCATAAGCACGAAAACTTTACAATAGAAAAAAAATGGTTATAAGAGTTTGGAATGCTTGAGACTTTACATTCCCACATTAAGAGAAAAATAGAATTAAATAAAGAAAATCTATATTTAAAAATATAAATGAACTAAGTACAATGAGGCTCAAATTTACAATAGGCAATGTGAAAGAAATTGTGATTATTTTATTTGCTAGGAAGAAGGAGAGGAGAAAAAATAGAGAGACTTTATTTTTCCCCTTAAATGCATTTATTTCTTCATCTTGTTTAGTTGTTTTAGGTAGGAGTAGGAAAACCTAATGAGTCAATGAGTGGCATCATGATTCATATGCCAACCAAAGAATTTATTAAAGATAATGTTTTTATAAAATTAATTGATTGTTATAGGAGTTTGTGGTGTAATTTTTTTTTTGGGTTTATTTACGAAAAAAAAATTGTCCAAGATGATGTATTTAACATTGTCCACGATAACCTCTTACTTTTTTAACATTAGATCAGCTTGCATTCGTACCACATATACTTCAAAGCAAAAGCATAATCAAATTATTTTTTTTTTAAATAAAAAAAAAACCACCCGCGAGTGGATTGGTTAGCCGTTAGCTGTGCGTGGAGAACAAAATTTGCTAAAATGAAATTTAACTTTTATAACAATAATGATCGAAAACATGTGACGGAATAAATGAAAGGACTTAAATTTGGGAGTAATAAATATTGGTGGACCAGTGGTTTTTGTTTTGAATTATGTGTTGAATAAAATTAAAATTGTTATTTTTAAAATTAGAATTAATATTTTTGAATCAGTTATTATTTTTATATTTTAAAAATATTAGTCGCAGTTTCAAAAATAACAACTACAATTTCGTACAGTATAAAATCTCAAAATAAAAGTTTTTAGACATATAATTACAATCTAACGGAAGAGTCTATAATTGATAACAGGATCAAACAATGAAGCAAGCAGTTATTTACGCCAACTTAAAATAGATTAACTAATTATTTAGTACCAAAAATTTGCTTATCTTGATTTGAGCATGGAATAAAGGTGAGGGGGTCGGGAGATAGGAGGTCATGTGAAATCCAGGGATTAAAACGTAACTATACAAATATATTAATAATAATTTTCAGCTTTTATTTTTTGAGCGTACAAATTACATTTACATGTCGCACTTCAGTTGGCCGAGTGTCCTTTCTCTCGAAGGGATATGTATTTATTTAGTATTAAATTTTTAATTTTTTTATTTAAATTTTAAATTCTTTTGAGATTTTATTTCAGTTTTAAATCTTTTGATTTTGTTTCAAATCAGTTCTTTCGTTAATCAAACTTTTAAAAATTACTGTTGATTAACGAAAATTTTTTTAAAAACGTAAAATATATTATTAATTTTTTTTATTATTAAATACTTGCATTTTACTTTCAAATAGTAATATGTAAATAGAGATTTTGAGTTTTTTTATTTTTTTAAGATTATACAATATATTTTTGTTAACTAGTAAATTAAAATAATGTATTTTAAATGTAATTAATTATATTTAATTTATAACTGTTTAAATTTTAAGAGTAATTAAAAAGAATAAAAAAATTATTATCATTTTTTATACATAAAACTTAGTTAGTTGTATATCAAATTTGTATTTTTTTAATATATTTTTAGACAAAAAAGTACTTAAAATATTATTTAAATATAATTAATTATATTTAATTTATAACTGTTTAAATTTTAAGAGTAACTAAAAAAAATAAAAAAAATTATTATTATTTTTTATATATAAAATCTAATTAATTGTATATTAAATCTACTTAATTGCATTCGGACAGTATTTCGGATACGCTTTTTAACTTTTTTTCATTTCAAAATTTTGAGTCTTTCTCTCGCGTCTGCTCTCGCCGCTCTGCCACTTCTTTCTCCAAACCAAGCCAGTATCCCATAATCTGAGGAGATGAAGCATTCTGGTGCTTTCAAACTTGATTCCGATGGAGAGATGGATGAGGAAGCTATAGTACTTTCTTCTTCTTCTTCTTCTTCTCCTTCTCCTTCTCGTACTGTTTGTATTTAGGTTTCATGAATTTATTAGTTTAAGATTAATTCCGCAATGCATGCAGATGTTAGGACTTAGTAGCAATTCTATCAATTTTTCACTATTGTCCAATTTGAGTTCCAACCCTAACCCTAACCCTAACTGCAGACGCTAATACTTTTTTTCTCATTTTGTTAAATTTTTTTTTTTTTTGAATTTTGTGTTTGTTTGTGTATGTATTGTGAGAGCAGAGAGAGGTGGATGAAAATGAACAATGGGATATGGTTAAAGATGTATACTTGGGCGTCCTAAACATAGTTCAGTCTGATGATAAGGATCAGTTTGTGAATTATGTTCGCCGCAACTGTTACTTTGGAATCAAAGGCTACTTCCGGCCTTCCTTTTTCGATGACCTCTGTCAATTCTGTGCTGTTAACTGCGCAAAGGCACTGCTCCAAGGAGAGTGTGGCTTGAAAGTCTGTCTTAACCTCTCCTACGGAGATGGATCCTATCCTCTTCACCAAGTTGCCTCAAAATTCTCCCGCGAATTTTTGGAGGTGCTTATTGATCATGGGGCTCGCACTGATGTCCGAACCAAAGGCCCCGAAGTGGTCGAGGGGCTTCTTCCTCTCAATGTTGCAGTTGAAGACACATGGTGCATACGCCCTCTATGCCACGAACCTTTTATTTTGAATTATGTTTTGTTTCCCTATCCTAACTCTGCAAAAGTTTATTTCTTTTTACTTGCCTTAAACTAAAGATGATTAATTGAGAGGAAGTTTGTTTATTTATTTGTACTCTTCCCGGTGGTTCAATGTCTGTCTCTTGGTGCTGCAGCCTTCACAAGTATTTGGAGTGTTGGGCCAACAAAGACTCTGCTCTCAAGCTCATTCTTTTGCTTTCTCTGCCTGAGATGGTCTCTCTTGAATTTTCCTGTTTTGATTATCCAATTTTCATTCCTTTGCTCTTGCACCAATTTAAGTTTAACTCATGTTTTCTAATCTTGCATCTCATTTTTTTTTTTTTTCACATCTTTTCTTCTTCCCTGATTTTTGCTATATGAGTTTTATACAAATTGTCTCCTGTGTTCTGTCCTCCTTTTGACAGAAAATGTTCTTGGATTGCGTTAGCCTGCTCGCACAGCACACGAGCCAAACATTTGATGAACTTTTGAACTATATTCAGCAAGGAAAGCTTCTTCAGATGGCGGTCCTATTCATAGCAGCTCATAAACAGATTATGGCTATCCCTTTTCAAGACAAAGATGGCAAGATCATAAGCGCGGTGGAGGTGATCCTGAGGCAGATTGATGATATCATCATATTCCTGATCTCAGAGGCGGAGCAAATACCCCTCAAGCAAAAGAATGGCTTGTCAGTTAATAGATGCAAGGTCATGTTGAAGACTTTGGCTTCCGCACGCCTAATTTGCCAATTGATAGGGAACATTGGTGATAGTCTAGAAGAGTTTCGTCAAACTCTCCATTCCGAGGTGAGCTGCACGGTGCCGCTGCACATTTCATTTGTCCCGTGTCAAACTTGAGAAGACAAATTGAATGACAAGAAAGTTCTCTTGCTTTTGGCAACTAAAGTTCATCTTTCTTCTCTTACTTGCAAAGATTGACTTTTTTTTTTCGTTGTCAAACGAGGTCAAATTTTGTTGCAGCAATAAGGTTGCTGAGTGAAAGGTTTAGGGTTTGACTTGTAGAAATTCTCTCTTTGCTAAAAACATGGAAACGCCTGCCTATGTCATGACTTTCTGTCTGCGCTTCCAGAGCTGAGAGCTTCTTGAATATTCCCACCTTCTGTAGTGGAGATCTGTAGCTGAATCTATAACCCACGTTCATGATTTTTTTTCTTTCTGGAAAAAAAAAGTATTTGGATGCCATGATGTTGTCAATTGTGTCTATGAGTCCGATTTCGGTGCTTATCAGTGCTTTTATATCCTTCAAATTGTGGGCAATGACGGTCTTGCAGGTGTCCCATAAGGAGGTTATTGAATATGTCACATCTCTCCTTGCTCGTGAAGGGTTTCTGTTGAATGAAAAAGATAGTAATTTAAGCAATCTCGACTGGTTAGGAACTTGAGTGCTTTTGTTGGCCTTATCAGTTGGATTTTTTAATCTTATACATTTTAATTTATTTACTTTGTCTTTTTTTTGTCTTACATTTTTCTTCCTTCAAAGGTATCACTATCCGACTGATAGACCGGGGGAAACACCAAAACTCTCAGGTCATTTCCCTGTCCCAAATGTATTGACAGTTGATGTTTAATTTTTCTGATGGCTTATCCCTGTTTCCTCTTTTAACACAGGGAGGTCTGCATCGCTTTATCCTCCGCAGCCCGACTGTCCTGATCTGATCCAGCAACCTGTTATGGTCTTGTCGGACAATGTTAAAGTAAGATAAACAGTTTTTTAAGCCTTTTGTCCTCCCTTTCAGGGGGTTGGGGGTGGCTTGGTTGAGAGGAGAGTATCTAAGTTAATGGAATATTCATGCTTTGTCCTGTACACATTGTGGTTGCTTTTCCTGAAGCTTGTTTGCTGGAACCTCCATTCAATGACTTTGATTTATAATAGAGATAAAAGCTTAAATTCAATTCATCGCAACATAGAAGGGCTTTACATTACAGGATTTGGAGAACAGTCATATGTACATATAACTTTATTTATCCATAACCTGTCCGTAACTTAATGAGGATCTTAATTTCACCTAGGATGCGTATTGTGTTTACTCTTGCAGCAAGGGATTAGTTGGATGTGTTTATTTGCCCTTTTAACATTTGATAAGAGGACGTGAATATGCAATTTTTGTTTCGATGACATTTTTCTTTTTCATGGTATGACTTCTATGTTCAGTGTGGTTTGGGGATGGCAGAGGGAGGACGAGATAGCTTTGTGTCTTATACAAGTTATATTTGTTCAATCAAACTTTTGTTGTCCATTATTTGATTACTTTGGACGCCTAAAGGTCTTCGCAAACATTCTTCCAGCATGGTACTAATATCTTACGAGAATGATTTAGTTGCTTGTCTCGTCTTTGGAATAGATTCCAACCATCAAAATTTTGTGGCAATTCCACGTTAGAAGGTTTATACCGGCTTGGAATTCCGTGATGTCCCTTCGGTCTTTCATGACCCGACCAATTTATGAGAATGGGATCATCATGGGTTATGATTCTTTTAGTGAAGAATGGGAAAAGAAGAGGGCTAAACGACCTATGCCATCGCTATCTGAAGTTGGACCCAGAATGAAAGGAATTGTTCTCCCAAGGCCAGTCTACCAACCCAGCAGACAGTACTCCAGTGTTCCATCATTGATCTTGAGGCTTATAAGACGTGTTTAACTTGTCTTCCCTTGGTACAGGTTGATTGGCATAGCACATTTGGTATATAACATTTTTGTTTTGGTCATTATCTTGTGCAACTCTACCTTTCTGAAATATATATTTTTTTTACGGTGCTTATTATTGGCTGTATTCTAACGAAAAACACATCTATCTGTGCAGGCAGTTACACCGAATATGCTTCATGGAGTTCTTTTGTGATCTCCTCTAAATTGTGGCATTGCCTTCTGTTTTCCCAATTATTGATGTGCCCACTGAAGTCTTTTGGAATTTGTGTTCATCTAACTGAAAATTTTGATTATGTAGCCTTTATGAAGTTTGTGGTAACTCGTGGATGTTAGGATCATATATTTATGTAGTTGTAATTGTGTTATTAAAGTTATTGATATGTATGAACGTTTCTCCGCATGAGAGAACTGGGAATTTAGTTTTAGAGCCCCTTGAATTGTTCCATTCAATTAAGTTCATCTCGACTCTCTGCAGTTGAGCTTCCTTTCCTCCACCTTGCCATGCTTTGCCTTATAAAGTGTTAGTTTTGACAGTTTTTTTTTTTTTTGAAAAAAAAGTTAGAATTTAGCTCTTTAGGGAGATGTTTTTTTTTTTTTGTGTGAAATTTAGTTGAATTGAGATCCTTGCATGAGTTTAGTACCATGCATTTTTTTCTTTAGGGCTGTAAATAATTAATAATATCATGCAATTTGATGTTATGCATTAGCGTCCAAGATGGTTAGAGATGTCAAATTGTGTCCCGATCTGATTTTGACTGAAAAGACAGTAGCATATATTAAGAGTTAATGTGTACAGGCAACAACCGAGATAGGTGCATCGAGGGGTAGCTAATTCAGTTTGGGGAACGTAGATTCTCCCTAAACTGTTTTGCCATCCAATTAATTGCTCGGTTTGCATTTCTAGGTATAAAAAAAAAGTACCATTTGTAATTAAGGAAATGAGTTTCTCAATGTCCTTAAGAATTGAAGATATTTCCCATGGTCGCTCATTTTTGGGATCCTTCAGTGCCAAAAAGATAGTCTTTGAGTTTGTCTCCACGGTGGCCTTGGGGGGTGTGGGCCCGTTGTCTATTGCATAGCTGGAAGCCATACAAGATAGCCAAGGCTTTGGCATGAAGGGTGGATCTCGTCCTAGTAGCGCATAACCTTCCATCCACTTAAGTCACCTATGGAGTTTTTGTATAAACTGACTATGTCTGCCTTGTGCGTGGTCTCTTCAAATGAGGCATCACAATTACACTTTAGTTGATCAGGGTTTGGCAGGATCCAACGAGTGTCACCTCTGACCATTTGCGCTGGAGCTGTACTCACTTTCAGGGGATTATTTTGAAGCTGAGGGCACTCTAAGTGTGAGCTTTGAATCCTCCCTATTGTTGAAAGGGGATTGGGCTTGCAATGGTCGAAAATGCAGGAATTCCTAGCTCTCCAAATGTGCCAAGATGAATTGGCCACCAAAGCCTTCTTTTCCTTAATTGCTTGTGCATGGAAAAAATTGTTAGTTTCCTGCCACGAAACTGCAAGGGAAGAAAAACCCTCCTACTTTGGGACGTAACTGAGATCAGTTTTGAGTCATGTCGCTGTGGCATGAGGGCAAAAGAATAACAAATGTTCCAATGACTTAGAAGCCATGCTACAGAACGTACGTGCCTTAGCGTAAACCACTTTTCTGTGAAACGAAGAAAGTGAAAGCCACGCATAAGAAAACTCAAATCAACTAGGCTTCTATGTCAAAGAAATTGAAGTGGCTTCATAAATTTTTTCCCACTATTTCTATGTCCCGTCACATGCCGATTCTTATGAATGGAGAGATTAATAATGCAATTCAACCCCAGAATCCTTTTCTTCCCTTTGCACCCAATAAAATACAATAAGAAACAAACAAAAAACTAAAATACAAGTGACAAAAATGGTCTCTGCATAGACCCCAATTCGATGAGAGGTCTACTATTGGAGACTGAGTTTCGAGAGCTTTTAGGGATCCTTCGAAGAAGACTACTCCTTCTTTTATTAGCTCGTGCGCCTTCAACTTCTTGATCAAAGAACTTCCTGAGACAAGTGTAGAGACTAGCCATTTTCTTTTGAGAAAGAAAAGCTAAGGGGTGAGTATTACAACTCGGGAATGTAAGATATATATATATACATACGATAAATATATATATATTTTTTTGAAAAGTCAAAAAGAAGGTGCGCAGAATCGAGTAAGGTCATCCACGTCATTTTCCTGCATAAGAGACAAAAGAGGCAGCGGCTGACGCGTATTACGAAAGTCGTTACCGTGTGTTGCAGAAGTCGTTGTCGTGTGCTGCAGAAGTCGTTACCGTGTGCTGCCAAAGTCGTTGCACCTTATCTTGTCGGCGTCCTAGTGGGACCCGAGGCGTAGCTCCAAGTCAAACTCGACATCGTCTGGTGGGTCGATGATGTTGACGTCGACGTCGCTTTCCGGCTGGTTGATGCTGCTGGAATATTCTGGAAAGAGAGGCAAAGTTTCGCCGGAATGACTCCTTTCTGCTAGAAAATTTTTTCCTAGACTTAAGTACTTAGGAGGGATGAACCCTTGGCTGACTCCGTAAGACCACCAGGACCAGTACGCATGCTCCCACAGGCTACAGCTTTGATCGTTATAGCCTGAAGAGACCATTGTCGTGGTAGAACTCAGACCTGCTTCATTTGAGGGCGAAGCTGTACCGGTGGGATCTACTATCGGAACGACAGACTGTTCTTTGGAAAAAGCAGCTCTCAGTGCTTGTTTCTTCCTGCTTCTCAGATTCTGGAACCAATAAAACACATTTTTTCCTTCGATTGCCCCGAGCGGGCGCAATCGTGAGACAAGTTGGTAAATCTGAGATGCATTACGCATAATACCTCCATTGTTGTGGAAGACTTCCTCCAAAATTTGCAGTTGTGCCATGGTTGGTTGCTATCTTGTGCGGGGTGACCTTTCTTCTCCCTTATCTTGAGGTTCTGTAATTGGTTCCATCTTTCTTGTGGTAGAGGAGCAAAGGTCTGGTATGTGGTGAAGATCGGTTGAGACTGATGCTAGGTTTCAGACTCAAACCCTTCGTCGCTTTTATATTTTTGGGCCGTTCACAGTTTATACTCATGCGGGCCAAGAGTTGGTATTGGATTTTGAATTTGGGTTCTGGACTGTGTCTGGAGTTTGAAATTTTTTGGGTTTTGGGCTTTGGATTGGATTTGGGTCAAGTGTTTGGGTTTTGGATTTAGATTTTTGGATTTGAGTCGAGTGTTTGAGTTTTGGATTTGGATTTTTGGATTTAGGTCGAGTGTTTGAGTTTTGGATTTGGATTTTTGGATTTGGGTCGAGTGTTTGGGTTTTGAGTCTGGACTTAGTTTTCAGACTTTTGAGTTGGGCTTTGAGTTTTCTGAATTGAGCTCAAGTGTTTGGGCTTGAATTTTCTGGTTTGGATTTTCGCTTGGACTTTTAGATCGGGACTTCCCAACTTTTTTTTTTTTCATTTTTTTCCTTTTTTTTGATTTTTTTTCTATTTTTTTGATTTTTTTAAAAAAATATATTTACACATAATACTGTTTTAGAAATTTACCATTAATCGGGCCAATTCGGATGCCTTCTTGGTCTGATAGTATGTAAGCGTTGTGAGTATAGGCCTCCTGCACTAGGTATGACCCATCCCATTTGGAAGTAAGCTTGTCACCAGGCCGATGCTTCATGTTGATGGGCCGTCGTACTGCAAGAACAAGGTTTCCAACTTGAAAAGATCGAGGGCGGACCCTGCGGTTGAACGTGTTGGTGAGCCGGACTTGGTAGCACTCAAGTTGCTGTTGTGCTTCGAGCCTCCTTTCATCGAGGGCTTCTAACTCATCTAGACGTAGGCGAGCATTCTCCTCCTGTGTGAGTCCTTCCAGAACAGCCATGCGCAGAGATGGAATCTGTGTTTCCAACGGCAGTATTGCTTCGACACCGTAGACAAGTGAGTATGGCGTCGCCTGTGTTGGAGTCCGGTAAGTTGTACGATACGCCCATAATGCTTCCGAAATTCTGTCATGCCAATCTCTTTTGGATTTAGAGACTACCTTCCGTAATATATTGCATAAGATCTTGTTGAATGCTTCAGCCAAGCCGTTAGTTGGGGCATTGTACATGGATGACTTGTACTGCTTGAACTTGAATTTCTCACAGAGCTTGTCAATCAAGCTGCTGTAGAACTGCTTGCCATTATCAGTGGAATAGCTCCTTCTTTACCTCTCTAAGTGGAATAGATTCGGCCCATTTTGAAAAGTAGTCTGTTGCTGCGAGGATGTACAGGTGACCCAGGGATGATTTTGGCAAGGGCCCCACTAAGTCAAGACCCCAAGCTTCAAAGGGCCAGGACGAGACAGTTGGATGTAGTGGCTTCGGTGGTTGATGTATGTAATTCACATGAAATTGACAAGCTTGACAGGTTTTAGCAAACTCAATTGAATCACGTACCATGGTTGGCCAGTAGTATCCCATCCTTCTGAGTTGGAAGTGCAACTTAGGCCCCGATTGATGTCCGCCACAAACACATGAATGTGCTTCAGCGAGAGCTTGTTTTGCCTCTTCATTGTCTAGGCAGCGAAGCAAAACTCCATCAAAAGATCTTCGATACAGAGCATCCTTGAGATATATGAAGCGGGGAGCTCGTCGTTGAATTTCTGTCTTATGACGACGATTTTCGGGCAGCTTCCCGTGCTGTAGGTAGTCAATGATTAGTTGGCGCCAATCCTCGTCCTCCGCGAGACGTACAGATACAGCGTTGTCTGCTGTAGTTTCTTCATCATCCTTCTGTGGCACTATCTATTTCTGGCATACGGCAACAACTGTAGCCTGGATTTCTGACTTTGCAAGAGAGGTGGCCAAGTTAGCCAACGCGTCTGCTTGAGTGTTTTCTCGTCGAGGCACATGCTCCAAGGTGATGCTTTCAAATTCATCCATTAGCTGTCGAGCACGTTGATGGTAAGGCGCAAGGTCCTCTTTCTTCACGTCATACAACCCTGTAAATTGGTTGATGACGAGTTGGGAATCTCCATGGACTTCTATAGTTGGAATTTTCATATCGACAACCATTTGAAGACCAATGATCAAAGCCTGGTATTCAGCAACATTATTTGAACATAACTCACCGAGAATGATAGCATATGGTAGTATTTGTCGTTGAGGAGTGACAAACACTATGCCGGCACCAGCACCTCACGCCTTGCTGCACCATCAAAGAACATCATCCATGATGACAGTGTCTCAATGTAAAAGACCTCTTCATCCGGAAGATCATCTGTGAACTCTCAATCTGACGGAACAGGGTGATCTGCAAGGAAGTCTGCTAGAGCTTGTCCTTTGACTGCCTTTTGAGGCACGTAGACAATGTCGTAGGTTTGTAGGATTACTGCCCACTTGGCAAGTCGTCCTGACAAGATTGGTCTAGATAAGATATATTTGACAGGATCAGCTCTGACAATGAGACGTACCGTGTGAACTTGCATGTAGTGCCTCAGCTTGTCAATGGCAAAGAACAGTGCTAGACATGTCTTTTCAATGGGCGAATAGCTCAACTCCGGACCGTTTAGTGTTCTGCTCAAGTAGTACAGGGCAACTTCCTTTCCCTACTCGTTTTCCTGTGCAAGCAGGGCTCCCAAAGATCTTTCCTGCACTGCAATGTAGAGAATCAACGACTTTCCTTGAATTGGAGCTCCAAGGACTGGTGGATTGGAAAGGTACTTCTTTATGCTCTCAAAGGCTTTGCTGCAAACTTCGTCCCACTCGAAGCTGACATCCTTCTTCATCAACCGATGGAAAGGTTGACATCTCCCAGCTAAATTGGAGATGAAACGGCGAATGTAGGCTAGCTTTCCTTGTAAACTTCGCAGTTCGTGCAGGTTTTTAGGTTCAGACATCTTTTGAATTGCCTCAACCTTTGACTGATCAACTTCGATTCCACGATGGCGCACCACAAACCCAAGAAACTTTCCTGATGTGACACCGAATGCGCACTTGAGAGGATTCATTTTAAGCTGATGCCTGCGAAGTCTTTCGAACACTGTATTGAGATCCTCGAGGTGGTCTTTGCCTTCTTAGTCTTTATAACTAAGTCATCAACATAACATTCTACAATCTTGTGCAGTATGTGATCAAAAATTTTTTGCATAGCACGTTGATAAGTGGCGCTAGCATTTTTTAATCCAAACGGCATAACTTTGTAGCAGTATATACCTTTTGGGGTGCGAAATGCTGTCAACTCATCGTCTTCTGTTGCCATTCTGATTTGGTTATAGCCTGAAGAACCATCTATGAAAGACAATGCTTCGTGACCAGTTGTTGCATCGACTGTGATTTCTGTTATGGGCAATGGAAAGTCATCTTTCGGACAGACCCTGTTAAGATCTCGAAAATCAACACATACCCTCAACTGTCCATTCTTCTTTCTTACCGGGACTATGTTGGCAATCCACATTGGGTAGGTGACCTCTCGGATGAAGCCAGCATTGATTAGCTTGTTAACCTCCTCCTCGATTTGTGGAATGAGTTCCGGGTGGAACCGTCGTTGTGGTTGCTTGACAGAACGAACACCTTCCTTTACTGCTAGACGATGCACCGCGATTTTTGGGTCAAGTCGAAGCATTTTTTTGTAACTCCATGCGAACACGTCCCTGTATTGACTTAATACCTGAACATATTCTTGCTCTTCTTCTGCAGTAAGTAAAGCACTTACAAATGTAGGTCGGGGATCTTCTGGAAAGTCAAGATTGACCTCCTTGAGTGACATGTAATGCAGAGATCCTGACTTCATTTTTTTCTGTTTGATTGGACGAGCTTGTCTTTGAAGTACTTCTGACTTGGGTTGGGTGTGTCCTTCCTCCTATTTGGGATTAATAAAAAAAAGAAAAGGGGCTAACCTTCTGGACACACAGTATAGGACTGGGATGGTGCTTGCAGATGGAGCCTCCTATAGGCAAAGTTCGGCTAGCTGTGGCTGCTTCTCACCTGTTAGGGTCTGCATTGTTGTATTGTCGCCTTTTATACTCGTGCGAGGCAGGAGTGTTGAACTGTGGAGCTGTTCGCTTTTTATACTCGTGCGAGACAGGAGTATTGAACTGTGGAGCTGTTCGCCTTTTATACTCGTGCGAGACAGGAATATTTCATTGAACTGGTGAGCTGTGGAGCTGGAGAGTTGGTGAGCTGCTGAGTTGTTGAACTGTTGAGCTGCTGAGCTGTTTGGTGAGCTGCTGAGCTGCTGAACTGTTGAACTGTTTGGTGAGCTATTGAGCTGCTGAGTTGGACTTTGATTCAGAGTTTAAGTTTTACCCTCGAATCTGGATTTGGACTTGGAATTTAGATTTGGGCTTTGAGCCCGAGTTTAGCCGAGTTTATGTTTGGTTTTGAATTTGGGTTTGTTGGGTTTTGAGTAGGGATTTGAGATTTGCCCCCGAATCTAAATTTGAATTTTGATGAAGGGTTCTGACAATGCACAAGAGCTTCAGACGTCTATTTTTTCTTTTTCTCTTTTTTTTTTGCTTTTTTTTGCACTTCTTTTTTTTAATCTTTTTCTTTTTTTTTGAAAATTTTTTTTGGCTTTTTTTTAAATTATTTTATTTTATTTTCTTTTGTTTTGTTTTTTTTTGAGAACTTTTTTTTTTCATTTTCATTTTTTTTTTATTTTTATCTTTTTTTCATTTTTTATTTTTATCTTTTTTTCATTTTTTATTTTCTTTTCTCCTTTTTTTCTTTTTCTTTTTATTTTTCTTTTCTCTGCTGCTTCTTTTTGCCTTTTTTGTTTTTTTTTTTTAAGGAACAAGAGATGGGAGGTGAAAAGGTCCCACTGAGCATGCCAAAAATTTGTAACGGGTGAATTTCGAGCCTAAAATAATTGGACTCAAAAATACAAAAATAAATTACAAATAAAAATATAAAATAAAAGAAAATTTACGTGGGGTCGATCTCCGTAAATCCTCCGATTAGTGTTCCTTTTTTTTTTGACTTCGTCAAGGGCTGCACGAGCTTAATCTTGACAGCAGTAAATTCCACAGCTTTTTCTTGAACTGGGTATACTGAAATTAGATTTAATTTGGACATTTAGACTACGGTCGATAACCGCAGAGATCTGATCTGAGCCGATCTGGTTTAATTTCACCGAGGGTCGAAGGGACTTATTCTCGGATGAGCTGCCTGAATTTTGCTGTGGGCCGTATGAGGCTTGATCCCAGCTGAATGTGTAGTAATTTGATATTTTTAGATCTATATTCTCATAAATTCAGATCTAAAGCAATCCGAGAATATAAACATAAAAATAATTTTAGAAATGGGAACAACAAATTTTTTGGGGCTTACCCCTGAAATATCTCTCAAAAAGGAGTTAAAAGAGTATACTGCAGAGTAAAAGCACGTAGGAAAAGGAGAAATTTTCTTGAGAGATTTTCAAAATTTTCTTTTTCTCTCAAATTCTCTAGATTTTTCTATTTACAGATTTGCTGAATATGTTTTGAACTGAGAGGTAGTGGCTTATTTATAGGTTTCCCTTCCCATGTGAAAATCACATGGGAAAGGAATAAAATAATTCTTCCGCGTCGGCGTTGCCAATTTTGAAGTTGGCAACGCCGACATGACTTGACCTTTTTTTTTTTTTTTTAAATTTGTAACGGGTAAATTTCGAGCCTGTAACAGTTAGACTTAAAAATACAAAAAAAACAAATTATAGATAAAAATTTAAAATTTATGCGGGTTCGATCTCTGGGTAGTTCCTCCGATTAATGCTCCTATGTAATTTAGTCAAGGGCCGTGAAGGCTTAATCTTGATCGAGAGATGTTGAATTTCTACAGCGTGATCTTGAACTGTTAGGAAATGGATTCCACTGAGGGCCAAGGCTTGATCTAAAGTGGATTAGTTGAATTTCGGTGAGGGCCGTAGGAGGCTTGATCCCACTCGGATTGAATGGATTCCTACTCGAATTGGATGGACTCCGGTGAGGGCCATAGGAGGCTTGATTCCACTCGGACTGGATGGACTTCGGTGAGGGCCGTAAGAGGCTTGATCTCACTCGAATTGATTGGACTCCGGTGAGGGTCGTAGGAGGCTTGATCCCATTTGAACTGGATGGACTCCTGTGAGGGCCGTAGGAGGCTTGATCCCACTCGGACTGGATGGACTTCGGTGAGGGCCGTAAGAGGCTTGATCTCACTCAATTTGATTGGACTCCAGTGAGGGCCGTAGGAGGCTTGATCCCACTCGAACTGGATGGACTCTTGTGAGGGTCGTAGGAGACTTGATCCCACTCAGATATTTAAGATTTTAATATCTTGGATTTTTGATATAGCGGATTCAACTCAGTGGCAGTTAAAGAGCATACACCCAAAATATTTAAAGAGAAAGAAAGAATGCAAAGTTTTAGAAGAGAGGATTTTGCTTTGCATCCGATCTTAGCTGCCACTGAGTTGGATCCGCTAGATCAAAAATCCAAGATATTAAAATTTTAAATATCTGAGTGAGATCAAGTCTTCTACGGCCCTCACAGGAGTCCATCCAGTTCGAATGGGATCAAGCCTCCTACGGCCCTCACCGGAGTCCAATCAATTCGAGTGAGATCAAGTCTCTTACGGCCCTCACCGAAGTCCATCCAGTCCGAGTGGGATCAAGCCTCCTACGGCCCTCACCGGAGTCCATCCAATTCAAGTAGGAATTCATTTAATCCGAGTGGGATCAAGCTTCCTACGGCCCTCACCGGAATTCAACTAATCCACCTGAGATCAAGCCTCGACTCTCAGTGGAATCCATTTCCTAACAGTTCAAGATCACACTGTGGAAATTCAACATCTCTCGGTCAAGATTAAGCCTTCATGACCCTTGACTAAATTACATAGGAGCATTAATCGGAGGAACTACCTAGAGATCGAACCCGCATAAATTTTAAATTTTTATTTGTAATTTATTTTTTTGTATTTTTGAGTCTAACTGTTACAGACTCGAAATTTACCCGTTACAAATTTTTGGCACGCTCTGTGGGACTTCTTCACCTCTCATCTCTTGTTTTCTTAAAAAAAAAAAAGCAAAAAGAAGCAGCAGAGAAAAGAAAAAAGAAAAAAAAAGAAAAGAAAAAAAAGGAAAAAAAGAAAAGAGCGGAGAAAAAAGAAAAAGAAAAGGAAAAAGAAAAAATAAAAAGAAAAAGAAAAAGAAAAAGAGAAAAAGACAAAATAAAGAAAAAGACGAAAAAAGTAAAAAAGTTAAAAAAAAAGGTAAAAAAAAAAATTTAACAGGTATCCGGCACATCAAATGGCACCAAAAAGGAGTACAATCACTGCTTCCACAAAAAAGAAAACAACTGCTCCACTGCCTGCATCAACTACCCTACTTGGGTACGCAAGACCACAAACCCGCGGACGGACACAGTTCCTTGCCACTCAAATGAGTCCACATACTCGTGTAAGAACGAAGTTCCTCGCCACCAACAAAGTTGAAATTGAGGACTTGCAGCTCACACAGCAGTTAGATTTCTCACGTGACTCTGTCACTAAACAGAGGAGTTGATCACCTACCCCTACCGAAGTTAGGGGTAGAGCATCAAATTCTGCCCAACAGTAGAATCCGACCTATTTTGAACAAACGAACACAGAAGAAGAAGAAGATTCCTCTGCTCAAGTCTTCTATAGAGCATCAAATTTTTGCTCAACAACAGAATCCGACGCGTTCTGCTGAAACAAGTCAGGACAGATCAAACGGGCCCTCTACGATAGTCTTCTGCGGAGAATCATTTACCAATTCCGACGTCAGGCTGACCAACACCACCATAATAGAAAAAATGTTTGCAGATTTAAACTGCGGATATTCACAGCTGATTAGCGGATATGCACAGTTGATTGAAAATATGAAGGAATTAAGGCAGCAAATAGATGGCGTCAACAAAGGGCTTCACCAAGCCCAACCCGCTGATGCAGTCAACCGCGAAGATCGCCCTCAATCATCTCGATTTGGGGGCACAGTTTTTAGCCAATCGGACCAACAGAAGGATGAGAGTACCGACTCAGCCACAAGCTCATTTTCAAGTGGGATGGGTCATGTCTAGTTCGAAAAAAATGCTTCCATATTTTCAGGTCAGAAATGTATTTCGACCTGACTTAATAAAGCAGGTAAATTTCGAAACTACTGTTATGTTAAAAAAAAATTCTCAAAAAAAAAAGACACAAAAAAAAAAACAAAACAAAATAAAATAAAAAAATTCAAAAAAAAGCCAAAAAAATTCAAAAAAAAGAAAAAGATTAAAAAAAAGAAGTGCAAAAAAAAAAAGAAAAAAAAAGCACGAATAAAGCCAAAAAAAGAAAAAAAAAAGAAAAGGAAAAAAAAGACGTCTGAAGCTTTTGCGCATTGTCAGAACAGAACCATTCATCAAAATTTAAATTTAGATTCGGGGGTAAATTTCAAATCCCGACTCAAATTCAAAGCCAAACATAAACTCGGCTAAACTCAGGCTCAAAGCCCAAATTTAAATTCCAAGTCCGAATCTAGATTCGAGGGTAAAACTTAAACCCTGAATCAAAGTCCAGCTCAGCAGCTCAATAGCTCACCAAACAGTTCAGCAGCTCAACAGCTCAGTAGCTCACCAAACAGCTTAACAGCTCAATAGCTCAACAACTCAGCAGCTCAACAGCTCAGCAGCTCACCAACTCTCCAGATCCACAGCTCCACAATTCCACACTCCTACCTCGCACGAGTATAAAAGGCGATAATCAATCCATCACAATTCAGCACTCCTGCCTCGCATGAGTATAAAAGGCGACACCACAATTCAACACTCCTGCCTCGCACGAGTATAAAAGGCGACAATACAACAATGCAGACCCTATCAGGTGAGAAGCAGCCACAGCTAGCCGAACTTCGCCTATAGGAGGCTCCATCTGCAAGCACTATCCCAGTCCTACACTATGTGTCTAGAAGGCTAGCCCCTTTTCTTTTTTTTTTTTATTAATCCTAAATAGGAGGAAGAACACACCCAACCCAAGTCAGAAGTGCTTCAAAGACAGGCTCGTCCAATCAAATAGAAAAAAATGAAGTCAGGATCTCTGCATTACATGCCACTCAAGGAGGTCAATCTTGACTTTCCAGAAGATACCCGACCTACATTTGTAAGTGCTTTACTTACTGCAGAAGAAGAGCAAGAATATGTTCAGGTACTAAGTGAATACAGGGACGTGTTCGCATGGAGTTACAAAGAAATGTCTGGACTTGACCCAAAAATTGCGGTGCATCGTCTAGCAGTAAAGAAGGGTGTTCGTTCTGTCAAGCAGCCACAACGACGGTTCCGCCCGGAACTCATTCCACAAATCGAGGAGGAGGTTAACAAGCTAATCAATGCTGGCTTCATCCGAGAGGTTACCTACCCAATGTGGATTGCCAACATAGTCCCGGTTAGAAAGAAGAATTGATAGTTGAGGGTAAGTGTTGATTTTTGAGATCTTAACAGGGCCTGTCCAAAAGATGACTTTCCATTGCCCATAACGGAGAGCACAGTCTATGCAACAACGGGTCACGAAGCATTGTCCTTCATCGATGGTTCTTCAGGCTGTAACCAAATCAGAATGGCACCAGAAGACGAAGAGTTGACAGCATTCCGCACAGCATTCCACACCCCAAAAGGTATATACTACTATAAAGTTATGCCGTTTGGATTAAAAAAATGCTGGCGCCACTTATCACTGTGCTATGCAAAAAATTTTTGATGACATGCTGCACAAGATTGTAAAATGTTATGTTGATGACTTAGTTGTAAAGACTAAAAAGTGCAAAGACCACCTCGAGGATCTCAAGACGGTGTTTGAAAGACTTCGCAGGCATCAGCTTAAAATGAACCCTCTCAAGTGTGCATTCGGTGTCACATCAGGAAAGTTTCTTCGGTTCGTGGTGTGCCATCGTGGAATCGAAGTTGATCAGTCAAAGGTTGAGGCAATTCAAAAGATGCCTGAACCTAAAAACCTGCACGAGCTGCGAAGTTTACAAGGAAAGCTGGTCTACATTCGCCGTTTGATCTCCAATTTAGCTGGGAGATGTCAACTTTTCCATCGGTTGATGAAGGAGGATGTCAACTTCGAGTGGGACGAAGCTTGCAGCAAAGCCTTTGAGAGTATAAAGAAGTACCTTTCCAATCCACCGGTCATAGGGGCTCCAATTCAAGGAGAGTCGTTGATTCTCTACATTGTAGCGCATGAAAGATCTTTGGGAGCCTTGCTTGCACAGGAAAATAAGCAGGGAAAAGAGGTTGCTCTGTATTACTTGAGCAGAACACTAAACGGTCCGGAGCTGAATTATTTGCCCATTGAAAAGACATGTCTAGTACTGTTCTTTGCCATTGATAAGCTGAGGCACTACATGCAAGCTCACATGATTTCCTGGCAGATCACCCTGTACCGTCCGATTGGAAGTTCACAGACGATCTTCTGGATGAAGAGGTCTTTTACATTGAGACACTGCCACCATAGACAGTGTTCTTTGATGGTGCAGCAAGGCGTGATGGTGCTGGTGCCGACATAGTGTTTGTCACTCCTCAATGACAAATAATGTTGCCAATACCAGGCTTTAATCATTGGTGAGTTATGTTCAAATAATGTTGCTGAATACCAGGCTTTAATCATTGGTCTTCAAATGGCTGTCGATATGAAGGTTCCAACTATAGAAGTCCATGGAGATTCCCAGCTCGTCATCAACCAACTTACTTCTCAAAATGGGCCGAAGCTATTCCACTTAGAGAGGTAAAGAAGGAGCATGTTGCCAATTTCATCTAGACTCAGCTGATCTATCGCTACGGAGTCCCTCGATTCATCATCACTGATAATGGCAAGCAGTTCTACAACAGCTTGATTGACAAGCTCTGCGAGAAATTCAAGTTCAAGCAGTACAAGTCATCCATGTACAATGCCCCAGCTAACGGCTTGGCCGAAGCATTCAACAAGACCTTATGCAACCTATTGCAGAAGGTAGTCTCTAAATCAAAAAAAGATTGGCATGATAGAATTCCGAAGGCATTATGGGCGTATCGTGCAACTTACCGGACTCCAACACAGACGACGTCATACTCACTTGTCTACGGTATCGAAGCAATACTGCCTTTGGAAACACAGATTTCATCTCTCCGCATGGCTGTTCTGGAAGGACTCACACATGAGGAGAATGCTCGCCTACGTCTGGATGAGTTAGAAGCTCTCGATGAAAAGAGGCTCGAAGCACAACAGTAACTTGAGTGTTACTAAGCCCGGCTCACCAACACGTTCAACCGCAGGGTCCGCCCTCGATGTTTTCAAATTGGAGACCTTGTTCTTGCAGTGCGACGACCCATCAACATGAAGCACTGGCCTGGTGACAAGCTTACTTCCAAATGGGATGGGCCATACGTAGTGCATGAGACCTATACTCACAATGCTTACATGCTGTCAGACTAAGATGGCGTTCGAATTGGCCCGATCAATGGTAAATTTCTGAAACAGTATTATGTGTAAATATGTTTTAAAAAAAATCAAAAAAATAGAAAAAAATTAAAAAAAAGGCACAAAAATAGAAAAAAAAATCAAAAAAATAAAAAAATAAATAAAAAAAGTTCAGAAGTTCCGATCTGAAAGTCCAAGCGAAAATCCAAACCTGAAAATCCAAGCCCAAACACTTGAGCCCAATTCAGAAAACTCAAAGCCCAACTCAAAAGTCTGAAAACTAAGTCCAGACTCAAAACCCAAACACTCAACCCAAATCCAAAAATCCAAATCCAAAACTCAAACACTCGACCCAAATCCAAAAATCCAAGTCAAGAAGCCCAAACACTCGACCCAAATCCAATCCAAAGCCAAAAACCCAAAAAATTCTAAGTTCCAGATACAGTCCAGAATCCAAGTTCAAAATCAAAGCCAACTCCTGGCCCGCATGAGTATAAACTGTGAACGGCCCAAAAATATAAAAGCAACGGAGGGTTTGAGTTTGAAACCTAGCATCAGTCTCAACAGATCTTCACCACATACCAGACCTTTGCTCCTCTGCCACAAGAAAGATGGAACCAGTTACAGAACCTCAAGATAAGGGAGAAGAAAGGTCACCCCGCACAAGATGGCAACCAATCATGACACAACTGAAAATTTTGGAGGAAGTCTTCCACAACAATGGAGGTATTATGCCTAATGCATCTCAGATTTACCAACTTGTCTCACGATTGCGCCCGCTCGGGGCAATCGAAGGAAAAAATGTGTTTTATTGGTTCCAGAATCAGAGAAGCAGGAAGAAACCAGCACTGAGAGCTGCTTTTTTCAAAGAACAGTCTGTCGTTTCGATAGTAGATCCCACCGGTACAACTTTGCCCTCAAATGAAGCAGGTCCGAGTTCTACCACGGCAATGGTCTCTTCAGGCTATAACGATCAAAGCCGTAGCCTGTGGGAGCATGCGTACTGGTCCTAGTGGTCTTACGGAGTCAGTCAAGGTTTCATTCCTCCTAAGTACTTAAGTTCAGGAGGGACTTTTCTAGCAGAAGAAAGTCATTCCGGCGAAACTTTGCTTCTCTTCCCAGAATATTCCACCAGCATCAACCAGCCGGGAGGCTCCAGCAATGTCCACATCATCGGCCCACCAGACGAGACCGAGCTTGACTTGGAGCTGCGCTTTAGGCCCCGCTAGGACGGCTGACAAGATAAGGTGCAACGACTTCTGTAGCACACGGCAACGACTTTCGTGACACGCGTCAGCCGTTGTCTCTTTTGTCTCTTATGCGGGAAAGGGACGTGGATGACTCTACTCGATTCTGCGTACCTTCTTTTTGACTTTTCAAAAAAAAAAAACTTTATTATTTGTATATATATCCTGCATGCCCGAGTTGTAGTACTCACCCCTTAGCTCTTCTTTTCCTCAAAAAGAAAATGGCTAGTCTCTGAACTTGTCTCAGAAATTTCTTTGATCAAGAGGTTGGAAGCGCACGAGCTAAGAAAAGAGGAGTAGTCTTCCTTGAGGGATCCCTAAAAGCCCTCGAAACTCAGTCTCAAACGTCATCGGTGTCATGGAGTTCCAACTACTCTCCTTAATTCACATCTACCACAGAGAGATGAGAAGCTGCAATCATCCTAATCTTCCTTTGGATGCAGCGACGTACAGGGAAGTTCCAACTACTCTCTTTACGTCGAAGCAGACTTGGGAATCATCACTATAGTCAGTCTCTCTATGTGTCGGTCTTGAAGTTCCAAAGTGTTGGGCCTTCCTCATGAGAAGGTTCAAGTTCTTTGCCTACCGGATCATTCTCACCAGAGCTTTGGAACTTCAAAGAACCTTTACCAGCCTTTGCGAGCTATGGAAGCTCGAACGCACCTGGAGCCAGAATGTCAATTTTTATATTGGCTGGGCTGCTAACTTTCTCAAGATCGTATCGGGTTCCTATTGCAATCCAACAACAGCAGACGTAGTCAGAGTTAGAAGACTTCAACTTTCAATGTTCATCAGAACATCTCAAGTTTCAACCTGAACTTCAAGATTCGGTTCGGATCACGCCCGCAAAGTTCTTCCTTACCGACCCTTGAAGTGGAGGCATTTGTAAGTACAAAAATTTTCAATAGTCGGCCAACTACCCAAGAAAAAAAAATAAAAAGGAAGAAGAAAAGCCAACAAATTGAAAAGTCAAAGAAATCTCATACACGAGGTTTGCATGGTGCATGCAAATTTCAATGGTTGGGTGCCTAACCGAGACTTTTGCAAACAAAGTTAATTGGCACAATAAGATCTTAAGCCTATAAATAGGCTGTTTCTGAGGCTTTGCATCATCTCCAGAGAAATCAATAAGCCAATCACACCACAAAAAAAAAAAAAAAAGAAACACGGCACAGCAAGCATTGCAAAACCATACAGAAAGAATCCCACAAAAAGTGCAAAGCCTTGCAAAAGAAAAGTGTCCAAAAACACTTCTTCTCATTCTGGTTCAATCCGAGATTCAGCGAATCTGTAAACAGAAAAATCCAGAGAATTTGAGAGAAAAAAAAAATTTTGAAAATCTCTCAAGAAAATTTCTCTTTTTCTTACGTGCTTTTACTCTGCAGTATACTCTCCTAACTCCTTTTGTAGAGATATTTCAAGGGTAAACTCCAAATAATTTGCTGTTTCCATTTTTAAAGTTATTTTTAGATTTATATTCTCGGATCGCTCTAAATATGAATTTATGAGAATATACATCTAAAAATATCAAATTACTACAAATCCGGCTGAGATCAAGTCTCATACGACCCTCAGCAAAGTTCAGGCAGCTCATCCGAGAACAAGTCCCTTCGACTCTCGGTGAAATTAAGCCAAATCGGCTCAAATCAAGTCTCTGCAGTTCTTAACCGTAGTCTAAACGTCCAAACCAGATCCAGTTTCAGTCTACCCAGTTCAAGATAAAGCTGCAGAAATTATTTCTGTCAAGATCAAGCTTGTGCAGCCCTTGACGGAGTTAAAAAAAAAAAGAACACTAATCGGAGGATCTACAGAGATCGACCCCACGTAAATTTTCTTTTATTTTTAAATTTTTGTTTGTAATTTATTTTTGTATTTTCGAGTTTAATTATTTTAGACTCGATAAATAGGTATAATAAAAATAATAAAAAAAAAGGTGTTGGCAGCCGCCAACCTTGAAGTCAAGGTTGGCAGCTGCCAACCTAATTAAATGCCACCAACCAAATGGTTTGTGGCAGATAGGCGGGGGAGGCCTATAAATTGGTCTCCCCAAATTGAATTAAAGCAGAGAGAGCAATCGGAAAAAAAAAAAAAACCCAATCACAGAAAAATTGGCGTACGGGAGGGGAATTAATTTCAAAATCAAATTGAAATTACATTTCCTACAACGAAAAAAAGCCTTATAAATAGGCTCTTGTCCCTCAGTTTTAAATAGATTCAGCAAATCTGTAAACAGAAAAATACAGAGAATTTGATAGAAAAAGAAAATTTTAAAAATCTCTCAAAAAAATTTCTCTTTTTCCTACGTGGTTTTACTCTGCAGTATACTCTCTTAACTCCTTTTTAAGAGATATTTCAGGGGTAAGCCCCAAAAAATTTGCTGTTTTCATTTCTAAAGTTATTTTTAAGTTTATTTTCTCGAATCGCTATAGATCTGAATTTATGAGAATATTAATCTAAAAATATCAAATTACTATAAATCCGGCTGTGATTAAGTCTCATACGGCTCTCAGCAAAATTCAGGCAACTCATCCGAGAACAAGTCCCTTCAACCCTCGGTGAAATCAAGCCAGATCGGCTCAGATCAAATCTCTGCAGTTCTTAAACGTAGCCCAAACGTCTACTTTAGATCCAGTTTCAGTGTACCCAGTTCAAGATAAAGCTGTGAAAATTATTTCTGTCAATATCAAACTCGTGCAGCCCTTAACGGAGTCAAAAAAGGAATACTAATCGGAGGATCTACAGAGACCAATTCCACGTAAATTTTCTTTTATTATAAATTTTTATCTGTAATTTATTTTTTGTATTTTCGAGTTTAATTGTTTTAGACTCAAAATTTACCCGTTACAAATTTTTGGCACGCTCGGTGGGACCTCTTCACCTCCTATCTCTTGTTTCTTAAAAAAAAAAAACAAAAAGAAGCAGCAGAGAAAAAAAAAGGAAAAAAAAAGAGCCGAGAAAAGAAGAAAAGGAAAAAGAAAAAAAAAAGAAAAAGAAAAGGAGAAAAAGACAAAATAGAGAAAAAGACGAAAAAGGTAAAAAAGTAAAAAACAAAAAAATAAAAAAAAGTAAAAAAAATATTTTTTTACAGGTGTTCAGAACATCAAATGGTACCAAATAGAAGTACAGCTACCCGTACCAACAAGAAGGAAATGGCTCCATTGCCTGCATCAACTACCCTACCTGGGTACGCAGATCCAGAAGCCCGCGGACGGACACAATTTCTTGCCGTCCAAACCCGACAAAATATCGAAACAGATAATCCACATCTTACACAGCAACAGGATCTCTCCCCTGACTCTCTTGCCGCATGGAGGAGTCGATCACCCACCCCGATCGAAGTCGGGGGCAACACGACGAAGCCCGTTCAACAGAATGCAACTCATTCTGTAGAAATTCACACAGAAGAATCAGAAGAGTTCTCTCTCCCAGTATTTCGCGGATCTTTATCTGTTGTCGTCATGATGACCAACACAACCAGTACAGAAGAAAGAATTTCAGAACTGGAGAACAAGATTTTGCAGTTAATCAGAGTTGTGGAGGAAAAAGATCAACAGATCGCCGCTCTCAAAATTGTTTTCAAGTTTAATTGTTTTACACTCGAAATTTACCTGTTACAAATTTTTGATTTCTATGATATAAGTGTGTCATGTGGCACACTTCCCATGTATTTTTAAGTTTTATTTTTTTAAAGTTTAGATAAAAAATATAGGGAGAATATCAAGGGATAGAAAAACTCTTAAAATTCTATCCATTTATTTGTTTTACATTCCTAGCTCCTCTTAGCTCATTTATACATCCACCAACTTATAAATTTACTGTCTTTGATATAAAAAGGACTTTAAAAATTATATCATCTATCTATTACATATCCCATATCCTTTCTTCAAACTCCTATAAGAATTGTAGAATTATATATATAGTTTCGTGCTATATTAGTCAAACAAATCGATTTTAAACAAACGTTGAGTTACTAGTTTGTTGCTTCTTTCGACTACTTTCAAATAGCGTTTTAAGGATCTTTCAAATGTGGTGTTTAGATGACATGAAGTTTTGACAACTCATTAGTAACTACAAAATAATGATGATAGCATATAACGAGTTGATTAAATTAGCTCCGTTATATTGCATCCAAACATTGTTTTGGCCAATAAAGCAATATATAAAAGTATTTGTATTTAGTTAAAAATGTGGAATGAATATATTTCTACAAGCCCAAAATTCTATAATTTGATCGTTAAGATTACAAAAAGGTAATTTGCTATAATTTTATTTAATGATTTTATTTTTAGTCTATTATTTAATTATTCTTTCACAGGTATGTATATCTTTTATTTACTTTTTTTGAGTTTATGTCGTAATTGCTACCATGAAGAGCATGTTAATTAATTTGCAGTTTACAAGTGTAAAAGCATTATCTTGTGTCCAATTCCAAATTGTTTCTAACAATAAGATTACAGACTTTCATTATCTCACATAAAAACTTATTTCGTTGTGTTGAAACACACATGGTGGGGGTAACAACTTTAGTGTAGATCTATCCATATATATCTACTTAGTTTGTGACATGAGTATGTGGTGTGGCATTCTTCTTATAGTTTTTTTTGCCTATTTTTGCTTTGTATCTCTTTGTGTTCTTCTCTTTAAACAATTTATTATGGATCATTTGGTGGTATCTTTAAATAATAATGATGATTAATAATAATAATAATAATGAAATCTAAAAGTCTTCTGTTTCGTTATTCTCTACATACAATTCTTTAAATTCCATGCCTAAACAACTTTTCCTTATTTATTGATTTAGTTTTATGATTCCCATTTTTATTATGGAATATTAAGAGTATTCGAAGTAATTATTTACAAGATAAAAAATGAAACTCATCGTAGTCTCATATGACTTTACATTTTTTAGGGCTTACGGTTTTGCAATATATAAATGGTTGAAGTTGAGATTTTTACTATTATACTTCTTTGGGGTCATCTTTGCTTTGACACAATAATTATATTTTTCCAACTATTTAAGAGGTAACAGTGGAAAGAATTTGGAAACTTAATGGTACAGCCATTTTTTTCTCAAAATCTGAAATTTATTTTAGTAGATGAGCCAGAAAACAGGGATGCGGAGGAGATATTAACCTAATTCGGCACTGGGTGCAATGGTACCAGGCCATTTTGTGCTTGTGGATGTAACTGTTAAGATTTTTCCTAGGATCAATAAGGCAATAGCCTGGTTTTGATTGCTTAATCCTTCCAAATTAATATTTTACTACTAATACATATTTATATTTTCATTCCATCAAGATTAAAGACTTTATTTTTTTTTTTGTTTTTAAGGAAATAGAAATCATTCTATTAACATCATTCAAAACCGTAGACAGATTTGACATAAAAGTATAGAAAAGACCTACATAAAATAGGGGTACAATACGACTTTTACAAAGTAAGAATACAATACAGTCATAAAGGTCTACACTTGATATGGTCATTGAGACTGCTTACTAGTTGGGCACATAGCCCGTTCTGATAATTATGAGCACAACTCAATTTACACTTTTATGGATCTGTAACGGAAGTCGACTAGATATGTCTAAGAACGATTTTTCAAAATATAAGTTGTAAATAACAAAAACCACACAAACACGACAAATCATCTAATCCAAGATAATCTAACAGTTGCCATCCCCATCAGATCTGGTGGCGGTTCCAGTGCTGGCGCCGTATTACAATGATGTTATGTGCAATTTATATTGTTGTTACAATGAACTTATCTATGTTATGAGATTACAATTTATGTGTGCGTATTGATTGTAAATCTTGAATTTTAGATTATAAACAATTTTTTCAAGTTTTTTTTTTTTGCTATATTAACTATATATTTTTAGTGTTTAATATTTTTTAAAATTTAAAAGAAATACGAGTGACATGAGTAAACAAACTTAAAGCACAGCTGAATCCGTGATAGAGCCACTTGAGAGCCAATGGGGCAATATCATATTTTGCCAAATTTTAATAATTAGGATGAAAAATTAAAGTTATTTCATTAAAATTCTATTTTGCCTCCATTGAAAAATGACCTTTGCCCCGAAATTTAACTTTTTGTTCCCACTAAAAGAATTAATTTTATTTCTACCTAAGATAAAAATTAAGGACTACAAAAGATTCCTTTTATTGATTAAAAAAAAAAAGAGATACATATATATTATAAGTTATAATTTTCAATCTCTTCTCTCTCTCTCTCTCTCTCTCTCTCTCTCTCTCTATATATATATATATATATATATATATATAGAGTACATATCTATTAACAATCGAAAGATGATCGAAAGAAAAAATCTCTTTTTGACAGGGAAGAATATATATATATACTTACATGCCTTTTATTTGTGAAAGTGTGATTTTTTTTTGTCCAATTACATAAACAAGTGACACTAAAGACAAATTTTAAAACTTGTGTTCAAGTTCAACCTAAATAATGATAAAATTAGATAATTTAAACTCACAAATAATTTATTGAAAATTTATTTATAGATACATTAGCAAACTCGTTTCGTGTGTTTAGGGTAGATTTGATTAGGTCATTTTCAAATCATAGTTATATAATACTATTATATATTGAAATTAAACATTTTATCTCTTAATTAGCTAATTATATTAAATTAGAATTCTTTATCATTTTAATTTTATGTATAATAATTAATTTTTATAATTTTAATTATTTTTTATATTATAAAATTAAATAAATTATTAATGAAGAGCTCACAAGTTCAGCTGTATAAGAAGTCACTCCTTAATTTTTTTTAAACTAAATGAACATTAATTTAAATTATTTAAACTCAACTCTTTTGATTTATTATTTAAATGTATCGACATTAAATCTCAATTTTAACCAAATTTATTTAACAAACTAAAATTAAATGTACTTAACTCAGTTAAGACTAGCTCATTTGCATTTCATACAATGTTGTTCCCGTTGACCATATTTTCTGGATCTGCCACTCGGTGAGTTAGCTAGTTAACGATCAATAAGATAAAAATTTTGAACTAAGATTCTACCATGAAATTTTTGTTTAATAGCCATTAAACTATACTTAATTTTTTTTTAGATATAAAACTAGTTAATTAGTAAGAGATTGAGAAACAAAAACACGTAAATCCTTTATATTATAACAACAATTTTTCCTTTATATTAAGGACTTCTCCTCTCTCAAGTCCCTCAAGCCTTGCTCAAAAAACAAAAAAAAAAAAAAGTGTCCCTCAAGCCACTTCAGGTGGCTAAACAAAATGGCTTGGCTGGTTGTTGACCAAATTTGCTACCATACAATTTTTTTTTTTCTGAATTGAAAGATTAATATCTAATTGTTGATGTTAAGAACCTACCACACTAACACCAAATCACTCACTGGGCACAATTTTAATAAATGCCAATCTTTTGAATTATTATGATGACGTGATATTAGAAAATAATGAAACACACACGACTAACAAAGTTTTCTTGGTATTCCGTTGCATGTGGCTCAACCATTTAAGTACTTAGAAAATAATTAAACAATTTTGATTTTCTCAAGCTAATTTCACATAATGATCCAATTCAAATTTAATGGATTTTTAATTTGGCAACATGATGAGGAATGTGAGCGGGATAACTACTTTTTTAATCCTAAATTTGTATAGACTTTTACAATTAAGTTTTAAATCGTTTTATTTTTTTTTTTTTTAACTTTAGTTCTTTACTTTTTAAATCATTTACAATTAAATCCTTTTGGCAATGGTAATTAGGCAAGCCTTTTAATTTATTTTGGTCAAGCTATAGTTTTAAATAAATTAACTGATTGTCGTAATTAAAAAGATTCGATTGTAAAGAATATAAAAAGTTAAAGATTAAAATGAAAAACTAAAAAGGTTTAAAATTATATTATAAAAATATATAAAAATTTAAAACTGAAAAGATGGTTATCTATCTCGTAATATGATATAGACACGTGTTATTTTGTTTTTTCTTGTTTGAAGTACAAGAGAATGACTATTATATTTTTGGGAATCTCGTATTCTCCAATCAGTCCTATTTAGATTACTAGAGAGCAGTGTTAATATCATGTTACCCTCACCTAGGAATTTTATTGTATTTGTTTCCAACTTTATTTTTAAGAAATATTATGTTTGATAAAAATAGATATAAAAATTGAAAAAAATCTTGAAACCATTTAAAAATGTATCCTTCATTTTTAGGAAAATAACTGAGATGTTGACCCCAATAGTATAAATTTATATACTTTTTATCGAATAATGTTAGTTTTATATTTTCATCTCAATTTTGTTATGTAGAACACATGCATACTCACAATAATATTTGATAAGTACTCTTTATATTAAAAAAAACTATAAATGCACATTCTTATCTTTCAGCGTAATAAAGTCAATGTTTCAATAAATTTGCCCCAAAGAGACATATTGGAGGTTTAGTGTCAATCTTTGGTAGGAATGAGGGAGTGTTTACGCTTCTAAAAAAGACTATTATGTGACTTATAGTTTTAATAGATAAAAATAAAAACCTTTTTTTTTAATTACGTAGTAAAAAAAAAAAAAAAAAAAAAAAAGAGGAGGAATAAACAATTAGCCTCTTTTTGGAGCCCTACACCAGCTTTATCAGCAAGCAATAAGGGCTCCAATTCTAGGTGCAGTCTTTCTCATAGTTTCAAACTATCTGCATTTTTTACACCTAAATTAGCTATAAAATCTGCACCACAATTCTCTTCTTATAAAGTATGTTGCAATCTATACTCTCAGGGGCTGTTTAAGAAGAATAAGGCACTTAGCTATAGTTTGCTCGATATGCATCCCAATCTCAATCCTGTTTTGTAATTTTTTGAAGAGCTAAGACGAAATCTGTTCTACTATAATATATCAATAACCCCTCTCCCAAGAAGTGGACAGAAACTAAAGAATGGCGTGAAGCTAATCATCAATAGCCATAGCCACTCCACAGTAGCCAGGAAAACCATCAAATAATTCCCCAAATTCCATAGCCACACCACCAAATCCAGGCTCACCTGGTGCACCCATCATTAATATTCACGGTTTGTGGCAAGAGCAGCTGCCACACAATCAGTTTATCCGTGGTGTGAGAGGACACTGTCTATATGATTAATGTATTAGACGTAGTACAACCACTAATTCTGTACTTGTACATTAATATTATCATCCTATATGATTAATTATTATTATTATTATTATTATTATTATTATTATTATTATTCCAAACATTTGAGAAACGTACGGTTTTTTCCCTTTAATTGTATCCGTGTGTCAAATCTTTTACCGTTATACTAGTTTCATAGCTCGTGCAATATATATATATTACTTCAATTTAAATCATCAAGTGTAAAGAGACCATAAAATGAAAAATAAATCCACATTAATTAATCCTATGTCATGAATTAGAAGAAAATATATCCAATACTAAACATTTACACAAAATCACCAATCTTGCTTAAGGAAAAAGAAAGTTAAAATTTAATAACCTCCAAAATTAAGAAGAATAAAGCAACAATTTTTTCTCACTTAAACAAATACTATATATTTTATATATACTACTAGTAAATATCCTGCACGATATGTGCGGGCATGAAAATGAGGAAGTTTATTTCTTGTAGCAATTATAATATTGAGTTGACTTCAATTCAGTGTGATAATCAATGCGTCCATGGACTCCGATAAAATAAATCATAATTTGTTGTTAATTTGTACCAAAATTATGTTCTATTGCGGGTGTGATTGATTCAGTGATTATTTGGGGACGCTTTCCTAAGATGCCTGCTTAATCCTATTGAAGGTCTTATAGGAAAATTAATTAAAATTGATAATTTTACACTCTTTGCATCGCGAGGTAAGTTTACTTGCCTTTGTATTCAAATTGATATTTCTAAGCCACTCCTTTCTAAATTTTGGATCGATAGTCTAATGCTGAAGGTAGAGTATGAAGATATTCCTTAAATTTGCTTCGAGTATTGTCAGATAGGTCACTTGATGGAAGTTTGTCCTGAGTTGTCCAAAGAGCCGGTGGCTAAAGGCCTTTAGTGGGGCATAGTTGATCGAGATAGAAATCTACATAAGGATCAGTATGGCCTGAATAGAATATTAATATTTTTAATTTTAAATTTTTAAATTTTTTCATATTTGTGTTATAAATTTTTTTGACATTTCATTTGAGTTTTAAATTTTTTAATTTTTTATCAAATCAGTCCTTCTGTTTATCAAAAGTAATTAATCTATTAAAAAATAATTTTAATTTTACAAAAAAATTATTTTAAAAAATTAAATATATGAATTGAATATTTTTTTTATAAAAAATATGTATGTTACCTATTTAATTTGTATATTTATTGATTAAAAAAATATTTAATGTGCATATTTTATTAATGAAAAAAATATTTAATTCATATATTTAACCCTTTTTAAATAATTTTTATTAACTTAAACTCATTTATTAATCGATTGATTACTTTTTGTAACTTTAAGGACTAATGTAGTATAAAATCAAAAAGTTTAGGATTTAAATAAAATACCAAAAAGATTTAAAACTCAAACGTAAAAAAATTTAAAAGTTTAGAATTAAAAATATTAATATCCCGCCCCTGGATGCATGCTCAAAAGCGTGGGCATAGTCAATATGCATGCTCAACCATAACCTCCCAAAGAATATAATGTTGTTGATTTGTCAGGGATAACAACTTGTTGCCTATCGATATAAATACATGCAGAAGAGTAACAATGTATTTGAAGAAATGCCAATATATTAATTGCCCATGAATTTTTTTTTAAGGAGACCATAGAAAATTATTGTTTATTGCAAAATTTGCATAAAAATTGACTTGTACAAAATATATTCTAGACGTCTAGCCCCAACAGACTAGTTTTTTGGCAGTAATAGTGGGCCGGCAATTTTGGTAAATAAGAAAACATATTTTGTTGTATGAATGTGATTTCAATGACAATCAATATAACTTAGGCAAAATAGAAACAATATTAATAGGATTTCATTTATCCTAATCACCGATTTTAGTTACAATAATAACTAAAACAAAATAAGCCAAAAAAAAAAAAAAAGATGTGCTAACATAATTTAATTTCTTCATGCTTCACAAAGTTCCCTGCTTTTATGAAAGAGAAGCTATTATGATTATTGCAGACTCATTCTATCTGAATGCATTCGACTTTTACAGTTATCTTAAAATTGTCTTTAACACACCTTAGGTGAAGAAAATTATTATGCAGACTTCCTTGCAAATCTTGGAGCATTTAGGGAGGAGATTTTAATGTTGTGGGAGCTGCCGCCGGGCATTCACGAGTTGTTGGTTGCTGATGTGATCGAAGTGGCATTGCCTAAGGTGGCCAGCTGAATTTTCTGTTCTTGTATTCTGTCTTTTTAGTTTGTTCCTCTAATATGGACTATTAAAAAAGAAAAAGAAAAGTTAATGACCAACGACAAAGTAAGATTTTAACCTATATTATCAATTGATAACATGTAATTGATCTAGTTAGATGAAACAAACTGATGTCAGTATATTGACTATTAATGATTCTGGATAGAAGATGAGGGACACATTGGACATATATATATGTATATATATACTTAATGATAAATTTTTTTTTCTTGTCGAAAAAATTTATGGGCACGACCAGACCACCATAAATTTACGGTATGACTTATGTGTCACCCCATTTACGAAACACTTCTTAACTGCGATAAATTTGTTTTATTATAATAAGGGTTAAGCATTTAAAAAGAAAAAGCAAGCCTTTTAGGTCCGAATTGAACTATCATAGGCAGGAGCCAGTACAAAAAAGGGGTCTCTGCCGGCTTGCAGATTCCTTATTTTCAGCTAGAACAAGCAAAACCAGACGAATCTCAATATCAAACTAAACATTCTGTTACCAGTGTAACCAGATATCACGCCCTTTTTTCTTTGGTTTAATGAGCAAAACGTGGTTGTTCTATACATGCCTCCAAGATAAAGGTCAAAGGGGCCTTCGAGTTACCCGTAGCAATTTTGAAACATGAAAATTGTATTGAACATGAAGAAATAAATTTTGGTCCAGATATGGAGTCAAATTAAGGTCACCAAAGACTGACAAAAAAAAAGGGAAGAAAACAAGACCCCCCCCAGATCAAAAACAGAATTTTTGTTAACAAAATCTATATATAACATGATCATTCTTAACCACTACCAGCAAATTTGATTCAGTTCACTCTTCATGGTCTTTAAGGAGTCATGGGAAACAGGAATTACTTGGCATTGATCTCTCTAGCTGTTGTCATCTTTGAATTTTGCTACTTTGAAGTAGGATGTTGTGCTACGGTGACTTATGATCACAGAGCCCTTGTCATTGATGGACAGAGGCGGGTTTTGCTGTCTGGCTCTATTCATTATCCTAGAACCACTCCTGAGGTGGGTTTTTTGGATTTAAAACATTTCTGCTCCCACCTGAAAAGTACTTTTCGATTGAATGTAATTATTATAGTACATTGCACTGTATCATTGTATGGAATCTGATATTGGACATGAATTCAACAGGTGTGGCCAGAAATCATTCGGAAGTCGAAGGAAGGGGGATTGGATGTGATTGAGACTTACGTGTTCTGGAACTATCATGAGCCTGTCAGAGGACAGGTATATGTTATGTTAGTTCTTCAATTTGCTGTATGCTTTCAGGTTTTTTAATCTGGTGGTGAGACTGATGCTTTCTTTATTGTTTCTAGTACTACTTTGAAGGCAGGTTTGATTTGGTGAAGTTTGTCAAAACAGTTCAGGAAGCCGGTCTTCTGGTTCATTTGAGGATTGGTCCTTATGTTTGTGCTGAATGGAACTATGGGTATGTTGTGCTTTATAGTTTCTCTTCCTATTGCGTTATGCTAATTTCTGTGTCTCAATGTGTTTTATACTGGCTTTTCTATCCTAATATAGGCCCTGAATCAGTTTTTAGTTGCCTATCCTAGTGTGTTTTCTATATTTTTATTGTTTATGAGTTCCTTTCCATATAATATTGATGACTTGCAAGCTTCCTTATTTTATTATAATGACAGAGGATTCCCAGTTTGGTTACATTTCATTCCTGGGATTCAGTTTCGAACAGCAAATCATCCGTTCCAGGTACATTATTATGGCCTTCAAGGTCTTTAGTTGAAGTATTTTTATAAGGATTTTTGTGTTTGACTGGACCATCTTCCATGAACAATATATTATTGTGACCATGCCACTGCAGGAGGAAATGAGGCGATTTCTCGAGAAAATTGTGAATTTAATGAAGCAGGAGAAGCTCTTTGCTTCACAAGGGGGGCCAATCATTCTTGCTCAGGTAATTTACCAAAGTTCCACATTGTTTTACAAGTATACAACATCTTCATAAATTTAGCTAATCACCAACCAAAAGCAATTTATTTTACTATTATCTGTCATGAACTTCTGTGATGTATAAGACTAATCCAATGCTATCTGGTAGCTAATTCATCAAATGCAGCAACACAATGTCATCGATTCCATGTGTCATGTTGTAACAGGTTGAGAACGAATATGGGAATGTTGAAGGGGCATACGGGACTCCTGGGAAATTATATGTTGATTGGGCTGCAGAAACTGCTGTTAGTATGAATACATCAGTGCCTTGGGTGATGTGCCAACAAGAAGATGCCCCTGATCCAATTGTAAGGTTTTATGATTAACGAAGCTCTTCTGTTCTGTGCTAGCTCATTTCAAGCATTTTTAAGGCTCTAATGTTTTTAATTATCCTGTTACCTTGGGAGGAAGTTAGTCTTTTCATGATGATCAAATTGCATGCAGATAAATACATGCAATGGATTTTACTGTGATCAGTTTTCACCAAATTCTGCTTCCAAACCAAAAATGTGGACCGAAAACTACAGTGGATGGTAATATCTAGATCTGATGAAGCCTAATTTTCTTGAAAACATGACAATGTTTTTGTAGGTTGTGTTTAATCCATGGAATCTAAAATTATTAGCAATGCCATTTGGCAGGTTTCTTTCTTTTGGATATCCGATTCCTCATCGACCTGTTGAGGACCTAGCTTTTGCTGTTGCACGATTTTTTGAATATGGTGGAACTTTTCAAAACTACTATATGGTAAATCAGGAGTGGTTTATGTTTCTTCTGCTCTGAATTCGACTCTGTAAACAAGCAAAGATAGCCACTAAAATAGATTTCTGCAAACAATGCCACCATTTCACCGAGCTATCTTATGGCTTTCTACTGGCATTCTGCAGTATTTTGGTGGAACCAACTTTGGACGAACGGCAGGAGGCCCTTTGGTTGCTACAAGCTATGATTATGATGCCCCAATAGATGAATATGGTATCTTCTTTCTCTTATTTATTTATTTATTTTTTTTAGAATACTTTTATTTAGTTAATATGGTACCTTCTTTCTTTTATGTCGTTAATATGATAACACTGACATCAAGACTATGTTTATTATTCTGTCTCACCTGAAAGAACTCCACATTGGAGGTCATGTGGCTGTTCTGTAATATGGAACTCAGAAGATGACATTTCAAGCAGGTTTCGTTAGACAGCCAAAGTGGGGCCACCTACGCGACTTGCACAAGGCAATAAAGCTCTGTGAGGAATATTTGGTCAGCTCAGATCCAACTCGCCAGCAGCTTGGCCATAACTTAGAGGTGTGTTGAATTTCATGACATACTCTAGCTTCTCATAATTTAGGCCTAATTCAACGGTTTACGAGAGCATTAGTCATGGATTCTAATCTGAATTTTCTTGTTTCCCTTATTTTTTTTCAGGCACATATATATTATAAGTCTTCCAATGATTGTGCAGCCTTTCTAGCTAACTATGATAGCAGTTCAGATGCAAATGCTATGTTCAATAGAAAATCATACTTCCTTCCTGCTTGGTCTGTCAGCATACTTCCAGATTGCAAAAATGTCATTTATAACACAGCTAAGGTACTCATGGAAACACTCACTTGACCAAATTACTTTTCAATTTCCAATTTGTTCACCAGAGATCAGATTTGGAATATGGAGAATCATATCTGGTGATGAACATACTGCAGTGCCATTGGGTTATTGACGTTCTCACCATTCTTCAATTTTGAAGATTGTTTCACAAAGAAACCTTGGTGATGGCTCACTTGCTTACTCCACCACTGTCAATGGCATTTCACTGGCATCATCAGTGTGGAGTTGGTATAAGGAAAAGGTTGGGATTTGGGGAAACAATTCATTTGAAGCACAAGGTTTATTGGAGCAGATTAATACAACAAAAGATACCAGTGATTTTCTTTGGTACTCAGCAAGGTGATTTCTTTTACTTAAAGTATATAACCATAGCCTTATAAGGATCTACTTCTTTATAATGTTCTACATACCCTTGTCTGTCTTTGAAGTGTTTTCAATTTCTATTTTCTTTTTCTTTCTGGCAGTGTTAATGTGCAAGGCAATCAATCAAATGACGTCATTCTGAAAATAGTGAGCTTGGGCCATGCTGCACTTGTTTTTGTGAACGAGGAGCTCGTAGGTCAGTGTCTTGTTCAGTAATAGGAAGTGGATTTGCATAGCATGACGATGTCAGATTTTATTCAACAAATAGTCTTTTTTGTGCTTGCTTCATTGAAAGCTTCGTACGAAGATTTATTGTTAATGATGCTTGAACCAGAGTTTTTGCTCTGATCTTGGGGTTCAACAAGTTCCAATGCATAGAAAATTTGGTATTATGTGTGTGTACATCCCCCTCTTTTGTTCTATCCTTGGCCATCCTCACTTTTATATAGTCAGCCAGCAATCATAAGTATATTCATCTCTGCAACTTCTTAATTCTTATAGATATGTTATCTGCCAATAAGTTAGCAATTTAAGCACAATTCAAGCATCATCTACACTTTCAATTCTAATAGCCTCTCTTCATTTTACTGATTTCATATAAGAAGCTTACCAAAACTTCCATTTATGTTAATTAGCTAACAAAACTTCCATTTATGTTAATTAGCTTATGTATGCATTCGTAAGTTGAGAGATATCCTCATTTTATGTTGTCTAATGCAATAGGACACAATTTTTATTTTCTGATTTTTATGTATACTGCAAAAGCACATACATCTTATTTCAAAATGCTATGTTTGTTAGCCATTACTTTCACCAATGTTTGAAAAGGGATTTGGCATATTGCTTCATTGTGTTTCGATTATGAATCATTCCAATGCATTTTGGATTGTGTCTATGCAAGTGATTATGAAATTGACGTCCTTTGCCCGCTTGCAGGTTTTGGATATGGTAATCATGATGAGGCAAACTTTACCCTCACTCGGAAAGTTAGTCTCAACAGGGGAAATAATAAACTGGATATTCTAAGTATGATGGTTGGTGTACAGGTAAAAAAGATTCTTGAACAATTTTTGCAACCAGATACTGGATTTACTGCAAGTATGCCTTCATGAAGTCACTGGATCATGCACTCAATTTTTTTTTTTTTTTAACATTAATCAGAAGTCCAGGGCTTGTCTGAAATTCTCAGCATTTGTTATATTGAAGCTGTTTTTGGCAGAAGTCTGAAACCAATAAACACAAGTTTCTTCTTATTCCTTTGTCCTCCAGAACTACGGACCGTGGTTTGACATTCAAGGAGCAGGAATTTTCAATGTGTTTCTTGTAAACTTAAGTAACATCTTCCATGATCTTTCTGGAAAATGGACGTATCAAGTAAGCAGTGCACTTTGGAAGTTCAATATATCTGGATATCGATGATTTGTTAGAGGCATGTTGAATGAGTAGCTATTATTGCTACATAAGCACATATGTCCACCGAGAAATCAGACGTAAAATTGCTTGTCCCGGAATTTGCTCTACTCATCCTACTACCTTTCTATACTTCTTTTCAGGTAGGAACTGAAGGAGAATATTTGCAGCTAGATAATGTTGGTAATGCAAATAGTTCACTGTGGACTCAGGGTGCTTCACTACCCCTTAACGAGAGTTTGATATGGTACAAGGTAATGGTTAACATGCAATGTCTTGTGGTGAAGATTCACTGATTTACATGCCAAGTTGGGCTTTCATGTCTTTTGTACTCAGCCAATAATCCTAGTGGACCAGCCACTTATGCACATATACTTGATTATTGCTTCCTTGTTTTAATGTTTCATCCTTTCCCTAGACTACATTCATTGCTCCTGAAGGGAAAGGACCACTAGCTTTGAATCTCACAAGCATGGGGAAGGGTCAAGCATGGGTTAATGGGCAGAGCATCGGGCGATATTGGCCTGCCTATCTCTCACCATCAGACGGTTGCACTGAAAATTGTGACTATAGAGGAACTTATGATTCAACTAAATGTCAACAGAAATGTGGTCAACCTGCTCAAACACTGTAAGACAGCATATATACTACTAGTCATAGCTTATTATCTAATGTTTGTGAATCATGGGATGCACAGTTTGACGAGTTAAGCCTTTGATCGTTTTGTATTTTTCTCCTACCACTGGTAAAATTCCAAATTTTGAAGCAAATCTGGACGAGTTGGATTACTGCTTCCAGTGAAATGGTAGCCTATATATGCTGTTCAAGCAGTTAACAGGTACCGATATTGCATTAGGTACCATATCCCGCGCTCATGGGTTCATCCTGGCGAGAATCTGTTAGTTCTGCACGAAGAGCTAGGAGGTGACCCTTCAAAGATTTCTGTGTTAACAAAAACTGGCCAAGATATTTGTGCAGTTGTGTCAGAGGAAGATCCTCCACCGGTTGATTCTTGGGAACCAAACTCCTTGTCTCAAATCCCTGCAGTTAGATTGACCTGTGAGCAAGGATGGCGCATAGCCTCCATCAACTTTGCCAGCTTTGGAAGTCCTGAAGGACAATGTGGCACATTCAGTCAAGGGAATTGCCATGCTGATGTGATTCCAATTGTTCAGCAGGTAAAACAGACTTCTTTTTACTACCATATAACCTGAAACCAGTAGCATAGGTTTAGATGTGAGGTTGCCAAGTTGTGTACATCTTGTATTGGCAATTTGACATGAATGTGTTACTGCATTATATTATCATCCGCATTCCTGCTTGCCTATTTAGAGAACTAATATGTGCAGAATTTTAGTATTTTGATTATAATATAATTGATAGTTTTTACAATAATGTTAATAAATAGAAATAAAATATTGTTAATTTTTCATTATAAATATTATCAATTTTATTGCAAAAACTATCAGTCTTGTTTCAATCGAGATATCAAAATTCAAGATATCAACATTTTCTCATCTTAATTTTGGTACACCAATGCTTGCAATGATCGTTCTTGGTTACTTCATTTATCTTTTCTCTGTCCACCCTTTATTTATTTGGATGGAATTGCAGGCATGTTTTGGCAAGGAAAAATGTTCGATCCCTGTATCAGCTGCTAACCTCGGTGATCCGTGCCCTGGAGTTCTGAAACGCTTTGTAGTGGAAGCTCTCTGCAGCAACTGATTATGGGTGTGGGATAGAGGCGTCGAACCGGACAGGTCGGGCCGGGTTCACGGTAAACATTTTGTTTTTTGGTCATTTTGGATCGGATCATACATTCAAATTTGTAATTTATGTTATTATTTATACAAATGATATATTATGGAAAACTTATTTAATATTGATAATATTCATATATACAAATTATATATTATTATATTATTAAGTGTGTAATTGAATATTTTTAATTTTTTGTATATTAATTTATTATAGAATATATTATACGTATTATGCATATTTATGTTATTTATAATATGTATATACAGATATGTATGTATATATATGGATATAGTTAGTATACTTATAATATATTTATATTTATATATGTGGATACAATTTTTAGACTACGGATAAATTAAAAAAAATTATATATAACAAGTAATCTAATATTAACATAAATGATTTTGTTGGTACATCAAAGCTAGAGAAAAGAAAATTAATGTTTAGTAAATATTACACCATGCTTGTCTCCGTCCAAGGAGCTATAGAGTGCTAAGGGAGGGTACTCTAAAATTGTGTCTATCACAAGGTTAGAAGTACCCAATTTTGCCAAGTAATCAACGGAAGAGTTATTTCTCTCAACACATGCTGATAAACTAAATGTAAATCTTTATGCGAAGATGGTGGATATCAAAGAGTAGCAGGAATAAAGGGTGACTAAACCCTCACATTTGAATAAAATAATTAAAAATATAAAAAAAAAAACACTGTCTAGTGTACAAGATTATTACATTTGTAGAGTTTAAAAAAATTTTAAATATCGGTAACTTTACTTTTATTTTTATCAAAGAAATTATTTCCATGAATCAAACCTATAATCATTAAGTAATAATAAGATAACATTTTCATTATGCTAAAGCTTGTCTTTCAAAAAAAATATTTTATATATAAAGTGAAAATTTAAATAAACGAAATAATGAAAAATAAGTGTTTGTACAATATATAAAAATAAAATAGTGTACATATGTATGCATATAATTTCCATATATAAATAAAGTAATAAGTTAAAATATAAAAAATATTAAACAATAGCTTTTTTAAAAAAAATTCAATTTCAAAAGCAAAAATCTTGTTTTCAGGTCATGTTTGAGTGGGTTTGAGTTCGTGTCACTTTCGATCCGAAGCTATAGGGTTGGGTTTTCAGATCACTCCATATTTCAGGTCAGGTTTTTAGACAAGTTTAAGTTAATCTGTCGAATTGAGTTAGAATTTGACACTCGTAATCAGGTCACATTTATAAAAAAAAACTAGCATTTAACTCGTGTTTCGTGCGAGTAAAAAAAATTTTGTACATAACTTTAATAAATATATCTTATTTTATCAAATGTTACAAACTTATGGAAATTATTCTTTAGTATCGTATTGGTTATGCTCATTACTGTCAAATTTGACCATTAGCTTATATTTTTTTTCGTTTCTTTCTTTCTTATCGTTCAGACTACCAACATTTCATTTTTAATTTATTTTCTTTTACTTACTCAATCAATTAAAATTATTTGGTCATTATGACAGTGAATTGCTTTGACCATTAATATGAACAATAATTAAGCAAAAGCTAGTTAATGATTTCTTTTAATGATTTTTTAAAGAAAGATTAGAAATAAGGAGAAGCTGAGAGAAAATTTTCTCCCAACTTCTTTAGTATCTTGTTGGTTATTCTCATTACTGTTAAGTTTGACAATTAGCCTTTTGTTTTTTCTGTTATTTTCTTTCTTATAATTGAGGCTGCTAATATTTTGTTTTTAATTTATATTCTTTTATTTACTCGATCAATTAAAATTATTTGGTCATTATGATAATGATTTGCTTTGACCGTTAGCATGTACAATAATTAAGCAAAAGTTACTTAATGATTTCTTTTAATGATATTTTTTTTTAAAAAAAGCTAAAAATAATGAGAAGCTCAGCTTCCCATGTATATGCACACACACTTGACACACACACATGGTTAAGTTTGAGCTAGCCAGTTGTGCGGGTTTTATATTTTTCTTGAGAATAAATGAGTTGAGTTGAGCACAGGCTAGATTAATTAATGCATTTTGAAAGAAAGTGAAGAGTACAAGCAAAGTTCAACCGAGGAAAACTGAGCTTAAACATTCTGCTTGAACATTTTTTAAACAGTCAATGTATATAATTTATTACAAAAAACGACAGAGGAAAACTGAGCTCCACGTAGCAACACATCAAGGGTTTTTAGCAACTCGGGCTTCAGAAATTTTACAATCAATATGTTGCTGACATTGATTTTTTTTTTGTTTTGGGGGCATATGTCGCTGACATTGATTGCTTGGATAGAGAATTTGAATGAGTTTTTTTTTTTTAAACAAAAAATAAAGTATCTTGTAGGTATGTGGGTGATCGGACCAATAAGTCGAGATTAGGGATATCCGTTGTCGTCCTCGTTCAATCTTCTTACAGGAAGAATCCGCTATCCAAGCATTGTTAGGCCTAAGTGTGCTTTTCACATGTCCAGACTCAGTGTTAATGAGTTGTAAACTAGGAAACGCGCAAAGTACAGATATTCTGACATGAAAGACGCAGTCGTTAAAACTCGAACCCGGACCAATACGGTGAGAAGCACACCAAATCATTAATTAGATTATCACTTTAAGCGGTGAATTTGAATGAGTTTTACCTAATCGAGATGATTTACTTTGCATGAGCAACTGTCAGTAAATTTATTGTATCCGATTTATGAGCTTCTGCTTCAAATTTTTGAATTTCAAATCTCATGCTTATAATTTTGAACTTCAAATCTCATTGGACCATAAACGATCTATGATAAAGAGGAAGGATTGAGAGAATGAAAAACAAAAACTAATAAGACAAATATCAAATAATTACATGTATCGCAAGAGTGTCTCAAAAAAAAAAAAAATTACAGTAAAGCAAATGTGTCCAATTCTTCATCCAAAATGCTTGAACTGTGTCTTTGACTAAGGACTAAAAGGTATAAAAGTTCGACAAGTTCTAGGATCAATTGTCACACCACAACTTCCTTCTACGTTCATCCCAAATTTTGCATTATCTATATCAATCCTTTCTTATTTGGTGCTTGAGCTTCCAAAAGGATTATGTAATATATGCCCGATGAATTTCATAGTGGGTAGAATAGCCTTCGAGATTAGACCAATCAGCAAATGCTATTCAATTGAAAGGACATGAACGATCTTTAAGATTAACAATGCAATAAGAGAATCTACTAGCAACCGTCGGTTAGATAATTTCGCTTGTACTGTGATACTTTAAATTCCAATTTTCATCAGGGCGTTTGATGGAGTAATACCTACATTTGGTCCACATAGTTATAGGAGAGGCTGAACCTTTAGTAAGTATCGTAGAATGTGCTTTTCTATAAATTTAGAATAGAGATATAGCTTAATATATAGTACGATTAATACAATTTTTTCTTACGAAAGATTATCAATGTCATTCCTATTTTTCCATGAAAAAAAAAAAAGAAAATTTACTAGCAAGAGAATTAACTATAGATAATTCATGGTGGGTTCCAAGTCCAATAAATCCATCAAAATTTACCAGAAAAAGAAAACCATTTGACGTGAGGTTGGCTTGCATATCCACTACACTTGCAATGTTTTTCCGTAGCCTTTGCCTGCAAATAAGCAAACCGTGCATTTGAATTTCTGAATATGCGTCTGCAAAAATATACTAGAGAGATGGACATTTTTTTCCCCCGGGGGGAGCGGGGCGGCGGGTGGCTGAAGATTGTGGACTTTATCATAAGGGATACAGAGAGAAGGAACAACAAAGAGATGGTTGAGACCTATTTAGAGGGGGAAGTAAGAAGAGGGCTGGGCACTGGGGTTGAAGAAGCAGGGGAGTGAAGCGGAAGATATATAATGATTAATTGAATTAGATACAAATTTGGAAACACTATTTGTATGGTTAAACTAACTAAAGATTTAGATTTGTGTGAACAGTCATGAGTTTGAGTTTTGTGAGAGTTAAGGGTAAAGGTAAACTCACGACTCACTCCCTATTGTAAGGAATGCCGCAACTATCGAGTCGGTTTATGACCGCCTTTGACATAGAGATAATGGAACAATGAGACACCGTCCCTACTTCTTCATATAAGAAAAAGTGATTAAGGATGTTTCTATTTATATATATTGATAGACAAATAAATACTAGGCTAAATACATCAATATATTTCTTGTACATCAGTAAAGTGATTCATTGAATGGTTTATTCTATCAGCGTATGGTGGATCTGCTCCTCTTATTGTTTTTTTTTAATAACATGGGGAACCATATGTCTAATCTGCGTAAATTTCATTTTGACAGCCTATTACTTACACCACGTAAATAATAATTAAAAAAGACTTATTGTAAATTGGGACAAAAGAATGCGTAACAAAGTCACTATTATAAAAAATTAAAAAAAAAAGTATACTGTATGTTTTAATATTCCGTCAATATTACCAACTTGGATGAGTTACCTACCTGAATATTGTGTGATTGGTGTGAGCTACCAATATTTTATTCATTCTGATGGCATTTTCTACTCCTTTATTTATAGCATTGTTTTAGCTCTTCAGCTCCAAATAATTATTTGTCCGCTAGTGCCCCAAACACACCAATTATTTAAGCAGCTGTTTGAATGGATTAGAAACGGATGAGAATGAAAATGAATGAAAAGTAAAATTTTTAGTTTGGATACGATTAAAAAATAGAGAGATTGAAAATTAATGTTTATAAAAAGATAATTATGCCCCTTGTGTAAAATTTAATGTTTGAGGATTCAAAAGTAGAAGTATATAAAGATTAGCCCACACCAACAAAACTTTTTTTTTCTTAATCTTTTAATTGAATGACATTGATTAAATTTATCAATAAAATTTTATTGGAAAATTTTGACAGATAGGAGAGATACCTCTCCTCAAATAATTTTGTTTTCTTAATCTTACAGGGACATTCTTGTGGACACAATTAAGCCAAACTTTTTGTTATTGTGCATATTAGAATAAACAGGTTACTGTTTGTGGGAGTAGTCAAATGGGAGTACCAACCTGTAACGCTTGTATTATATAGTTTGGTCTTAATTTGTGGTTGCGTGAGTGGATCATTTGTATTACTAAGCTAACAGTTTTGTAATTATGGAACTAGGAGCTAAAAATCTCAAAAAAATTGAAATAGACTATATAAGTTTCTACTTATTTTTTATTCTCATTCATAATTGATATTGCATTAACTTGACTCAATTTTTTAATGAGTCAAATTATAGAATCCTACAAATAATATACACACAAACAAATTATTCATTTTTCTAGTAAAATTATCAATATTTTGATATATTTGCACGTAACGCAAATTACAAAACTAGGTTTATAAATACATTAATAACAATTGGCCAAAAGATGATGATATAGAATTAATCTCAAATTGACCCTTTTGGCGAATTGCCATTAGTTATCGTCATTGTTTTGTTACATGATTTTACGGGTCATTTACAATTAAATTAACCCAATCTATTTTACCTATTACAATTCAAATTAGAGCTAATAAGGTTAGTAGGTGAATTGAAGAACAAAACCATAAGTTCCTTAATTGAGAACTTAATGAAACATGGGGTCCGGATTTCACCATTTAAGAATATCCAAATATAAGAATTAATCCAAACGTAGTGCTCAATACTAGCACCTCAAAGGGATTTTTTTTTTTTCCCTATAAGTGAGGCCTATGGGAATTTGCTTGGGAGTAGTCCTATTAGGCCATATTGACTTATTCATGAGTTGGGCCAATTGCTCCCCTCTAAACAGTGGCAGTCGTTGGGTTGTTTGGTTTTACTAAACAATTATATCATCTATGAAGCACAAATACTCTAAAAAATAAAATTGTGTGTTGGACACGCCAGACATGCGGGTACGCGACGAATCTGTGGCGGACACGTGTCCGACATGGTTAGAAGTGTCCGCCAAAATTTTTTTTTTTAAATTTAGACACGCATGTCGGACACGGGAAGTACAAGTGTTCGACACTCCACGGACATGCCTGAATATTTTCATAATTATTTTTAACAAATAAAAAAAAGAAAAATTCTTTAAAATTATAATTTAATACTGTCAATTGTTCATAATTTTTGAAACGCTTAAATTTCAACTTATTTTTAATTTTAACAGAAAAATTAAATTGATTACAAAATTTTATATCTCTATTTTAGTATTTCACAATAAAGAATAAAAAATCTTATGATATATTATTTGAATAAAAAATTTTTAAAACTTATAATAGTTATATGAATATCTTTTTGGGTGAATAAAATTTATAAAATTATTTAAAAATATATATATGATGTACAAAAATTTTATAATTTTAATTATATATATATAACCGTGTTCAAGCCGTATCATTGTCCTAATATTTTTAAACTTAGTGTCTCTGTGTCCGTGTCGTACTGTGTTCGTGTTCGTGCTTCATAGTCTGTCATTATTCTACAAAATAAGAATTATGGTGTTGACCAAAAAAAAAAAAAAGAATTACGGTGTTTTGTTAGAATTTTTTGGTTACTGTTGAGATTATATTTTCTTATGTGCTTCTTCCATCTTCTTCTTCTCTACCAACCCTCGATCAGTTGACTGATCCAGTGCAGATGTCTAGCCAGTAGCCACCAGGGCAACTAGACGGGCGGTAGATGAGACTTTCCCCAATAAGGAACTATTAACAAAAGCATGTCAAGTCTACTTTAAGCCGAACCAATAATGCATTGTTTAATGTGCTTTGACCTTGTATATGTCCGATTTAATCATAATTTATGTATTTTTAATTTTAAATTTATTAATATTATTTAGTTAATTTAAAAGGAATTTTTTTATATTCAATAATATTTAAATAGAAATTCTCTTTATATAAATTAAATTAAATAAAGTAATATAGAACAAAAATATTCTAACTTTGACCTGTAAATTGAATTACCACCGTTTTCATGGTAAATTTTTTTTTCCGTTCAAAAAAACCAACGCGTTGCTCAAAATAACAATGCCTTGGGGTTTTTTTTTTGTTGGCAGAACCGTCCTTTGTATGGTACAAACAAAAAGAATTTTTTATGGGCCCACCATTGAAATAATAGATACCGGCCCGAAATGTGGACGAAGAGGAGAGAAAAGAAACAGTTAGTATGTCTAATTTGAGGATGGATAGATATTTTTAAAATAATGAGTATTTGCATTAAATATATATGTCGGATATAATATTTGTTTGATATTTTTTAAATATGTATTAGATACTTTGAAATATGTTTAATAAAAAAATAAAATAAAAATAAAAATATTTAGACACGCGTGTCGAACACTTTTAATTCACGTGTCAGACACTTTTAATACACGTATCAAATATTATTATATATATTTGATATTTTAATTAATATGTTATACACACATATATTATTTGTTTAAATATTTTGTTACTCACACATAATATTTTTTTAAATTGTAAATAAAATATAAATTATATCATAAAATACTATAATAATAATTATTATGAACTGTATGTAGAAAAAATTTTAAATTTATAAAAAATATTCAAATTATATATATATATATATATAAAATATTTAATATATTTTATAACTGTGTCCAGTGTTCGTATCTCTGCATCTTAGGTCTCATCATTAAAAAATAATTTTTATTAAAAAATAATATTTTATTATTATTTTAATAATAAAAATTAATAAAAATATCAATCCCAAATTCTATTGAGACACGTTAATTTCTCTTATTTTTAAGTAATACGATTTTTTTTAACTTTTTTACTATGTAATAATAAAAAAATAATATGTTTTTTCAAGATATAGAAATAATAATTTTTTTAACTGGGTAAACAATAATGAGAATTTTTTATAGGAGTGGCAATGAGGAGGCTTGAAGATGGAGATAACCTTTCATTCTCTACACCCGTTTATTAATTTTATTCTTGTTCGCGTTCAAGTCTTTAGTAGATATAAAATTTTAATTCTCATTCCCATCTTTACCGAAAAACAAGGATCTCTACTCCAGCCCAATAACTATATATATGAAAATAAAAAAGCTCGTACATGTTCGCAGCTTAAATGGGATTTGGCATTGTGTCAGCGCAAAATAAACATTTCAAGATCACATTGGATAGAATGCTTTGCTTGACCATAGATTTGTAATTAATTCTGACCTTTGGTTCACGGCTTCAAAAAGAAAAAAAAAAAAAAAACTGTCATGGATTGCGGTGCTACGTATATGCGCCGACTTATGTTGCATAAATTCATTGTGATATCTAGATGTTTCACGGCTTCAATGATCCAGTTACTGTAATTTTACATATTTGCTAATTTGACCTTTCAAATTTAGCTTTCTTTTGTCCATAAAAAATAAAAGGGAAACACTCCAATAAATAAATAAATAAACAAATAAATATCTATATATACATTCCATTGTATTATTAATTAAGCTTGCATGGTAAAGAGGACGAAAGAAACATGTTCAAAACGAAATGACTATAAGCAGTTAAACAAAATGATTCACCTATATATATGGTATATCCTATATGTAAGTAGATATACGTTACACAACTGTGGACATAAGTATAACTCTATCCTCTAAAGTCTCAACTCAATTCAAAGACTTAAACTTTAAAATACACAGTACAACATGCATACAATTAAGAGATATATTACCTTTATAATTTATTTAGTCTTACTACTTGTTGATATTACTTGTTGAAAGAATATTTCAAAAGAAACTCTCTAATCAATTCAAGTACAACAAAAACTTAACTCTTTGTTTCAGTTTTTTTAATCAATTGACAACATCAAAATTTAAAGTCCAAATCTGTATAATATGGGGCATACAATCAAATATATAGTAGCCTAAAATCCAAAAAAAAAAAAGAAAACTCAGAGAGAGAGAGAGAGCGAGTGAGAGAGAGAGAGCGAGTGAGCGGAGGCTTCTTACCAAAGAAATGTTAGGATGATAAATTGAAGCTTTTGAGAATGGAGGAAGGGACAGAGTTAAGATAGGTTTTAGGTTTTAAGATTGAAAATTGAGAAGAAGAAGTGGTTCTGGTGTGCTACTACTTCAACAAAAAAATAATAATAATAAAAGGATTGATAAAAAATAAGAAGAATAAAAAATTTAAAAATAAAAATAAAAAACTAAACGAGGCGAGTATGAGAAAAGTATGGGAACATGGATAGATAAACTCATTCTCATCCCCATACCTGCTAAAAATACGGGGAACGGAACGCATATTCCTATTCTCCGATCAACAGCCCTTGACCTCATACCCATCAGGCGAGTACGGGTAACCCCCGACGGGTATTAGAAAATCATCCCTAATTTTTGATATATTTATTAGAAATTGTTGTTGATCTTCATGTCGCATAAATTTTTCTTATAAATATGATACAAGATTAATTTATATTAACTAGAGTTTAAATGATTATTTATTATGATAAAACAGAAAGAAGAGTCTAAAATAATCATTTCTTTTATTTAATCAGTAGCAACTAGTATTAATTTAACCAAACATTTTAATTCATTTTATTCATAAGTAACTAATAAAAAACAACAACAGTTAGTAATCAACAACAATATTAAGCAATTAGCAACAACAATCACCAATAGGTAAATTAAATACCCCCTCTCTTTAAGCCTGCTAACTCTTTATCTCTTTTCGTTTTTTTTTTCTTTTATTTGTTCCCTTTTCAAAGATATAGAAGGGCAAAAGGATGGGTTGGATCAATTCTAAGTCTAGCTTTTTCAAACTCTAGGTCATTTGGATTTTGGGTCATTTGAGTTTCAAATATCTCGAGTCTTGAATCATTAGGATTTGAGGTTTACTTAGTTTTGGGTGTTTTAGTTTCTAGGTTATTCAGGTTATTTTGAATACGAATTATTCTAGGTTTGAGTTATTTCAGTTTCGAGTCCAATTGACTTACAACTTGTTGACTTTCAATCAATATAGGTGAGATCGAATTGGGTTTTAGGTAGGTTAAATCAGGTTATTTAGGTCAAGTGAAATTTTGTCACCCCTATCTAATACGAGACCGAAGTGCGGTAAACGGCAGATAGTACTAAGTAAGGCAAATCTAACCTCTGATATCAAATATTGCAAGACGAAAAAGCGAAGAATGTCGAATGATACCAAACATCGAAGCTCTAATAATAAAGGATGTAGGATGGAATCTCAGAAAAAGGATAAATAAAAGTCAACACTCAATTAAACCCTTAAGAGAATTCTGAATTCACTAGAAAAAATAAATTATTCTTAAAAGAGAATTTTCATTGATAATTTATCTGAATAAACTTATGAGAATTGATAAATTAATTAAAAAGGAAAACTTAAAGTCTTATTTATAATAATTTTTAGACTTACTAACCAAACAAATCTAATGACTAAGTAATAGCTTGAAAGGAGACTAAATCAAACTATTGAATATTTTCCTAGTAGCTAATACTTAATGATCAAAGATTTTCAGAATAATCTGAACTAAAATTTCTAAATAGTCTGAAATACTCTAAACTGAGTAAATAAACTATAAAATAAAAAATAATAAAAATTACATCACAATTTATAAACTAATAGAAAATTATCTGCATGACGTGTTCTACGTCACCATCAGTGAGGATTTACTCTTTATTATTAGGCTCATATAACAAAATTTTTTATTCTTAAATTTGAAAATATCGAACAATTTTTTAGGAAGAATAAATTATTATTTGTATGCTAATAAAAAGAATTAAATAATAAAAAAAATTTCTTCATGAAAATAATGTATTATATAGCCTGTAAAGGATAGGAATGGAAAAATGTAAACTAAAAGGTAGAAATATTGTGTTTGTAAGTCAGAAGCAATTGCTATAACATATTGAGGAAAGATGATACAAATCACACGGATAGCGCTAAAAGACCCAATGCCCATAGAGAGACGCGAATCTCATAGATATACCAAAAAACCCACGAATGAGATTAAAGTCACAACCTAAGAAAAGCTAAGTTAGGTTTGAAAGAACCTGAACCCAATGTCTATAAAGAGACGTGAACTAAAGGTATAATAGAAAGACATAGTCACCACACCTTAAAAAACAAAGAATAAGGGTGACGAGATTTGGGTTGAATGCTACAAGGAAGGAGATCCTTAATAAGTTCAGAGGTTTAAACGCCACAATGTTGAAAATCTTGATAAGCCAAGAAAAGAGTTTAGAGAACTTAAAAGAACGATTATTCTAAAATCTTTAACTTTAATATCTGTTATGTAAAAAAGACAAACAAGCCTACTTATAAGTAAACCCAAATAGTTACGGTTTTAAACCTATTAAAATTAGAAAATCTACTAAAACTAGAAAAATAAAGTTTCTGTTTCCATAAAGAAAAATATAGGAAAACCCAAGTCATTAGGGTTTTAAACTTACTAAAATTAGAAAATCTACTAAAACTAGAAAAATAAAGTTTCTACTTCCATAAAGAAAACCTAATTAAATCATAAATAAGAATTGAAACTAATTCTTACAATCAACTGGATTAGATTTAAATAAAACAATGCCCAGTCCAAATAACAATTAAAAGTCTAAATTAATTCACTTAAAACTAATTAGGCCCAAATAGCTATTGTCGCTCCAAATTATTTTAATTTTGTCAATACTCTTCCTTTTACTCTTGAATCATGTAAATGCAAATATGTGGGACCTCCAATCTTCATTATTTGCTCCACAACTACAGCACGTTGCTTGCTCCCTAAGTAAAGAACATTGCTTGCTTTCCAAGTAGCGTTCATTTCTTGTACTCTAAGCAAAGTCCATCGAGCCTTCGAGTCACACCAAATGATGTAGTGAGGAGGTTTGTTAGGCTCACATCTTTCCTCCTTTCTTCAAAAGGATTTGTTCTCAAATCCTAATGTTATTCCACTTCAAAACTTTGAGGAATGTCTTAATCTATTAGGAATTGATGGCTTCTATGCCAAAGAAACAGATGCTTAGAGTATATTGATGCCTTCACTACGAACTAAAAACTTCTCGTTTGAACTACCATTAGGTGTGCCATATAATCAATCAAAAAAATAAAGTAAAGGTGGTTCAGCACTTGATTTACAATAATAAAATCAGTACAAGAAGACACATTAAGCATAGAATCAACAAAATCTATAAGTGGTGATATCATTCAGCTGATAGGTAGCTTCATAATAGGGCATATTACTAACTCTTGACCATCTGCCAATTCAATTTCATGCACAGATTCTACATCCAATTCACAATTTTTCACAAGTTGAATCTCATAACCTTTAAATTCAGATTCCACAACAGTAAACAATGTCTCTGCTTCGCCATCATGAACAACTTCCTCATGTGATGCACAACCAATTTCAACAACTTCACATTTGATCACAAAATCAACTCTCATGTTTGATATTACACATCTATAGCTAGATGTATGATGAACAACTTCATTTTGAACTTTTTATTCTAGTGGGACATCCTTGATCACATCAACACAAGATTAAGAACTCACATGTTTTGATTCAGAACTTTCCACTCTCACTTTTCACCTTGTTCTTTTGATTATTATTGTCACTTTCTCTTTTCACTTTCAACTAATCTTCATATGCTTGTCTTGGACTTAAAACTAGAAGAGTAATCGGTTTCCCATCTATTGTGAATGTGTACTAGTTCTTGAATCCATCATGGGTCACCCTCCTATCACATTGTCATGGGCGACTAAGTAGCAACTGTCTAGCATGCATTGACATCACGTCAAACAACAATAATCCTTATAACGTCCAATAGAGGGAAAAATCAACACTTGCTTGTTCACCTTCACCTCACCACTATCATTGAGCCATTGAAGCTTGCATGACCTTAGGTACTTGGTTGTTGGCAAACTTAGCTTCTCTACTAACAAAGTGCTAGCTACGTTAGTACAACTACTACATCAATAATCACACTACATACTTTATTTTGGATGTAACATTTTATGTGAAATATTTTGTCCTGCTACACTTTATCATCTTCCTTCACTTGAGGATTCAAAGCTCTCCGAGCTACTAGCATTTTACTATTAAATAGGTATTCTACTCTATCATCAGTGTCATCCAAGTGTGGCATGGAATCATCATCTGAATTAGCTTCAGATTCAATTTCACCATCTTCTCTCATGATCATTACACACTTATTAGGGTATTTTGAGGCAATATGCCCTATCCCCCAAGCATCAGAAACACTTGATGTTGTGGTTCTGTTCTTGAGAAGTCTCTGTCTTACCTTACTCTTTGCTGCCTTTCACCTCCTTAGGTATTGTATATTCGGCCTTATATTTGGAAAAGCCTGTATCATCCTTTTTGCTCTAATTCAGTTTCTATGTGGAAGAGGAATCTGAATTATGCCTTACACGAGTAGTAGTGGTTTTCCTCTTGAGTTGCCTCTCTACCTTCATGGCCACGTGCAACATGTCTTCAATCTCCACATAATGTTGCAATTCCACTACATTGTCAATGTCCTAGTTCAAATCTTGCAAGAATCTATCCATTAGAGCTTTTCTATCTTCTTCCACACTGGTGCAGATCATAACTATATCCATCTTTTTATGGTACTCCTCCACGCTTTTGGATCTTTGGGTAAGGCCCTGAAGTCTTTGATAGAGGTCACAACAGTAATGTGATGGAACAAACCATTTCCTCTTCACAACCTTCATTTCTTCCCAAGTATCAATTGGACGGTCTCGATTCTTTTGACGATTGAGCACCAACTAATCCCACCAAATTATGACATAATTGTTGAACTTCATGGCTACTAACTTCACCTCCTTTCTCTCAGACTAATCATGACAATCAAACCCAAGTTCTACCTTCTTCTCCCACTACAAGTAAGCATCAAGATCGTTTTTGCCTTAAAATAGAGGAATCTTCATTTTGATTCTTCCAAGGTTACGATTTTGTCTATCCTCCCATCACCTGATATTCCTGTCTCCTCTACCTCTATGGCCAACTTCACATTCACCTCTTTCTTTTCTATCACGTGCCATTTTACCCACATTAATTGATCAAGACAAAGAAAAATCTAAGTTCAAAAGATAATAAAAATATGTTATCTTTGAAATCTCATAATTACATTCATGAGCACCACGAAAATAGTTTTATTTCATATTTATCTTTAAAAAATATCAAATTAAATAATTAATAGTTGACATATTTAAGTATGAAAAATAATATTCATAAATAAAAACCAAACCAGATAAAAGATAAATTTTCAATTAAAAAATCCAAAAATTTTGAGTTTGTATTAATATTAATTAAAATTTCGAGTCAGATTTGATTTAGATTAGGTTAGGTTGTTGCAAGTTTCATGTTACTCAAAATTAGATTTTGGGTTATTCACGTTTGGGGTCATTTTGAATTCAATTTATTTGCATTTTGGGTTGTTTGGATATGAGTTGGGGTTACAAGTCATTGACTATTTCAATCAAAATAGGTCAGGTTGAGTCAACTTTTAGACGAATTAGATTAGCTGTTTTTTTTTTGTTTTTGGTACATAAGAAAGCCAAAAAAAAAAAAACCTAACTAACTATCAATAAAAGTAGCCTCATGCATATTTCCATCTAAAAGAGGCAAGAACCCCAACAGTGACTGCTGCAAGAGAACATCCGCTGTACCGCTTTGAACCCCTTACTTTTGCCAAGAAATTAGCAAATACGATGAGATATGCTTATCAAATTGGTATACATCTCCGTTATACTTATAAAATTTAGGAATTTTATATTCTTATGAATGGGTATTAATATTATCAAAGTTGATATTATATTAGGTGACGACGCTTTAAAATATTTCTATTTTAAGTAGATGATTTATTCATTGATTTTAGCAATATTAGAATATTTTCATGTTAATTTTTGTAATAATCATAGGTGGAAACCCAAATTCAATTAACTAGTCCATTTTAATTTAATTTACTCACTTTAACTCAAGCATTCTAATTTTAAAATACTGACATAGTATAATTTGGGAAAAAAAACTTTGATCAAGTAAAATTTATCTAACCAACTAATCATTATCCAAAAGTAAAAATAAAAGAATTTAACATTGTACATTATTATTATTTTTAATTATTTAATTTAATTCAATAATATTTTACATTAATCTTGAAATTTTAAAAAATATGATCTAAATTTTATTAATATTAATAAATATTGTTTTCTTAAAAGATTCAACAATCATAATTAGAAACTCAAATTACTAAATTATGAATTTAATATGTATTGAAATTTAATCAATTCATGTTAGTAATTATTGACATATATTTAAAATTTTGAAATGCAATTATGTAAAATTAAGAAAAATAAAAAAGGAAAAAAAATAAAAATACTCCTAAATTCCTCTTTTAGTTTCCCTAAAGAAGAAAAAAATTATTTACAAATTTCACTTTTTTTTCTAAAAAAAAGAAAATAATACTCAAAATTTAAGTCTCTCTTTGTTTTTCTCTTTCTTAAAAAAAAAACACAAGTAAAAATAAATTTTTGTAAAAAAATACCCCTTAAATTTGTTCCATTTCCATGCGTGAATATCCAGTTATGTAAATGTCCATATTTATTTCAAGTATATTTCAATAATGACAAACTTTGGATTCAAGCTTACGATCTACTCTAGTCGGTTAAAATTAACTTTAAGATACCCATAACATAAAGATAAAAGACTGACTGGAATAATCAAATAAAGAATAAAAATTCATAAAAATTACAAATTTCTCTTTTGAGAGTGCTCTAACAGTAATTTTTTTTTTTGGCTCTTAATGGAGGATGAAGGACTATATTAGAATCGGAGGAAAGGAATTTGGAAGAGCTGAGGGTTGAACCTTTGATATCTTTTATGACATGATGCTGGTGAACCATAACAGAATATATGGTAAAATCTTGAATAATGTATTAAGTCAATATTATGGGTCCTTATGACCATGAGGGGAGAGAACATAAAGCAGAGAATTTAGTGCAACATATTTTTTCTGGGGAAAATGAAGGCTAGACCAATATTTGCAATGTGAAGCTAACAAAACCCTAACTTGAAAGAGACAAGTTCCTAATAAAATATCTAGCATTATGCTACAATGCCCCTACTTGAACGCAACAAATTTTGCATTAGCTATTAAACTCCTACAAAATTTCCTTTCGGAATGTAAGATTTTAGAAGAAAGTCTATATTAGTGAAATATATTTCTTAAAATTAGAGATGAATTTATACGTTCAGATATTATACTAAATAAAGGAATATGAGAATTTAAATCAAATTGAATTAGCTCCTTAAGAGGACATTTTTAGAGGTCTTAAGTTCTAATAATGTGAAAAGATGTGTGTGATTTATGAAAAGAGGAGAACTACTGTTATTATATAATTTATAATCCAACAGATTTTTTAATTCCAATGAATAAAAAAAAAATCGAATTGAATTTTATAAAATTTGTTCCATTCCAAAGAAGGCTGTTATTCCCCGTCACTCTGTTGTGGTCGTTGGCTTCATGTGTTTTGTTGAACTTGACTTTCATAATAAATGTTCATGTGTGCATGTCCTTTTCATTTTCTCTATTTCATGTTTCTTTATTCCTTGTGGATAATTGTTGCCAAAATCATGGTCTTATGAGCATCCCTTGTAAGCACTCAATGGAACCCAGAAAGTGGTGGTTGTTTGTGCTACTTTTAAGTTAAGATGCATTTTGCTGTACAAATTTGACAAAATCAATGTTTTTAAACCTCAAAGGAAAGCAAAAAAAAAAAGTCCTTGTCAGATGTTCATTTCTTGTTTACGGTTTTTGACAATATAATAATTAAGTCCTCTGAAAAACATTTGATAAACTGTCAATTGGACGGTATTTGATTGTGTTCACTGTTTAATTGTCAACTTTCATAGCCTAACCAGGTGCAACAATTGAAAAAAAAAAAAAAAGTTGTGCTTACAAAATGTTTTGGCATGTTATAGTTTAATAGACCTCCTGTAATACAAATTAATTATATTGTCAATAGCATTCAAATCTTCTTGGTGCATTATAAAAAGACATGTATTTGTCATTTTTTTTTTTAACACCAAACTATTCATTAATATGTTTAGAGGTTAAAATTTTTGTGTATATAACTTTTGATAATTTTGAAAATAACTTTATATGTGTATGATATATATTTGACATATTCATTAAAAGTGTTTAATATGTATATTAAATTATTCGATATATTTTTAAAAGTTTCTGACTCATGTGTTTAATTTAATTTAATTTTTTAATTTTCTTAATAGATCATACGTTTTGGCCTCTTTTGGAAGTGTTAATGCTTCATACCAAGGAAGTGAGGGTCATGGTCAAAATAATTGGTCATTGAACCCAACTTGTGAAATGATAAAATTATGTGAATTTTTTCCTGGGAGAACAACATTATAATCTATTGCCCAATAATTATTATTATTTTCGGCTTTATTCAGAATTGCGTTTCCAGGAGCTGCCACATGCCAAATCATGCAGACATAAAGGCAGAGCAAAAATATGAAGATAATTGGCTATTACCCTCTAAATAGAGCACTTCTTTTTTTTTTTGGTTGTTATTGTTGACAGCTTTAGACTCAAGATTTAACAATTGAAATGGTAGAAGTTATTATTATTATTATTATTATTATTATTATTATTTTACACAAGATCTGTGGTTTAAATACTAGAGTTTTTCTTTATCTTATTTTATTTCTTTTGTTTTTCTCAAAAATAAAATGTTATGACACTTTAACGCAATGCGACCTTAAAATTTTCAGATTGTTCGGATTCGAGTATCTAATCTAAAACACCAGTTTCGAACCCTGAGTTTTGGACAGATTCGATCATATTGTAATTTGATACCTATAAGAACATATAACATTTCTAAGTTGTTAGAATTTAAGTCGAACAATAAAACCCAGATTTTTAAATGGCTTATTTAAGTAGGCACTATCATACATTCGTCAAATTAATATCTCAATTTTCATTGGATTAGATAGAAGTCTGACCGAAAGTTTAACAAATTTATTTTTTTGATTTATTAAAAAATTCATTGGATCATAAGTTATATAAAATGAATAACCATTTATTTTTTATGATTAGTGGGATGCCTCCTAAAAAATACAAACGCTTGTTTATAAGTTATGAAAATGTTGAACGGTCAACTACTTTCATACTTTCGTGTTGTTTTTCAAGTTGTATAATTGCCATCAACTATTTACTTTCACTTTTTAGCTATCAACTACTAGCTTTTAGTTATTAACTACATATATTAGCCCTCAAAGGGATATTCCGGGGAGCTTTGACCTAGCATCAATTGTTCAATCATTAGCTCCCAATCGCAAATTCAAATTTTTAGGGAGAGAAAATGAGTGCACTTTACAAGAGAAAAATGAAAAAAAAAACAAAGGGTGTCTCTATTATAGAACTCAAAATTCGAATCTCCTAATAAAACCCCAGTTGTCTATTTATCCAATTCCTTTCAAGTAAAATGTTGAAAGTATCAATTTTATATCTTATCAACAACAACAACAAAAAAAAAAAAAAAAAAAAACCTCAATTACCTACACTCTCCAAATGTGTAGAGAAATTTCAGATTTTGGAACTCAATGATGTGTGTATCTATATATGTAGGTGTACATGTATGTATGTGTTATGTGAGAATTATGCCAACATTCCTCCTTTTAGATCATCTAATCTTAAAGCAACTGTCCAAAGCATTATGCCCAATCAAAAAAAAGTTTGGTATTCATACTTTGGTACACATATTTAATATATATATTGTGACAGATTTGATCATTTTTGTAATAAAATTGATAAAATATAATATAAAAAATTGATACATTATTTTTTGTTATTAAAATAATAAACATAATTATAAAAATAATTAAATTTATTATAAAAAATACATTTTATATGTATAACATCTGTACACAAGCCTCTGTGTATCAAATTAAACTCTATAAATAACTCTCTAAATTAGCACAGATGGATTCAATTCAATCCCCACAGAAGAAAATGAGGCCTAGCTTCTCTAACTTCTTTCTCATCTCTCTCTTCTTCATCTTCGCTTTCCGTGCCATCATAGCAAACAATCTGATCCATGAAACATGCAAGACATGTGCACAAAACGACCCAAATGTTGGCTACAACTTCTGTGTAACTTCACTCCAACCAGCTCCAGGTAGCAGCTGTGCAAATGTCCGCAAGCTCGGTCTGATCTCCATCAAATTAATCAGACAAAACGTGACAGACACAAAGCGATATGTTAAGCAGCTGTTGAAGAACGAGAATTTAGACCCGTATATAAGGGCATGCTTAAAAGATTGCCTGGAGCTCTATTCAGATGCTATCCCCACTGCAGCAGAAGCCATGACAAATTACAAGGAAAAGCACTATGGAGATGCCAACATTGAGCTGAGTTCAGTCATGGATGCCTCCACTACTTGTGAAGATGGTTTCAAGGAAAAAGAAGCTGCAGCAGCAGTTTCACCAATGACAAAAAGAAACAATGATACATTTCAGTTATCTGCTATAGGTCTTTCTATTATTAATATGCTCCATTGATTTTGTCAAAATTTGTTCCTTTAATTATCAGTCATGTTCTGAATATTCCGTCAATCTCTATGTCTTCTTACTTGCAGAAGTACAAATAATTTAGTTGTTATACGTGGCAATGGGGTATTTTCTTTGCTGATAATAACAAGTGAAAGAAGATTGGTGGAAACCGAAAATTCAGAATGGGTTTGTTTGAAATGAAACAAACTTCTTTGTTGCAGAAGTTATCTATTTTGATCAGTGACAAAAAAGTCAATCGTCCTATTAAACAACGACTATATAAACGAGAGATTTCATGAATACAAATAGACGTAAAATGATTTTATACAAAATTTAAGGAGTGTTATACTACATCAAATATTTTTTGTACAATGTGTATGAGACTTCTACGATTTTGTATTATTTTATGATGCATCTGATATGTTTTATAATATCATTTATATGGTATAAAATACTCAATGTGAAGTATAGAAATATTTTGTCTATTTGTGCCCGAAAGGATTTCCCTTTTATTAAATACTCTTCTTCGGCAACAATAAGTAATCAAAGTTGTTTAGAAAGAAATAATCAATGTTTGTCAAGCAAACAAAAAAGAAAGAGTGACTTCTAATTTAATCTTGAATTTGTGGTGGTTTTGTTATTTTCCCAGTCAAGGGTGAAAAGCAGAGTGAACATGTAATGTGTTTTGTGTTCCTGAGTGTGTATAAGTATTATTATGAGGGATTCTACTCAAGGAGCATATGTGCTTTAACTACATTAATGAACCTATGCATGATCTAAAGCAGTAAATGAATAATGGATGATGCTATAGTTTCATAATTTGGAAAAGAAAATGAAAATCATAATAGGAAGGTATGATCAGATATTATGAGAGGAAGTAACGAAGATAGTACTAGTTAAATTAGAAAATTTCTCTTTTTTGGTTAATTTTATCTATGCTATTAATTACAAAGATCAACTTACAAAATGGGACTAGAAACCAAATAAATCTCAGCAGTGAAAGATTGCAAAATATAAAATTAAGTGATATAAAATTAAGCGCATTCTACCGTATGATTATGAATTATTTGTTGCTTGAAGTAACATTTTTCTCATACGGATTTTAAGGTTTCATGTTTCCCGCTTGACAATAACATGTCAGAAGAAAAAGTTGCAAATAATGTGCTTAGAAGCAAATCTAAAGTAAAAGGCACTTCTAATTCATCTTGCCTTAGAATGTAATACTACATTTTTCTCACAATTTTTTTTATAATGAAGTTGGTGACATTCCTCTTCACTTGAACTGTTCTCTAATTTCATTTTGTTCTTTCTATTTCAAAGCATGGATATGTAATTCATCCAGTAGTCTTGTATTCTACAAGTTGAGGCATTCACATTGTGTGGAGCTTTTTCTAAAAATGAAGAAGCATAAAATTGATGCTTGGTGACCAAAGTGGCAACAAATGGTTACGGGCATAAAATATTTTCGTACAGAACATTTTGGGAGCACCGTCTGGGGCACGGTCTACACTCTTCATAAAAATAGGAGGAGCAAGCATCCATTATTTATCGCATATTTTGGAGAGTTAACTTGCCAATCTAAGGTAACAAAAGGAATAATGTCAGTTTCGGATATTTATTGAAGAAAAGCTAGAGGCTTCCTTCCATGGAAATCCATTGATTGGATCAAACACAGCCAACCATTGAAAAGACAGAATCAGCGCATTTGGATAGAACACATTCCATCAAATGGACTTTCCGGTACAACATAGAAAATCACTAACAATGCGATTCTTATGCTGGAGTCAAAAACTTAATCTGCAACTGGAATTAAGTCAAAAAAAAAAAAAAAACAGAGAGAGAGAGGGGGATCACTTGCACTGAAAGTCCATGAGAGGGTGAAAATGAATACTATTACATGAACACAACCCAATGAACAATCATACATATAGAGACATGGAATCCTCCAATACCCTTGATGACATATGTGATCCATGTTATAATGGCACATCCATGGCTGTGTCCAGGATACAGTACCTCACGAATGTTTTCCATTGGCAACATGTAAGAAAGGGAAAACACAATAACTGTGTGATGGGACTCGGTTCTGTATGTCACAAAAGTTAGATTCAAGGTGGCAATCACGGTCCTATGCTGTGACAGGAAACAGACTCGTCTTACCCCAAATGAACGAAGGAATCTCTGGTGTTCATTTGGCACTATCCGTGAAAAAGGAGAAAAAACAGCAAGAACAGAAATAATAGCCATGCAAAAGGAAAAAGCCAGCAGCAACTCATCATCCTATCATCTAGGATGCGGACTAGAAAATGGGCGCACCAGCATTTTAGCATCAAAACAGAAAACTAAAAAAGAAATGGGGGACATTCCATCACCCAAAAAGAAATGAGAAATATTTCCTGCCTCACAAACCGGAAAATTTAAGGCCAAAATGGATTAAGGGAAGCACAAGTAATTATGTGCAGTAAATACACCAACAAAACCAGTCTTTCAAACTTATTTCTCCAAAAGATTAATATATTTGAATGAGTCCCGACATGTAATTGTTTCCATGCTCACAAAGCATCATGAAAAGTTAAACTTGGGTATCCTTTTATGTGAGCAAACATGCCGGTGCAATCAAAGAAATGACTTCATAAATGGCATTGAGAAACCACTTTCAACTTAAGAGTAACAGCACAAAAAGTCATCTGAGTTGCCAAAACAGATTGAGATTATTTTCCTCCCCATCACAAGGATCGAGTTTCATACAAACACCCATAAGTTTAAACGAGACTACAGTAGATGTTCCCTGTCTCTAAATGAAATTCAGGGAGGCAAACTTGCATTGAAATCAACTAGCCATGGGATGGTTATAAATGTACTCAATAGCAAGATTACAGGAATCAATCTTATCTGCTTCCTTGTCAGGGATTTCCAACTTGAACTCCTCCTCTAGAGCCATTACAATCTCCACATTGTCCAAACTGTCCAAGCCCAAGTCTTTCTGAAAATGTACATCAGGAGTCACCTGCAGAGAATTGTTGGGAAAGGTTTAATGTCACTAAAGTATTTGACATGCAGGGAAATGATGGTGGTTGGCAAGATTAATCAGTGAGTGCTGGTTTGAAGCATTGAGGCAGAGCAGCAACAGGCTCAACAAGAGGCAAGAAAATGGTAACAGTTAGAGTACAGGTTTCTTGACAGTAACAATTATACACTGTCCTGAAGCATCTACCTCAACTGGTATCCAGTGCCCACACTACAAACTACGGATACAAACCCAAGAGACAAAACTCCAAACAACATGTTAGATCTGTCTAACATGAAGCATTAATATGTGCAAAAAGTTCATAAGAGTTATCCTCTTCTGAAGTAGCAATTCTAACTAGAATGAATTCTTCTTTACATTATGCAACCTTCACAAATTGAGCTCCATACACAGTTAGCGCAAGAAGAAATCTAAACCCAGTGAATTATAAGTTGCACAAACACCACGAAAAAACACAAATTACTAAAAGAAAGAAACAGGTGCAGAAGAATACAAGAGAGGAGGATCAACAAGCAACAAAGCATTAACACAAAGCTGCTATATTCAATCTTTTGAAGGCTTCAAATTATCACAACAACAAAAAAATTCCCAGCAAGTTCTATGCTCCATAAACTCTTAAAAAACAGAGAGATGAACTAAGAAAAAGAAGGGGAGGAGAGAGAAACAACCAAAGAAGAAGAAGCTACATTATCTACAGTTTGCGCTTGAAAAATCAAGTGAGAAATTAATACAATAGGAGCAAATTTCGTGTCAGGGATGCTGCTTGAAGTCAGGTATAAGCGCTGAATCCCAAAAAGTCTTTGGAGGTCAGAATTTTCACAAATTTCATTCCGACACTAATTTGAATGTTTTGTTAAGAAACAAGTCCAAATAATGGAAGTTTTAGAATAAAGTACACAGTAACAATTAAAGAAGAAAAAACGGGAAGAAAATTTTGAAACCTTCAATGGATTCATATATTGTCACCAAATTATCCTCAAAGAGTCTTTTTCAAGCTCTCAAATCAGATTGATTTATCTCATGTTACTCCAACACAAATGGCCCAAAACATTTCTTTTCCTTTTAGCAATGATAGTGACCAACAGGCTGAGTAATTGACTACGTGTAAACAACTTCTAACACGAATACCATCCCTTCTGAAATGGCCTCTTGTACATGCAAACGTTTTACAATAGAACAACTGTTTGGAGTCATCTTCACGCCATCCAAATACAAAAATATCTTAAGCAATATTTCAAGAAAGGCCTCAATCTCACAGAATGGAAGCCCAGTATCCGAACTCTGATTTTGATCCTTAACTTTCCCTAATTCGCATCGCACGAAAAACTATTACTTTCTGAAATTTCAAACACTCCTTTTGTTTTTAAATTCCCCCCATTTTGCATACTTTTAATCCAATTGGCCATTCTAATTCTCCAAGTTTAGATAGATAAAATGTTTGTTTTCTGAGTGTTGGTGTTCCAGGCAGTGTCCCAATTAAAACTAAGATTGATATTTTTGAAATAAACCTGATAATTTTTTAAACACTTATTATTTTTGCATTTTAAAAACTATCAGTTTGATTTCAAAAATATTAATTCTAATTTCAATCGGGACACTGCCCAGAATAATAACACATAATAACACCCGGATATGTATTGGTGCTCTTTTAGATATCTATGTTCCTATCAATAAACCCAAATGTAACCAAGCAGCACCAATTTTTCCTGCTTCAAATGATTAAAACTCAAACAAAAGAACCAAGCTTTCTATGGACAATCCCATTTATATCAATATCAAATATCAAGATTTCAAAGTTCTAAATTCTCTTAGACACATTTCAACAAACGCAAATTTATATTTAGAACAAGAAAATTAAAAGAAAAAAAAAACAAATAAAAGAGGAAATTTTTGAACAATAGGGAAGAAAAATTAAAATCTTGGAAAAACCTTGGATTCATCGACATTAGGGTAGCTCTTGACGACGTCGAGAACTCTTTCGATGACCTCTTCTTTGGTGAGATGATCGTCATGCGATGAGAACAACCGGAAGGACCCGCCGAGGCTCCACGGTTGCGATTTGGGTCCGGCGACGGCTGTGGTTCGCACCGGCATCCGAATGTGGCGGAGTACGGCTGCTCTCAGTGCCATCTCTCTCTCTCTCCGTAGTGTAGAGTGGAAATAATTTTAAACTTATTTCTAACTTTATAAAAATATTTTTAAACTTATTTCTAACTTCATAAAAATATTTTTCGTAGGACCTCTATATATATATATATATATCTATTTTCTTTTTTTTTCAACGACCAAAAAAATGAGATTTTTTTATTTTTTTAATTTATTACTTTTTTTTTGAGAGAGCTTTTCAATCTGTTACTTGAAATTTGTGAATCACAAACTCTTTTGTTTTTTTTTTTTACAATAAACCCTCAACTTTTCATTGCAATATATAAATAAAAGAACATTAAATTTCAAAAAAAAAAGAATAATACTTTATTCATATTATACTTTTTTATACTTTTGTTTTTATTCAGTAAAAAAATAAACTTAGAGTCAACATTATAATTGATAAAAAAATTTATTAGCAATAATTTCCTTTATTTTTTTATTTTTATAATAATTTGTATGTAATTTGTGTTAATGGATTATTAAAAAATTAAAAATTAAAAATATTATAAATTTATTATTAAAAAATATTTATATATAAATTTTTAATTAATAATTATAAAAAAATAACACGTATATTAATAACAAACCCTTAATAAAAATAAGAACTAGGCAGTGTGCATTTTAGGAACAAAGAAACTTATTATACTGTTTCCTCAGACCTGTGTGATAAATCAATCAGAAAAATTTTAGAGCCACAAAAAAATATCTGAATTGCCTCCGAAATATATTTAAAAAAATAATATATTATTATTTTTTATAATTATGTATATATTTTTATAATAAAATATAAAATAATAAAATATTTTTTATTTTTATCATTTTTTATTGTGATTATAAAAAAATTATTAATTAATTATTAATTATATATATATATATATAAAAATAAAAAAAATCAAAATATTTTGTATAACTCTAAAACGGTCACTAAATCAATTGGGATGTTAAAAGAAGCTAATTTTGTTTATTGATTTCACCACATTTTTCAATGGCAAAAAGTTTGACGTTGCGTTTATATTGATAGAAAATTGTGAAAAAAAAAAAATGATTAAAAATTTTTGAAAAATAATAATAATAATTTATTATTTGAATTGATGAAAAAATTATTAAAAAAATAATAAAAAATAGTATATTAATAATAATAATTTTTACTATTAAATTATTTATTTATTTTTTTCTATTAATTTTTCATTAGGCCAAAGACAGCATAAATGATTATTACCAAAAAAAAAAAAAGAGGGAAATGGCAAAAACCCTGCCTCTGGCAGTTCAAGAACTCTAGGTTACCCACTTGTTCTAAAACCCTAGCGAGGATTCTGGAGAGACAGCCAAGAAATGGGGGGTGGGGAGATGGGCAGTGAAAACAGTAACAAAACCCTAGTGAGAATAGAGGATATCCCAGGTAGAGGAAGGGCTGTGGTGTCCTCTCAACCCCTTAGAGGTGGCCAAATTGTGCTCACAGATTCCCCAATCCTTCTCTACTCTGCTTTCCCTTTAACCCCTCAACAACAACAATCAACCTGCTCCTCCTCAACAACAATCTACTGTGACCATTGCTTCAGAACAATACAACCACAGTCATCCTCCAAAACCCCATGTCCTAATTGCTTTCAAGTTCATTTTTGCAGCTCTGATTGCCTATCAGCTGCCTTAAGCTCCTCCCATTCTCCTTGGGTCTGCCAGGCTCTTAGCCGCTTCCGTGACTGCCCTTCTCATCTCCTTCGTCAGCTGCAGCTGCAGCCGCTTGAACGCCAAGTCCAAGCTCGCTTCCTTATTGCTGCTTACAATCTTGGTCTGGTCTGCCCTCCCAAGTGGCAGTCTTTGTTGTCCCTTCAAGGCTGTCCCCAAGATGAAGATGCCCCAGTTGCCCATTTTCTTCATTCGCTCATCTCCACCCTCTGCCCGCCGCCTCCGCCTGTTCAAGTTTGCATCTTTTCTTTGGAATTTACTTCCCTTTTGTTGGCTAAGGACAAGATCAATGCTTTTGGCTTGATGGAGAATTTTTCCGATGGAGATAGGTCTGTTCGTGCTTATGGTATTTACCCAAAGGCTGCGCTTTTCAACCACGATTGCCTCCCGAATGCCTGCAGGTTCGATTATGTTGACTCCGCTGATGCAACTTGCAATAATAACACTGACATTGTTGTTAGGATGATCCATGATGTCCCCGAAGGAAGGGAGATTTGCTTGAGTTATTTTCCTGTCAATTGGGATTTTGCCACCAGACAGAAAAGATTGGCCGAGGACTATGGATTCACCTGTCACTGCGATCGCTGCCAAGTTGAGGCCAATTGGTCCGATGCTGATGATAATCATGATGACGACGAGGATGATGATATTGATGATGGAGGTGTTGACATTGGTGATGAGAATGAGATGATGATGGATCAGGAATGTGCTGAATCAATGGAGGAGACAACCTTGGAAGACAACGATTCCAACAACTTTCCTCATGCCTATTTTTTCTTGAGATACATGTGTAATAGAGAAAATTGCTGGGGCACGCTGGCTCCTTTGCCTCCATCTGATAGTAATCCATCTTATCTCCTTGAGTGCAATGTCTGTGGTAACATTAAGAAGGATGAAATTGTTGATGGCTGACTGCTGCAGAGGTACTGCTTGTTAATCCTGTCTAGTTTTGTAGTGACGGTTAGTTCCTTATCATCATAGATGGTAATTCAAAGAAAAGGAAGAGAAGGCAAAGCATTGCAGGCAAGGTGTAGTTCTTTTGTTCTCTTATATCATGGAATGTCCAAAAGTTTGGGTAGCTTAGCTTGTTAAATCAGTTATGTTGATGCTAAAGTATGGTTTTGCTCATTACAATAACTTGCAGCTGTTGATTTTTGTGCTTCCGTAATATTAGGAAAAAGAACATGCAAACAGCAGACAATTGGGAATTCTTGATCTTATTGATTTCAGTTAGGAGGAAATTGTAGCGGCTGTTCTGCTTCTTTTAGTCGCTGTGGATGTTCCTTTGTTGTTCGGAGAAACAAAATGTAGAAGTAAACAAAGTTGAGATCCGAGAGAAACAAATTCCTTTTGTTGTGAATGTGTCTTAGATGTGTCCAGCAAGGCAGCAACAAAATAGAGACGTAAACAATGAGGATAAAATTTACAATTATGTGTTTAAATAGTTCTTTTAGCCTACTTCTCAGAGAATTGCTACAATAAGTAGCATGTAAGAGTAATTACAAAGTCATGCAATTATGATATCAATACCCAGTACTGCAGTTTATTTTAGTTGTTGGCTGTTTACTGAAACTGAAACATGAAAACCAAGTAGAACCTGTCAAGGCTCTACCCGCATGCTTACTTTTCGTAGACTTCATAAACTATTACTCTCGAGGCTCTAAACCATAGCCTCTCTCCCCTTATATAATGCAATGGGACTTCCTCTCTTTCCAAATACTGTTTATCCTTTTTGGTCCTTTCTTGTTTCTCTGTTCTCTTCATCTCTACCCAGCGTGTTCTTTGCCTTCTTCTTCTTCGTTTGATTGTTGGGTCGTATCACATGAGTGTGTGGGAGGCAACCATTTTGTGTTACTTGCAATTTTGCCACCGCCTCTCAAGTGACCAATTCTGTGAATGTTTGCTAGTTGGCTAAAATGTTCTGTCCGTTGAAAGCAATTGTAGATTTCTTACTGTTTATATCTTCAAGCAAGATGTGAAGCAAAGGTCCCAATCAGAAAGAAGCATGCAGCTCTGCTAAAATCCATATATGCTAAATATCGCAACAGAGATTAAACCTAAGTTGTAGCTTCACGAAATTGATGGATGAAACCATTTGATCTGCTTTCTTTGTTGTTCATTGTACTGGGGAGGACATATATATATGGAGGCCATTATATTAATGTTAGTGAGTTGATCAACTACTGGCCATTCGAAGATCTCCTAGGCGATGTTGGCAGCTTATCATGGAAGAAGCAAACGGAAAAATTACAATGAATGAATTGCAAAATGCATGCCTGTTGGAGAGCTTAATTCGATTTGAAATTGAATGTGCCAAGAGACATTTTTTATTAGAGATATTACATTCAAGCCAAGTTGCTCCGAGTTAATGTCATTTTTACTTCAGCACATTTCATCCTTTGAGAACTTGTCTCACTCTTTCTTTGTAGACCTGCAAAGCCTAGAAGTACTGGATCTGTCTTATACTGGGATCAAGTTTCTTCCTGGGTCACTCTCCAATTTTAAATATGTAAATGTGTTGTTACCCAGCAATTTCTGGAACTTATCTCTGGCACTTCTTGGTCATAGATTGGCATTAGGCAATAGCTTGCAAAGTTGGTAAGTTTTTAATCTCCCTTGGTGCCTCCAGATTCCAGGGACCAGGGGAACGGAATAGAGCTCCTGTGCAACCTCAGATCCTTAGATACTGGGGTCAAAGTCTTTCTAGCTGCATTTGCCCCACAGGAAGAATTTTTGATATCTGGTTGTAGTAGTCTGTGGGGATCAAAGTCGGTGGCAGCCATAAGTGGAAGGGCAGAGATTAACTCAAGCTTGACAAGTTGATCATACCATGAAGAGGATTTTTGGAAATATTGAGTGTCAGATTACTAAATCAGATCTGAATAATGAGACTTTAAGTCTGGCCAATAACAATATAACCCGTAAACCAGTAATTATTAAGTTGCTCTTTCCTTGTTTAAGGGTCGAGAGACATAGAAGTGAAACGAAGGAGGTTATTGAGTAAGTTTAAATCCATTTTACATATAGAAGTTTGAAACATATATGAAGAATGCTAGTGCAGTCCTGGATCCTCAAATGTTTTGTTCGGTTTATGTACAAGAAATAATGATTTTGTGGACTGGAACATGGATACACTGCAATTTGTTAGTTGGCACTTGGCAATTTGGAAAACAATGAAATTTAAGCAGTATGGTCTCCCATATTCCAACCACAGCTTAATTTCACCAGGTGAAACAAGCTAGCAAAGTTGATTATAAACCTGATCATTTAACATAAAATAGAGATAACAAATTCATACTTAACAGAAACAACAATCTTGCACCTTACTATCTAAAATTGTTTGAGAAGCAAGCAGACACTTAATGGAAGAAGCCAAGAACCTGACCACCTACATTACGCTTAAGTGCCTCTTCATGATGGATTACACCATCCGGAGTCGTTGTGATCACAACGTAGCCCCACTGCACAGGAAAGGCTGGATGAGTACGAAAATGAAAATATAAATCCACTGAAAGCCAAGATGGTTAAAAGATTGCAAGAAAACCTGATTTGTTCGATATTATTGAAAATGATGTCAACCTGATTTGTTCGATATTATTGAAAATGATTTCAGGATTGCAAATTAATAAGATTTCAGCTTCCTTCTCAAAAAAAAAAAAAAAAACCTGATTTGTTGGCAGAGTTTGTAATTTGTATTTCTCGATGTCTTTTGCCTTGACATCTTGCCTAAAAGTCACAGCTCTGCAATCAGTTACCCTGCCTTGTAGTTCAACAGTAATCCTGCCGACTCTACGTGGATCATGAGCTTGAAAATTTTGTATATATCCGATGAAGTGATCCCAAATCAAGTTAAGAAGCCCCCCATGTGGGATAAATTAACTTATAGCTTTCAACTCCAAACATTCAAGCACAAAGACATGCAATGCATTGCAGCCACAGCCAACTTGCTAGAAAAATTTGCAACAACTTCCAGAGAGAAGATGCTAAAAGATAATAACAAAAAAAGAGTTTGTCCAACTTCATCTTCTATAAGATTATAGAGGAACATGGCTGTTTGTTCCTTCACTACGTTTGGTTTAATATTTACAAAGGAAGGGGAAGGAGATAAATTAGTACAATGGAAAAGGGGAGTTGAGGCATAAAAAGTACTACAAATTTGGCCATTGATGACTCAGAGAAGGCAAAAAGAGAAACTATACAATGACAATCCTCAAGTGGGAGCATGCAGCTTGCGCTGCAGTATTTTCCTTCAGATCCATTACCCTTCAATTTAAAATTAAAGAAGCATAAGGAAGCTTTCAGCTCCTTTCTTGTGGACTGCAAACTTAGGTTTTGCTCCATTTGCGTTCATAAAGCAGCATGAATGGTCATCCATAATCTATTTGAGATGCTGCCCAACAACAGTAAGGATGCATGACATACATTATATAGGGAAATGGCTTTTAGCCTCAGTTTGAAATAGAGAGAATCCAAGTCCAGGCAGTCACTTTTGCTTGTACCCTCTGTGTTATGTAACAAAAGCAACCCCAGGCCTGGGATTTTTTTTTTTTTTTCATTATATATATATAGAGATATGATATTTTTAAGTTCTAAACCTTTGCATTTTTTTTACATATGAGTTCTAAATTTTTTTGAAATTTCATTTGAGTCTGAAATCTTTCAATTTTTTTGCTGAATCAATCCATCTGTTAACGAAAAGTGACCAATTTATTAAAAAAATGATTTTAACCTTATAAAAATCATTTGAAAAAAGGTTAAATACACTAATTAAAATTTTTTTAATAAAAAAAATATGCATTTTACATATTTAATTCGATTATTTGTTAATTAAAAAAATATTTAATATGCATATTTATTGATACAAAATATTTAACTTGCCTATTTGACATTTGTTTAATAATTTCTATGATTTTAAACTTATTTATTAACAGATTGATCATTTTTTATAAACGAAAGAACTAATATGGGAAGAAATTTAAAAGTTTAGTACTCAAATAAAATACCAAAAAAATTTAGAATTCATATGTAAAAGATACAAAAGTTTAAGATTGAAAAATATCATATCCCTATATATATATATATCTTTTTGTCTATTCCTGAAACTTATGGTTCCATGAATCTCTGCTTGAAATTATTAGAGTTGGTCCTACGTTTAAAACTATTGCGTTTGTGAAATTACACAGCTATGATCTCAGTTGATTTACACAGCGTCAACGCCAGAACTTCCCCCATTCCATCAAAGGTTCATAACATGAATTATATACGAAGTTATCCATCAATAACAACAGCAAACCCACCTCTCCAACCTGTCTATGCCCACACTAATTTCTGAGCAATAGAAATATAGAAACCCACCAAGGGACAACAAAGTGCAAGCAGAAAGCAACTTAAGAACATGAAAATACTCCAAAAAAAAATAATAATAATAATTAAAAACCCAAAGGGAAACATACAAACATAGAGCCTAAACTTTAAGACAAAAAGTTTGTGTGCTGAATTTTAATATTTCGATTAATGTTTCAAATGAAATTAAGACTGATAATTTTGAAATAAAATTGATAATTTTTAAAATATATATTAAAAATTATTATTTTTATCATAAAAATTATCAATTTTATTTTAAAATTATTAATCTTAATTTCATTCGAAATATCAATCAAAACATCAAATTTCAAGTGATCAAACTTTAATCCTCATAATAACATAGGAAAAATTCTAATTCACAACTCAAATAGGATATAACAATAAATGAATCAAATAACCTCAGAACACAAACATGCCAAAAAAAAAAAAAAAAAAAAGAAAAAGGAAAAACCCAAAAGCCCACTACAGCTTACTTGGTAGAAATGCCCCAAAACTAAATATTAAACATTAAAAAAGTAGGAAATATCTATTTTAATTCTCTTCTTTAAGTGAGTATAACTTTCTTATAATCTTATATCATATAATAAGTAAGATCCACTTGAATAAAAAAAATTAAAAATAATATTTAAATAATATTAAATTATAAATTAATTTTATTCACTAAAAAAGAATGTAGAAAAAAGATACCATCATCGTTGTAGAAATGGGTTGCAACTCCACCGTAGCTTTCCCCCTCCTCTCCGCATTCACTATTGCCCGCAACGCTTCGTTTAGTATCCTCCTTCCCATCTCTCTCACTCTCTCTCCCCAAACCCCAGAGACACAGATTTTGCAGTGTAATAGACAATGGAAAGCGACGTCGTTTTTAATGGAAAAAGTTTTGATCTTTGTCCTGACAGGGGCTTAGAAGGCTGGGTAATGGTAAAAACTTTTTGGTAAGCGACGTCGTGCAAATTATACATGCAAAGTCCATGCGGGATCAGTTAGTTTTCAACGCATGCATAGTTACGCATACATTTTACGTTGTTTTGATTTGTCTTTTTTTTTTTTCTTTTCAAAAACTAAACCTGAACTATAAACCATACTTCTTTTTTCGAACTCAAGTCATATTTTTCAAACCATCAAACAAAACTAAATTGTCAAAGAGCATAATAGTTGAAGTTAATCCAAATTTAATTCTTAATTATTGTTTAACTAGAATTTGGTTATTTAATTTGTTTCCATATTCGAGTACAATTAAAATTTTATTTTACTAGTATATAAGGACGTGTGATTTGTGTTTTGTGTGTGTGCTTCTCATTATTGTTGTGTGACATTATTCAGCTAATAAAGTCGTAGTGTTAAGTTAATTTAAAATTAATAGTAGTATCAGAGCTTGTCGATCGAAAAGTCACAGCCATTGAGTTTCAGATTCGATTGATTGAAAATAAGGATCGATCACGGAATTTTTGTTGGATTTGTTCGAATTAAGTGTTAGCAAAATTATCACCGTAAGATATCGTGAGAGATATTTGATCTGAACAAAAAAAAAAAAAAGGACAGCAGCATCAAAGTCACTTACAGTTTGCCGGATCTCCGCCAGAGCCACCGCCGACCGCAACATGCCGCCTCACGCGCCGCCGCCACAGTAGCCGTTCGTCGTCAGACACTGTCCCCTGCACCACCGACCGCCGATCTTCAAGAATCCAGCATTCACGCGTCGGAAAAGTCACCGAAAACTGCCGGATCTACAAGTACCGAAAGTTCCAGCCGCCGCTTTCAATCGCCGATTCCGCCTCCTTCACTCAGCGACGAACCTCGAAACAACCAGAAACCAACTCCCCGACGTCCCATCTTCGTTTTCCAGCCTCGGACGCATCGTTTCATCACCGGAAAGTGACCGGACCAAGCCATCGGTCCTCTTTTATTTCTGTCCCGACGGATTACGCCGCCAGCAGTCGTTTTCCGCTGTCCCTACCACCGTTCACAGCCAGCTTTGCGCCACTAAGGTCTCTTCATCGCCGGCCGGAGTTTGTCGCCGAAACCTGCCTCCGGTCGCCGGAGCTCATCCTTGCCGCTGGTGATAGTTTGGATTCACGGCAGTCACTTTGTTTTCGAGGCAAAAGAAAAAAAATAAACGAAAAAGGGTCAGATTCAGAACAATAAATGTTTGATACGATGAATTTCAATATGAACGGCTCAATTCCAGTTTCAGTTCCCGTTTTAGATGGGAAAAAATTACAATAGATGGTGTGTGCAGATGAAAGTATTGTTTGACTACAACGAATTGCTTAGTGTTGTAGAGAACGGAGTTGAAGAGATTGTTGCAGATGCAACAGAATCACAACAGACTGCTCATCGAGATATGCAGAAGAATGATAAAAAGGCGCTTTACTTTATTCATCAAGCAGTTAATGATGATAGTTTTAAGAAGATTGCAGGTGCAACTACGTCTAAGCAAGCATGAGATATTTTGACGACGTCTTTTCAAGGTGCGGATAAAGTGAAGAAGGTGAAACTCTAAACCTTACGACGTCAGTTTGAGTTATTGCAGATGGAAACCTCAGAAACAGTTTCAGTTTATATCAGTAGAGTTCTCGCCCTAACGAACCAGATAAAAGTTTATGGAGAGCAGCTTAATGATCAAGTTAAAGTTGAGAAAATTTTGCGGACACTCACACCACGATATGAGCACATCGTGGTTGCAATTGAAGAAGCACATCGTGTTTTTCACTCTGATGTTTGTGGTCCAATGAGTGTTCCATCAGTTGGGAACAATAGGTACTTTCTCACCTTCATTGATGATTTTTCGAGGAAGACATGGGTTTATATCATGCAGAGGAAGTCTGAAGTGTTTGATTATTTTAAGAAGTTTAAGGCATTTGTTGAGAGGCAAAGTGGCTGTTATATAAAGGTTTTGCGGACTGATGGGGGTGGTGAATATGTCTCTAATGAGTTCAAGGAGTATTGTGAAGAACATGACATAAAGTATGAAGTTATTTTTCCCTACATACCACAGCATAATGGAGTTGCTGAAAGGAAAAACAGATTGATCATGAATATGGTTAGAAGCTTATTGAAGGCCAAAGGAGTGCATAATCCCTTTTGGGCAGAAGCTGTGTTGTGTTGTGTTTACTTGTTGAATAGGTGTCCAACAGTTATGACTACCATGAAGTTTTCTCCCCTGTTGCTCGCATGGAAACAATTAGACTCATTATTGCTTTGGCTGCTCAGAATCGTTGGAGAATTCATCAAATGGATGTGAAGTCAGCTTTTCTCAACGGTCAACTTGAAGAGGAAGTGTTTGTGAAGCAACATCCAGGTTTTGTGAAGGAAGGAAGTGAAGAGAAGGTGTACAAGTTGAAGAAAGCGCTGTATGGATTGAAACAAACACCTAAAGCATGGAATAAGCGCATTGATTCTTTCTTCCATGAAGCTAATTTTCAGAAGTGTCCGTCTGAGCATGCCTTATATGTGAAAGTTAATGATGATGGTGATATCTTGTTGGTATATTTATATGTTGATGACTTGATCTTCACAGGCAACAATCCCAGAATGATTGAAGACTTTAAGAAGTCGATGATGAGTGAGTTGAAATGACTGATTTGGGCCTAATGTCATACTTTCTTGGCATTGAAGTGATTCAAGGAGATGATGAAATCTTTATTTGCCAGAAGAGATATGCTACAGAGTTGTTGAAGAAGTTTCGGATGTATGATTGCAATCCTGTGAGAACACCTGTTGAAGTTTGAACTAAATTGTCTAAGGAAGACAATGACGCACCTGTTGATTCCACACACTTTAAGCAGATTGTTGGAAGTTTGAGGTACTTGACATGCACAAGACCCGACATATCTTATGGAGTTGGTTTGATTAGCAAGTTTTTGGAGTCTCCGCGTCAATCTCATATGTAAGTTGCTAAGAGAATTATGCGATACATTAAAGGGACGTTTGATCATGGCCTACTTTATACTTCATCTAAGAATTGTGCTATTGTAGGCTATTCTGATAGTGATTGGGGTGGAGATGTTGATGATCGAAGAAGCACTTCTGGTAATTGTTTCAATTTTGGCACAGCTGCTTGTTCGTGGTCATCGAAGAAACAATCTATTGTTGCACTTTCGACTTGTGAAGCAGAATATGTAGCCGCAGCTTCCAGTGCTTGTCAAGCTATTTGGTTGAGAAATTTATTGAGTGAGATTTATGTTCCAGTTGAAGGTCCTACGAAGATATTTGTTGATAATATTTCAGCTATTAATTTGGCTAAGAATCCAGTGACGCATGGAAGGAGTAAGCATATTGATACTCGTTTTCATTTTCTGAGAGATCAAGTTGATAAATGAGAGATTGAATTGGCTTATTGTAAGTCTGAAGATCAAGTTGCAGATATTCTCACGAAACCGTTGAATTATGATGCGTTTGTCAAATTGAAGCAGATGTTAGGAATGCGAGCATCACCAAATCAGGATTAAGGGAGATGTTGAAGTTAGTCTAGATTTAATTCTTAATTATTATTTAACTAGAATTTGGTTGTTTAGTTTGTTTCCATATTCGAGTATAATTAGGATTTTGTTTAATAGTATATAAGAACGTGTGATTTGTGTTTTGTGTGTGTGCTTCTCATTATTGTTGTATAACATTATTCAGCTAATAAAGTCGTAGTGTTAAGTTAATTTAAAGCTAACAATAATTACATGTCCTGGTAATTTTTTCTGGGATTTATTTCAGAATAAACTGCGGCTGATATTTTTGAAATAATGATTGATATTTTTAAAATGTAAAAATAATAAGTGTCTCAAAAATATCAATTTTTGTTTCAAAAATAACAGTCTCAGTTTTAATTAAGACAAAACTCAAGATACAAACTGCTGAGATACTAATTTTTTTTCGTTGTCAAATACAGTTAAGTTTATGGGGCCACTGACTACGTATATAGGTGCGTGAGCTTAATAGTATAGTCAATGGACCATAGAATGGGGGTTGGCAAGGCCAATTCATGGACATCGCCTTTAATCTACCACTTCCAATTCACATATTCTTGATTGTTTAGTTTGTTTTCTCGTCTACATGGTAGCATTTCTTTTCTATTTCTTCTTTTTTTGCCGGTAACCCAAGTCATATTTTTCAAACCATCAAACCAAATTAAATTGTCAAACACAGTTTAGTTTATGAGGCCACTGCCTCTATATGGTCAATGGACCATGGAATGGGGGTCCGCAAGGCCAATTTGTTGACATCGCCTTTTGATGTAGCACTTCCGGTTCACATATTCTTGATTGTGAGCTTATTAGTTTGCCTTCTTTTTCTTTTTTTTCTTTTTCTTTTTGTCTACACAGTAGCATTTCTTTACGTCGTTTTTGGATAGAAGGAAAATTCTCATTTCATTGTCTAGATAGTAACATTTCAATTCAATGGACAGCGACCAGATGACTTTTTTTTTTTACTCTGAGTAATCACATTTTAGTAGTTCAGCGAAAAAAAAAAAAAATAGAAACAAGAAGAAAAAGCCAGTAACCTTCATTTATTCTTAGTTTGGTAGCCAATCAATGCTCTGACAAGTCGAAAAGTCTGGCCGTTTGGCTGAAAAAGATGTGCTGGCAGTGTCCACCTACCAATGCTATAAAAATTGACAACATTGGGCAAACCCAGTATATTACACCTGCTTTGTTAAAATGCAAGCCATGAGAAAAGCCAACCAAATTGGCCTTGTGCCCCTTCTTTAACCAAAAAAAAAAAAAGAAAGCCAACCAAATGCAAGCCAAGAGATGCAGAGTTATAATAGATGAATGATTTATATATAATTTCAACCTTAATTATCATGCAACTCTTTATCTTCTGTAACGTGTGTAGTTATGATATATTAATTAAAAATATGATTAATTGTATTATAATTACTACATAACTCTTCATATTCTTCAACATAATATTTGGAAGATGAATGGTTTTTCCTCAAAGATAGTTAGAATAGAAGAAGAGGAATGCAACTTGAGAATCATTTGTCATAAGATTAGTAGATACATATAGATATAGATATAAAAAGATACAAGAGATAGTTTGAGGAAGTAGACACCAACTAACCAATTGAATCAGCAAAAATAAATTTTTATGGTGTATTGTGTGGCTAACTACCTTCGTAAATTAACTTATAATTGAGTTATAATATGTTATGTACGCACAAAAATTAAAAAAATAATATTGAGCACCACTACATGGTTGCAAAATTTGATGGCTGCAAGTGGCAGTAAAAATGACAAAATAGGTGAAATATACGATATTTTTTTGTACTTATAAAAAAAATATACGACATGTCAAAGGAAAATATATGATATATTTGAACAGTTATATACTTCTCAAATTAAAAAATTTTAGTTCTTAATAGCTATTCACATGACTCTTATAATTCTATTTAATATGTTGTGTAATTTTTTTTGTAATTACTCTATCATGTCATAATTTAGTCTGTTCACATAAATCATATATTTATCTTTTATATGTCGTATATTTTCTTTGTAATTACAGAAAAATATCGTATATTTAGGTTTTTGAATCATTTTTACAGTTATTTGTAGCCAATAAATTTTGCAGCCACAAAGTTTTTTTTAAATTATAGTTTTTTTTATATTTTTTATCAATATAATTATATTTTGTTAATAAGTAATAAAATGTAGTGGGACTCTCTAATAAAAATATATAACTTTTGTGTTCTCTCCAATTTTGAGTAGCATATGTGTGTGTGTGTGTGTGTGAGAATTAATACAACTGTATAGATTTATTATATAATTACATTAATTACAAACGCAATAAAATAATTTTATTAAATTCATATAATTATAAAAAATTTTCAATTCGCTGTATTATGAAAATTCCTTCAACAACTTGTTATATATATATATATATATATATATATATATATATATATATATATATATACATATACATATATACACGACCACCATCAAATGATTGTATTTCCCTCCACAGCCAATGTCGTTTTTTTTTTATGTTAATCTATTATACATAAATTTTAGTCTTTATACACATATTGTATATTACACATGAGTTTAGACTTAATATATATAACTTAAAAAATTTTATATTCTTATATCTGTTATACATTCACATACATGATCTTTAAAAAAAAAATAAAAAATCAATGAGACCCACCATAAATGCCGCCTCTCTTTCACTCCTCAACGCCGTGTCCTTCCCGTCATTCTAACGTTTTTGTGTATGGACCCAACTACAGATTCCTAGCAAAAGTTCGGTACCTCTACCGACCTCTACAAAAAAAAATAAAATAAAAAAAAAAATTTGCCTTTTTTTTAACAAAATTAAAACTTATATATATTATCCTAAAACGTAAAATACAGACCTTATATAAAATTTGTTATGAAAAAGTTTTTCTTTCAAAATTTTTTAAATAATAATAAAAATAACATTTTAATAAATATACATACTTTTTAATAAAAAAATAATATTTTATTTAATTTGTATATTCAGTGCACCCAAAACCTTGATGCATTTATTATTCTCCTTCGTATATATATGGATGTGTACAACACATGCTTCGTAAATGACCTACTCAAACCAGTTGCACCGAGCTAGCCAAGATGAAGATTGACGTAGAATTGCTTGCCAAAACCATAGTAAAACCGTCCTCTCAAACTCCCGACCACCTACGCCGTCATCAACTTTCCTCCATTGATCAGGTCATTTACCCAATTTTCATGCCTTTGATCCTCTTCTATCCCCAAAACAACAAATTGACCAACAAGGAAAGATGCGAGAGGCTGAAGAAATCTTTGGCCGACGCATTGACCGTGTTTTACCCTTTGGCAGGACGGTTGAAAGACAATGATTATGTCGATTGCAACGACGAGGGAGTCCATTTCGTTGAAGCGGAGGCCAAGTGCACGATCCAGGATATTCTGCAAGACCCAGATTGCAGCGACAACTACAAGCTGCTTCCATTCCGAATTGACAGTGTCAATGACTTGGTTGCTTTTGTGCAGGTTACTTACTTTCAGTGTGGAGGAATGGCGATTGGGATCGGCATGAGCCACAAAATCGGCGATGTCGTCTCCATGGTTATGTTCGTCAACGGTTGGGCTGCTATGTCTTGCGGGAAAGGCAATATAGGACTCCCTGTTTTCGATTGTGCCACACATTTTCCACCAATAAATGCATCTGGCTTTGATTCGAGGATGGAGAAGGAGGATCATGATAGCGACATTGTCCTGAAGAGGTTTGTGTTCGATGCACCCACCCTAGAAGCTCTTAAAGACAGATACGCTGACAAAAAAAGCGATGATCCCAAGCACGCAACGTTACGCCGCCCCTCGCGGATTGAGGCCTTGACAGCATTTCTCTCTATCAAGTTCATAGACGCCATTAAAACATCTGAGGGTGATGATAAAACATTATATTATATTTACCACCCACTGAACTTACGTCCAAGGATGAACCCACCACTATCCCATCAACATTTCGGAAATTTTATAGTGCTGCCAGCGGTGGCCACGATCAACATAGATGATGCTGATCAAGATCGGTGTTACAATATTATAAGCCAGATGAGAAACACAACGAAGGATATGAACTCCGACCACGTGAAGAGAGATGATATTCTCAGAATGATGAAAGAAAGAGCCGAAAGAGTCGAAAGAGAAAGGAACGAAAAAATTCTTTTGTTGCACTTTACCAGCTTGTGCAGGTTTCCTGTTTACGAAGCTGATTTTGGTTGGGGTCGACCTCTGTGGGTATCCAGTGCACGCTGGCCTGTCTACAACTTTGTTAGTTTCTTCGACACCAAAGAGGGAGGTGGCATTGAGGTGTGGATTCACTTGAAAGAGGAAGCCATGGCCAAGTTTGAAGCTGACAATGAGCTAATTTCACTTGTATCTCCGGTCGGAAGGTATCTTAATTAAGGATTACCCGAATAATTACCTTTAATTAATTAAAAGTGTTCCTGTTAATTAGTCCTTAATGAAGAATGGAGCTTTTCATTTCTTGATTTAGGAGGGTCAAACTTTGGCGTCTGTTTCTACTTATATGGATGTTATGATTAATTAATGGAGATTATGATCTTATATTTGTAATAGGTGTCTTTTCTTTTTTTTGTCTGTGGTTATTTATGGTTGTATATTCTTATAAGTTTACACTTTTTCCTTTCGTTAATAAAAGCGCGGAATGCCCACTTAATTACAAAATAAACTAGCTCTAATATACACGTGGTTATTTTATGGAAATTATGTTTTTTTATTGATTGTTTTTATAGTAATTACATTAACAGTGTGTTTGGCAACCATGTGACAAATGAATCAGAAAAAAAATTTCAAAATTCAAGGTACTTTTGTTTGTTTGGGAATTCATGAAAAAAGATCAGAAATTGTGTCAGAAAAGCAACTACAAACCAATTTTAAAAATAAAAGAAATAATATAAGCATAATAACCAAAATACCTTCCACTTATATAGTTATTTGTAAAGATATTTTTGTAATTCTAACATATTATTCAATTTTTTGTAGAGTCATTATTGTAATTTCATCCATATATAGGGTCAATTTTTTGACCCAAAAATTAAAAAATATTATGGTTAATACTATATGTCTATTATATTACAATTAACTATTACAAATCAATATGTCACATTAGCTGCCATATCTACCTTCTACAAGTGGAATAAAGAATTTCCCTCTTTTTATATTTGTATCAAGTTTGAGGTCACTTGTTGAGCTTTAGAAGTGTGTGGACTATACAAAAGTGGGTTTCGTTTGGTTGACTATTTACAAAAAGGGAAAAAATTGGATGTCCGATCGTTTTACGTTAGATCAATGTTTCGATTATAATGAGTTATCAATTTTAAGTAATAATATTTATATTTTAAATGAGAAAATTTTATTATTTTATTACTTAAAGTATGTATGTTATTACAGAAAATTATAGGATTGTTACTTTCGAACTAAAAAATAGGGCTGAAAAATGGGAAATTAAATTCAAATTATTAGAAAAAGGCCAACCGGGTCTAGCAAATCTTAGAAGTACAGAGAGAGCAAGTGTCCATAAAATGCATACAAACAGTCTTATGATGTAAGTTTTTTTAAGGAAAAAAAAAATCCAAATTCCCACTACAACTTAATTGGTAGAAATGCCCCAAATCTGAACATGATGAATCAGAGTCCAGTGAAGAAAAAGTGGTCAACTTTCCAAACGACACATTAAAATGAGGTAAATCTTGACAATAAAATTGGATTGGAGTGATTGATAAAGAGAAAGGTACCTCGACAGAAGCTTCTGTCGCTCACTCTCAAAAAAGAAAAAAAAGGGTAAGGAGTAAAACAAAGCCTTGCTTGGTTATTCAATTAAGGGCGACCAAAAAACCTCTTAACAACCTTATTTTTTTTGAGCCACTTAACAACCTTATTCGATCGCATAAGTAATTCATTTATGAACTCTATCGAAAAAGTCTATCTAAACTCTTACTTTTCGAGCCTTGGCTGGTCTGAGAAGATGATTAGCTACAGTGGAACTTAGACATGGCCCAAACTCCTACGAGAGATTAAATTATATTTTCCTCAATGGACGAAAGCCTGACTTAGAAAGAAAAAAGTATGCAAACTCTTATAAAATGTGCATAATCTCCTATCTTGTAATTTTTTAAATCTTCAAGCTTTCATCATATGAACCCAATTTCTTATCGTCGGCTTTTCATTTAGATAAAGGTACATATGCTGAGAAAGAGAGAGATTGAATGATGAATCGAACTAATTTTTATACATATTTTTTTATAAATTTATTGTACATTAATTTTAATAATTTTATACATTATAAATTTTTTTTAAAAAAAATATAAAGTAAAATTAATATATAATAAACCTATAAACAATATACACAATATTTAACTCTATCCAATGCTAAATTTATGGCCCTCAGTTTAACATCTTTTTTCCTTTTCCTTTTTCTGAGAGGGCAGTTTATAATAAACAAAACAAAAGCAAGTAGCGAATCCCCTGGCATGGCAAGACTTTGACGGTTATTTATTTATTTTTATATTTTTAAGGAAGTAAACACTAACCAACCAAATTATTAGTAAATTTAAGTTTAAATGCTCACGTCTGCACTTTTCCATGGCAAATGTTTGATGACTCCAAAAAGTGGCAAAAGTTTAAGGTGCGACATAAATTTTAAATTCGGTAGTTGCTTGTCAGTGGCGATGAGTGGTGAGTTTGTCCTTATAGAAGTGGTTGAATGAGACATTCAAATAAGAGTTACTCTAATTTTAACTCACAGATCTAATAAACGATATATTTACAATAGATCTTTTGTTTTCAATTAAAAAAAAATATACCAACCAACCAAGTGAATTAGCCAAAACAAACTCTTATAGTAGATTGTGAGGCTAATCACCCTCATAAATCTATGCAATATAACAAATTATAAAAGAAAGAAAAAAATTTTCATTGAATCTGAAGATATTTAGTATATATGACATGCTTTTATCTTTTTTAAGTTTTTAATATTTTAATTATTTTTATAATTTTAATTAAAATATATTATTATAATAAAGTCACAACTTAATTTAAATTTCATTTAATTATTATTATTCAAATCTAATTCAATCAACTCATATAAAAGTATTTGTATCAAATTTAAATTTCTTTTTACTCATAAATCATTATAAAATTAGATAATTATTAATATTTTTATACATTTTAGACATAGATAATCATCATTATAAAATTAGATAATCATCAATGTTTTTATACTTTTAGAAAGAGATTGCTGTCGAATTAATTACTTTGAAAGTTTATTTAATTATATTATAATTATGTATATAGTCTTAATGAGAGTATTAGATTCAATTGTCAATTGTTAATAGAACTCCTATTACATAGATAATCATCATTTTTTTTTTACACTTTTTAGACAAATTATTATCAAATTGATTGTTTTGAATCCCAATTCAATTGTATTATAATTATATGTATAGTTTGTATAGGGTATTACATTTAATTTGACAATTTTCAATAGAACTTCCATCAAATATATCTCAGTAGCCTTTATTTATTTTCATCGAAATAAATCTTTTCAGTTCATGTGATTATAAATATATAGCCAATTCTATTAGGTCATAATTATTTTGTAAAAAACCAATAATTATAATTGCAAACATTTTTGTGTACAGTGCACGTCTCTCTTATATGAACTAAATTCTGGGAATGAAGCAGTATCGGGGAAGGCGCCCAAACCCCTTTTTTGGGTTTAGATCTCGAAGGCCATTGATGCCTGGTCCATCGAATCTCTACGCCCACAAAGACTATGGGTAAGGAAAAAGTGTGGTAAAGTGAAAAAAAAGCCGAATTTTCTCGAAGTCTCTGCGTACGCATGAACGTTGACTCGCGTGCTACTCCTCGCTCGGAGGAGGAATCCCACCAACTGGAACTGAGTAATAAGTAGGCGAAGCTTGCTGGTGTGGTTGTTCGAAGTCAGGAGGTTCCAGTTTACACTATCTCTTATCAATTTTGCATGGGGGTCCATGGGTCATCGCTAGCCAATCTACCTGTTGAATACTATCATCCAAAAGCTCTCTAGAAGCTGAGAGATAGGGTGGGTCGGTCATTGAAAATTGATAAGACCACTGAAGAGGTTTCTAGGGGAAATTATGCAAGGATGTTCGTTGAAATTGATTTTGGCCAGCCACTAGTAACACAATATGAACTAGGTGGAAGAGTTCGAAGGATTGAATATGAGGGGATTCACCTCATCTCCTTTACATGTGGGCGCTATAGACACCAAACAGGGACATTTTCAGCTACTGCTGATCAGGGGACTGGGGCGGTGCAGGAGGCAGGAACTAGCCATTGCAATGTCGTCGATCCTAAGGAGCCCTATAGACCTTGGATGCTTGTTCAACGCCCTATGAAGCGCTGGGGTCCACATTGTGGCGAGGCATAGGCAGTAACATCAATATGACTAGAATAAACTCGTCATGGAAACGAAGTTGGGTCCCGTTTGGCGGTGCTTAGTGAGGACATCGAGTAGGAGGCTGCACTGGCGCCATTGTAGGATGTTGGCGCTCCTGGTAAGGCTGGGAGTAGTGTTCCTCGTGGTAACCGAGGGGGTCCTTGCGAGTGGACTACGGCTGTCTACTGCCTGTGGAGATCCATGTAGCCCTGCAGCTGGTAATAAGCTGATGGTGACAGGGACTCCATCAACTAATGAGAAAGGCCATGTTTGTCAGGCACCCGTTGGGATGGACGAAAAGTGCCGTTTGGCGCTAGACCTATCTGGGAGGGCCGCTAGATCATCTGACATGCCAGCCATGCTATTTATGGGACAACGAATGGACTCCAGAAATCAAACCGAAGTGCTCCCATCAATTTCTATTGACAAGGGCCCACATGCCACTAATGGGGAAGCTCTCGACCGAACGTCTTTGCAACCACCCAATGCTCGCTGTCTTCCTCAACCGGACCCGCCTGACTCAACACTGGTTATGGATTGCGAGTTATTATCTTCTAATGATATGTGCTTGGTCTCCCAGGTGGCAGACTCACTTATGCAATACGACGCGGAAGAGGGAGTGGAGGTGCCCAACTCTCAGGTATGAGCTTAACTCTTGGTTTTTTTGCGATTATACTTATTGTTGGTCCTTACTTTCATGATGAACTTTCTTGTTTGGAATTGTTACAGCGCGGCGAGTGATGGCTTCATGAGAACATTGAAATTGCACATCCAAACCCATTATCCCTCTGTCTTAGTCTTGGTAGAACCTCGATTGAGTGCTGAACGGGCGGATAACGTTTGCAAGAAGATTGGTTTTTCTAGCTTGATACAGGAGGAGGCTCATGGATTTAAAGGGGGGCATATGGGCATTCTGGCAGCAGGAAGTGCTATCAGTACAACTCCTACAAAGAAGCAAACAATTTGTACATTTGGCAATTGTTGAGCACAATAAGAAGGAATGGCTTTTCACGGCTGTCTACGCCAGCCCTCATGGCAATGATGAGAAGCAGCTTCTCGAGGAGTTGGCACGTATGCATGATGGAATTCAAAGTCCTTGGTTATTGGCAAGGGACTTCAACAATATTAAGTCCCCAAATGATAAGCTCGGGGGAGGGCACCTGCGAGACTATCGGTGGCATCCATTTGCTCAGTAGATTAACCAGTTAGCTATGATTGATTTGGCTTTCTCTAGGCCACGTTTTACTTGGGCTTGGGGGAAGATGTTTCGAGCAAGAGTCTTATGTCGGCTTGATAAGGCCTTATGCAATGATGCCTGGTGCCTGTTATGGCCTGGAGCCTCAGTCGTGCATCTCCCAAGGGTAAGCTTCGACCATAGTCCACTGCTGATCCAATTGTTTGGTCCACAGCGGATTGTCGGCGTTGACAGGGCCTTTCGCTTTCAAGCCGCATGGATTCTCAATAAAGATTTTTCCTTCTTAATTAAACAGCATTGGAATGGTCAACTTCCAACACCAGCTGCACTTGCTCAGTTAATACCTATTTTGCAGCAGTGGAATAAGGAGATTTTTGGTAATATCTTTGTCCGCAAACAAAAGCTATTGGCACGGATTAGGGGCTATCAAATAGCCATGGAGACACACTAGACCTGGGGGCTGGCCACCTTGAAACGCAAGCTATTGGATGAGTTGGAGGGAGTTCTACGCCAGGAGGAGGTGTTTTGGTACTAGAAGTCTCGCGCACAATGGATTTCCGATGGTGACCGTAATACCCGTTATTTCCATGCTACCACTGTGGTAAGAAGAAGACGGAATAAAATAGAGGCCCTCAGAAATGAATCTGGCAGATGGGTGTGGGAGATAGAACTTCTGCGGGTTATGGCATGCTCCTATTTCCAACAGCTATACTCCCAAGATGAGTCTAGCGCTTTGCCTTTTCCATTGTCTAACTGCTTCAAATGCTTGGATGATCAGGACTCCTGTTGCTTATTCAGACCCTTTACTGCAGACGAAATCAAAGCAGCGCTATTTGAGATGGAGCCCTATAAAGCGCCTGGATTGGACGGCTATCATGAGCTATTTTACCAATAATTTTGGGATACAGTGGGGCCTTCTGTAGTGGAGTTCTGTTTGTAAATATTAGAGGGTGAGTCGCTTCCTTTGGAATTGAATGAAACTCTTCTTGTTTTAATATCGAAATGTCCTACCCTAGAGCAAATAATGGATTTTCGACCCATCAGCCTGTGTAATGTGAGCTACAAGTTAATTACTAAAACGATTATTAATCGTTTAAAGCCCTTTCTTCCACAATGGATATCCCCGATGCAATCAAGTTTTGTCCCTGTGAGAAATTTTGTTGCAGGAAGTGCTTCATTCTATGCGTGGTCTGAGAGGCCGTAAGGGATATATGGTCTTTAAACTTGATCTCAAAAAAGCATATTACAGGGTTAGCTGGGACTTCGTACGCTCTACCTTATTTGACCTGGGCTTGCCTAGTTTTTGGATTTCCCTCATCATGTCTTGTGTTTCTTCAGTTCGAATGAGGCTCCTATGGAATGGAGGCATCACGGAGTCTTTTACACCATCTCGGGGTCTTCAACAAGGTGACCCCATTTCTCCATACCTATTTGTCTTGTGTATGGAGCGCTTGAGCAGACTCATTGAAGAGGAGCTTCGGGTACAGCATTGGAAACCCATCTTTCTCTCCAAATCAGGGCCAGGGCTCTCCCATCTTTTTTTCTCCAATGACGTTATTTTGTTTGCAGAAGCTAACATCGACCAAGTGAGGATCATCAAAGGCACCATGGACTTGTTTTGTGCTTGTTCATAGTAGAAAATAAATTTTCACAAGTCCCGCCTACTGGTATCGTCCAATGTGGACCAGGGGACAGCTAACCACTTAAGTCAAGCTACTGGAATTTCTTTAACTAGCGACCTTGGGAAATACTTAGGTATGCCCACAATCTCCAGTCGGGTATGTTAAGAAAAGAGGGGGACTAACTGGAGTGGAAATTGATAATTTTATTATATTAATTAGATAATTACACAGTACTCAATTCTTTATAAAACGTAAGTCTCTTAACTCTCACTTACTTCTCACACCAACACAACACACAAATATTGCTTTTCTTTTTTTTTTTTACCTCACTTACCTCCCCTCTCTCAGGACAACACACACACACATCTATTTTATTGGCTTACTCAATTCTCACTTTGGCCACACACTCTACACAACAACATCCATCACCTATTTATACTATTTGCAGTCGGTAAAGAAAATTCTAGACTTGGTTTTGTCTAAATGCAACTAGAAGCTTCATGAATGGGCCACAATAATTGTTATGTTGGTAGAAGCCCAAATTGGTGATGCTAAATCTTGCTAGAACTTTCATTCTTCTTCTAGATTGGATTACCTTCTACAGTTTTCTAGATTAAGAAAAAAATTGTGTTGATCTTCAATTCTTCCCCTCAACACAAGTTGCTCTTCTTGTCATTCCAAGCTGTATGTGAAAATCATCAAATTTGGTTCCATTGAGGCCTTTGGTGAGAATATCTGCCACCTGATTGTTGGTGTTAATTTTCTTCATCTCGATCTCCCCTTGTAAAGCTTTTTCTCTAACAAAATGGTAATGAATTTCCACATGTTTTGTTCTTGCATGAAAGACTGGATTCTCCGCCAATTGGATAGCTGGTTGATTATCACAGTATAAAGGCACTGCATAGTCTATTTGTTGATGGAGATCCTTCAAAAGTAATTTCAGCCACATACTTTCTTGAGTTGCTGCTGCTACTGCTCTATACTCCGCTTCAGTAGTTGACAATGAAACGGTTGTTTGTCTTTTACTGCACCATGATATAGAGCCTGAGCCCAACTTAAACAAATACCCAATGGTTGACCGTCGAGTGTCATGGTCACCACCATAGTCTGCGTCACAGTAGCCAGCTAACTTACATTCTTTCTCTTTCTTGTAGAGAATACCGTAGTCTAGTGTTCCTTTCACATATCTTAAAATTCGTCGTACGGCTTGTAAGTGTGGCTTCTTTGGCTCCTACATGTAGCGACTTGCAACTCCAACAGCATAAGCTATGTCTGGACGTGTTAATGTCAAATAGATCAAGCTTCGAACTAGTTGGCGATACATAGTAGGATCTTGCAACTCTTTTCCTTCTAAGGCACACAGTTTGGCATTGGCTTCAATAGGAGTCGAGATTGGCTTTCACTCAAGCATTCCAAACTTTTTAAGTAAGTCCTTTGCATACTTGTGCTGGTATGGAAATAATCCTTCTTTTGTTCGATCCATTTCTAGTCCAAGAAAATGTTTTAGCTCGCCAAGCTCTTTCATCTGGAAGCAGATTGATAGATTTTTCTTAACAAATAAGCTTGAACCTGCATGTGAAACTGAGTATCCACTCTGGACCAAGAATTCTGCAATTTTACCATACCTTGCTCGCGGTGCTTGCTTCAATCCATAGAGTACTTTTCTCAACTTGCATATGTATTCTAAATGAGTGTGATCTTCAAATCCTTGTGGTTGTTGCATATAGATCTCTCGATCTAGTTCTCTATGGAGGAAAGAATTCTTTACGTCCATCTGCCACAGCTTCCAAGATTTACTTGCTGCAAGGGCGAGCAGTATTCGTACTGTCGTGATTTTTGCCACTGGACTGAACGTCTCCTCATAGTCCACACCATACTCTTGTGAGAATCCACGAGCAACCAAGCAAGCCTTATATCTTTCAACTAATCCATCAGGTCTTCTTTTTATCTTATAAACCCATTTGCATGATATGGGTTTGACATCTCTCGGCTTGGGTACTAAGTCCCAAGTTTGATTCTCCTTCAAGGCTTGAATATCTTCCTTCATTGCCTTCTGCCATTGGTCACTCTTTATAGCTTCTTCAAATGATGATGGCTCTTTCTCAGAGTCTTCTATGGCTAGAGCTGCATTCACATACCTTAGATTTGGCCTTCGTACTTGAGTCGACCTCCTTAATTCTGGAGTCTCTTGTCTTGTTTCCTCTTGTGTAGACTCTTCTCTTTCTGTTGACGGCCTCTCGTAAACACCTGCTTGCCATGGACTTTGTTCCACACCCTTCTCTGTCGGCCTTGGTTGTGATGGACCTCCTTGATCATTATCATTCTCTCGCAATATCTCTTCCATTTTTATTGAATCTGGTTGTGACACTTGCTGAGATGACCACCATGATGATGCTTCATCAAGCACAGCGTTCCGAGACACATGAATTCGATTGATTGTGGGATCGCAACATCTCCATCCCTTCTTTTCATTGTCATATCCCACAAAAATGCACCACACTGCTTTCTTATCAAATTTACTGCGAAGATGATTGGGCACGAACACATAACATACACGAAAGTGAGTTACCGTGGGTCTCATGTTCCACAGCTTCTCGAAGGGAGACACGAATCCCAACTTGACTTGAGGAAGCCTATTGATCACATGAGCTGCAGTTCTCATACACTCGGCCCAAAACCTTCCCGGCGCATTCTTGGCATGAAGCATGCTCCTACATACCTCTGCGAGATGTCTATTCTTCCTTTCGGCCACACCATTTTGCTGTGGCGTGTTGGGACAAGTCAATTGCCTCCTTATCTTATGCTTGTTTAGATAGTCAATGAATTCTTTTGAAGTGTACTCTCCCCCGTTGTCTGTGCGCAAGCATTGAAGCTTTCTTTCTACCACTTTTTCAATTTTCTCTTTAAATTCTTTGAACTTGTTTAATGTCTCTGATTTCTCTTTCATAAAGAACACCCACACGTACTTAGAGTAATCATCTATAAATGTCACCATATACTGGAATCCACTTATAGATGGGTGTTTGACTCGACCAAATACGTTTGAATGGACAAGCTCCAATCGCTGTGTAGCTCTGAATTTAGACTCTTCATTTGGCAACTGATGCGTCTTTCCATACTGGCATCCAGCACAGACCGTATCATTTCTGACTTCAAGTTGGGGAAGACCTTTGAGCATGGCTTTCTTCATCATCACATTCAATTTGTGATAACTTACATGTCCCAAGCGTGCATGCCAAAGATCAACTATCTTATTTTTCCTTGTCTTGTCCACGTATGCTGACTCTGCAGACATTACGTAGATAGACTCTTGTTTCTTTCCTTCCAAGAATGGTGTGCCAATGACCTTTAAATCTTTATATATTTTGACATCATTTGGGCCGAAAACTACAAAATTGTCTGGAGCAGTGAGTTGAGTTATCGATAGTGGATTCTTCTTGATGCCCGGGACATGATAGACATCTTGCAGCTGAACTTCCTTAAATTCATGACTTGACATAATTGTTGTCTTACCAATATGTGTGATTGGGAGCTTGGAATTGTTCGCAGTCACAATAATACCTCATCCTTTATATTCTGATAGCTCGTGCAATTTTACTCTATCAATAGTCATGTGGTTTGAGCATCCAAAGTCGAATATCCAATTTTTACCGTAGTCCACTCTACTGGAGTTTGATGTTGTGACCATGTGTCCTTCAACTTCTTCTTCTGTTATGGCACTGAGGGCAATCACTTCTTCTTCTTGATGATTACTGCTTGAGTTGTCTCCTACAGGCTCCATGACTGCAAATGACACTTCTAAGTCTCATTTATCTTCGCTGTAGGATGCTTGATGATCATTGCTGGAGGTAGCGACATTCCTTCGTACTGTTTTCTTCTTGGAACAACAATCCCGCACATAATGTCCTTTTTTGCCGCAATTATAACACTCACTATTGCGCTTCTTTACATCTTCATTTTGTCGCCAATTTTGATTTTGACACTGTTGAACTCCCCATGACTGAGAACTCTTTCCTCGTGGCTTAATAGATTTTTCTTCTTCATCATTTGTTGATTTTCTAAAATTATTCGATTTAAAATGCCATTTTCGTTGGCCAGTGAACAAGGCTTCCTCCTCACCTTTATTTGAAATTCCTGCCATTTGCTTAGCTAGAGTCTCCTAGCTAACTAGTAAATTTTCTAATTCCTCAATTGAAGGTTTAGTGGGCCAACCTTGAACTACGGTGATGAATCCTCGATATTCTGAGCGCAAACCATGAATCATAATTATTCTCATTCTAGCTTCACTAATTTTAGACTCAGAATCCAATTCCGAAATTTTGCGGCAAATTGATTTAATTTTTGTAAAATATTGACTTATAGTCATTTCACGCTGAGTTGTAGACATTAGTTCATTTTCTAATAATTGAAGACGCATATCATTCTTTTTAGCAAATCGTGAAGCTAGATTATCCCAAACTTCTTTCAGAGTTTTAGTATACCTAAAGTGCTCCAATATCTCTTCTTTTATTGTTGTCTTAATGGCGAACGTCGCTTTTCCAGCTTATATATTCCATTTTTTCAGTGTCTTAATGGTGGTGTAGTGTCGTTGCCATTGACGACCTCCCAAAGGTCCTATCCTTGGAGATACGACTCCATACATGTCTTCCACACGCCATAATTTTGGCTGTTGAACTTTTTGATAACCCCCACATTGATTGCATCCATTATTTTATTTGGTCTTAGACCAAAAATTTCTCACAGTCCTAGACTGCGCGTGGACAGAGTTTCCTCACGAACTCTTCAACGAATCCGATCCCAAATCGGTAGCACGAAAATCACGGTCCCAGACAGTAAGCTATGATACCAAATTGTTAAGAAAAGAGGGGGACTAACTCGAGTGGAAATTGATAATTTTATTATATTAAATTAGATAATTACACAGTACTTAATTCTTTATACAACGTAAGTCTCTTAACTGTCACTTAATTCTCACACCAACACAACACACAAATATTACTTTTCTTATTTTTTTTTACCTCACTTACCTCCCCTCTCTCACGACAACACACACACACATCTATTTTATTGGCTCACTCAATTCTCACTTTGGCCACACACTCTACACAACAACATCCATCACCTATTTATACTAGTTGGAGTCGGTGAGGAAAATTCTAAACTTGGCTTTGTTTAAGTGCAACTAGAAGCTTCATGAATGGTCCACAATAATTATTATGTTGGTAGAAGCCCAAATTGGTGATGCTAAATCTTGCTAGAACTTTCCTTCTTCTTCTATATTGGATTACCTTTTAGAGTTTTCTAAATTAAGAAAAAACTTGTGTTGATCTTCAAGGTATCAGCCTCTATGTTTAAGGAGGTAGTGGACACAGTGCAGACGAAACTAGAGGGTTGGAAGGCGCAATATTTATCCTTTGTTGGTCGCTTGACATTGATCAAATCTGTGTTGTCCTCGCTGCCCACCTATGCGATGCAGACAGTATCCCTTCCAGCTTCGCTGTGCCATACCTTGGATAAGCTTAATAGGCGTTTGTTGTGGGGCCAAAAAATTCATCTCATCAACTGGCAACGAGTTTGCCAACCAAAGTTGACTGGGGGCCTTGGTGTGCGGAAAACAAGAGTTGCTAACATAGCATTGATTGCTAAATTGAACTGGTGCTTCTTGACGAAACAGGAGAGCCTTTGGGCGAAAGTACTGTCCGACAAGTACTGTAGGAATGGTCCAATTTCAATTGCATTTAAATGAGGTGTCTCTCATGAGTGGCGAAGCATGTCCCGTGCACAAGAATTTTTTGACAAAGGGATCTCTTGGAGAGTGGGGAATGGTGAACGGGTCCAATTTTGGAATGATCATTGGCTTAAGAAACCCCCATTGAAACTCGAACCTAGAGGTCGATTGCCTGAAGCAAAGGCGTCAAAGAAGGTTGCAGACTATTGGATCCCGGGAGTGGGATGGAACCTCAATAAACTGGGTGGTCTTTTTCCAGCTGACACTATAAGATCTTTGCTAGCTTGTATGCTGCGGGGTGGTGCGGATAATGTGGACAGACTAAGCTGGGATGATTCCATTGATGGCAAATATTCAGTTTGCGAACCCTATTCTGCTTTGTTACCTCCATTGCCCCCAGGCCGATGGAAGACAGCCTTGAATCTCTTATGGAAGCTGCAGGTGCCCGAGCGTCTGCGATGCTTCATATGGCAGGTTGCCCATGGTCGGCTCATGACCAATCAAGAGCGTGCTAGAAGAGGTTTAACAACTGAACGCGTTGTGCGGTCAATTTGATGAAAGTTTAATGCATGTTCTTCGTGATTGTCACCTTGTAGCTACTTTATGGGGGGGGGGGGGTTTAGTCCCACCAACATCCAAGGACGTGTTCTTTCAGCTCGATCTCGTTGATTGGCTGGTGCTAAACTTCAAGCAAGAGTGCCAAGGCTGCCAAGGTGCGTTAGTTCCAAGCTGGCCTACGGTCTTTGCACTAACTTGCTGGTATGCATGGAAATGGTGAAATGAGAGATGCTTTGAACGTAAATCTTATTCTTATTACCCCAAGAGGGTGATTTTGGATACAGCCATTTTTCTCTCTCTATAATTTTTTTTTACTTATTCTTTCTCTACTCTCTCTCTCTCTCTTTTCACTTTCTGTCATTCTCTCTCTCTCTCATTTTTTTCTCTACTATTCTGTTTACTAATTCTTTCTTTACCCTTTCTCTTTCTGTCATTTTCTTTTTATCCTCTTTCTCTCTCATTTTTTTTTCTCTCTATCATGATCTCTATTCATTCTCTCTATACCCCCTCTCTCTAGTTACTCATTCTTTCTTTACCCTTTCTCCCAAGCACGCAATGCTATGCCACTCGCGGATCGAGGCCTTGACAACAATTCTTGCCACCAAGTTCATAAACGCCATTAAAACAATTGATGGGGTTGATGATAAAACATTATATTATATTTACCTACCGCTGAACTTACGTCCAAGGTTGAACCCACCTCTATTGAATCAACAATTCGGGAATTTTATAATGTTGCCAGCAGTGGCGGCCGTGGATAACATAGATGATGCTGATCAAGATCGATGTTATAATATTATAAGCCAGATGAGAAACACGATGAAAGATATGAACTCCGACCACGTGATGAGAGATGGGATTTTCAGCACGATGAAAGAGAGATCTGAGAGAGCAAGGAACGAAAAAGTAGTTTTGTTGCACTTTACAAGCTTGTGCAGGTTTCCTGTTTACGAAGTTGATTTTGGATGGGGTCGACCTCTGTGGGTATCCAGTGCACGCTGGCCTCACTACAACTTTGCTGGATTCTTCGACACCAAAGAGGGGGGTGGTATTGAGGTATGGATTCACTCGAAAAAGGAAGTAATGGCCAAGTTTGACGCTAACAATGAGCTAATTTCCGCTCCCAAGGGATCTTACTTAAGGATTCTTTGAATAATTACCTATAATTAATTAAAAGGGTTCCGGTTAATTAGTCATCAATAAAGAATGGAGCTTTTTATTTCTTGATTTAGGACAGTCAAACTTTGGCATCAGTTTCTACCTATATGGATGTTATGATTAACTAATGGGGATTATGATCTTGTGCTTGTAATATGTGTCTTTTTTTTTTTTTTTTTTTGGTCTGTGGTTACTTATGGTTGTATGTTCTTATAAGTTACACTTTTTTCCTTTCATTAATAACCACTTAATTACAAAATAAACTAACTCTAATATACGCGCGGTTATTTTATGGAAATTATGCTGTTTATTGATTGTTTTTATAGTAATTACATTAATAGTGTGTTTGGCAACTATGTGACAAATGAATTAGAAAGAAAATTCCAAAATTCAAGGTACTTTTGTTTGTTTAGGATTTCATAAAAAAAGATCAGAAATTGTGTCAGAAAAGCAACTACAAACCAATTAAAAAAATAAAAGAAATAATATAAGCATAATAGCCGAAATACCTTCCACTTGTATAGTTATTTGTAAAGATATTTTTGTAATTTTAATATATTATTCAATTTTTTGTGGAGTCATTGTTGTAATTTCATCCATATAATTTTTGGGTCAATTTTTTGACCCAAAAATTTAAAAATATTATGGTAGACACCATTTGTCTATTATATTACAATTAACTATTACAAATCAATATGTCACATTAGCTACCACATCTACCATCTACAAGTGGAATAAAGAATTTCCCTCTTTTTATATTTGCATCAAGTTTGAGATTACGTTTTGAGCTTTAGAAGTGTGTGGACTATACAAAAGTGGATTTCTTTTGGTTGACTATTTGCAAAAAGGAAAAGATTGGATGTCTAATCGTTTTATGTAAGATCAGTGCTTTGATTATAATAAACTATTAATTTTAAGTAACAATATTTATATTTTAAATAACAAAATTTTATTGTTTTATTTTTTATTACTTTAAGTATATATATTATTACTAAAAATTGTAGGACTGTTACTTTCAAATTAAAAAATTTGGAAAAAAAAAATGGGACATTAAATTCAAACGATTAGAAAAAGGCCAACTTGGTCTAGCAAATCTTAAAAGTATAGAAAGAGAAACGATAATATACAACTGTTTATAAAATGCACACAAACAGTCTTATGATGTAAGTCTTTTTTTAGGGAAAAAAAAATCTAAATTTCCACTACAGCTTAATTGGTAGAAATGTCCCAAAACTGAACATGATGAATCAGAGTCTAGTGAAGAAAAAGTGGCTAATTTTCTAAACGACACATTAAAATGAGGCAAATCTTGATAATGAAATTGGATTGGAGAGGTTGATAAACAGAAAAGTACCTCGATAGAAGCTTCTGCCTCACTCTAAAAAAAGTGAAAAAGGTGAAGAGTAAAACAAAGCCTTGCCTGCTTATTCAATCAAAGGCGACTGAAAAACCTCTTAACAACTTTCTTTGATCGAATAAGTAATTCATTTATAAACTCTATCGAAAAAGTCTAGTTTATACTATCTAAACTCTTACTTTTCAAGCCTTTGCTGGTCTGAGAAAATGATCAGCTACACTGGAACTTAGACATGGCCCAAACTCCTACGAGAGACAATAATGGGAAATTTTCTTCAACGGACGAAAGCTTGACGGAGCAAGAAAAAAGTATGCAAACTCTTATAAAATGTGTATAAATCAAGGTTGTCAGAACCGAACAGGTCATTGAACCGGTTAAACCGCGGTTAAACCGGTAAAACCGGTATTTAATATTAAATATATAAAAATTAAAATATATGTGTATATAATATATGTAAAGAATAATATAAGATATAAATATTATATATATGTATATAGTAGAATACATATACTTTTATGTTTAACATATATTATTTATAATTTATCGTAAAATAAAATTAAAAAACTAATAAATTAATATATGTAAATATATTTAAAACATAGTTTTATATATAAATAATATAAATAAATTTCGATTGCACACGAGTTAAAGATTATATTTAAATTATATTGTTGTTATTTTCAAATACTATGATAAAAAATTTTAATAAAAGATAATAAGTATTTAAAGAAAATTACATTTTAGGAACTATATTTATATAAATTATTATTTTTTATTTATGTTAAAGATATTATAGTTTAATATAAGAAGATTGAGAAAATACATAATTAGAGGAATTTATTAAATTTTGCAGTATAGTCTTTAAATTTTCAATTTGAAGAACACAATAAGTTAAAAAAATTACTTTATAAATTAATTTTAAATTAAAGAATTTTTAAAAATTAATAAAAACTCGAACCGGTCCAACCGGTTAAACAGGGACCGGTTCACCGGTTTCAGTTGAATCGGCCGGTTCTCCATTTCTTAAACCGATTCTCAGTTGGGCTGATTTTTTGTGTGAACCGGATCATATTAGGGAACGGTTCCCGATTTTTCTGGTTGAACCGGCCGATTCGGTCTAGTTCTTATTACCATGGTATAAACTCCTATGTTGTAATGTTTTCAATCTTCAAGCTTTCAACATACAAACCCAATTTCTTATCGTCGGCTTTTCATTTGGATAAAGATACATATACTGAGAAAGAGAGAGATGAATAAAGTTAATTTTTATATACATTTTTTATAAATTTGTTTTACATCAATTTTAATAATTTTCCAGATTATAAGTTTTAAAAAAAAAAACATAACTCAGATTGATATACAATAAACTTATAAATAACATATGTAATATTTAATCCATGGCCCTCAGTCTAATATTTTTTTTGCCTTTCCATTATTTTAAGAGGGAAGTTTGCAACAAACAAAAGCAAGGAGTGAATCCCCTAACATGGCAGGACTTCGACAGTTATTTATTTATTTTTTTATTTTTAAACACGTAGAAAAAGGGGATATAAAATTATATATATATATATATATATAAGAGATAGTTTTAAGGAAGTAAACACCAACCAACCAAACTATTCGAATTGATAATTTAATAGTAAATTAGTGTGTTTTTACGTTAGAGATTTAGGTTTAAATTCATACGTCTATACCCTTCCATGGCAAATGCTGGGTGACCCCAAAAGGTGGCAAAAGTTTAACGTGCGACGTAAATTTTAAATTCAGTAATTGTTATAGTTGTCAGTAACGGAATCACACTCGACCTCGCTAATCCTTACTAATACTTGAGTAGTGAGTCTGTCCATATAAGAGTGGTTAAATGAGGTATTCAAATGAGGGTTACTCTACCTTCAACTTATAAATCTGATAATCAACATACCTATAATAAATATTTTTTTGATTAAAAAAAAAACACCAACTAACCAAGTGAATCAGCCAAAACAAACTTTTATAGTACATTGTGCGGCTAATTACCTTCATAAATCTGTAATATATTAAATTATAAAAGAAAGAAAAAAATTTTCATTGAATCTGAAGATATTTTGGTTTATATGACATGGTTATAACTTTTTTGAGTTTTTAATATTGTAATTAATTTTATAATTTTAATTAAAATATATTTTTATAATTTTATAGCCTCCGTGTTTTTAACAAAAGCAACCCCGAGCTTCGAAATTTTGTTTTTAAGATATATATATATATATATATATATATATATATATATCTGAAAGTCAAGGTTCCATGAAAATGAAATGATTAGAGTTAGTCCTACGTTTAAAACTATTGCGTTTGTGAAATTACACGGCTCTGATCTCAGTTGATTTACCCAATGTGAACGCCCAACATGCCCCCATTCCATCTAAGGTTCCCAAGATGAATTCTATACGAAGGCACTGATCAATAATAACAGCAAACCCACCTCTTCAAACTGTCTATGCCCACACTAGTCTCTGAGCAATAGAAAATTATTAGAAATATAGAACCCAACAAGGGACAACAAAGTGGAAGTAGAAAGCCCGCTTGTGAACTTGGAAATACCCAAAAAATAAGTAAACACCAAAGGGAAACACATAAACATAGAGCCTAACTTTAATCCTCACAACAACATAGGAAAAATTCTAATTCAGAACACAAGCAGGACATGAACAATAAATGAAGCAAATGACCTCAGAACGCCAACATGCAGAAAAAAAACCCAAAATCCCACTACAGCTTACTAGGTAGAAATGCCCCCAAAACCGAGCATTAAACATTAAAAAGTACCTCGATTTTTCATGATGTTGAGGAAAGACGCCATCATTGTAGAAATGGGTTGCAACTACACCGTAGCTTTCCCCCTCCTCTCCGCATTCACTATTGCCTGCAACGCTTCGTTTAGTATCCTCCTTCCCATCTCTCTCTCTCTCACTCTCTCTCTCTCACCCCCCCAAACCCCAGACAAAGAGGTTTTGCAATGTAACGGACAATAGAGGCGACGTCGTTTGTAATGGAAAAAGTTTTGATTTTTGCGCTGACAGCGCCATAGAAGGCTGCTATTTTGGACCTTTCGGTAATGGAAAAAGTTGTTCGGTAATGGGTAGTGGGTTTGTTTGACAATGGGCCCTTCAATGTCCAAGCCCCAACCCAGTTTCAGTGGGGCCCTGTCTGCTTCTGCAGAGTTTTTTTCTGATTTTGTTAAATCGATTCTGGAGCTTCAACCAGAAATCTTCAATCAACCAGTGAGCGCTGGTGCGAGTAGTAGGAGTTCGTCATCACTTAATCAGAAATCTCAAGTTCGAGTCCTTGATAATGCAGTCGCGTTAAGTACTCACTAGAAGACTTTTGCCGCCCTTCGGGGTCCTACTCAAGTCGGTCCAAATTAGTCAGCCAATTAGACTGGATACTGGGTGGTTTTAGACCAAAAAAAAAAAGAAATCTTCAATCCATAGGAAAAAAAAAAAAAAAGAAATCTTCAATCCTAAATACCATTAAAAGGACACTTACACTTAAAACTAAAATTATCAGAATCAGATCGGTCATCAAATTAAAAATATTAATAGATTAAAGTTCAATCAGTTGAATTAATCAAATTGGTATTTAAATAGGTATTTAATAATATATATATATATATATATATAAATAATTAAAAAAATAATATTTATAAATAGTAATTAAATATTAATTTTTCTAATTTTAAAGATTAAATTAAAAATTTTAATCAAATTTAAGATTAAATTAAACTTTTAATTAAATTTAAAATTTAAATTATAATTTAAATAATATTTAGAGTCAAATTATAATTTATAAATTTTTAATTTAATTCGGACCAGTTCAACTGATTCAGTTTTGACCAATCTGAATTCTTTTTTAAAATTAGTATGAACCAGACCAAATTCCTTACCGATCACTAATTAAATTGATCGGACTAATTGGTCCGATTTGATTTTTTTAATACCGCCTAAAGCTTTAAGCCTATGCATATGTTTGGTCAAAAAAACAAAACAAAAAAACAAAAAAAACCTATGCGTATGTTGAGTACAATACAGTAGTTACCACCAACGCACGGACACGCCAAAAATCAAACGTGGGATGCATGGGACATAGATACGAACTCATACTTAACACGTAAGGGCTACAAGTTGAATATATCTAAAAGTATCTGTAAAAAAATTTTTTAAAAAAATTTTGGATACAAATATTAAACACGAGAATAAAAAATATTCGGTACATCACAAACACAATTGGATATTTTTGTACAAAAAATCATAAAAAAAAAGGGTTTAAACCATTTTGAACATAAAAATCTTTGTGTTGGCTTCTCAAACCGTGCCTTCAACTTGTTTGACACTTTAACAATAAAACAAATAAAATCAAATGGCCTACAAATCTTAGATCTCTTTGTGCCTTTTTCTATACTCCCCAACCAAAAACAAAGATTTGTCATCTGCTTCCCAAAATTCCCAAACCGTTTCATAATATTGAAGTTTGGCTTTCACACAGATGAATTTGTGAAAGTGGGGGTGTCGAGGTGAAGAGCAAGTGAGCAACAACACGAGGTTGAGGATTATCTACCATTGAATGATTAAACTTGCATTTCTTGTGTTTTTTTTTTTTTTGGGTGTTCTAGAGCCATGACCCGTGATCTTCGAATCTTCGTGTTTTTCCTTGCCTATTCAAGCATAAAGAAAGAAGAAGAAAACTTGAAAGATATATTCAATTCAGTGGGCATCTTTGTTTGGGTGAGAAAAAGAAAAAAGATCTCAACATTATGTTCTTCTCAAACTGTGTGAGTTGTTTGGACGACATTTTCTTCGTTGAAATCCAAAGTGTATGCTTTGGGGTGTCTTTTTGAATGAAATTTATTATGTTGCTTAAAAAATAAATATATTACTTCTAAGTATGTGTTTATATATATATATATTTGTGTTCGAGTTATATCTGTATTGTGTTGTCTTTTTTTTCAAGTTAGCGTGTTTCTATATCAGTATCGTGTTGTATCTGTATTACCTTATCTATATTGTGCTTCACAGGTGGTTACAATCCTAAAAAAATGAAAATTATGATAGACTTGTCGCTAATTACCTTTATAAATTTATTTGTAATTGATCTTGAACATTAACTCAAATAATTACTCATTTTATTGGTTACGAGTGTGGTCGGGAGACCTCCCATTACATTCCTTCTCCTTCATGTTTATATGAGTTTGATACTCTCTAAGACTTAAAAAAAACAAGAAGAACCTTATAATTGAGTCATGTGATGTTATGCTGACAAAAAATTTATAAAATAGTATCGTTGAATCTATTAAACATTAGCTGTTGCACTCTACCTTCCATCAATGGAATAAAAAATATGCCTTTTTCATATTTGTATCAGATTTGAGAGTACGAGTTGAGCTTTGTCAATTACAATACAGGTTGTGCGTCAGATGGGAGAATCAGAAATTTTGACCGAATTCTTATTACAAACGACAATCGGTTTCATTTTTAGTGGAACTAAATTGATTATTTTAAGAAAAAAAATTTTTAGAGAAAAATGAACTTTTTTAAAATATATTATGTAATATCTATATTTTAAATTTTAAAATAACACACATTTAATTTTAAATTTTAGATTTATAATTTTTTCAAAAAAAATTATTTTTCTCAAAAAATGTAATATAGTTACATTTCAAAAATAACTAATTATATTTTGTGGAGACATCTGGACAAATTTATCTGATTGCCCCCTCCGGTGCAGCAACCTCGCTCTTGATTGACAAGCGGGTTTCAATTGGTTGACTACCCAGATTAAGGCCGACCTGGCCTAACAAATCTTAAAAGTATAAAGAGAATTGTTAAAAGGAAAATTAATATTTTTAGTGTTAAATTTTTAAATTTTTTTATATTAGAGTTTTAAATTTTTTTAATATTTTATTTCAATTTTAAATTTTTTAATTTTATAGTACATCAGTCCTTTAAATTACAAAAAGTGGTCAATCGATTAATAAATAAGTTTAACTTAATAAAAATTATTTAAAAAAGGTTAAATATATGAATTAAATATTTTTTATATCAATAAAATATGCACATTAAATATTTTTTTAGTCAATAAATATACGAATTAAATAGGTGACATGCATATTTTTGATAAAAAAAATATTCAATTCATATATTTAATATTTTTTAAAATAATTTTTTTGTAAAGTTAAAATCATTTTTTAATAGATTGATCACTTTTGGTAAACAGATGGACTGATTTGTTAGAAAATCAAAAGGTTTAGAACTTAAATGAAATGTCAAAAAAATTTAGAACTCAAACGTAAAAAAATTTAAAAATTTATGATTAAAAATATTAATATCCGCATTGTTAAAAGGATAAAGGTTTAGAGCTGGACACTAATTTTTAGAGCTGGACACTAATTCTAGGTGTAGTATTCGGATGTTACCTATAAAGTGTAATTAGTTGCATTTTTATTAAAATTGTGTTGAATTTTTTAGGAAAAATTTTTTTTTGAAGAAAATAAATTTTTTTATTTTAATGTATATTATGTAAAATCTACACTTTACGTTTTAAAATAACAATAATTTAATTTTAATTTTATAGTTTCTTAAAAAATGTTTTTATCTGTCCGAATACTTCTTTCAGTGCACAAACTGCATCATTGTTAATATAGCATTTTTTATAAAGAAAAAAATATGAGTTGACCTGGAAAAAAAAAAAGAAAAACAGAAAAGAGTATGCAAACTCTTATAAAATGTACACAAACTCTTATCTTATAACATTTTTAAATCGTCAAGATTTCATCATACGAACCCGATTTCGCAATCGTCGTTGTTTCTAATTTTTCTGAGAGGGCAGTTTATAACAAACAAAAGCGAGAGTGGCGACTCCCGTGGCATGGCAGGATTTTGACAGTTATTTTTTTTTTTAACACCTAGAAAAAGGAGAGATAAAAATAAAAATATATAGAAACTAGTTTTTTTTTTTTTTTTATCAGCGTTGCACGCGATTTTTCTTCCATTTTAATTATTGTTGAAGTCGGTATCTTATAATTGGTGTAAAATAAGACACATAATTACTTCTATGCAATAAGTAACAGAGTCAAAAAAAAAAAAAAAAAGTTCTTATTAATGGCTTAAAGACAACGTGAGGTTGTTAGAGTGACAAAATTGCAATTTGCAATTTTCATTGTTTCAGACGGCTCCATCAACTTGCATAGAAGACAAAATGTGCAAGTTATGTATGTAATTTCCATGCATGCGCGATCTGCCAGATTTTCACGCATGCATAACATTCAATGTCCCCTTATCACATTTAAATTTGTCTATAGTCTAGCTCCAACGTCTATGTATACTTATGGGTTTACAGAAATTGTGGCGTCCCCAGAGTCTAAGAAAAGCTTTTAAGTATAAAGCTTGTATGGACAGAGAGTGCATGGGATGAATATAGGGTGTAATTGAGAATTGGTAGTAAGGTATATTGAGTGTAATTTATGAAACTCATGTTATTCATAATAAACTATTTTATGATCATCTTTGTCGTGAATGTAGGTTTTAAAGTGAATCATGTAAATTTTTGTGTTTAATTGTACTATTATTTTTACCACATTCATTTTACTTAATTAATTAGTTTAGATACGATATCAAGTGGGCCTATCACAACAATTATATTTTTGGGTAATTCTAAATTATCTTAGGTAAAAATGCAGTAATATAATATCTATATGACATTTTCTTTCAGAAGTCAGGAATCAGAAATCGTACATAGAATATATATTTTTTAATTTTTTTTTCAAGGAAAATAAAAGTTATCGGAACAATTCAAAGAAGCATATCAGTTATTAATTGCAACAACATATTCAATCAACCAAATGCAAACCATGAGACATAGAGTTATAATAGACTTATAGAGTCAAAAAAAAAATTTATATATATATATATATATAGAGTTATAACGGATGAATGATTTATATATAATTTTAACCTTAATTATCACCTAATTCTTTATCTTCCATAATTGCTACATAACTCTTCATCTTCTTCAACATAACATTCGAAAAATGAATGGTTTATATTTAAAAATAGCTCGAATTGAATGAAAGAAATATTGCAATCACTATCAATTTCATTTTTTTTCTTTTATAATCATAGGAATTAGTAGTTATTTATCCAAACAGCCAATGATCTTCACATGGACGCAATCGGTAGGGATTGGAGCCTTCGAGTGAAGTAAAAAAAGAAAAGAAAAGAAAAATTAACTCAATAAATCAACAAAAACCCCTAGTGTTCGTCTTCATTAATTGCCAGCCAGCGCTTGATTGCCCTATCATCTCCATTCACCTTGAGACCACCCTGCCTCACATTTGCCTTACATTACTTGCATTAATTAAGTACAAGAACGAATTATGTGCAGTGCCCATCAATGAGCGTCCAAATTTTAAGCCTAACACGATAATTACTAGGATATTATTTAAGTGAGATAACAAATATATACATAAAAAGAATTATGTGGTCCGGTTTGTCTTTCTATTTTTTATTTTTCAAAACTAAACCTGAACTATAAACCATACTTTTTTTTTTTTTTGGAACCCAAGGCATATTTTTCAAACCATCAAACAAAACTAAATTGTCAAATACAGTTTAGTTTATGGGGCCACTGCCCCTATGCAGTCAATGGACCGTGGAATGGGGGTCCGCAAGGCCAATTTGTTGACATCGCCTTTGATGTAGGACTTCCAGTTCACATATTCTTGATTGTTTAGTTTGCTTTTTTTGTCTACACAGTAGCATTTCTTTTCTTTCTTTTTTCGACAGAAGGAAAATTTTCATTTCAGTGTCTAGATAGTAGCATTTCAATTCAGTGGATAGCAACCAGATGACTTTTTTTGATGACTGAAAGTAATGACATTTTAGTAGTTCAACGAAAAAAAGAAGAAGAGAAGAAAGCCAGTAACTTTCATTTATTCTTAGTTTGGTAGCCAACCAATGCGTTGACAAGTCGGAAAGTCTGGCCCTTTGGCCGAAGGAGATGCTGTGCCGGCAGTGTCTGCCTACCAATGCCATAAAAATTGACAATATTGAGCCAACCCAGTACATTATACCTGCTTTGTTAAAGTGCAAGCCATGAGAAAAGCCAACCAAATGCAAGCCAATTGATCCTGGTACTCGAGTAGTGAGTTTATGCCTATGAGAGTGATTGAATGAGATATTCAAATGAAAGTTATTCCGATTTTAACTTACAGATCTTATAATCGACATACTAGTAATAGATTTTTTTTATAAGAAAAAAACACCAACCAACCAAGTGAATCAGCCAAAACAAACTTTTATAGTTGATTGTGTGGCTAATTACCTTCATAAATCTATGTAATATATAAAATTATAAAAGAAAGAGAAAATTTTTCATTGAATCTGAAGATATTTTAGTTTGTATGACATGCTTTTAACTTTTTGAGTTTAAAATATTCTAATTAATTTTATAATTTTATAATTTTAATTAAAATATATTATTATAATAAACTCACAACTTAATTTAAAATTTATTTAATTATTACCATCCAAATCTAATTCAGTCAACTCATATAAAAGTATTTGTATCAAATTTAAATTTCTTTATAACCATAAATCATTATAAAATTAGATAATCATCAATGTTTTTATTGTTTTAGACAAAGATTGCCGTCAAATTAATTACTTTGAAAGCTTATTTAATTATATTATAGTTATATATATAGTTTTAATGAGAGTGTTACATTTAATTTTTAATTTTTAATAGAACTCCTATCAAATAGATAATCATGAATTTTTTTATACTTTTTAGACAAAAATTATGGTTAAATTAATTATTTTGAATCCCAGTTCAATTATATATATATATATATATTGTACAAGGTATTAAATTCAATTTGACAATTTTCAATAGAACTTCCATCAAATATATCTCAGTAGCCTTTATATATTTTGATCAAATAAATCTTTTCAATTCAGGTAATTATAAATATACAACTAACTCTGTTGGACCGTAATTATTTTGCAAAATATCAATAACTATAATAGTCAACATTTTTTGTGTACAGTGCACGTCTCTCCTAAGCGAACTAAAATTCCTGGAATGAAGCAGTATCGGGGAAGGCGCCCAAACCCTGGGTAAGGCTTAAAACGTCTTTATCCGGTTTAATTGAATGATTGTGGATTTAATTTTTATGATTCTATGTGTCTTTTTTTTTTTTACAATAAAAAAAAATTTACATTATCAATATATAGATCATTATATTTGTAAGTCAAAATAAAAAATCACATGTTATATCTTCGTTCAATCTCTTCCCAAAAGGAGAATCTATTACTTAAACACTGATATAACCGAATAAACATTCTTCAAATCTAATTTTAATATTAATGAATCTAAAATTAATACTGTACCATAAAAATTTTGCCCAATTTATTACAAAAACGACGACAACAAATTTAAACTTAAACTAATATAAAAGAAGACGCACAGGCTTATCAACGAGCTGCTATCAATAGTGACTCTTTTTTTTTTTTTTTTTGGAGAGTATGCTATCAATAGTGACTCTATGTGTCTTGAGTCTTGACATTTGCCTTTTCGTTCCACATGATGGCTAGCTGTATAATGTTACCTTAAGAAAAAGTTATGCGCTGCGCCGCGTATATTGCCAAAACAATTATGTGTTGCACAGCGCGGTGATGAGTGGGAGAGAAAGTAAACTTATGCCTTAATAAAATGTAATTATATTAATAGTTTGTGTAAGAATTTTTTAAAAAATTTTATTTTTTTAAAGTTAAATTTTTTTTTTATATTTTATAAATATAATTATATTAAATTAAAAATTGATTACACTTTATTAATAATGCCTGACACAAATGTACAGCTTTACAATACGAGTCAGAAACCAAGCTCTATGGCGTTATACAATGTTCTTTTCCACGTATACATTACTCCTTTCAAGTCCTTTTCTTGCCAGGATAATTGCATGACGTTCTTGCACGGTTAATCACAATTGAAGTTTGAAATTTTGACACTGCTGCCAAAAGCAGATTTGAAAAACATCACAAAGAGGTAATATATGGCGAGATGCGACTACTAAAAGGAAGGAGGCTTCAGGTATAAAACCCACAAGCCAAAAAATTTGTTGCGAGTTGCCATTTTTAGGTAGCTTCAGCATGATTTTATCGCTTAAAAAATCAACAAAATAGATGTGTTCCTTTCGATTATTATTATTTTTTTTTTTTGGCCAATGGTGCAACAATTTCATTTGGCTACCATAATCGTTTTTTTTTCTTAAATATTATAGTCTTTCGTTTTCATAGTCATGACGTTTCTTTAATGGCTGCGCAAATATTTTGGGTTGGCAATGGTTTGTTTAATTTGGCAAGTTAAAGATCAGTAGGGCTTAGAAACTAATTAACTTATAATTGAGTTATACACTTATATTATGTTATGTCGACATAAAAATCAAAAAATATTATGGTTGAGACAATATGTCTATTATAATTAACTATTACAAATCAATATGTCACGTTAACTTATATAGTAGTAAAAAATAAATACAAATATAGATATGATATGATACAAATAAACTAATACATTAATTTTAAAAAAATTAAAATATAAATACGATTAATGCACAATCATATTATATTATATATATATATATATATATATATAATAAACTCTTTTTTTTTACATCTTAAAATAGATTTCTCTCATTCTTATCCCAAACAAAAAGGAAAAGAGGAAAAAATAAAAGTCAGAAGTTTCGTTTTCTTTCTTGGGTTTCTTTCAACTTTTTTCCTTAGCGTACAGAGCCACTGTCTTTGACTTTTTTAGATGGTCGGCGACTGTGGCCTTTGACTTTTTGAGATGGCCGGCTTACCAAAGATGCGGAATGGAGGGGTGAAAAAATTGAACTTTTAATCGAAGATCAAAAGATTCACGTCCGAGTTTGTATCTGTTTGCACTGTATATCTCATGAAAAATATTTAGTAATTTTTTTAAAATAATAATAAATTAATATAAACTGTTAGATAATTAAATTTTAAAAAATATAAAAATATATAATTAATTATTTAATAATTTATTTTATTTTATAATTATTTTAAAATTACTTAAATAATATCACCCATAGATTAGAGAATTTTTATGAAAACTTTCATTAAGTCAACTTATTTAAAATAAGGAAAAAGTAGGCTGTATGAATGCTTTTTTTCAAATATAATAATTTTTTAATTTTTTATAATAATTATTATATTTTTATAAAATAATTATATTTTTTATAATAAAAAATATATTTTATAATTTTTTATTATAAAAAATATCATTATAACTAAAAAAAAATTTAAGTAATTATTACATCTGCACAACAAAAGTTGCAGATTTATACCGAAGCTAATAGGTAACACTGAAAAAAAAAAAAAAAAAAAGTCAGAAGTTTCGTTTTCTTTCGAGTTTCTTCAAATTTTTTTTATTATGTGTACAAAGCCCCTGCAGCTTTTGACTGTTTTGAGATGATTGGCTTACCAAGGTAGGGAATGAAGGGAAAAAAAATTGAACTTATGATCGATCAAAAAATTCTCGTCCGAGCACACGTCACTCTATTCGCATTATATATTTAAAAAAATATATTTAGTAACTTTATTTAAATAATTTATAAATAATCATAAAATAATATATATTAACTATTTATATTATTTTGTAATTATTTAAAAATTACTTAAATAAAATTATTTAATATTACTCATATTTTAAATAAGTTGACTTCATGAAAATTTTCCCAAAAATTCTCCAAGATAACGTCCGGGCCTCCAGCACGCTACCTGCAAGCAAGGCAACAAAGCAAAATCCTTCAATAATTTATCAAGGCAATTTTTACACTTTCAACTTTGAACAGCAATCGATCGTAGCAGAATTCTATAATAAAATATAAGCAAATGTTACATACATACATTTTATACACATACTCATACACACATCAAATATAATACTATTTTTTATTACTTTAAAAATAATTTCATGTACACTTTATATTTTAAAATAATATTTATCTACATCTAAATTTTAATTTAAAAAAATTATTTTATTGATGTACTTATTAAGGCCTTAAAATAGGAAAAATTTAGACATAAAATGATGTAGTAGACCCATTATTTAATCAATAGCCAAATTTTAAAAATTGAGCTCTAAATTTTGTATTTACGTAGTATCACTCCCTAAAATATACATCTTTTGTCGTCTTCCTGGTTTTTGAGTAGTATATATTTATGAATATATGGATGTGTATGACCCATCTTCCGTTACCAATTAGGAGACACATCAAATAGCTTAAACGAGTGTGAGTTCTATACTCAAAACCAGTTGCACCGAGCTAGCCAAGATGAAGATTGACGTAGAATTGCTTGCCAAAACCATAGTTAAACCGTCCTCTCAAACTCCCGACCACCTGCGCCGTCATCAACTTTCCTCCATTGATCAGGTCATGCACCCAATTTTCATGCCTTGGATTCTCTTCTATCCCCAACACAACAAATTTACCAACAAGGAAAGATGCGAGAGGCTGAAGAAATCTTTGGCCGACGCATTGACCGTGTTTTACCCTTTGGCAGGACGGTTGAAAGACAATGATTATGTCGATTGCAACGACAAGGGAGTCCATTTCGTTGAAATGGAGGCCAAGTGCACGATCCAGGATATTCTGCAAGACCCAGATTGCAGCGACAACTACAAGCTGCTTCCATTTCGAATTGACACTAGAGTGAATGATGACTTGGTTGCTTTTGTGCAGGTTACTTACTTTCAGTGTGGGGGAATGGCGATTGGGATCGGCATGAGCCACAAAATCGGCGATGTCGTCTCCTTGGTTATGTTCGTCAACGGTTGGGCTGCTATTTCTTCCGGGAAAGGCAATATAGAACTCCCTCTTTTCGATTCTGCCACACATTTTCCACCAATAAATGCATCTGGCTTTGATGCGAGGATGGGGATGGTGGATGATGATAGCGATATTGTCCTAAAGAGGTTTGTGTTCGATGCATCCACCATAGAAGATCTTAAAGACAGATACGTTGACAAAAAAAGCGATGATCCCAAGCACGCAATGTTACGCCCCTCGCGGATCGAGGCCTTGACAGCATTTCTCGCCACCAAGTTCATAGACGCCATTAAAACAACTGATGAGGGTGATGATAAAACATTATATTATATTTACCTGCCACTGAACTTACGTCCAAGGTTGAACCCACCTCTATCGCATCAACAATTCGGGAATTTTATAATGTTGCCAGCGGTGGCGGCCGTGGATAACATAGATAATGCTGATCAAGATCGGTGTTCTAATGTTATAAGCCAGATGAGAAACACAATGAAGGATATGAACTCCGACCACGTGACGAGAGACGGGATTTTCAGCATGATGAAAGAGAGATCCGAGAGAGCAAGGAACGAAAAATTTGTTTTGTTGCACTTTACCAGCTTGTGCAGGTTTCCTGTTTACGAAGCTGATTTTAGTTGGGGTCGACCTCTGTGGATATCCAGTGCACGCTGGCCTCACTACAACTTTGCTGGTTTCTTCGACACCAAAGAGGGAGGTGGCATTGAGGTATGGATTCACTTGAAAAAGGAAGTCATGGCCAAGTTTGAAGCTGACAATGAGCTAATTTCCCTTGTGTCTCCGGTCGGAAGGTATCTTAATTAAGGATTGCTATAATTACCTTTAATTAATTAAAAGAGTTCCTGTTAATTAGTCGTCAATAAAGAATGGAGCTTTTTATTTCTTGATTTAGGACGGTCAAACTTTGGCGTATGTTTCTGCCCATATAGATGTTATGATTAACTAATAGGGATTATGATCTTCTTCTTATAATATGTGTCTTTTCTTTTTTTCGTCTGTAGTTACTTATGGTTGTATGTTCTTATAAGTTTACACTTCTTTCCTTTTTTTAATAAAAGTGCAAAATGCCCACTTAATTACAAAATAAAATAGCTCTAATATACTTGCGGTTATTGTATGGAAATTATGTTTTTTGTTGATAGTTTTTATAGTAATTACATATGACAAATGAATTAGAAAGAAAATTCCAAAATTCAAAGTACTTTGTTTGTTTGGTAATTCAGGGAAAAAGGACCAGAAATTGTGTCAGAAAAGCAACTATAAACCAATTAAAAAAATAAAAGAAATAATATAAGCATAATAACCGAAATACCTTCCACTTATATATTTATTTGTAAAGATGTTTTTATAATTTTAACATATTATTCAATTTTTTGTGGAGTCATTGTTGTAATTTCATCCATATAATTTTTAGGTCAATCTTTTGACCCAAAAATTAAAAAATATTATGGTTGAAACCATATGTCTATTATATTACAGTTAACTATTACAAATCAATATGTCACATTAGCTACCACATCTACCTTCTATAAGTGGAATAAAGAATTTCCCTCTTTTGTATTTGTATCAAGTTTGAGATCACGTGTTGAGCTTTAGAAGTGTGTGGACTACACAAATGTGGGTTTCATTTGGTTGACTATTTACAAAATGGGAAAAGATTGGATGTCCGATCATTTTATGTCAAATCAGTATTCTAATTGTAATAAGCTATTAATTTTAAATAATAATATTTATATTAAAAGTAATAAAATCTTATTATTTTATTTTTTGCTACTTAAAGTATGTATGTTATTACTAAAAATTATAAGATTGTTACTTTCAAACTAAAAAATAGGGCTGAAAATTGGGAAATTAAATTCAAACTATTAGAAAAAGGCCAACTTGGTTTAGCAAATCTTAGAAGTACAAAGAGAGACATGTTAATATACAAGTGTCCATAAAATGCATACAAACAGTCTTATGATATAAGTTTTTTTAAGAAAAAAAAAAAACCCAAATTCCCACTACAGCTTAATTGGTAGAAATGCCCCAAATCTGAACGTGATAAATCAGAGTCCAGTGAAGAAAAAGTGGTCAACTTTCCAAACGACACATTAAAATGAGGTAAATATTGACAATGAAATTGGATTGGAGTGATTGATAGAGAAAAGTACCTCGACAAAAGCTTCTGTCTCTCACTCTCAAAAAAGAAAAAAAAGGTAAGGAATAAAACAAAGTCTTGCCTGGTGATTCAATCAAGGGCGACCAAAAAACCTCTTAATAACCTTATTTTTTTTTAGCCACTTAACAACCTTATTCGATCGAATAAGTAATTCATTTATAAACTCTATCGAAAAAGTTTATCTAAACTCTTACTTTTCGAGTCTTGGCTGGTTGAAAAGATAATCAGCTACACTGGAGCTTAGACATGGCCCAAACTCCTACGAGAGACAATAATGGGAAATTTTCCTCAATGGACGAAAGCCTGACGGAGAAAGAAAGAAGTATGCAAACTCTTGTAAAATGTGTATAATCTCCTATCTTGTAATGTTTTTAAATCTTCAAGCTTTTATCATACGAACCCAATTTCTTATGGTCGGCTTTTCATTTGGATAAAGGTACATATGCTGAAAAGGAGAGAGACTGAACAATAAATCAAATTAATTTTTATGCTATTTGCTATAAATTTGTTGTACCTTAATTTTAACAATTTTACATATTATAAATTTTTTAAAAACATATAACTAAAATTAATATACAATAAATTTATAAATAATATACACAATATTTAATTCAATCCAACGTTCAATCTATGGCCCTCAATTTAACAACTTTTTTCCTTTTCCTTTTTCTGAGAGGGCAGTTTATAACAAACAAAAGCAAGCAGCGAATCCCCTGGCATGGCAGGACTTCGATAGTAATTTATTTATTTTTTTATTTTTAAACATGTAGAAAAAGGTAAGATATATATAAGGACATCAATATTTTTAATTCTAAATATTTAAATTTTTTTACGTTTAAATAATAAATCTTTTGATTTCATACTACATCAGCCTTTTAACTTACAAAAAGTGATCAATCGATTAATAAATGAGTTTAACTTAATAAAAATCATTTTAAAAAAGGTTAAATACATGAATTAAATATTTTTTTCATCAACAAAATATGCACATTAAATATTTTTTTAATCAATAAATATACGAATTAAATAGGTAACATGCATATTTTTGATAGAAAAGACATTCAATTCATATATTTAATCTTTTTTTAAATAATTTTTTGTAAAGTTAAAATCATTTTTTAATAGATTGATCACTTTTGGTAAACAGAAGGACTGATTTAGTAGAAAATCAAAAGGTTTAAGATTCAAACGTAAAAAAACTTAAAGATTTAGGATTAAAAATATTGATATCCCTATATATATAGTTTTAAGCAAGTAAACACTAATCAACCAAATTACTTAAAATGATAGTTTAATAGTAAATTAACGTATTTTTATATTAGAGATTTAAGTTTAAATTATCACGTCTACACCTTTATGTGGCAAATGTTGGTTGACCCTAAAAAGTGGCAAAAGTTTAAGGTGTGACGTAAATTTTAAATTTGGTAATTTTCTTAGTTGTAAGTAACGAAGTCACACTCGACCTCATTAATTTCCATTGATACTTGAGTGGTGAGTTTGTCCTTATAAAATTGATTGAATGAGACATTCAAATAAGAGTTACTCTAACTTTAATTTACAGATCCAATAATCGACATATTTATAATAAATTTTTTTTTTGTTTAAAAAAAACACCAACCAACCAAGTGAATTAGCCAAAACAAACTCTTATAGTAGATTGTGGGGCTAATTACCCTCATAAATCTATGCAATATATTAAATTATAAAAGAAAGAGAAAATTTTTAATTGAATCTGAAGATATTTTAGTATATATGAGATGCTTTTATCTTTTTTAAGTTTTTAATATTCTAATTATTTTTATAATTTAATTAAAATATATTATTTTAATAAAGTCACAACTTAATTTAAATTTCATTTAATTATTATTATTCAAATCTAATTCAATCAACTTATATAAAAGTATTTGTATCAAATTTAAATTTCTTTATACCCATAAATCATTATAAAATTAGATCATTATTAATATTTTTATACTTTTTAGACAGAGATAATCATCATTATAAAATTAGATAATCATCAATGTTTTTATACTTTTAGACAAAGATTGCTGTCGAATTAATTACTTTAAAGTTTATTTAATTATATTATAATTATCTATATAGTCTTAATGAGAATATTAGATTCAATTGTCAATTGTTAATAGAACTCTTATTATATAGATAATCATCATTTTTTTTACCCTGTTTAGACAAAAATTATTATCAAATTGATTATTTTAAATCCCAATTCAATTATATGATAATTATATATATAGTCCATACAGGGTATTAAATTCAATTTGACAACCATCAAATATATCTCACTAGCCTTTATATATTGTGATCAAAATAATTTTTTTCAATTTAGGTAATTATAAATATACAACTAAATCTGTTGGATCATAATTATGTTACAAAAAATCAATAATTATAATATTAAACATTTTTGCGTACAGTGCACGTCTCTCCTAAGTGAACTAAAATTCCTGGAATGAAGCAGTATCGGGGAAGGCGCCCAAACGCTTATTTTGGGTTTAGATCTTGAATTCCATTGATGCCTTGTCCATCTAATTTCTGCGCCCCCAATGACTATGGGTAAGGCTTAAAACGTCTTTATCCCGTTTAATTGAATGATTGTGGACTTAATTTTAATGATTCTATGTGTCTTTTTTTTTCTAACAACAAAATATATATATATACGATTATCGATATATAAATTATTATATTTATAAATTGAAGTTAGAAATTACTAATTACGTCCTCATTTAGTTTTTTCTCAAAGAAAGAATCTATTATTTAAACACAAATAAAACTGGATAAATTTTCTCCAAATCTAACTTTAATATTAATAAATTTGAAATTAATACCGTACCATGATAATCTTATCCACTTTGTAAGAAAAACGATTGTAGTGAATTTAAACTTAGACTAATATTGGAGAAGACTCACTGACTGGCACTGACTTATCAAGAAGCTGTTATCAATATTGATTCTACGTGTCTTGACATTTGCCTTTTCGTTCCACATAATGGCTAGCTGTATAATATTGCCTTAAGAAAAAGTTATGCGCTGCGCGGCGTATATTGCCAAAAAATTATGTGTTGCACAGCGTGGTCATAAGTGGAAGAGAAAGTGAACTTATACCTTAATAAAATGTAATTACATTTATAATTTGTGTAAAATAAATTTTTTTAAAAATTTTATTTTTTAAAAGCTAAAATTTTTTTTGATACATATTATGTGTGATTTATACTTTTAAGTTATAAAATAACACTTATTTAATTTTAATTTTAATTTTAATTTTTTTATATTTTATAAATATAATTATACTAAATTAAAAACTGATTGCATTTTGTTAATAATATATGGTACAAATGTACAGCTTTACAATACGAGCCAGAAACCAAGCTCTATGGCGTTATACAATGTTTCTTTTCCACATGTACGTTAGTCCTTCAAAGTCCTTTTCTTGCTAGAACAATTCATGACGTTCTTGCACGGTTATTAACAGTTGAAGTTTGAAATTTTTTTTGATATTATAAAGTTTGAAATTTTGACACTGCTGCCAAAAAGAGGGGTGCAGTTACTGTGCGCTATTAACTGAGATTTGAAAAACATCACAAAGAGGTAACATATGGCGAGATGCGACTACTAAAAAGAAGGCGGCTTCAGGCATAAAACTCACAAGCCAAACATTTGTTGCAAGTTGCCATCTTTAGGTAGCATCAGCATGATTTTATCGCTTAAAAAATCAACAAAATAGATGTGTTCTTGTCAATTGTTTTTTTTTTTTTTTTGGGCCAATGGTGCAACAATTTAATTTGGCTACCATGAATTTTTTTTTTTTAAAAAAATATTATAGTCTTTCGTTTTCATAGCCATGACGTTCCTTTAATGGCTGCGCAAATATTTTTGGTTGGAAATGGTTGTTTAATTTGGCGAGTCGAAGATGAGTTACCATATCTTTCAGCAGAGCTTAAAAACTAGTTAACTTATAATTGAGTTATAAAGTTATATTATGTTATGTCGGCATAAAAATTAGAAAATATTATGGTTGATACAATATATCTATTATAATTAACTATTATAAATTAATATGTTAAATTAATTATTATAGTTGTGAAAAATAGATACAGATACAGATGCGATGCGATATAAATATATTGATATATTAATTTTAAAGAAATTAAAACACAAATACGATAACACGCAGCTATACTATATATATATATATACTTTTTTTTATATCTTAAAATAAATTTCTCTCATTCTATCCCGAATAAAAAGGGGAGAGAAAAAAAAAAAGAAAGAAGTCAGAAGTTTCGTTTTCTTTCTTGGGTTTCTTTCAATTTGTTTTTCTTAGTGTACAGAGCCACTGCAGTCTTTGACATTTTGACCTGGTCGGCCACTGTAGCCTTTGACTTTTTAAGCTTACCAAAGATAGGGAATGGAGGGGAAAAAAATTTGAAGTTTCACGTGCGAGTTTGTATCTGTTCGCATTGTGTATCTTATGGAAAATATTTAGTATTTTATTTAAATAATTTATAAATAATAAAATATTAATATAAATTATTGAATGATTGTCTTTTAAAAATATAAAAACAAAAAATAATTATTTAATAATTTATATCATTTTATAATTATTTAAAAATTATTTAAATAATATCAGACAAACATTCTCTTAGAGAATTTTTGTGAAAAATTTCATATAGGCAATTTATTTAAAATAAAGAAAAAGTAGGCTGTATGAATGTTTTTTTTTCAAATATAATGAGTTTTTTATTTTTTATAAGATAATTATATTTTTTATAATAAAAAAATATTAGAGATCACTGAAAATATAAATCTTAGGATTATGATAAACTCATACATTATTATATGACCATTTTATCCCAAAACTTAAACCCTTTTGTAAAATTTAAATTCCAGTATCCTACTAAAACCCCATTGGTAAGATTGAAATCAAAATAGACATTGTCTTTGATCCTACTAAAGACTATGCTATTCTGCTGTCCTGTAAATCTTGTAATAAGGATTTCAATTATAGCAAGATTATCAGTCTTATGATAAATCACATTGTTAAAAACAGAAAAATTTCAGTTTGGAAAGTTGAGGGCAAGCAGATATAGTCTGAACACTCTCCTCTTAGGAAAGTTCCCTTTAAATAAGGAGAAACCCAAATTGATTTAAATCTTGTAATAAGGATTTCAACTATAAATCCTGTAAATCCTTGTCTTTGATCCTACTAAAGACTATGCCTATTTCACTGTCCTGTAAATCCTGCAATAAGGATTTCATCTATAACACGATTATCAGTCTTATGATAAATCTTATTATTAAAAACAGAAAACTTTCAGTTTGGGAAGTCGAGGGCAAGCAGATACAATCTGAACACCCTCATCCTATGAAAGTTTCCTTTAAATAAGGAGAAACCCAAATTGATGCTTCTCCTTATAAAAATCCCGTCAAATTTTGAAGAAAAGAATCTGAAAAATTTGATAGAACAGAATAATTTTTCCAATGCAAACCTTCAGACCATAGGAAATCAGTTGTTTACGATAGAACAACATATCCAACAGTCTGATTTATTTTCGATAAAGGTTGATAAATCCATTAAAACTCATGTTTTTAAACCCTTTGAAGTTTCTAATCAGAGCCAAAAACAAATTCAAAATCATAAATACGAATTTCTTGACGTCATTAAGGAACAATTGACTAAAATATATTTTTTCTATTATAAAAACATCATTATAAGTATAAAAAATTAAATACTTATTACATCTGAACAACAAATTTTTAAGATTTATACCGAAGTTAATTAGGGTTGGCAATGGAGAGGGTAAGAGGCAGGGATAGCTCCCCTGTTCCCCGTACCCGTTTATTACTCTCATTCCTGTCCTCGTTCTCGTTCACGTCAGGTATAAAATTTTAATCTCCGTCCTCATCTTCGTTAGGGAATGGGGATCCCCGTGTAAACATTAAAAAAAAAAGAAAAGAAAGAAAAAGAAAAAAAAAAGTCAATAGTCGACTTATTCCTTTCGCATGTGTGCTTTCACACAGAAAAGTCGACTTATTCCTTTCTCACGCATGCTTTCACACGGAAAAATCAGAAAAGTCGACTTATTCCTTTCTTACACGTGCTTTCACACGGAAAAGTCGACTTATTCCTTTCACATGGAAAAGTCGACTTATTCCTTTCACATGCATGCTTTCACACGAGAGGGGAAATCCTATAAATAGGCCCCTGCCCCTCAGTTCAAAACATATTCAGTAAATCTGTAAACAGAAAAATTCAGAGAATTTGAGAGAAAAAGAAAATTTTGAAAATCTCTTAAGAAAATTTCTTCTTTTCTTACGTGTTTTTACTCTGCAGTATACTCTCCTAACTCCTTTTTTAGAGATATTTCAGGGGTAAGGCCCAAAAAATTTGCTGTTTCCATTTCCAAAGTTATTTTTAGATTTATATTCTCTGATCGCCCTAGATCTGAATTTATGAGAATATAAATCTGAAAATATCAAATTACTACAAATCCGGCTGAGATTAAGTCTCATACGGCCCTCAGCTAAATCCAGGCAACTCATCCGAGAACAAGTCCCTTCGACTCTCAGTGAAATTAAGCCAAATCAGCTCAGATCTGGTCTCTGCGGTCCTTAACCGTAGTCTAAACATCCAAATCAGATCTAGTTTCAGTCTACCCAGTTCAAGAAAAAGTTGTGAAATTTATTTCTATCAAGATCAAGCTCGTGCAGCCCTTGACGGAGTCAAAAAAGGAACACTAATCGGAGGATCTACGGAGATCGAACCACGTAAATTTTCTTTTATTTTTACAATTTTATTTGTAATTTGTTTTTGTATTTTCGAGTTTAATTGTTTTAGACTTGAAATTTACGCTTTACAAATTTTTGGCACGCTCGGTGGGACCTCTTCACCTTCTATCTATTGTTCCTTAAAAAAAAAAAAAGGTAAGAGGGGAGCCGAGAGAAAAAAAAAAAAGAAAAAGACAAAAAAAAAAGTAAAAAGTAAAAAAAAAAGTAAAAAAGTAAAAAAAAAAGTAAAAAAGTAAAAAAGTAAAAAAAAAAAAATTACAGGTGTTCAGCACATTAAATGACACCGAAAAGGAGTATAACTGCTGCCACAAAAAAGAAGGCAATGGCTCCACTGCCTACATCAACTACCCTACCTTGGTATGCAGGTCCAGAAACCCGGGGACGGACACAATTTCTTGCCGTCCAAACCCAAAAAAATATCGAAATGGAAAGTCCACAGCTCGCATAACAGGATCTCTCCCCTGACTCTCTTGCCGCATGGAGGAGTCAATCTCCCACCCCGATCGAAGTCGGGGGCAACATGACGAAGCCTGTTCAACAAAATCCGACTCACACAGAAGAATCAGAAGAGTTTTCTCCCCCAGTCCTTCCCGGAGCCTCATCAGTTGCCGTCATGATGACCAACACAACCAGTACAGAAGAAAGGATTTCAGAATTGGAGAACAAAATTTTGCAGCTGATCAGAGTCGTGGAGGAAAAAGATCAACAGATCGCCACTCTCAAAGGAAAGGCCCCGATCCAAGTTGATCCTGAAATTCGCGAGGAGCAACCATATCCACCCGGTTTCACTCCAGAAGCCACACCAGCCGACGTCTTCACTGCAGAAAAGCGACCAGGTAGTTCTACACAGCTGCCACCCTCAAATTCTGTAGCTTCGCTATCTGTTCAACAATTGCATGAAATGATAGCCAATACGATCCGACTGCAACAAGCTACATCCTTCCAAGGATCGCAGATGTACGTCAAACCGTACACCAGACGGATCGAAAGTCTCAACATGCCTCTGGGCTACCAGCCGCCCAAATTTCAACAATTCGACGGACGAGGCGATCCCAATCAGCACATCGCCCACTTCGTTGAAACCTGCAACAACGCAGGGACTTATGGAGATCTCTTGGTGAAGTAGTTTGTTCGTTCACTCAGGGAGACTGCTTTCACTTGGTTCATAAATCTTGAACCAGTATTAATCGACAGTTTGGAACAGTTACAACGAGAGTTCCTCAACAGATTTTTCAGCACTCGAAGGACGGTAAGTATGATGGAGCTTACCAGCACCAAACAAAGAAAATGAGAGCCCGTTGTCGAATACATCAACAGATGGCATGCCCTCAGCTTAGACTGCAAAGATCGTCTGACGGAGACTTCTGCCGCAGAGATGTGCATCCAGAGAATGCATTGGGAACTGTTATACATCCTGCAGGGTGTCAAACCCCGAACTTTCGAAGAACTGGCGACCCGCGTACATGATATGGAGATAAGCATCCAGACTTCCGGAGGCACGGTTCCCATCCAGTTGGACCAGCAAGGGGACAGAAGGGAGATTAAGAAACCCAACAGTTCCGGAAAAGGAAAGGAAGTGATGACTGTTGAAGCCGCACCAGTAAAAGTGGGCGCCAAAGCTAAGGTAAATCCTCCGACCCAAATAACTCAGCCAAAACAACAGGAAAGGCGGAAGGTGACATTGCGAGAGTTGGAGCAGAAGCAGTATCCATTCCCCGACTCAAACGTCCCCGAAATTTTTGAACAACTCTTGGAGGCGAAGCTGATCGAACTCCCAGAGTGCAAGCGGCCGAATAAAAAGGATCGAGTCAGCGATCCGAGATTATGCAAATATCACCGGATAGTAAGTCATCCAGCCGAGAAGTGTTTCGTCCTGAAGGAGCTAATCATGAAGCTCAAGAGCCAGAATAAAATCATTCTGGACCAAGAAGGCGTAACCTCGGCAAACCAAACCACCATCACTTCAAATCCATCGGAAGAGGCGGCATACCATAAGGAGGAGCTGCTCAACAACAAAAAGTCGACAACAGAGAAGGTATATGAAGCTCTCCAAACCCTTCTCGCTAACCCTCAGCTGTTTATAGCTCTGCAATCAACAGAAGTGTGGCAAAAGCAAGTCAGCAATACTCTCCAGACCTCGGCTGAATCACAGCCATCAAATGATTCTAACTCAGCGGAGCAGCGGGCGGACCAAAATCACGTCGGATGTTACTCTGCTATCTCATTTTCAGATGAGGATCTCCTGCTGGAGTCCAAACCCCATAATCGACCGCTGTATATATCAGGCTATGTGAAAGAACAGAAGGTCCGGCGTATTCTGATCGATCGACGCTGGTTCGGCAGTCAATATTATCCCAAAATCCACCATAAAAGAGCTCGGCATCGGCGTTGATGAGTTATCAGACAGCCGTCTGATGATTCATGACTTTAATCAAGGAGGACAGAAAGCAATTGGGATGATTCGCTTGGAGCTAACTATCGGTAATCTCACTTCTAGCACTCTATTTCACGTGATTGATGCACGTACCACATATAAGCTAGGACGACCGTGGATTCATGGAAATGGAGTTGTGCTCTCAAGCCTACATCAGTGCTTCAAGTACTACAATGGTGGCGTTCAAAAGGTCAATGCTGACTTAAAGCCGTTTGATGATGCTGAATCACATTTGGTGGATGCGGTCTTCTACACCGACACAGACAATCCGGAGATCATTCCATCAAAGCTACTTGGACCGGGGGCATCCACAAAAAGGGAAAAGCTGTCGAAGAACCTGCCAATGCTCAACCTCAGACTCCAACAAATGAAAAGCTGTCACAGCCTGCTGAACTTTATCCGAACGAAGTTGCATCTTCAAACTCCACTCCAGTCCTACGCTATGTGCCGAAGTCACGACGCTCAGAAGGTCAACTCCCTTTCTCTTATTGTATTGATCCTAAACAGGAGCAAGGACATAGCCAACCCAAAGCAAAGGAACTGCACAACCTGAAGGGGACTTACACTCTGTCTATACCAAAGATTGAGCCGATTTTTTCCTCAAAACCATTAAAAGGCTTCGTCAAACCACACACGGGGGCAGTCGAAGGCGGCTCACTTCCAGAAAGAAGAACACATGAAGGATTTGATCCTAATACATACAAGCATTTTGCAAAGGCGGGCTATGACTTCTCAAACCCGAGCACAATGGGTACGCTGCCATCCACACATGGCACTGCTTATCAATCATCACAGTCCCGACCTGGCTTAGACTATCAGGAGAAGTCACCTGTGCGGATCACGCTAAAGAGCCGAAGCCGAGCAGCTGATGCACGTGCCATCAGCACCACCACCAAACAAGACAGGCTTATCTAGTCAAACAAAGAAAGTGAAGTCAGAGGTTCTGCATTTTATGTCACAATTAGCGAGGAGGCTGATTTCGACTCATCAGATGGTGAAGTGAAGGAGGCTCCCCTGGAACTTGAAGATGGTGGCCAAGCAACTGTTGATGAACTCAATGAGGTCAATCTTGGCTCTCTGGAAGATCCTAGATCTACATTTGTAAGTGTTTTACTTACTGCAGAAGAAGAGCAATAATATGTTCAGGTATTAAGTCAATACAGGGACGTGTTCGCATGGAGTTACAAAGAAATGCCTGGACTTGACCCAAAAATCGCGGTGCATCGTCTAGCAGTAAAGAAGGGTGTTCGTTCTGTCAAGCAGCCACAACGACGGTTCTGCCCGGAACTCATTCCACAAATCGAGGAGGAGGTCAACAAGCTGATCAATGCTGGCTTCAGCCGAGAGGTCACCTACCCAACGTGGATTGCCAAAATAGCCCGGTAAGAAAGAAGAATGGACAGTTGAGGGTATGTGTTGATTTTCGAGATCTTAACAGGGCCTGCCCGAAAAATGACTTTCCGTTGCCCATAACGGAGATCACAGTCGATGCAACAACGGGTCACGAAGCATTGTCCTTCCTGGATGGTTCTTCAGGCTATAACTAAATCAGAATGGCACCAGAAGATGAGGAGTTGACAGCATTCCGCACCCCAAAAGGTATATACTGCTACAAAGTTATGCCGTTTGGATTAAAAAATGCTAGCGCCACTTATCAACGTGCTATGCAAAAAATTTTTGATGACATGCTGCACAAGATTGTAGAATGTTATGTTGATGACTTAGTTGTAAAGACTAAGAAGCGCAAAGACCACCTCGAGGATCTCAAGACGGTGTTCGAAAGACTTCGCAGGCATCAGCTTAAAATGAACCCTCTCAAGTGTACATTCGGTGTCACATCAGGAAAGTTTCTTGGGTTCGTGGTTCGCCATCGTGGAATCGAAGTTGATCAGTCAAAGGTTGAGGCAATTCAAAAGATGCCTGAACCTAAAAACCTACACGAGCTGCGAAGTTTACAAGGAAAGCTAGCCTACATTCACCCTTTTATTTCCAACTTAGCTGGGAGATGCCAACCTTTCCATCGGTTGATAAAGAAGGATGTCAACTTCGAGTGGGACGAAGCTTGCAGCAAAGCCTTTGAGAGCATAAAGAAGTACCTTTCCAATCCACCAGTCCTGGGAGCTCCAATTCAAGGAAAGTCGTTGATTCTCTACATTGCAGCGCAGGAAAGATCTTTGGGAGCCCTACTTGCACAGGAAAATGAGCAGGGAAAGGAAGTTGCCCTGTACTACTTGAGCAGAACACTAAACGGTCCGGAGCTGAGTTCTTCGCCCATTAAAAAGACATGTCTAGCACTGTTCTTTGCCATTGATAAACTGAGGCACTACATGCAAGCTCATACGGTACGTCTCATTGCCAGAGCTAATCCTGTCAAATATATCTTATCTAGACCAATCTTATCAGGAAGACTTGCCAAGTGGGCAGCAATCCTACAAAGTTACGACATTGTCTACGTGCCTCAAAAAGCAGTCAAAGGACAAGCCCTAGCAGACTTCCTTGCAGATTACCCTGTTCCGTCAGATTGGGAGTTCACAGATGATCTTCTAGATGAAGAGGTCTTTTACATTGAGACACTACCACCATGGACAATGTTCTTTGATGGTGCAGCAAGGCGTGATGGTGCTGGTGCCGGCATAGTGTTTGTCACTCCTCAACGACAAATACTACCATATGCTATCATTCTCGGTGAGTTATGTTCAAATAATGTTGCTGAATACCAGGCTTTGATCATTGGTCTTCAAATGGCTGTCGATATGAAGATTCCAACTATAGAAGTCCATGGAGATTCCCAGCTCGTCATCAACCAACTTACAGGATTGTATGACGTAAAGAAAGAGGATCTTGCGCCTTACCATCAACGTGCTCGACAGCTAATGGATGAATTTGAAAGCATCACCTTGGAGCATGTGCCTCGACGAGAAAACACTCAGGCAGACGCGCTGGCTAACTTAGCCACCTCTCTTGCAAAGTCAGAAATTCAGGCTACAGTTGTTGCCGTATGCCAGAAATGGATAGTGCCACAGAAGGATGATGAAGAAACTACAGCAGCCAACGCTATATCTGTACGTCTCGCAGAGGACGAGGATTGGCGCCAACCAATCATTGACTACCTACAGCACGGGAAGCTGCCCGAAGATCGTCGTCATAAGACAGAAATTCAACGACGAGCTCCCCACTTCATATATCTCAAGGATGTTCTGTATCGAAGGTCTTTTGATGGAGTTTTACTTCGCTGCCTAGGCAATGAAGAGGCAAAACAAGCTCTCGCTGAAGCACATTCTGGTGTTTGTGGCGGACATCAATCGGGGCCTAAGTTGCACTTCCAACTCAGAAGGATAGGATACTACTGGCCAACCATGGTACGTGATTCAATTGAGTTTGCTAAAACCTGTCAAGCTTGTCAATTTTATGCGAATTACATACATCAACCACCGGAGCCACTGCATCCAACTGTCTCATCCTGGCGCTTTGAAGCTTGGGGTCTTGACTTAGTGGGGCCCTTGCTAAAGTCATCCCTGGGTCACCTGTACATCCTCGCAGCAACCAACTACTTCTCAAAATGGGCTGAAGCCATTCCACTTAGAGAGGTAAAGAAGGAGCATGTTGCCAATTTCATCCAGACTCAGCTGATCTATCGCTATGGAGTCCCTCGATTCATCATCACTGATAATGGCAAGCAGTTCTGCAACAGCTTGATTGACAAGCTCTGCGAGAAGTTCAAGTTCAAGCAGTACAAGTCATCCATGTACAATGCCCCGGCAAATGGCTTGGTTGAAGCATTCAACAAGACCTTATGCAACATATTGCGGAAGGTAGTCTCTAAATCCAAAAGAGATTGGCATGACAGAATTTCAGAGGCATTATGGGCGTATCGTACAACTTACCGGACTCCAACACAAGCGACGCCATACTCACTTGTCTACGGTGTCGAAGCAATATTGCCGTTGGAAACACAGATTCCATCTCTGCGCATGGCTGTTCTGGAAGGACTCACACAGGAGGAGAATGCTCGCCTGCATTTGGAAGAGTTAGAATCCCTTGATGAAAGGAGGCTCGAAGCACAACAGCAACTGGAGTGCTACCAAGCCCGGCTCACCAACACGTTCAACCGCAGGGTCCGCCCTCGATCTTTTCAAGTTGGAAACCTTGTTCTTGCAGTACGATGGCCCATCAACATGAAGCATCAGTTTGGTGACAAGTTTACTTCCAAATGGGACGGGCCATACCTAGTGCAGGAGGCCTATACTCACAACGCTTACATGCTGTCAGACCAAGAAGGCGTCCGAATCGGCCCAATCAATGGTAAATTTCTGAAACAGTATTATGTGTAAATATGTTCAAAACGAAAAAAAAAACAAAAAAAAATCAAAAAAATCAAAAAAATAAAAATAAAAATAAAAAAAATAAAAAAACCAAAAAAAAATAGAAAAAAAAACAAAAAAAAAAGTTCGGAAGTCCCGATCTGAAAGTCCAAGTGAAAACCCAAATCCAAAAATCTAAATTCAAAACCCAAACACTCGACCCAAATCCAAAAGTCCAAGTCCAAAATTCAAACACTCGACCCAAATCCAAAAATCCAAGTCTAGAAGCCCAAACACTCAACCCAAATCCAATTCAAAGCCCAAAACCCAAAAAATTCCAAGTTCCAGACACAATCCAAAACCCAAGTTCAAAATCCAATCCAACTCCTGACCCGCATGAGTATAAACTGTGAACGGCCCAAAAATATAAAAGCGACGGAGGGTTTGAGTCTGAAACTCAATATCAGTCTCAACCGATCTTCACCACATACCAAGACCTTTGCTTCTCTGCCCCAAGAAAGATGGAACCAGTTGCAGAACCTCAAGACAAAGGAGAAGAAAGGTCACCCTGCACAAGATGGCAACCGACCATGGCACAATTACAAATTTTGGAGGAAGTCTTCCACAACAATGGAGGTATTATTCCTAATGCATCTCAAATTTACCAACTTGTCTCACGATTGCGCCCGCTCGGGGCAATCGAAGGAAAAAATGTGTTTTATTGGTTCCAGAATCGGAGAAGCAGGAAGAAACCAGCACTGAGAACTACTTTTTCCAAAGAACAGTCTGTCGTTCCGATAGTAGATCCCACCGGTACAGCTTCGCCCTCAAATGAAGCAAGTCCGAGTTCTTCCACTGCAATAGTCTCTTCACGGTATGTTCATCAAAGCCGTAGCCCATGGGAGCATGCATGCTGGTCCTCGTGGTCTTACGGAGTCAGCCAAGGGTTCATCCCTCCTAGGTACTTAAGTCTAGGAGGACTTGTTCTAGCAGAAAGGAGTCATTCCGACGAAACTTTACCTCTCTTTCCAGAATATTCCGGCAGCATCAACCAGCCGGAAAGCGACGTCAACATCATCGGCCCACTAGACAAGGTCGAGCTTGATTTAGAGTTGCGCCTCGGGCCCCGCTAGGACTGTCGACAAGATAAGGTGCAACGACTTTGGCAGCACACGGTAATGACTTCTGCAGCACACGGCAACGATTTCTGCAACACACGGTAACGACTTTCGTGACACTCGTCAGCCGCTGCCTCTTTTGTCTCTTATGCAGGAAAGGGACGTGGATGACCCTACTCGATTCTGCATACCTTCTTTTTGACTTTTCAAAAAAAAAAAATCTCTTTATATTATGTATATATATCCTGCATGTCCGAGTCATAATACTCACCCCTCAGCTCTTCTTTCTCAAAAGAAAAATGGCTAGTCTCTGCACTTGTCTCAGGAAGTTCTTCGATCAAGAAGTTGGAGGCGCATGAGCTAAGAAAAGAAGGAGTAGTCTTCTTCGAGGAATCCCTAAAAGCCCTCGAAACTCAGTCTCCAACGCCATCGGTGTCATAGAGTTCCAACTACTCTCCTTAGTTCACATCTACCACAGAGGGATGAGACACTGCAATCATCTTAATCTTTCTTTGGATGCGGCAACGTACAGAGAAGTTCCAACTACTCTCCTTACGTCGAAGCAGACTAGGAAATCATCACTACAGTCAGTCTCTCTGTGTGCCGGTCTTGAAGTTCCGAGGTACTGGGCATTCCTCTTGGGAAGGTTCAAGTTCTTTGCCTACCGGATCATCTTCACCAGAGCTTTGGAACTTCAAAGAACCTTTGTCAGCCTTTGCGAGCCATGGAAGCTTGAATGCACCTGGAGCCAGAATGTCAATTTTTATATTGGCTGGGGTGCTAACTTTCTCAAGATCGTATCAGGTTCCTATTGTGATCCAACAACAGTAGGCATAGTCAGAGTTAGAAGACTTCAACATTCAATGTTCATCAGGACATCTCAAGTTTCAAACTGGACTTCAAAACTTGGTGCGGATCACGTCTGCAAAGTTCTCCCTTACCGACCCTTTAAGTGGGGGCATTTGTAAACATTAAAAAAAAAAAGAAAGAAAAAGAAAAAAAAAGTCAATAGTCGACTTATTCCTTTCGCATGTGTGCTTTCACACGGAAAAGTTGACTTATTCCTTTCTCACGCATGCTTTCACACGAAAAAGTCAGAAAAGTCGACTTATTCCTTTCTCACGCGTGCTTTCACACAGAAAAGTCGACTTATTCCTTTCACATGGAAAAGTCGACTTATTCCTTTCACACGCATGCTTTCACACGAGAGGGGAAACCCTATAAATAGGCCCCTGCCCCTCAGTTCAAAACATATTCAGCAAATCTGTAAACAGAAAAATTCAGAGAATTTGAGAGAAAAAGAAAATTTTGAAAATCTCTCAAGAAAATTTCTTCTTTTCTTACGTGCTTTTTCTCTGCAGTATACTCTCCTAACTCCTTTTTGAGAGATATTTCAGGGGTAAGGCCCAAAAAATTTGTTGTTTCCATTGCCAAAGTTATTTTTAGATTTATATTCTCCGATCGCCGTACATCTGAATTTATGAGAATATAAATCTGAAAATATCAAATTACTACAAATCCAGCTGGGATTAAGCCTCATACGGCCCTCAGCAAAATCCAGGCAACTCATCCGAGAACAAGTCCCTTCGACCCTCGGTGAAATTAAGCCAAATTAGCTCAGATCTGGTCTCTGCGGTCCTTAACCGTAGTCTAAACGTCCAAATCAGATCCAGTTTCAGTCTACCCAGTTCAAGAAAAAGTTGTGGAATTTATTTCTGTCAAGATCAAACTCGTGCAGCCCTTGACGGAGTCAAAAAAGGAACACTAATCGGAGGATCTACGGAGATCGAACCACGTAAATTTTCTTTTATTTTTACAATTTTATTTGTAATTTGTTTTTGTATTTTCAAGTTTAATTGTTTTAGACTCGAAATTTACGCTTTACACCCCGTCTCCGCCTCATACCTGTCGAAATGAAAATTAAAAAAATTACATTTTCACAACTCAAATTACTTGATACTCTGATCAATGACAAGTCAGCTGTTTATATTACAAACATCTTTTGACTTAAAAATATAATAAATAAGTGATCTAAGTATTAAAGTTCAAATGCACGAGTTTTGTATTAAAAATTAACAATAGAAATTAAGGTCCTACAACATACAACTTGATGCACAATGTGTAGAAGAATAATGACGCTATTTTTTAAGATGTTATATTACTTAAATTTATAATAAATAAGTATTGAAACTATATTGCTCAAATTTATATACTAATATAATGATACTATTTTTAAAGATGCTGATATAGTGGAATAATTTAGGCAAATCGCATTCAACTTTTCAATTGTTGTACAATACTAAAGTTTAAAATTGCATTTTATAAAGATATGAATCATATAAAAAAAAACTCAATTATGAAAAAATTCAATAAATAAAAACTATAAAAACTTCACCCCATGATTTTAAATTTTTTTTGTCTATTTTCTGTATATAATGTTAGATTTTTTGCAATGTTGGGAGGTTTTAACTTCATTCCTAATTTTTTAAACAATTTATTCTCATATTTTTAGCATGTATATGCTAGCACTTTTAAGGAAAAAAGAAAGTGTTTCAGAACAAAACTTCTAGTAAAAAAATAGTCTTTGTAACTTGTGTATTTGGGGCCAAATTTTTAAATTATTGGCTGAGAGTTTATATGATAAGTTGTTGTAATTCCTATAACATTCCTTAACAATTTTGTGATTGTCATTAGAATTGGTTATTATTTAAATCATTGACTTTAACACTGTCAACATTTTAAATAAACTATCGAGGTAAAGAAAAACAATTCCATTAATAATTTAAAAGTAGTTAAAATATAAGTTATTGAAGAGTAAAGACAGTAAATGTTAAGTAATAAAAATAAATAAAAAATAAAAAAATAAATAAAAAATAAAAAAATAAAATATATGGTATGAAGATAGGGATAGGTGAACTCGTCCCCGTCCCTGTACCTACTTAAAAAATATGGGGATTTTCGATTTCTTCCCCGTTCCCCGGTCAACTAATTTTGACTTCGTACTCATTAAAATATGTCCGAATAATTTTCAATTAATACAAATAAAATTGTCATCTTTAAAATTAATAAGTAACAATAAAAAAAAAAGTTTCGTTTTCTTTCAAATAAATAAAAAATAAAAAAATAAATAAAAAATAAAAAAATAAAATATATGGTATGAAGATAGGGATAGGTGAACTCGTCCCCGTCCCTGTACCTACTTAAAAAATATGGGGATTTTCGATTTCTTCCCCGTTCCCCGGTCAACTAATTTTGACTTCATACTCATTAAAATATGTCCGAATAATTTTCAATTAATACAAATAAAATTGTCATCTTTAAAATTAATAAGTAACAATAAAAAAAAAGTTTCGTTTTCTTTCTTGAGTTTCTTCCTTTTTTTCTTTTTTTTTCCTTATGCGTATGCAGCCACAGCAGCCTTTGACTTTTTGAGATGGTTGGCTTACCAAGTTGGGCAATAGAGGGGAAAAAGTTGAACTTTTGCCGATCAAAACATTCTCATGTGAGTTCACGTCACTCTATTAGCATTATATATTTTAAGAAAAATATTTAGTAATTTTATTTAAGTAATTTATAAATAATTATAAAATAATCTATAGTTAGATAATTAAATTTTAAAAAATAAAATATAAATTTAATCATTTAGCTATTTTTATTATTTTATAATTATTTATAAATTATTTAAATATAATTGTTTAACATGTCAAAAAAATATATATATATAATTGTTTAATATTACCCTTTTTTTAAGATAAGTTGACTTCATAAAATTTGTCCCAAATGTTCTCCAAGTGCGCGCTAACTACCAGCAAGGCAACAAAGCAAAATCCTTCTGTAATTTCTCAAGGCAATTTTTATACTTTCAACTTCGAACACCAATGTATGCGAAACCAGACAACCCTTTTCACGCTAGCATGGGAGTCGTTCTCCTCTTTGTAAATTGAAATAGATGTGTTTAAAATATACCAAAAAAATTGGTTAATGAAAAAAAAAAATAATTGAATCAAAATAAACTGAATGTTTAGTTAATTAAACCAAATTGTATACCTGGAAAAATTATGTCCCGTTGTTCTCCCGTCCAATAATTATATATATAACTTTTCTCCTAAAATACAGAACTTTTTGTTTTAGAATAGCAATCGACCGTAGCAGATTTCTATAATAAAACAAAAGCAAATGTTACATACATACATTTTATACACATATTCACTCACAAATCAAATATAATAATATTTTTTTTATATTGCTTTAGAAAAATCTCATGTACACTTTATATTTTAAGGTAATATTTATCTAGATTTAGATTTTCATTTTGCAAAAGAATTATTTTATTGGTGTACCTATTAAGGCCCTAAAATAGAAAAAAACCTAAGTATAAAATTTAGACATAAAATGATATATTGGACATGTCATTCAATTAATAGTCAAATTTTAAAAAATAAGTTTGTATTATTATTTTATATTTAACTTTGGTATTTATTTAGTAATACTCTCTAAAATATATATTTTTTGGCGTCTTCTTGATTTTGGAGTAGTATATATTTATGAATATATGGATGCGTATGACCCATCTTCCGTTACCAATTAGGAGACACATCAAATAGCTTAAACGAGTGTGAGTTCTTTACTCATAACCAGTTGCACCGAGCTAGCCAAGATGAAGATTGACGTAGAATTGCTTGCCAAAACCATAGTTAAACCGTCCTCTCAAACTCCCGACCACCTGCGCCGTCATCAACTTTCCTCCCTTGATCAGGTCGTGGACCCAATTTTCATGCCTTGGATCCTCTTCTATCCCCAACACAACAAATTTACCAACAAGGAAAGATGCGAGAGGCTGAAGAAATCTTTGGCCGACGCATTGACCGTGTTTTACCCTTTGGCAGGACGGTTGAAAGACAATGATTACGTTGATTGCAACGACGAGGGAGTCCACTTCGTCGAAGTGGAGGCCAAGTGCACGATCCAGGATATTCTGCAAGACCCAGATTGCAGCGACAACTACAAGCTGCTTCCATTTCGAATTGACAGTGTCAATGACTTGGTTGCTTTTGTGCAGGTTACTTACTTTCAGTGTGGAGGAATGGCAATTGGGATTGGCATCAGCCACAAAATCGGCGATGTCGTCTCCTTGGTTATGTTCGTCAACGGTTGGGCTGCTATTTCTTGCGGAAAAGGCAATATAGAACTCCCCCTTTTCGATTCTGCCAGACATTTTCCACCAATAAATGCCTCTGGCTTTGATACGAGGATGGGGATGGTGGATGATGATAGCGATATTGTCCTAAAGAGGTTTGTGTTTGACGCATCCACCATTGAAGCTCTTAAAGACAGATACGTTGACAAAGAAAGCGATGATCCCAACAACGCAACATTACGCCCCTCGCGGATTGAGGCTTTGACAGCATTTCTCTCCAGCAAGTTCATAGACGCCATTAAATCAACTGTGGGTGGCGATAAAACATTATATTATATTTACCAGCCACTGAACTTACGTCCAAGATTGAACCCACCTCTATCAAATCAACAATTCGGGAATTTTATAATGTTGCCAGCGTTGGCGGCCGTGGATAACATAGATGATGCTGATCAAAATCGGTGTTACAATATTATAAGCCAGATGAGAAACACAATGAAGGATATGAACTTCGACCACGTGAACAGAGATGAGATTTTCAGCATGATGAAAGAAAGAGGCGAAAGAGAAAGGAACGAAAATATAGTTTTGTTGCACTTTACCAGCTTGTGCAGGTTTCCTGTTTACGAAGCTGATTTTAGCTGGGGTCGACCTCTGTGGGTATCCAGTGCACACTGGCCTCGCTACAACTTTGCTGGTTTCTTCGACACCAAGGAGGGAGGTGGTATTGAGGTATGGATTCACTTGAAAGAGGAAGTCATGGCCAAGTTTGAAACTGACAATGAGCTAATTTCACTTGTGCTATGATTAGCTTTAGTTAATTAAAAGAGTTCCTGTTAATTAGTCGTCAATAAAGAATGGAGCTTTTTATTTCTTGATTTAGGACGGTCAAACTTTGACATATGTTTCTGCCTATATGGATGTTATGATTAACTAACAGGGATTATGTTCTTGTACTTGTAATAGGTGTCTTTTCTGTTTTTTGTTTATAGTTACTTATGGTTGTATGTTCTTATAAGTTTACACTTCTTTTCTTTCGTTAATAAAAGTGCAGAATGCCCGATTAATTACCAAATAAACTAGCTCTAATATACACACGGTTATTTTATGAGAATTATGTTTTTTATTGATTGTTTTCATTGTAATTACATTAATAGTGTGTTTGGCAACCATGTGACAAAGCAAATTAGAAAGAAAATTCCAAAATTCAAAGTATTTTTGTTTGCTTGGGAATTCATGAGAAAAGGATAAGAAATTATGTTAGAAAAGCAACTACAAACCAATTAAAAAAAAATAAAAGGAATAATATAAGCATAATGACCAAAATACCCTCTAGTTATATAATTTTTTTGAGACTAACCCCTCCACTTATATAATTATTTGTAAGGATATTTTTATAATTTTAACATATTATTCAATCTTTTGTGGAGTCATTGTTGTAATTTTATCCATATACTTTTGTTTATTATTTTCTCATACAATCCGAACACAAAATTTTAATTTCTCATCATTTTTTCATAATATTTTTTCTCACAAATTTTTTTCTCATTAAAATTTCACAATCCAAACAAACCATAAATTTTTTAAAAGTTCGTGCATTTGTTTTTCGTTGACTTTTTTTTTTTTGTGTGTTTTTGGAGAATAAAATAACATAAAAATGAATAAAGACTCATCGTAATCAAAGAATGAGTCTTTCTTATAATAAAAGAAAGTATAATTAATTAAAAATAAAATCAAGGTTGAAGCTGTGAAGTTGAGATATGGATTTGACAAACCTGTAGAGAGAAGCACACGGAAATCCAAATATAGTAATAATGATTGACAAATCAAACTCACCAAAGATGCATTTTCAGGACAGTTGTACCAAAAAAATAAAGCCAACTTAGATAAAGAAAACAAAGATGTAAGAGAATATCACTAAAATTGCATATTCCACCAGTAGCAGTGTGACGTGTTTCGAAGCTACCCATATGGTTGCTATTACCTTACCGTATGCATGAGAGAAGCGAGAAGAATGTGATTTCCTCCTTTAAAGGTCAAGGCTAAAGAGGCCAAGTACAACTGGTGAAGAATCGATTGGACAACGATATTGCAGACCAGACTCTACAATGCCCTAAAAAGGAAAAGAGCCCCTTACATAATTATACAAAAAGTTGTTCACGCATTATTTAGATTGTAATAATCAAATATATTTTATATAATTGTCATATTTTATGTAAAAAAATATTATTTAAAAGTATATAAATTATAATAATTAGTATATTCTGTATAATTATAATAAAAAATATGAATTAAAAAAATTTATTTTTTTATTTCGCATTTTATCCCGTAATTATATAAAATATATTAATTATTATAATCTAAATATTATTTAAATAATTTTGTATGGCCATAAACATTTCCTCAAAAGGAAATTCCAAAATCGTTACAACGCGCAAGTCATGCAACAACGAATCTGCCTGGAGAGGCGAGAAAAGGCACTCTTCCCAGAGTCGGGAAGCAAAGGGACTACAATGTCAAAAAATCAAAAGATTGTACAAACAGCTAAAAAACAAATCAGTGACTCGTTCTTGTTTTTGGATCTTTCCTTCATATCTGGAAATGGGTGTAAAAAACAAACCAGTGACTCGTTCTTGTTTTTGTTTTTGGATACTAATTTTTTTCATTATGTAAAGAACTCTCCAAATTTTTTAAGAAATGGGTGTAGTAATCATTGTACAAGTGAATTGGAAGATGAATAGTTTATGAACAAAATGAGCAAAAATGGATGAAGAAGTATGTTAGATGGCAACTTTTTGTCATGGCTTTAATAAATATATAGATTCTTGCACGGATTAAATTGTATCTCGTTAGTGCTGTCCAGATAAGTTACCAATCATGTTGCTGCTCTACCCTGCAATTGCTACCCCCATGTTTTTTATGTAAGTTTTGGGGGGTGTTTGTGTTTGCAGTTATTGATAAATATTATTGATTATTTGTTATCAATTGTTATTATTTTTTACTGTTTTTATGAATAAAATGTAATTATGATATTTAATTAAATTAGTATTAGCTGTTGCTGATAAAATAATAAAAATATTATTTTAGGCATTTTTATTTACATTTTATTATAATAGATAATTTTTTTTACATCTACTTGATTTAAACTAGTCCTATAAAAATATATTTGAAAAAAATATTATTATTTTTATTGAGTAGGTTATTGTTCATACAATAAAAACAAAAAAAAAAGACGGATATACTTATTAAAATAATATTATTTTTATGGTGTAGATTACTATTTATAAACAAAATATTATCATTTTACTATTATTGTTTAGGAAGAGAGTTGAAAAAGAAAATTTTAAAACTTTGCAGCCTGGCCTCCTTTTTGTGGAACCGTCTACAAATAAAAAAAGTATAAAAAATAAATATTTTAGTACCTTGCAGTCGCTCATCGCGCGCTGGTTTCAGGGGTGTGCGGCAAGTCTTCTTCAATAAACAATAATTTTGTAATTATCGCATTAAACAAGTGTTGATGAAAATAAAAAATAAGACGTTCCTAGTTTTACTAATAAGTAGTTATTTTAAAAATATATCAGCAGTAACACTTTCAAAACAAAATTAACTAAATACTTATATTCTTAGGTTTTAAAATAAGCTTTAATTTATCAATGTTTGGTCGACTATCATTGGGATAGTTTCGATTCTGGAACTAATAATGCTTTGTCACCAAAACATTTGTCTCTTGATCAGCTTGTTACCTAGTTATGAAAATGTTCTTCTCTTGCAGTTATAGGACAACATGAATATTACTTGAGCTTTGAAGACATTTTTACAGTTTGGATCTTTCTGTTATGATACAATGCCATTCAGAACAATACAACCGCATGTTTTTCTTTCCGCAAATGTTTGGCTAGTAATGCATTCCCTTAAAAGAAGCAGTTTTCTTACTCAACTGATGATTGGGAATGAAACATGTTTTGTTCCTTATCATTGTGTAATTCCCTAAACTGTTATGGTGTAGATGAGTGCTTCCTTTCTCGGTTGCCTATAGTGGAAAAAGGCTTGCCCCATCAGGTGTCCGCTTAGCTGCCACCCTCATCCACTTTTTTTTGCTTCTGGAGTCAAAATTGCTCAAATATGAAGAGATAGAGATTCACTACGCAAGATCAGGATAAAGGCCTCATCCCATATGCAGCACAAAATTCTTGCACGCAATACCCTCTTTGTAATTGTACCTAATTGTTTTTTGGTAACAGTAATTGTACCTAATTGTACGTAATCAATAATGGGCCTTTTCTTCTTTGACAGGAAGTCATAAGAAGCATACATTAGTCATTAAGCTCCAATTCATGGCTCGGATGCTTTCCATATTCCAGAATATGCCCTTCTCGCATGTGGGAAAGGAAAAAAAAAGTCAGCTTTAAGGGCACTAAAAAAAATGCAATCTAACGCTTGTACTCAATGACAACCGTTTACTTGCTGTGCACATAATAGTTTTACCAAACCTTTTATATATGCAAGTCACGTTCTTGTGGCTTGTTTGCTTAGTCATGTTCCCTGATATTGCGGAAAGCGAAAGATTAGAGTGAAAAATTTAGAACATTGGAGAATGGATAGGATTGGATTGCTGAATATGTCTTTGTTCACATCTGTTCTGCTGGTGGGTTTGGCTTTCACTTTGCTTCCGGCAGCCCTCTGCTGGAGCAAGGAGGGCCACATTATGACTTGCCGGATTGCACAGGTATTGTCATGCTCACATCCGTTTGTCATCACCCCCATCTGTGGTCAGTCCCATAGTCTAATGATCAAATGTCTTATGACTTTAAGAGAGTGAAAGTATGTAATAATTATGGTCTTTTCTTACTCCAATCACATACAAGACACCCAATGACCCAATAAAAACACCAAAATCTTGTTGATAGATGACCAAACTCACTCACTTTGACTTCAAAGGAACGATTAGATGATCATTTAAGGGAATTTGTCCAAAATATCTGAATAAAGGCTCAGAAATTATTTGTTTCAATTTGCAGAAGCTGTTAGGACCTGATGCTGCTCATGCTGTGGAAAATTTGTTACCTCACAATGTCAAAGGCGACTTATCTGCACTCTGTATCTGGCCGGATCAAATCCGCCATTGGTACAGATACAGATGGACAAGCTCACTTCACTTCATTGACACACCAGACAATGCTTGCACATTTGATTACCCAAGTAAGCAGAAATGTCAATAATTAAGTATAAAATTAGGCAATGTTTATTTTTCTGCACTTCTATGTCCTAACTAATTAATGTTACCATATGGTCATCTGTACTAGGGGACTGTGTGAAGGACATGTGTGTTGCAGGTGCCATTCAGAACTTCACCTCTCAGCTTTTGCACTATAAAGAGGGATCTGGAGATCGCCGATGTAAGGCTTTCCAGCTAAGTGAATTCCTTTCTTTATGTTAGTTTTTGCACGATTTGGGGGAGGCGAGCTCAAGAAGAGGGAGCTCCGAGCTCATTTTTTCTAAGGAGAGGCAACCTCAATGGCTATCAGGCCAAAGGCTGGTGGCAATTAATGGACGATGGTTTATAATGTTTTTCTGCCTGATTTTGTTTTTGGGGCAGATAATTTGACAGAATCCTTGTTGTTCTTGTCACACTTCATGGGAGACATTCATCAGGTATTATGTGCCTTATGGGAAGTTGCAAAGTTCCTCTTTTTGCATGGCACACAGGATTTTTAGAGCTTAATAAATTGTCTTTCTTCTTGGGTGTTAATTTCAGCCAATGCATGTTGGATTCACCAGCGATGAAGGAGGGAATACTGTTGAATTGCGCTGGTTTAGGCACAAGTCCAATCTTCACCATGTGAGTATCTGTTGTTATATATGCATGTTGTTGAATGCAACCCCCTTCCCCTTTTTGTAAGATTGATCTTGATCAAATTGATGAATGATGGAGCCTTCTAATTCAAGGCTGTTTATTATCTAGACATACTAATAGAGAAAAAAAATAAGTGCGTTACAATATAGTAATCATACTGTTCCACCTAAAACTTCAAACTATTAAGTGAGGTCTCAAAATGAAAAATATATTAAACTCTGATATATACTATCACACAAAAGTTCAACTCACTTAAGATAAAAGGGTAAACAAACAACATTAATTCACTCATAATTAAATGTGAGGATAGTAAAAATCGAATTCAAAATCTCCTCATCATGAAAACTCTAATACAATGTCAAATGAATTCTCTGCCTTCATGTTTCTATTTTGGTTTGACTGAATTTGCTTTCCGATGCAGGTTTGGGATAGGGAGATTATCCTCACAGCCATGAAAGATTTCTATAAAAATGATATGGACGTCCTCCAGGAAGCCATAGAGGCAAACTTCACTGATGTAAGAATGATCATTTGTCAACTTGACATATAAACACACAATCACACACACTCTTCCATTTCAAAAACTTTAATATATATACACCTTGAATGGAATTTGAAGAGTATAGAGTTATTTGCAATATGTACTTGACTGGCACAGGGAATTTGGTATGACGATGTACCAGCATGGAAGGAGTGCGACGATATTCTTTCATGTCCAACCAAGTCAGCTCTGCTTCTCTATCTCTCTCTCACACGCGCACACACACCATTGGCGCTTTGAGAAGGCTTTTGTTTTTTTTTTTTTAATTGACTCGATTTTTAAGGTTTTAGTCCTAAATACGAATTTAGCACCAATTATGCTCCAGAAGGGATTGAGTATTGAGAACAATTAAGAAAAAAATATTTTTAAACCAACGTTTGTTGGTTTAAGTGATAAGAAGTTTATTTTCTTTTAAATAAGATATTGAGTTTAAATTTTATATATAGAGAAAATCAGCGCTTGAAGAGCTTTGTCTCCTTTAATAGGTCTACCCAATTCGAATTAGATTAGTCAGAATCCAATAAATTTTTGGATATCAAGATTTCAGACCAAAAAAATATATATTTTTAAAGTGCCCACCAAAATTTGATTGAATAACTTATACATATGATTAGTTTAATTTCAGCCTTCTAATCCCTTCATCCATTTCTCAAACCCTTAAATCAAGTCCACAACAAAAAAAGTAATCTACGTTGACTAGTCAGCTTTTTTTTTTTTTTGACTTAATTATTTTTTGCTTTTCACTTATCATATGCTATCTTTAATATTTTTTACAGTTAAATTGTTCATAATCTACCACCTTTTAGTTGATGATGAATCTTTTCCATGCTTTATATTTCCAACAAATTAAATGCTTCAGGTTAAAATCAATATCGTAGTAAACTATATATGATCTCACCATATATGGTTTTCATAACAATATGTTGGTCAGTACTAAATATTTGTCCTCACCAACATTTTAATATTACAAGGTCAAAGTATGTATTAATATTCACAGTCAGATTTTACTGCAATTTGAAGAATTTTGTGCATCAAACTATAAAGGTATTTTGTAATTAATTATTAGTATAAATAACATTTTGGAGGGTGGCGTGTAGGTATGCTGCAGAGAGCATAAACATAGCTTGCAAGTGGGGTTACAATGGCGTCAAGGATGGTGAAACCCTTTCAGGTGTGCCAAACCCACCAATTCATCCTCAGCAGCATGTATCTTATTTTATAATTAAGTTTCGCTTTCTTAACTAACTAATATATATGCATGTATGTGGCATGATCACAGATGATTACTTCAATTCAAGGATGCCAATTGTCATGAAACGTATTGCACAAGGTGGGGTTCGTTTAGCCATGCTTTTGAATCAGATTTTTGGGGATCCTGATGATCAGCAGACTGTATCTGTATCAGCATCACCAACATAGGTATATGCCGGCCAGCAACCAGCTACCATAAAGATTTAATTGAAACAAAAACTCTCTCGCTCCTTTTTTTTTTTTTTGGTCATTTATTATATAGCTAACAATTTCCGTTGACCCAATAATTCACTTATTTATGCTCAATACTTGTAGTCTTTAAAGAGAAGATGAAAAAATAGAGATTCTAGTGTGCAAGACTTGCTTTTTTTAATTATAGTTTTCTTTTTCTTTTTCTTTTTTTTTGTTTTTGGGCTAAAAGTTGCTATGGTCTTTCCGAACCAAAAGGTGACGTGAAGCAGCAGCCAATTCTGTTCTGAACAGCACTTATTAATGCCTAAAAATTGCTCAAGTACTAATAAGGTGATAACCTAATTAGTGATCCGACATATCTCCTCCCATGTTGACTGAAGTTTCAATCTTTTTGCCAACACCAACTCTCTCTAACATGAGAATTTATGTTGAAAGTACAATATTAGATTACAAACTCATTAAAATCGTGTTCGAGCGTGAGAATACTCATTCGGGTCTATCAATGCTGGGTGATGGGTCTATTCTTTGGAAGAAAGTTTAAATAAGTTATGACAACGGTAGACATGCTGATCTCAACTTATAAGTATAATAATAACTTATATGCGAGCACCTTTTTTTGTGATTAAAGAAAAAATTGCTTTAGTGAATTATGCAAGTGCAAGGTAACAATCAGAATTCAGAAAGGCTTGGGTTCGCATTCCGGGCCACCAAGGGGTAAGAAGTAAGTTATGCAAGGGGAACAAGGATTGCAATAATAGGGCCCATATGCCGAGTTAAAAATTTTTTGTTGGAATTCATTTGCAATCTATTAACATATTTAAACAATCAAAGCAAATTAAATCGAAGATTTTGGTTTATTTTAGCTGTAATTTTCAAAATTCTCAATCCTAAAATTTCAATTCATTTCGATTTTCAGACTCACAGCCGAACCGTGAACAAGGATTAAAATTGTTCTTGCCCTAGATATGTATATTCGTTATGTAGATCGTAACAAAAATGAGTTTTTTCTTCTTGAAGCAGTTTCGTTTCCAATTTGCCTAAGTTTGAACATACCCAAAATATATTTGGGGAGCTAAATTTTGTGGTTTCGGCGTGTCTGATATTTGGGACTCATTTAAATGAACACTCCAATAAATTCGGCTATGTCCATTTTTTACTCGGTACAAGCTGTGTCCGAATCTGGACAATAATATGTTTTCTTTTTTTTGGTTGGGAAAACATGGGCAATTTGTGGTGAATATTGCGGCGTGGTGAAACTTTAGGAAATAATTTAGTTGTAGAATTAACTAAACATGAAAAAGAAAAGGTAAGCATTCGGTTTTAGTGCTCTCTACCCTTTTTCTTTGATTGAAAAAAATTATTTCACAATTATGACGGTAATTAAAATTTTAAATTAAAGTTAGAGTCACTCATTAATATTCATTCAACTTCTTCTATTTGAAAGACCTATTATTAGAGTACTATTTGGATTAAAACGGACTTGGCCCTAAGTTCGATTATGATTTTAATAAATTTTAAATTCATATGTCGCACTCACGCTAAATCTTAAGTTATTAGGAGAAAACATAAATGTAAGTACTCAAATTCAAATCAATACTAAAGATGACACATTAAATCACTACTAAACTGTTATTTCTCCTAATTAATGCTCTTTACCTTGAGATGTAATTCTCTTTAGTCATGACATTTGCATGATTAGCTGTGGCCAATCTTCCTTTCGCTAGATCTTGAACTCTTCAAAATCCATTTGCCGGTCAAAATAGAAAGAAAAATTCGGTTTACATGCCAAAACCCTCGAAAGAAAAGTTAAATTAATTAGCGCACAGGGGCAAATCGTGGGACCAGGTGGCCTAGTCAACGAAAACAGAAGGGACGGCGGCGAATCACTCACTAGAATGAAATGACATTGACACAAAAAGAAAAATTTATGTGAGTACGTAATAATAATTATAAAATTAATATATAAAATTTAAATTTATAAATTATGAGAAATATATTTAATTTAAAAAAAATATTAAATTAATTGTATATTTTTATATATTATAAATTATTAAATTAAATAAATATTTTTTTGACATGAAATTCTGTTCAAATTTTGGAACATTGAGAAAAAGACAGGCCTCCCCATGGCCATTGCAAGACAACTCCACTCCAGGGTCATCCGGTATGTCCAATTTTGACACGTAAAAGAATTTTCTTTTTCGCTTTTTTGGTAGGAGGAAACCAAACAGTCCCCCCCGTACGCCGACATTGTTTCTGCAGGCCATTTCCGAACATGTAATTATTTAATTTTAAATTTTTATATTTAAATTTTAAATTTTTTTAAATTTTATTACAGTCTTAAATTTTTTTATATTACTTTAAATCAATTCTTTCATTAGTTAGTTCATTAAAAATTAAGTTTGACTAACAAAATTTATTTTAAAAAAGTAAAATATATTATTTAAATATTTTTTTCTTAAGAAATATGTTCAAACAGTAACGTATAAGTTAAGATTTTGAGTTTTTTTATTTTTTTATTTTTTTAAGATTACGTAATATATTTCTATTAATTGGTGAATTTAAATTGTTTATTTTACCTTTTTAAAATAATTTTAGTTAGCCAAATTTAATTTTTAACGAATTAATTAACTAGAGAACTAATTTAGAGTAAAATTAAAAAATTTAAAATTGAAATAAAATTTTAAAAAAATTTAAAATTTAAATATAAAAAAATAAAAATTTAAGATTAAAAAATTATATATCCCGTCTCTATCGTCCTTTCTCCGTCCAGATTCCTGGGAGTTCTTGTGGAGCCCAACACGTGCCACTTGCTGAAACGGTTGACTTGATAGGAAAATGCTACGTGGACGAAAGGTAGGAGGGGGTTGACAGCGAGTGGGGGGGGAGAGAGAGAGAGGAGAGAGAGAGAATTGGGCTCAATCAATTTTTTTTTATATATATATATATATATAATTAAAGTTGTTAAAAAAATTTTAATATTTATGTGTAATAAATTTAAATTTAATATGTAATATATGTCATGTATATAAAAAGTAAGATTAATGTGTAATAAAATTAAAATTTGATGTAATAAAAAAAAATTTAGAAAAACATGAAATTACTGTGTTAATCTCCCTATATTTTGTCCCCACGTGCTAACAAGATTCGATTTTACAAGCCAATTCCCAATAAACAAAACAGGACCCCGCGCCGCTTTACTAGGTAAATGAAAACATTCAATAAGTCTACCTCGACCAAGTCGACTACAAACAAATCAAATTTTCAATTTGTTAAAAACAGTATGGTTTAAGAGGCAGAATTTTTTATACGAAAAATTATTTCAATAATAATAATATTATTATAATTTTTAATAACAATATATATATTTTTAGTAATAAAAAATAAAGTAATAAAATTTTATTATTAAAAAATATAAATAGTGTTATTTAAAATTAAAATTTTTTTACTTTTAGAATACTGACGCAAACCAAGAATCCTTAGGTACCAAAACATTTTCCTTGTAAAAAATGGATTGGTTCTGATTTTATAATTTAACGAAACCACATTTATGTTCTGTTTGGATTGAAAGAAAGTAAATAGAAAAAAATAGAAAATAGTAGAGTAATGATGATGTTATGGTTGATAAAAAGTAATGATTAAGAATTTATGAGAAAGAAAATAAATAATAATGTATAAGAGAAAAATTAGTTGTTTGGATTGATAAAAAAATAAATAAAAAATAATTTCATTTTCTTTTCTTTTCCTTTTTCAATTGAAAAGTTTCCAAACAAAGCATTAATAATGTAGCTGTGATTTTAAAAATTTAAAAACTACCAAAATCCAATTGACAACCTAATAATACCTTTTTTTTTTCTTTTTTTGCGCTAACTACCTAATATACTAAAGTGCAACTACTTGGCTATCAACTAAGAAGCTGCAAAACTGTGGCAGTCACTTCTCCTTTTTAAAAATTAATAAATAAATAAATAACATAAATTTTTGTTATTGGCTGATTTAGTGGACCCCACCTATTGCAACTAAAGGAAGCTGACCTAGTTGATTGACAAAAGTTCTTTAGTACTAAAATTTAATATTTTATTTTATGGAGACGCGAAACACTTCAAAAAATTTAACGATTTCTACTTAAATCTAAAAATTCAATCCATTTTACGTTTGTGCTAATTATAGTTGGTTTTCTCCAATTGTTTACGTAGAATGGAATCTTATCTATGTTGTTTATATAATTTTATTATTTTTTTGTTATCTAAATCTTAAAATTTTATTTTTTCTTATAAATATGCTTCAAATTACCAAACTAGTTAAAACACATTGCCACTAACAATGATTTGATTAGTTTCGCTCTCGTGTTAATTTCGTTACAATTTCAAAAATTTTTAAATTGACACTAAAAATCTAGTTTAAACATATATCTGTATTCAACTATAATCGAGCTCCATCTGCTCAAAAATAAAAAAGAAAACTATAATCGAGCTCCATACACTATCACAATCACATTTTGAAAAATAGTAGAATTACACGTACTTGATTATAAAACCCCTAATGCAACTAGGATTTGGGCCATGCCTTTTTTTGTACAGACGGTCGACCAGCTAAACGCTATGTTTGCACAAAATAAGTAAAAGAAGGTAGAAAAAGAGCACGAAGTACAGTGAGTTGAACCACAGTAGAAAACAATATATATATATATATATATATATACTTAAAACAAAATTTCACACTCAATGTTTTAACGGTTTCTTCCATTTTGCTTTATTATTTTTTTGTTAAATTATGTCTACCAACTTATTTTCAATTATTTATATTTTTTATCGTTAGTCAACCGCTACGTTAGTTTTTATAACACGTCAATATGTCACATCAGAAAAATTTATTGCTATGGCATGTTCCAAAAATCATTTTTATTGCTGACGTGACATATTATTTTTCATTTTGCTAGTATAAAAAATGCAAAGTCATTTTTATTAATCATGACAAAAAGAAAATCATATAAAATATTAAAATTTAAAAATTAAAATTATTTTTTTAGAAAATATATTTTTTTGTTAAAAAATCAAAATTATGATATTTTAGAAAAAATAAAATTGGCAAAAAAAAAAAGAAAATTGGAAAAAAGATGCTGAAAAAAAAAAGAAAATAGTTTTTTTCTGTATGTTTTTAAAAAGTAATTATGATTTAAAAAAAAAAAATTTTCTTTTCCTTTTCTTTTTATCATATTAAAATTATAAATTAATAAAATAAAAAAAATTGATTTTTAAAATATGTTATGTCAATAAATTTTTTTGATAAACAATGCTATTAGTCACGACTAAAAATTCACGAAAGGCACACTCCTGACGTCACCTGAAGTCACTTTGTTTTTCTTTTTTTTTTTTAAATTTTATCTTTCCTTTTATTTAGTCCAGTTTCAGCTTTTTAGGAACAAAAAAACTCCTTTCGTCGTCTATTCCTATCCCGTCCAATTGCGTGCAAACAAAGAAGACAAAAGCGCCGTCAAATATCGTCCAAACATAGAGGTTCGAAACAATCTCATCTGATTCAATTCTTTATTCTTTTGTTATCTCAATCGTTTATTCTTTTGGGAACAAGAAGCTAGGAATAAATAAAAAAAAAAAAACGAGGGAGGGGGGCACAAGAGTGAGCCACCAATTTGTTGGTTAATTACCAATCAAATAGCAATTGGGTTGGTTAAGAGCGGGATAATATTTATGGAAATAATGGGGGATTTAATCTTATCAACTCAGACATGCCCAATGAATTGTAAGGTCATCACATGAGAAGGTAGATAAGTACGAGGTATGGAGCAAGCAATGAGCTGGTTGATTGTGGCTGTAATTAAAAAACAGATGAAAGATTTCTTGAAGAAAATTTATGGATTTTATATATTCAGTGATCGACAATGTAGTACTAAATGAAATTGTCATAGGCTGTGGGAAGTCTGTTGTTCTGATTGTCATGAATATGAAGTCGTCTGCACATCAAAGATTAATCTGGTTTTGTATATTAGCTATGACCTATAGGATTCACCCATTTTGAGGATGTTGCCTTAGCTCATATTCATGTCCATGAGAACCCATAAATAGCTGGAAGACACTTGTGTTTTGAAGCTATATCTCATTATGGTGACTTTGCAGTCGAAATTGCTTAGCTATGCCCCATGTAGAATGTACCCAGGTAAAGAGTTGTCTTGGTGTTAAATGAGGGTGCTTAAATTACATGTTGTGCAAAACAAAGCTTTCCAAAAGATGTTGGCCATCAAACTTCAATAGGTTACAAAGACACACAAAGAGCAAAGAATGGAGTAAAGAAGCTGAGGGACTTGGGTTTTAAGCTCATTCCAATATAGCGAATTATCAAAGATTTTGTAGAAAACTTGAAGAGCAGGGACTCATCTCTCAAATGAATTTTGTGGTGCCTTACGCAATGGCTTGTAAGAGTATCTATAGCATAGTTTTAAAAACCGAACCGGTTATTGAACCGGTGAGAAGACTGAGTTAGTGGTTTAGCGGTCCAACCGGAAAACCGGCGGTTGAACCGGCGGGTCAATTCTGATTTGATAAAATAATAATTAATATTTATGATTTTTTATTTTTTAATAACAAATAATTAGTATAACTATAAAAAATAGAATATGAGTCTACTTAAATTTAAAATAAAATTAAAATACAAGATATTTATGATAATTTTTTAATTAAATAAATTAATAAAGTATGAATATCAATTAAAATTTTGATAAAAATTCTTAAAAAATTATTTTTCAATGTAAATTGTAACATATTACTTAATATATGAAGTTATGAACAACGTTAAATTATTATATACAGAAAAATATATAGTGAAAAGTAAAAAATTCTTAAATTGTACAAGAAAATACTATATAATATTGTTTAGTATTATGAAAATATTATTTTTATCATTCACACAATAAAAAGATAAAAATATAATAAATTTTAGTATGTAAATATTATGTAAATATTATTGTTGATGTAATAAAAAGTAAAAAAAAAATATAATTTTTACTGTACAAATACTGTTTATAATTAAAAAAATATTATTTTTACTGTTTACACAATAAACAATAAAAAAATAATTTTTTATTATTTAATTGTCTCGGTTACTGTTCATTTTTTACTGTTTATTATTTAAAAAATATTTTTTTACTGTTTGTACAGTAAAAAGTGGAAAAAAATAATTTTTTATTACTTAATTGATCCAGTAATTATTTATGTGAACCGGCCCGGCCCAGTGCCCGGGTCACCGGGCCTCCGGTCCGACCGGCCGGGCCGGACCGGGTTTAAAAACAATGATCTATAGCTTTGAAGATTAAGTTTGGTTGAATTCTATATTTTTTTCACTTGTTTTTTTTGTGTTGTTACTTAGAAAATGAATAGAATTGAATGGCACGTGTTGTAAGAATTTGTACGAATTTGTTAATTTCATCTGAAAAATGTATTGAGATTGCCTTTTTATGTAAATTTGTTGCTTATTATTAAAAAATGAGAAAATTGAAGAGCATTCTAATTGACTACAATCTAGCTTTGAGCCTTTATTGGTCTCTTTAAAAAGACGTCGATGTCGTGTTTGACTCCATATGTGGTTACACGTTGACAATTTTCAAAATTCAGACTGACTAAAATGACACTATAAGAAACATTATTGTTCAAAGAGAAACATATTGAAAGTCTAAACCTCTCCCCATACATTGCTAAATACTTAAATCAAAATCTTCAGTAAGACTTGTTTTTGGGAACAGATTTAATCTTTCCTCTCTAATAGTCAGACTTGGAAAAAAATAATTGACCACCTGCAAAGTCAAACACAAAAGTCAGCACATATTTTACAAAATTAAAGCTACGTGTAATTGAGCACCTTGTTGAAATTTATTCAAACTCTGGTTTTATATTGAGCTAATAGAATTCTCTAATTCCAAGAGCCAAATTGCAATGAGTAAAGCATATGCATGAACCAAACGTCAAAGAATTGAAACCTTAGACATACCTTGGAAGCATAATTTTTTTTTTTTTAAGACAAAACAAATAATCACCAAAATGTGACTGCCAACTTCAGGATGAACAACGTGGAAGGGTAGAAACTAAAAACCAACAAGCTTACAAGCAAGACCTATGAACAATTAAGCAATTTGTGACCATCTTTTAATAAAGTTATGAACTTTTCCACGTAAAAGGCAAAAACCAAGAGAAGCAAGACTGAGAGAGGAAAAAGAAAAGGTTATTGTCCATACTTGCCTTTAGCTGCCATATATATTCATACCACTCTGCTTTCTTCAGTACCAAATTCGCTTAATACAACTGAAATATTTAGAGGTATGTTACTCTTGTGTTCAGTTGTACTATCCTCTTGACAAACTTGTAATATAATGTGTTATCCAAGAAAAATATTTGAAGAAAAAAATTACAATATATTATTATTAAATGACTAAACACCAATATAATACCTTTTGCTTTTTTTTTATCGTGAGTTACTTTCAGTGCATTCATTTTCTTGTTTTTTTAAGTCCTTCAAACAGAAAAAAAAAAAAAAAAAAAAGGCATGGTCACCACCAAAACATAATTAAAAGAGCATATTAAAATTTCATGTATCAATCTAAACAAAAGTAGAGATATAAAATAAAATTATACCTTTTGCTTACTTTTCTTTGAAAGTTGTTCTATTTTAGATTCTTTTCTATTTGATGGCGGACAACCCTTAGTCCGTACCTTTAAAGGAGTATGCTATTTTTTATTTGAACTTGATTTTTGAGATTCTGCCTCAATAACCAATGTGTCTGCTCTAGAATCTGCAATTTGCCAAACCGAATCATCCATCAGCTTCTCTAATGCCTCATTTACACATTTCATCAAGAACTCATATTTTTCATTTGAATTTGCTCCAATTTCTGCTACATTGCAAAAGTGAGATGACAATTTGTTGTATCTTACCTTCCACTCACTAGTTTCAATGTCATCATAGCAGTTCTTAACATAACTATGCATGTGCTTAGTATCCTTTCTCCAACGTGCTAATATGTATCGAGAAGGTATCTCTTTCACATTCTTCTCAATCAAAACTTTGGCAATATGTCTGCAAATAATTCCTTGAAACTCAAACAATAGGCATGAGCATCTAATATCATACTCAGCATCATTATAGAGAACATTATAAATCACTTGCCTTTTGTAATTATCATCTTTTCTTTTCGGCACATCTGTCACTTGAAATGTGGTTGTTGACCCATCAACTTTGACAAACAAAAGGTCACAATAGAGCAATCCTCGCAACTCATCTTGAAACAACTTAAAGATCTTGTTAGTATAGGCTTCCTACAACTGCTTCTCAAAATAACAATCAGTTATTAAAGGAATGCTTGAATTGTAAGAAACAAAATCTGCTTGGTTTTCCTTTTCTATCTTATTTTTCAAAGCGTTGTCATATTGTTCCATAAATTGCTTTAAGGAAGTTGTAGGACCCACATAACCATAAAAAAAAATATTTATACTTTCACTTCTTTGAGTTGTCGACATCCCAGCCCGAAAAAATTTCTTAACATAAATTGGAACCCAGCGATAACGATCTTTGTACAAGGACTTTAACCATACATTCTCTACCAAGTTGTAATCCTTAATCATTTTATCTCATGTCTCTTCAAATTCATCAATGTCTATTGAATCATGTACAGCCCTCTTCAGTATCTTCTTGATAGATTTGTATTGATTTAGCCCGCACAACTATTCAAGAATTTTTCTCATAATATGCTAAAGACAAAGACGATAACCAGTATTTGGAAACACCACACCAACTGCTGCTTGAATTGCATAACATTGGTCAGTAATTATTGCTTGTGGAGCACAACCCGACATGCAATCTAACCATGTCTTAAACAACCAGATATAAGTCTCGGTATCTTCATTTGATAACAAACCACACCCAAACAATACAGTTTGCCCATGATGATTAACTCCTACAAAAGGAGCAAAGGGCATATCATACTTATTAGTTAAGTATGTTGTATCAAATGAAATCACATCACTGAAAGAATGATAAGCAGCTATGGATCTTGCATAAGCCCAGAACACATTTTTCAATCGAACATCATCATAAAATTCTTCCTCGTGAAAAAACTTGGAATTTCTTATTTTCATGCAAGAAAAATAGTTGGAAAGTGCTTCTGCATCCCCACTGCCTAGTCGAAGTTGTCTTGCCTTAGCAATATAATTTCTACAATCTTTTTCAGTGCAAGTCAAATTCTCATATCCACCAGCTTCAATGGCTAAGGAATGTTTTACTCAGACCTATTCTTGCCTGATCATTCAATTCTAGTCTCTTCTTCATATATGCATCCAAATTCTTATTGCATTTGAAGAATTGTACCTTGTTTGGACTAAGTGCATGACTATGCTCCAAGTAGGCATGTGAAATGGTGAAGTTACCCTTTGCATCAACAACAATATTAATCTTGGCTCTGCAATCCTTTTTTATTGACGGTCTGGGATTGAAATCATTTTTTGGTTTGGACACCCTTTTACCACTTCAGCACATGGGAGTGTAAAATATTTCAATCGTCCATCATCATCATTTTTTGTTCTTCTCTTCGTAACACCAAATCCCTCTTGTTGAGCATATTTCTTATAAAAATTGAAAACATCTTCTTGAGAATAAAAGACCATCCCAACCATCGGAGGACTTACTCTATCATTATGTGGCACAAGATCTGGTTGACTTTGTTCACCAATATTTTGCAATTTGTGTGCCAATTCTTCTCCTTCTTGTAAATTTAACTCCAGTTCCATAATCTGAAACAAAAATATAATAATAATAATAATAATAATAATAATAATAGGAAATCAAAGCTAGAAGAGAACGAAACTAGAACGAGGTGAATATGAAAGTGCTACAAATTAAATTAAGAACGGAATGGAACTACAAACAATTTTTCATAAGGATTTAGTTAGTTGTATACTGGGAAGCCTCCTCTTTTCTTTAGACTATGACTCAGCACACTGAACATAAGGTCCGATGACAGCGCTGTTCTAATCAAGTTGCAAAAGATTCACGCGCAGAGGCTGGGGGGTGTGGGGGAAGCATTGGTTTGATGTTTACATACATGCAACGTCTGTCAAATCAAAATGTGTTTTTAAAATCGAAATCAATAATATAATTTACTATTAAGCTAATGTTGTTTACGAAATTAAAAGGCAATTCTACAGTTCAGCTCCCTCTAGTTTGTCATTATAGTTTTTGTCACTTATGAAATTGTAGATTTCCGAGAGTAAAAACAAGTATCAAAGAATGTCGCAATTTATTGGACATGACTGAGTTGATAAGATTAAATTCCCAATTATTTTCATAAGTATCATCTCGCTCTTAATCAACCAATTATTGTTTGGTTGGCAATTAACCAACAAATTGGTGGCTCACTCTTGTGCCCCCCTCTCTCATTTTCTTTTTTTTTTATTCCCAGCTTCTTGTTCCCAAAAGAAGAAATGATTGAGATAACAAAAGCATAAAGGATTGAATCAGATGAGATTGCTTCGAAGCTCTTTGTTTGGACGATATTTGATGATGCTTTTGTCTTATTTGTTTGGACGCAATCGGACGAGATAGGAATAGACGATGAAAGGAGTTTTTTTGTTTCTAAAAAGCTTAAACTGGATTAAATAAAAGAAAGGATAAAATTAAAAAAAAAAATAAAATGACGTTAGGAGTGCACTTTCCGTGAACTTTTAATCGTGACTAATAACATTATCCTTTTTTGATATGACGTGCTGATGCAGCGGTATGACATGCTGACCTATAAAATTTATATGACGTGATGATTGACTAACAATTATTAATGGCAAAAGATCTTGTTTTATTTTAATTTATCATTTTATCTTTTATATAAAAATTATATTATAATTTTTTAAGGACAGTTTTGTCAGTCAACTTCAAACCTAATTAGTAATCATCTGACCTTTCCTTCCCTCCTGTCCAGCCGTTGTACCTTTTCTTCATCCTTCAACAAACACCAGCCAGCAGCCAACAGCCAGCAGTCAGGTAGCCACCGTCATCATCCATCGACGATTTCCCGGCCGGCCATCTCGTCGTCGCCACTTTCTTGCTTTTTCGGGTAATCTCTCTCTGTCTCTATATACATCCGAGCTTGCACAGGAAAAAAAAGAAAAACGATCTTAGGACCAAAGAATTGTTTTTTTTTTTTGTTTTTTTTTACTTGTAAATTGTTTCTGGCCATGAACTGATTGCTTGGTTTCTAACTGGATCTTATATCGATTTTTTCTTTTTGAGTCCAGTTATAGGTGGACGAGATTTGGTAGATAGAAAATATACGAAAATTGTTTTTTTGTACAACTAGATAGTTTATTTATACAATCAGATACATAATGTATACAATAAAAAAAATAAATAAATAAATACTTTAATAATTCAACAATTCAGTATTTCGTTACACAAATAAACTATCGAGTTGCATAAAAAAAAATTCTTGCGTCTATTCACCATTCACCAAATCCTGTCCACTTATCTTTTTCCTTTTTTTTTTTTCCAAGTTCATGCTGCTTGTTCATTTAGAATCGGGACTAAGGTTGAAACGTTTGTCTTGTTTATACAAGATCGGGCATAAAAGATGCACCTCTCCGCCACAAGTACTAGTACATTATCTCCAGAGAGGTGTGTTTTCATCATCCCACCCCGATTGTTTTTGGGTTTTTTTCTTTCTTGATTTTAGGAAGATTTTTTTTGGTAGTTGAGAAAATTGGGTGGGAAAAAATTGGAATTGATATTGGGCTAAAATTTGGTCAAATCTGATCGCTCTACTATTCTATCGCTTGTTACGTATAAGGGCTTGGTTTGGCTGCCCGAGAAATTGTGCCCAAGGAATTGTCGTGATAGTAACAAACGCTGCAATTTTTAGTAGCAAACGTACATATTTTAAGTAACAAAAAATCAAGTGATAAAATTTAGTTACTAAAAATGTGAATGTTATTACATAAAATTGCACGCTTGATACTTTTCGGTCACTCTGTCGGGCTACAAATAATCGGTCGCCCAAACTTTTCCCTATTTATAGTGGTTGGTAGGTTCACTACGCATCTGTTGGTTTTTTATATGACCTATTTTGACCTGTTTTTTCAATGACCCTGGTTTCCTGTTTGTTGGTCTCATTAGGGGAAACTCGCTAATGGTTATGGAATTAGCTCACGTCTGTAGAGAATCTCAGGACATGGATGACGTTAATCTCTCTGATTCTGAGTTAGTTTATCATGTCAGAGATGCACTTATATCAGTACAGTTGGTAAGTATTCTAATTCACTTTTCTTCCTTTTTTTTTTTTTTTTTTTTGGTGTAAAATAATTTCTTGCTACTGCTTTTTATATTTTATATTTTTATACAAGGTATTTCTCTTACATAACCCACCCTATACTTAAATTATTCATTATAGTTGATACCATCTCATTGCTGAGTGTTGTCCCTACAAGGCATTTATTTCATGAAGCCACTAAGGTTGGTTTTCTGAAGCATTGTTTTTTCTTAGATTGGTCCAAGTGGAGAAAGCCAGTTTCTTCATTTAAAATTTTCCTGCATCTGTATGGCTTCAAAATTCTAATTTTATAGTTTTGAGTTGACTTGAGTCCTAGAAGAACTTTGTGTTTTGATTCTGCTTTTATAGCTTTAGGTCATCAAGATGCCAAACACTTGGAAATTGGAATGCATGGGACAACAAGCGCTCAAAAAGCTGTCACTTGTGCCAAGGACGCGTTAATTGTTAAAATGCTAGTAAAAGTGAAATGCTTGTGAATAAGATTTAAGCTAAGGTGATTGGGGATGGGGGGGAGGGGGGACGAGAGAAGAGAGTTGGTTTGTGCTTCGTGGGGCTTGGCAGTGTTCCTTCCAATTTCTTTTGTCCTGTCTTTTAAGTTTTTAAGGAATTTTGAGTTTGCATACTCCTCTCTTTTGACATGGGGTACTGCTTTTGTGTTTTGCGTTTTGCCTCAGCACCTCTGCAAGCAAGGTGCATGCTTTTGACAACATTATAATATCTCTAGGTACTTAATCAAGGCATGGAGATTTTTCCTGCACAATGGCCTGCATGACTCCTGACATGTTCTTTATTTGCATTAATGACTCCATGAATTTCTCTTATTTGAAGCTCAATGTTCCATTTATTTGCTTGAATTCTTGCTGCATTCAAGATTTAATTTTATTCAAGGTTATATAAGTAAAGATTGATAACATGTGTCTCTGTATCTCTTTCAAACTATTTCATGTATCAATGCTTCTCAAAGTGACTATTTGCGCCTGCCTTTTAAAAGTTTCGTCATCTTTTTTCTTGGTATTAGTTCTATTAGAGATATGAACCATTCCATTGATAAGTGTCAAGCCTGTAAGGTTTCATGCTTCAGAAGATAGGCTATTTGCATTTTTCTCTTTATATCTTTGGCCCAACATCTATATGCAAGGGTTCAATTTGGTTGATCCATTAGAATTACCAGCTCTTTGTGTTGGTTTGTTTTCCTACTCAGAGGGATTTGTGATCCAAGAACAATGTGGCAGCTTTAAAGGGATCTTTTGGGAGACTTAATAAGTTTCTTGGAGATACTCACTTTAAATATCATAGAATTTGATTTCAGTGATCTATGCGATAGGTCAATGCAGAAAGATGGACTTTCAATTGTTAGCGAAACTTAAGAGATTGAAGGAATGTGTGAATTATCATTAGAGAACAATTTGTGCATCTTTGCTCTTTTGACTTGGTCAATTATCATTATGCACTAGATTTTTTTGCTTTTAAGTTTGGCTATTTATGTTGATGTTGCATCTTATTCAATTTGACTACCTATCATGAAAATTTGTTTTCTTATAGCTCCTGAAAAAGTGTTGAGTGGAAATTTTGTTGGGTTGACCAATCCCTTTGTTCATTCTTTGAGCAGGATTCTTCAACCCTTAAATCAAACCTAGCTAAACTGATACTCTCAGTTAGCATTTGTTTGGTCTTCCTGGAAGATTACTTTGGTTCCAGTTCTGAAATGTAAAGAACCGATGATGGTTGTTTTGGCTTTGGTTTTGACTAGAACCTTAACCAAAATCAACCTTTGAACACTTGCTGGGAGTAGGAAGGTAGTTATTCTAGCTAGCGGTCTCGAATGAATTGTTTACTGATGTTTTCTTGGTTTTAAATCAATTTGCCTACTGAAATGAGTGAGTTACCAGCTTCTACATTGGCTTTATGAAGTGATTTAAACAAAGAAATTTTTTTGCCTTAGGGTAATAGCGATGGCTACCACCAGCTTGTAGGGGTCCTGCATCATTCTGAGCGACTTGCCCCAGAGGAAGTGGCATTGCTTGTGGTATATTCCTTACTGAATTGGTGTTATGTTTGAAATCAATATTTGCTATACCTCTTTGTTCATCTTCTTGTATCTTTTTATTCTGAATTTGCAGACGAGTCTAAAGGCACTATCTGGTGCAGTCAGTTATATAGATAGTGCATATCATCGTTCTCTTCTCAATTCTGTAAGTTTTTTTTAAAAACATTTTTTACTCCCATCCCTAGGATTGATGGATCAATAGAAAGTTTAATTCCTCTTATTAAAATGATTATAGATTTTTGGGATGAGCATGTGGAAATATGGGCCTGATGTGATGGATGCGCTGCTTGAGCTGGTGATATCCTTGGTATGTGGTTTATGGTTGCTTCGAACTACATTTTTCTAGCGTCTTTAATTCCTTATTTCGTTTACTTTTTACCTTTTAACAGGCTGCTTCAAATGGAAAGTATGTTGATTCTTGCTTGGATATGCTCATAGGCAATTTCATGCCGCCAATATATTTAGTTGATTCATTGAAGCAACCACGTGGTCAGGCAAAAAAGGAACAGGTTCTCTCTCGGGTGCATACAGCACTAAAAGATATTACTGACTTGGTGCCTATGGCAGCCATGAGATTATCTTCAGTGGTTATCCATAGGATGCCGACAACATTTAAGAAGGACGGTGAGAAGGATCGGGTGAAGTATCGTGTGAGTTCAATTTGCACCTCTGTTGTAGGATTCTTTCTACCTTTATGAAGTTTTCTATTGTTCTTCTCTTCTTTTTTTGTTTTTTAAGGTTTTTATATGCGCGCTGCACATATACTGCCTTAGTTATTGATCTGGGAAACTTTTGGTCCTATAATATTTTTTTTCATCTATTAGCATGGATTTCATAACTTATTTGAGAAGTGAACTGTCAATTAACCATCGAATAATTCAGGGTCCATGTTAGCAATTACCATTGTATAGATGTCTTGTCAGTTCTTTCAACTAGTTTTATCAAAATAATAACCGCCCTCATTGTTTTGTATCTATTATTTTTACATGTAGACTAGTATTCTTGTCTTAATGCAATCTTTGTTTTAAACACTTATTCACAATATACAACAAAGACAATGAAGTAATCGTTTGTAGTTTTATGCCTTACGATTGTTTTTGTGATTTTAAGTAGAAAGTAATTTTGATCATCAGATCTAAAAGGCTTGATTCGCTTTCCTTGTAGACTGAGATATACGTGGAGAACATGCTAAGGTTGGAGAGTGGTGCAGTTAGCGAATTTGTTGGAAATAGGATGCTTATGGCAGTGGTAGATATGCTGGTAGCATTGGATGTAAGTAGATCTAATAAATGACTTATTGGATATAATGAGTTCTACGAAATGTCTTTAATTACCTACTGAAACCTTTTACGCAGGTGCAAATTGGTTGGAATGACATTTTACAAGATGATTCCTGGAAAGGCATTTTCGCAATTGAGATAGAAGATGAGGATGAAGCTACTAATAATGAGGAGGAGGAGGAGGAGGATGCTGAGGTATCACACAAGTTTCAGAATGTTTCTATGTCTAGTTCTTTACCATTTGTTTCTGTAGCACACGAATTAGAATAGGGGTAGCCATATGTAAAATAGTCCAGGAACTTGATGGGGAGATATTTTTCCTTCTCATAGAATTAATAATTGTTTGTGGAAAATTTATCTTGGTTTGGTTGCACTAATTGCCCTTTGCTTGTGTTGCCCCACTGATGTGCACCGATTCAGCTTAGGACACACTTTTGTATAACAAAGTCCCCTCTCCTCCATGTTGTGTTATACTCCCAACTGTTTCTTGCGCTGATTCATAAGTCAAGGAACTTTTCAACACTTCTGGGGCTAGGAATGTAATTGAATAATGTCTAATAGATCGTAAATATGTTATTTTGCACCCACCTTTCAGCTGGTTATCATGCCTGCATAATATTTATTTTCCCAACTTGGTAACTTAACTGTTCTAGAGGAGCTGTAACTAACTTGGTGAAGGATTTTATCAAATTTCGTGAAGTTGATAACTTCCTATACCTCTTCTTTAACTGGCTTAATTCTAGAGCATGAAAACAACGATTGATGCCATTTTTTTTTCCCTTAATTAGATGTGTAGTTAAAATAAATACGTATGCAACTGTTGGCTCCTCTTAGAAAATTGTTCATCATTTCTGGTTTTGCTATTGTGTGTGTGCATTGGGCTTGTTTGTAAGAAAGCTGAATTTTGATTTCTTCTTACAGCTTCCGAGAACTTTAAGCCATAAGAGCTTGGGTAAAAACATCATAGCTGACTTGTTAGATAGCTTGATGGTGCGAGTTTTTGAGCATCTTGAACTTTGTGCGAGCAATAATCGTTTAAGTGAGGTGCGTTCTGGAGCTAAATTGTTTATCATATGTTCTCTTATATTTATATTGCAGGTTTGAATTAACTTTTCCTTGCATGTTTTAGGTATTTGAAACACTTCTTGATTCATTCATGTTAACTATCATGAGCACATACAAGTCCAAGTTTGCACAGGTAATTTGCTTGGCTTTCTTTGAATTCATGGTGCATCAAAAGTGTACAATGTCCATGATCAAACTAGTGAACTTATGAGTTAATGGTAAAAAGTGGGAAAAGCATTGTCTATGATCAATGTCAGACCACACTTAGTTTTAGGTCATTGAAATATTACTTTTGTTTAAAGTGATGTAGAACAACTTATGAAACTGATGAACAATCCGGAATCCACCCGAAAAATAGAAAAACAATGGGAATCCACCCGCAATACGCAAGAATCCACCCGTAAAACAAACGAAAATCACATTCGTTAAAAACTTAATATCAATTATCGTAAGCAATCTTTGAATAATAAAACTGATATCGAACTCTATTTATAGAGTTAGATTGAATTGACTAATTAAGAATAAAATTCTAACTAAAAAATAACTCTAATTAGGAAAATATAATATAATATCTAACTTAATAAAATCTAAAATATAATTGTAAATATAAAATACTAATAATTTCCTAAATTATAAGAATCTTATTTCTTTATTCTCCATCATGAAGTGTAACAAGTTTTCTCTGGTGAGGAAGCTGTGCTCATAACGTAATTCACTGTAGATATGTATTTGGAAGTAGGGGTTAAGTTGTCATGACTGGGGCCTTGCTTTTTCTTAGTTTTTTCCTTGTTTAACAATTTTTTACCTTTTGTTTGCAGTTTGTTATGTTTTATGCCTGTGCACTGGATTCTGAAAACTGTGGCGTAAAATTTGCAAGGATACTTGCAGATAGGTTCATTTATGGTGACATTCCGCTTACCAGGTGAAGCAGCTCTGGTTATTGACAAGTTTGAGCTTTGTGCTTGTGGCTTTGGCTCTAGGGTGATAAAAATTGCTTACAATCGTGAATGGTGTTCACTTGGTCCACTACGTGTGACCTGACAGTTTTTCCTATTCATGAAATCCGACATTACATTGTTGTTGGTGCGATTTTTCAGATTTGCATTTTGTCATTTCAGACTTAACAACAAGCATTTCTGCATGTGCTTTTCCATGTGTAAAGGCATGTGAAACCCCAATGTTTTTCTAAAAACATTAAATTAAATATTTTCATAGTCAAAAACAGATTGTAAGATAAGTTGTATACTGGATTTGCCAGAGAACACTATAAAGTTATAGTTTTTATGTCATTATAATCCACAGATTCAAACTTTTGTAGTAATAGAATTTAATTGTGATATTGTAGATATTGAATTTTGACCAATAACTTTTAATGGTTTTCATCTTTTTTTATTAGTTTAAACTTCGATAAGACTTTGATTAACTGTAACTGTATGCAATGTTTTTTAAGACAAAGATTTGAATCGTTCCAAAGTCTCTGTAATAGAATATGTTTTTGTTTGTTGAAAAATTGTAGTTCTGACTTGTGGAAGAGAAAAGATCTGATTCTTCTTGGCCATGATCTTTTAAGTTATTTTGCCGACCTTTTTCTGTCAATTGAATCAATCGCTCTATCTGTCTTGTCCACTCCCTTCATTCATACTATAAATCTTTTTAATTGATGACCTCATGGCTAGCATCATTTTATTTGATGGAGTCACTGGCTTTCTACCTGTGCCAAACTCCCCGCCGTCACCAATGCTTTTAATCGATGACTACATGGCTGGCATCAATTCATTTGATGGAGTCGCCTTGATTTGATTTCTTCAAAATTCTGTATGACATATTTGATGTGCTCGGTTTCTGTTCTGTTCTTTTATAGCTCTACGGCATATCACCAGGATCTGGGTGTTAGTGGCATCAGGTCTATAACTACTTCCTTTATCTTATGCAGGATGAGTGCTGTGGCTTATCTTGCTAGTTATCTGGCTAGAGGGAAATTTTTGTCTGCTGCTTTTGTTGCTAGCGTATTGAAAAGGTTGTGCTTAAAATCGTAATTTAATCATGAATATCCATTTACTTCTCTGATTAAGTGCCATTGCAATTGGCTCAATATATTTGAAGGCAGTTGTAAGGAACAGAATTTGATATTTTGTATGTTTTCTGAACGGTTTTCTAGGCTGGTGGACTGGTGTTTGGAATATTGTAAAGCCCAGGATGGTGATATGAACCCAAACGTGCATCGAGTTTTCTATTCTGGATGCCAGGTGCCTTAATTTTGAGTTATCTTTTGTTTGAGTGAGAAAATTGTGGTCGTGATATTTGGCATGCGTGTACTTCTTGATATGAAATTTCAGCTGGAAAGTGTTTCAACAAAGACAGGCGTGTCTAGACTGATTTACACACTATTTTGGTCATCTGTGATAAGTTGTACTACATGTCTGGTTAGTGTGTATTTGACCATGCATTCAATGGACCACACTGCTGGCACCATCATGATTGTCATTTGTTGTCATTACACATGCAACGTCGGCTGCCACCCTTTTTTGGAGGGGGGGGGGGGGCTTTAATGAGTATATGTTCAAGTTTTCCTGATTAAGATAGATGTTGATGCCTTCTTTTAGATGGGATGTTGTCAATCTAGCCATGCTTAGGGTGTGTTTTGCTCTTGAGACTTATTTAAATCTTGATTCCTTCCTGTCTTCTTCTCTTCATATTGGACAACAGAAGAGTGAAACATACGTTCAAAGAGGTTCTACCAAGGGCATTGATTTCTGATTAAATGAACAGGATTGATTGCATCTGACTGGGGGATCGACAAAATATGTATAGTTTATTGAAATTGAGGAATTCTGTCTATTGTTACAATTTACAAACTTAAGATTTATGATGATTTTCAAGGAGTAGATGGAACCAATAATCTTTTGAGTGCTTTTACAAGGAAGATAAAAACTAAGTGGGAAGCTAACATTTATTAGAACGCTGATGTTTACACTGATGTTTGCCCAATTTGTTGTGCATGTGGTGATGTAATCAAACTTTTGTGTCAGCACAGTGCGCCATGAGTGGTAATCATTTTCATCAAAATTCAAGGCTTTCTATGTTTTAGTGGTAACTGAAAGTATTATTATATCCATCCCTCGTGTCCTACTGGCAGGATCCCAGTTTCCATACCATTGATTGACCTTGTTTTTTCTATTGTAGCATGTTTCAAACTATATCTTGATGGTTTTTTGCATACAAACCACAGGCCATTATGTATGTGCTGTGCTTTCGGATGCGATCAATGATGGACATTCCATGGCTTAAATCACAGCTTCTCCTTATGCCTATAGAGTCAATCATAAGGCATAAACTGGGGCCTTTGAAGGTCAGGAATTCTTTTGGATGTCAAATTTTATTGCAGTTTTAGAGGAACTCTTTTATCCTCTCGTCTGGAGTCTGGTGTTGTAATCTTCTTTATTTTTGTGTTAGCATCACAGAACATAGTTGAAAATCTTGTTATAATTAATTTTCCTTATATATCAAGAAATATGGTGCATATCTTGTTTTGATTTCCTCAAATGAACAGGTTTGCCTACCATCTATAGCAAAAGAGTTTCTGAAACAGGCCAAAGCAGCTCATATGTTCTCCATGTCTGAAACGTTCATTTTTTATGATCTCTTGGAGTCGGATCTTTCAAGGGATTTTGGAGGACTGGAGAGGCTGGACATGTTCTTCCCCTTTGACCCATGTTTGCTGAAAAATAGTGACAGGTTGACAATTTTATTTTGACATGAACTTATACTTTGTGAAAGTTTTGTGGAGCAAAAGATAAATAATATTGGTCGCTAGATTCGATTAGCTAACGGGAGGTGGGTGGAGCAAGGTTGCAGGAATTAGTTTTATCACAGATTACACTACACAAATATTCAAATCTTTCCTTGCAACTTTATGCTAGTAGAGAGCTTAAATTAGGTTTATTTCTGTCAGTTTATTGAGAGAGGTATTTGGGAGGTGGGAAGTTTTAACCTCATTAGGATGAGAAAAATAAGGTGACTGATATTGGTTTGGATGATTAACCATAGGGCACCTTTGTTACACGATAATTTTCATTTATATGTTTGTCTGCTGCCATTTTTTTTGTTTTGCAGAAGTTTCATCCGGCCAAATTTTGTGTACTGGAAGAATGTTAGGACTACGTATAGCGATGATGAGGAAGATAGCAGTGATGCAGATATTGCTGACGAACATGTGGTTGAGAGAAGAGAGAGTTATGTGGAAGGAAGACCACTAAGTTACGAGGAGCAATTCCTTGATCTGGACGATTTTGATTATGCGATGAACAAGATGTCCATCACACCAAAAGATAGGTTGAGTTACAGGTTTGGAGGTCAAGGAATGCGAATGCCCTCAAGAATAAGACCCTCCACGAGCCCAGAGTCCTTGTGACAATTCTCGTCATCCGGAGAGAAGAATGAAAATTGGAAACCTGCAGAATGCTCCAGTTAGATCAAACACAATGTTTTACTTAATCATTGATCTCCGGGGAAGGGGCTGAAAATGGGTTGGGCTGTCCCTCGCAGTTTTGACATGTATCCTGTGGTTGTCTGGGAAAGCTGTTGTAAAATTGATTCAAATCAATTTATATTATGGCATTTTTTTTAGGCATCATTTGGTGAGTTAAAAGGATTAAAGTAGACATATCTGAACGTTGAGATAATCACTATTTTCACAGCGTGCATCTTTTCTGATTGGGTTAAATGCATACAATCTCTAGTTTAGTTGTTTTTTAGGCAACAAATTAATAAATTTTTTTGTGGTTTTCAATTTTTCCAATCTAACTCTCCTGACTGCTATTTGTAAAATCCATTAGTAAAAATTGGTTATAATTATGTTATTTTATTTTCACAACAATTTCATTATATTTTCATAATCATAACTGTTGTTTTAAATATGTTTATATCAATATGCATGGTACACTGAAAATGATAGATTGAAGGATATAATGTAAAATATAGTTAAGTATATACTGAAATTTAATTTAAAAACAATGACATCTTTATAATTTCGGTAAAAAAGGTTATTTTAAAAAAATATAATTTTAATCAATTTTTGTTAATAATTTTTAGCAGGATCTGACTAAAGGGTAAATTGTAAAAATTAAAAATTATAAAAGAGCTTAATACTTAAATTGAAACGACAAAAAGTAAGACATAAAACGATCAAACTAAAGATGGTTAAATATATTTAATCTCTTGATTTTATTTTTTTTTTCGGTTAAACCTCTACCTGATTTTCATGGGATGGGACGGAGAATCAAGCTACCTAATCACCATTTCAAGTATGGATAGTTAGCCCAGCTATTTGTTTCAAAGTCCAGTACAATTTGGGAAAATGTTGGTATCTACACTGTGGCGTCATACGTTTCAATCATATATAATAATATCTATAATTTTTACAATAATAATTATTTCTTTTACAATAAAAATTTACAGTTTATTATTTTATTACAAAAAATATGTATATCATTACAAAAAATTTATGCATTGTTACAAAATAACCGAATATATGACTAAAATGTATAGCAACATACTGTGATCGGCTAATGGAAACACTACAATTTTAACCCAAAAAAAAAAGTCGGATTAAATCCAAATTATAGCACAAACACTAAGATACCTGTCCACTAAACCAACGCGTGGACATCATTACGTTGTAAGGGACGGACGGAAAAGTCCCTATTATTTCTTCGAATCAGTTAGTTTATTAAAAAATAATTTATTTATACAAAATAATTATTAAGAATAATTTTTGGAAAGAAAAATAGATTGCTTTCTATTATTTGACTGTGGTATTAAAATTGGTTATAAAATATTTTTCTGTATTTATTCAACCCTTTTTTTTAATAGGTTTAATAATCAATTTTTCGCAAAATATTTTTTGGCTTATTACTTCTTCTCTTTTATCTCATACTCTTCTAAAAAACACAAATTATAACTCTCACATGATCTCAAGGTCTTTGGCTTCGACTTCTAAACTGAAAAACACATTGATTCTTCAAATTTTTACGAACTCTCTTACTAATACTCTGGTCTATTCTCTAAAACTCTCGTTTGAACTGATTTTTGGCAAAACATGCTCAAATTTTATCTTTTAAACTAACTTGTAGGGCCTTAAAATTGCTGGAAACTGATTTTTGGGGCCTTCTAATGTGGGGTGTGTTATTGACTTGTCACTCCTCCATAGGACACCTTCAACATCTTCAATCTTTCAAATTTCTAAAACTTGGCTGCTGAAGCCATCAAACTTTTTGGTTTGTGAACTAAAATATAAACTGAGTTTTGCTAAAGCCATGAAGGTTATTTAATTTGATGAAAAAAGAGTAGCTGATGTAGCTTCACTCATCTATGATTTTAGAAACTAGTCATAACACTGATTTTTTTTTTTTTTTTTGCTGCAAAATCTTCAAAGGTTTAGTTTTGGGTTGGTAAGGAAAACTCCCTCGTTTTTCCCCTCAAAGAAACTTTCTTAATTTGATGGTAAGAAAATTGTCTGGTTTCTACTCACACTCAAGTATTTGAACTCTCTTTTACTCATTCTTGACAGGTCACCAAGGATCTTAGGGCCATTTGGCTGGTAGGATGGAATTAGAATTGAAATTAAAATTGAAATTAAATCGAATCGGAATCAGAATGACTAAAATTACTATGTGTTTAGTTTACTTCCAAATTAGAATCGAATTCTCTTATTGTTGTTTGGTTTAGTGAAGAATCAGAATCAAAATTATTTTCTTAAACTATTTAAATAATTTAAAATTAAAAAATTATTAACATCAAATTAAAAGGTTTGAAAGTTTGCTGCAAAATTTGCAGCGAAGAGAATGAAGATCAATGATAGAAACCCACTCAAAAAACCACTTAACAACCACCGCCCTCTGTGCCTGCCTAAATTTTCTTGCTGGAAATTAGGGGTGTACGTGGGTTGATTTGGTACAGTTTATTCGTTATATTCAAACCAAATTGTTATTAGTGGTTTGAAAGTTTTCAAAACCATAACTAAACCAATATAAGAGTGAAATCAACCAAACCATTATTAACAGTTACGAGTTAATTTAATCGGTTTAGCGGTTTGAACTATCGATTTTATTTATTTATTTATTTATTTATTTATTTTGCAGTTATCGACCAAGCTTCCCCATTACTCAATTTCCCACACAAAGAAAAAAAAAAGGTTTGTTGTTTACCTCATAATTTTAATTGACATAACTCATCTAATACTCTAAAAAACCACAAAATAAGGAAAATCTAGAAAACATATATATATAGATATATTGTCTTTAAGAATTGAACAATAAATAAAATACAATCAAAGTATAGAGGAATAATATAAAAGAAATAAAGAAAGGAGAATGAAAGAAAGAGAAAAAGAAAGTAGAAAGAATAATAATGATATGCTAAAAAGATATCAACTTGAGAATAGTTAGATGACGAATATAAAATCTCAAATGGTTGGACTAAGAATATATAATATATTTATAAGTTTAAGTAATATTTGGTGATCAGTTTGGTTTTACCTTTTTTTTTGAATTTCTAAAACCGCAACCAAAACATAAAGTGTAGTTTATTTGAATTATAAACTATAACAAATTCATTTTTAGCGGTTTTCATGATTTCAATTTAGTTAGAGTTGGATTGATCGGATTGAGGGGATTGAATAATTTTATGTCTACCCCTACCAAAAACTGTAGTGTCGCCAGTGACATTTGGGCGCTTGGAAGAAGGATCGTCGGATGAGTCCCCACCAGTGGGCTCTCTATTTCCCACCAAGCTTTTGGGGACTGACAGTCAATAAGGGAGAGATGGAGAAGTGATCCTCTTCCTCCATTGCCAACTGCACCTTAACAACCACCAGTCTACTACCAAAAGAAACAATATCTAAAGAATTGTCTGCCGTTGTTATAATCCTTCTTCTTCTTCCTTCTTTTCTTATTAATTTGTTCAATCAATAACTAATTTGCTAACCCTTCTTCCTTCCTTCCATCAAACTTGATTTATGTATTTGACAGTAGATTTTTTTCAATGGACTCCACAAATCGGCATATGAAACCATATCAAAGAGAGTGGTGGTTGCTTGTCTCAAAGAAGCGAGAGAGATTTTTTTTTTTTATGGCGGTCCATTTTTCATTTTTTCTTTCTAAAAATCACATATATTTGTTATACACTTTTTGCTTTTTTAATATATATTTTTACATTTTTAATACGTATTTTTGTTCTCATATTATTTTTTATTCAGTTGAATATGAAAAAAAAAACAGTCAAAGTTCAGTCTGTTATAAATTAGATTCAATTGAAATAAAATTATTAATGTTTACGACCCAATTGAAATAACTCAAATGTATAGGACTCAAGTTTCAAAAATTCAAACATATATAACTAATTTTTTTTTCTATCCCCTTTATTAATAAAAAAAATGTGGTGAATATTGCTGTGCAGTGAAATTCTAAGTAAAATAATTTAATTGTAGAATTCACTATACCTAAAAAAAATAAAAAAGAAGGTAAACATTTAGTTTTAGTGCTCTACCTTGGTGCGTAATTCCATTTGATCATCACATTTGCATACGATTGATTGTGGCCAATCTTCCCTTTAGTAGAAATTGGAACTCTTCAAAAAAAATTTTCCCGTCAAAAGAGAAAGAAAACCTTAAGTTTGAATTTTTTATTTTATTTTATCTGAGACTGTTCAATATTCAGGTCAATAGACTGATTAATTTGAATTGACTCGGACAGGATTTCAAAGGGTGGCAAATGTCTCTCAGTAATTATTTAACGCGACTGCATTTCTAAGGACTTGAACTCGAAATCTCTAATTACGCAATTACAGACTCCTACCATCCATACTAACACTTGATAATTTTCTGATCAAACCCTCCCAGGAAAGTTCAATTAATTAGCACAGAACAATTGTGGGACCAGGCCGCTAAATCAACGGAAATAGAACGGACGGTGGCAAATCACTCTCTGGAATAAAATGGGATTGACCTGAACGTGGCCAGCTAATCTGGTGGTTAAATTATATTTATATTGTAATAAAAAGTATATTTTATATAATTATAATTAAAAAATATGTATAAAAAATAATTATTATTTTTTATATATTTTATTATTATAATTACACAAAATATAATATTTATTACAATATAAACTCAATTCATTCACCAATCCATTTAGCCATCTAACATTTCTGATTCTATTCAAACTTGAAACATTTAGAAAAAGACAAGCCTCCCCAAGGTCTTTGGAAGACAACTCTAGGGTCACGCGGCATGTCCAATTTTGACACGTGAAAGGACCTTTTTTTGGGTTTTTCTTTTGACAGGAGGAAACCGACTGTCACCCCCTGCGCATGCCAACATCGTTTTTGCACGCCATTCCCCGGTCGTCACTTTGCTTCTTCCAGATTCCTAGGAGTTCTTGTGGGGCCCAACATGTGCCAACCTGCTTGAAAGGTTGATTTTATAAACCAATTCCGAATAAACAGGACCCGGCTCCGGTTAGCTGGGTAAAGAAAAATAAAAGACAAGCCGCCGGAAAGGGGCATAATAATCCATAACTACAAAAAAAAAAAAAAAGGGAAAAAAAAAATAAATTACGTAATTATAAAACTTAGTGACTGTAAATAGTTATAATATATGATATAATAGACGAAATATATAATATTTTTTGATATTTATAAATAAAATATATGATATATTAAAGAAAAACATATAACCCATCTAAACAATTATATACTTATCAAATTAAAAAATTTTAATTTTTAATAACTATTTGTTCTTATAATTATCTTTTACATGTCTTATAATTTTTTTTATAATTCTTCTATCACATCATATATTTTATCTGTATATATGAATTGTATGATTCTTTTATAAGTACAAAAAATTTTATATTTTTTTTTATTATATAGTATATTACAGCCAAGGTTGTTAGAACCGGACCGATCATCGAATCGAAAATATTAGTGAGTCAAGGTTCAATCGGTTGAACCGGTCGAACCGGTATTTAAACCGGTATTTAATAATATATATGTGTATAAAAATAATTATAAAAATAATATTTATAAATAGTGATTAAATATTAATTTTTTCAAATTTTAAGGATGAAATTGAAATTTTTAATAGATTTAGAACTGAATTAAACTTTTAAATTAAAGTTAATGTTTAAATTATAATTTAAATAACATTTAGAGTCAAATTGTAATTTATGAATTTTTTAATTTTATTGTACCGGTCCAACCGATCCGGTTTTTACCGATTTTGACCGGTTCTTGACCGATTTTTTCTGATTTTGACCGGTCCGAGTCACCCTTCAAAATTTACCTAAACCGGCTCGGACCACCGGCCGATCTCCGGTTCAACCGGTCTAGTCCGATTCTGACAACAGTGATTACAGCTACTAAATTATATAGTCAAAAAAAACTTTTCTAAGATAAAAAAGGTAAAACAGGCGCGCTTTCTTTCCATTTTCCGTTTTCATTTTCCAGCTTTGTGGGTTCTGACCCTAAGACAGTTCAGCAGCGCCAACTAAGACCATCCAAAGAATATGGGGCTACTACATTCATTTCCTCTTTAGTCACATTCTCCCGTTTAATATATTATGTAAATTTATTCAATTATTCATTTTTTTTTTTAATTTACAGCGACCAGTGCCCTTCAAGTTTTCTAGCGTTTCAAGTCGGCTGCTTCTTGCTTTTGCAGTCTGAAATCCCTCCTCTATTCCCAGCATATTCTATTTTGGCATTTTTTAATTTGCCAGTCCGCTTTTTGACCACCCCATCAAAAGAAAAATGAGATTTGTTTTTCTTGCTTAGTAGTTTTTATATTTATTACGAAAGTCTGCAACTTTGGTTTTAGAAGCCAACCTAGCTAGAAATCTTTGGACAAGCTCTGTTCTCAAGCTCCAAGCTTTGGTTTTTTGCCAAAAAAAAAAGAAAAAGTAATGTTTCTTGAGCTTAATTCTGCGTATTTTTGTCGCCAGTTAAACTAATGTATTGGCTTATTTTTGGTTGCTTGGTGCTACTCTGTGTTCAATCTACGGACCCTTTTCGTTTTATGATAAGATCTGTGAAAGCTAAGCTCTTTTTGTTGTTTTTTTTATCTTACGATTATAAGCATGATGAAGTATTATTGTATATATCTTTAATTTCAGACCCTTTTTATGTTTGAATTTATTATTATTATTATTTTGGTTTTTAACTTTAATTAGTTGCATATGATGTATCCATTGTGCTTGACGTAGGATTTGTTCTAGTAGTTTCAGTTTCTGACAATGCTTTAATGGAACTAATTATTCTTGAATTTCTTAATTTAATTCTCTGATGGTTCCATAAAAAAAATTGCCACTTTTTATGCCACGAATTTGCTGATTGAAATGCTGAAATCGAGCTGATCTTAGCTGGGAAGCAGTGCATAAGTAGGGTATTTTCTTTCCTTTTTTCCTTTTCCATTTTCCACCATTGGCGGCGAAAGAATATACAGCTACATACATGATCATTTTCTTCCTTTTTTGTATTTTCTCCTATTTAATATCTAATATAAATTTCTTCGTTTATTTATGCATTTATTTATTTTTTATAGCGATTGCCCTTCTGCGGTTCAGGTCGGCTGCTGCCAATTACTTTACAATATCTCCCCTGTTAAGCATTCTATTCTGGTTTTTTTTTTTTTTTTTTTGGGGTTTCGTTTTCTTGATGCCCACATCAGAAGAAACATGAGATTTATTGTTCTTGCTTAGTTCTACATACAAAAGCCAGCAACTTTTCTCTTAAAGACCAATCCATAAATCTTGGACAAGCTCCCTCCTTTTCTTTTCTTTTTTTTTTTCCTTTATTGGGAAAAAGTAATATTTTCTTGGGCTTGAAGGGGAGCCTTGGTGCAATGAAAACGTTACTCCATTAGTCACCCTAGTGTCCTAATGATCATGGGTTCCAATCCTCTCTTTGTAAATAACAAAGGGAATGTCTCGTATTTGTTTCCAAATTACGATGCTTTTTTGTGGGCGTTTTCTACTACAACTAGGAGAAACGGTCGTTCTTATTTTCGTTTATTTGTTGTTTGGCATGCGTTTCAGTGGCTGTTATCTTCTTTGGTGCTAATTCACTGGGACTTTTGTGTTCAATTTACCATTGTTTTCCTGTTTTGTCTTATGAGACGATCTGGGACAGCTAAGCTCTTTTTGTTGTTCATGTGTGCGCACTGTTTGTTCAGTTTTGTTCTACTAGTTTGAGTTTCGCATGAAATGAAGCTAATTATTCTCAATTTTATTAATTTAATCTGTGTGATTTTATGTTTCCATTAAAAATTTGTCACTTTTCACACGACGAATCTGCTGATGGAAATGGTGAAATCGGTAGACAGGCTGCTCTTAGGAAGCAGAAGCATTGTATAATAAGACAATAAGAAAATGCCCTGATCCTAGAAAATAATGCCATGATGTTCTGGGAGCATCCTATGACTTTTCTTCTTTTTTGGGTCTGATAAGCCTCGGTTTTTATTTGATTTGTTACCACTCTGATTTATTTCAGGGCAATCTAAGCATAAAATGTGCTCTTAAGAGTTGCACTAGAAGGTTTCACCTTGTATGATCCATCATCTGATGATGGAAGCCAAGTTGGCTTTTGATTTCTTGTTAAGGAGTCATGGGAAGGATCGTTATAATACAAGACCAAACATCTAACTGTTGTAATTTGGACAATCTTTTGCATAGTCTACTTATTGGCTTTCTCCCTTCTGCTTGATTTGAAATTGTTCAAATTGGCTTCTTCTATATATTCTTTGCCAGTTACCTTACTTTTCAGAAAACTGTGTGATTCGCGCAGCTCACTTGCCTTTTTTCCTCGGTGCAGATTCAACCAAAGCTCTTTTTCTTGACCCGACGGATTGAAGGGTATCAGGTCTTGCATTTTGAGTTGATACTCTCAACATGGCATTGGCAAGGGTTGCAAGGACTGGCCTGAGAAGGACGGGAGGTGCCTTTGGCAGTTACTCAACTGAGAAGGATATGTTTTGTGATGGATTGCCCACTCAGGGTCATTCATTACCTTCAGTTCAAAATTCTGCAGTTGGCATCCATCTGCCGTACTTTTCTGGCACAATGATGAAGGTAAACCGCACAAGTTTTGGGACCAGGGGAATCCGGGTGATGCCACATTATCAAAGTGCAAATGCAGAGAGGGCCATTGATGAAAGTGAATCTGAAAGTGATGAACAACAGTATCCAGTACTAGAAGCAACCAAGCCTGGTGAAAAGCCGAGGGTAGTTGTCCTTGGTACTGGGTGGGCTGCATGTCGATTCATGAAAGGACTTGACACCAAAATATATGATGTTGTTTGCATATCACCTAGGAATCACATGGTCTTGACTCCTTTGCTTGCTTCAACTTGTGTTGGAACACTTGAATTCCGCTCTGTAGCTGAGCCTGTTAGTCAGATACAGTCTGCGTTGGCAACAAATCCGAACTCATATTTCTATCTGGCTTCCTGTGTCGGCATTGACACAAACAAGCATGAAGTAAGTCATACTTTTCCCTCTTGTTTGTGAATTACTAAGTCTTATTTTGCACATTCTATTTTGTAGTCAGTGGAAGTAAACTACTTTATGTAAAGTACAAAGACAAGCTCACATAATCAGGCATTACCATATCTGGCACAGGCAATTTGCAGACGGGTTGATATCCCAAATTGAGTTTAAATAAAGAAAAATCATAATGCTGTGGACTTGGAGCCATCCTTGTGCTTTAGAAGTGGAGATAGAATGAAAATTTAGTGCTATTGTTCTTTATTATTCTAGTCTCCCCTTTTTAACAGAGGAAATCTGATAATTGCTTCATGAGTTATTTCACAAAAGTAAATAATTCACCTTCGATCTTGCCTTTTTGCGACATCTGCAAAAGTTGCATTCCAATGTGATGACAATTGTGTATTTACTGGTCAGGTGTACTGTGAAGCACTTAGCAATGGAGGGTTACCTCAGGAGCCTTATCAGTTTAAGGTTGCGTATGACAAGCTGGTTATTGCTGCTGGGGCTGAGCCTCTGACATTTGGTATCAAGGGTGTTCAGGAACATGCATTTTTCCTGAGAGAAGTGAATCATGCTCAGGAAATAAGAAGGAAGCTCCTGTTGAATCTCATGCTTTCTGAAAGTCCAGGTAAGTGTTGCTCTGCATTGCAAGATTTCTTCTCCTGGTCCGGAAGGCTTTGTTGTGATCTTTCAATGAAGGAAGGAGAAAATAATAAAATTGATGCATATGCCAAGCATTTGAAGTATTGTGCCTTCGTTGATTGCTCAGAATCTCTGCACTGACTGGTTAAGTTCATTACAGGCATAGCTGAAGAAGAAAAGAAACGCCTTTTACACTGTGTCGTCATTGGAGGTGGTCCTACAGGGGTGGAATTCAGCGGTGAATTGAGTGATTTCATTGTAAGAGACGTTCGTGAGCGGTATGCTCATGTCAAGGATGACATAAAAGTCACTCTCATAGAGGTATTAAGATGAATCCCACCATTTATTATTAATTACTTGCATCAAGAAGTTTAGCATTTTAAGTCACTTGCTAATGAATGACTTCTAAAACAGGCAAATGAGATTCTGTCATCCTTTGATGTTGGGTTGCGGCAATATGCCACAAATCATTTGTCAAAGGTAATTCTGTTTGTTGTTGTTGTTGTATATCCTGGAACCACGTTTTCTCAGGTCTGTTTCTGACATTTTGAGCTTTTGATTCAGTGTGGTGTCCGTCTTATGCGAGGCGTAGTAAAAGAGGTGCATGCCAAGAAAATTGTTCTGAGTGATGGGACTGACGTTCCATACGGTCTCTTGGTCTGGTCTACTGGTGTTGGTCCATCTAACTTTGTGAAGTCATTGAATCTTCACAAGTCTCCTGGTGGAAGGTGTTGACAAGAGAACTTCTTTTGTTCTTTTCCATTTCCCACCAATTTGCTCTTTCCTTCCTGTATTCTCTGATATTTATAGGTCATGATTCTGCTATCTAATTCTAAATATTGAATAATACAGGATTGGTATCGACGAATGGCTGAGGGTTCCTGCCGTAGAAGATGTGTTTGCTCTTGGAGATTGTGCTGGTTTCCTTGAACATACAGGCAGACCAGTGCTTCCAGCTCTAGCACAGGTTAAGACTATATGACTGCTGTGTCTATAAAAACTAAAGCATGCTAGCATAAATTAAGTGCAGTATAACTATAAGGCAATGCAATTTTGAGAGTATGATAGCACAGAGCTGCAATAATATAACCAATTGATTATATGTTTAGTTGGGAAACGGTTGAATGGCCAGGTTTTCTGATCAGTATATAGAATTTCTCAAGCAGGTTGCAGAAAGGCAGGGAAAATATCTGATAGAGCTGTTCAACAAGATTGGAAAGCTGAATGGAGGCAAGGCATTCAGTGCAAAAGACATCCCACTAGGCGATCCTTTTGTTTACAAGCACATTGGGAGCATGGCATCCGTGGGGCGTTACAAGGCACTGGTCGATTTACGGCAGTCTAAGGTACCATTATTGTTGCAACAAAATTAGCAGATTCATGCCTTAAGAGTGAGCAAGTACCTCCTTGCAATATTTTACATGGTTGATCAATTTTGAGTTTACTTTTCGGCAGGATGCAAAGGGCTTATCGCTGGCTGGATTTGTCAGCTGGTTAATTTGGCGCTCTGCTTATCTTACGCGTGTGGTGAGTTGGAGGAACAGGTTTTATGTGGCGGTGAATTGGGCAACCACCCTGGTTTTCGGCAGAGATAACTCCAGAATAGGTTGAAGTTGACAGAGAAAGCAGCTCTTTGTTGCTGGATCACAATTCTTCCATTTGTTCTAGCAGGATTTCTGCTGTATATTCCTTATTATTATTATTTTCTTTAACTATCTCATTCTGAAGATTTTGAAGAAAGGACCATGTTTAAGGCTTATGGGGCCTGACTAATCAGGGAAGCTAGGAGACAGACAAAGACTAGATTTTGGGAGCAATTTTGCTGCCTAAAGGCAAAAAATGGAATCCTATTGTAGAAGCCATTAGGACCATATAAATCTTTCTGTAGATTACAGGGTCACTATCCTGTTTTCCATTTGCTAAAAATAGAAATTTGTTTTGAGATGGCTTATGTTGTGGATGAATGATCTACCGGGATGCACACGGATGTAACTGAAAATGCATTAAATGAATTAAGCTAAAACTGCCACAAGTGGCTGGAATTAGCATCTGGGTCTGTAGTAGAACAAGCTTTGCTGTTTCCCTTGAGCTACCTTTCTTCTCTTTCTTATGATCACAAAGGAGGAACAAAAGCAATAAAAAAAAAAAAAACCAGAAAAAGCTTCCAAAAATGGGCAAAAAGAAGCAACATATAAAGAAAATATTCTATTTACTGCTGAGTTTCCTTGTACATCTGCCTCTTTGTAAAGCCAAACGTAAAGAGAAAAGGAACAAAACAAAGAAAAAAAAAATGCCTTTAAAAAAAAATCAAAAAAAATTTACATTTTAAGGCAAATGCTGAACTAAGAAGAAGCAGTAGCAGCAGCAGCAGCAGCTTGACGACTAGCAGCATGCAGAGAAAAGATGGAAGCAAAAGAATGAGCCAACCCCACAACTATGGCCACCTTCAGCTGCCCTCTTTTGGGGATGGGACGGGCAGAAAGCCTACTGGAAATCTTCCTGCCATCGCACATCTCACTTCTTGATCCTGCCATGTCTTTCTTTTTCTTTCTTTCTTTCTTGCTTTCTTGATCAGACTAAGTGACTGACTGACTTGACTCTTTCTCTGAGAATAATCAATTGGGCACAGCTCTCTTTCTTAGGAGAATAAGCTTCTGCTTCAGGGACTCGCAATATTATCAAATTGTTGTTGATGCCACCATCTTTTCGCTTTGGTTGGATGTATATATAACGGAAATTGTTAGTGGCCAAATTATTTGGTGGTCAAATATGTTTCATATTCTTAATTTGTGTAATAAATAATATATTTCGTATAACTGTAATAATAAAAAGTGATATAAAAAAATAATTTTTTATTCATATTTTTTAACTGTAATTATATAAAATATATTATTTATTACATAAATCATGCAGTGTTTGAATGTAATTTGGCTACCTATATGCAGGGCTATGTAATAAAGCCCTATATATAAGGGGTTCTTCCTGATCTAATGCCCTTAGTTTTTTAATGCAATTACGCCCAATGTTTTTGACTCTTTAAGTTGACGATCTTGACCCTGCTGTGTAATGCCAGCGGCAGGCTCCAGCTTTGATTTTGTGTTTTTCTGTGAGCTTGGTTTATGCGCCACATAAAACTATTGTGCAAATAGGTCATATTTAAAATAATAAATGTAATTTTTTATTAATAAAATGTACCTATATTAATAAAAATATAAAATAATAAAATTAAAAATTAAAATTAGATTAATATTATTTTAAAATTTAAAATATAGATTTTACATGATATGAGTTAAAAAAATTTTTTTATATAAAATATCAATGTGATTATATTTTATTAGTAACTAGTTGTATTTATTATTTTTGATATGATGGATTTGTACAGTATGGTACTGATATGTGTCTAAAACTTTTCTGTTGTTTTATATGTTGTTTTCTTGGATTTGACCAAAAAATAAGCCAATTGCCAGCAATGTGAATCTATGCAATGCTCTTCTTTCCAATTTGATACTTTTTGAATTGATCGATTAAATTTTTTAAATTCACCAAAAACAACATAAATAAGAGAAAGAACATAGAATTAGAATAAAAAATTTTCACTTTTATTATTTACATGTTGTTAAATCAAATTTGTTCACGTCAACTCTTTAATCCTTCTCGCACAACTAAATTAGAAAGAATATCATTTTCAAAGACAAATATCATCTGATGTGGGAGCTTACTGGTATTACTACGATTCTGCCATGTACTCGAATCGATCATGATTCAGAATTTGTATATGGGCAGCAATCTCTCTAAATTACTAAAAAAAAAAAAAGTGTCAGGTGGGAGTAAGGTTTAATATGACATGCAGCTTAAGTATTGAAGAGAATGGTTAGTTTTACTGATACTCAATGGTAGATCTGTTAATGGGGTTGAATCAAACGCATTTTGTCTATGTGAATCAAACGCATTTTGTCTATGTTCCCCCACCCCCTCCCCCAAAAAAGAAAAAACAAGGGCAAAATTGTCTTTGTACAGAGTAACACCTAGGAGACATGAAAGATGCCACTTTCGTAAAATAATGTCAAGTTGTGGTGTTAAGTATGCCAAAATAAGTCAATTATTTTGGGGTCTATTCAATTAAAATCACGTGGGAATTTGACTACCATTATCAAAATGGAGTTATTGTTTAGAATGGAGGTGCTGGTGGGTTTTGTTGAGGGGCATTGGCCGGGGCCACACCTTACAATAAAGAAAAATTTGAGACACATATAATTAACAGTATTAAAGTGACAATTTCGATTTATAAAAGATAATTAAATAAAAGTAATAACAGATAAGTTTTAATATTAGCTTACAAATGAAGTTATAATTAAGGTGTATTCGTGAGTTAGATTGGGTTGACTTGAGGGTATATCCGTATCCAATCCGCCGTTGGTGGGTTGGATAATTTTCCATCTACACACAATCCATTATGCAACCCAATCCATCCAATCTAATCCGCCATCGGCGGGTTGGATTGGATCATTTTGAGCGGATTGACATGATAAAAAAAATTATAATTTTTTTCAATTTATACATATCATCAATTATCAATATTTTTACTAATTTTATTATTATAATCTATATATCATATCCATTTACAATTTTAAATATTCATGAGAATTAATCAAAATTCACTAAAAGACTATATTAGATCAATTTTACTTGATAAAAACATAAATTATCAAATAAAAAAATCCTTATTTGTGCTTCCGCTCGGTAAATAAGGTAGCATCTCTCTCTTTTTCTCTCTCTCTTTTATAGTGTCCAATGTCTCACTTATACTACCAAAAAATAGGGAATAGAAATATTCCGATTTTTTCTTATTTTTTAAAATAAAATTACGTGATAACAATTAGAAAATATGATGATAATACGAGAGCAATAAAGTAATTTAATTTTATTGATTTGTAAAATTATATGAAATGTGATTGTTTGGTCTTAATTCGATTGATATCGATAAATTTAATTCACAATATCAGTTATATGTGTGTGTGTGGGGGGTGGGGGGGGGGATTAGGTTGGATTTGACTAAATTGAACTCTCAATCTGCATCCTAATTTCGGTGGTTTTAACGAGTTCGGATTGATTTCAATTGAATTGATCGGATTGAGTAGAGTTGGTTAATTTTTGAACACCTCTAATTATAATATATTCTTTTTTATTGTTTGACAAAAAAGGTGGGGTGGGTTTTTTTTGGCCCTTCCCGTCTCTTTTTCAACAAAAGACTAATTCTATTGATAAGCTTAAAGATAGTGCTAGGGATGCAAGCCACCTTCACCAGAAAAGCATCGTGAGATGACTTGCTAAAGTTTATTTGGGTTTGCTTGTATCTTTGTGACAGAATTCTCCATTAGATATTGACAAATTCAAATCTTGAAATTTCTTGCCTAATTGACGATTTTTTTTTTCTTTCACTAAAGGACCTGTTAGATCTAAATGGTAAGTTATAACTTTCCATTTTTTCATATATTTCTGAACTCAGCCATTGATAAATAATCTAAAATTTTTAAAGATGTGTGGTATTTTCAACCGCAAGAGCTGTTTAGGGATACCAATTAACTAATCTTTAAGCAAACAGGACTCTTTCTACTACAACATTATGGAAAATAAATACTAAAATAGATATTGGTCCGCATTAATTGAATCATAAATTTATTATGCGAATTACCAATTAATTCAAAATTTTAAAAATCAACAATCATTTTTCTTTATGTGTTGTTGCATTGCTTCCTCCACTTATATATATTTATTTATAACTACTAAGCACCCCTTAATGGTCACCAAACTATTTATTTAATAAGAGATATGAAATTCGAATTTCAGTTATTACCAATGCACAATAGTCTATTCCTTCTTCCACGACTCGAATGACTTCCTTTAAAAATTAATAATTGTAATTTTAACATAATGTAGAATTCGAATTGATTAGTGCTATTTATATAAAGGTACCAAATTAATTATAAACTCTAAATGGGACCTAGTCACTAGTCAGTGCTCTCACTATTTATTTATTTATTGTTGCAAAGTCAGTGCTCGCACAAGCTAAATTCTTATCGGTTAAAAGTGGTTTGAAAGCAATCATCAGAGTAGTCCCCACTCTCTCCACCATCTTTATTTTAGGCCACTAGAGGAATCTAAAAGCTCTTTAAAAAGGTATGGGAATGACTCTTTTTTTTTTGTTTTTTTTTTTTTTAGCAACATGGGATTGACTCTTTAGGTGCACAATAATTAGTAGGACAACTTAGTCAGGAGTCTTACATGCTATATAAAAACACAAAAATGACTTATCAAATATATTAATACACATACACACACATACAAAAACCATTCATTGAATCTTGCCCTGGAAAGGACTGAATTCCATGGACTTCATGTAATCCCCAGACATATTACGTTAAGATTGTCGGATTATGTTAAGCAAAGCATTATATTCGCATCTCTAATCTAGTCAAATTGGATATGAAAGTCAAGTAGACCAACTTTGCATTTTGTATTGTAGTATTTGCAAGAATTGTTTAGAAGTGGCCTGCATCTTCACGTATTCTAGACTGGACATTAGATTATTTGTTGTTCTCGATGAAACGTTCACTTATAAGATGTTACACCACATCAACTTATTGTTTTCCTCTTCCAAACAACTTTGTAGTAAAGCATGATGTGTTTTACTCAGCCATTCTACTACATATTTGCTGTTGGAGATGTATCCTAGACTTGTTTTGCCTAGGAATTATAGTTATTTGGCTCTTGTTTAAACTTCTTTTTCTTTTTTTTTTTTTTTTTTTTTGAACAGCAAGCATTTGTTCATTGCACATTTCAAGAGAAATGAACCACAATAAGATGCATTTACCATTATTGATAAATTGATAAATTTAACCCTTCAGTTTGACAGGTCATTTGGAAGATTAAAAATTTCCAAAACAGTTTTCCTACAATTATTAGCACACGATTTTTACATTAAGCAACAATGTAAGAAGTGCCCTAGTTTATAAATCCAACCTTTAATTAAAATAAAGAAAACTTATGGCTTTGATTTCTCATTTTTTCGTTCAAATTATCCTCAAAAGATGATGACTCAGTACTAATCTTATCATGCTTTCTTATTAAATGTAATAATGAATGTGAACGTACGCAACTAAACTAAGGACATATACCTCCGAGTTTGGAGCCTAGTGGTATTTCTATGGTATGCGACCGACCTAGTCAGGGTTCCGATCTCCGTATGCGCATAAACCCCAATAATTTACGAAGAAAGTATAGTTGGTGATAAAAATTCGATATCGAATGTTCTAGATACGAAGAAGACTGAGTGAGTCTATAAATATTTAGACTGTAGGTCATTTTTATAGAAGTTAAATCAAAATATTAATAAATAATCTATGATCTAAATTTAACGAGAGTGATGGCTACGTGGCAGCATTACCTTTTATGTTAAGAGAACAAAAAAAAAAAAAAAAAAAAAGAGGACAAATTTGTGTTTGTAACGAGTCACACCTAGGAGTCACGAAAGATTCCTTTTTTGTAAAATAATGATGAGGTTTAGTCCTGAGCAAGTTGAGGAAGTAATTATCATGTGTCTTATTCAATTAAAATCACGTTGGAATTTGCCTACCATTATGAAATGAACTGGTGATTTAGCATGACCAACAGTGGGTTTGGGCCCTTTCCCCTTTCTTTTCCAATAAAGAGCTTAATTCCATCGATAAATCTTAAAGATGGTGCTGGTCCTGCTGGACATGGAAGCCACCTTCCCTAGAAAAGCATTGTATAAGATGACTTCATTTGCTAAAATTTATTGGGAGTTTGCTTGTATATATCTTTGTCACAGAATTTTCCCTTGGATTTTGACTAATTAAAAGGGCGCCACTAGGAGCCCCAAAAAAAAAAAAAAAAAAATATATATATATATATATGTTTCAAAATTAAAATTAAAATTAAAATTGGTGTTATTATATATAAAGTATAAATATAAATCAAAATTTTTGTCTAGAAACCCCCCATATTTTATTATTGTTTTATACATTTGGTACGTTTCTCGGTGCACCTATACAGTGCACGTAACATTCTCGTAATTAAAATTTTAGAATTTCTTAATTAACCAAGGGGGTTTTTTTTTAAAAATTTTTTGTTTAGAAAATAAAAAAAGTAGAACTGACATTCCACATACACGTCAAGGTGAATTGCAAGCATTAACTTTTTGAAAAGTAAGACATATTATTTACACTAAACATTCGTGAGAACAAATCTCGGGCTGCCCCTCGAGCCTGCTAGAGGCTTATGGGACTAAGGACCCGTTTGGCTTACTTGTTCAATATTATTGTTACTGATTACTGGTGGTGATTGCTGCTACTGATTACTGCTACTGATTGCTGATTACTGTTGCCTGTTACTGATTATTAAAAAAACTAATGAAGTATTTAGTTAATTTTATATTTATTATTATTGTTAAATATCTAAATGACGGATTTGAACATTTAATTTATATTAATATATTATTTTAATAAAATTATCTTTATATTCTATACTTTTTATTTTTAAAATAAATATTTTATAAATAATATTAAAAATTTTCTCACTTAATTTTTATTTTTTCAAACAAATATTAATATTTACTAGATAATAAAAAATATAATGTTTGAAATATTTTTTTAAATATCAATATTAATGAAAAATTGAAGTAAAAAAATATTTACGAATTATTAAAAAATAAAAGTGTTACGGTTATATAAATATTGATAAAATTTAATAATTACTAACAAATCATATTCAAACGGTAAGTAAAAAAATTATGAATTTGTATAAATATTATTTGAGAGTATTTTAGTATATATGAATTATTATTAATATTAAAAACTGAAAAGTAACTCAAGAAGTAATAAAAAGTAACTTTAAACTACTTTTCAATCAGCTGCTTTTAGGATATTATATAAAAAAATAAGTAGAATCAAACAACAATTCAAAAAAATTAACCAAACACTCATTTCCCTACTTTTTGAAAATGAAATACAAATATATCTTCCTAAAAGCTAACCCAAACACCCCTTAAGTTATAATTCTCCCGTGTTTCATAGGTTTACGAAACAAGCCATTGATCCGAATCAAAATTTTTTTAAAGATGTATGGTATTTTTAATTAATTTAGGTGTTTACGTACACCAATTGACTATGTTTAAACGAACAAAACTCCGGCTACAACATTACAGCTCATCTATTAAATCATAATTTAACCTTCGAATTACCAATTAATCTGAAAATTTTAAAATCAACAATAAATTTTCCTTATGTGATGCTACTCCGCTGCTGCTTCTGGAATATTATTTTTTTATTGAAAAAAAATGCTACTAGATATGTCAGTTATTAAATTTTTGAGACAGGACGAAGAAACTCTCATTTGTTTAAGTTCTATTCAACTATTTTAAAAGAGTAAATCTACCACTCGAATACTAATAAGATTGAGCGTGACTTCGCCACAAAAGTCCAAACGAGCAAGCTTGGGTCTAATGTCGTGTATTACAACTTATACTTTAAAAAGATCATAACTTGGATCAGTTAGGAAGAACGCATATGTCGAGATTTTAGAATATTAATTCTTCTAACGTTCCTAGCCGTCACCTATAGAGACCTAAAATTCAAATCGTATATCACATTGCTTCCTTCAAATTTATTTATCTAACCACACGGTACATAATACCTCCCTCTCCAACTCACTAGGAAAAAAAATGATAATAGAAAGACTTATTAATTCATTGTAGTTTCCCTTACACTCTATTTAATGCTTGTTAATTTTAGACAATTTTTTTGTCAAATAAGTCTTTTACAGTACATAATTTTATTTTTTTATTTTTTATTTTAAGTAGATCTCACTTAATATATTGTATAAAATTATGAGTAAATTATACTTACTAAAAAAACTGAGTCAAATTAGATATCCGCTTAGATATGGAAGTAGGGAGAGAGGAAAGTGGAAGTAAGGAAAATAAGGGAAAGAAAAATTAGAGGTAAGATAAAAATTTCAATCATCTCTTGTATTTAATAAAAGGTAATAAAATATAGTAAACTAAAAATTTCTTATTTGAAAATAAGTAGAAAGTGAGGAGAAAAAAAAATATATATCAAGATGTCAATTTTTATTTCAAAGTAATACTATATGTATATAATAGGGGCAATAGAGTCATAATAAAAAAGGGAATCAATAATTTTTCTTTCAATTTTAGGAGAAATAAATTTAGTGGGATAAGAAAAAAAAGAAGGGGAATAAAATTTTTTTTTCTCTACTCTATTTTTCATACATCTTCCAAATATAAGAATCCTCTCATTTCCTATCACTTTCCTTTCCTTTCTCCATTTCTCAGGATTAGAACACATGACTTTTGAATTTCTAATGATTGGAATGTCCCTTAGAGATGCTAACTTTTTATTTTTATCAATCAAAATTGAATTATTTTCTTCATGTAAAATTTTCTTTCATTTTTTTATTTTCTTTTAAACATATATATATAAATTCAAGCACAATCACAGTGTTATCCATTGAAGACAGAGATGTACTGAATCCAAAGAGGAGACAGAGAAGTGCCACTTCACCATGAAATCTCAGGACAACGGTAGATATCTTTAATACTATTAGAGGCAGCAAAAGTATATCTAAGCAGTACATTGGGAAGTGGAAACACACTGACCGAAAAAAAAAAAGATTCTCTGTAGTTTGAGTATTTCAATTGTTCTTTTTTTTTTTTTTTTTTTAGAAAGAAAATGCATTCCATTAAAACATACAATATGTACAAGAGGGCCAATCTACTACAAGCCCACACCAGCAAAGTATACAGAGCAAAAAAAGGTCACCCAAACAAACCTAACCAGAGCTTACCCACACCCGAAGCCCAGATCGTATAGCACCCATGTGGGCTAACAAGAAAAGCAAGCTTAGGCCCACATCTCGAGGAAGGCCCACATGCAAAGGCAAAAAATGGGCCCAATGCCCACATACCCTACAACTCGGAACCCAAACTGGATCCAAGGCACCCCATCGAACCGAAGACGGTGAACCCTCGGCAACTGGGGCAAATGGCAAGACCCCGAAGGGCCCTCGACGGCAGACCATCGGCTCAAGGCCAGGCGCATGCCGGGACAACTAAAGCGCAAATCCAAGGCGTAGACAGAAAACACAACTGCAACGATCAACAAGACTAGGAGGTGGGAAGATAGCCAAACCCAATGACCAAGGACAAAAGATGATGCTGTTGCCAGAGTCCACCAAGAGCCATCCATAATTGTACAAGGATGCCCTCTATGCCAAAATACCACCCTCCCCCGCTCCGCTCTCAATCAAACGAAGGGCAAAGTGGGAGAGGCAACCTCAGTTGCCCTGAACATAATCAACCACATGCCTGAAGAGAAAAGCCAGAAACAAAGACCACCCCACCACCCCCACCGGAAAAGGAACCAACAACAAATCCCCGAAGGGACCAAGCTTCACCAAAAAAAGCACTAACGTCGATGGAGTGGCGACAAACCAGACGCCATGACCGAAGAAAGACGCCCGACGGGCATTAGCGTGTTAATGGCGCACGATAGCGTTTCTCCTCAACTCTCTACTAGAAAATAACACTACCTTTCAGTTGTTCTTGTTTTTGAGTACTTGTGCAACTAAATTTCAAATTCATAGCTTTGAATATATTAAAATTTGCAACTTGGGCAACTAAAATTTAGATACATACTAAGTTTAGGCCATTCAAGTTTTTTTTTTTCCTCTTTTGGATGTAAAAAAATCATTGCATTAATATAATACAAATCCGTACATTGGTCCGATACAAAGGCGTTAGAAAGACCTGCATAAAATACGAGTACAGTACAGTCAAAATGGCCAATCACTAATTTAGTCTCTTGAATTTCAAATATTTATTATTTGAGTTTTGAATTAATCAATTTTTAGGTCAATTGAGTTTTGAGTAATGCCATATTGCCATATTATTTTTGTTGCTGGCGTTTCATACTAGGGATATATAATTTTTTAGTTCTAAATCTTTATATTTTTTAAATATGAGTCATAAACTTTTTTAATATTTTATTTCACCCCTAAACTCTTTGATTTCTTACCAAAATTTTCCTTTCGTTTACGAAAAGTGGTTAATTCGTTAATAAATGAGTTTAATTTAATAAAAATTATTAAAAAAAATCAAATATATGAATTAAATATTTTTTTCATCAACAAAATATGCACATTAAATAGTTTTTTTAATAAAAAAATACACGAATTAAATAAGTAACATACATTTTTTGATGAAAAAATATTCAATTCACGTATTTAACCTTTTTTTCAAATAATTTTTTGTAAATTCAAAATCTTTTTTTTAAATAAATTGCTCATTTTTCGTCAACATATGGACTGATTTGATAAAAAATTAAAAAATTTAAAATTCAAATAAAATTTTTTTAAAAAAATTTAAAATTCATATGTGAAAAATATAAAAATTTAAAATTTAAAATATGGATATCTCTTTGATATTATGGGCATTAATTTTCTCGTCAATGTGAGTTGGGTTGAGTGTGTCAAGCAAAATATGGGGTGTGATTAGCCTTTACCACCTGTACACGTAAATTGGGAGCATCTATTTCATCGAATTTGTTTCAGGGCTTCCTGATATATGTAATTTCAAAGTTTTAAACTTTTATATTTTTTTACATATAAGACCTAAATTGTTTTGAAATTTTATTTACGTTTTAAATTTTTTAATTTTTTATCAAATGAGTACATTTATTAACGAAAAGTTATCAATCTATTAAAAAAATGATTTTGGCCTTACAAAAATTATTTTAAAAAAAGGTTAAATACACTACTTGAAATTTTTTTCTATAAAAAAGTATGCATTTTGTATATTTAATTCGTATATTTATTGATTAATATTTTATGTGCATATTTGTTGATAAAAAAATATTTAATTCATTTATTTAATTTTTTAAATAATTTTCATTAAGTTACACTCAATTATCAATAGATTGACCTTTTTGTAAATGAAAGGATTGATTTGATAAGAAATCAAAAAGTTTAGTATTCAAATGAAATATTAAAATGATTTAAGACTTATATAAAAAGAATGCAAAGGTTTGGAACAAAAAAAATTATATATCCTCATTAATTTTTAAGTTCTCCGTTGATCCATATTCAACTCTTTGGCGGTCCAGTCATTTTTGCGCCAGTTTCTTCTTTCCTTTTTCATTCTGTTTTTCATGCAATTAGGGAATAAATTAGCAAAATAGCAAAAACAAATATAGAACTATACTAAGTAATGGCACCCCCTCTCAGAAGAGCCATCCCAATCCAGTTTGGATGAAGAACATTGCGGAAGCCCATAGGGGTAGAATCCCACAGCTGAAGGTCTCGCTCTATATCAACACTTAGAAAGGCCATGAAATCAGCATTAAAATTTCCTTTCCCTAGAGTGTGCTATAGAATACATTGCCACGATGAATTGATGAGCTGTTAACAAGCGGAAATAATGGCTCTATAATGATTAGAATCTCAATTCTTGCTGGTGATTTTTAAGAGTACAAGCAACGAATTTGTTTTAACAATGATATTGTGAAATCCTCTTTCCTATATGCTAGTTTGAGGGCCATATAAATGGCCCTAAGTTCAACTCCGATGGCCATTGAAACCTACAAATCCAAAAAGAAAGTTGCCACTAGCATCTCTAGCCACCCCAGCAAATCCTAATCTAGCCGATGATCATTTCGCACATCCATCAACATTCACCTTGATTGTCAAGTTGCTAGGCGGTCGCCAACTGATCAAAGAAGAATTTATTTGCTATCAGCCACCAAACTACTATGCTGGTCCGTTGAAGAAGAGTAAAAATCAAATAGTTCCACAGCTCTCCTCCTAATTTCAAGCACCACATCCCTTGGATCCAAATCATCTCCGGTAAAAAATTTTTTACTTCTTCGATTCCACAGCTTCTAAATAGTCGTAACAAATATCACCTAGAATGAACAACCCCAGGAGATGGACATATCACTCAAACATCCCAATTTTATCCAGTTCATGAAAGAAGGACCTAGACGCAATGGAACTGCTAGCTCATGAGCCAAAACGTCCCGCAATTTATAAGCATGGATACAATAATATAGCACACGTTGTAAAGTCTCCCAATTTGTACCATAGCATTCACAAATACCCGAGGGAGCCAGCTGTTGAATGAACCTTTGTTCATTTGTGAGTAATTTTTTGTGCCATACTAGCCAAACAAAACCGTGCATATACTGTGGAACCGACAAGCACCAAATCCACATCCAGCTGTCTGACTCCATTGATTCCTCCTCCACCAACAGATTATATGCCCCCTTAACTGAAAATTCTCCTGATCTAGGGACCCATAGAATTTTATCAGGCATACCTGAGGTTGGTGATTTGCCTTGTGCACTAATCTTCCCTTCCAAAAGGTTCCATCTCCAGTTCCCATTAGCATCAACATACTCATCAACTGTTGCCTCAATTTCTGTTGGATAATAATTTGTGGAAGCGGACGCGCGGGCTCGAGCCCAATACGGAGAGCGATCATAGGAGGGAGGATCGGAGAGAAAACAAGCAACAAACAAACAGGCCACGAACACCACGTTTTATCTAAAACCAATTGACTTAGAAACATGAGTCATGGGCCTATTTTTAAGTTGCTGAAACACTCCTCTCCTTCTCCATGTGGGATTGCTTCCCTTGCATAGTCACTCACAATTGTGGCTCCAACACTCCCTCTCAATTGTGAGCTCTCCTTCTCTATGTGGGATTGCTTCCCTTGCATAGCCACTCACAATTGTGGCTCCAACACTCCCTCTCAATTGTGAGTGGATTTTTTGTTCTCCTGAAATGCGCCTGGAACCATTACATTTTTGCCTCTTAGCCGCCTAGCTACTTAGCCGCCTGGTCTCTTGATGGACCGCCTTACCATTGAGCTGCCTGGCCTCTGAGCTTATGTATTTTTGTTCCTTTTTTATAATGCTTGGACTCTTCTTGTTGGGGCCTCCATTTGAGCCTTTCATTGGGATTTTATTCCTCTTGTTGAGCTTCACTTTGGGTCTTCCATTGAGAATTCATGCTTGATGGGCTACTCCTTCTTCATGGGCTTCCTTTTTGGGCTTTTTAATTGAAGGTGTAACACTTTCATAATACACAGTCCCGCAAGATCATTTGTGCTCTGATATCATGTTGGATAATAATTTGTGCTCTGATACCATGTTGGATTGCTTCCCTTATATAGCCACTCACAATTGTGAGCTCCAACAATTTCATAGGGAGCAATCTTGAACTGTGCCGCTTCTATTAACGGCTGAGAAGACAACCAGGTATCTGTCCAGAAACGAACACAACTGCCATTTCCTGCACTCCACTGAATACCTTTCTCAAGCAATTCGCAATCCTTTGAAATTCCTCTCCACGTATTAGATGGCCTATTACTTCATCTGACAGCCAAAAAATCCGTGTCATGGAAATATTTAGCTTTAAAAATTTTAACCCAAAATTTATCCACGTTCAATAGCAAATCCCAGCCAAGGTTAGATAGGAGAGCCAAATTCATATCTCTTGTTCTTCATAAACCCAACCCACCAACGCATTTCGGTTTGCAAACCAAATTCCAAGCCACCAAACTGAACTTTCTCTGCTCATCCGAATCTCCCCAGAGAAAACGCCTATTACATGGATCGATCAACTATCATACTGAAGTGGGTAGAAAAGTGGTATGCATCAGATGATACGGGATTGTCTGGGACATAGATTGAATCAACGTTGCCCTGCTAGCTAGCGATAAGGAATTCATCTACCACCCACTAAGCTTGGCTTGCACTTTCTGAACTACTTCTTGATAGCCGCGTCTCTGGCACCTGTCACACGCTAATGGTACACCCAAGTACTTACCCAAGTCACTCACAACTGCAAAACCCAACACATGACTTATATCCCATGCTGAGCCCCTGGATACATTAGGAGAGAAGAAAAGCTTGGATTTCTCTTTGTTAACTTTTTGACCCGAAAGAGAACAGAACAGGTTGAGCACACTATTAACAGCTTCCGAAGAGGAGGTAATAGTGGATGCAAAAAGTAACAAATCATCTGCAAAGAATAAATGTGAAATCTTAGGACTATGTCGAGAAATCTTAACAGCTTTCCATAATTTGTCCCCAACTACCAGATTAATAAGCTAGGAAAGTCGCTTTACACATAGTATGAAGAGATAAGGGGACATCGGATCACCCCAGCGCAACCCACACCCTGGCTTAAACTTATCTGTCCAATCAGCATTCCAAAGAACTGCCATTTCAACTGAAGTGACCCAATACATAATAAGTGCAACAAGATGTGCAGGTAAGGGGAGATAGTTCAGCGTGTCTTGTCAAAAATTCCAATTTACTCGATCATAAGCTTTTTCCAGATATGGTTTTAAGGCCATGAATCCCCGCTTACCTCATTTTTTCCCACAGATAAAATTTAAAACTTCCTGCGCTGCAAGGATGTTGTCATGAGCAGATCTCCCCAAGATGAAACTGGCCTATAACGGGCTAATTAGTGACGCCATTAAAGGCCGAAGTCTCTCTACAATCACCTTTGTAATGAATTTATAGACAACGTTGCACATAGCTATTGGCCTCAACTGGTGCAGAGATCTTCGGCTGTCAACCTTCAGAATGATCGACCACCAAAAGAGTCTCATTAATCCCCTCTGAAATTCTTCCCGACATAAAGCAATTTCTAACAAATTGAGTAAGAGCAGTCCCAACAATGTCCCAATATTGCTGGAAGAAAATTGCCAGGAATCCACCAGGTCCTCGTGCTTTATAAGCTCCCATAAACTTAAGAGCAGAACAGACCTCAACTTGGCAAACAAAGACAAGGAAACCAATGGCCAAGAAGGGGTGGCTAGATCAGGAGCACAAACCGATGTGCCTGAGAATAGATTCATAAAATGAGCCTGTGCTATACATTGAAGACAAGTATTATCATGCACCCAAGAGCCGGATTCATCCTTCAGAGCCAATATCTTATTTTTCCGTAGTCTTTGGATCACTGTAGAGTGGAAATATTTGGTATTTCTGTCCCCCATTTTTTTTCCTGCGAGATTTTTGGAAACAAGCTGCTGTCCGAGATTTTATGGAAGGTGGTCATTTACACTCCTCTGCGGCAGCCCAAACACCTGAAAATTCATGTATTGAAATCCATTAACTTGTCGTGTGTCCTACATTATGAACTATGTTTAGTGAAGTTATTATGCAGAGTATAAAAACATCATCTTGGCCACGTCGACCAGTCTAGCACACATCCACAACTTTCCATCCCTTAAGCTACAGCAAATTCTTTTTTTTTTTTTTTACCACAAAAGAAAATAATTAGGGATTAATTTATTAATTATTAATAAAAAAGAAGGGTCGAGTCAAAAATATCGTAAGAAGTGTCAACACTTCATGAAAGCAAAGCTCATAATTCTACAAATTTGTGGGAATTTGCAAGTAGTGAAAGTCACCTGCCCGTCAGTAGACCAGTTGGTTAGCTATAGCAGATTCCTTCCTCGCGGAAATTACATGGGACTGAGGGTGTTAAAATAACCGAAAATTTCGTTTAATCGACGAACTTGAACCAAACCAAATTTCCCATTAACCAAATCAAATGAAATTGAAATTTTTGATTCAATTTCAATTTGTACTATTAAAAATTATGGTAAACTGAGCCAAACTAAAATACTATTTTTTATATATTGTTTATTTTTATAATAAAAATATATTAGCAACAAATAAATATTTAAAAGTATTATTATATCATAAATAATTACTTATTTTCTTATATAAAATAATAATTATATATTTCTTTTTAAAAAATTAAATTAAAATATTTATTTTAAATGTAGATTAGAATTCTAATTTTTGTTAAAAAATTATATTAACTGAACAATTAAGTGAATTGAATCAAAATTTTCGCTTAACTAAAAATTTATTAACTAAGTTTTTAATTTAAAAATAATTTTTATTTTTGTATAACTGAAAATATTAATTTGGGAGTGACTAATCAAACTATGAACACCCCTACATGGGAGATCATGTGGGCTCGCAAATGGGCATGCCAGACTTTTCAAACTATTAAGTCGGGCGAGTTAGGCCATTAACATTTATCCTTTATAATAACAAAATTGATAGCTGGTGTTAAGCGAGGAGAGACAAAGAGATAAAGACGAATAGTAAGATCTATAATGAATCTCATTAATTTCTTATTTTTTTAAAAAAATTAGTATTATGCGTATAATGACTAAATTTAATGTATAACAGGTTAAAGTATAAAGATTTTTCATTGCATGTGTATATGAGTTAAAGTCGATATGTAACAAGCCTAATTTTGATGTGTAATATACATGAATTTGAAAAAGAAAAAAAGAAGATAAAATTACTGTAGTCACATTCTCATCTATGAGATGCCCGTCCGAGTATCAAAGCACTTACAGTAACTTAAATTTGAAAGTTTCAAACTTGAATTCAAAAATTAGGATTTAAATTTTTTGTTTGAAATTTGAAACTTTAAAACAATTTTAAATAATAAAATAATGAGAAAAAAAAACAACTCTGAAAAGTGTGCTCATTAAAAAAAAACCACAGCTCTAGTAAGTGAAAACTGAGCGGAAGATGAATTGCCTTCGCAATACTAATGATAAATCTGAAAGATGATGCATCACAGTAATTCTCGTATTTTTATCATTTACCCTTTGTTTGGGAGAATGAAAATGAGATAAAATTGTTACAAGTAGAAAGAATGGGAGGAAATTAAGGTAAGGTATTGTATTTGAGAAATTGGAAGAGTGGAAAAAATTTTGGCAGGGCGTAGGTAGACTCCACCAGAGAGGAAGCTCGGCAAAACTACATTCCGCCTCTATTTTTTTTTTTTAAATATTTTTTTTTATGTATCATTACATTTTTGCCCATAATTTTTTAATTATTTTTTAGAGGGCAAAATTAATTTATAATATATATTATTTTCTTTAAACTTAATTTTTTATTTGTTACTGAATAAAATATTTTTACTTTTATCTTCTCATATTACACTCTCACGAATACAAAAAAAGATAGAATACGTTCATTCCTTCCAACTATTAGCACCAACATTTATTTTTTACCGTTTCACTCTTCCTACGTTACTCTTTCCATATATATATATATATATATATATATATATATATATATATATATTTTTTTTTTTTTTTTTTTTTTTTTTTCTTCCAAACAAAGTGTTAAAGATTGCAGGGAGGAAGATCGAGAGAAGACGGAATTGCGAGGGATTCAATTGCAACTTTGCTAGTCTTGTATCTCAAGAATTCAATACAAACGTTAAAAATGACTTCTTGTAGTTTGTGCGATCGCTTTTCTACCAAAAAAATATATATATATATCATTAATTTTATTTAAAGTAACAAATATACTATTAATTTTATAAAATAATAGTTTACCTCTCTTTGAATATTTTTGTAATAAATTTAACATACAATAATTTTATATGAACATAATATATTAGATTCGATAATTTGATAATTATATAACGTAGTGTCATATTATCGAAACAGATAAATTTTGTTCAACAAATTTCACAGAGTGTTGGATTTGTTAAAAAAAAATTCAAAAATGAGTAAACTGACACTTTTTAAAGTTGGTGCAGGATTTATTACTTTAAGAAAAGTTTGTGATGTTTTTATATATTAACTCTAAAATAATCCATTTCATAACTGTGGTATTTTGCAAATAACTTGGGTTTTGAATATATTTGTTAGAAAAGTTATGAGAGTTACTGGTGTAATTACATTTCCATTTAGGAGTGAATATTTGTGTTGGTAAGTAGATGCATCATCAGTTGAACCAGTGGCCGAACATACCCGTGTATTAACCTCTCAATATGAACGATTTAGCTCTGCAAAACTCATAGAGGAAATACCATTAAATCAACATCCTGGAGGAGATGATGAGACCAATGCATTCTAAGATTTCTAAGATTGTATGTAATAATAACATACATATAGATTCTGTTAAGAGGAAAAAATAAGTTGTTTAGAAAGAAAATGATAAGAAAGAAAAATAAATAGTAATTTGTGAGAGAAAAAGTTGTATAAAAAATAAATTATTTAGATAGAGGAGAAAGTTGTGAGAAAAAAATAATTAGAAAGAAAAAAGTAAATAGTTAATTATCAGAAAAAATTTTAAAAAATAAATTATTTAAATAAAAATTATAAAATAATAAAATAATAATTATATATTTTTTTTCACTCTCTCATAAAAAGAAAAGTATCTAAACAAAGTGCTAAGGGTCCGTTTAGAGACATTGTCAGTTTTTTGTTTCTATTTTTTATTTTCTATTTTTTACTATTACTGTTTGCTGAATTTTTGTATTTATTGCTGTCAATTTTTGTTTTTTTTTTCTATAAGAATAAAATAAATAGAAAAAGGATAGTGAGAGAATGGTAAAAAGAGTATAAAAATAGAGAGAAAATGGGAGAGAGAGAGAGAGAAAGAGGGTAGAGAGAGAATGAGTAAAGAGAGAAAAAGGAGACAGAAAGAGAATGAGTAGAGAGAATGACAGAACGAGAAAGGGTTGAGAAAGAATGAGTAAACAGAATATAAGAGAGAGAAAAATGAGAGAGAGAGAGGGTAGAGAGAGAATGAGTAGAGAAAATGACAGAGAGAGAAAAGAGAGAGAGGGTAGAGAAAGATTGAGTAAAGAGAATGATAGCGAGAGAAAAATGAGAGAGAAAGTAGAGAGAGAATGAGTAGAGAGAATGATAAAACAAGAAAAAAGAGAGAAAGTCTGGGTAGAGAGAGAATGAATAGAGAGAGAAAAAGGAGAGAGAGAGGGTACAGAGATAATAGTAGAACGAGAAAAAGGAGAGACAATGTGAGTAGACAGAAAGGAGAGAGAATTTGGGTAGACAAAGAATGGTAGAGAGAAAAGAGAGAGAGAGCCGGCTGTGATTAAATCTCATATGACCCGCAGTAAAGTTCAGACAACTCATCCGAGAACAAATCCCTTCGACCCTCGATGAAATCAAGTCAGATCGGCTCAGATAAAGTCTCTGCGGTTCTTAAACGTAGTCCAAACGTTTGCATCAGATTCAGTTTCAGTCTACCTAATTCAAGATAAAGTTGTGGAACTTATTTATGTCAAGATCAAACTCGTGCAGCCCTTGACAGAGTCACAAAAGAATACTAATCGGAGGATGTACGTAGATCGACCCTACGTAAATTTTCTTTTATTTTAAATTTTTATTTATAATTTATTTTTGTATTTTCGAATTTAATTGTTTCAGTCTCAAAATTTACGCCCGTTACAACAAGATCGAGAGAGCAATCCTTGACAGTTATGCATGATACCAATCTCAATCATTGTTTGCCACAACCGACGATAAAAACGTCTAAAAATCTATTAACGTTAAAACATAATAGGAATAAAAGTCAATTTGACTCAGCACGTTTTACTTTATTTTAAATTTCACCCATAACTTTTTTTTGGTTAAATTTGGTCCATAACGTTACGTCCGTTAGTCTAATTTGGTCCTTCCGTCAATAACGCCGTTAACTCTGCTGACGTGGCATGATGGAGTTTGATACGTTATCAATTTTTCCACGTCAGCATGTCACGTCAACATCTGTTGCAGACGTGACATAGGTATAAAGGCTAATTTGACCCATAATGTTTCAGCTTATTTTAAATTTCACCCATAACGTTTTTTTATGGTTAAAATTGGCCCATAACGTTATATCTTTTAGTCTAATTTGATCTTTTCGTATATAACGTTGTTAACTCAGCAAATATGATGCGACGGAGTATAACACAATAATTTTCGTTTATATCAACATGTCACGTTTGCAGTAAAATTTTAAAATTCAAACCAAACATTTATACTGAAAATCACACTCTACAAATTTAAACAAAATAAAAAACTAAAATTCATAAATATATATCCACTTGAATACTTTTATTTTTTTAGCAAAAAAAATAAATTAATAAAATTCAATAAAAATCATTGTTATCTTTATTTTTAAATTTTTTTTTTCTACTGTTGTCACTATTTCCTCATCAAATTATTGTCGCCGCCTCCAACCACCATTAGCATTGCCAGTACGGAGCCATCTCTTTGGGAAAAAATTAATAACGTGTCAAATTCTGTTACGCTACATCAGCGAAGTTAACGACGTTAGGTACGAAAAAATCAAATTAGACTAAAAGATATAACGTTACGAGCCAATTTTAACTATAAAAAAACATTATAGGTGAAATTTAAAATACGTTGAAACATTGTGGGTCAAATTAACCTTTATATCTATGTCACGTCAGCAACAGATGTTGACGTGACATGCTGACGTGGAAAAATTGCTGACGTGTCAAACTCCGTCATGCCACGTCAGTAGAGTTAACGGCGTTATGGACGGAAGGACCAAATTAAACTAACAGACGTAACGTTATGGACCAAATTTAACCAAAAAAAACGTTGTGGTTGAAATTTAAAATAAAGTAAAATGTGGTGAGTCAAATTAACCTTTATTTCAACATAATATGAATAAACAACTTTCTTTCCATCGTCCAGGAAGAGTTCTTTCCATCGTCTGAAACTTTATTCCTACATACGCATAGAGAGAGAATGTTTTATTATTTGTGTAAGGTCGTCACTTTGCTCGATACGTGTAACTTAGTGTTAGGATTTTTATGCATCTCAACAGCACTACAGTGGTGCATTTAATTACAACATACACATACAATTAGTGGAAATAAAAAGAATATATACATACACACAAATTTATGTGATTCCATAATTTACTTACGTTCACCATAAGAATCATTTATTTATATAAAGAAGGCACCGTATATTAACTGAGAACTTTGTATTTAACACCCAAATCTAACTTTCATGTATAATTATCGTGCACTCAATATATAATTTGAGAATTACAATTATGACAAATACCCTACCATATAAAAGATTGCATTGAAGAGATACCAAGGTGTCTCACCCACATCAATTCATGGTGTTTCTCTCTCTCTCTCTCTCTCTCGCTCTCCTTCTCTTCCTCCCCTTCTCGGTGTCTCTCTGTTACTCTCTGCCTGGAGCCCGGCACCATAGCCCCTCTCTGCTCCCACAATTGATCTCTTCATGGGTTTTTTTCGGTCAATACAATTGATCTCTTTGTCAATTGTGCAAAGGGTTTCGTTACCAGGATAGAAGCTAATGAATAAAAAAAATATCAATAATATAACGATTTTAATTATTTATATAATAAAATTAATAAAATATAATATAAAAAATTATCATATTATTTTTTATTATAAAAAATTAATATTATTACATAAATAATTTATATTATTATATTAATAAATACTTTTCTATCCATTTCTTTATGTCCTTCAATGATTTTTCTTGTGAAAAGTTAAAGGCCAACACGGCCGATAGCCAATTCAAAGGTCATTATGCCTTGTCGGCCACCAAGTGCCCTTTTGAAAGTTTTAATGTATTGTTTTTCTTTCTTATCCTTTCTACATGGCCTTGTCTGCCATATAGACTGGATAGTGGACGCCAAAGCTTCCTCCTTTTTTTTTTCTTTCCTTTTCCTTTCCCTTTTCCTTTTTTTTTTTTTTCCGATACATATACAGAATGAATGATATAGTATTTGTAGGAATCCAATGAATGATATAGTATTTGTGCCAATAACATATCGAATTCATGCGTTCAGATTCTCAAGGCCAATGCTGTCCACTCATAACAAATTGTTGGATACACGTCAAAATAACAAACAAAAGTAGGGGGCTTATTCCAAAACCGAAGTCGTCGGTAACAAGGATAATAAAGGAGCGCCAATATTTGTTGGCCTTGTTTTTTCATAATGAGCAATGCTACTGCCCAGCAGACATAAGAAGCAATATAATAGTAATCAGAGTTAAAATATAATTTTTTATATTCAAATTTATTTATTTATAAAATTTAATAAAATTTAATTGCTTCACAATTTTTATTTATATTATATTACTCTTTAAGTATTCCTCTTTTTTTTTTCTTTTTTACATTGCAACTTAAGGTATGTTTGGTAGTGTGGGTGAACCTACGTTGAGGTGCGGAAACTGTGTTTGAAACTTAAAATCAATTTTTCAGATGTTTGGTTATTAATTTTAAACCACGTTTTACAACCGCTGATATTATCCAAACCATAGTTTTGAAAAAGCACCAAAGAGATGCTTTTCTACAACTTAATGACTGCACCACACTTTTTCTTTATTAAGTGGATAAAAATAACATTCACATTCCACAAGATTTTCTAATATTACCACTATATAAGGGGAGAAAATCCATTGTTGCTGTAAATTTTTATTCAGCATAGAACTTTAAAAATAAAAGATATCTTCATAATTTCAAGATATACTTTACATAACCACAATTCATATTTTAAAAGAACCTTATATCTCTATAATTTTTTTTGATAAAAATTTCTCCTTCAATTTCGTGATTTGGGAAAATCCCAAATCCAATCAAAACTATTCCTGGAACATTACGGTAAGCATGATTTGAGTTGTGAACACATTACGCAAACTGATACCAACTGATGTGAGGGGATAGCTCAAAGCTTTATTCATCGCTTTCAAGGGTACTAAACATAACAGAAATTTATTATGAGATATAATCTCTTTTGCAATCGGTTTTGTTTTTTTTTTTTGTGATTATCTAGTGAGTTTTGTATCTATATATTTGAGTCTTTCCATTTTTCGTTTATTCATCTAGCTATACAATTACAGTTTCCTTCTTCCTTTCTCTGGGTTGGTCTTCAACTTTTTTTTTTTTGGGATAGTTTTGATAGTATGATCATATATTTCTATCGTAGATTTTGGGTTTCTATTCTTTTGAAAATTTTAGTATTTTTTTTATTCTTTTGATACATCAAATCTTTACTGACAGTAGCGGCATCAATCTTGTTCATCCCATTTAAATTTATTTTTTGTTTCCCTGCATATGTTTATTAAGAGACATGAGATTATTTTAGACATATTAGGTACATCTTATTGCCAATTTCACTGGTGTTATAAGTAGCACAATATATTCCTCCAATGGCAGAACTTCGAGAGCAAATTGCAACTAGTTTAATGAACTAGATTTTTCTCCTTTATATTGTTAATGTTTTTGACATTGTTTTTTTTCAAATTGATAATATTCTTCCTTATATTACATTCAATATTTTTATGTCTTTCAAACTTACAATAAAATTTTTTTTCTTCAACTCATTAGCAAAGAAAATAAAAATATATATTTAAAGTAAAAATTCAAATTAAAATGCAAAAATCAACATGCTCTCAATTATTAAATTAAGCATGGTCAAGTATGTGAATTATTTAAAACTGAAATAAAACAATAATTTTACCAAACGAAAAATATTAAATTTGATTTTTTTTCAAAGTGATTTTACCATTTTTACCAAACATTATACAACTTTAAATAACAACACTTTTATTTACAGTACTTTTACTCACAGTACTTTTTTTAACAGTATTATCAAACAGGCCTTTAGTCATTTGGGACAATCCATGCTCATCTCGTTTCCCAGTTGTTTCTTATTCTGTTTTTTTTTTTTTTTTTTGCCTTTTTAGTCTTTGTCTTCCACCTAAGCAATGTCTTTGTAAAGTCTATTTTTGAGGCTTTTCAGATTTAAATTTTACGGCTTGATTTATCACACATATATTAATATACAGATAATATATATGTGAAATATATTTTTTGTAATAAATTTAATTATTTTTATAATTATGTTTATTATTTTTATAATAAAAAATAACATATTAATAATTAAATCTGTTATAATATGTATACTAAATCTAGGATATCAAACTTTTTCCTAAATTTTAAACAATGAAATTTTTTTTTTTCTAGAAACGAAGTATTTTTTCCAAGTTTAAACTTTAAAATTTTGGCTTTGAACAAAGAATAAAGACCAAGTCTTCCAAGTCGTTTAGAAAACAATAAAGTATTTATCCAAGTCTGGGGAGAAACACCCACTGATGCTTGGAGACAGGAGCGATGGCAACGGAGCAATGTGCGCACATGGTTGTGAGTTTGGTGAGTTGTTTTTTTATCCAAAGTTTGGTGAGTTGTTAAAATAAAATAATTAGCAACTTGCGGGTTTCTGATTAAAAAAAATGCAAACCATGACATTTTGAGTCTTAATTTTAATAAATAAATATCAGAGACAGCGATAGGAAATTTTCGCTGCGAATCGACGGGACACTGTGGTAATAGCAAAAAAATTAATTTTTTGTCACTTTTTTCTTTACGAACCGAATCTAAAACTGTATAAATAAGACTACCATTATATTTTTAGAAAGGTTTTGTATTCAAAAATTTGTCTGATTATAAGGTGGGGCATAAATGAGTACAGTAATCGAACAAATGACTTCCCAATACCGACATATACACTGGCAGGTGGTATACATATATAACTCTACGGGAAAAAGTTAGTAGCTACACTATTTGTTGGTCAAACAATTTCTAAATTTTTGTTTTGTATAATAAAGAATATATTTTATACAATTATAATACTGAAGTGATATAAAAAATATTATTATTATTTTTGATTTATTTTAACTATAATTACAAAAAATGTCCATCGTTGCAGAGATTGAAAGACGTATGATTACTGTTTAGCTACCTAAATTTAGCCATATAATGGATGCCTATTTCCATGTACCGACATATATCGTGGGAGGTGGTGTGGCATATATATATATAGATTAGTTTTATAAAATTTTCCATAGAAAAGGGTGTAGACATTTTGATAATAAGGGTATTTTGGTTTATTTTTGTTCTTTAAAATAATATTTTTATTATTAAAATTAAATTTTATTAATAGAAATTAACAGAATATGGTAATATGCTTTTTTAATTTCATGAAAAATTTAATACTTTTTTAATTTTTTTAAAATTTAAATTAAATACTTTTTAAAAATTTAATACCTTTTAAAAATATGCAAACCCATAAGATAATAGACTGAGAGGTAAGGTTAAGATTTGACATTTGAATTTTAATTTTTTTTTAATAATTAAATGCGAGCTTTGTTTTTATGACAGGAACAGCGACGGGAAATTTTCGTGAGGAACCGACGGGACATCGTAGGAACACTGAAAAATTATCTTTTTCACTTTTTTTTTAATGAATAGAAACCGAAACGGTCAAAATAATGAACAGAAACCAAACACGCAAAAAAAAAAAAAAAAAAGAAAAAAGAACAGAAACCAAAACTGTCCTCTTCAAAAGTGAAATTATCATAAAAAAAGGTTTATTTTTCTAGAAAAATTCAAAACTCTTTTAAATAATTTTTTTCCTTAATTACTTCAACGTTTTCATGGTTTGCAACATTATTGGCATTTCATACCATTCGGTTGATTTGGGTGCACCAATTCTTGGAAAAGCTTCTATCCAAGATTTCATATTATTTTACGTCTATCAATTTGAATAATGATTTTTTTTTTCCTCAACTTTAACACATTTTACCTTTTAAAAAATTTTTTAGCCAAAAAAATATTTATTATAGATATATTGATCATTGTACTTGTAAATTGTAGTCGAGGATAATTTGTTAATATTCTTGTTCAATTTCTTTATAAAGAGGACTCATTATCGAGATACTATTGAGTTGGAGTGAGCATGTACTACGTTCGATCACTATTTTAACGAATTTCTAATTTAACATAACATTTATTTAGATAAATCTCTTTTTACTTGAAAGTGAATAACAGCGAGAGAACTTAAATTCTGCTCAATATAAAAAAAACACACTAAATCACTATAAAGTTATTACTTTCGAGTAGTAGCTTCATTTAAGTTAATTAAAAGTAATATACAATAATAATGTGAATTTTTAGATAATTAAATTTATAAAAAAAATAAAAATAAATAAGTATTAAATAATTAAAATTTATAAAACCGTAATAAAAAAGAACTCACGTTGGTACTTGTTGCTAATCTATCTATTGTTACTCTTAGCATAGATCGAAATACGGCCCTTAAGCCCTTAAGCCTTCCATACATCCACTCCGCGCTCTTAAACTGCTTCCATATCCATTATTGATTCTGCATATTCTTTCCAACTCCCTTTCTCTTTCAGCCTCCACTGTGCTGTGCCTGTTTCTGTGTCTTGTTTCATCCAATCTTTGCTTTCTCCTTTTGCTCAAAAAAAATCTAGCCTTCTCTCTTACCGAAAATTAAAAATAATTAAAACTAAAAATTTACCAAAAAAAGAAAATCTGGGTTTCTGTATGTTAACTCCCTTTGTCTTTCAGCCTCTGATGTGCCCAGCCTGTTCTGTTTCTGTGTCTTGCTTTCATTTAATCTAGCTTTCTCTTTTTGCTCTTTGCTACCGAAAATAAAAAAATTAAAATTAAAAAGTTACCAAGAAAAAGCTAATCTGGCTTTCTCTTTTGCTCTTCATTGTCCAAATTCCCTCTGATCGTCTTGTCTTTGTTTTCTTTCTTGCTTCTCTTCTTTGTTTGCTAAATTTTTGCAACTTTCTTCCCATTGTAAGGAAAAAGGAACAGAATGCTTGGCCTGGAAATATTCTCTGCTATCACTTCCCTCTTTGCCCCGGTTGATAATTATATTATCAGCCCCCTCAAACGCCACATGAGTTATGCTCTCGCTTCTAGGAGGAAGGTTGCAGAGCTGAGGCATAACGTTCAGACACTGGATGGTCAAAAAGACAATTTGCAGAACTCAGTTGACGAAGCTAGGAGAACCGGGGATGAGATCCAAAAGAACGTGGAGAAGTGGTTGGGCGATGCGGAAAAAGCCATTGGAGAGGCCGACAAGCTCATCCAAGGCCAAGAAGAGGCAAACAAGAAGCGGTGTTTTGCTGGGCTGTGTCCCAACCTGAAGGTCCGCTATCAACTCGGCAAGAAAGCAGCCGAGGAAGCCTTGGCCATCGCCTCTCTGATGAATGAAGGTAAATTTGATCGAGATCAAATATCCTACCGTGCCCCTCTGCGGCAAATTGTGACCACAACTGTCAATTGTTTCGAGGGCTTGCCTTCAAGAGACGTCGTTTTGAAACAAGTTATGGATGCAATAAGAGATCCCGATGTCAACATGATAGGGCTGCATGGGATGGGCGGCATAGGGAAGACCACTCTTGCATCAGAGGTACAGAGACAGGCAATAGAGGCCAACCTGTTCGATGTAGTAGTTATGGCTACAATATCTGAAAAGCCAGAGATAAGGAAAATTCAAGGTAAAATCGCTGATGTGCTCGGTATGGAGTTGAAGGAAGAGACCGTGGATGGAAGAGCATCTCGATTACATCAAAAGTTGAATGAGAAGGAGAAGGTCCTGGTCATATTGGACAATCTTTGGGCACCAATTGTACTAAAGGAGATAGGAGTTCCTTCGGGAGATGAGCATAAAGGGTGCAAAATCCTACTGACCTCAAGAATGCTGGACGTATTGACCAGCGGGATGGGAGCACAAAAGTTCTTCAAACTGGAATCTTTGTCAGAAGGTGAGGCGTGGAAATTGTTTCAGATCACAGTGGGCAACAGCAACACTCAGATAATGCCCGAAATTGCCCACAAAGTTGCCTCAAAGTGTGTAGGAATTCCCCTTGTCATTGTCACAGTCGCAAAGGCCTTACGAAATAAGGAGGTACACGCATGGAAGGTTGCTTTGAGGCAGCTCTCCATGACCTCCAAGTTCGACAACAGGGGGATGCAAGCAGAAGTATACGCGGCTTTAGAGTTCAGTTTCAATCACCTGGTTGACTTAGTTGGGGAGGAAGTAAAGTTACTTTTCTTGCTTTTTCCTCTGTATCCAATTTCCCTCATTTCTGTTGGAGACTTGTTGAAATACGGTGTGGGTCTCGGTTTATTTGAAGGTGTAGATAGCATCGAAGATGCAAGAAACAAATTGCTAAAGCTGATTGATGACCTCAAATCCTCTTGCTTTTTGCAAGACGGTGATGAAAATGGTTTCGTGAAAATGCACGACTCTGTCAGGATGTTTGCTATGTCAATTGCATCAAGAGATCAAAACACAACTGTTGTTAAGACAACGTTTGGATTAAAGGAGTATGCAGAGAGGCATATACCCAACAGTTGCACCAGACTTTCTTTGCTGTGCAGTGATATTTACGATTTGCCTGAGGATTTGAAATGTCCAGAACTAGATTTCCTTCTAGTTGACGGTAATCATTCTTTGACAATCCCTGATTCATTTTTTTCAGGTGTTAGAAAACTCAAAGTGTTGGATTGCAGCGTAGTTACCTTTTCATGTCTACCTCAATCGCTTGGTCTCTTGACAAGCCTTCATACTTTGTGTTTGGATCGATGTGTCTTGCCCAACATAGCTATTGTTGGAGCTCTCAAGAAATTGGAGATCCTTAGCCTTTTGCAATCTGATATTGCTGAGTTGCCTGAAGAAATTGGACAACTGACTCAATTAAAGTTGTTAGATTTGACGAATTGTACAAAGCTTGAAGTTATTCCAGAAAATATTTTTTCCAAGTTATTACGGTTAGAAGAACTATATATGCGTGGCAGCTTTGTTCACTGGGGCGTCAAGTTGGTCAACAATCAAAGTAATGCCAGTCTTTGCGAGTTGGAGAACTTGTCTCGCCTAACAAACTTGGAGATAGATTTTCGAGATGCTTGTAAACTACCAAAGGGATTGTTCTTTGAAAGGCTGGAAAGATTTGAGATATCAATTGGCGATTTGTGGATCTGGCATGAAAGATATCGTACTTCAAGAATGCTAAAGCTCAAGCTGCATACAAGCATTTATAGTTGGGACCATGGAGTCAAGACTTTATTGAAGAAAGCAGAAGATCTTTATTTGGATGGGGTGAAGGGAGTTACGAATGTTTTGTATGATCTACACAAGGAAGGCTTCCCACAACTAAAGCATCTTCTCATTCAAAACGGTGAGGATATTCGACATATCATTGACTCAGAAGGGCGGTTGCCTTTTGACGCCTTTCCCATCTTAAAGTCGTTAATTTTGGATAATTTGCTGAACCTTGAGAAGATTTGTCGTGGGCAACTCATGACTGGGGATCTTTGCCAACTGAAAATTTTAAGGGTCAGAAGGTGCAACAAATTGAAAAATCTCTTTCCATTTTCTATGGTCAGAAACCTTAAACAGCTTCATGAAATGGAGGTGATGGACTGCAGTGACATCAAAGAGATATTCACTGATGAAATTGAAGAAGAGAACGATATAAATGAAGTATTCGAGTTTAGTCAATTATACTCCTTAAAATTACAGCTGCCCTTGCTCCGCAGATTTTGCTCAAAAGTGACATTGACTTCTGCATACACAATTGATCCACGGCGGCCCCTCTTCAACGAAATGGTATGCTAATTCATTCTTTTTTTTTTTTTTTTTTTTTTGATAAAATCACATTCCAGATTCAAAATTTTGTCTTCAATCTAATTTTGTCTATCTAATAGCATGTAGCATGCACATGATTTTTGACAACCTAAATTTATGGTCAAAATAATATTTATCTTTATTAACCATAAAAAATATTTATCGTTAACTACATTCTCCGATTTCGAATGAAACTAAAATAAACATTGTACACTCTTTTTTAAAGAAATATATGTTGTAGATATTATAAAATATAGATTATGGTCTACTCTTATTTTCTTAGAAGATATAAAATGACAACCTAATGCCCATAAAAAAAAATAAAAAATAAAAAATCCATTGATAGTAATTTGTTTAATAAATTAATTTTTACGTACTTAGGTCTTTTCATAATAATCATTGGGCAATTGATAAATGCACGCAGAAATTCCCTCATTATACGCACAATAAAGTGTTTGTGAAGTCTACTTTTACTTTGCAGTGTGCGTGTAAGAAGAGATTTGGGCGTGTATATAACCATTCCCTAACCATTGATAAGGATAATGTACTTTATCCATTATTTTTTTTTCTAATCTATGAAAACAAAGAAAAAAATGGAGTCCTATCCTGATTCTGTTTCCTCTTATATTTTTCTACCTTTTCATCTAGTTGGGCAACAGGAAGGAATATCATTGATCAAAAAAAGGGAAACACTAAATAGATGTTATGAAAGACACACTAAATTTTCGCTTTTTGAAAAGGCAAAGGTAGCATAGAATTTTGCCAAAAAAATCATCTTATAAATACTAAACAACTTTACTATCTTAATTACAATAATCAATTAATCATCTCAAATTACAACAACGTTAAATTTGTAAATTAAAATTTTATCACTATGGATCTTTTAATAATGTTAATTTAGTTACCAATTAGTTCAAGAAACTTAAACAAGATGAAAAACTAGTTAATTGATTTTTTGTAAAGATAATTTAGTCAATAAATGTCCTTAAAAAAAAGCAACCCGTAAATTAAAGAACTTGTAGATAATAGAAATATCAATAAGTTTTCTAACGTTTTTAATGAAAAAAATTTCATGTATTCTTTGAATATCATACTAAATAAACACATAATATTTAAGTTATACAAAGTCAAAAAAAAAAATCACAATATGAGACGACAATTAGTTCTAATGTGATATTCGGCTTGATATGTATATTAATGTGCATATTAATTAATATCGAATGTTAGAGGAACACAAAACATAGTCATGTGAGATATATCAAGTGTTTGAATAAAAATGAGAACATAAACAGATGAATCCTTACTTTTATATATATATATATAAATAACAATCTGTTCTCCTAGTCTACAGTAGCTTGAATGAAATAAAATATTATAAAATAAAAAAAATTGTATAATTATATCTTATATATTTTTTAATAATTAAGCTGCATAAAAAGGGGACTTTCTCTTGTCTTTATGATCATAGACATGCAAAAGAATTAATTCTTGAAACAAAAATTGTGGTTGCAGATGGTGTTTCCGAATTTGAAAGACTTGAAATTGTCTTCGATTGATGTGGAAAACATGTGGTCCTACCAACTTGGCGATCAACCATCCTTTAAAAATTTAGCAAGCTTGACGGTGGAAGCATGTCAGAAAATAAAGTATTTATTTACTTCAGCAATAGTTAAAAATTTTGGACAACTCCAAACACTTGAGATATGCAAGTGCGAGTTAATAGGAGAGGTAATTGCTTCAGAAGGAGAAACGATGTGCAAGATGTCGCTTCCTAAGCTAGAATTTCTGAAGCTTAATGGTCTTTCAAATCTTGTTAGATTTTGCAATGGTGACTTCATCGAGTTGCCTTCCTTAAAACACCTGTGGATAGAGAATTGTCCTACATTAAAGTCATTCGTTTCAAATCATATAGCTATCACTTCAGGAGCCAACTTAGCTCTCTTTGATGAGAAGGTAAGGGGTCTTTCTTTTCACTTGAGAAAAAAATCTTCAATAATTCTTTTGATTTTAAATCTCTGGCTCTTGTTTAGTTGATGCTCATCTATATTTGAGGCCTTGTCACGCATGTCTTCCATTGCGCACAGGTAGCATTCCCGAACTTGGAGGAATTGCATATTGAAGACATGAATGGGTTAAAGATGATATGGCATAATGAGCTTAATGAAGGTTCCTTTTGTAAATTGAAAACGATGGTTGTACGAGGAGCAGAGGAGTTGGTGAGTGTTTTTCCATCCAATATGCTGATGACTCGGTTCCTGAATATAGAGTTGCTGGGTTTGATCGATTGTGAATTATTAGAAGATGTTTTTGTTCTTCCACCTCATGAAGAATTGATAAATTTCAGCAAAACACATGAAATGCCAGCCAGTCAACTGAAATATTTGTATATACAGAATCTGCCAAATTTGAAGCACATTTGGAAAAAGGATACCCGAGAAAGAGAAATAATCTTCTTTCATAAGTTGCATGATGTGGATGTTTCTCGATGCGCGAGTTTGAAAAGCATCTTCCCTACCTCCATTGCCACGTGTCTTCAGGAGCTCAAAGAACTTAGCATAGGAAATAGCGGAATCGAGGAAATTGTTGATAGAGGGGAAGACACCGAAACGATTCTTATGTTTGAAATTCCTCGATTGACCACTCTGGCACTGCATAATCTATGGAAACTCAAGGCAGTCTATCCAGGAGCACATACTTCTGACTTGCCAATGTTAGAAAAGTTGAATGTTCATAATTGTCCAGAGTTGGAAATATTTTCTTTGAAAAGTCGGAGCATTGGAGGAACGGGTTGGAGAAGCCAATCGGAAAATTCATCTCAGCAACCCTTTTTCGCAGGAGAGAAGGTACGGCCATTGACTTTATCACAAACTTACGGGTTTCATGTCTTGCTAATTGTTACATTTATCTTTGCTTATTACGGGTTAAATAAGAATAATCAAGTTCTTAATTTCAATTGGGGCTAAATGCACCTAACCCTTTCTCATTAATTCTTTTGCAGTCACCACCTCGGCCAAGCCGAGGCGGTGCGGAGACTTTTGTCTCAACTATTTGAGGGTGGTTTGATCCCGGTCACTACTAAAATCCTCTACATTTGTGGAGGTTGCCCACTTTGTGGGTAGGGGGTATTTCTACTTCATTCGGTGTCTTAGACCCACATTTTTCCATCTATTTTGCATTTCATCTTTTTGTGATTCAATTCCAATTAACACATATATGATTATTAATTTTGATAATTAAAATTTTTCATCAGTATTTTATTGATTTTTTTTAAAGAGTATGGTCAGAACAAAGCCATTTTTCTATAAAAATTTAAAATTATGAATTCTAAAATATTCAAAAATTGAACGAGTAGGAAATTAAATAAAAATTGAACTCGTAAACAACTGCAAAAATTATGAATTCTAAAAAATGAGTCAAAAAAATTAAATATCATAATATTTTAATATTAAAAATTATTTTAAATTAAAAATGAGGTTTAAAATTTCCCTTAGTGAAATTAATGGAATCCTAACAGAGTGTTTCAACTATCAAAATTAAAAATTAAAGGAAGTTTAGAGTATAAATTGAAATTCCTGTGTGAGGTAAGATGCAAAATAGGTAAACCACATAGAGTTTTACGTGCATTTAACCATTGAAATTACTATACTAATTTTTTTTTTTTTAGGGATCACATATGTTAATGGTCAACCTGCATGCTTGGATTTAATTAGTCATTTGTTTCGTAGTCTTCTTCTTCTTTTTTTTTTTTTTTTGAGCGAAGTGTCGTAGTCTTCTAAACTTTAGTTACTTGCATCAAAACATTACAAATTAATTCTTAATGACAACTAGAATTTTTTTTTTTCAGAAGGTAACATAAAATTGAAAACTACCAAATAATCTTTTCACAAGATTGTATGGGAAAACAGAAATATAGAGAGGTGTGGGGCGATTAAAATTATTCAATATTGTTACGAGTTATAACTTAAAATTTAAATAAAAGTAACTAACAAAAGGATTAAATTGAAAAAAAAAATTCAAGTTTAGTGGCCTTATTTATACCTGATTAGTTGAGTTTGTGTATAATTTACCCATGACGTGAAGTTTATTCTCTTTTTCCTGTCTCTAAACCGTCTATGTGAAATTGTCCAAAATTTTGTGCCGGTAAAACGGATGGCATCCATATTTTTGTTTACCTTATGACTTTACCTCATTTGGCAAAAGCATTGAACTAAGGTTTTTGGTTAGTGCGAGTATCCCCTGCATCTTTAGTGTAATTTGAATAAAAGGTTTAGTGCCCGAACGTATATGTTGGCTCTGATTTCCTACTTCAAAATACACATTTGGCACAACAAATATCAGAACAAACATACAATGCCGTATGCTGTGAAAATTGTAAAAGACAAAATCTGAGAGCTGTGAATTTCTAGCTATTACATCCACTAGCGACATTGCTAAAAGCTGTGATTTTGTCTAAACAATTTGTTTGCAGTTTTTTTACTTTTTACTGATTTGCTATCACCATCGTACTATAAAATAGTTATGTGCCATCATTATGATTTTCCTCAGTGGTTAAAATTGGTTGTCCATGCAGATTTTTTTCCCCAACTTGAAAGATCTGCAACTGGAACTGTCTTCAATCAAAGTGGAGGAGATATGGAATAGCCAACACATGCATCAGCCTTCTTGCTTCCAACAATTAACAACCTTGATTGTGGATAATTGCGAGAATCTGAGACATTTATTTACGTCTTCTATGGTTGAATATCTTATTCAAATTAAAAGGCTTGACATATGCAATTGCAAGTCCATAGAAGAAGTTGTACTAAGGCAAGATGTGGGCGATGGAGAAAGTTGGAATAAGATGCTGTTCCCCAAAGTGGAAGTACTGAAGCTTGAGGGTCTGCCAAAACTCACAACATTCTGCACCTGTCGCTTACTTGAGTGCCCTGTCTTGAAAGAGCTGCAAATAGATAACTGCCCTCAACTTAAGTCATTTGTCGTTGATCCTTTAAATGTAGATAAGGCGCCTAGGAGCCAAATTGACGATTGCGACTCACCACTATTTGATGACAAGGTGAATTTTGTTATTCTACGCTCGCAAATATTCTTGAAGTTTCGTTCTTCTATCTACACAATTTCCCTTAGATTCTGCTGAGCTTTTGTGTATGGTAAAGATTTTGCTAAACTAATGAATCTAACTTAGACAATGTAACAATGAAAAAACTGGTGTAGGTAGCATTCCCTGAGGTGGAGGAACTGACGATTCGCAACATGTACTGGTTGAAGACCTTATGGCACAATGAGCTCCATGAAAATTCGTTTTGCAAACTAAGAATTTTAGCGATAGAACACGCTGAAGCACTCTCAAAGGTGTTTCTATCCAGTATGCTTGTAAGAAGATTCCAAAATCTTGAGCAACTCATTCTAGAAGATTGTGAATCACTAGAAGAGGTGTTTGACATCCAGGGGTTGATGATCAGTGAAACATACGCTGAGGCTGCCTCTCAGATTCGATTGAAAACTTTGGATATACGGAATCTCCCCAACTTGAAGCATGTGTGGAATGAGGATCCTCGAGAAGTTCTATCCTTTCATAACCTCAATCATGTTAGTATTTGGAAATGCCCAAATCTGAGAAGTGTCTTCCCAACATCTGTAGCAAGATGTCTTCTGCAACTTGAAAGACTCAGCATTGGTATTTGTGGGATTGAGGAAATTGTTGAAAAGGAAAAAGGAGAGAAAACAACGGCGCCTGCTTTTGTATTTCCTAAATTAAACAATCTGTTGCTTTGGAGACTACCAGAACTGAAGAGATTCTACCCAGGAAAGCATACTTCAGAATGGCCAGCCCTGAAAGTGCTAGATGTCTATCACTGTGATAAAATGCGAACTCTAGAATTTCAGAGATTCCAAGAAGAAGAAGATGAAGAAGTGGACGGGATCCAAGTTGAGCGATCGCTTTTCACGTTTCAAGAGGTATTATTCTTCAGAGAAATTCAAATCAATATCATGATTTAATATTATCTACTCATACTCATCATAGTTGTTAATTTCTTTTTTTAAAAAGAAAATAATAAGACAAAAAAATTGAAAAAAAAAAACCGAATAAGCCGGCGTTTATTTATCAATATTGGTCTTTTCCTTTCATGCATTTAGCCTCTATTTTTATTTTTTTTTCCTTTAAATTATAGATTCTCTCAACTAACCATGGTTTTTGAGACTTCAAAACCTTGAATTTTCTATTAAAAACAATATTAGGACCTCGTTTTCAGATCAAATATTGTTGTTGCTTGCATATATAGGATTTATAACTCCTAATTTTCATTGAAATTATATATTCTAATTTTTGAACATCCCAATACTTATCTAAATTCTGAAAATTTTGAAATTTTCCCAAACAATTCCCACCATCTACGATAGTAATTGTGCATTCATTCTTGGAAAATAAAGTCCAATTTCTTTTTGTGTAATTTGAGTTTCAGGTTATTCCCAATTTGGAGGAATTAGCATTAACTTGCATGGAGGCAACAAAGATATGGGAAGGCCAATTTCCCGAGAAACTCTTCCACAATCTCAACTCTCTTACACTGCAATGCTTCCATGACAAATCGGTTGTCCTTCCATGTGGTCTCCTTGAACGATTTCCTAATATACAAAAGCTCTTTCTGCGCTGTAATCAAAGGCAAGAGTTGTTCCCATATGGACTTATCGGAGAGAGCAAGTATGCAAGGCCTATCCCTCGATTACAACACTTGAGACTACATTATGCTCCCAATGCGAGACATGCAAGGGACCAAGATTCTCATATAGATCAACTTCTTCAAAATCTTGATGTTCTAGAACTGTGGAGGTGTGATGGTTTAACCAATTTGGCACCATTTTCTGCATCTTTCCAAAGCATCACATCCTTGGGCATATTCAAGTGCCAAGCATTGGTTCACTTATTTACAGTGTCTATGGCCAAAACTCTTGTGCAACTGAGGAAGATGACAATAGAGAATTGTGATATGGTGACAGCAATAGTGGCAAACGCCGAGCATGATACCAAGCATGAGATTGTCTTCTACAAGTTAGAAAGTATAGAACTTCATCATTTACCAAGCCTCGCTAGCTTCTGCTCTGGGAGACATAGCTTTAAATTCCCATCTTTGACGGAAGCAATTGTGAGTCAGTGCCCCGAGATGGAGATTTTCTTGAAAGGAGTTTTAAGGACACCAAAGCTACAAAGTGTAAAACTGACACAAAAAAAGGACAGAGAGTGCTGGAACGGAGATCTTAATACAACCATTCAAAATCTGTACAAAAAAATGGTACGTATCGATTGATTAATTGCAACAGCTCCTAAACTTTGAAATTTTATCTAGGAATCTATGCTAACATACTTGTTGTTTAACTATTGCAATGTTTTGGATTTGGAAGGTTGGATTCCATGGACTACAAGATTTGAAACTTATCAATTATCCCAATTTAAAAGACGCGTGGCATGGTGCATTGCCAGCAGAGTGCTTTTACGATTTAAGATCACTGGTGGTGGAGCATTGTGCATCATTCTCAAATGCATTGCCATCTAGCCTTTTATCATTCTTGAACAGGTTGAAAGAGTTGGATGTGAGAAACTGTGACTCATTGGAAGAAGTGTTTTGTCAGGAAGGGTTGAGTGCTAATCTAGAACATCCTCTTCTACCCAAGCTAAATAAATTATTGTTGAGTGATTTGCCGAGGTTGAGGCACACTTGGAATAAGGATTTTTGTGGTATTTTGGACTTCAGGAATCTTACATTGCTTAAAGTTCATAATTGCAGCAGCTTGAAATATATATTCACTCCAACCATGGCTTTGAGCCTTGTGCAAATTCAAGAGCTGTGAAGCCTCAAGTCAGTGAAGTATTCCATGTTGCTGCAGCATTACATGCCAGCTTTTTGCTTATGGAGTTAGTTATTTCAGTTATTGCCAGCAGAAGGAAGATATGTTCAGCCTTGAATCAAGAGCCAACTTAGTTTCTTTTGTCTTTTGTAAGTTTGTATATGTACTTTAGAGCTAAGAAAAGATTGCAAGTCCAATCAAATTAGCTGTTAATCTTTTGCTGTAATCAAGGGCTGAGATTAAAAGTTTTAATTTTCAAATTTGAATTTGTATTCAAACTAATTTGAATGTGTAATGATGATCTGCTGTAAGTATCTTTTTGTACACTTCATGTATAATGAAGTTTAGCTAAGGAGAACAACAATTTTTAATCTTCTAGCTGATCCTTTCTATTATTCTCTCGGCTCACTCTCTTTCTCTAAAATGCTTTTCATTTTTTCTGCAACTCATTAGTTCAGTGAGATGCCTCTTTAATTCTTGCCTTCAGTTACCAACATCTGGTATCAGAGCATTTAAGAGCCTATAGAGACCTGTTTTTAATAAGGAAGAGTGTCAGTTAAAACACTTGTGAGCTTTAAAATACCCGAGTGAGCCCTCCACTAAAAAACCCTGTCAGTTTCTGTTATGGCATCTATCAGTTTCACTCCTCAGCCTCCTCCTAAGTTCAATGGTGATAATTACACCCAATGGGGAATCATGATGAAGACATATCTAAGAGCTTTTGACCTATGGGAGGTCACTGAGAAAGGGATTGATGTTTCTCCTTTGCCTGCAAATCCAACAGTTGCACAAATCAAACACCACAGTGAGCAAGAATCAAAGCAGTACAAGGCTTTGTCTTGCATTCAAACAGCAGTGACAGAAACTATCTTTAACAGAATTTTGGCATGTGAGACAGCCAAGGAGGCATGGGAAAGATTGAAGGAAGAATTTGGTGGCAGTCTTAGATCCAGAAATATGCAACTTTTGAACCTCAGAAGGGAGTTTGAATTACTTAAGATGAAGGACTCAGAAACTATTAAAGAGTACAGTGATAAATTGCTCAAGATTGTCAACCAAATGAGGGTTCTTGGTGAGGATTTTCCTGACAAAAATGTGGTTCATAAAGTCCTAGTGAGTATTCCAGAGAGATTTGAAGCAAAAATCTCCTCTTTGGAAGATTCAAAGGACTTGAACACCATCTCTTTAGCTGAGCTCATTAATGCACTACAAGCACAGGAGCAGAGAAGACTCTTGAGGCAAGAGGAACCTGCTGAAGGTGCTTTTCAAGCAAAGATTAAGCAGAAATCACAATCAAAAAGGAAGACAGGAGCAAAGCAAGAGAGAAAGCCTGGTGACAACAAGATAGATGGGAAGAAACAATTCCCACCTTGTGAACACTGCAATAGAACCAATCATTTGGCAAAGTTTTGTTGGAGAAGGCCAGATATGATATGTAATTTTTGTAAAAAGAAGGGTCACTCTGAGAGAATTTGTAGAAAGAAGCTCAATCAACCACAACAAGAACAACAGACTAAGCCTGAAGCTCAAGTGGCAGACAATGAACAACAGCCTGAGGAGCAGTTGTTTGTAGTCAGTTCCAACAAGGATTGTAGAAGTGCTGAGTCATGGCTGGTGGACAGTGGATGCACCAATCACATGTCCCCAGACCATGATGCTTTCAAGACTCTTGATAGGACATACTCATCCAAAGTCAAGATTGACAATGGAGTTCTGCTGGAAGTCAAGGGCAAAGGTACTGCTGCAATCTACACTCACTCAGGTATCAAACTGATTCCAAATGTTCTGTATGTACCTGAAATCAAGCAAAACCTTCTCAGTGTTGGTCAACTATTAGAAACTGGTTGTTCACTTGTGTTTAAAGACAAGCTTTGCCAAATTTTTAATGCTAAAGGAGATGAGCTTGCTGTCATTCCCATGAAAGGGAAGAGTTTTCACTTGAATGTGAAAGAAGTTCAAGATCATGCCTTGTCTATAACTGTTGAAGAATCTTCCTTGTGGCATAAAAGGTTAGGCCACTTTCATTATGCTGGTTTGCTCAACTTAACCAAAAAGAATCTTGTTAAAAACATGCCTGAAGTCTCAGCATCAACTGGAGTATGTGATATTTGTCAAATTGGTAAGCAGTCAAGGCTTCCAATCCCTTCTTATCAATCATGGAGAGCAAAGCAGAAGCTTCAGCTCATTCACACTGATCTGTGTGGACCAATGAGCATTGATTCTTTAAACTCCAGTAAATATTTTATTGTCTTTGTTGATGACTTCACTAGGTTCTGCTGGGTGTTCTTTCTCAAGGCAAAGACTGAAGTATCTTGTGTTTTTCTCAAATTTAAAACCTGGATTGAAAACCAATCAGGCTTAAAAATCAAAGCTCTAAGGTCAGACAATGGTTCTGAATTCACATCAGAATCATTCAAGCAGATTTGTTCTGAAGCTGGGATTCAAAACCAGTACACAGCTCCCTACACTCCCCAGCAAAATGGTGTCAGTGAGAGGAAAAATAGATCAATTATGTGCATGGCTAGATGTCTATTGATGGAAAAGAAACTTCCAAAGTTTTTTTGGGCAGAAGCTGTTGCAACATCAGTCTACCTGTTAAATAGGTTGCCTACTAAAGCATTAACTGATCAAACACCTTATGAAGCTTGGTTCAATCACAAGCCAACACTCAATCATTTGAAGATCTTTGGCTGCATCTGCTATGTCCACATTCCTGAACAAAAGAGAGACAAATTGGATCCTAGAGCATCTATTGCTGTCTTCATTGGATATTCTGACACTGTCAGCAACTACAGGACTTATCTCATTCAATCCAAAAGGATCTCAATCACCAGGAATGTAAAGTTTAGTGAGCATCAGCAATGGAATTGGGACAAACATGAGGTTGAAAACACTGAAGTTCACACTGACTTAGCTCCCAAGCTGTCAAGTCTTGAAGAAGAGTCAACAGATGATGATGAGGATTTTCCTATCAGAGGTACAAGAAGGCTCTCAGATATCTATCATAGAGCTAATCCAGCTACACTTGAACCCTCAGACTATGTAGAAGCAGCAAAGTTTTCCAGCTGGAGGAAAGCAATGCAGGAAGAGATTCAATCCATTGAAAGGAATGAAACTTGGAGGCTTGTGGCTAAACCAGAAGGCAAGACAATTATAGGAGTGAAATGGATTTTTAGAACCAAGTACAATGCTGATGGAACTATCAATAAACTCAAAGCTAGACTGGTAGCCAAGGGATATTCACAGCAGTATGGAATTGACTACTGTGAAACCTTTGCTCCAGTAGCTAGAATGGACACTGTTAAATTGTTAATTGCCATTGCAGCTCACAAAGGTTGGTTGATTCACCAACTTGATGTCAAATCTGCCTTCCTCAATGGTTTTCTGCAGGAGGAGATATTTGTTGAACAACCACCAGGCTTCATCAAACAAGGGGAAGAAAGTAAAGTGTTACTGCTTAAAAAGGCCCTTTATGGGCTAAAGCAAGCCCCAAGAGCTTGGTACAGCAGGATCAACACTCATTTACTGAAGCTGGGTTTTGTCAAAAGCAAAACAGAAACCACCTTATATGTCAGGACACTAGGAGATCAAATTTTGTATGTCTCACTGTATGTGGATGACATTTTGGTTATTGGAAGCAATGATCAGTTAGTTGAAAGTTTCAAAGCTGAGATGACAAAGGTATTTGAAATGACTGACTTGGGGATTATGTCTTACTTTCTTGGTTTGGAACTTCAGCAAACCAAGCATGGAATTTTCTTGTCCCAAACTAAATATGCAAATGAGATATTGAAGAAATTTCAAATGCTCAATTGCAAGGAATCTGCCACTCCATTATCAGCTGGAGAGCAATTGATGAAAGAGGATGGAAATGAGAAAGTAAATCCAACAAAGTTCAGAAGTCTTGTAGGCTGTTTACTTTACCTTACAGCCACTAGACCTGACATTCTTTATGCTGCCAGCCTTCTTTCTAGGTTTATGCACTCTCCTAGTATCCTTCACTACAAAGCAGCAAAGAAAGTGTTGAGATACATCAAAGGAACAGCAGAGCTAGGTGTGTGGTTCAGAAAAATTTCAGAGTTGAAGCTGTCAGGATATACTGATAGTGATTGGGCAGGCTCAAAAGAGGATATGAAGAGCACTTCTGGGTGTGCTTTTACCCTTGGATCAGGTTTCTTCTGCTGGAATTCAAAAAAGCAATCCACAATTGCTATCTCTAATAATCCTGTTTTGCATGGGAGGACCAAACACTTTAAAGTCAAACTGCACTTCATCAGAGAAGCACAGGAAAATCAAGAGATCAAATTGGTGTATTGCTCCTCTGAAAAACAACTGGCAGATATTTTCACTAAGAGGCTTGCAAAGCCTAGATTTGAATCACTAAGGAGAGGTTTAGGTGTGCAATGCTACAGCACCAAGGAGGAGAATTGAAGCCTCAAGTCAGTGAAGTATTCCATGTTGCTGCAGCATTACATGCCAGCTTTTTGCTTATGGAGTTAGTTATTTCAGTTATTGCCAGCAGAAGGAAGATATGTTCAGCCTTGAATCAAGAGCCAACTTAGTTTCTTTTGTCTTTTGTAAGTTTGTATATGTACTTTAGAGCTAAGAAAAGATTGCAAGTCCAATCAAATTAGCTGTTAATCTTTTGCTGTAATCAAGGGCTGAGATTAAAAGTTTTAATTTTCAAATTTGAATTTGTATTCAAACTAATTTGAATGTGTAATGATGATCTGCTGTAAGTATCTTTTTGTACACTTCATGTATAATGAAGTTTAGCTAAGGAGAACAACAATTTTTAATCTTCTAGCTGATCCTTTCTATTATTCTCTCGGCTCACTCTCTTTCTCTAAAATGCTTTTCATTTTTTCTGCAACTCATTAGTTCAGTGAGATGCCTCTTTAATTCTTGCCTTCAGTTACCAACAAGCTGGAAGTGAAAAATTGCACTTTTGTGGGCGAAATCATCACAAGCGAAGAGGAAGAAGTAGTATTAAATACCATATTCTCTCAACTTAACTCCCTTGTTCTTGAATCTTTGCCTAATTTGACAAGTTTCTGCTCAACAACTGCTGTTCTTGAACTTCAATCCTTGGAGAAAGTTACAGTAGTTGACTGCGCAAGGATGGAGACATTTACTTCCACAATTCTTAGGGCACAGGAGCCAAATGTTGTTGATAAAAATGAGGAAAGGCTTGGCCAGGAAGGGTTTAGTACTCCTGTTATGCTCCTCTTTGGTAGCAAGGTTAGTTTATGAAGATTGATTTTCAATTTGTATGTATATATGGATGAACGCAAGCAAATGTGCACGTACACAATTGTATCGCATGTACACAATTCTTTCTCACGGTTAGTTTTTGAAGATTAGTTTATGAAGGTTGGTTTATGAAGATGGCTCAAATTGTATGTATACCTGTGTGGGCCAAATGATGGTTCTAAACTGGGAAGTATGTGAACAATAACAGTTGCAGCTTGAATTGAATTGGTTCATACTTGATTCTTTCTGATAGAGTCATTGTGATACTTTAATAGAAAACATCAGCTGTAGGTTTCATCTTCTGGACCTGCATTTAGACTAACGATATCTGGACCTCAAGTTTTTGTTATGCAATTTAACACTAATGTCCTATTATAGAATAGTTTTTGTTAGATCGTATGGCAAAAACAACAAAATCTCTTTATCTAGTTTAGGAAGCCTTAGGTCACCCATTCCAGATTAAACATCCAAAAACTAAGTCTTCTTTGTTTTCCCTTTTCTTTTCCCTTATGTTTTCACAAAGCAAATATAGTTACGTAGACATGGAAATATTGGAGGCTAAGTAGATTGTAATTTTAACAGGAAATTCAACGTATTCTATATAAGCATCCAGTAGTTCTCAAAATCACATTTCTAATTTTGGATTTCTTGTCTGGTTTATTCTCAGGTTTCTTGCCGAAGCTTAAAAGAACTGAAGGTAGAATGGAACAACATGAAGGACATGTTGCATGGAAATTTTCCAACAGGGTGCTTAGCTAAAATAAAAGTTCTTGAGTTGACTAATTGTCCTCATGAAGAGACCCTTTTTCCTTCTGATATTCTTCTGAAATTACCTGATCTGGAAAAACTTGCTGTGAATGATGCTCATTTTGGAGAGCTTTTCCTCCAGCATGGAATGGTTGACAAGGAAAATAATGATGAGGAAGTTACCAAATTGAGACAACTAAAGCTTTCAGAGCTTCCAAAGATTAGACAATTGTTCCAGGATCACTCCATCTCAGACTTGATCATTCAAAATTTGGAAACTCTTGAAGTAATAGAATGTGTTGGATTGAAGATTTTGATGTCATCCTTGTCTTTCCAAAATCTGATGACTCTAGAAGTATCAAAATGTCATGGATTAACAAAGATTATGACTTCCTCGACAGCTAAAAGCCTCGAGAAACTCACAAGAATGAGCATAACTGACTGTGATATGCTGGAGGAAGTAGTGGCAAGTGAAGGAAATGAAGGGGAAGATCAGATTGCTTTCAGCCAACTAAAGCATCTGACACTTCATTGTTTGCCAAATCTTATGGGTTTCTGCTCTGGAAATCACACATTCAATTTTCCATCTTTGGAAGAGGTAACTTTGAGAGAATGCTCCAAGATGAGGTTTTTCTCAGAAGGTGCTCTATTCACACCACAATTGACAGAAGTGCAAATTGCACCAAATGAAGATCAATGGCATTGGGAAGGAAGTCTAAACACAACCATACACAAATTGTTTTCAGAAATTGTGAGTTCAGATTTTTAAGTAAATTTGGCTTTTTTTGTTTTTCTTCACATAGAGTGGAGCTCAATTTTTTTTAAACAAATGCCTTAAAATAATTTTTTGGCAACCATATCTAAATTGCGATAACTTACAAAATTAGTGGGTCAACGAATCAAGATGTTCAAAGTTTAAGAGCTTCACAATCAAAATAGATGGTATCATTGGTTCAGTTTCTCTTCCGATTTTCTTCCTGAACTTGACTTGGCTACCTAATATTCCTTGCAGGGTACTGGAAATGCGCAAGGGCAGCGCTGAGCCATTCATCATATAAAAAGAAGTATGGCTGATCTTCACCGTACTATTGGATGCCGGATGCAAAAACTTATAATTCTTCAACTGAAGCAAATTGGTTTGAGGTATTTTGTAGTTTCCACTTATATTCATTCATTCTAGACACCTCTCACAAAAATTCTTCCCTCTTCCATCTCCCTACCACCACCAGATTTAATGAATGGTTTTAATTACACCATATAATTAGTAAACCTACATATTGCATTTTCCTACTAATTATCTATATGTATCTATTAAAACTATGACTTCTAATAGTCCATCAATACTCTGGAGTTATTTCTTCTCCATTTGGAAATTCATTCTCATTTGAGAGACCAGCCCATTGGATGCAGCTAGGAAGAAGTTTTGGAGATCATTGGGACTAAATGAAGGATGAGACAGTGGGTCATTTGGAGCTTATCCTAAAAATTTCAGTGCAGCAGTGAGAGACAGAGATATACCAGTGGCCTTGCTATCGTACACAGATTGCCTTTCCTCGGCCCGTCTGTTGCTTTCGCCGTCGTTTTTGCCGGCGTTGGTGCTCCCTCGGTCAAGCTTTGTACCCCTTTCGTGGGTTGGGTGTTGCCTTCGTCTCCAGGTGTGGTGTTTTCGCCTCTGTTTCCCTCTCGTGTGCATTGCTGTCCGTTTTGCTGGTTCCAGTTCGGTGGTGCTTCGCAGGTCTACCCCACCTCTCCTCGTCGTTCTATTCTTGGTTCCTGGCGTTCATCGTCCGCCCCTCTGCTGCCTCGGTTTGCTGCAGTCTAGATGTCTCTCAATGCTTGTGTATGGCGCATCGGCGATTTCGGGTGGTGTTCAGCTCTTTGCTATTGTTTGCCGCTATTTGGCTTGTTGGGTTTCGCTGTTTTCCTTGCTCATCTGATGATGGTGCATTTGGTGTCTCTGGCTTCAAAATGCTGGTTGGGTTGGGCTTTGGGCATGTTCCCTCTATTTCCAACAGGCTTCTTCTTCTCTGGACTTTCGGCTTGGACATATATTTTATGTTGGCCTATTGGGTTGGCTTCCGAATTTGGACTTTGTTTGGTGGTGAGCTTGAACATGGGCTCTAGTTGTCTCCTAAGAGGGTCTCTTTTGTTGTATTGTATGTATGTAGGTGTAGATTTTGTCTTTTGAGTTAGTCCTCTTTGTACCTATTTTAATTTAATTTAATGCATTGCATTTCTTCTTGTTAAGAAAAAAAAAAAAAAGGATGGTGCTCAAAATGGTGCTGGGGACATCAACATGCGAAACCAAAGTTGTTAAAATCTTGATTTAGAAAGTGAGGTTTTATAATTCTATGATTATACATAAATTTAATAATTTAAATCGCAGTAAAATCTTTTTAAAATAAGATCTTAGTAGAGTCTCAATATAAATTGTAGAATTGGTAGAATTCTAATTCAATGCTAAGATTCTCATTTCTTTTATTATAACTTTTTGAGTTATAACTCATCTTCTTAACATATCAAATTAATAACAAGTAGGATCTCGATTTTAAAAATTTTGTGTGAAACAAGTAAGAACTAAGACAAGAGTGCACTTAAAGAAAGCGGAGCGGTTCACCTTGGTCAAAAAACTATGTGTGAAACAAGTAAGAATTAAGGCAAAGAGTGCACTTAAAGAAAGCATAGTGGTTCATCTTGGTCAAAACGAAAAAAAGCGCACTTAAATTTTCTATTTATTATCCTCAGACTGAAAGCACACATTTGACCTTTTTATAGACTCTATAAGGTGATATTCTACTGTACTCGGGTGCATTTTTTAGTTTCCATCAATAAAACACAACACCAAATTTGGTGTCATATTTTGTACAGAACACTATAAACAATAATATGTTAAAGATTTTAAGAGTTTTACTATCAAAATTCTCATTAAGTCCTTGTATGGGAGGAGGAAATGTGGGTGAAATGCAGGCAAGTGGAAGGGAATTGAGTGGAAAGAGATATGGGTGTTTGCAGATCGGATTGGGTTGGTTTTAAGGTATATCCGTATCCAATCCGTTGATGGCGGATTGGACGGTTCTTCATCCGCATCCAATCCACCATCCTACCCAATCCATCCAATCCAATCTGCCAATGCCAAATTGGATTGGATCGGATCGGTTTTGGAGGATTGTGTGAAATTAAAGAAAAAAAATTTTCAACTTCTAACAGCAGCATGTTTGATTTAAATCAAACAAAATATTTTAATTTCTGAAGACAACAAGTTTAGCATAAACAAAAATAAATGTTTTAATTTCTAAAGAACGATGGACTTGGCTCAAAAGTTTCCATGACATACAGCTTTAATCTGCTGGATTCTGTTGGGTGAAGACAATGGTCTTTAATGGAATGTCTACAGATTTGGACCCCTCAGTGACTTTGCCTATTTGTTGTTAGTAGCAAGCGTGCCATTTGTTGTATTGAAATAAAATGAAATCAAGTGGGTCACAACTTCCAGGGATCATCAGCCCATAAGATAGGGGTCCAATTTCAAGAGAGAATAATAGTATGTCTTACTGCACCACATAAAAGTAGAGTTTCTAAAACTAAAACACCAATAGCCACCGCCAGGGGTGTGATTGGTGGGGGTAAAAAACAACTAACAAAAGCTGTGTTTTACCATGGCAGATATAAATAATCCAAGTCCAACAGCTACAAAACCTCCAAAACCTTATATATATATAACGGGCGGATTGGGTTGGATTGGGTGAATTGCAGACCTCAATCCACATCCAATCCGTCGTTGGCAGATTGAAAATTTTGTAAACCACAACCAATCCAAGCCCTTGTGGTTTGGGCGGATGCGGATTCGTGCGGGTTGGATTGGTCGGTTTTTAGCGGGTTGGTCAGTTTTTGAACAGCCCTAGAAAGAGATAATGTTTGTTGTTTGTGAAAGAGGAAAGGATGAGTGAAAAATAGTGGGACTTACGTAGGCTCCACTCAAAGCAATTCCCTCGGGTGGAATTGCTTTGAATTGGGGCAGCCCCTTTCTTTTTTATTTTTGTACTAAATGTACCATTTTATTTTTATTTTATAATTTTTGACTTTCACTTTTTAAAGATAAAATTGATATTATAATTATTATTTTTTACTGTTCACTCATTATCAAACACAATATTTTTAACTTTCTTTATTCGTATGACACTCTCTCCAATATAAGAAGAATATGATACATTCTTCTCTTCCAACATTAGTTCCTCTTACTTTCATTCTTCTCATATTCCTTTCTCTCTTTTTTTTTTTCAACAAAGAGTAATGAAACTCTTAAATTTTTCATTAAATGACTTGGTACATATATATACGTATACACACAAATCTTCTTACTTCTACTCACAGGTAGCACACTTCTTTTCCACAATTTCCTTATGTTTTTGCTCAATTCTTGAAGAAACCACTGATTCAACAAATCCAATAAGGCTAATTGTTATAGTTAACCTAACTATACAGTTGATTCCATAATTATTCAGCATTGTCATCATTGTGATTCAGGAAATATTCTATCTTTATTCCCTTAATTATAACGAAATTTTTAGGATTGAAGAATTTTGAGAGACTATATATATGCATTATCTTTAAATTTTTTTCAAGCAAACGCATTATCTTTAAGTTATATCCTCATAATTATTAATTTAATAACTAAAGCACCTTTTGAAAAGAGTCTTACTATATAAATACAAAAAATAGACATAAAATGATAACACGACCTCTCTATTTAAATCTGAATCGTTAATTGTACTGGATCAACCACTCAATCAATAATTAAAATTCAAATTGTGAGTCTGTATCATTATTTTGTATCTAAATTTTATACCCTTTTTTTTCCTTTTGAAAATCATCCCAAAGTAATTATTGAGTTGCTTCTATAACCACGCGAATCTAGATATTGTTTATATATATAATTCATAACATGAATTTTACTTTTTCCCAAAACAACAAAAAATAATTTTAAATTCATAATATTTGTGTTAGAAATATTCATACAGAGTTATCATCTTGAGATTTTACATGTTTTTCAAATTTTAACTATTGTATGAAATTTTTTGTGAAAAATTTCTGCATTTAATAATAATTATTGTAAAAAAAAAAAGCTCAATTGTTTAATACAAAATAAATACACCTTAATTCAAAATAAAATTTTCTTTTTTTTAATAATTAACCTTTTTACATTCATAATTAGTACCTATAATAGTTTAAGATAGAGCATTTGAGAAAATTCTATTAGGTTTTAAAAATTTGTGGGGGCAAAAAAATTTGTTGGGGTAATAAAATTTGTGGGGGGCAAGATATGGATAATTTACAGTGTTGATATAACTTAATTTAGTTTCTGTTTTTTTTTTCTCTTTATCCATAAAAAAAAAATCTAGTTGGGACATATCCTGAGTCTCTTACTAATTAATATAATAAATATTAATCTCAGTGAGGGCAATTGTCCTCATCTATCCCTGTCTTTAACTATTGAATGAAGAGAGATTATTATATATAATTGGAAAAAAATGCATATCCATTAAGAAAAAAGCCCTATAGTCCACTCTATAGATTAACACTATAGGCTTGTAGAAGAAAATTTTGTTGGCGGTTGTTTTGTCAGTGGCTTCCTTTTTTTTTTCAATAGTTTTTCAATACAGACTCCAATATTGTCTGGGTAAACTGTTTACAAGTTCTTTGTCGTAAAAGTTATATATAGTCATTCCAAGTTAATTATAAGAAAAGGTACATCCAAGTTATATTTCTAAATTGTTTGATATTTTTTTTTATCAACTATTTGATATTTTTTTATTAAACAAAAAATTTAAGAAAATCATTCTTAATACTATTATATCGAAAATCGTATATGAGGAAATTCTTTTATTTGCATAATTGAATCTTGTATTAGAAGCTAACTATAAATGTTCATAATGTAATATTTTCCTGTTTAGTCTAATAATTTAAAAGAGAATGAAAGTCAATAACCAAGATTATTAAATATAAACAAATATATTTGATCATTTGTAATATGAAATCTTAATAATTAAAGCAATCAGCGCGCAGCGGGGAGACTGATATCTAGTTTGTAATATGTGTGCATCATATGAAAATTTAGTATTTCTGTTTTTTTTTTTTTTTAATTTGCTTAGCAAATTTTACAAAATTTTAGTTAATAATGTGTGATTGTGTGCTAATTAAAAATACAATTCAAATAGATTAAAAAAAATTAAAATGTATGTTGATATACCTGTGATGAATTTTTTTTTTGGTAAAAAAAATCTATGTTGGTAAAATTGTGCTTGAATATGAGGCACACACGCACGCGCACACACACAAGCGCACATAAGTATACATATATTTATTTATTTATGGATATTAAAATAGAGCCAATTCTCATCATTTTTTTTTTTTGATAACTTAATATAGTGGCTAGAAATATTGATATTAATCTAGATTTAGTAATTTATGATTATTTAAGTAGAAGTTGGGTTATTTAATCTATTTTTATTAGCTGGGTAGAATTAGAAGTTTCTTATTTGCTATTATTTAAGGACATGATGTGTTTTTGTGTGTACTTCTTATATTATTTTGTGGTGTTTTCAATTTAACAAAATAAAGTTAAAGTAAATTAACCTCTAACAGTGATATCAGAGCCTACCAGTGCCCTAATACGCCAAGAAAATATCTTGGAAGCCCGTGTGGATGAATCAAAAACCCCCAATGAACAACCCATCAAAGAAGGTAGCAAAAAAAATTGCACTTGGAGAAAAAACAATGATCCTATGCCAAGGCCTAAGTGAACAATCTACCAACAAGAGGGTAGTTAAGAGATTATACTTAGATAAAAATGAGAAAGGATATAAAATTTTGGAGGCCTATTGACCACAGTTTCAAGTCTGAGGTTAATGAATGACTGAGGGGGACCACAAAGCCACAAGCAGTCCAGTCTGGACTAGTCAAAGTTTGAGCAAGTGACAACTGGGTTCAAGAAACTCAATCTCAGTTGTATTTGAGGGAGAGTGTTGAAGTAAAACATCCCATATCGGAGGAAGAAGAAGAGTTGCAAAGGCATTTAAAATCAAGGTGAAACTAAACCAAATGGTTTACGTCATTTTGGTGAAAAATGGATCCAACATCGAGCCTGTTATCAAGCTCAAAACTCTAACCCAATGTCGAGTGTAAGCAATTCAAGTCCATAGAGCCCAAAATTAAATTTCTTACAGTGATATTAGAGAAATTGCAAAGCAAGATTGGTAGCGAAAGACTTTAAGCAACATCCTAATTATGACTAAGATGAGGTATTATTCCCTGTCGCTTGCATGAAAACTCTAAGACCTATTATTGGTTTAGCTTCTTAGAATCGTTAGAGAATTCATCAAGTAGATGTGAAGTCAGCTTTTCTCAATAGTCCTCTTAAAAAAAAGTTTTTGTGAAGCAATCCCTATATTTTGTGAAGATAGGAAATGAAAAGAAGGTCTATAAGTTAAAGAAAGCGTTGTATGGTCTGAAGCAAGACTTAGAGCATGGAATAAGCGCATTAATTCTTTCTTCTATGATGCCAAATTTTAGAATTGTCCTTTTGAGCATGTCATATATGTGAAAGTTAATGGTGATGGTGATATCTTATTGGCGTGTTTATATGTTGATGACTAGATCATTACATGCAACAATCCTAAACTGATTGAAGAATTTTAGAAGTGTATGATGCATGAGTTTGAGGTAACTGATTGAGACCTAATATCATATTTTCTTAGTATTGAAGTGATCAAGGATGCACGGACACGCCTATTTTAAGGAAGTGTCCGTGTCGGACACTTCTCGGACACGGACACGTGTCCGACACGCCAAAAAGTGTCCGCCAAAAAAAATTTTGAAAAAAAAAATTGTACACGGCTCGGACACGCTGAGGACACGCGGATACGGCTAACAAAAAGAAAAGTAAAAAAATGGAAAGGGATGGGTTTGTCGTTGCCTCTTTTTTTTTTTTTTTTAAATTCAAATGAAGGAGAGTAGAAATTGGGAAAGATTTGAACTTTTTTTAAAGTTATCGTTTTTTATTAATATTTATTATTTAATATGTATTGTGAGATTTTAAATATACTTAAAAATTATATTTTATTTTAAATAATAATATTTACTTATATATATATATATATATATATATATATATATATATACATACGTGTATATGCCGTGTCTGTGTCCTAATTTTTTTAAAATTGACGTGTCGCCGTATCCGTGTCCGTCGTGTCCGTGTCGCCGTGTCCGTGTCTGTGCAACCTAGGAAGTGATTCAATGTGATAATGAAATCTTTATTTGTTAAAAGAGATATGCTATAGAGCTGATGAAGAAGTTTAAGATGCATGGTTACAATCTGGTAAGAATACCTATTGACGTTGGCACTAAATTGTCTGAGGAAGGCAATGAAACGCCTGTTGATTCTACACGCTTCAAGCAAATTGTTGGAAGCTTGAGGTATCTGACATGCACGAAACCTGATATATCTCATGGAGTTGATTTAATTAGCAAGTTTTTGGAGTCTTCGTGTTAATCTCACATGCAAGTTACTAAAAGGATTGTGCTATATTAAGTGAACTTTTGATCATGACCTACTTTATTCTTCATCTAAGAATTGTGATTTTGTAGGCTAATCTGATAATGATTGAGGAGGTAATGTTGATGATCGTAGAAGTACTTCTGGTTATTGTTTTAACTTTAGAACAATAGCTTGTTCGTGGTCATCAAAGAAATAATCTATTGTTGCACTTTTAACTTGTGAAGTTGAGTATGTAGCAGCAATTTCTAGTACTTATCAAGAAGTTTGGTTGAGGAATTTGTTAAATGAGATACATTTTCTAGTTGAAGATTCTATGAAGATTTTTGTTGATAATGTTTCTACTATTAATTTGACCAAGAATTCAATGACGCATGGAAAGAGTAAGCACATTAATACTTGTTTTCATTTTATGAGAGATCAAGTTAATAAAAGGGTAACTAAATTGACTTACTGCAAGTCTGAAGATCAAGTTGCAAATATTCTCACGAAACCATTGAAATATGATGCATTTGTCAAACTGAAGAAGATGTTGAAAAGCAAGTATCACCAAATCAGGATTAAGAATGGATGTTAATGTTAATCTAGATTTAGCAGCTTATTATTATTTGAGTAGAACTCAAGTTGTTTAGCCTATTTTCATTAACTAGGTAGAATTAGAAGTTTGTTATTTGCTATTATATAAAGATGTGATATCTATTTTTGTATGTGCTTCTCATATTGTTGTGTGGCATTTTCAATTTAATAAAATAAAAATTAAAGTTAATTAAACTCTAGCAAGAAAGAGTCCACAAAAGCATTGAGGGAGAAGTTGAGGTTAGCGAGACGTTCTAACTCTTGCCTAATGGTTTGGGAGACCCTCTAACCAATTGGGCTAATACCCATTCGCTCCTATCAAGATATTTTTTGATACAGATTCACACGGCTTTATAAATTGTGTTTGCACCATTCTACGACTCCATTACAATGCCAATGACTTTGGAAAATGTTGGACACAATGCTAAAATTATGTTTGAGAAAAAAAAGGAGTGCAAAAGAAATATAAAAACAATGAAAGTGTAAGGAACACATTTTGAAAGATAAGAAAATGTTCTATCTTTTCTTATTTGAGAGAGTGTAATATGAGAAAAGAAAGTTAAAAATATTTTTTTTGGAAATCAGTGAAAGGAAAGAAAATAATATATGTTATAATACCAATTTTATCCTTAAGAAGTAAAAATTAAAAAATAAAAATCGAGACAAATAAGTAATTTAAACATTAAAAACAAAAAAAGGGGGAAAGACGGCTAGCACACACTCATTTCCCCAAGTGCTTTTTTTTTTCCCCTTTTATCGCCTTCCCAAATAGGAGCATTGTTCCTAATTTACTAATTTCATTCCTTCCACAGAAAATCCCGCATCCCAAACAAAGAATAAGAGGCACTTGAGTAGGTGGAGCTTGTGTAAGATAAAAGGCCTGAGCTAGCAATTCAGGCATTTAGGCTGGCAATGGATGACACTAACAATCAAATTCATTTATGTAATGAATAGGCATTTAGTTAAAGTCAATTCAAAATAAGTGGAAACGAGTTTAAATTTCATTATGGTAATTTTAAATATCAAAAAATATATTTATTTATGTAAAAGCTAGATATAAGCAAATTTTGAGTTCCTAAAATTAATAGCAATTAATGACATCATTGTTTTGATGGAATTTTGGAAGAATATCATATTTTTCCCTTTGTCACGATGAATTTCACTAGTTACGATCACTTTTACTTTCTCTTTTATAATCATTCATGCGTAACATATGTTAATTGGCTATAAAAAAACTGAAAGTCAAATATATTGCAAACTTACTAGTGAAAAATGTTGATATGTTGATTTTTGATTGTTGATTGTTAAAAAAAAAAAGATAAAAAGTGACTCTTCATAACAAGTCCTTTGTGATGATTCAAACCATCAGTTTTTTTTTTTTACACAAAGAAACTATTGCCTTAATACTCTTTGAAATCGTACACATAACCAATACAAAGGCATCTGGAATACCTAAGTAAAGCATGGGAACAACGTGGCTCAAATGGTCTATATCTCACATAGTCAAAATGATCATTCACAAAATGTGTACAAAACCCGTTTAGACACAATCTTCTAATAAAGATACACACCGAACTATGACTAAACCTACCTAACCCTAAAGTGTTCACTGGATCTAATCAAGTCGGACAAAGCTGCTAATGTCAACACCCACCGCACTTCGATGGATTTGTGACAAAAATCGACCAGGCATATTCGGCAACGATTTCCCAAAATACTAAGATACAGACATAAAAATACTCATAGACAATACAAATCACTCATCTCAAAATAAACCAACAACAGTCTTTTCCATCAAATCTAGAGGCGGCGGTGGAGACATGGACGGTGGCAACAAAGACATGGGTGGAGGCAGTAGCACTAACAAACACAGCACAACGAAAGCGACACCAGCGCCAACTTTAACAACAACAAAATAGGTTCCGGTAGCTGTGCCAGCGGTCGATAAATGTCTTTGCCAACAACAAAATAGGTTCCGGTAGCTGTGCCAGCGGTCGATAAATGTCTTTGCCGCTGGCGCCAAAGGCCAGTATAGTGGTAAAGACGACAAAAATTATGGCAAACCACAAAGGGAACTAGATTGAGAACTAAGAAAATCATGTGTGATTTTATTAAGACTAGATCTAGAAGGATGCAAACTAAAAAACATCCTAGTGTTAGTGGGGGAAGAGACGAGGAGGAAAAGGAGTGGGGTAGAGAAACAGAGAGAGAAGAGAGAAACAAATGGAAAAGTGGAGGAAAGGAGAAGAAAGAAGGAGCAAGGTGGTTGGCCAGCACAGGTGACCAACCACCTTGCTCCTTCTGACAGGGGAAAGATACTGAAGAGCAAAGAGAGAGGGAGTCTAGAGAGAGAGGAGATTACATAGGAGGTACAACATCAAGACACATTGTCATTTGTTTTGGTTGATAATTAATATCTTTCATTAAGTGTAGTTAAAAAAAATTGTAAGTAATTACAAAAATATTGTTACAAATATCTTAAAGAGACTAAAATACATACATCTTATAAATAGGCCGAAAAAAGCGTTTTGAGCGCAATGCCAGTTTGTTTTTTAAGGAAGAAAAAAATATATTAATTTTGATACACATTTTATCCTCATAAAGTATTTATTTATTTCAATGCACTTTTGAAATTCTAGGAATTTTAGCTTAATAAGAGAAGTTAAAGTGTGCTTGTATTATTTTCTTTATGTTTGATTAACGTTTGTTTGTAAGAATATGTTTTTTTTTTTTTCTTAATTACATTTGAATACATGGGACATGAACACCGTGCGTCAAATGTAAATTTCACTAAATAAACACATGCATCAACAAATTGAATTCTAGATGCGAATTATTACATAATACAAAACACGATATTTCAAATGCAAAATTTCACTAAATAAACACATGCATCAACTAATTGAATTATAGTCGTATAAGTTCAATTTGTGGTTGGACAAATGTTGAATAAAGGATTATCTTATTTTTCTGTCAGACTTAGAATTCTTTTCTAAATAAGTGGGAAATTTACATTTGTCCTTCTAAAAATATGATGTATTTACAACTGACATCTCCTAATTTCAAAAATTACAAAAAACATACTCTGACTAACGGCTGTTAGTCAACTCAGACAGAAAATATAAATTGACCTTCATACCCTTGTATATATATTTAAGTTAGAAAACCCTAATTTAATTTTACAACTTCCTCAGCCACCTTAAATCTCATTTTTTTTTTCTTTCAATTCCAAAACCAAAACCCAACAAATAAGCTGAGATAATGGGCAGAGAGAAGAAAAAGAAAAAATTAAAACCTAAAAAACTTTTGATGAGTACTAAATCAGGAGTAAGTTCTGCATTAAAAAAAAAAAAAAACACTAGCCATTGGACAATTGCAGTCCTCAAGCATGGTGGTTCTGTTGGTGCTTGTGTTGAATCTTTCTTTGCCAATAGCCAAGGTAATCCAATGATCTTCTGTATCAAAGGCTTATTAAAAAGGAGAAAAAAAGAAAGAAAGAAAGAAAAATGTTAAACAACATCGCATCTGTTCATCACAAAGTCATCCATCCAATGGCTGTAGCTTAGCCAAGTATTTGCAATCTAAAGCTATCTTCTCCTCCCTCTTTTCTCTGTCGCTCCATAACCCATTTTACCAAACCTAACAAAACCATGGATCTTTATACAGATGATCAAGAGGAATTTTCTAATTATTTAACTAAATACTTTTTCTTTTTTCTTTTTTGGGAAAACAGAAAACCCCAAAAAAAGAAAATATTTTGATTTTTTTTTTCCAAATTAAAGTTTTCTGGGAAAAAAAATTCAAGTTTGGAACATAAATTGGAAGAAGAAGACAATAAGTTAATGGGCTTGGATTAGATACCAAAAAAGAAATTTTTTTTTTTTTTCAAATCAACTTGTTTTGGGGGAAAAAATTCAAAATTTGGAACAGAAATTGGAGGTAGAAGATGACACACGTACTTACTCTTTGTAATAAGCCCAAAGAATCTTTGTGAAGAATTTTTTTTCTTTAACTCTGATTTGGGGTTCGAAGATGTTGGTAGGAAAAAGATTTTGTTTTTGGATGAAGACTGTGATGATTTTTGTGGGTTGGATCTTGATTGCTTGGATTTCGATAATGGGTCTTTTGATTTGTTGGTGATGGTGGTGGTGGTTTTGTCATCCATGCCTTGATTCCATTGCTGTTTTTTTCTAATTTTTGTGTTTGTTTTAGTCTTGTGTGGCTTGACAAGAAGAAGATAAGCGATTTTTTTTTAATTGTTTTTGGGATATTTTACATGTAGAGGCATTTTAGACCCTTTTACCCATTTGTAATGGCTTTTTAGCAATTAAAAATAATTTTTATCGACGGCCACTTAACGGAATATGTTTCTTATAACTGCAAATAAAATTTAGTATGTTTTTTCTAATTTCTCAAATTTGGAGATGTCAGTAGTAACTACACTATATTTTTAGGATGACAAATGTAAATTACCCTAAATAAGTCTTTTGAAATTTTAAAGTTTTAATAAGGCCAAAAAATGGTATCTTGAGTACATATACTTAGAGCTGCTCAAAAACCAACCAACCTGACCCAATTCGACCAATTCGACCAATCAAACCTGCACGAATCTGTACCTGCTGAAACTGCAAAGGCTTGAATTGTATTGGGGGTTCAATCCGCCCATATATGTGTGTGTGTGTGTGTGTGTGTGTGTGTGTGTGCGTGTTTCCAATTTGATCAATTTGAGCAGTATACTTTGATTTTGGTTAATTGGAGTTTCCAACTCCAAAAAATTCGACTAACTTATGTTGATCGATAACTGTTGTGTTAACATTGATGTAGTGGGTAACAGGAAAGTTCGATTGGTACGTAAATTTTATTGATAATTCAAGTTGTGATTTTTAAAATTTTTCAATCTGAATTAATATGTTTGTAATCAATCACGCCAACATTAATAAAAGATTATTGATAAATTAACCCTAATAAACTGAGTTCAAAGATTCAAGATTCAATTCGAGAATTTTTCAAATTGTTGTTGTAACTAATAACTTATGATTCAGATTGTTGTGATTAATGATGTGGACATATTATCTTATTGAAATATTAATAAATTTGATGATTAATGATGATTGTAAATTGAAGAAAATTATAATTTTTTTTATTACATACAATCCGTCTAAACCGATCCGATCAGTGGCAGATTGGATTGGGCAGATTGAGTTGCATGCAGATTAGATACATATGGAAAATCATCTAATCCGCCATCAACGTATTAGATGCAGATATACTCTCAAATCTGTTCATTCCGATCCGCAAACACCCCTAAATATAGTTAGAGCGAGGAATGAGGTTTGGATGCTACATCTAGACCATGTATCAGGATTATAGGGTAGGTACCTAAAAAATACAATCACGTGCTAATGTAGTATAATTATATTTAAAAATATATATAATAAAAAATTATAAATTTATAATTTATAATTAAATGAATGCTATCCTAAAATTTAAAATATAAATTTTACATAGTATATGTTAAATAAAAAGCAATTCTTTAAAAAAAAAATTTAAATACAATGTGATTGCATTTTTAATGCAATCGTTCCATTTTATAGTAAGCATCCAAACACTTTATCTAGATGCTTGCTCTGATACACAATCTTTTTTTAATAGCTTATGTTGAAAAACAATAACCAAAGAACAACAATCATTTAAAAAAAAAAAAGAAAAAAATCTACCGATATTTAGAATTGAACCTTGAGTTATTTGAGCATTAGGGTTCTAGGTTTGCTCTTGCTAAACGATTGATTGGATTTTTTTTTAGTACACAACATGTATGCTAGTCATCGTACATGTAGAATGAGGCCATCAACTTGTTAATGTCCTCATTCAACCTCCTTATAAAAAAGACTCAATACCTTAGTACTGTTAAATTTAAATGAATCTCCTACACCAGTCATAGTATTAACGTGTCTGAAATTTAGTATTGTGCTCTTGATATAAATTCATATTTATTAGGAGGCAAGTAACAATAAAGAGACTAAACACCGACTAATGCAAAACGAAGAATATTGAATCATAAACTGGACTATTACCTCAGATAGTAACTAATTAGAATAACAAAACAGTAAATGACACAGGCGCTTTGTTAAAAACTGTTGTATCTATGCTATTATACGATTGCTAGCTAGTTTAGACTTTAATAACGTTTAATAGTTTTTTTCCAAAAAAGAAGAACTGTATTTTATATTAGGTATTGTTGTATAATACTTTCACGTAGAATAATTTCATGTCGGGAATCGTTAATAATAAACAAATATAATTTACTACCGAATGTGGTAATCTAGTAGTGCTCTGGTGTGCCTCCCTCAGTATTGACTTGAGTTCGAGTTTTAGTGCTAACGCTTCCCTAAATAAAAAGTAGATCTATGTGTAAGCACAATAATGAATTCTAAACTCGTTAATATTATAGTCGAACTTGAGAATGACATATTTTAAGCCAAACAATGCTCCAATGTAAAGTCCTCCCTATGGAGAAAGATTGAATGGAGACATTAACAGTATAAAAATCAGTTCCAACCCACAGATCTGTTAATTATCATACTCGCAATAAATCTCTTCTTATTGTTAAAAAGACAAAAAAAAAAAACAAATATAATTTATGTAGATTATTGAACCATCTATTGAAGAAGAATTGGAAATCAAATAAACTGACCTCTTAACTCAGTCAAATCAATTAAGGGCGGCATGTCCAGAAGTCAAAGAAACGCCGTTAATTGCAAATGGGCAGCCCATTTATAAAGTTTGACTTCCTCCATCTTGGTGGTCGGCTCTACCATTAATGCCCATTTCATCACCCAACCATATCTGTGGAATGGATAAACCAATTTCTTTTGTTTGAGGACTGCAAGGATATTAAAGAACGTTGGACGGCCAATGGTACTATAATTGTTTTCAAGACTGAACGTTTTGAGTTAGAGGTTTTAAATGGAGCTAATTTATCAAAAAATAGAACGAGTTCGGAGAATTTCGAATGTTGGCTTTGTTGACAAATGGGCATGGTGCAAAAGAGTTTATGTGGTTTTTCCGATCGCTTGAGTCGTTGCCTGTTGCGTCGTGATTAACTCCAGATCAAGGTTAGGTCAAAATTTTTCAGACCGTGTTATCAGGTCGAATCAAATTTTAACACTTTTGTTTCACTGAAATATTAAAAAAAAAAAAACGAATTGAGGTCGCACCCATGAACTCAAGTTGTTAAAATTAATGCAGTGGTCGGCCCTCCCAGCCTACTTTGCTTGGTTTTGCTATGCAGCTATATTCCCTAATGGATATAATATCAGGTAAATATGGTTTGTGAAGTTTATTTCTTTTTATTTTTCGTCTTTCGATAATTATAATACAGGTGGCATTTGGAACAATTAAATAATCACTATTTCCAGCTATTAGTTGGCTTTCATTGTCGAATCGATTATATCATGAAGTGAGTTACCATTAGCAATCCTCTTTTCCTAAACTTTTGCTTAATTAGATGAATTGATTTTGAGCCTCATATTTTATTAACATGTCATAAATCTTAATTAGTATTACTTTATGTACAATCTTTGCCTTGTTGGCAAGGACGGATGAATTCATATGATGAAAAAAAGGTCAAAATACAGCAACCTCTGACAAAAAAAAAGAAGAAGAGAGAAATTGTAGATCTCATTTAACCTAAAATTTTAGATAATAATATCGTACTTCTACTACAATTAATAGGGACACTCAATTGTTATTTCTTGATCTTATTTTTAAGTCTTAATAACTATATTCTCTTTTCTGCCCTACAGCCTCCCTTGTAAAAAAAAAAAGAATTAAAATAGTTACGCAGCAAAAATATACACACCCACTTGGAAATTTTTATGGCGTCTTTGATCTGTGATGGCGATTATTTGTTAGGTATCCGATTGGAAGCTTGCAACATTTATGCCATCTTTATGACAGACACGGCAAATATCTCACCATGCCATGGTCCCAGTGTACATGGGCAGGCATGGCCCCATTATCATAAACATCGTCTTTCACATACCCATGAGTCAGTACTTCAATGGTACAAAGATTTGGATGTCTAATCCCAGTTTATGATATCTCCCTCCAATTTCTTTCTTTTTATTAAATAAAAAAAAAGTGATTATAGGTAAATTAATCATAGTACCTGTGAGCTTATGTTGAAATAATTCTATTTGAATATCTCATTTAACTACTGTTATAGGAGCAGACCTATTACACTCAATTAATGAATCCAAACGGATTTTTTTTACGTTTGAATTCAGTGTTAATGAGTTTAAAACTTATTACCGCGCTGTCAATAGATGTCGTCAGTTTGTTGAGAGCTGCGTCAATAAAGGGATTTCAATTTTCTTGTGGATTCATTATTCTTGTTTCCGCCATTCCTCGTATGCATGACCTTCAGGATCATGGATGCATTGCCGTCAACGCAATAAGAGGATGCTAAGGTTCAGGCGGATACATGCATGCATAATTTAGTAAGGCCAAAGCCCTCACTGAAAATTAGAAATTGGTCTCATTTTAATTCTATTTGTTTATGTTTGATTCATTAATTTTTTTTCTTTTTTTCAGTATTTGATTAAATTCCAATTCCTTTTCATATACCTGAAGAAAGACCCTTAATACCACTCAGTTAGAGGTAATTGGTGGTGGTGATTCACTAAAATTGATATTGTCTCCGGCCAATTTTTATACCCTTGACATCTTTCACCATAAAAAAATCCCAACTTCTTCACAGGCAAGGATGGACTAGAATCAAGCATGAATGATGATAATGAATGTTATCTTTCCAATCTTTTTCTTTTTTAACAAAGAAAATAGTTAGTGATTAGCTTGTTACTTGTCAATAAAGAGAAAGAAATGAATTTAAAAATACCAAAGGGAGTAAACAACATCGTAAAGAACCAAAATCCTCAATCCCACAAATTTATAAGAATTTACAAGTGAGAGTGAGAACTCCCATCACCTGTTTGCTCCATAGGATAGTGGCCAGGTGGTCTAAGACCAGTTAGATTAATCTTATCTTTCCTATCCTTTTCAGTTTCCACTACAAATGCATGGACGTCGATCGCACATTGGATAGACTATGTTCACTTCAAGCATAACATTAATGCCGTGTGAGGTCATGCCATTTTCAAGTGCATGGATAGTCAAAAATCGTGATTGTTTATATATATATATATATATATATATATATATATATATGTTTGGGATAAAAAGCACTCAAAATTGATAACATCAAACTAATTAGTTGACAAATGGGTGATAATAAATGTCAATCTATTTGATAACTGACTCCATTATGAACATGATCGCAATGAAAATGATAGATCTATTTACAAATGTTTGATTGTCAACCAATGCAATATTAATGAACCCAAAAACTCAAACAAAAAAAAAAAAAAAAAGAAGCCATAAATGCTCCTTACCTACTTAAATTTAATAAGGAACCTCCCTCTCAACTGTCCCTCCAAACTCACTTTATATAAGGCTTGTTTTCAGCTTTTAATGTTCCCCACACTTTGCAAAAGGCTTCTTGTTTTCCTTTTTTGTTTTTTTCTAATCACTCCCACAGAATGAAAGCCATACACAGCATCCTTCTCTTGGTCATCTTGCTTATTTCAGTCTCATCCCTCACGGGCGGAACCCGACCCGAACCCGAATCCCTATCGGATCTCTTGTCAGCTAACCTTGAGGAGTCATCAAAGGGGGCCAAATCCGCCAGCCCAATCACAAGGGGCAATGGCAACAACAACAATGGAAACAATGCCGGGGCAGGCGGTGGGTTCTATGGGCCCGGAGCTGGGTTCGGGATACCCGGGTTCGTGAACGGGTGGGGGAACGGGATCATTGGTGGAGGGTATGGAGGCGGGTCTGGGGGCCCAAGTGGAGGGTACTCTATAGGTGGTGTTATAAAGCCCAGTGTGGTGTGCAAGGAAAAGGGTCGATGCTACAACAAGAGGCTGACATGTCCTGCCAAGTGCTTCACCTCCTACAGCCGATCAGGGAAGGGCTACGGCGGCGGCGGCGGCGGAGGTGGATGCAACATAGATTGTAAGAAGTGTGTTGCTTCTTGTTAATTAGAGAGAGGAGGGGAAAAGTCTATTTGGTCTTAGGCCGGTATGAGCATCTACCATATGTGTATGAATATGGTAGCTACGTATAAATTATGATCTTATTATCATCTTCTATCTATAGATGAGATCTAGTTGAGTCTTTGATATGAATTATGTGTAATAGAATATGGATGATGCCTGAGGGTTTTATATGTAAAACTCTTAATAAGTTAAATGCACTCTATGAATTAGACAGACTAACATATGAAAAAGGGTAAACTTGCATAAGAAAAAGTTATTGGCTGATTTAAGACTGTACTCAGGGATATGGTGGTAAAGTGGTAAAATAAATTAAAGGAAAAGTTACCTAGATATATAATAATATAATAGGCATAAAATTGACACATGAAAATCTGAACAGTTAAATTGTAAAAATTATGTTAAATTTAAAAAATATATATATAGATAAATTGTTGAGTTAATTACATATTTACATATTTTTTGTTTAATAAGTTATGTAGTTGGATAGTAATGTTTATAAATTAATGGATGTCTTAAAATCGAAAAGCCAGTTGTAGGTCGACTTTAATTTAAGGCTCGGGTTGCCAGCTGCCAAATTGTCCGTTACTTTTTGGGACTGTGAATACATGATTGGGAAGCACTTCTTGCTATCCCTCTATAGCCAATTTGCTATTTCCCACTTTGATCGGGGAAAAATAAATAAATAAATAAAAGCGCTATATTCTACAACCCTTTCTCACTGGAAACGCCTTCTAGTTTTGTTTACTGAAAGTGAGGAACTGAGGAACTGATTGCCTCTCAAATTCTTAGAATCAGATCGATTATCGAATTAAAAATATTAATAAATTAAAATTTAATCGATTGAATTAATCGAATCGGTATTTAATAATATATATATATATATATATAATAATTATAAATAGTGATTAAATATTAATTTTTTTAATTTAAAGGATGAAATTAAAATTTTTAATCAAATTTAAGATTAAATTGAATTTTTTAATTAAATATAGTACTTAAATTATAATTTAAATAATATTTGAGGTTAAATTATAATTTATGAATTTTTTAATTTTAATAAACCTGTCTAACTGGTCCAATTTTTACCAATTTTGACCGGTTCTTGACCAATTTTGACCGATCCAAGTCATTTCTCCAAATTTTCCTAAACCAGCCCAGACTCTAAACCAATCACCTGTTCAATCGGTCCGACCGACCGATTCGGTTCAGTTTTGAAAACAGTAGTTGCACCACAGGTATCATGGTCTAATTGATTTTTTTTTTTTTGACGTATGATCTAATTGATTTCTCAAATGAGTTTTATTATACAAACACAAAATTATAACGTAAGTTTATCATTTAAATTTGAATCGCTAATTCTATTAAATTAATTATTTAATAAATAATTAAAATTTAAATAATAAATTTATATCATTATTTTATATCTAAAATTTATGTTTATATAATTTTTTTTACTCGAATAACAAAAAAAGGAAGCATTCGGCCTACTGGTGAGATGGAAAAAAAGGAGCCACACCCCAGTTCAACAACAAACAGTAAAGAAAAATAACCATATATTTGTGGTACTTGTGATCCTCTTATTTGAAGAGAGCGAAATGCTAAATGCTGCATATGACCGCCTACTTGCTCTTGTGAACAATATTTATCCGTAACAAATATGTTCTTCTTTAAAATCCAAATAAATAAAAGTGAAACTAAAAAAAATAAATAAATTAAGTAAAAATGAGAGCCACCGATTTCAAGACCGTGACAGGACTCCTCACGAGGGCTCACAATCATCTTGTGCCCTGTTGACCATCACGTTTACTGGCCCTAACACAACCAACGTACATTCAACGGTTAATTTAACACTTTACACCATTCAGGCGTCAGCAGAAAAAATGGGTTCATTGACAGCAAAGTCGTCTTTAAGACTGAAAGTCTCAGATCTCAATCGAAACCAATAATCCAAACAAAAGGGTTCGTATTGTTTCTAAGGAAAAAAAAAAATGCCATACAAATAGTCATTTTGCCAGATACTTTGACTGTACTCTATGAAATTTACAAGGAAATGGCACTCAAAAGACAAGTAAATAGAAGTAAATATATATTGGTCTAACAAAAGCCACGCTCAAGCAAACGATATCTCCACTGAAATTAATGTGGCTAATGCGGTATCTCGCCATAGACAACCTAAACCACACGAGGTCCCCAAGATGCCTTTCTCCACAAATATGCAATCATATTGCTGCCCTCAGTGCTCCTCTTGCTGCGTCCCGCCTCATCTCAGCAGCTTTACCACTACCACGGAAATACATGTATACTTGCTGCAAATGAAAGAACAGCCAATAAGTAGGGAGAAAACGTTGAAGAAGATTACGGTCACCCAAAAAGGTCCCTATGATGATGGTGCATGTGTTAGCATGAAACAAACTGTAGTACCTGCATAACCCAGATGCTAACGATTGTTTCGAGACAGAACAATCCAAACCCGATGAAGTAGAAGATCTATGAACAAAGGGAAATAATTAATATGGTCCAGTTTAAAATGACACAGTTGAGAAAATCTTGCATTGGTTGCAACAAACATCCTAAAAGGTGGCTCAAATCATCCTCATTTAGTCGCAGGAAGCACAAAACCTGGGCCAAGGCATCTTACCCCAGCCAAAACACTGTCACCAACTATGTCAACTGCAGCCAGTATACCCCTATTCCAAATATCAAAAAGGAAAATCAGATAAAAGTAAACACATCACAAAGCCTAAGAATTTTCAAAAACATCAATCCCACAGAAAAAAGAAAAATATATATATTGAAAAACTCAAGGAACATACGCAAGAGATTTTCCTTTGAAAATTATAGGAGGAGCAACGGCAGCAACAATGCAGAAGCCAATATGAAGCTATAGACAGAGAACATAGACATAAATATTAGTCCATCTTCAATTATTAATTGATATCACATTGTGAGAAGATGATAATTTACCGCATAAAACAGGAAAAACCATCCAAATCTAATGGCACTTTCAGTCCTGCGATAACAATTAATGGGATTATCTAGTTAAACATAGAAAGGGCCAATTTTATTAGGAGCAACTCCAACAGCCAAAGAATAAGTACCTAAAGGCGCGATAAAGTGGACGATACCACAAGACATAAGCCCCTGGAACTCCTGATATGAAGTAGATTATAGCAAGAAACCAGATTCTCACATCTACAACAGAAATAAAAACATCAAAATAAAATTCTGGAAAAAAAAAATAGACACTCAACTACAGAGGAGATGAGTTATAGATTTTTAACGAACTTTCCCCTTTAATCCATGCTGTTGTAACAGCTATTATATTCCAGAGGAGACACACAAACAGTCCTGCAAAAAATTCAGAGCTCATCAAGCCAGCCAATCTTCTGAAGGTTAAATCAGAGAACTATACAAAAAAGACCACCAAAGTCCAAAAACTTCTCCGCTAACCACATGAATGGGAGAGAACTGGAAAAAGAAATAACAAAGTGAAACAAAGGACGTAGAAAATGCCAATCAAGCTTGAAACAAATATTGGTTATCATATACGAGCAAGGCTAGGTTAATGACATGGCCAGTCAAATTAACCATTAACTTCATTCATCCTAACTATGATCTTAGCTACGGCTATTACAACATCTTTGAATTATTCTGAAAAGGTCTGAGATAATACACTAAATTCAAAATGTTTGAGCATAGCTGTCCAACATTTCAATTCCAGGAACCCTGCTCACAAATGATGGGTGCTTTTTTGCTGTGCTTTCAATTATATGGCTACAATTTTTGGCTCTTCCCTTTTTCCCCAATTTGTTCTTTTTGTGTTTCATTTTGTTTTTTTTTTTTTTTTTTTGGGGGGGGGGGTGGGGGGGGGGTTGTGGGTGGGTGCGGTAGTTGGTGTTGGGGGCTTGGTGTTGGCAAGTGACATGCAATTCACGAAGATAATGTATTTACAGAATCAAAGAGCTCTGATTTTGACGTATTGAGACTCCAGCTTTGACCCCTCTTGACAAAGATAAGCATTGACCTTCTTAGGAAACTGATGTGAATTAAACCCCTAGGATTATTGTGACCCCTCACGCCAACAAAATATGGGTTACAATGATGGTACTGAATATGATGCCTCACATATTAGCACAAGCCTGAATAGGTACATAAATTGTTGAAGCAAATAAAGATTGCAAGTGAGATGTCACATCAGCCAAAGATGCAACATAAGATCAATCACCAAACGGGCAATTATCAATGGACCTAAAAATTTAGGGCAATGAAATATAAACACTTCTTTCTCTGATCGTGCCTGATTTCCCTTTCCTCCAATTTAACCAAAACATAACTTATCCCCAAAGCCAAAATCGATATACAAGACAAAAAAATCTGCTTATGATTAAATTTCTTTCATCTCATGCTAACGTCCTTTCAAGATTTCCAGGAACATATGGCATTACCTAAAAATGTTGAAAATGCAACATACTGAATCCTTTGTAGATGAACTGGTATTTCATTTGCAATATCATGATGGATAATAGGGAAGAATGGAGGCCAATTTTTCTCCTCCAGGACAATTCCAGCTGCAAAAAGAAAAAGAAAAAGAAAAATGTTAATACACAGTGGTAAGATGAAAAAACAAAAAAGAAAGGGAAAAAAGAAAGGCAACCGGCAATAGTACTCTTCTATACAAGGTATTTTTAAAAAAAAAAAAAAAAAAAAGAAAAAAGAGAGAGAAGAAGCACAACTAGTTACTCCAGTAATCCAGTCATCTATATGTCAAGTTGTTTGAAAATTTTCCTTTCTCAAGGGTTTTTCCCTCTACACAACCTCAATTGACCTGTTGTGATGCTTAATCAATTGGTACAATGTCAACAGAATATTACCTCGTGCAGCTGCATCTTCTCTCCGTTTCACATCCTTAGCACAAAAAGATGATGATTATGAGACCAACAGAACCAAATAATCCAAACAGACAACAAAATCACTAGGTGAATGTTGTTTTACTTGTTGCAAACAAACTCAAAACAACTGACACCCAGTAACAAAGCTCAAATATAAATACATCAGATCAGAACCATTGTTGATAAATTTAACAGAAGATCTTATGTGAATTAAGGGGAAAAAAAAAAATATAACGTACAAACATTAATTACAGGGGAATATTTTTAATAACAATGCAATCAATTAACAAATAGATCAGGTTACTTACAGTCTTCAAATAAAAAGACCTACAAGACTTTCAAAGATTTTCACCATAATTATTTACAACTTTCCAATATTGATTTAACTAAAGAAGAGGTGGTCCACTTAAGCCAAGGTTGCAACTTAGTGTCTTTGAATAGAGCGGAAAGAAGGCCTTTGGCAAACAGCACATAATTGAAATTTTCGCATTTCTACGAACATAATACCTGCTCCCGCCTTCTTAGTTCAGCCTCCTTAGCCTGGAGTTCCTTCTCTTTCTTTCTTAAATCCTACATTGAAGAAGAACTTGAGAACATTGCTTAATAATTCAATGGAAAATACAGTCTTAGATTTTCAGCAATCAGAGACTATTGTCCCACCGTAGACGAATCAATTGGAATGTCAACTGTTGCCCCATGATTAAAATTGAAATCAGCAGGTTCAGGAGGGAGGGGTGAAAGCCTCGAATTTGAAGCAGGAGGAACACTCTGAAATTCAGCAAGACAATATCTAAGCGGTGGGTAAAGTATTTAGCTTCCTAGCTGGGAAAGATATCTTTCTAGAATCAATGTAGCACAACCTAGCAGTCTTAAAATCATACGTATTCACACCAGTTTGGCCTCTACGCATAAATTTCTAAAAAATAAAAGATTTTAAACTTGAAAATATATGAAATCTTTCTGTCACATTGCAGAAATTATTCTTACGGATGTGAAAAATGCACCCCCACTATACTTTGGCTGTCCTGATGTCTTCCCCCTTACAGCTGGATCCTGGTTAAATACATCAGATCAAAGATTAGCAGCACAACCTTCCAAACTAGAAACTAACAGATCCAAGCTATATATAAACAAAAGCATTCGAGTAGCAGCATAAAGGATACCAAAAATGATTCAGAAATCAATGCCAGGCTTCTGTCAAACACCAGCCAGCCATGTTCTTAAACATCCCTACTCCCAATCCATCACCGAATTCGCAAATCTCCTATGCTTCTATCCACTTGGATAGTCTATGAAGCATTTACGCGTGCAAAGCAATAGGTGCAACACAGGAGGAGTAATCTATGCTGGCCTATCCTAATGAATTTCCATAATTTTACCCTTTACTTCCTTTAAGATGTGGAAGCATCAAACATTGAAATTAAAGGTAGAGCAAGAAGGACAAGCATTAGCGTAACAATACAGTTAGTCTATTGTGACCTGGAGATCACAAGTTTGAGTGGCAAACACAAGGCAAAGTGCTTGATTCACAGGAATCAACAGATCAAGACAACCATCTATCTTTTCAAAATTCCAACAATCTAAATAATTTCAAATAATCAACTTGAAAAAAAAAAAAAAAAAAAAACAATATGACGGATTCACAGATCAAGACAACCATCTATATTTTCAAAATTTAGAAACGATAATTAACTTCAAATAATCAACATAGAGAAAAAAAAAAAAAAACTTTATAATCAGTATGAACTTTAACCATCAAACGGAGAAAGAGAGAGAAGGTGGTTTTTCAATCACAAGCTGGGAAAACCAAAGCACTCAAGTCAAATCCAGAAATTTCATACCAAAAGGTTCTTACATCAGTCACAAAAACAACAACAAATCAAGCATAAAAAAAAAAAAGTGGCCCAAATCATTAAAACTCTCAAATTTAACAAAAACCAAGTTCAAGAATTCAACTTTTTTCCACTGAACAAAGAAACATAACCAACAAAACAAAACCCAAAAATAAAACCACAAAAAAAAAGCTAGAGAGAGAGAGAGAGAGAAAGAGAGTTACAGAGAAGGGGTTGACTTCTTCTTCGTCGAAAGGATTAGGATCGTAGCGACCAGCCATGATTCAAAGAAACCAAACTTAGTGGAGAGAACCCAAACCCCCCACACCCACAGCCCACAGCCACACAACAAAAGCTAATTAAAGTGAATTACAAAGCTTCTGAAAGAAAAACGAAAATAATATAAATATATATATTTGAATGAAACTGACGATGAGGACTTAGAAACCAGAGAGAAAATGAGATTAATAGAAACCAAAGAACAAAACAAAACATAACAATAAAGACTTGTCTTGACTGGGAAGCAATTTTGAATAGGAATTGCGGACAAAACAACTAAAAAAACATAAAAGTAAAAGAGAATAACGAGAAATTCCAGAAGCGGAGGCAGGCGGATGTTGGACTTGTCTTCGGTCAGCATGTTGTTGTGGGTCCTTTCTTTTATTATTATCATTATTCTAATTCTTTTTCTTGTAATTATCATTTGTTTAGGGGTAACCACGCTTACAAGTCCTAAATTTTTACAAATTTTTTTAATTGAGTCCTATACTTTTACAAGTTTTCAAATGAGTCTTAAACCTTTAAGTTTTATTTCATCTCAGTCCTCTTTCAGACGGAATTCAATCAATTTGTTAGTCAACCTGCTATGTATTTCAATTGATCCAACAAATACGCTATTAAAAATAAGAAATACAGCTGAAAAATTACAAATACACATAAGAAAAGATAGGAATAAAACGAGGAATAAGAAAAAAATATTTAAAAACTTCTCAAATTTTCTCTCTCTCTCTCTTCTCTCTCCTCTCTCCTCTCTGTAGATCTGTTGTGTTCTCTCCAATCCCAACCATTCCAGCAATCCCTCTCTAGAAATTAAAATCAAAACACATAAAATTAAAAAAAAAATACAAGGAAAGTCTAAGTGAGGAATTGGGTCCTATGCCTTAAGAGGCGTTGGACAGAAATATACACAGCCCATATTTCACTTTTTTTATATATATATGTAATTTTTTGGTTGTATTTTTTAATTTTGATAGCGTATTCTTTAGATTAACTAAAATACATAACGGAATAACCGAATACCATTTAAAAAGGACTAAAACAGAATAAAAATAAAAGGTTTAGGACTCGTTTGAAAAATTTAAAAGGTTTAGGACTTGATTGAAAAACTCTATAAAGATTTAGGACTTTAAATATGGTAATCCCTTTGTTATTATTAATAACTTATACTAGAAATAAGCATGTTTTATGCCTTAATTTTCATGTTTATATACTAAAAATATGTATATAGTTATATACTAAAAAGAATAGAGGAAACGGCGAAACACATGCGAAAGCTACCCGTTCGCTATCTTTTTATTCATATTTTAAATCAAAATCGGAGTTGAGAATGGGTTTGATTGAGTTAAGATTTGATATTTTTAATAAAAATAATATAATTAATATATAATTTATTTAATCATATCTAATATTTTTTTTTAATTTATCAATTCAACAATTTAATTACTGTATATTAACTTGAGTGCAATAAAAGTATCTATCAAAGATTTTCCTTCTAAGAATTGATCAAAGGGACTAGATAGCACTGACCGTCGGCCGAAATGCTCGTCCATCCGACTATTCAAAATAATAATAATAATAATAATAACAATAAAAGCCCCCCTCAATGTTTTTGAAAAAAAGTTTGAACTAGAGCCAACCCAGTAAAAAAAGCCATAGATTGGGAACCACAATTGTGACAGTTTGTAACCCCAATAAATAATAACCTAGTCGTCTTATTTCTTTTTTCAAATTAGTGTCCTGTAATATTTGTATTATGGGGTGTGTGTCGTCGTGTCAATGTTTGTACTTTATAACATAAGACTCAATTAGAGTGACTTTATTTTTTTTTTGTAATTTTTTTACTATTTTAGTATACAGAAAAAAAATTTGTGACTTCAATTATTTTAATCAATTTAATTTTGTTACAAAATTCAATTCATTTCAATTTTAACTGATTCATGGAAAAATTATAGTTTTATTGGTTAGCGGCTAAAATTATAATTTTGATGGAAGTAATATCAATGTAATTATTCGTGTAAGAGTACGAATGAAGAGTATGCAGAAAATTGGCCCTTAAGTCAACTTAATTCACGCTTTTTTGTATGTAGAAAGTTTCCACTTTCACATTTTTTTATTTCGAGTCAATATCCTGTTTAAATGATTACAATGGCGTAGGTTAAGCTAACGCGATTATATCTTTATTGCTTAGTGCTTACACGTTTTTTTTTTTTAACATAATGAAAAAGTATAGACAGTACTTTACTAATTCATAAAAAAAAAAATTGTGCAAGTATTTTTACAAGGTAAGTTGGCCTGCTACATTAGACCCACAGAAAAAAAAATTTTGCATGGTTCAGCAGAAGTCACTAACTCAGAATTCGACATTTCGAATACATAATTTTATAATATGAACGAATTTGTTAATTATTATTAACGTTACACATTTTTATTTACAAATTACAAAAGCATATTCTTATCAAGGCACGTGGAAGAAAGAGCATTTTACCATATTAACAGTGTAGTTTAGAGGTGAAATTACTAAACTTTTAATCGCAACAACTTGAATTTAGATTTTGACATCCACATATATAAAATAAATAAATAAATAAATAAAAAGAAACATATATAATTTTCAGAAGAATTACATCGATCAAAAATAGTGATGGTCGTGTTACAGCAGCTTATTAAATAATTTATTTTCCACCTATGGTATAAAAATATCTTTTTATTTTCAGGTCTCTCATTCCATCTCACGAGTTTACATATAAACCGTGCAATTAAAATTTCAAGTTCTTGAGAGCATCTAAACTGATAAATTACCACCTACATTAAGACCTATAATCTCACATTTTAGTATTTAAAATAAAAAATAGAATGGTAATGTAGTATTTTTGAGTTGCCATAGCCAGCAAGAGATTATAAGAATGTTCTGCAAATTATGAACACATTTTTTTTTTTTTAACACAAAGCGGGAAATGAACAGAAAAAGCTAACAACAATGAGAAAGAAGCTCCAAGTGTTCTAACCACCCCTATGTAATGCCACTCCGACTTCATCTGCATGAACCAACGTAGAGATGCTTGGAAGAATAACTTCCCAAATACGAAAATGCACATCCAAAGAAACACCCATATCATAACTAAAAACTCCGCACAAAAATTTCCTTTCTGTAATGCATGTTGTAGACGAATAATCTACAATGATCTATAGGCGCTGTAATAGACTTCTACAAAATTGGACACAAAAATTCCCTTCCCGCAACGTGTGATGTGATCAACTCAAAAGCGAAGCCATTCAAATGTAATAAACTCTTAGCAAGATTGATCTCAGATCTGGCTGATCTTAAAAAAAAAAAAGAAAAAAAAAAGACCACCCAAATAAAAAATAATGCCTTAAACAGCTTCAACCGTAAAAACAAATTCACTAGCGATTACCGTAATGTATTGCACACAGCAGGATGCCTTTATGTGGCTGCTTCATCGTCAGCTTGCACTCTCTAACCGAGTATGTAAGCAGGTGAACTGGTAAATTAATCTTTAGGAAAGTAGTGCCTACCAATAAAGATTAAAAAAAAAAAAAAAAACCTACTTCTATTTCTAAACAATTCCGGACACTAGTACAAATCTAGTTCCTTAGAGAGAAAAATCTTCATTAGCGCCACAACAAAAAAGCATCCAGAGTTTACTCAATATGGGAAGATTGTGCAAGCATTTAGTTCTGTTGCCTCATGGCTTTCATTGAACTATTAATATCTTTCAAATTTGAATGTTTATCAAAGCAACTATGACAAATAAACAAAAAATAATTGTCATGAAAAAATTTAGCTTTACAAGATATTATAGATTCTATAAGAGAAATTATTCTCAATCAATTGATTTTAAAAATGTAGTACAAGAAGTCTATATATACACAACTAAGGATAATTCTAAAATCAAATCTTATAATCAAGTCATTATAATTACCTCCTATATATACAAAATAGTATATTCACTTACTATATTTACAACCCTCTCCCTCAAGTTAAAGTATAGATGTTTATTATGTTCAGCTATATTACAAATATAACCAAATTTAAGATCATTTAAAGTTTTTGTGAAAATATCTTTTAACTATTCTCCTGTTGAAACATGCCTAGTAGAAAAGAGATTTTATTGAATCTTTTCACGAATCAAGTCATTATAATTACCTTTCATATATATACAATAGTATATTCACCTACTAGATTTACAACCCACTCCCTCGAGTTAAAGCATAGATGTTTATTATGTTCAGCTTTTTACAAATATAACCAAATTTAGGATCATTTAAAGTTTTTGTGAAAATATCTCTTAACTATTCTCCTGTTAAAACATGCCTAGTAGAAAAGAGATTTTGTTGAATCTTTTCACAAATAAAGTGACAGTCAACTTTGATATATTTTTTTATCTTTCATGAAATACTGGATTTGACGTAATGTGAAGAACAGTTTGGTTGTGACATCATAATTTTATAGGTGTTGAGCTGTCAACTCCAATCTCACTTAGTAAGTGATGTATCCGTATAAACTCACATGTGAATTGCACCATAACTCTATATTTTGACTCTACACTTGATCGAAACACTACATTTTGTTTTTTACTCTTCCAAAACACCAAGTTTTCTCCAACAAAAACACAATAACTTATAGTGGATCTCCTATCAAGCTTAAAACCTGTCCAATCTACATTTGAGAAGTACTCAACATGAGTATGATCACAACTACTATATCATATAGGACGTCCAGGAGATTCCTTAAAATAATATAAGATCTGGTTAAGATTGTCTAATAGATAAGTCGTGGAGAAGCATAAATTGACTGACAATACTAACAAGATATGCAATATCAAAATGTGCCACTATAACATAATTCAATTTGCCAATCATCTTTCGGCACCTCTCAGAAACAACTCTTCATCATCTGCTATAAGTTGCATGTTAATAACTATAGGCGTAATACAATGTTTTGCTATAACCTTGCTAGTTTCTTGCATAAGATCAAAAGTTTACTTTCTTTGAGATAACAAGATGGCCTCCTAACTCTCCACAATTTCAATACTCAAGAAATAGTTTAACACATCTCAATCTTTTGTTTGAAACGTTGTGTAAAGGAAAGACTTAGGTGCTGAGATATTTACACTATTATTTTTTGTTATAATAATGTCATTAACATAAATAACTAACGATATAAGATCAATTTTAAATTGCTGATAAAATACTAAATGATCAACAATTAGTCCCCTTCATACCAAACTCCTAAACCATTTGATTAAAATTTTCAAACCAAGCACGAAGACTTCATTTTAATTTATAAAAAAATTTTGAAATCGATAAAATTTATCAAAACTCATGGTCCTATTGGGTACCTCGAGTAATATATATTCCTGAAAAAAAAATGTTCTCATTTAAAAACCCAAATAAATGAAATTAAATACAAAATAAAAGAAAAAAAATTGCAAGCCATCCATTGCAGGACCGTGACTGGGTTTCACACAAGGGCTCATGTTCATCTTGTGCCTTGTTGACCATCACGTTTATTGGGTCTACCACAATCAATGCACAAGCAACGGTCCGTTTAACACTTTGCACCATTTAAGTGTTTGCGAATAAAGATGGGTTTGTACTGTTTTCTAGAGAAAAAACATAGTTTGCAAGATCATTTGATTGTACTCTTACGAAAATTTCCAAGCACATGGCACTCAAACACAAGAGTAGGGTTCTCTTTGACAGTTAAAATACTCTCTTTCAAAAAAAAAAAAAAAAAAACTTTGTAAGGGTTAGATTTTGAAGGGGTGCAAGTAGGGTTCTCTTTGATAGTTAAAATACTCTCTTTCTAAAAAAAAAAAAAAAAACACTCTCTAAAGGTTAGATTTTGAAGGGGTGCATTTTCATTTCATTTTTAAAAATGGTGCACCATTTAAGTGTTTGCGAATAAAGATGGGTTTGTACTGTTTTCTAGAGAAAAAACATAGTTTGCAAGATCATTTGATTGTACTCTTACGAAAATTTCCAAGCACATGGCACTCAAACACAAGAGTAGGGTTCTCTTTGACAGTTAAAATACTCTCTTTCTAGAAAAAAAAAAAAAAAAACACTTTGTAAGGGTTAGATTTTGAAGGGGTGCAAGTAGGGTTCTCTTTGATAGTTAAAATACTCTCTTTCTAAAAAAAAAAAAATACACTCTCTAAAGATTAGATTTTGAAGGGGTGCATTTGTATTTCATTTTTAAAAATGGTGCACCATTTAAGTGTTTGCAAATAAAGATGGGTTTGTACTGTTTTCTAGAGAAAAAACATAGTTTGCAAGATCATTTGATTGTACTCTTACGAAAATTTCCAAGCATATGGCACTCAAACACAAGAGTAGGGTTCTCTTTGACAGTTAAAATACTCTCTTTCTAAAAAAAAAAAAAACACTTTGTAAGGGTTAAATTTTGAAGGGGTGTAAGTAGGGTTCTCTTTGATAGTTAAAATACTCTCTTTCTAAATAAAAAAAAAATACACTCTCTAAGGGTTAGATTTTGAAGGGGTGCATTTGCATTTTATTTTTAAAAAGTAAGAAAATAGGTGTTTGGTAAACTTTTTAGTATTACTGTTTGATTTTTCTTATTTCCTTATTTGATTTCCTAACAGCAGCTGATTGAAAAGTAATTTCAAATTACTTTTTGCTGCCTTTTGGATTACTTTTCACTTTTTAATATTAATAATAATTTATATGGACAAAATTACCCTTAAAGAATATTTATATAATTTTACTACTATTTTTTTTACTTGACAATTAGATATATTAATTTATTTTATTAGTATTTATATAACTTCAATAATTTTTTTTCAAGTATTCGTAAATAATAATTTTTTTCACTTCAATTTTTTTTAATATTGACATTTATAAAAAAAATCTCAAATATAATAATTTTTATTATTTAATAAAAATTAATATTTTTTTAAAAAATTTAAAAATTAAGTAAAATAATTCTCAATATTATTTATAAAATATTATTTTAAAATATAAAAATAAAATTTTTAATATGATATATCTACACAAATTATATGTCTAAATTAGATATTTTATTATTCAACAGTAACAGTAAGTATAAAATTAACCAAACACTTCATTAATTTTATCAATAATCACCAATAGCAAGTAGGAATCAACAATCAGCAACAGTAATCAATAACAGTAACATTCAACAACTAACCTAAATAGACTCTAAATTCTCTTAACTCACCAATACAACCACCCTCACCCACCCCTCATTGGCCGGTGGTGGCTTACCACCACCACCAGCCAACCACTCCAAATTATCTTTCATGCCTTTTTCTTTCTTCCTCTACCTCCACTCTGCTCCTTTCCCCACCCCCTTCCTCCCCACCCCTCTGCTTCTGCCATGGATTATGTTAGTTATAGCTTTCATTTCCTTTTCCTTAGATCTATATCAAATAAAGCCACCCAAGATCTTCCTAGCGTCGGATCCATGGCCGCATACATATTGCCTCTCTTTCAGTCGTTTCTGCCGCTTTATCTGCCATCGGAGTTGCTGCATCCGCTGCCAGAGTCGCCATATCTGCCACCGTCGTAGCCACTAGAGCCATCGTACCAGCTGCCAACATTGATTCTGACTTTGACTCTACTGTTGGCGCCATTCTACCGGTCGCTAGCGCAGTCATTGAGGCGGGTTCTGCTAAAGATGGCGCTGGTGCAACTAACACCACCCCAGCCGTCAAGGTTTTTGCTAGCACCGGCGTCGACACCACCTTTCTTCTTGCTACCGCCGATCATATCCCAGTCGCTGCTGCCCTTCTCTAATCCGCCGTCACCTCCTTTCGGCATGTCATCGACCGTCGTCCATTCCAGCAAATCGCCGCCACTACTGCTGCTTAGCAATATTTTTGGTTCTCCAAGAGCTTTTTGAGAAGATTCCTATTGTAACTGTTTGTGTTGGGTATATTGTTACTGCATCTACTCAGGATGTAATTTAGTTTTGCCGGAAATTGGTGTTCCATATATTCCATTGATTTCCATCACGAGTCTGCCTAAGTGCGTTATATACTGCCTTTTGTCTGGTCAGATTAGATCTATGTAACTTTGGTTAGTTAAGTTTAGTTACGTAGCGGTTTGTATCCTCATTAGAAAATTGTTTATTTTTGGGTTTCGAGCCCAGTTTATGAAATGTCCGAGTAACCGTATGAATTGTAAGTCATCGAGCCAAATTGTACCCTTGTATTACGCAACTATTCTCGACGCCTATGCGTTGACCTTGTTTACGCTTTTCGATAAATATTAATATAATGATCTATCCTCGTAAAAAAGGAAAAAAAACACAACAAAGGTAAGTATAAGTAAAGATATTGGTCTAACAAAGGCCATGCTCGCAAGCAAGAGGTATCACTACTGAAATATATGTGGCTAAAGCAGTATCATGTCACATACAACCTAAATCCACAACGCCAAGCAGCCTTTCTCCACAAATATACAATCATATTGCTGCCCTCAATGCTCCTCTTGCCGCCTCCTCTCTCATCTCAACAGCTTCACCACTACCATCAAAATACATGTGTACTTGCTGCACATGAAATAACAGCAAATAAGTAGAGAGAAAATGTTTAAGATTATGGTCACCTAAAAAGGTCCATATGATGATGGTGCACGTATTAGCATAATACAAACTCGAGTACCTGCATAACCCAGAAGCTTAAGATCGTTTCGAGACAGAATAATCCAAACCCAATGAAGTAGAAGATCTATGAAAAAAGGGAAATAATTAATATGGTCCAGTTTATAATGACACACTTGAGAAAATCTTGCATTGGTTGCAACAAACATGCTAAAAGGAGGCTCAAATGATCCTCATCTAGTCTCAGGAAGCATAAAACCTGGGCCTAGGCATCTTACCCCAGCCAAAACACTGTCACCAATCACGTCAACTGCAGCCACGATACCCCTATTCCAAATATCAAAAAGGAAAACATCAGATAAAAGTAGACACACCGCAAAGCCTAAGAATTTTCAAAAATATCAATCCAACAGAAACAAGAAAAAAATATATATATAGAAAAGGGAAAAAGTTTATGGTCAAATAATTTTTTTTTACTGTTTTCATACGAAATTTTTTTTGTGCAATCAAAAATATGTTTTGTGCAACCAAATCGATAAAAAGTAATTCAAAAAATATTATTATTTTTTCGTTGCACATTTTTCCTATGTGGTTGCACAAAAAATATTTGTGGTTGCATAAAAAAAAATTGTATGTGGATATAATAAAGAAAAATTGTTTGGCCATGTAATGGATACCGAAAAGAAAAACTCAAGGAACATACGTGAGAGATTTTCCTTCGAAAATTATAGGAGGAGCAACAGCAGCCATGATGCAGAAGCAAATGTGATGCTATAGACAGGGAATATAGACAAATATTAGTCCATCTTCAATTATTATTTGTTATCACATTGCGAGAAGAAAATAATTTACCCCATAAAACAGGAAAAACCATCCAAATTTCAAGGCACTTTCGGTCCTGCGAAAACAATTAAAGTGATTATCAAGTTGAACATAGAAAGGGCCAATTTTATTAGGAGCAACTCCAGCAGCCAAAGAATAAGTACCTAAAAGCGTGATAAAGTGGACGATACCACAAGACATAGGCTCCTGGAACTCCTAATATGAAGTAGATTATAGCAAGAAACCAGATTCTCACATCTACAACAGAAATACACATATCTAAATAAAATTTTGAAAAAAAATAAAAATAAAAAGACAGTCAACTACACAGGAGATGAGTTATAAATTTTTTAACGAACCTTCCCCTTCAATCCATGCTGTTGTAACAGCTATTATATTCCAGAGAAGACACACAACCAATCCTGCAAAAAATCAGATCTTATCAAGCCACCCAATCTTCTGAAGGTTAAATCAGAGAACTATACGAACAAAAAGCACTAAAATCCAAACACTTCTCCGCTAACCACATGAACGGGAGAGAACTGGGAAAAGAAAAAACAAAGTGAAACAAAGAATGCAGAAAATATGTTGGAATGGTTGTTGTCCCACATCGGTGGGAAAAATAGAAAAATGAAAGGTTTATAAGTTTGAAATAAGTTGGTTGAAGTAATTTAAGTCATTTTAATAAGATAACGAATCAGTTAATGAATTTAAATGAATTTGAAATAAATTTGATTCAACACTCATCTATCCGTAATGACTCACTCGTAACAAATTAACAAAATGCCAATCAAGCTTAGAAACAAACATTGGCTATAACATACCAGCAAGGGCTCTGTTATAACATCGTTGAATGATTCTGAACGTCTCTGAGACGATACATTATAAGCAAAATGCTTGAGCCTAACTGTCCAACATTGGTTATTTTTCTTTCTCTGATAGTGCTTGATTTTCCTTTCCTCCAATTTAACTTAAACATAACTCATCCTTAAACAAACAATCTATTTACAAGACAAACAATCTAGCGTCATTCCAAGATTTCCAGGAACATATGGCATTACCTAAAAACGTTGCAAACGCAGCATACTGAATCCTTTGTAGATCACTTTGTATTTCATGTGCAATATCATGCTGGATAACAGGGAATAATAAAGGCCAATTTTTCTCGTCCAGGACAATTCCGGCTGCAAAAAGAAAAAGAAAAAGAAAAATGTGGATATCACAGTAACAAGATAAAAAAAACAAAAAAAAAAAAAAATAAAGAAAGAAAAAGAAGGCAACTGGCAATAGTCTTCTATAAAAGGTACTAAAAAAAAAAAAGAAGCACAACTAGTTACTCCAATAATCCAGTCATATATATGACAAGAAGTTTGAAAATTTTCCTTTCTCTAGATTTTCTCCTGCTACACAACCTCAATTGACCTGTAATGATGCTTAAACAATCGGTAAAATGTCAACTGAATATTACCTCGTGCAGCTGCATCTTCTCTTCGGTTCACATCCTTTAGCATCAAAAAATGATGATTATGAGACCAATAGAACCAAATAATCGAAACACAGAATTAAATCACTAGGTGAACATCGTTTTACTTGTTGCCAACAAACTCAAAACAACTGCCGCCCACAAACAAAGGTCAAATATAAATACATCAAATTTGAACCATTGCTGATAAATTTTACAAAGATCTTCTTATGTGAATTAGAACGAAAAAAAAAAAGCCTAACATACGCACATTATTTACAGGGGAATATTTTTAGTAACAATGCATTCATAGATCAGGTTTTTGAGTAATGATAAATATTACAAAAATCGTGTCATAAATATTCTGAAATGTATAATTATAAAAAAAATTATTAATTTCTTAACATTGTTAAACTAAAAAAGGAAAAATATTGATAATTCTTTTTATAATTATACATCTTAAAATATTTTATGATACAGTTTTCGGGATATTTATCATTATTCCAAGTTTTTTTGGTACATACATAGATCACGTTACTTACAAGTCTTCAAATATATATATATATATATATATAGATATATACCTACAAGACTTCCAAAGATTTTCACCATAACTTGCTGAAGATTGTCCAATGTTAATTTAACTAAAGACGAGGTGGTCTCACGTAAGCTACGGATACAGCTTAGTCGTCTTTGAATAGAGCGGAAAGAAGGCCTTTGGCAAACAGGACATAATTGAGTTTTTCACATTTCTATGAACATAATACCTTCTCCCGCCTTCTTAGTTCAGCCTCTTTAGCTTGGAGCTCCTTCTCTTTCTTTCTTAAATCCTACATTGAAGAAGAACTTGAGAACATTGCCAAATAAATTAGGACAACCTAATAATAAAAATCAAAGGTATTCACACCGGTTTGGCCTTTATGCATAAATTTCTAAAAAAGAGTAAAATCTTTTAATCTTGAAAATATGAGAAACTATTCTGTCACATTGTAATCAGTATAAACTTTAACCATCAAACAGATGGAGAGGGAAGATGCTTTTTCAGTTGCAAAGCACCCAGGGCAATCCAGAAATTTCATACCAAAATGCTTACATCACTCACAAACACAATGACAAATAAAGCATAAAAAAATAATAATAATAAAAGGCCCAAATCACTAAAACTCTCAAATTTAACAAAAACTTGTTCAAACAGTAAATTTGTAACTCAAATAGTATTAACAATATATTAATAAATGAAAAATTAAAAATTTGTACTCTTGAATTCTTTAATTATTTTTTCATCTCTAATCAGTTAATATAAGTTGAAAAAAATTTAAAAGAAAAAAAGCAAAAACTCTGTTCAAGGTTTCAACTTTTTTCCACTGAAAAAGGGAAAATAACCAAACAAACAAAACCCAAAAAAAAAAAAAAAAAAAAACCAAAAACAAAAAACGAGAGAGAGTTACAGAGAAAGGGTTGACTTCTTCTTCTTCTTCGAAAGGATTAGGATAGTAGCGACCAGCCATGATTGCAAGAAACCAAACTTAGCGAAGAGAGCCGAAACCCCCCACACCCACACCAACACAACAAAATCTAATTAAAGTGAATTACAAAGCTTCAGAAAGAAAAACGATAATGTAAATATGTGAATGAAACTGCACGATGACTTAGAAACCATTGGGACAAAAAGAGATTTATAGGAACCAGAGAACAAAACAATAATAATAAAAAAGACTTGCGTTGAGTGGGAAGCAACTTTGAATTGGAAACGCGGACAAAACAAAAATCAAAGTAAAAGTTTTGACCAAAAATAAAAATAAAAATAAAAGAGAAAAACAAGAAATTTCAGGCTAAGGTTGGACTTGCCTTTGGTCAGCTCGTTGTTGCATGCGTTTGCTTTTTATTATTATTATTGTTATTCTTTTTCTCGTAATTATTGTTTGAGGCCCACTGCAAAGATACGATAAGATAATTATGCATTAAATATGCGGTGATTTCAACTATTTTTTTTATTTTTTAAATTTAATATATTTTTTACGATTCAACGGTTTAAATTATTACGTATTTACTGTACGCCTACTCAAGTGTATCCACGTAACTTTTTTTTTATTATTATTTATTATTATTATTATTATTATTATTATTATTAACCCAGACACAGTGCAAATTTATCATATTTATTAAAAAAAATTTATTTTGTTTAAAATAAAATAAAAGACTTAATTTTTAAATTTTTTAAAAATAAATTTAAAAATATTTTTTTAATTAAATTTATATGAATAATCATCAATATGAAGGCTGTCCGAACACATGCTAAAACTACCCGTTTGCTATATTTTTTGGTTGTAATCAGAGTTGTAAACTAGTCGATACATTCATAAAAAATTTGGTAGTTTAGTTCGGTAGAAACTTAGCTCAAACTCGTTCATTTAATTAAATGAGTAATACACGAGTCTAAATCTAAATTTTATTTAATAAATGAGCGGAACCTAAGCTGAGGTAAGATCGGCTTGATTAGACTTCTGAACAATTTATTTAAAATTTGTCTTCAAAATAATTTAAAAAAACTCATTTATTATATTATAAAATTAATTTTATTAGACTCATTTTCAAAATTATATGTTACATATATTTACATTTATATATTAAAATTAAATATTTATTTATAATTAGTTAATTTTATTTCAATAAATGATTTGTTGTTCTTTTATAATAATAAAATTTTTTAATTTTAGTCATTTTGTTAATATTATAAAAATAAATAATACAGTTCATTAAAATTTAAAAATTTGGGTTGATAAGAATAAACTCGGTTCAAACTGAGTTTATTATTAAACGTACTGATACCAAACCTTATTTTTAACCTATGTTAAACGAATTAACACCTAAACCAAGCAAAGTTCAACTCGTTTGTATTCCTAAAACTGTGGTCGTAGTAGTCCAATTCTAGTTCCAACTGAATTCTTCTGCTCATTTTTTTAACCAAAATGGGAGTCGAGGATGAGTTTTGGTCGAGTTAAGATTTAATATTTTTAATAAGAGTGCTGTTATTATGTAATTTATTTTTAATGCAGTATATATAGATAGATTTTTATTTAATAATATTTAAAATTTTATTTATTTTTTAAATTAAATAATTTAACAATTCATATGACCATATACTAATTTGTACCTCGTAAAATAAGCCACCAAAAATTGTTTTGTTTAAGAATTGATCCAACGAAAGAGACCAGATGGAACTGACACCCCGAAATGCCGGTCTGTCTCGACAATTCAAAAAATTAAAATAATAATAAAAGCCACCCTATGTTTTGGAAAAAATTTTGAACTAGAGCAAAACCATTGAAAAAGGCATAGATTGGAACCACAATAGTAAACGAACAAACTAAAACTTTTAATAATTTTTATTAAAATTATTAAATAATAATAAATATAAAAATTTTATGTATACGTCCTAATCATGTCTATATCCTTATTTTCTTGAAGTTAGTGTAATGTATTGTTTGTGCCAAAAAAAAAAAAAAGTCTGTGTTTTATAGTGTGCAGGTATGTTTATATCTGTACTTTATAAAATAATACCCGACGCGTTACTTTTTTGTACATAATTGTTTTTTCTCTTTCGAAATACGTAAAAAAAAAAAATCATTTTGACTTCAGTTACTTTAATCGGCTTAATTTTGTTACACACTTCAATTTATTTCAACATAACTGATTCGTGGTAAAATTATAATTTTATTGGTTAACTAAAATTATAATTTTGATCGACGTAATGTCAATGTAATCATTCGTGTACGATTACGAATGAAGATTATACAGAAAATTGGTCCTTATGTCAAAAAAAAAAAGCTAGAGAGAGAGAGTTACAGGGAAGGGTTCACTGCTTCTTCGAAGGGATTAGGATCGTTGCGACCAGCCACGAAACCAAACTTAGTGATTAAGGTTGGACTTCGTCTTTGGTCAGCCTGTCGCTGTAGCTTTTTTTTTTTTTTTTTTTTGTCCTTTTTTCGACGAAAATTTAAAAAATGGGTGTCGCATTCTAGGAACTTACGATGTAATTTATGTATCATCGATTCAAAAGAGACTCCCACAATAATTCAAATTCAAACTAGAGCATACTTAAGTTCACTTTTGTTGTATGTTTTTTTTTTTTTTTTTGGCAAAAACCTATAATTTCACTCATTATCTTTGTATGTTTTGAGATTTTCATCTGCAATATTTTTTGGTTTGGAATTCTACCCTCAACATTTTTTCTGTCAATTTTTTTTTCCTTTTTGGTTAGTTGACCGTTAAGTGTGACACGTAACAGTCCAATCAGCGATACATTTAATGCTTTTATATAATCGAAAGAAAGAGATTAAAAAAAAAAGTCACAGGAAACAGATTGTCGACGGTAAGGTAATGACATGTTGCTGACGTAAGTTATAAGTAGGATGATATATCACTAATTAGACTGTCATGTATCACATTTAACGGTCAACTAACGGAAAATGGTAAAAAAGATTGACGGAGAAAACGTTGAGGGTGAAATTCAAAACAAACAAACGTTGTGTGTGAAATTCTTAAAACGTGCAAAGATGATGAGTGAAATTATAGTTTTTGTCTTTTTGTTTATTTGATGCTTGGATATTTTATATTTGAATAAGAAAGTAGAGGGCAAGGAAGTGAGGAAGAGAAAATTTTACTTTATGTTTGGATAAGATCATAAGAAAGTAGGAGATGGAAGTGATGGTGTGAAAAATAAGAGAGAGGAAAACAAGCAATCAGAAAATTTTAAAATTTTTTCTTATGTTGGAGAAAAGATAATGAGAATGAACAAAATTAAAAATTTTTGTTTAGAAAAGAATGGATAGTGAAGGGGAGAAAATTAATATATATATATAGAACATCATTTTATTCCTAAAAATATTATATATAAAACTAAAAATATTTGATTTGTAAATTATATAAAAATACTTGTATACATATTATTTAACAAGTTCATAATATTTGTAAAAAAAATTTTTATTGAAGTGTTTAATAAAATCCTAAAGGACATAGACATTCTTTTGTTCTAAATAAATCTGCGTGCAGCTTTTAAAATATGATGAAAGTAATATAATTTTTTAATAGCTCTAAAAAAATAGTCTTTTAATACAAAAATAAGTTTTTTTTTTCTGTAATATAGTATTTAAAAAAATTAATAAGTTTTCTCTCAATTTTGAAAGATATGATTTTTGTGTGTCAACAGTAAATTTAGTTCTTCTCTTTTCCAATTTACTCTCTGTCAAAAATATTTTCAAATACAATTACTCACCTTTTTTCTTCTATTTTCTCCCCTTCTTTTTTTATCCTCTCCTATATACAATGTTAAGGTTATTATATTGTTGTTATTATTATTATTATTATTATTATTATTTCATATTTAATTAATTATTACTTACTCATATCTATACATACAAAAGGAATTGAAACCAAAATCGTAACCAAACTAAACCAATTTTTTTTATGGCAACATGGAAAAGAAAACAAAAACTAGCCTAAAACATAGCAAAAATAAAGTAACTGGGCCTCTTCTAGACTTAACCCAAACTTTAGGGCTCGTTTGAAGACGCTGTTAATTTTTTGTTTTTATTTTTTATTTTTCTATTTTTGCTATTTACTGAATTTTTATATTTATTGTTGTCAATTTTTTTTTCTATAAGAATAAAAAAGTAGATAGAAAAAGGATAGTGAGAGATATGGTAAAAAGAGTATGAATATAGAGAGAAAAATAGGAGAGAGCGAGAGAGGGTAGAGAGAGAATGAGTAGAGAGAAAGGTAGAGAGAGAAAAAGGAGAGAGAAAGAAAGAAGAAAGAGAATGAGTAGAGAGAATGGCAGAGAGAGAGAAGAGAGAGAAAGGGTAGAGAAAGAATAAGCAAAAAGAATGATAGAGAGAGAAAAATGAGAGAAAGAGGGTAGAGAGAGAATGAGTAGAGAAACTGGTAAAACAAGAAAAGAGAGAGAGAGTCTAGGTAGAGAGAGAATGAGTAGAGAAAATAGTAGAGAGAGAAAAAGGAGAGAGAGAGGGTAGAGAGAGAATGTTAGAGCAAGAAAAAAGATAGAGAATGTGGGTAGACGGAGAATGGTAGAGAGCAAAAAGAGAGAGAGAGAGAGGGCAGAGAGAGAATGAGTAGAGAGAATGGTAGAGCAAGAAAAGTGAGAGTGATTGGTAGAGAGAAAAAAATGAGAGAGAGAGAAAAAGAAGAGAGAGAGGATAGAGAGAGAATGGTAGAGATAGAAAAAGGAGAGACGGTAGAGAGAGAATGAGTAGAGAGAGAAAAAATATAGAGGGATAGAGAGAGGATGAGTAAAGAGAGATATGGTAAAGATGTTGGATAGAGAGAAAAAAGGTTGTGAGAGAAAGTATGGAAAAGAAAGCAAAAAATAAAATGTGAAAGCTAATTTTTATTATTTTCCCAATTTATTTTTTTTTCTTTGAAAAACACTGTTAATTTTTCAACAAAAAACAGAAAACAAAATTAATACTGAACATATTTTCTATTTTTTTGGGAAAAATAAACGAAAAATAAGAAATAAAATTGTTACCAAACGGAGCCTTAAATTGTCAATTATAAATAGAAACTAGAATCGGACTAGACCATAGTCATCTCAATTTTTTATACATATATTATTTTTTCTTTTTTAGAATATATATATATATATATAAATCTTTGTGACTTTGACTTACTTTCGTGACAGAATTCAATTCGTTTCAATTGAACTGATTTATGGCAAAATTATAGGTTTACCGGTTAGCGAGGAAAATTACGAATTGGATTGGAGTAACATGAATATTATGATTCGTGTACAAATGAAGACTACGCAGAAATTATCAGAGGTGGTAGTTTAGTAGTATTTTGATGTGTCTCTTCTAGCATTAATCTGGATTTGAGTCTCTGTGCCTGTGTTCTTCCTTGTCAACTGAAGCTGAGTGATTGTATAATGACGTGATAAAAAATTGAGCGTGACGTTTAGTTTCATACTCGTTAATACCGTAGTTTGGTTTAAACTCAATAATATTTCAATGGTAAGTTCTCCCTTTTAAAAGGTTGAATGGAGGCAGTAGAATGACAAAAAATCAACCTCTGAATTAAGAATTAGTTATCGCTATACTTGCGAAGTGATTTTTTATTGTAAAAAAAAAAAAACAAGAGACTATGCAGAAAATTGGTACTTACGTCAAATTAATTCGCGCATTTTTTTTTTTTTAACACAGTTCACGCGTTTTTTTGTCCTGCATTAATTCACGCGTTTTTGGATGTAGAAAGTCTCCACTTTCACATTTTCCTGTTTTCAAGTCAATATTCCGCGTAAATGATTAACAATGGCCTAGGTTAGCTAACGCCCTTGTATCTTTACTGCTTAAATGTTATTTATTTATTTATTTTGTCTTAGAGTGGGTTAAACACCTATATAAATGAGAAAAAAGAAGAGTATGGTAGAAGTCGAACTCTTTATCACACTCTTAATTAGTAAGACTAGTGATTATTTGAATTAATGTTCTTTATTTATTTATTTATTTTGTTGTCAGCAAAATGTGAAAGCATGAACAATATTTTAGAAACTCGATAGAAAAGATTGCACAAGTTTCACTAGGGATGTTTGCGGATCAGATTGGTCAATTTTAAGGGTATATTCATGTTCAATCAGTGTTGGATGGTTCTCTATCTACATCAAATTGGTCATCCTATCCAATCCATTTAATCTAATCTGCCACTTGTAGATTGGATTGAATCAATTTTGGTGAATTATATGTAATCAAAAATATTTTTTCTTAGAAAATAATGTGGCACCCCTACATTAATCAATCAATTGGAAAACCTATGCTCTATTTCTATATGATCATATTTGCAAACTTATTACGCTATGAACAGTGTCACGGGGTTAAAATTCTCCCTCAAAATTACTCTCAAGGGACTAACAGATAGCACAGGGCAATGGAGCGTGAGTGAATAATTATTAAACTTTGGACGAAAAGGACTTTCATTAATCACCTCTCTTTGAACTCATCCTGCAATGTAGCACAACAGAAAATATACAGCAAATAATAAGTATGTGTGTATGAAAAATAAGTATGTGTATATGCATATACAAAACATAGCATGAATATATATAACAGTTTGCATACTGAGAATGTTCTAAGATCGACTGCAAGTCCAAAAATTATCGATGACCACCGAATAATATCGGCATTTGCTTTCAAGGCTTCTATAGCTTTGTTAGTAATGGGGAATGCTAGTAAAAAATAGCCATCTACTAGAATCACAGGTGCTGATATAGATAGACTTGAACGAAGACAGGTTTCAAAATCTTCAATTTACACCATGCTCACGACAGATTTTAAAATTTTAAAATTATAACCAGTCTAGACCTTTATAGTTTTAGCATATGAAGGTTCGTGTATGTTCAATTAGTCGATTTTTAGTGAGTTAGTCGATTTTTTAACAGCTCTAAATTTCACCATAAAAGCAAACTGAGAGAGCAAATCCTGTGTGGCCCAATAAAAAATCACTTATTTCTAGCAAAAATTTAAATCCGTAACCTTACGATATGAATAAATTTCTTAATTATTTGACCACAATGTTCAGTGGTTACATGTTTCTGTTTGGAAATTACAAAAGCCTGTGTTTATCAGCGCATATGGAAGAAAAAGACCATCTTACCATATTAGCAGTGTAGTTTAGGGGTGAAAGTACAAAACTTTTAATCCCAACAACATGAACTTAGATTTTGACATCAACAAACTCAAAAAAAAAAAAAAATTAATTAATTAAAAGAAACATATAGTTTTCAAAACTATTACATTAAATATAGTGTTGGTCATGTTGCAGCAGCTTATGAAATAACTTTTTTTTTTTCTCCTATGGAAATATATATATATATATATATATATATATATATATATATATCTCCTTTTATTTTCAGCATCTCTCATTCCATCTCACGAGTTCACATAAAAAATGTTCAATCAAAATTTCAAGTTCTTGAAAGCATCTAAACTGATAAATTACCTCCTACATTAGACCTATAATATCACATTTTAGTATTTAAAATTTAAAAAAAAGAAATAAAAAATGGTAATGTAGTATTTTTGAGTTGTCACAGCCAGCATGAGATTATCATAAGGTAGCTGATGATTTGAAATCACCAGCTTAAAGAATGGCCTATAAATTATGAACGCATTTTTTTTTCAATCACAAAGAGGGAAATAAACAGAAAAAGCTAATAGTAATGAGAAAGAAACTCAAGTGATTCAGTAATGCCACTCCGACTTCATCTGCATGAATCAACGTAGAGATGACTTGAGAGAGGAGCTTCCCAAATACGAAAATGCACATCCAAAGAGACGCCCCAGATTAGCTAAGAAATCAACGCAAAAATTCCCTTTCTGTAGCGCGTGTTGCAAACAAACAAACCATGGGTGCTGCAATAGAGTTCTACAACTAGCAATCACAAGGCGATATAAGCCGGATTCTCAGCCATGGGAGTCAGTACAACAATGATCCGATGAAATCCGCTCTGCTAGGCAGCCTTCAAGGCATCACTAATAGCACGTAACTCCACTAATATAGCCATACCAATGCCACAGAACCCAGAGAAACCAAAGAATTACCACCCAGCACTATACCGGGCTAAACCGCAATATCCTGCCAATCCCAGCGCCCCCTTAGCACACTCTTCGACATTTATCTTCAACTTCGTATTTGAGGCATGAAAAACAAGTGATTTCTGAATAGCTTTTAACATGTTTGAGTTTTGAGTTTGCATAAATAGCTTTTAACTAGTGCCCAATCCAAATTTGGAAGGATTCAGAAGCGAAGTTATTCAAGCATAAGTTAGCTCTTAGCAAGCTTGATCTCACATCTGGCTGGTCAAAAACCAAAGGGGGGAAAAGAAAACCCACCAGAATTGAAAATAATGGCTAAAACAGCTTCAACGGTAAAGGCAAATTCACTAGCTATTACCAACTCAGATGCTAAGTCTAAGATATAAACTCTGAGCTTGTACATGCCTGTCTATGATTTCCCCATCTTTTAAACCAACCTATCCCAATACCAATCTCCGTCCCAAAAATGCCACAGAAGTTCCCAAGCCCACCAACAGAAAGAAGAAAAAGAAAGGAGAAGAAAACTTCTAACTTTGATAATTGTATGCCTCCATCTTTTCTCGCTTCAGGTCATCAAATTGTATGCTGCATCTGCTGACGAAGTATCGATATCATTCAGTCCCAACTCCTCATTCTGTTCCCAAGATCTTTCATAATTCTCAACTGGACATGGCAGATAGAAGATTATTCTTAAGATGAAAGAGCAGCACGTGCCATGTGAATGTATAAACAGTACAATGAAACAGTCGATGGAAAATCAATGTTCATAGGCAGTATTTTAAGAAAACAAATAAGAGTAGGTTCATCAAAAACATAAGAAAAATTACTCGCACACTGCAGGATAACTTCATGTGGCTGCTTCCTCCCCAACATATTCTTTACGCTCTCAAACTGTGTATGTAAGCCGGAGAACTGATAAATTGATCTTTAGGAAAGTAGTGTCTACCAATAAAGTTTTAAAAAAACTCTACTTCTGTTAACAAGTCCCGGACACTGGTACAAATCTTTTTGAGGGAAAAATTTTCATTAGCACCACAACAAAAAACGCATCCAGATTTTAGTCAATATAGGAAGAAGCATTATTTGTACAAGCATGTAGATCTGTTGCATCACGTACTTTCACTGAAACACTAAAAACTTTTTCAAATTTGAATTTTTGACAAAGCAACTACGACAAATTTTTCTTTTGAATGTCATGAAAAATATATAGTTTTACAAGATATTGTAGATTCAAAGGCCAAAAGACTTGATGCTATGGTCTTGTCACACAAATTCCCTTGAATATTTCTGTCCATTTCATGCATGCATTAAGGGATTGACAATAAAAACATGTCCCTAAAAATGCAACAATCAAATGCCACGTAATATCATGAGATAACACGGCATATAATTTTATCTAATATTCGTAACCTAGTCATTCTATATAAAGATCAGCACCTGGCTAAGGAGCAACACGTCATCAGTTAACTGTTCCATAAAGTATAAGCTCACCATTCATAACTCTCTGTTCACACAATTCTGCAATGCTACGTGTGATTGCTCAAAATAATATGCCCTCGCTTACCAGCCACCCCCCCTTAAAAATTCACAATGTAACGTTCAAGCACATAAACAGAATCACCAATGGAAATAAATCAAAGATAATTGTCCCCTTTTCAAAGGTCAAATTTCTAAGTTTACACTTGTGCAATACACGGCTAGATCTAATTATCTCTTTCAGTGCCTTGTCTGGTATAGTTGGTTGTAATTGAATCTATTTATGCATGCGCATGGTGCCAAAGGGTTCAGCATGAAATAAGGAGAACTAACTAATATCTCTTTAGGGCACAAGGAAGCTAATTCCCAGCCATATGAACATAGAAGCTTGTGGCAATAGCAACTTCAAATACACAGATGAATCACAAAAATCCACAACAGAACTATTACACACCACATTAAACCTGCCTAAGAGCCAAAGTGAAGGAAAATGACTTACATGTTAACTGATAATCATCATTAATGTCATCGGTTGCTGGTGCAATAAAAGAATTTGCTAATGCGTCATCAAGGATTAAGGTCCAAGGTTCTTCAATATTCAAAAGCTGCAAATGACATAACAGCGAAAAGAAGATTAAGAGACAAGAAACTCAAAATATAGAATCAAAAAGGAGACTAAACACCAATATCCAAAGGAATAAAAAAAAAGTAAAATAGGAAATTTGTTCTTAAAAATGTTTTCAACACAAAATCTACCTGACAGGGTGGGAAATTAATATTGGCTATGGGAAACACTTGGGTGACGCATTCTAAAAATATTGGAGAAATTAAGAAAAACTGGGAAGCACTCTTTTTCTGGCAAATTACTTTTGATTAGCAGTTCATGACGGCATTAAAAATCATCCCTTCATGCTCATCACGTTAGACAATAATGGAGAAAAATGGTGTAAAACAGACAGGGTGCAACAAAATTCCAAAAACACATCAGTTGCACAAAATAAAAAGCAAATGGAGAACCAGCCAGCAAGAAACCCCAAATCAAAATTTGGGAGAAAGGGGAAAACATAACTGTTTCTCTCTCTATACTGGCTCATGAAAGAGTGGACAAACGTGGTACCTTGTTTAACTTTGCTTTAAATTCCTGCCACTTGCTTTTTTTGTGTTCATCAAGGCTATCTCCAAATTCGCCCACCAGGCTTCAGCTGCATGGGAAACAATTACTTAGGTAAGAAATTAAAAGTACAGTTAACGTACCATAAACCTCTAATACGGTACTACCCCAAAAAACGGTAGGTTACTTGTACCTCTGAATTGTGGTAACCACAAGAATCACAAGTGGATGCCATGACTATTACTTCCTGGAAGTATGGGATCTCTGCAGTCAGTTAAGCACAAAATTGTTTGTCTACTTATTGAGAAAGTAGATGTGGTTACTGTGAGTTCCAAATGCATTCACTAAGCAGGTCATACCCACCCAGAACACTTGCATAAAATTATAAGCCCTTAAACCTTCAATTATTTCTATAAGTTTAACGTCAAATGAGCTAATAGTACAATACACGCTACATAAAAATCCCACTAATAAAAACAGCAACTCATCCTAGCTACCAATAATAATATAGAACAGCACTTAACTGATTATCTGTAGTAGTTCAAAGGTATGCACCTTCCAATCTGGAAAGAGCTTTTTTAGCATTTTCAAGAAGAATTAATTAACTAAAGTTGCCTCCCAAGACAAAATACTATTATTAGATTCTCAACATAGTGGTGGCTATCCCGCAACTGATTACACACTTTCTCAATGAGATCTCACTGCTCTCTCTGTCTCTTTCCACATTCTATGTCAACAATGTTCACTATGAATTGAAGCAGTTGTATCATGACGATTCAACTTTAATTCACATATCTACCCCAAGCATCTTCACTGGTCTAGGTGTCTATCAGAATAAATGATCCCTTCTATCCACATTTCCAATATGGACAATATTTATTTATTTTCATTTTTTAAAAAACTCACAATTAAAAGAACCATGCAAATGAACTAAGAGCCTCAATAAAAAGGACCGTCAAAAGAATTCAAAAGTGTAATGTTAGATACGAAGACACTTCCCAACATGCAATTGATGGTGGAAACACAAGACTCAAGAACAAGCACCCACCCTCATTTCACCCAAATCTGCCATCCAACCCCATCCCACCTTTCGCCCCATCCCAACCCCATGTCTGAATGACTACCACTGCAGTCAAATATCAAAGTCTATATAACCTAAAAAGAAATGGAGTACAAATGTGACCACGAGCAATACCCAGCAGCTACAAAATGGGGGTTAGTTACGGGTAAAATTCTAGAATAACTCCACATTTTGAAGATTAGGTTCTGACAAGCCTCCTGATTGCAGGAAATTGGTAAAGAAAATCCAGGGAAAATATCAGGAGTGGTAAATATGCTCCTCAAGCATTTGTCAGACCATTAATTACCATGTTAAAAAACCCAAAGAAGATGAAACCTGCAAAGCAATCTACCAAAAAATTTCAACATGATGGCAAGTTGGTCGGAACTTTCATATCTTGCATGCTGAAAAGTAAAGATGCACAGAAGGACATAGAACAATAAACTAAAAGCTCAAAGTAGCTAGTTGTATTAGCAAATAAAAAATTCCTAACCCAACATGAGAACAATGTAGCAACAAAATAAGCAAATATTGATGGTTGAAATAAATTTATGAGGTGAAGGATACTCGTGACGAACATTCGAGTCTCATACCTAGTGGCACAGGCTCCGCAAGTCGACGGAAAGATCATTACCTACCAAAGCTGTTAAAACTAAAATGATTATGTGAAAAAAACCCTACACTTTTCTGCTATATTTCCTAGGGTATATATACATCAATCCTATACAGCAGGGTAGATATACATAAGGAAAAAAATCCACATCCCACTAATTATGGGATAATCCTGATCCCACTGATTATGGGATAATGCTTGATCCCATTGATTATGGGATTATGCCAATCAATATGAGATTTCCATCCCTAACAAACTTTCTGTCTCTAACACTCCCCCTCAAGCTGGTGAATGGATGTCATCCATTCCCAGGTTGCTCGTGATTTCTTGAAACCGTGACATAGGCAGTCCTTTAGTCAAAACATCAGCTAGTTGGTTCCCAGATGACACATAAGGAGTTGTGATGAGTCCACTATCTAACTTTTCCTTGATAAAATGTCTGTCAACTTCAATATGTTTAGTGCGATCATGTTGAACGGGGTTATGAGCTATGCTTATGGCTGATTTATTGTCACAATACAGCCTCATTGGTCTGTCCACTTTAATCCCCAAATCCTTCAAAATGATGTTGAGCCAAAGAAGCTCACAAATTCCATGTGCCATAGCTCGAAATTCTGCCTCAGCACTTGATCTAGCAACCACATTCTGCTTCTTACTTCGCCAAGTGACTAAGTTTCCAGCAATAAAAGTACAATAGCCAGATGTTGACCTTCTATCTGTTAGGGATCCTGCATAGTCTGCATCAGTGTAGGCTTCAACTGAAAGTTCATTCCTTTTTTGAAATAAAATCCCCTTTCCTGGAGTAGCCTTCAAATATTGTAGGACTCGATGAACAGCCCGTAGATGTGCTTCTTTTGGATCATGCATGTGTTGACTAATCACACTCACGGCATAAGCAATGTCGGGCCGTGTATGTGAAAGGTAGATCAACCTTCCAACTAGTCTTTGATAGCGCCCTTTATCAACAGGTTCCCCTTCATCTTCTCGGCCTAGTTTATGATTAGGATCAATGGGAGTGCTTGCTGCCTTGCTTCCCAAAGTACCTGTCTCCTTAAGCAAATCTAATATGTATTTCCGTTGAGACACAAAAATTCCTTGCTTGGAGTAAGCCACCTCGATTCCGAGGAAGTATCTCAATTTCCCCAATTCTTTCACTTCAAACTCTTGAGCTAACTTTGCTTTAAGCTCCTTCTTCTCCTCTTCATCACTGCCAGAAACTATAATATCGTCAACATACACCAATAGAATGGTGACTTTGCCTTCCTTTGAGTGTTTAATAAATAACGTATGATCACCCTGACTTTGTTTATAGCCAAATCCCACCATAGCCTTGGTAAACCTTCCAAACCATGCTCTTGGTGATTGTTTTAGGCCATACAAGGCTTTATTCAGCCTGCAGACTTTATTAAACCCAAATTCTTTGTCAAATCCTGGTGGGGGCTCCATGTACACCTCTTCTTCCAAATCTCCATGAAGGAACGCATTCTTCACATCAAATTGTTGGAGTTCCCATTCAAAGTGAGCTGCTAGTGATAGTAAAATCCTCACCGTGTTCATCTTTGCTACTGGAGCAAAAGTATCTTGGTAGTCAACTCCATAGGTTTGTGTATATCCCTTTGCAACCAGCCTTGCCTTATACCTCTCAAGCGTTCCATCTGCATTAAACTTTACTGTGTATACCCATTTGCAACCAACTGCTCGCTTACCTTTTGGGCGCTCAACAATGTCCCATGTCTTGTTTTTCTTCAATGCCCCCATCTCCTCCTCCATTGCATGTGTCCAATTCTGATCCTTTAAAGCTTCATTTACTGTTTTTGGAATCTCATAAGAATTCAAGGTTGAGATAAAGCTTCTATGTTGGGTGGACAGACGATGTAAGGAAATGAAATTGGATATGGGATGTTGTGTGCATTTTCTAATTCCTTTTCTCAAGGCTATAGGAAGATCAAGTTCTTTTTCTGGGATGGGCTGTTCATCACAAGTAACAGGATTATCAGCATTCAATCTAGGTAAAGTCACAATGTTTTCATTACCTATACTCAAGTCAGATTCTTGGACTTGCTTTGACACTTGTGAGGGCTGTACTCTTCTTGAATATTGCTTCAGTTGTGGCTTTATAGGGGCACCTGATTCATGATTTTTGGTTGGGATGGTTTCCATTTCATTTGGAGGGCTTGAAGTAGGCTCAAACATAAGAGAATCCATGAGTGGGTTAGCATTTGATTTAGTTTCTGGTTGAGTTTCAGCAGGGTTGACTTGAGGACTTTCCTTGGGTGGTTTGTTGATTTCAGTTTCATGAGTCTGGACTGATGGTGCGGGATTCAAAGGATAGCTAGAAGGACATAGGTAATCACCAAGAAAGGTAATTCCACCAGAATATGCATCTTCCTTCAATACTGTCTCCCCCTGAAGATGAGTGGGAGTGTAAAAGGGAACATTTTCATGAAAAGTAACATCCATCGAGACAATGACTCGTCGGGTGGTTGGATCATAGCATTTGTAACCTTTTTGGGTAGAGGAATAACCAACAAACACACATTTCTTTGCACGAGGGTCAAATTTTGAGCGATTTGTTTTATGGATATGAAGATAAGCAACACACCCAAACACTTTTGGAGAGAGACTTCTATTAGAAATAGATTCTGGAAAATGTTGACACAAGAGAGATAATGGACTATGATTTTCTAAGATTTTGGAGGGGAGTCGGTTAATGAGATGGGCAGCTGTAAGGACTGCTTCAGCCCACAGAAACTTAGGGACATTGGATTGGAACAAGAGAGCACGAGTGACTTCTAATAGATGACGATTTTTTCGTTCGGCAACACCATTTTGTTGAGGTGTTTCTACACAAGAAGACTCATGAATGATTCCTTCCTTTTTGAAAAATTGAGAAATGCCTTGATTGAAGTAATCTTTGGCATTGTCTGATCGAAATTTTCGAATTTTTTCCCCAAATTGGGTGCTGATCATTTTATGAAATTGAGGAAGAATGATACTAAGATCAGATTTATCTTTCATGAGGAAAAGCCATGTAGTACGAGTACAGTCATCAATGAATGAAACAAACCAACGTGCTCCATTGACATTAGGAATTCTAGAGGGTCCCCATATATCAGAATGAATGAGAGAGAAAGGTCTACTGCTCTTTATTGAATTTGTGGGGAGGGAAACACGACGATGCTTAGCAAACTGACAGATATCACACTGAAAAGCAGACACAGCAACATTTTTAAATAACAAAGGAAACATGTGTTGTAACAAAAGAAAAGGAGGATGTCCTAGTCGGAGATGGTGAGTCCAAATCTGAGCCTTATTTGAGGATGCTAGACAAGTGGTGGATGAAAGACATTTGGTGGTTTGGTCTCCCTTTATTCCACAACCTTGCAAGTTTTCAAGATAGTATAGTCCATCACGTTCTCTAGCATATCCAATCATCTTCCCCGAGATTAGGTCCTGAAAAACACAATGAGAGGCAAAGAAGGTTATTTTACAATGTAGTTCTTTGGCAATTTTGTGTATAGATATTAAATTGGTGGACAAGTTTGGAATGTGCAAGACATTTTTAAGGGAAACATAAGGAGTTAGATGGAGACTTCCCTGGCCAGCAATGACAATAGGAGACCCATCTGCCACTTTGATTTTTTGGTTTCCAGAAACATGTTTATAAGGGTTAAGATTGGTAGCACTATGCGTCATGTGATCGGTTGCACCCGAATCAAGGACCCATGAGTTTATATCGGTAGTATTTGAAGCTTTAAAGGATTTAGTCAACAAACACATACCAGATTTGGCAAGAGAACAAGACATGGATGGTTTATCAAGAGATTCCAGCAATTGTCTCAATCTTTCCACCTCTTCCTTGTTGAACTTGCTGGGTTCTTCCTTGGTCTGCGAGTTATACTCTGAAGCAGCCCCTTCTTTGGTAGAAAGATTTGCCAGCCCCTTAAAGCCCCCATTCCTGGCCAAGACGTGAGCTTTGCCATATAACTTGAAGCAATTTTCCCGAGTATGACGCGGCTTATTACAAAAGGTGCACCATAGCACATCCTTGTTGGATTGTTTCTTTGGATCAGGTCTGCCATTATCACTTGGTTTGGTATTCTTACCATCTCCTGCCCTCCGGGACACCATGGCAGCAGCTTCAGATGATTGGGGCTCTAACATAACACCCCTTCTGCTTTCCTCAGCTCGAACAATAGAGAAAATCTCACGAAGTGATGGGATTGGATCCTTTCCGAGGACTTGTACTCGGATTTGATCATACTCAGCGTTTAGGCCTGCTAGGAACTCAAAGACTCGATCATGTTCCAGCACTTCTTGGTAAGTCTCAACATCATCCTTACATGTCATCTTCACATCTCTGTAATGATCTATCTCAAGCCACAAACCTGTCATTTTATTGTAGTAATCTGTGACAGACATAGTCCCTTGTTTTGTAGCAGCAACCTGCACTTTCAGTTCATAAACAAGTGCAATATCCTTCTTTTTTGAATAAGTTTGCTGGAGTGTCTCCCATATTGCCTTTGCAGAATGAAGGAACATGACATTTCGGCTGACTTCTGGCTTCATTGAGTTCCATAACCATGACATGATCATGGAGTCTTCCTCATCCCAGGTTTTAAACCTAGGATCTTCAACATTTGGACTCACTTCAGTGAGATGATTTATCTTTCCCTTTCCCTTGAGAAAAGTTCTAACAATCTGACTCCATTGTAAGTAGTTTGTTCCGTCAAGACGGTAAAAGGAGTTCATACTTTGAAGTTCTCCATTAGGACTGAATGGAACAACATTAATTGGAGTGGTCATTGTAGACGATTCTTCCTCCTTGGAAGGTGTGACAACAGTAGTTGATGATGACATCTCTAGGTAGGAGAGGGATGGCAATGAAGGCACCAAAAGAGATTAGCAATGAAGGCAGCAAAAGAGAAAAACAATGAAGGCAGCAGAATTTTTCAGACTTTTCAAAGGAATAGCTCTGATACCATGTTAAAACTAAAATGATTATGTGAAAAAAACCCTACACTTTTCTGCTATATTTCCTAGGGTATATATACATCAATCCTATACAGCAGGGTAGATATACATAAGGAAAAAAATCCACATCCCACTAATTATGGGATAATCCTGATCCCACTGATTATGGGATAATGCTTGATCCCATTGATTATGGGATTATGCCAATCAATATGAGATTTCCATCCCTAACAAACTTTCTGTCTCTAACAAAAGCAAACCAACAAAAGCAATCTAATACGCCAGGAATGTTATAGAGAACAAGTTCAAACAGAAATTGTTTTCTTCTTTTACCTCCTGTGGTGCAGTATACTGAAACAAAGCTTCTGCTATTTCTGCACTATTACTTTGTGCAATAGCCCGATGTCCAGCTGCTGCTCCAACAGATCCATGAGGTTCCCTTATTTTTTGATCAGAAACACGGGCCATCAACCCTGATGATGGCCCGCTGCCAGGTTCTCCCAACTGTGATGAGTCTACTAGATAGCCTAATGATGCTTGTTGCTCCAGAGTTCGATCATAGAATGTAATAATCAATGATGGATCAGGGGAAGGAGCATACCTGCGCAAATTTTCATATCACTACTTAAATTTAAACAGCCATTGCCGAAGATTCATCACAACAAACCATACAGGAAACCATCAAGTTCGTAGTCCAAAGCAAACCCAAGAGCAATCACAATGGATCTTTGACCAAAAGTCCTCAAGAACTTTCAAGGTTATAATATACATGCATGCATGCCAAGGTGCCTCCAAAAACATACATAACTATGCTTTCCCATGTCTCTTGAGAAAGAGAGAGAGATCACAGCACTTTACAACTGAAATAACCGGAGATGGACAATGAAAGTTCCTGGCAGTAAAAGCAATTGCTTACGGATTCTCAATGAAGCTGTTTCCAGCAGGATCATCCAGAATGAAGGTGAAAGACAAGTCTCCTGCTGCACAAGCTCTTAATTTCAGCAAGAATTGATCGATTGCTTCAGCAGTCTGAGGATCTACTTTCTGCAAAGCCCAGAACAAGGCAGTTAGAAAACCGAAAGAAAGTCATTAACAAAACTAAGCAGCTCAGTGGCTCACACCTTGCGTTCTTCTTGAAGTGCCTGCAATTCATCAGCCGCTCGTACTACAATACCTTCCACCTGAAAAATAATGCAAATGTCCCAAGGGTTCAAACGTAAACCATTATGCAACATACGCAACAAACTCATAGAAACATCAGGGTCATGCTCCAAGTAAATTCATATTTTGCAGCAGCAAACCGTGTGAATATTAAAACAATATGCAGCAATCTAAAACCCATCACAGTAACCTTATAAACAAAGCAACTGGATCTATTACCATCTTATAGCCCTTTACGAAGCTCCCTTCTGGTCAAAATCAATTTTAACAGAATTCAATGAGTAAGCATACAATTAACGTCCAAATTGAAACAAACTTGCATCTAAAAAGCTTGTCAATGCACATAAAACAAGAACTTTCCAGTGCAACATCTAGCAAAATTTACCAACCGAATGGTTGCTCTTTGTGATGTGATCAATTTGTCAAGGAAGCACTATTAAGTGATTGATTTCCTTTTCCTAACTTTAGTCCTAGAAAGAGCAAAATTGAAAATTTAACTACCAATTACTGTCCAGACATTTTATTCTCATTTCCTTTTCCCAACAGGCTGTCCAGATCCTTTATTCCCATTTCTTTTGAATTGCAAGCCACAAAAGGAAATCAAATAAGAAAGAAGATGAAGAAAGAAAAAGAAACACAGCATGCTCGCAATGAAGTTAAAGTTCATCTGTACTTTAGCAATTTTGTTGTTCTTCAAGCATGAAATGGACACCTCCCATCCATACTGTTATTGTTCTATTCTTGACATATTGCAAATGTGAGCTACACTTCCAATGTGATTCTTAAATTTTTTAAAAAAACTGCTAAAAATTTAAGTATATATTAATTTTATACTTTTAAAATTTACTTGCACAATTAGCCAGTCACACATAATCAAAGTGGATTCACGTTGACTTCATACTTTTTTTTTTTATATCTGTAGAGATAATAATTTACCGTTGAAATAGTTATGTGAAGGCAGAAACAAATGTTTGAACCTCAAGGATTTATTACAGATAGATATTTTTTACTTTTTTTTTTATAATCATCAAATAAAAATTAATATATTTAACACTTTTTAAAGACAAAGTTATAATATATTTAATTTTAATTTTTTTGATAGTCAATTAATATGTGTCATGTATGATAATTATAAAAAAGAAAATAAAAAATAATTGTTATTAATAAAATCTTTAAATCTCAATTTTCAAAGTGAAAGACACATACTTTCAATCACTCAAATGAAACTAAATCCTCCATTAAACTATAAACGAATATGAGCACTTATACTAATATTTCAACTTTTACTTAATTCACCTCCTTTTTCTTTAAAGGAAAAAAACAGAAAAAAAAAAAAAAAACTCCGAGATTCTTCTCTTATTTTCTTAACTTGAAAAATAAAACTATTCCCAAATTTTTTTTTAATTTTCTTGAAAAGGATAAGTTAAGTAATTTTGTCCTATTCTTTTTCTTAAAAAGGAAAAAATATACTTTCAAAATTTTTTTTTGTTTTTCTTAAAAAGTTAAAAAAAAAAGTGTTGAATTATTTTTTTTTCTTTCAAATAAAAGACAAGTGATAATGAAATTTTTAATGAACTTTTTAATTTTTCCACTTTTTACCTGACTTGATTTTTAACAAAAAAATTCAAATTCTTTTCTTTGTTTTCCTAACGACCTCGAAATGACCTACCATTTTTGCTACCTAGAAAACTTTTCTCTTTAAAAAAATAGCATCTGGGTTGTTGAATAAATTACACGTCTTGCACATGTCTTTTACTGCATTTTGAGGTAGTCAAGTCAACATTAGAAAAAGAAATATATATCTATGTTATATGATTTATATGTAAGTACAAATTGACGAAATTGAGAATTCAACTCACTTATTTTTGGCCAACCAATTAGAAGGGTACTTATAGGAATTCTGACTCACGAACCCTAATCAAAAAGCTTGTGTCAATTTTTTATAAATTACACTTTAATCTTTATGTTTTCAATCATCTCATATTGACCTTAAAAGTTTCTCAAACCTTTCAATCAAGTTCAACTTGTTCTCTATTTTATATTTTCACAATTGTTTTTATGTACCAATGACTATTGGTCTGAGTGGAATGAGTTCGGTTATCCTTAAATAAAGTCACAGATTTAAGTCTTATAGATGGAAAAAGTTCCCCACTGCAAGGTGTCCGACAAAAGTTAAAACTGAATTAGTCGGAGTTTAATGTGATTTTCGAGTACTGAAGTGTAGCACCAAAAAAAAAAACCAATTATCTTTATATGTGTAACCCATTAAGATCCTAACATATCAACAATGGACATGAATTGTAATCTTAAATGATTAGATAAATTAAAATCCTATAATTTATCATTAATTCTGCCATTAATCAATTTATATTTATAGATTATAATTAGCGTTCAGCCACATGTCATGACCACCCAAATATAAGGATCATCAAAATGTGTTTTGACATAACTCTTCAATGCATGGTCTTTAAATATAATTCAATTCTTTCATCATACTAATATTCTAATTAGATATAGAGTAAGAGATTAGTATCTATTTTATTGTATCTAATTATGTTCATACTCAAATGTAGTTCATTTATTCTATGAATATGATCATAACTCATTCTACCTTGGCCAAAGAATATCTTAAATCAAAATTTTTTTAGAGTAGTAAAACATTATCCCATGATTACTTCATAATGATGAATTCTTTATTTATCACTCAGCTATCTCCATACAGTTCATATTATACCCAATATAATCCCTTACAATTCAAAGGTCAGATCAAAGTATAATAATTCTTATGTGAGATACTTTGGTGATCTCAAATTTAAGAATTATTTACACAATTGTCGCATGAGCAATTATATAAATACACAAGTTATGTTCCATCTGAGAATTCCCACAATGAGCCAATTTAGTGAATTTATTCATATAACAATCACTGATATATTTATTTAAGTATCCATGTACTTCAGTTTATAAGATCAATTTCATTCTTCATAAAAAAGAATATAACATGTGTTAGTTGTACGGCTCTATCAAAGTGTAATCTTAATAGAACATCGATTAGAAATATTTAAGAATAATACATTGATGTAATAATTATCTCATAATTGTGATCCAATTATAATTAGTTTTACAAAGTATATTTATTCTATGAACTTTATTTTTAGAGTTTTCCAGATAGTTCTATCATGTATATAAACAATACTAAAGATAAAAAATATCTTTATTAATAAAATTGTATATATAAAATATGTAATATGTATTTAAACAACTAACTCATTTTTTTTTTCTTTTTAGTCTATAAACAAAATTGTATATATGTATTTAAACAACTAACCCATTGACAACTAAAGAACACACTAAAACATATTACATGTGCCAAGCCTAAAGAGATCAAGCCTAGGAGTATCCAGGGCCAATCTTTTGAGGGCCGAAGTAGGCTTAGTATGCCATGTGATGCTCATGGGCTTTGTTGAGCATGCATTGCTACTGGAAGGCTTAGTAGTTGAGCACAAATGGAGCACTAATAGAGTCATTATTTAATTAAGTGGAGCTTTAGTCAAGTAGAGTTTTAATTTTTTACAATTTGTTTTCAAAATTTCAAGTTTTTTCTTAAATGTCACGTCTTCATATTATGATGATGTGGCATCCAAGTCAGCATTAATCGACTAACATAACATGCTAAAATGATGTGTGTAGTGGCACACAAACGAAAAAATCCCAAATTATTGGCAAAGAAAATGTTAGAGGCTAATTTTAAAAAGAAAAAATATTATGAATCTAGTTTAAAAAGTAGTGAAACAGTGTAACCCAATTTTGGGTCTTTGCCCAATATAATCTGTGATATTTCTCAAACTATTGGTCCTTGTAGCCTGACATGAGCTTTTTCGGCATAGTTTGGCCAATTATGGATTGACAAGTCAGCGCCAATCACAATGCACCATGTGTTATCAGGTGTATTTTTTTTTTTTTTTTTTGACATTGTTATCAGGTGTATTAGTGAATCAATAATGGTGCAATATGTCGATAGACGAATTATTTTGTGACACATGGCATCATAGTAGTCAACCAACCATCTCACGACACATCACAAATATACATACCAACGAGTGGCAACTTCTTGTTATGTGTTACGTTGAAGCATTTCATGGTGACTGACTCCAGCCTAAAATAAACACAGGATTGTTTCATGCTTACATACCAATTGTTTCATGCTTTAATGATTTTGATATGTGCTAAATCTACACAGGAGTTCCTAAAATAAAGAAAGGAAACCGAGCCTGATTTATTGAGAAGATTCAATCAAGAGAGAGGTGAAGAAAGACAGAGAAGGAAGGAGAGCTTTGTTATTCATTCTTCGTTTTTTTCATTCTATACGAGAAATGGTATGTAACAACATCACTCCCTTAATATCTGGCCCTACACGTGTCTTAATCCCAATGGTGGAATACTAAAAACAATAGTAATGTATTCACACTTGTAAAAATTCCTCCCTGCTAAGCTCAGCCTTGTCCTCAAGGTTGAAACATGGTCTGATGGTGAAGATGAAACATCCACCAAGTGTAATCACAGCATAAGCAGCAACCAACATCCATAGTACCATCAACGAAAGTCAAAGCCATTGACAGCCAGTGAAGCAACAAATAGCCTTGCCAGCATTTCCTGCAGAGTTGAAAACTCCAAATTGACAATTATAAAACTACCCTCAAGTTTGCAAATTCAACACACTGCAACCTTCAAATTCAGCAAGGAAAATGCAGCCATAAACCACGATGCATCCCTGCAATTGTATCTGCTTATGTCCACTTGTTATCTTCAAGGTAACCACATCGTGCCACCAAATGAGAAGATGCCAACGCCACCCACACAAATGCAAATTGGCCACCGAATGAGAAGATACCAACGAACACAAATGCAAATTGGGAATTCTTGCAACAAATCCAATGCAACAAGTTATACACTCAATGGCAAACAGGGAAGTAAGCGACCCCCTAATATTGTTCATAGTTCCACCCTTGTCAAGGAACCCAAGTACTGAATTAACAAATTCCTTCCATGTGATAGACAGAACAAGACAACCCAAATTCCCCAAGCAAGAACCGCCTATAGTAAGTCTGATTACCCCCACTTCTAAAGAACTTCTAACATTAAGATACCTAGTACTCCAGTCGCCAGCAAGGTACCCAAGTGACATAAACTCACATTCATAATTCCAATCATCAATCATTCTTTGTTGATGTCTTCTGTAAGTATGGATCACCACATGATACAGGTCAGTCATGGCTTCGTTGGAGTGGTGACTGGTCCAAGACTTCAAGAGAGATTCAGGACCACCCAATTTGCTTGCTTTATCTTCAACAATAAACTGAACAAGTCCAAGTCTTGTTGGTTTCGCATAGAATTCTAACAAACTGTCAGTTATATCGGAGGAATTGGGTTGAAGTTTCACTGCAAAAACTTCAAGAATGTGTGAGACCCAATTCTTTTGAAGAAGATACGTGACGCCTCTATAAGTGGAACCCAAAAAGCCACCAAATAGATTTCTCTTGAGTAATTTAGTGAGACCCAAATACACAATCAAAGTTGCTTTTTCAATCTTCAAGTCAAAACAACTCATATAACCATTTAAGATTCTGAAATCAAAAGCGTCATCTTCAAACACATACCCGTTCTTCACACCAAGATTCAGATAAAAAATTGTATCTTTATTGATGCTCATCCCATAATGCAAACCAACACAGGAGTTCATTACCATTCCCATCAAATTTTCATACTTCCTAGCCACATATGAATTCTCAATTGTCTCACCAATTTCACTAACTATAAAAGAAGAATCGGATGAGTGAGCCTTACACAATGCACAAGAACCTTTTACTATTTCCAATTCACTCATGGTGATTGAACAATCTTTAGACTCAATTTATCCGATTGTAGAATCTTCAGGGGCTCCAAAGAATTTTGTGCACTCGTCAGTCATAACAACAAATTCTCTTATCACGATCCCATTAACAACTTCTTGCCCTTCTGTAGTGTTAATTTCGTGTACTGCCCATCAACTTCTATGCCTTCTGTAGTCAGGTTTGTTGGGTTATCATCAAGATATGCCTTGTCACTCTTGGGGTCTGAAAATCTTGGGAACCAGAGTTGTAGAAAGTGGTGATACTGGAAGGTGATTTACAATGAATGAATTGCGAGGTGGCTTCGGTTAATTTGGCAAGGCAACGAGCATCATCAAGAGTTTTAGGGCAAAATAACCGCACTCCATTTTGTAATTCTGGGTTTAACCCAGAAACAAAACAATCCACAGCATAGACTTCAGGTATAGAATTTAGATCATATAGAGAACAAAATTGATCAAAAAATACTTGTATGGTACCATTTTGTTTGAGATGGCAAAGATTCAATTGCGAGAATGGATTTAGGGTCTGAGCTTCCATGTCTTCTATTTCTGTGGCAGATGAAAAGAAGAACTTTGTAAGCAACAAGAAATGAAGATGAACAAGGTTTAGAAGTAACAGAGAGGGATACAAGGATCAACAGAATTTCCTAAAATAAAGAAAGGAAACCAAACCTGATTTACAGAGAAGATTCAATCAAGAGAGAGGGGAAGAAAGACAGAGAAGGAATGAGAGCTTTGTTACTCATTCTTCGTTATTTTCATTCTATACAAGAAATGGTATTTAACAACATCACTCCCTTAGTATCTGGCCCTACATATGTCTTAATAATTATTAATTTTATTTTTTTTTATTGAGTAAAATTAATTTATAATTTAATATTATTTTTAATTTTTTATTTAAGTATATTTAATTTATTATATAATATAAAATTATGAGTAAATTATATTTACTAAAAAAAATTAAAATAAAAATCTCCGATACTAATAACAAATAATAATGTATTCACACTTGTAACAGATTTTATTATTTTTTTTTTCTCTCTTGTCCTTCATTCTTTGCTACTCTTAAACTCTTCAAGATAAGTAGTAAACTAGTTAACTTGTCTGAGGTACACAAGATTATTTATTACATTCGTATTTTTTGAAAAATTTATACCACTATTTTAAAAAGATTAAAGTATAAGAGTTGAAAATTTTTGAAATACCAAAATTCAAGAGTTACAATATAGAAAAAAAATATTATGATGAAAATTAACATATTAGAGCATAAAGTAACAAAAGAATTTGGTTCTTTACTTCTTCTTAAAGAACAAAAAAAAAAAAAAAAAAAAAAAAAACAAAGCATGATATTTAAATACACTCAATTTCAAAAAATTTTTCTAAAATGTTCAATACACTAAACACAGAGACAAAAAGATGGAGATATATACATATAGAGACAGAAGTAGATTCCGGCTGCAACGCATATTGAGACTTTCGACCTGGTATAGAAGGACATCAGTAACATCGTCGGCGAATATGGCTTCCCCCGCCGATCTAACATCGTCCACTATTCTGCCCATTTTTCGGTACTATTTTTTTTTAAATTTTTTTTTACAAACTTAGTATATGAGAAGCTATCATGAGCACACCATATTAAATATTAAACAATAAAAAATAAAAGAAAAATGTAGTAATTTTATCTCTATTAATTCCCCTATTAAATTCGGTATATATTTTATAGTCATAAGATAGAGATAGTGAGAAAATTTATGTAAACTATGGGAAATATTTCCTATACTCAATTAATGTTGTGCTTCAAATTTTAAAAAATAAAAATTAATATACTTTAATTTTTTTAATGCTAAAACATTTCACACACATTCACACAAAATACTTTTAATTTGTATATAACGTTTGAAATGTAATTAAAATTTCTTTTAATTCAATTTCAAAATGCCATGTCATCATTACTTCACCACATGGCATGTTGATCTAGCAAGTTTTGTATGAGGTGGCGTCCCCCTCAGTGACACGTAAGTAGACTTAACAGAGAAAATGTAAATTAGGTCGATTTAGACTAACAGACGTAATGTATTGGATAGATTTAAAAAAAATGTTTTGTACAAAAATTACTCAAAAACTTTTGGGGTGAAGTTGATCATTAAGCATTAATAAAATAAAGAAGCTTATTTGGCTTCTGGTTCCACCCTTATTTTCCTTATAGAAATAAAGTTATTTGGTTCTTATATGAATTTGTTGAAGCAAAAACTAAATTTTCAACCTAACATCTTTATTGATTGTGCTGGCACAAGTGAGAGAAGCGCACGAAGGCTTGCTTTGCTATGGAAGGATCCTTTTTTTTGTTTCTTTGCGGACCTATTTGGACCACCATATTGATGTGCTTATCAAAGATAACTTATATCAAATGGAGTGGAGATTCAGGCGCTTACATGGGTGGCCAGAGGATTGTAACAAAAATGAGACTTGGGCGCTCCTCCAATCACTCAAAATTCAGTCTACTTTGGCTTGGCTTTGTTGTGGAGATTTCAATGAGATTATGCTTTTTTTTTTTTTTTTGGGTCAAAAAGTAAGGGGTAGACCACGGCCTGTAGAGTTCATAGTGGCGTCCAAGTAGACTATGGAGGATTGCCACCTGTATGACCTCGGCTTTTGGGGCTTTGAATTTACATGGACCAATAGTCAGGTGCAATTGAATAATGTTCAGGAATGACTGGAATTTTATATGAGTAAATTTACACACATCAGATAAAATGTTTTGAATTTTATTTTAAGATAAATAGCGTCTGTTATTTTTGAAACTGCAACTGATATTTTTAAAATTTAAAAATAACAAGTGTTGTAAAAATATTAATTTTTGTTTAAAAAATAGTAGTCACAGTTCTATTCAAGATAAAAATTAACATACCAAATATCGACCTATATACATTTTCTTATTTTATATATCAAGATTTGGCTTTGATCATAATCTGTAGTATAATAGTCTATCCCAAACTCCTGTAGACCGGCAACAGAAGAGGAAAGCCTTTCGTTTTGAAGGCATGTGGCTTCAGAATCTTTCTTGTACTGAAACTATTTTTGAGGCATTGAATTCAAGCTCGACACGTTCGTTAAAGCTGGAATATCTCGGCAATGCTAGCTTTTTGTGCTAAGAACCTATCAGACTTGGAGCGGCGTGTTTTGGCAATATCAATGCCACAGTTCAAAATCTCAAGGAGCAGCAATAGGAGTTGGAAAAGCTTCCAGCACTCTTGGATACTATAGCTGCTGCATTGAAAAATTTACAAGATGAGATTGATGAGATGCTTGCAAATGAGGAAGTATTGTGGGCACAACGATCGAGAGAATGAAGGCTTCGAGAGTGGGATAAAAATACTAGCTTCTTCTATGGTCGGCATTTTGTGGCGGCAACAAAGAAACTTCATCCGTGAGATGCAAACTGATGATGGAAGGCTATTAACTACGACTGACTTTATTGTTGCCGAATTTTTGTCATATTTTCAAGGTCTCTTTTGCACTCAAGGAGAAGGAGAAGGAGACTTCGACCATGTTCCTGATTCCCTCTCACCAAAGGTCATTGAGGCTATGAATGTACACTGGAATCGGTAGTTTCCTCGGCAAGAAATTTTTTAGGCCATGAATGCACTCATTGAAGGCCTTTGGACCAGAAGGGACACCAGCCCTATTTAATCAATCATGTTGGCAGATTGCTGGGAATAATGTGGTCGCAATGGTGCTTGACATTCTTAATGATAGAGGTGATTCGTCTCTTATCAATCACACTAATATTTGCTTGATCCTGAAGGTATCCTCACCGGTGTCCTGCAAAGACTTCAGATCCATCAATTTGTATAATGTGATTTTTAAAATTATTACTAATGCACTAGCTAATAGATTGAAGCTATTACTATCATAGGTGATATTGAATGCCTAGGTGCTTTTCTTTTTGATCGTTTTATGACTGATAATGCATTGGTAGCCTTTGACATTTTTCATAGCATGAAGCAAAGATATAAAGGCAAGGAGTCATTTATGACACTAAAAATAGACGTGAGCAAGGCACAAGAACGAGTTGAATGACTATTTCTTGAGACATTTATAATTTGCATGGGCCTTGTAGATAGTTGGGCGTAGTTGGTTATACGGTATGTCCCAACGATTTCTTATTCTGTTGCGTTCAATTCTATGCCCAGTGAATCCTTTCATCCTTTAAGCAGCGTGTGGCAGGGTGATCCCTTATCGCTGTTCTTATTTTTATTATGTGCTAAAGGTTTCTCAGCCTTGTTGAGTAAGGCAACTAATTTTGGTAGCATCAATGGGATTCAAGTTTATCACCGATCTCTAGTGGTTAGACATTTGTTCTTTGTAGATGATAGCCTGATTTTTTTCGATAACTGCTGTACAAAAATGCTAAAATTTAATAGTTCTCCTCTCCTAGTATGAGCATGGCTTGGGCAAAAAATCAATTCTGAGAAGACGGAGCTCTTTTTAAGCTGCAATGTTCTTCTCATAGACAATAATGCTATTGAAGATTGTTTGGGTATTATGGCTATAGAGCGTCCTCACAAATATTTTGGCTTTCATATGGTTGTGGGCTATTCTAAGAAGAAGACTTTTGAATTGTTTCTGTATTGAATAAAGAAGAAACTAAGTGGATAGAATGGAAAATGACTTTCTAGAGATGGCAAGGAAGTGCTGATCAAAGCTGTAATCCAGTCAATTCCCACTTATTTTATGAGCTACTTTCTTCTATCAAAAAATCTATAATGAGGTAGCCCAATTAGCAAATCGATTTTGGTAAGAGAGCTAACAAGATAAAAATAAAATTCATTGAGCTTTAGAGAAATTTACTCTAAGCACTCTCAACTTTGTCTTTATTACAAAAAAAATACTATGTTATCAGCAATTACAAACATACCAAGACTATTGATAAGTAGTCAAATAGAACGAAAATTGTGAAAAGATAAAAGTGCCTACATTTTTGTCTTTCCTATCAAACCTCCCACGATTCTCTCCAAAAAAATTCCTCAAAATCATTCACAAATCCTAACCCAACCTTCGAAATCTCTAATAAAAAGCTTCCAATTGCACTATAAATCATACGTACTTCTAGTAAGAAGAGGAGCTTAATCTAATACCCATGAAGGACCACATAAATCTTGATTCACAGACTAGGAAGCCTTCTTTGAGGAGGGATTTTTTAAGTGATTGCTAGGAGTTTCTAGTCTGCTGCTTCATTTTTCAGCAAGAAATTGCATAAATGGAGGCAAAAGTATAAATTGAAGAAGTGGAATCCTCTAAATCTTTCACAAAGTTCTATATTCTAACCCAAACACTTTTTTCTTTCTGTTGATATAATCTTATAGACATCCAAGAAGACAACGAAATTTTTGTTTTAGTTAGCGATGAGCTCTATCATTCTCTTATACAGGTTAGCCAAGCTTCTTGGAGAGGTTAAGAAAGATTTTGAAGGTCCAGGTAGTAGGTAATAGTTTTCACTTCACAAGTGTTGTAACTTCCCAAATTTTTCTACGGCCATTATTCATTTTCTCCTTTTATGATCCACTTTTAGCAATTTTTATAATCAGCACACTTGGAAGCTATGTGCAATTTTGAATATGTGTGCATTTACTATATTGCCAGGTGTGCAAGGATATTATCCTTGGAGCTTTTTTTTTTAGGCATAATAGCCAAATATTTGAATCGATTCTTTTTCCTCCTCTATTTTCGTGAGACCCTTGTCGAAGTAGGGAGGAAAAACATAGCCATTGGGTGGGTTGGGTACAAATGCAATGTCATCTTTTAGGTTTAAATTATGGAAGGAGGAGCCCGTGGCAGAAGTTGTGCAGACCTGGACTGTTGGGCAAAAATTGGGAATTTTCTTTGGCAAGGAAAACTCAACGGTGTTTGATAGACTGACTGAGATGGACACGGAAGAGGAAGCAGTCTGGTTGAAACAGCAAGAGGAGGCTAGTGGCATTCAAGAGTAGTTGTTTTGGGTTAGTCTTTGTAAAGGAGGTAATTTCATTTTCCATGATAAGTTTGCTAAGTTGGAATATTCGTGGCCTCTCGAGTGGGGCCAAAAAAAAGGCTGTTCGGATGCTTATTCAAAAAAAGAATGTTGGTTTTGTGCTTATAAAAGAAACTAAACTGGAAGACTTCTCAGTAAGGGCAATAAAGTCCATTTGGGGTCCGAGTGAGTGTAAATGGGAGTTTGTTGCATCCACTGGTAATTCTAGCGGTCTTCTTTCAATCTGGGACTCGACGAAATTTGTTTCAGAAATGTTGTGAAGGGAGATAGGTGGATCTTAGTTTTTGGGCACTTCCTAGAATTTAATCTAAAGTGCCATATTGTTAACGTTTATGGCCCTAATGATGACACCAATCGAAGAGAGTTATGGCTAGAATTGCTGCAACATTTCAGGAATTCCAACGATTCATTCATACTTGGAGGGGATTTCAACACAACTCTCAAGCTAGGTGAACTAAACAATTGTAATGGAAGAATAAGTCTTGGAATGAGGGAATTCGCAGAGTTCTTGGATTCAGTGGAGGTTGTGGACATGCCACTCATAGATAGACAGTTTACTTGGGCTAATACTCAGTCCATGAGCAGGATAGACAGATTTTTGCTTAGTCTTAGCATCTTATCTACCTTCCCTAACATGAGACAATGGGCCCTCAACAGGGGTCTCTCAGATCAAACGCCAGTTCTTTTGGAGTCAGAAGTCAATAATTGGGGACCTAAGACATTCCGTTCCTTAAATTGTTGGCTTAAGCATCCCGGATTCAATGAGATGATAGGCAGCATATGGAGGGATTATGATAGTATTGTTAGTGGTCCTCTTAAATCAGTGGCAAAACAAAAAGCATTAAAATCTTATCTCAAGAAGTGGAATGTGGAAACCTTTGGAATTGTAGACTCAGAGATAAGGAAAAGTGAGTATAAAATTGGAGAATTAGATAAACAACAAGAGCTATGTCCGCTATCAGCAGACCAACTATTGGAAAGGAAGTCTCTCTATTTGAAGCTAAAGGAGAAACATAATTTGCAAGAATCAATATGGAGGCAAAAGTCATGGCATCAATAGATTAAAGAAGGGGATTGTAAAAATCATTTTTTCTACATTATTGCTTCATCCAGGGCTTGTCGAAATTACATAGGTTGCTTATGGTCCCCTGTGGGTATAGTGAGGGATGTAATGGGTATTCGCTTGGAGATTTACGATTACTTTCATGGCATATACACTGAACCTTATTTGCATAGACCATCAGCTAGGAATTTGGGTTTTAAAAAACTTTCTCAAGCTTTAGTCTATTTCCTAAAAAGTCCTGTTGATGAAGAGGACGTAACAAAGGCGACGTGGGATTGTGATGGTAATAAAGCGCCAGGGCCTAATGGATATAATTTTGCCTTTTTGAAGGCATGTTGGTCACATGTTAAGGAAGATATTATTGCCCTAGTTCTGCACTTCTTCTCCTCCTCAAAATTGCTAAGGTCTATAAATTCTTCTATTGTTATTTTCGTCTTTCATACTTTTTTTCTTGCACTTTTTACCTTTTGTACTCTTGCAGGCAAGGGGTTTGCATTTGTTGTTGTTGCTGTCATGTCTTTTACACTCGTGTAGGCTAGGAGTCTAGTTTTGTTGTTGTTACTGTCTACATTTTGTACTTGTGCAGTTAAAGAGTACGCTTTATTGTTGCCGTCTAGTCTTTTTTACTCGCACGACCTAGGAGTATGCTTTGTTGTTGTTACCGTCTCGCCTTTCATACTCATGTGGACAAGCAACATGCTTTGTTGTTTCCATCTTGCCTTTTATACTCTTGCGGCCAAGGAGTCTGCTTTTGTTGTTGTTACTGTCTTGTCTTTTATACTCGTGCGGGTAAGGAGTCTAGTTTTGCTATTGTTGTCGTCCCGTCTTTTATGCTAATGTGGGCTAAGCATAAATTTTATTGTCGCACTTTTTGCCTTTTATACCCTTGTAGGCAAAGCGTCTTCTTTTACTGTTGTTTCCATCTCGCTTTTACACTTGTACGGGCAAGGAGTCTGGTTTTGTTGTTGTTGCTGTCTTGCCCCCTATACTCGTGCCGGTAAGGAGTCTGCTTTTGTTGTTGTTGTCGTCTCACCTTTTACACTCGTGCAGGCAAGCAGCATGCTTTGTTGTTGCCATCTCGCCTTTCTTTGTATAAAATAATTGCCAAAATTCTAGCCAAAAAAATTAAAAGAGTTATTGGGGAGGTTGTCAGCAACAACCAAACTGGTTTTGTGCATGGAAGATAGATTTTAGATGGAGTATTTATGGTGTCAAAGTTAATACATTCCCTGAAAAGGGGTAATCAGTCGTGGGTACTTTTCAAGCTAGACTTTCACAAAGCTTTTGATTCCGTCTCATGGGCTTACCTTGATAGTATTATGGAGTATATGGGTTTTGGTGAGAAATGGAGGTGTTGGATCAAGGAATGTATATTTATAGCTCATATCTCAATTTTAGTTAATGGGACTCCAACTCAAGAAATTCAATTGCAATGGGGCTTAAAACAGGGGGATCCACTCTTCCCCTTTTTCTTCATCTTATCTATGAAAGGCTTATCTTGTTTGCTTCAGAAGGGAGATGAACTGAATCTTTTTCAAGGACTATCCATAACTAGTCCTAGTTCAGTTTTCACGGTCACACACTTACAATTTGTAGATGACACTCTCATTTTTTTGCAAATAAGACAATGACGGGCTACGGAACATGAAAAGGCTTCTAAGGTGTTTTGAGCTACTTTCAGAACTCAACGTAAATTTCTATAAAAGTTCAATGGTGGGGGTCAATATTGATAACTAATGGTTTCTTTCTACAGCTTCAGAGCTACAAACTAAGCTGGAATTTCTCCCATTTAAACATTTTCGTTTGCCTTTAGGTTCCAATTCGAGAAAATGATCTACTTGGGAGCTTGTGCTTTTGAAAATTCGAAAGAGGCTCGCTGGATGGAAAGGAAAAATGCTTTCAATGGGTGGAAGATTGACCCTCATCAAAGCTGTATTGTTTTCATTGCCCATTTATTATCTGTCAATTTTTAAAATACCACAGAAGGTGGCAGCGAATATCACTTCTCTGCAGAGGAGATTTTTTTGGAATGTGGATGTGGATAAAAGCAAGCTCAATCTTGTTAGCTGGAATGTAATCTCAAAACCAAAGAAATTTGGTGGACTTGGAGTAGGGTCTTTATTGCACAAGAATCAAGCCCTTCTCTTTAAATGGCTTTGGAGATTTTTGAAACATAAAGATGCTCTGTGGCGTTCCTTAACCATTACCAAATACCAACCTACGACCTCCTCAAACTGGCCCCTCTTTACCTCTAGCCGAGCATCAAGCATTTGAAGAGGTATTATTAATATTCCTAATTTTAACCTTTTTTGTAAGCAGGTTATTGACAATGGAGTCTACTTCATGCTTGGGGATGGAAGGAGTCTCAAATTTTGGTGGGATGCTTGGCTTAATAATGGCAGTTTGGCAGTAAGATTTTCGCGCTTAATGGCTCTAGCTGTGATGCTATGGTGGTTGATTACGGAGCTTGGACACCTGAGGGATGGGTTTGGACTATAGTTTGGAGACGTACGTTGCTGGCTCATGAGAGGTCTATGGTGAATAAAATGATGACAGCTATAACACAAGTGCACCTAGTTTTGAATAAGGAGAATTCTCTAGTGTGGTCACACAATAATTAAGGATAGTATACAGTTAAATCTTTTCGTTATGAGTTTTTGAAATTATCTACCTGTCGAAACGCACATATATTTCCAAATATATGGATTGGCATTATGCCTTTGAAAATTGAAGTTTTTATGTGGCATGCGATCCATGACAAGTTGTGCGCTAAAAATATCTTATTTCAGAGGGGAATTATAACGGAAGAGTAGAGCGTATGTTGTTCATGTGGCATACATGTAGAGACCTGCTCCCACTTGTTATTCTATTGTAGTTATTCTTGGAATCTTTGAAGTAATATTGTTTAATGGCGGGGGCTTCAATGGTACATCTCACGTACCTTTGAAGAATTATATTATTAGTGGGGTAGATTAGTTGCTGGAAGGAGTTCAAAGAGGGTTTGGACTGCACTATTTTATGCAATATCTTGGACTATATGGCTAGCTCGGAATAAAAAGGTTTGTCAGTAGGAGCAAATCTGTTGGACAAACCTTAATGATATTGCTTTCACCCATGCTTCTGCTTGGTTAAAGGCCACTAGTCTGTACCTTCCTTTTCAAGCTCAATTGCTTCACAACTCTACAAATGCTCTTCGGACACTCCAAGAGGAGAGTTGATATATATTTTGGCCAAGAGAGATCTCGCTTAGTGTCATTGTAAATGTTTTCCTGGCTTTTGCTTTGGATCTTCTTGTATAGGATCAAGTTATTTTGTCTCTTTTGTAACTCTATGAACTCGTGAGATTTATAAAAACTTGCTTGATTTATCAAAAAAATGTTTTGGAATGGTGTCATAGACTACATTACATGTATTGCTTCAGTGCCTATGGTCTGATGGAGTATGGTTTTGAGCCCACTGGGACTCTGAGTTAAACTTATTCAACACAATAATATTCTTGATTCGCTCAGTTCTTTTTCTCTATTGGTGGATAGTGAAGCTCAAAAGACGGCATCCATGTAGGTGTGGGCAATATGCCTGCAATGCTCTTATTATTAAAGGTAAAGATCTTGACTATAGTAGAACTATAGATACTGCCTTGTAACTATATGAAATTTTAAGAAGGCAACAATTGTGAAGGAACCAAGATTCGATTTTTAACCAACCTTTTTGGAGCCACCTCCAAATGGTACCATCAAGATTAACAATAATGCTGCCACAAGTGGGGTAAGCGTTTGATTTGGCATGGTCTTTTGGGATTCGATGGGTGAATCACTACTTCTTGTTGGTTCTAGCATGAACAGTTCAATAAAGCCAGAAATTGCTGAGATGCTAGCTGTAAGAACTACTTTCAAAGAGCTTCAAAGAAGGGTTTGCTGTAAACAAACAAACCAAAAAAAAAGGTAAAGTTGAAAAGTTAAGAAGGTGGATCATGCATTTGGTTGGTACATGCATGATTCCATTTAGGTGGATGCATGCATTTGGTTGGTATATGCATGATTCCATTCGATTGGTGCATGCATTTGGTTTGTGCATGCATGATGTTTCCATTTGGTTGGTGAATGCTTGTTTTTTCGATTGGGGTTGGTGCATGCATATTGTTTGTATAGGTGGAAAAATTAGATGGCATAGGAGCAATCTTTGGCCTATAAATAGGTACTCTCTCAAGCCTTGCAATCCATCCCAAAGAGCAAATCAAAATCTCATTCTAAAACTTTAGCCTCCTCTAAATCCTATTCTCCAAACCACACTAAGGAAGTAAAGCAAAACAAGCTTTCAAAACTTGCTCTCCCATCTAAATCCCATGCAAAGTAAAAACCTCACTTTCCCAAGTTTTGCCTATCCTCTCTCAATATTAAATATCTGTCTAAAATCATGCCCCTACAACCCTCAGTGGAGTTAAGCTAATCTGATCGAGACCAAGCCTTTGCGGCCCTCACTAGAGTTAAGGCATCCGCCTAAGATCAAGCCCTGGCCCTCAGCAAATTTTAAATGGTCTTAATTGTCTAAAAATTTTCAAAATCCTTTATGGCAATTTTTTTTTTTGAAATAATTAATGTCAATGAATGTTAGAAAAGTTAAAAAGTCATTTATGGTAATTAGTTATAATATGAGCGTACAAAATCAGTTATGATAATTAGTTTGTAATATCTCTCAAAATTCAATTTTTAGTTTTTTTTTTAAATATAAACTAAAGTTTCAGTTTACATGAAATATTATCAACATTTCGGTACGATGAATGGTTAATCAAAATAATCGTAGGTTTGATTATGACGAGTAATAAACTTTTTAAAAAGTAAATGGATAGCATAAATTTTATGGTGAACTTGACCACGTAGGATCAACCCTTATTTTTCTCTATTTACTTTTTTTTTGTTTTTCTTTTTTCTGCTTTCCCTTACTCAATGATGCTTTGCCTTTTCTTTTCTTACTGGCTTCGAGTTTTCCTTCTCTTCCTGTCTCCCAAGCATACAACTCCTTTTAGCAGCCCCTACTGATCATCCTTGGTCTCTTCCATGCTAGACAACATCATTTTCCCCACACTATCATATCAAGCACTCATTCTCTTTACTTCTCTCTCTCTCTCTCTCTCTCAATAGGATGTCTAACTCTAATTTAACTTTCCAATGACAACCATTTCCTAATCAAGTGAAAATTGATAAAATAATGCCCCTAAGAGTCATAAGAGCATATTTAGCAAGGATTTGAGAGAATTAAAGCTTGGAGTAGAGGATTGGTTCAACAATCAAACCCTTGGTTAGGAATTCCACACACTTGAGGTAAGCTTTTTATGTTTTTGTTTTAAGTTTGGTTGATGGGAAGTAAACTGAGTGAGAGAGTGAATATAATGATTGGGTTACTCCAATTTATTGTTAAAGACAAAAAAAAATGGAGAGTTTTGGGTTTGATTGAGGTAGGAAGGGGAAATTTACAAGTTTTAGACATTCTGTTAAGGTCTAAATGAAAAAAAATGAAACTCCTAATTTACGGGAAATTTGGACGTGAAAATTTAGAGAAAGATTCATGATATAAGCTAATTTGTTCCTGCAATATTTCAGAACTTTTGGAGTAGTATAGATAACTAAATTGATGGCTGAATGCGAATTAGTTTCTTGGGCATTTGCTAATGGATAGCATGCACTGCATGATTTTTAGTTAATTATTGACTTTGAATTTTGAGATGAAATTTATACCATACTAAGTAAACTTTTGGCATTTGTAATCATATAATTGGGAACTTTCATGGTATTTCTTAGTATTCTGGGTTGTGAGTTATAGGCTTAGGCCTATTGGCAATTTGAGTTTATACTTGAGTGTATGGATTATATTATTGTAAATCTAGTAGATAATATGTTAGTTTGCATATTTGTAAATATTGTGGTTTATATTTCATCGTGGGAGATAGATTACCATTTTATTTTCAGGTTCGCGATGCCCGTGGCAGATTCGCTATCTTGGGTAGTGTGCCCGTCACAACTTATATTTCAAGTGGTGACATAATTATAATTTGAAAATTTGTCATTAAAAATAATATGAAATTTAATTAGACATTATGTACATAAATTATTACAATATTGTTCTCATGATAGCAACAATGACCATTATTTGGCCATAATGACAATGCAATTAATCACTTTAGAATAATTATTTTATTGCAATTTTTGACCAAGTAAATATTTATTAGCATTATTACCATAAATTAATTCGATTTTATAAGATTATAATTGTAGCCTAACTATTGTCATTAATTCGGCCTTAATTGCGTATATTACCATTTCCCTCAGTTTCTCACCTTTTGTGGATAGTAATTTAATGTAGTCACTGTAATTAAATTTGTTATGTGTGGAAAATGAATTAAGACCATTTGAACATATTGCTATAAATTTAGATTTTCAACATTCACATCAATGCATTACTATACTTCTTGTTAATTGTAGTGGGGAAAAAAGAGTATTAATACTAAAAATGTTAAAGATAAAATTCTTTTTTTGACAAATAAAATAAAAATAAAATGGTACTAATGTCTGGCCCTCTTCAAAGTAGAACGTTACCCTTGACAATCCTAATTTTGTACGCTAGCATTATCACTGGTATTCCTGCAGCATGTCGTTTATTTCTTATTTGACTCAAATACGTGATGCTTCAAAGAATGGATTTTGTTAGAGACAGTTGCTTTTACCTTTTTTTTTTTACAGTTGCTCATACGTGGCATATGTTCATTGGCTATCAAAACGTTAAAAGTTAAATATATTACAAGTTTGTTATTGAAATGTGCTGATGTGTTTATTTTAGGTTAGTGATTGTAAAAGAGAAAGTATAAAGTAACTGTCGGTAGCAAAACCCCTCAAAGAATTAAACTTATTTGTAGTATTAAAAGATCCCTCAATCTTGGCATCTTTTTCTAATACACAATCAGAATTACGGTGCCAATGTATGTTGGTTTAGTTGGTAAGGCTTTCGTCCTCTACTTGAAAGGTTTGGTGCTTGAGCGTTACTCGTTGTCCTTCTTGGTAGGTAATATGTAAGTCCAATATAAGTCTTCCTTGAATCTTGCGGCTTTCCTTAACCTTAGACTGGATAGCCTCCCCTGACCTACATTTTAAAAAAAAAAAAAAATCAGAATTACAGTGATATTGTCAGGCATAGGGATTAATTAAATGTTTAATTTGTGAAATATTTAAGTAACTATGTGTACAAGATTATTCGTTACCCCTATCCTTAAAAAAAAAAGAAAAGAAAAAGAAATTGTGGATCCACATAATAAATATCATAAATGTATGATACCTATATATTGTTGGAATTGAAAAATGAGTTGGAATGGAATAAGATACTGTGCCAAGCAAGATTGGTGGAAACTTTACATGGGAACAGTGGTTTCGTTCTTGCTTAAAAACCCAAACTTAGTTGCAAAAAAGATTTTTGTAGGCCCCAAGCTGACTCCTTTCTGACTAATCTTTGTTTTAGAACTTGAAAGCAATGACTCTTCAAACTAAATGCTTTACTCTTACTCTCTGAACTTCACCTGCACAATTCAATCTCTTTTTTCGACAGAGTTTATGCTCCTCTCAGCCTTAGCCTTGAAGATAAGCGTCTAATCTCCTTCTCAGTCTCTTCAATCTCCATGTCCATCTTTTATCCCATCGTATTTCCCTTCTTCTTCTTGAATTTCATTGTTGGACACCATCCTTTGTTTGGAAACGGGTTTCAATTGCTTTCCCTTCACTTATATATTAACAACATTGGTTACCATGAGTATGAGAGAAACAAATCGAAACTATAATCAAAGAATAGGGTAGTTAAATCAAGTACATAAATCCAATCAAATAAATCAAAAACCAAAGCTCTTGTCCATTACTATTGTTGGAAATTTCAGTTTGAGAAAAACAGAGAGGTTGGTAGAGAGAGAGGGATGATTTGTGGCATCCATGGAGAGCTTGGTAGAGAGAGATTGGTAAGAAACAGGGGAGAGGTGACATTTGTTCATGGAGAGTTTGGAAGAGAGAGATTGTTGGAGAACTTGGTAAAGAGAGGGAACAGTAGACATGTCAAATGAGCCGTGCCGTGCCAAGCACGACCCAATTGTTTTGAAGCCCACTTATTTCGTGTCGTGCCTTGGCATGGCCCATTTGTTTTTCGCGTCGTGTCGTGTTATACTTAAAAATTTAGATAATGAGTCCAACACAACCCATAAGCCCAAACACTATGGGCTCGTGTCGTGTCCTACTTGGACTCTCACCATGCTGTATCTGGGCCACTCATCGTGCCGTAATTGGGTCGCTCACTTTATTGTGTCTAAGTCATTGATCGTGCTTAAATTGTAATATACCTAGATGATTGATCATATTTAAATTGCATCGCGCTTATATCATTCATTGTTTTTAAATAGTATCATGCATTGTTATAAATAAATAAATATAAAATTTAAGTGAAAGATTAAAAAAATATTATTTTTTATTAAATATTTAAGCTTAATATTTAAAATAATCAGTTACAAAAGTGAAATGTTAAATTTTAATCAAAAAAGTACAAACAAAATATTATTTCACATATATTTTTTTTGTTAAAATTTAAATAAATTTATTATATAAATATTATCTCTAACTTTTGTCATTCATAATTTATGAAAAAAAATAAATTAAAAATTTTATGAAATAGTGATATATTATGTTCTATTAAAAAAAATAAAAATAAAAAAAAAATATATAAACCAGTACACTTAACTTGGTGGAAGAGGCTGATATTTTTATTCTCTTGAATCATGGTTCAAAACTTATTGCCTACACTTCTCATTTTGATTTTAAACTCATTTTTTAAAGAACTTATATTGGACTTATTTATGGGTAGGACTTGAGTTGGAGTTGGGTCGTGCCTGGGCTTGGGCCGTGCCTGAGCTTAGGCCTATCATGGGTCGTGCCGAGCCCGACTCATGGGACTAAAAATGTAAGCCCAACCCAGAGCCTAATATCAATCATGCCTAGCCCGAACCCGACACTATACAATGCGGACCGTGCTACGGGCAGGGCCGGGCCGATCCATGAGCTGTCTGGACCAATTGACATGTCTGAAAGGACATTAAGAAAGTGTTTTTTTTTTATTATATATGCAACTTGCAGTTAAGTCGCACCTGAAGATGAGGAGTAATTTTTTTTTTTACATTGAAAAAATTATTTTGCAATAACTATTGGGAGTGAAATAGAGGGAAGGTTTCTCTAAGCTCTATTTTATAATATTGTTATATGAAATGATAAGATATGATATGATTGTTCTATAATATATAGATATCATGTGTTAGATTTAAGTGGATAGAAAGAATTTGAATGAAACAAAGTAATCAGCCATGATATCCAATGTTGTAAAGAAGACTTTAAATAAGTACATATGGGTGCAAGATAAGAAGAAGCTAACTATACAGTTGAGCTCTTGATAAGATTATCGAAAGTTTAAATTTAAAATTTAACAATAAAAGATAACTATTTTCTAATATCCCCCCACAAGAGGGAGGTAGCGTTAACGACTCCAATCATGGATCGAAGCAAGAGGAACCATTGACGAGAAAATGGCTGGGTAAGGCAATCGGCAAGTTGACTAGATCTGCTAATATGAAACACACAACGATCGTAATTTGTTATCGAACAAAATGGTAGTCAAGCGCTAGATGTTTCATCCATGAATTAAACATGGGGTTGGCTGTAAAATATGTTGCTCCCAGGTTGTCACTAAAAATTTTTGGGTGTGAAAGACCGGAATATGTAGCTCATGTAGAAGATTTTTTAACCATGCAATTTCTGCTATGGTTGTTGGTATGGCCCTCTATTTAACCTCTGTGGAGGAACGAGCCACTGTTCGCCGCTTAACAGACTTCTATGAGACTAGAGTTGATCCAAAATAAATAATAAGCTGAAGTTGAAGTGCAATCATCAAGATCATCGCCCAATCTGCATCACAGAAGGCTTGTAAATTGGTAACAAGAGAAGAATAATGATTGATTTCTAATCCATGATAAACTGAGCCTTTTAAGTATTGAAGCACTCATTTGAGCGTGGACCAATGATTCTGAGTGGAAGAGTCTATATACTGAGATAATTTTCTAACAGCAAATGCAATAGCAAGACAAGAAAGATATAGATATTGACGAGAGCCAACTAGTTGATGATAAGTTGTCGAACCTGCCTTACCCGAGCCATCATGTAATTGAAGTTTGGTCCCTATTGCCATTGGAGTATGTTGTGGTTTGGCATCAAAATGCCCCAAATTGGTCTAGACACTTTTGAATATATTGATGTTGGGAAATTACAATGCCATTGGAGGTGGGAATGACTTCCATTCCCAAGAAGAAATTCAAAGTAGCAAGATCCTTAAGAGAGATGGGATCTGAAAGTTTATGAAGAACTCTAGAAAGAAGTTGGTCATTGCTACCAGTGAGAATTACATCATCAACATAAACCATAATATAGTGCACATCACTGGAGTTGTGATAGATGAAGACGAGTGAATCAGAGATTGCTTGAATAAATCCAAAATATAGCAAAAAATTATCGAACTCATGAAACTAGATCCGTGGTGCTTGTCTCCAGCTATAGATGGCCTTGTTCAACATGTACACATGCGTTGGCTTTGCCATGTCAATGAATCCTGGTGGTTGGGATATATAAACTGTTTTAGTGAGGTTGCCTTGTAAAAAAGCATTATTTATATCAATCTGTCGAAGAGACCAGCCACATTGAACTGCTATAAAGAGCACCAAGCAAATTGTAGCTGGTTTTACCACTAGGCTGTATGTTTCAGTATAATCAACACTAGGCCTCTGATCAAAGCCCTTGGCTACGAGGTGGGTTTTGTAACATTCAATGCTTCCATCAGCTTTTCTTTTTATTCTGAATAGCCACTTATTTCCAACAACATTTGTTGCTTTAGATGATGGAACAAAAGTCCCTGTATTATTGGTGACTAGAGCATGGCATTTAGATTCCATAGTATCACGACATAAGGGGTCAGTAAGGGCATGAGACACTAACATAAGCTTAATGGGGTCAAAGGAAAAGTGTTTTGTAGTGTAAGATATTAATTTTGGTTTAAAAATATTATTTTGAGAACGTGTTATCATAGGAAGTGTACGGATAGGATGGGAAGATTGGTTAGTTATTGGAAAAGTTATCGGTTATATGGAGTTTGTTTGAGAAAAAGTGTAATTGGTTGAAGGATTTGAATGTTGAATGAATATTGTGTTTGTTGGAGAATCAACTCAAGTATTTGAACATTGAGTTGGAGAATTTGTAGGGATAGAGAGAGAGGTAGTAGGAATTTGGATAAAACTCACACCTAGTGGTTGCCCTAAAGGAATAATAGAATGTGCACCATCAGTCCCAGCATCAATTGAATTTTGAGTCGTGTAGATAAGAATGAAGAAGAATGAGTGGGAATAAAACTCTTGCGATCTGTGGACCAAAAATTATTGGCGTTGCCATTGGGTTAAGTTGGGTAAAGAAATTAGATTTCAAAGAATTGAACATAACATGAAATTATTACCTTTTTGCTTATAAGGTCATAACATTTGAACCTAGTGTGACTTGGAGAGTACCCAATAAAAACACATGGATGGGACTTAAGAGCTAGTTTGTGTGAGTTATAAAGCTTTAGCTGGGGACAACAGAAACAACCAAACACCCGTAACTTTTGATAATTCAAGTAGGAGTGAAAGAGGAGTACATAGGTTGTTTTTATATTAAGGTTTTTGGCGGGTAGGCGATTTATGAGATGTACAATAGCTTGAAAGGCGTAAGACCAAAAACATAAAGGAAGATTTACTTGGTGTAAAAATGTTAAACCAATTTCAACTATATGTCAATGCTTTCGGTCTAATATGCCTTTGTGCTTTGGCGTAAACGAAAGTGTCAGGATATGGGAAATACCATGCGAAGCTAAAAAACATTTTAATGCTTGAAATTTTCTTCCCTCATATGAATGTAAGGATTTAATAGACTGAGAAAATTATTTTGCAACTAAATTTTTGAACGTAAAAATTGCCAGAAAAACATCAAATTTAAAATGAATTATCAAATTAAAACGAAGTGGATAAAGCCAGGTACATTTGGTAAAATGATTAATGAAGTGTTAAGTTGAGAGGGATAAAACTCGTAATGAGATCCCAAAAAAAAAAAAAGCAAACACTTTATTATTTTTGTTGTACAGTAACATACGCTACTCACTCTTTATTCTCTTATCCCTCAACGTCACTTTCACATACCACACTCACACTCTTTTCTTAAATATTTCTCTCACTTACATTATTCACCCACTTTACAGCACACCATAACTGACTTCTTTCATCACTCACACTCTAACTCACATACACACACAGCATCACACTTCCTCACCTATTTCTCAATTTGCTCACGGCACAAACACACACACACACACATTTCACTCATTTTTTGTCTTAACTGTTTATTGCACAGCACACGACCACACTATCTATTTATATTAATGCAAGTTTGGCTAGGACAATTTCGGTGGAGAGGGTGGAAAAGCTTTCAGAAGCTTGGTGAACAATGTATGATGGAGACCATTCTAGAAGTAGAATAGTCAGTGGAAGCACATTCATAGGTTCCACTGGTTTCAAGACTCTTCTAAGCTAGACTTCATTCTAGGATATTCCACACTTGTGTTTATCTTCAATTCTCCCCCTCAACACAAGTTTCTCTTCTTGTCATGCGAGCGAAGAATTATCAAAACTACCTTTGTTGAATATTGAGTTGCACTTCGTACCTTTTAATAGTGAACTATTCTTTTACTCATGACCAAATAATGTACCTCTATCTTCAGAGCTTCACTCTCGAACTGGAAATGAAGGTCTTGACCAACTGTAACTATGACCCTTGTTGTAATTTTGGCTTCAACTTTGGCTTTTATCATTCCAATAAGAGTGTGATCTTACTGGTGATCGAGAACAACTCTGACCACATCTTTGCTTCTTAGAATTATTCTTATAGTCTCAGCAATCTCGAGCCCAATGCCCATTTTTACCACAATTGAAACAATACCACAACCTTTTGCGTGTGTATTCTTGTTTTAACTTGAACTATCTCTTATCAAGTAATGTATTACTATAGTGCACTTAAGCTTCGTCATTAGGAGCGCCAATCTTGCATCCTTGACTTTCTTTGAGAAGCTTTTTTTTGAGCCCATTTTCGTTGATGTCTTGCTTTGCCACTCGTTGTTGATTACTTCTTTTATGTTGCTCTCTCCAAACTGTAACCCTTTTCTTCGTAAGAGCATACACCATTGTTCCATGAGAATTTTTCTTCAAATCCTCGATCACAGCTTTCAAATGATTATTTTCACTGATTAATTTTCTAACCTTCATTTGTGTTTGCCTTACAATACCTTGCAACGTAGCTTTCAACATTTTCATCTCCACCTTTAACTTGTTTAGTTCTAGCTTACATTCAATAGTATCAGAAGAACTAAATCCTTCACCTGATTCTTTAGAACTGCCTATTTCTTCAGCTTGAATTGGAGAGCTTTCTTCGAAGGCTTTCTGTACTTGCGTCTTATGTTCTGTCTTGCTACATTTTCCATTATCCTCATCAAGGAACTCATCGTTAACAAGAAGACTATCTCCAACTCCATCCACTATTATAGTGTTCAAGACGACATCTTCTTCTTGGTGGCAATTCTTGCTTCCATCACTTGAAGCGTCTCTAGCTATTTATTTTACTACGAACGATGCTTCCAAGTCTCACTCGTTTTTGCTGCAACATGCCTCTTGATCTTTGTTGGATGTTGCAATATTCCCTTGCATTGTTTGCTGCTTGAAAAAACACTCTCTTACATAATGCCCTCTCCTTCCACAGTTGTAACACTTGATTTTCACTTCCCTGGACCTTCATTCTGTCGTCAATCTTGATTTCGACGTGGTAAAACTCCCCTGATTGAAAATTCCTATCTTGTGGCCGCATTGACTCCTCTTCCTCATCATTCTTTAATTTCGTAAACTTGTTAGCTTTCTAACACCATTTTCTTTGGCCAGTGTAGAGAACCTCCTCTTTTTCTTTTGTTGGCACTTTGTCCATTTGTTTCACCAAAGTCTCTTGGCTAACTAATAAATTTTCTAATTCTTCAATTGAAGGTTGGGTGGGCCAACCTTGAACTGTGGTGATGAATCCTTGATATTCTGGGTGCAAACCATAAATAATAGTTCTTCTCATTCTAGCTTCGCTAATTTTAGACTCAGAATACGATTCTAAAATTTCGCGGCAAATTGATTTAATTTTTATAAAATATTAGCTAATAGTCATATCACGCTAGGTAGTAAACATTAGCTCATTCTCTAATAACTAAAGTTGCACATCATTCTTTTTAGCAAACAACGAAGTTAGAATATCTCAAGCTTCTTTAGGAGTTTTAGTGTACCCGACGTGCTCCAATATCTCCTCTTCTATTGTTGTCTTGATGGCAAACACGCTTTTCCAACCTTTACTTTCCATTTCTTCAGTGTCGTGGCGTCATCTGGTGGTGTGGTGTCACTGCCATCGATGACCTGCCAGAGGTCCTATTCTTGGAGATATAACTCCATAGAGGTCTTCTATAAGCCATAATTTTGGCTGTTGAGCTTCTTGATGACCCCAATATTAATTGCATCCATTATTTTGTTTGATCCCAGACCAAAAATTTCTCACAGTCCCAAACTACATTCGACCAGAGTTTCCTCACAAACTCTTTGATGAGCGCGATCCCAAATTAGTAGAGTGACGATGATGGTCCCAAACTGTAAACTCTGATACTAAATTGTTAAGTTGAGAGGGGTAAAACTTGTAGTGAGATCCCAAAAAAAAAAACAAACACACTTTGTTATTTTTGTTGTACAATAACACATACTACTCACTTTTTATTCTCTTATCTCTCAACATCACTTTCACACACCACACTCATACTCTTTTCTTAAATATTTCTCTCACTTACTCTATTCACTCACTTTATAGCACAACACAATTGACTTCTTTTATCACTCACACTCTAACTCACATATACACACAGCATCACACTTCCTCATTTATTTCTCAATTTGCTTAAGCCATACACATGCACATTTCACTGAATTTTTGTCTCACTTTTCTATTGCATAGCACATGAGCACACTACCTATTTATGTTAATGCAAGGTAGCTAGGACAATGTCAGTGGAGAATGTGGAGAAGCTTTAAGAAGCTTGGTGAACAATGCATGATGGAGACCATTCTAGAAGTAGCATAGTCGGTGAAAGCACATTCATAGGTTCCACTAGTTTCAAGATTCTTCTAGGCTAGACTTCGTTCTAGAATATTCCAATATTAATATCCACAACCATAAAGATCAAGATTGATAGAGAAGCTTCCTGAGGATTCTCAGCTGTTGTGTTGATTTTCATGAAGACCATGTAATATTTACTTCCATCAATTGACTCTATGGGTGATGGTCCCCATACATTAATAAAAAATATTTCAAGAGGTCGTGTAGTAGACATTGTGGAATTTGAAAAAGGAATGCAATGACTTTTACTACAGCAACAAGAATTATACAAAAAGCTCGTTACCAACATTTTTTCTAGGCAACACATGCAAGCTAAGCATATATTCTAAAATCTTAGAGGAGGGGTGACCTAAATGAGGATGCCATAATGTTGATGTTGAATGGTTGCAAAAAACACAGAGGAAGCGGCCAAAGAAGGTTTGGACTGTATCTGAGAAACTGAGAATTGATAAGTGTCATTCCTAATTGTTCCTCACAGTAGTAGTGCCCTCGTGCTTAAGTCCTTCACTAGACAAAAATATGGAAAAAAATTCCACAGAAACAAGATTAGTTTTACATAATTTTGAAACAAAAATTAAATTATCGGTGATAGATGGAACACACAAAGTTTCACTGAGTTTGAAGGTATGGTTGTTATGAGAGAGTTCAAGGGAACCTGTATGTGTTATGGGTAGACCTGCGTGTCACCAATACGAATTTCATCTGTTCCATCATATTTAGTGCACAATAATAGATTATGAACATCTACTGTAACATGATGTGAGGCACTAGAGTCAATAATCCAATCAAGTGAATTTGAAGATGAAAACTGAACATTGTGAGCCACTAGAACATTATTGGTCAGTGTGTTGTCTTGAAAGAATGATTTGCCTTTGAAGCATCATTTTGCAATGTGACCAAGACGATCACATATTTAACATACTAGTTAGCTAGGGCTAGAAGAGAAGCCATGACTAGGACTAGAATAAAGATCATGACGCAAGACACCTCTACCACAGCTGCAACCTCTTCTTTGAGAAGACTAATTTAATGGTACACGACAAGCGACATTAGCTGACATAGGTAGCTCAGTCTTCTTTCTTGAGCATGGCCTCAAATTCAATTAATTTGTCACGAAGTTCTTTGAAAGTAATAGGAGTTTCACGGGCCCTGATTACAGTTGTGAGTTCTCTAAACTGATAATCTACGCCATTGAGGATGTGAACAACAAGATCATCTGGTGCAATGGGAGAGTGTATTATAGCCAATTCATCAGTAATGGCTTTTATATTCTGCAAATACTCAGCTATAGACTTTATTCCACATTGCTCAAACAATTTTTCTTTTAGAGACATCATTCGAGAACGAGAAGAATTGGCATATATTTTGGATAATTTTTCCCATGCCTCTTTTGCTGTAGAGGCTGAAGTAATCAGAGAAACAAGATTCTCAAAAACTGAGGCTATAACGGCTTGAAAAATCAGTTGACCTTGTCAAAACCATATAGTAAATTCAGAATTTGCAGTTTCCTGAGTGCCATTGATAATAACCTTAGAAGGACAAGGTGTTGTTCCATTTATGTAACTAATAAGATTGTAACCAAGTAATAGAGAATTGAACTGACCTCTCCAAAAAGAGTAGTTTGAAGGGTCTGTTTGAGTGGGAGTTGATGCAATGATAGTAATCCAGCCAACGAAGTTTGGTAGAGAAGAAGATAATTATGTATTGATGGTAGAAGAAGAAGAAGAAGAATTTTTAGATACCATTTTTTTTTCTTGAAGCTGTTAAGCCTTTGTGGGCTTTGATACCATGTTAGATTTGAGAGGACAGAAAGAATTTGAATGAAACAAAGTAATCAACCATGATGTTCAACGTTGTAAAGAATACTTTAAATAAGTACACGTGAGTGCCAAATAAGAAGAAGCAAACTATACAGTTGAGTTCTTAATAAGATTGCAAAAGGTTAAATTTAAAATATAACAATAGAAGCTAACTATTATCTATAATCATCTGACAGATGCATGCACATGGCATTCATGTGGCGTACCTCCCCTCATTTTTAATATGCTTTTGAGTTATTTCTTAAAGGACTTTTGCTTCTCTTTTTCTTCTTCCCATAGTTGCATCTCAATTCACTCTTCTAAATTCTTTCTAACTAGAATTTATACGCACTAATTCACATTAAAATTTACTACAATTATTAGGACAAATCATTCAGACTCTTGGTATTTACCATAATGATATTCATGGCTTAAGCCATAATGATATCTTATTATTGGCACCAACAATTTATATGCACTTGTTATTCACATTAAAATTTTTGATAATTTATTAAGATCAATCCTTCGAGGTTAGAACTTGTCATGATAGTATTCATGACTTACAGAATTCTTTCTTTTTTTTTTTAACAATTACACAATTCTTCTATAATTTGCAATTGTGGTAATTTTAAAAACTTTTCACATGTAGGCATGTATCAATAGATAATACTATATAGTAGTCACAAATCTTTAGGAATTTCAAGAGTTTATTTGGGTCAAACATCTTAATAGTTTACTCTTTGGCAAGTCAAAGGGCACAACTATTTATACAGTAATCTTAATAGTTTCCATATTCTTGAAACTCTTATAAATAGATTGCATTGAATATGGGACTTCATCCTTAGGCTTTAAAAGCAATGGATTGGCGCTCGGCTTTTTGAAAAGTGTCAAATTGTTTGTTAACCATTACCAGTTCTCATTCCTAAAAAATTTTCAGTCAAGGCTTTGGGAAGGGTTATAAGTTTCGAGTCTTCAACAGTTAGGTATCAAAAATACAATGACAAATTATAGATAAGAATTTTGAATTTATATGGGTTTGATTTCTGTGTAAATACTCCGATTAATGCTCCTTTATGATTTCGTCAAAGGTTACGTAGGCTTGATCTTGAACGAAAACGATTGAATTTCCACAGCTTGATTCTTGAACAGAAGGAACTCCACTGAGTGCCAAGGCTTGATCTCAGGCAGATGCCATAACTCTAGTGAAGGCTGTAAAAGCTTGATCTCATAGGAATGGCTTGACTTCACTAAGGGTCGTATGAGTTTGATCTCAAGTGAACTGGTTTGATTCTGTTGAGAGCCATAAGGGCTTGATCTCAGGTGGATTGATTTGACTCCGTTGAGAGCCGTGAGAGCTTAATCTTAGACGAATTTTTAATATTTTAATCTTTTAGATTTTTGCTCTAACAGATCTCACTCAAAGGCGACCAAAGAGTATACACCCAAAATATATTTAGAAATAAGTATATTTAATATTTTAAACTTTTGATCTGAAAGATCTAACTCAGTAGTATCTAGAGAGCATAGGTCCAAAATATTAAAACATAGGGAGAGAAAGTTTTGCAATGTTTTTGCCCTTTGGTTTTCCTTTCCTCGGCTTCCTTCTTGTTCATTGGTTGCTAAGAGTTTTGTGCTTATTTATAGGCTGAAAGGAGATACTCTCCCACCAACCCCTTTCCTTTTTTTTTTCTTTGAAATTTTTTTCTTTTCGTCGACTTGACCTTCTTTCTTCTTTTCTTTTTTGTATGTTTACAAATGCCCTCGCTTCAAGGCTTGGTGAGGCAGAACCTTAGGATGCGATTCGAACCAACTCTTGAAGTCCAGCGTGAAGCTTGAGACTTCTTAAGGAACATTGAATGTTGAAGTCTTTAAATCTGATTAGCCTGGCTGATGTTGGGCTTCCATAAAACTCGTTGTGATCTTGTAGAGATCACACCCCTAGATGCTGATCAGAATGATCAGGCCAATAAAAAAATTGAAGTTTCATAGTTTTGGTGAGGATGATCCAGTTAGACAAAGAACTTGAACATCCCATGAGGAAGGTTTAGTACCATCAAGGCCAAGGCACTGAAAGATGGGTTGTAGTTATGACTTATTTGTATGTCGTGACGTAAGTAAAGTAGTTGGGACTTTTCTGTCTGTCGCCGCACTTGCGATCCTATGAGGATGATGGCAAATTCTCTGTACGTTTTGCTAAATGTGAACTACGGAAAGTAGTTAGAACTTCATTGATCATGATGGCGTCAGAAGTTGAGATTCGAGGATCCTTCCACTCTTTCTCTTTTTAGCTTTTGTGTCTATAGCTTTTTGATTAAAGGGTTTATTGAAAAAGATAACACAGAGACTAGCCATCTTCTTTCTTTAAAGAGAAAGAAGAGCTGAGGAGTGAGTTTTATGACTTGAAAATGCAAGAAATATATACACAATAAAAACTGTTTTTGATTTTTTTTGCAAAAATCAAAAAGACGATATGCTGGATCAGGTGAGGTCCTCCTTCATGTCCCTTTCTGTCATAAGGGACAAATGAGGTGGTACCTGACGCATATGGCACAAGTCAAGGCAACACCTCATGTCGTAAAAGTGGTTGTACCTTATCCTTGTTGACTGACCTCGTGGCACCTGATGCGTAGCTCCAAGTCAATCAAGTCCTCATTTAGCGAGCTAATGACATTGACAGTACTGAAACTTTCCTGCCGATTGATGTCACCAGGGTATGCTAAAAAAAGAGGCCAAGTCTTGCTGGAGTGACTCCCTCCTGGTGCAAAGTTTCCTTCAGGATTGAAGTACCCATAAGGGATAAACCCTTGGCTAGAGGTTGAGGCTCCATAGAATGAGGAATAAAACCTCCAAAACTAGTTTGCGTAGTGCAATAGGATATGGTTTTGACCGAAATAGCTTTGAAGGTCCATTGCAGTGGTAGAGTTTGGAGTTGTAACTTCATTTGAAGATGAAGCAATACTGGTGAGATTTACCACGGGAACAATTGTGGTGGCTAAAATATGTTGTGCTGCAAAAACATCAATTCTCTATGTTGCTCTCTCCCAACTTCTCTCATTCTGAAACCAGAAATACACATTGGTTTGTCTCGACTGCTTCGTACAGCAGCAGTTATGAAGTACGTTGAGAGATCTGTGCTGAATTAGGAAAAGCTTCTCCATTGTTGCGAAAGTGCTCCTCCAAGATTTATAGTCGCATTGAACTTGGTTGCCATCGAGTGTGTGGTACCCTTTCTTCTCCCTGGTTCTTGTTCTAAGGTCTCATCTTTCTTGCCAAAAGAGAGTAGAAGCTTAACATACAGTAAAACTAAGCAAAAGGTTGAGATTGGGATAATGATGGAGACTCAAATCTTCAACCGTTTTCTACCTTTTTAGCCATTCACAATTTATACTTGTGCGGATCAAGAGTCTTGGACTGAGTCCTAATTTTTGGTTTGTAGGCCGTTCACAGTTTATAATCGTTCGAGTCAAGAGTGTTGTTTTATTGTTATGCTGAGTTACCTTTTATACTCGTGTGGGATAGGAGTATGCTTTTTTCGTTGTTGTCTTTTCATCTTTTATACTCATGCGAGTAAGGAGTCTGAGCTGTCGCCTTTTATACCTGTGTGAGGCAAGAGTCTGCATTTGTTGTTCAGTTGTTTGCCTTTTATACTCGTACGAGACAGGAGTCTGTTTCAACTATTCGCCTTTTATACTCATGTGAGGCAAGAGTTTGTTTCAGCTGTTCGCCTTTATACTCGTGTGAATAAGAGCTTGCTTCAACTATTCGCCTTTTATACTCTTGCGAGGCAAAATTTTGGATTTATTGTTGAACTTTTCGCCTTTTATACTCATGCATGGCAGAAGTCTGCTTTTGGTGTGGAACGTTTCGCTTTTTATACTCGTACGAGGCAGGAGTTTGAATTTTTTATTCAGTTGTTCGCTTCTTATACTCATGCAAGGGAAGAGTTTAGTTTTGTTGCTGAGTTGTCTTCTTTTATACTCGTGTGGTGCAGGAGTCTGGCTTTGTTGCTGAGATGTCCCTTTCATACTTGTGCGAGACAAGAATCTGAATTTATTGTTCCTGAACTTTTCATCTTTTCTACTGGTGCGAAGTAGGAGTATGAATTTGCTGTTGAGTTGACGCCTTTTATACTTGTACGAAGTAGAAGTATGAATTTGTTGTTGAGCTTTCTCCTTTTATACTCATGTGAGGCAAGAGTCTAGTTTATTGCTGAACTGTTCGCCTTTTATACTCGTGCCAGGTAGGAGTATGAATTTGCTGATCAGTTTTTAGCTTTTTATACTCGTACGAGGTAGGAGCCTGAATTTATTTATAAACTTTTCGCCTTTTATACTCGTGTAAGGCAGGAGTATGAATGTGCTATTGAATTGCTGAGTTTGGGACAGGTTTTAGGCTCTCTCCCGAATCTGGATTTGGATATTGGGCCAAAATTTAGATTTGGGCTTTGTACCCAAGTTTGGATTTGGGTCCAGATTTGGACTTGGAGTTGGAATTTGGATTTGAAATTTGAGCCCAAGTTTGGATTTGACTTTGGATTTGGATTTAGGTTTGGATTTTGAGTTAGAATTTGGATTTGTACTTTGAACTCGGGTTTGAGCCTAATATTGAATATTTGGATTTGGGTCCGGATTTGGACTTGGAACTGGAATTTGGATTTAAGTTTTGGTTTTGGATTTGAACCCGAGTTTGAAGATTTTGGCTTTGGGCCAGAGTTTCAAAAATTTTTTTCTCTTTTTTTTAAATTTTTGATTTTTTTCTTTTTTTAAATTTTTTTCAAACTTTTCCATTTATTTTTTTATCTATACATAACAAAGTTTTAGAAATTTATCACTGATTGGACTAGTTCGGACACCTTGTTGATCTAACAGCATATAAGCGTTATTGGTGTAGATTTCTTGAACCAAGTATAGTCCATCCCATTTGGAAATGAGTCCGTCGCTGGATTGGTGCTTTAATCCAGTTGAATGGGAATCGTACCCCTAACTTGGACGAGTGGAATAGAGGAGTTTGGTAGGGATTTGACCTGCTACCCCCATTTTTTTCTGCGTTGATGGTTGACTTCTTCATGTAGCGAGAGAGAGTTGGGGGATAGATCTTATTACTGTATGAGTTGCAGATTCTCCATTTTAATTTTTTGGGTAGTGAGAAACCGTCTACGCAAATTCGTGGATTTGGGTACTCAAGTAAAGTAGTTAATGCAGGTGATGGAGCAACTGTCTTCTTACTAGTGGAGGCAGTCTTACTCTTCCTTGGTACCAGTGATACGTTAAATTTCTGCTCCTTTTTCTTTTTTTTTTTTTTTTTTGTTGTCCTTGGATTGTGTTAATGGACCCCTAACTTTCTTCCTCTCCCACTCTTTGCCTCGTCTTAAACCTCTCACCAAGTTTTTTTTTTCATTGTGTCTCTCTCTTCCTCTCTCTGTGCATGTCTCCACCATCATTTCCAGTGCTCCTTATATTCTTATTCTTTTTTCCTTTGTCCTTTTTTCAAAAAAATTATATTTCTAATTCTTGGTTTTTAATTATTGGTGCCAGCAAGGTGAGAATAAATTGGAGATAATCTGATTAGATTTCGTGTCTGGATCATGGTACGAGCCAAACTAGGATTTTGCACGGTATGGGAATCAAGAATCCAACTAGTTTGATGTAGTAAAAATGCCAACTAGCTTGTTTTAATCTATTGGCTTCTTGAGATAGGATGTGACTTCTAATGAGTCGGATTTGTAAATTAGCAAGTAACGTATCAAGTATCAACATTGTGGCTATTTGAGCCACACATATTATAATGCTAGAAAAACGGCATCCCTCATGCAGAAGCACAAGGATCCATAATTTGCGAGGGTTAGGAAAGGATTGTTTATGATGCGCAGACATTCCCATGGAATTGGCAATGAGGTTGTTTGGGAACAATCTTTATTGCTGTGCGAAGGCTCGCATCCACAACATCATAATCGTAGAATTTTTAAAAGGAAAAAGTAGAGCAACCGAGATTATTCAACCTATTGTATACAGAGGGAACATAATAACATTTCTTTTGTTTTTTTTTTCAAAAAAATTAAGAAAAAAAATTTAGTATATCTTATCTGGAGTCTACACTTTAAATTTTATAATAAGACTTATCTAAATTTAAGTTTTAGATTTATAAATAAAAAAATCAAAAACACAATAAAATATTACAAGCACATCACTGAGGATACATTCTTGGTGCATTCCCTTTGTATACGTCAATGTTGTCAGAACCAGACTGGCTATCGAACTAAAAAAATTAGTGGTTCAAAGTTGAACCAATAATTAAACCCATATTTAAGAATTGTTTTATAAAAAAATTTAGTTTAAAATATAAAGTGAAAATACTTGAAAATTTTGATTAAAGATATAAAAAGTACATAATTAAAACAAATCCTTAAAAAATTTTATATATTCCCAAATTCAAGAAACATAAACATATCATAATTATAATCGATATTCATCATCATTACTCACGTTAGCATGTAGTTTGATTTTACTTCTAAAAACATTTCAACACTAAAGTGATGTACAATATAAAATAAATCTAATTCAATGATAAAATTATTTATTTATTGTCTGATATAGTTTTAATCTTAAAAGTTAAATGTTAATGTATTTGAACAAGAAAAGAGTCTTTAAATGAGAGTGAAAAAATTAAGCCAATAGAAATTAGAGAGAAAATTTGATAAAAATATAAAGAGAAAAAGAGAAGATCTCATGAGTCTATTAGCTTAACTTTTATTTGTTGTCAATTTGTCATTCGATAAAAGACAAGTTAGTGGATTTTTTTTTTATGCAATGACACAATTATAATTTAAATAAAAAGTCTATTATGATCTTTGAAACATCCATTATAATATGTTGCAACCCTAACTCTTTTAAAGTCTTCAATTCTCAGCTGTCGTATGCACCTTTCATCGAAAAGACAAGAAGCTGTCGGGAGGCTAAGGACCAAAGATAATAAGATCGAAGAGGGGCAGTGTCCGATAAAAGAGGAACATACATAGAATTGGGTTTTCAATTTGTTGGTTTTCTCGACTTTAGCTTTGAGCCTTCCGTTTTTATTTTGTGAGACAGATGAAAGAAACATCAATTTTCAACACTTTTATCTCTTTTCATTTTTGTTTCTTTTTTTCTTTTCAAACCAAAGTACATGTTCAGTCAAACCCAAACTGATTCACTGGGTTACCAGTCGAACCGATTGGTTGACATTTTTTTCAGTCTAGCAAGCCTTCGAGTTTTAAGTCCAAATCGAACCGAACTTTGGATCCAATTCAACAGGTTGAATCAATCGGTCTGATCTAATTTTTTCAACCTTGGTATACGTAGTTGAGTCCTTTTTCAAATAATTTTTTCATTTTTTGACAGAAACGGAATTGTTTCTTTAATAAGCAGTGAAATCATAGGCGTTAGAAATACCTGCTTGAAGCAACAGAGCAAATCGGTACACATGGTCTACATATTATGTAGCCAAACTGACCATTAACAAACTTAGCACAAAACCCGAAACTACTTAACGCTCAGGTATTAACTAGATCTAATTCAACTAGAGAAAACTGTCTATAGCAGCACATACCATAGCTCGGCAAATCTAGGGCAGAAATCGTCTGTGTATGTTCGACAATGATTTTCAAAATAGCAAAACTATAAACATAAAAATATAAGCAGATTTTACAAATCACCCAACCCAAAAATATCCAACAGAAGCACTTCTTGTTAGTTCTAACAACAACAACAGCATGCATCGGTGAAATGGCCAGCGATTGCGGATATGTGGTCGGCGACAGAGAAAATGTGAGCGATGGTGGGGGCTGCGCTAGCAGAGGCAGCAACACTAGGGGCAGCCTCAGCAGCACTAGCTCGAGTTGCAGCAACGTGGGCTCCGACAGTCTCGTCGGCAGTCGATACGACAGCACCCACAACAAAGGCCGAGTCAGAAACGGAAGCACCAAAGACGGGTGCAGCGACGCTAGTGCCAAAAACAGCAAAAATGGCATAAAAACACCACGGAATGTGAATCTCGCACTGAAAAAGCCATAAGTGATGTTATTGAAATCTGATCTAACAAAAAGCAAGCTAAAAGCCCCATAAAAGCAGTTTGGGGGTCTAATGGAGGAAGAGAAAACAGAGAGGAGAGGGAAAAGAGACAAAGAAAAGAGGAAGGTGATAAGCTCATATTTATACTATATTTTATGCTCTTAATTGCTGAATTTTGATTGATTTTTAGGTTAATTCATGAGAAAATCTTTAATAAATAATATAAATGCTTAACTTTACTTATTATTTGTGTTGTGTAAGAAAAGTCAGATTTTTGGGCAGAAAATTTTGATTGGTCGATCGATGCGACTGGAAGAATAGAAGCTGAAAGTTACAAAAAATTTCTATTGGTCAACAGGGCTGATCCAATCAACAAGATAGGAAATTTTTACTGTTTTGGAAGAAAATGTAACTAAATAGAAGTTGGATGTAATCAGTTTGAAATTCTCATATATTTCAACCCTAATGGGACTCTATTTGGTTAAAAAGAAATATATTAAAATTTTCTTTTTTACAGTTTTGAAGGCTCTTAAATTTTAAGAGAAGAGGGTTTTCTTATAAAAAGAGTCAATTGGAGAATTTTTCGGAGCTAGTATCTTCAGACGGTTGGACAAAAGGAAAAAAGATTCAAGAGGAAGCCGAAAGAGGAAAATGAAGAGAAGGGAAAGCACAAAAGCATCCAAGGGAGAAATCATACTTGTTTTCCTTCATTATTCGTTTGTCTTCATCCAGATTAGTTGTTTTTTTTCATATTATGAGTAGCTAAACACTTTTTACTGGGGCTTTGAGGAAGTTAGACGTATAGATGTGATTTTTAAGGTTTTGATTGAATCGATTTAATTTGGATTTTTGTTAGTATATGGTATTATGTTTAATACTTGCAATTGACTGATCACCCTTTGCATGATTATCTGACTTTAATCTGGACATGGACCAAGTGACAGGTTAGAGAGGCAATAGTACTATATACCACGAGGTTAAACTGACTAAATACCATAAAATCAGTTTCATCGTGTAGTTTTTAGTAATAAGGTGTTCTGAGTATTACTGTAAATTAAGAATAATGTATTTTTTATTTAATTAAATTCTCACAATGGTTGGGGGTTATCAAATAGAAATAGATTTGTTATTACCTGGACCAAATGGTAACAACTAACTTAAGGAGTTTCGACACGATATGTCTACTTCTTAATTGATTCAATTGAAATATGAAAAAATTCATATTCCATGTTAGTACCAAATCAGGTGCCTTAGTGTTTAATACATATCATCTTTAATCTTTGGTTTAATTGTTTTCTTATTTTTCTTGTTTTCAATCCTAGATTCTTTTGTTTAATTGTTTTCTTATTTTTCTTGTTTTCAATCCTAGATTCTTACATTAGTTAAATTATAAATTTGTCGATCGAATTAAGTTAAGAAAAATTGAACGAAATTTCAGTACTTCAATACCAATCTCTGTGAAAATGACACTTCACAATTTCTATACTATCTTCTAAACTAGTATACTTGTTAGAATATTATCACTAGAATTGTGCAAATCAGAAGGGATGAGGAATAGAGGAAGAGGATAGAGCGAAAGTTAGGGGAGGAGTCCGGTGGCTGGCTAGTAGAAGTCACTGGTCAACGCCATCAGCCGACAAGGGGTTGCTGTTTGGAGAGGCCAAGAGAATTTAGAGAGAGAAAGAGGGTTTAGAAAGAGACTTATATTGTGCCTGCAAATACGAGCTTTTAAAATAATCGTTTCAACCCTCAAAAATATATGTTTTTAATCATACCTGGCAACTGGGAATAACTAGAGCCTTGTCTGATATCCCCAATCCTCTTTACGATTGGGCTAATAGTAATAATAGCATTGATAATGACGTTAACAATCATAGTGATGAAAAGTGCCATAAAATGTATCGGAACATTAGAGATTGAAATCCCTTTATGAACAGAACAATGTGACATTTAGTCTGTGTTTGGTTTGTGAGAAACCAATTAAAAAAGAAAATAATTAGGAAAAAAAAAACATAATCACTACATTTCATTTTTTCACAATTTTTTTTTTGTTATAATTTTCTCATCAATCTAAATAATTTTTTTTCTCACAATTTTTTCTCTCACAAATTACAAGTTATTTTTCTTTCTAGTCTTTTTTTTTTTTTACAACTTTCTCATCGATCCAAATAATCTTTTTTTTCTCACAATTTTTTCTCTTATAAATTACTATTTATTTTTCTTTCCCATCATTTTATTTTTCACAACTTTCTTATTAATTTAAATAATTTTATTTTCTCACAATTTTCTCACAATCCAAACACACCCTTAGTTCAAAAGTGAGTTGGAAATATGTATAAACTATACCACTGATCTTGTGGTTAAGTTATAAGAGATTTAATTGTGCTTTTGCAAAGTCATAAGTTTGAATCCTGTCGTAATTATTCGGTAAGACTAAAACTCATTATGAGCTCTCTAGAGTCTCGAAGGCTCTGTGGTGACTCTTATTGGATCTATCGTAACTTGCTCATTCAGCAGGTCTAAAAATAGTGATCCACATCCTACTTTGAATAAATAGTTCGAACAAATGTCCCTGACAGCTCTGTAAGATATCATCCCTACTTACTCATTTCTAAATCAAATATCATTGTTTTAAAACACGGCCCGGCCCGGCCGGTCGGACCGGCGGCCCGGTGACCCGGGCACTGGGCCGGGCCAGTTCACATAAATAATTACCGGGTCAATTAAGTAATAAAAAATTAATTTTTTTTCACTTTTTACTATACAAACAGTAAAAATAATATTTTTTTAATAATAAACAGTAAAAAAATGAACAGTAACCGAAACAATTAAATAATAAAAAATTATTTTTTTCATTGTTCATTGTGTAAACAGTAAAAATAATATTTTTTTAATAATAAACAGTATTTGTACAGTAAAAATTATATATATTTTTTTACTTTTTATTACATCAACAATAATATTTACATAATATTTACTACTAAAATTTATTATATTTTTATCTTTTTATTGTGTGAATGATAAAAATAATATTTTCATAATATTAAAAAATATTATATAGTATTTTCTTGTACAATTTAAGAATTTTTTACTTTTCACTATATATTTTTCTGTATATAATAATTTAACGTTGTTCATAACTTCATATATTAAGTAATATGTTACAATTTACATTGAAAAATAATTTTTTAAGAATTTTTATCAAAATTTTAATTGATATTTATACTTTATTAATTTATTTAATTAAAAAATTATCATAAATATCTTGTATTTTAATTTTATTTTAAATTTAAATAAACTCATATTCTTTTTTTTATAGTTATGCTCATTATTTGTTATTAAAAAATGAAAAATTATAAATATTAATTATTATTTTATCAAATCAGAATTGACCCGCCGGTTCAATCGTCGGTTTTCCGGTTGGACCGCTAAACTACTAACCCAGTCTTCTCACCGATTCAATAACCGGTCCGATTTTTAAAACTATGTCAAATATATATAAACTGCGCAGGACAGATGTAGGGCTGTCATTTGCATGAGCTCTAATCTACCCTCACTATGTTAGCATGGTCCTTTCTCCCAGCCAATTTCTCTCACATCATACCAATTTTAACTCCTGATTTTAAGTTGTGCTGCCTTTAGGAATCAGTTTTTGTAACAAAATAACATAATTTCAAAAAATTTAAACAAGTTCTTTATGTTAAAGTTTCAATTTTTCGTCTATTCAATTACTGATTTCTCGTTTATTTAGTCATATGGAACCCATATGATGAATATGGACTAATATTAGTTGCAAAGATTGATCCCTGAAAATTAAATTAGAGAAATCACCATCATTATCTACGACAAATTATTATTTTAAACACAAATTTTTAGTTAAATTGTGAAATTGTATTCTTCATGGATGTACTTAGTCCGCACATTAGTCTATCGTAATGCTGAATCATTCGCCCACATATCAAAATCTTTTTTTTTCTTTTTTTTTTCTTAAAAATTATCGTAATAAAACTGCTATTACTAATAACGATCCAACGTCTCTTTAAAAAACGTTCCAATGTTGTATTCATCTGCCAACTTCGAAAAAGCATGTAGAAGGCTAAAATTATTTTTCGAAAAATGTGACTTCTTCGGTTAAAAAAAAAAAACCGTATGATAATAATCTAATTATAAATTACATGTGATTAAATCCCTCAAATATAATATTATAATATGTATAATATTTATATTTAATATATCATATTTAATATTAAATATCAAATTTAACCAATTCAATCCTAATTAAGTCGATTGGACTATAAACTTTTTGGTCCAATTACCAGACCTTACTTCTTGTCATTTCAGTTCCGCGAAAACTCTTACCTAGACCAATTGAAGTCCTAATCAAATATGAAGGGCCATTCTAATCAAATCCGAGGTGCCGGTTCCAACTCAAATTTTTGCTTGACGCTAGTACAATTTTGGTTCAAACCTAACCTGATTAGGTCTACTTGAATACGTTTTTTTTTTAAAAAAAAAAAATTGTTAAAACTCATATTACAACTAAAAAAAATTTTAAAAGAGATGGAGTCGAATCTCTTATCTCCTCTCTGATATAATGCCAATAATTTGCTGCTCTAAGCAGTCAATTGTAATTTAGTTGAATACTAAGAGAGGGATAACTGCACCACAAGTGCACCAAGGACTGTGTGGAGCATAAAAAAAAATCCAAAATATATCCCGCCAAGCGTATTCCGTAAATAGCCGCTCTTCCATAATTTTATGATGAAAACATAGACTAATTAAGGAACTGTAACCACCTGGCTGATTTAAAGGCTTGAAAAACTGAGGATAACAAATGGCTATAAAGAGCAAAGAAGAGGCTGGTAGTTAAAGAACAAAACGGCAGATATCCAATAAATGAATTAACTACAAGTCCCTGCACAAACTAAATTACAAGTATGCGTAATGACTGCCTCCCTGTGTATGAATGAAGAAAGTCATACCGACTGAGCTAAATATATGCAGGAAACTTTACCGGTGGTGGCGCCTTTGTTTCTTATGTCTTTGACTGGCTCTATAGGGATCAACCCATTGCTTGTCCTCCTTCACTGCTTTATTCCATCGGTTTTTAAATATTTGAAGCTCCCATGTTGATTGTCTTCTAATCTGTTCGGTCCAGTTTAGGAATCATCAGAGGTCATAAAATTGATGGAATCATAGCATAGTTTTGTTCAAAAGTGCATGAACACTTTATGATATATAATGTCAAGAAATGGTGTCCTAAGGCACGAGGCTTTATATTGTGGAGTCTGGAGAGGGTCAGCTGTACAAACTCTAACCTTTATTTTTACAAAGATGTTGTTTCTTATCTCTAAGTCATCTTAGAGTAATTTTACCGTTACACCAAAACTTGTCCTCAAATAACAACATGACAACATTGTCGATAATAATGTAGGATGATAAATTGAACTTCTGAAAACATGCCATCTCTCTTGCAATGTGTGTGTGTGTGTGTGTGTGTGTGTGTAACATATAAAAAGTTTGATCAAACAACTGAACTAGCCAAGTATCATCCTATATTTTCCTTTTCTCCACTAAAACAGTACAATAAGAGCCATAACAGTAGACTGTCTTACTTCAATTCGAGGATCAATGGCTGCAGCACCATGCCCCTGCACATCAAGAGGGGGGAAAAAAAAAATTTAGCCCCAAAAAAGGCAAGAATTTTAGGATATGACACTGTAGCTGAAGCATTGGGACGAGGAACGAAGTTTTATAACTCATAGTAAAGTTACCTTAGCCACGTCTTCACGATGAGAAGACTGCAAATTCATAGAAAACAAGTCAAATAAATCAAGTGAATGAACAAAGAATATTTTTACTAGGACAAAATCAAATGGGCAAAGCAGATCACCTTTCTTCCTGGGGGTGAAAGCCCGCCCAAAGTCTGTATGCCCTGATGAACAACGTACTCACTATCAATGACTCCCACTTTGCTTGTGCGGTCTCCCTGTATGACACATTTGTTCATTTGTTAATTTAGCTGTTTCAAATAATCAGAGCATAGCAACCTGCATATTCCAGATACTCTCTATGCACAAAGAATATGATTAGATTCAACCATGTGCAGGAAAACTTCAGCTTTCCACATTTAAATGTCATGAAAACATTATCACTCATAAAGGTTAATCATATTAAGGTGATCCTTCTAACTTTTGTTCAGATGATATCCATGATTTAGCATGTGTTGTTTTTGATTCAATGATATAAAAGCAGAGGAAGGGAAATAAGGCAGGAGATGACTCTTTGACCTCCAGAGCCACAAAAAGAACTTTGTTTCTCGCTGTAATTGAATTTCAGAGTTTAGCTCCGGAGCTACATAACAGGAAGATAACATCTATGAGTTACACTGAGAATGATGGCAACTTCAGTGATGAGGTCACCAAATGCAGAATCAATGGTTGTATTAGCTGGGGAGACTATTCCAATATTAATTATGTAGAGAAATTTGTATACCAAGGTATAAGCAATTACTATTCTGCAATATGTGAAACAAATGTATAATAGAATATAAAAGAATAGAAGGATAGGTCATAAGCCATTCCATTATTTGAGCTGAATCTAAGATTCACACCAGCTATTTGTGGTAAATGACATGATAGACTTAGATGAACAACATGAACTGCTTTACAACCTGAACATTACACACACACACACACACACACACACAGACACATATACACACATGTCTGCACAGGGATAAGCGCATTAACCATATCAAAATCCTTTGGGTGGAAAATTTAATGGGAGCATCTTACCTGTGCACAATATCCAAGTTTCATGTCCATTCCCCATCCATGTACAAGATCATTCTACAGAGAGAGAAATGGTTCCCCGGTCAGTTAATCAGACCGGCGGTAAACAAAGCCAAACAAAGTAGAGAGGAAGAACGAAGCAAAGCCTTAAATTGGCCAAAAAGGCGGTGATATTTAAAACACTACTGCATCACATCCCTGCAAAATCCTCTTTCTTCCCAATCATGAGAAACCAACGAATATGGTTCATAATCACTTCATCTACATAATCAATGCAAAGTAAGTTGCAAGTAGAATAATCTACATGATAAGGATACTTGTCAACAACTCCAGGAATAAGACAAAAATCTGCTCCAATTAAGGTCTTACTTCAAGAATAAAGTTGAGAGGTCAAGATGAGCTTATATGACAATGTTCTATGACCTTCACTGCAATGAAGAGCCATCAAAATGTTGCCTGGAGTTACATTAATATTACCTGTATAAGATGCCAAGTGCAATACCAAGCTAATCTTGAAAATACTGGAGCCATACCTTCCACAAATCTGCAAAAGTAACTTGAATTAGTCAATAAAAGTTGCTGAATCCAGGCAAACAAAACTGAGTTAATCATTCAAGCTATTGCTGGATTGTGAATTTTCCATTTTCATCCGCTGGGTGGATCCAAAGGGATTTGGAAATGATGCACAATTGTGCACAAAGATTCAACATGAAAACTTGTTCTTTGAAAGTTTTCGTTTTTCTTTTAGGTCTTGGTGCCCGTAACACTTTTTTTTTGGGGTGGGGGGGGGGGGGGAGGGGAAGGACTAGTAGGAGGGGGAATTCGAACCCCTGCCTTCCACTTGGGCACTGGGCAACACCAGCTGGTTTCTTCAAAAGTTTTCAAGGGACCTAATTATTCAACAATGCTTAACAGCTTGATGACAGACATATGCAAGAACACGAAAGACGATACGGCCACCCAAGACCAAGAAAACATGAGAGAAAATTAGGCAACACTTGAAAAGAGTGAGAAGGAAGACAAAGATAACAGGTACATTGGTATGGCAAAACAGGAACTTACCCAGTGCATGGTGGCCCCTCACTGGCATCTGAACACTTAGTACTGCCTCTGCTGTCATAGACTCTTCTGCAGAGATTAAGACAATTTGTGTAAGCATTACAAGCAATATAAGTGGAGACATAACCCAATAGACCCTTAAAGCCACCCTATTCATACCTATGGAACTTCTTCGTTCTAGCACGAATAGTAATTCGATGATGTATGTCTGTAGAATTCGGGTCCAAAGCTGGCTGAGATATCTCTAGTCCTTCTGACCTCACAATCTCCAGGTATCTAGAAGAAATAAATAAATAAATAAATAGGGAATGGCCTGCCATTAACTTAGGATGCATGAATACAAGCAAAAGAACCACGCACTATAAAAGGCAGGCATCGTGAACATGTTGAAGGGAAGGTCCAACAAGCTCAGTACTTACCTTCGTGGATCAAAATTTTCCACCCCCAAATCTTCATCCCAAAGAAATATGTAGTCATATATAGAAACGACGGCTGGGTGCAGAAAACGTTTTGCAAACCACCTGAAAATGAGCAATATAATACTAAAAAAATAATGCTGCCACAAAAAGTTATATTACAAGCACTTTTTTGTCAATCTGCAAAAGGAAAAACAAAAAAAAAAAAAATTGCTGACACAAAGATGAAAAGGCTGGTATGAGAAGTGGCAGCAGCTGGACATCAAAAGGTCAGAAGTTACTTGAAGATCTTGTGGACAGAGGACATATCCAATAAGAATCAGAGCCATTCACTTAAAGATATAAATCTCTGGCCACCTTCCGGCCAACCGAAACTCCATAACTAGGTTCAGCAAGTGTTCAAAACTCAAGGTAATCTTATTTTCTCTCATAGCTAGTTAGAGTCAAGGAGATGGTATCTATAGTATACAAGACCTTTTTATCAAATTTTTCATGTTTGAATATTCCAAAAAATCTTCACCTCAGGAAACTTTAAAGTTCTACACTTGTGTATTGTCTCCCTAACAACTGCCAGGTTGTATCATTGAATCATTTACAGGGGAAACCCGATAATAAAACAATCTATCAACTATATGTCTCAACATAAAACAAAATACCTCGTGGAGAAAGAGGAGGGGGGGTGTTAAAAAGACATTATCAATATCAGTCTTACCATTTTGTTTGGTTCTGAGCGACTATGTGTATGGCCTGATTGCTCCATTCAAGATCCCACCACCCATTAACATTACCATCATAATGGAACAGAATAACTGTAAAATTCTCTGGAATAAACTGAATTCAATGAAATTAGGCAAGAAATATTTAGTCCAAGATACATCAAATTTTACTTTATAGAGAAGGCAGTACCTTCTGGACAATAGCATCAACATTATCCTTTTGCTGTATACCAACTGGAATTGCCAGCAAGTTACGGTGGCTATGAGAAACAACCTGCAAATGACAGTAATCAAAATTTGTGGAGAATGCATACAAAGATTATCACATCGAAATCAAAAAAATTAGGGGAAAAGATAACAAATAATGCTCAAAGCTTTTATCAACAGCTATTCTCACGATCCAAAAAATTTTATCATTGAGTTAATACCAAAATGGTAAGGGATCAGAAACCAACCTTTGATCTTAAACTACTCGAGGACCATAGAGGCTTCATCTCCAAGTCTGAACTAGCCCGTATGATACCACGGGGCAAACTACCCAACAATCCAGAAACCAAATCTGATTTCTATTGTAAAAGATCAGAAACATATTAACACAATAAGAATCACCGAAAACAACTATTCAACACATACAAGTGTGATTGTGAGTTAAATGATTCTGAAATTCGGTGTAAAACTCAGCAGATGTAGTTGGTAAGACGGGTCGTACATTGCAAGTTCTAGTCATGAGATTTACCAATAAAAGAAACAAATGCCATTAATTCGGAAAATAAAATGGTAGTCTTGACAATACCTTTGATGTATCAAAAGGGTCCAACTTTTCTTCCATCTGAGAGAGGAGGAAAATGAAACTCATAAGCAAACTTGTCAACAGGTGAAAAAGAAAAGAAAGAATAGGTTAATAGAGTGCATGCACAAAGAGCTGAAACCATTCACGCTAAAAGAGTATATCTCATCGAATAAATAGATAACCAAAATTCGAATGATCAAATCTGTCAAAGAAACATTATGTATATGGAATCCCAAACAGAGATCACTACAGAATTCAAAAAGTTCCAAGATGAAGAATGTAAGTCATCCTCAAATGCATATGAACAGTTCAGGAAAAAGTAAATTTACATTTACGTGGATAAAATGGATAAATTTACTGAAACATGTCAAAAAATTGCACTGACAATATTGTATTCAAATCCTAGTTAAAGCAAAAAATAAAAAATCCCTCCACCCCTGCCCCCCAGAAAAAAGCCAACAAAAAGGAAGACAGTATGATTAACCTGTAGAAAGCAACCAACACAATTTTTAGTGTTAAAAAAGGCGTGCTTGCTGGTATTTACAAGTGATAGGTTACAGAGATGTAGAGAAAGATCACCTGTGTATGTTGATATTGCCGGACTGTGGTTGTATACACAATGAAGAGCATAGCCATAAATAAAACTGCCATATATGGCAGCTGCTTCGTTAACCCACATTTTCCCTGCACCACGACGATACTGTTATGTATTTATTGAATCATATAGCACACTTGTTCTAAAAATGCTCCATCTTGTTGGCTGATTAAAATATCATAATTGCTCAGAAGATAAAAAGATGAATAGTCCATACCCCATCAAAGCAGGCGTTTCTTCTCAGTGATTTCCATGGTCTGAGAGATGTCATGGACACCACAGGGCCTTTATGATGCACTCATAACAAACTGCTTGAAGTCAGGATTAAGAAATTAGAGACAAACAATAAAGTAATTCCAAGCAAATTCTAACCACTCCAACTTCAAACATAAGATAAGCAAAGTTTGCAATACAAATTTCACATCAGTTTAAGCCGGCCTGCAATTAATAGCAAAAGAGATTTACCCAAAAAAAAGAAGAAAAAAACACTCAGGCAAAACTGGAAGTTAATTTGGTATAGTTAGTCAAGGTTATGGCTTCATTTTAATCAGCATGATTGAACATCCATATCCCACCCTCCTCTGCATAATTGTGAATTTTTCTCTTTAAAAATATTCAAAAAAACCTTCCCTTTTTAGCCTTTTTTTAATTTTAACAGAAGCTCTGCTATGAGAAGCAGATGCCTGAAAACCCAGCTGTAAGAAAACCCAGAAACAACAAAGAAGGGGGAGGAGAAGAGAAAAGGAAATAAAGACAAGAACACAAACATAAAAATCATTATATCAGTAAACAATCTTCTATAAATTTCATTGCAGAGCAGATTAGAGACATGCATGTGTCTGTTGTACGAAGAAAACAAAACACAGCTCCAGACTCAGTTTGATCCACTTAAGGAAACCAATATGGTTAGATCACAGACTACATATTTTCAATCAAAAAGACATCAGCTGTACGAAATCGTAAAGAACAATAACGACATGCATTGTTTTAGACACAGCCCATCTCAAGAGAAAATTGGAAAGACAAAAACATGTAATAAGACCCAGTTCTCAAGAACAAATATTTTCCTCTCAAATCCCAATACTTCAAGAAAATGAAACAAGCAACTGATCATCCATTTCTACCCATTTAAATCCAAAACAAAAAATTGACTAAAACTTCATAAGTTGTCAATGCAGGATCACAGAGATGGAAATCACAACAACACTGTCATTAGATCCAAAAAACAAAAAAAGCATGAGTCTTTCTTTTTGATTTACTAAGTGTTCAATCTAAATATTAGAGAGAGAGAGAGAGAGAGAGAGCTAAAGGCTCATCATTGGTTTTTTTTTTTTTTCTGGTTTGCCGTTGAAACAAACGAAAGAAAAAAAAAAAAGCCGGCAATGTCATGCAAAAGCCTCCAATATCGGATCTTTACCCATTAATCAATCTGTTGCAATCAAAAACAAAAACCCAAAACGAATTTGAACGATTCAAGGAACGAGATCACACAAAAGCTCGAATCTTTGCTCGTAAAAAAGACCAAAGAAACAGAAAGAACAGCTAACCAAAGATCAAGCGCTGCAGCTGAACAGAGCCAAACCAAATACAAAAAGTCCCCAAGAAAGAGATACAAAAACAGAGAGAGAAAAGAGTCGAAAGACGAAAGTGCAGGAGGCGCCACGTCGAACTGCGTGACTTTTTCACCTTTTGTGACAAAGGAACAGACACGGAGAGAGAGAGAGAGAGAGAGAGACGAAGGGTTTAATTGTGGGGGGCTTGCGAGTTACGCGCTGTTTGGTCTCATCATACGTTCTCTATTACTGACTCGTGTTCTTAATAAATTTACAGAATCTACGGGTGTTGGATTCGGTTTGGATTTTTGGATTTGTATTGCAGTGGGCATCTTTATCATCTTAAACAACAACGACAACAACAGTCAACAAGAAGATTAAATAATAATAATAATAATAATAATAAAATTATGTAGATAAATATAATGTAACACACAAAAAAATATATATATATAATTAATTTAATAATTTAATTTTTTAATATTTTAAATTTGATATATTTTTTATCATTTAATAATTTAAATTTGATATACTACTTTTATAATTATTTTTGTGTATGCAATATAACTTTTTCCTAAAAACGAAGGGGACAGGGGCTTAAGGTTATAATTTTAATTGTTTGTCGTGTTACACTAAGATTCTGTCTCTATAGAAAGTTTTAAACTTTTGCAATAGCGTACATAAATGTATATAAAAAGAGTAAACTTTAAACTAATAATGTCCCAGTTCTTCTATGGCATTGTCCAACTCTTATTAAGAATTTCATTCGGCCACCCTAAGACACCTAAAATAGGTCTTTGGGGTTTTGTTGTTTGAGTAAAAAGATGGGCTTAGATGGCCGATTAATTGTTTGTTTGTTTGGTAGTTTGAAAAGCTATATGAACATTGACTTTTTGGGAATAAAAACAATAAACCAATTACTTGCATAATATTTGGGAATAAAAACAATAAACCAATTACTTGCATAATATTTCTTTATCTTTTTTATTTTTGATCAATTAATTACAACTGGCATTTGAGACCTTAAATTTAGAGATATTGTTATAGGGAAAAGTTATATATATGACACAGAACAATAGATACAAAATTGATATGTAAAAATTTGAACTAATAGATAGTAAAAATTGTATTGAATTTAAAAAAATAAAAAGATAACTGTTAAATTAACTGTCTGTATTCTATGTGTTGTAGATTATATGACTGCATAGTGGGCATTGTTATCATCTTATTATTCCCTAAAAGACATGTCGATAACATCTATTTAGAAGGGAAAGTGAATGTGTTCTTTGTCGTAAAAAGTTAAAAATCAAATTGGATAGTAAGATAGTTCTATGTGAATTGTCTGGTTTTCGCTTTTGGTAGAACTAAAAGGACAAATTTTGGTGTAGTATGCAAAATTTATATATATGATATGTTAGAAAATTTATCTATTAAAAAATCTGTTAGATCAAAATTTACGTAATAAGATAATTTTCTCTGTTCTCATAAATTCAAAATATTTCCTTTTAGAATTACAACTCAGATCACTAACTAAAAAATGTCATGTCTTCCGTTTCAGCTCTTAAAGTGCCCCTAAAAAAACTCTAACTATTTTTACAAGAAGGAGAAAAAAAAAACAATGGCTTTGCTGTTTAGTTTAGTGAGAAATAATTGCAACAAGAGGGAGCCAAAGTCAGCAAGCTTTTCCATAAACAAACAATGTCTTTTTATGGGAAAATTGAAAACACAGCTGTATCTCTTCAATCTGTTTGTTTGTAAGGAAATTTAATGCCTGTTAAACAATGCCATTGCGGCTTCCAATCCGTTCAACCTTTCCCCTTTTTGTGCTGGGTAGAAGAGGGAGCCTATGCCAATAAAAAAAACAAATAAAAATCTTAAAGGTGTAAATTTTTTGGTACAAAATCAAAATATTCAAATTTAACACGATGGTTTTTTATTTCTCTCATAAATTTTGGATTCAATTCTAAGAATTTTAAATATTTTTCTCATAAATTTTTTAGTATCTTTGAAAGTTTCAATTTAGATACTTCATAAATAATCATTTATTAGACTCCTAATGAGCGAGGTGTTACGGTAAATACAAAACAAAGAAAATAAGACTGAAAACAAAATTTTAGGTGGGCGCCCCCTAATTTTGGGGACTGTGGGCCAGAGAATGGTGTTTATTATTTTTATTCATTCTTTTTTACTATAATTTAATTGTTATCTTATAACATATTTATTTATTTATTTTATTTTAAGTAAATTCATTAATTATGTAATGTAAAATTATAAGGACGTGATTGGTAATTTTCAATGGAAAAGGAAAGGAAAATGGATGGAAAAAAATTTTCTATTTATTTTCTTTTCTACTCATTTTCTATCAATCCAAACAATTATCTTTTACTTTTTATCTCACAAATTACTATTTATTTTCTTTTTCTTAACTTTCTAATCATTACTTTTTATTAATTATAATATCATCGTTACTGTACTATTTTCTATTCCTTTTATTTCGTATTCACTTTCTATTCAAATTAAAAAACATCATTAAAAGAAGACACGGGTCAATTAAGAACGTCCCAACTACGGCATCGAAAGCTCAAATCCCAAACTAACTTACTTGGTAGAAAGATTATTTTAAAAAATAAATAATTAGCTAAGTAATATACACGGTAAAAAAAAATCTATTAATGGTTGAGTTGGACTCCCAAGTTCACACTAATTAAGTTTACTACCTTTTCCAATGCTCTCATGCTACCTCGCTTCCCGGCCTGCAAGAATAAAGTTTAAAGTTTAAACAATGTCCTAGAGCCCATCAATATTTGATTTTTATTTTTTAATTAATAATGATTCAGGCTCAAATTCGAGATTTTTAGAGTCCACTTCAATACCAAATTAATATTTGATATTGAGTAAGTTGTTACATCAATTAGGAAAAATTTATACAATCTCATCCAACTCATTATTAAATATTAATATGTATTTTTTTATATAAAAAAAAAGTATATTATTAGTATATTAGTCATCCCATTAAAAGTATGTTTATCATTACACATGTGAGTTGAAACTGAATGTCTCTTATTAATGTTCTTATTCAATTTCTCCACAGCGACGGCCCTCTACCCGAACTCTGTTGGACTCTCATAAATTTTATACTACGTCACACCTTAGTATTAATGAGTTTAAAACCCACTAACGTGTCTCCACATAAATTTCTTTATTTTCTCATGGGTAGGTGACGATAAAAAATACTCGAATTTTGACTAATATAAAGAAAATATAACATATTACTACCAGCCTAATAATTTGACATGTGTCAATCAAGTGATAAGGAGGGTCTAGCCATGTAATTAATTTCTCAAAGAAAGCAAGCACACCTTGAAATAAAACACCTAAACTATAAATAGATACTACAGTTATATTATGGTGGATATAATTAATGAACATAATAAGAGGAGGTATATTCTTTTTTGGGTCCCTACACCCACTTTGCCCAATTTTGTTTTTTTGTTTTTACTTTTCTATTTAATCTTGTCATTTTAGTAGTTTTGGTATTTCACTTAGTAATTGTCATTCCATCAATAAAAAGGTCTGGCCCTTGACGACGAGGGACTTTGTTAAAAATATCATTAATCTATGTCGATAAGAACTAAAATTAAGTGGGTTTTCGAATAAGTTTCTTTCTATTTATATAAAGTAATTCTTCAGTTTATATATATTGAAGGAAGATAAAATAAAAGAAAATTATTAGAGTGGGGATGGAACAAAAAGCAAAAAGCCAACACGCAAGTGCTGCTAAAAATTGAAAGATTACATAGTTGTTTCAATTTTAAGGTACTTGATGTCATTTATCTACTCAGAATAGAAATGTGACAGTGCAGATATGTGAATACCGTCTTGCACATACAAGATAATGACTCTAATTTTGGGGCCACATGTCCTTTATTTCGTGCACGCAACTCCGAAATCCGGTTGGCGAGGATCCATGCTTTCTCGTGTGTAGGGTGGAGACACTTCATGGAAGAAAATGATGTTTTTTTTTTTTTTTTTGAGTGAATGGAAGAAAATGATGTTTGCTTTTTCATTAATTTCTCCTTGGTCAACGGAACGAAATTTTGTAAGATAAATGAAATTAACTAGATTGAAGGCCAAAAATTTGGGTTTGACAACAATATAGTTACATAAATGGATGCGTCGCGGGCTCATATACAAAACACTGAAAAAATATAATCATTGATTATATATTTTTTTCGTCTTTTAATGCATAATCGTAATTAACTAGTAAGAATCATAGATATAAAGTAATAATAGTATATGAAGCATGCTATATCTGAAATGTGTCATTCAACAATTGATGATGTTTAGGAATAAGTGATTAAGAAGTCTTAAATTTTTAAGAATTTTTACAGTTGAGTATTAAATTTTTTTTAGTTTTGAAATCAATTCTCAAACTTAAATTTTTATTCTATATGAGTCTTTTTTTAGATATGAATTAGTCAAATTAGTAGAAACTCAGTTTGACCTAATTGAAACTGTATAAAAAAAATCTAAATATATCCTAAAAAATACATAAATACCTATTTTACTAAATTTCTCTTGTTTTTCTCTCGTATATAAGGCAAAATTAATCATAAATTCAGAATTTATGAATTTTGCCTTTTATATGTGAGAGAAAGAATGAAATTTATGACAAAAAATTTGGACATATTTCTATATTCTTAAGATATATATGAGTAGTTTTTACACTATCAATTAGACTGAACTACCTATATACCGATTTGTGATCAATTTATCCCAAAAAAACAAAATATTTGTATGGAATGAAATTTAAAGATTTATGGCTGATTTGAAAAGTTACAAAAGCGTAGAATTTAATTGTAAAAATCTCTAAAAATATATGACTTATTAATCTTATCCGGTGATGTTTATGGGATTAAAGGACTAGGGAGAGACTTTTGCAACAATTAATATCCATGATGGAAAAAAGATATCCATACGGTGATAATGGAGGCCGCAAATTTCTCCTTTTGTTTTTAATTTCATTTTTAATATGAAACTATCATTTCTATTTGATTTCGGGCAGAAGGAAATTTAGATTCAAAAAATTATACATCAAGGGCAAAACATAAATTATTATTATTAATTAGCTGATGTTGTCCAATGACTAAATATTACGCTCTAAATAAAAAGTGAAAAAGTGAAAAGTTTAAATCTCATCCCGTTATTAATCTTTCCCTCTTGTATATGTTTGAAAAATTGCTATCATGCTGAGTGAGCCCGCAACTTATCAAATGAATTCTGGAGTGACGTTTCCATAATATAAATATGACACAACAATATCATTAGATCTTATTTAAAAAAAAAAATCGCTAAATATCATAATTATAAACCATAAATTACATTTGATGTAAGTTCTTAACTAAAATTAACTATATGTTGTAAACTACACCCTTTTTGATAAATCAAAATGCACATAAAAAAAGAATAGTGTATTGTCAAGAATCAGTTTTTACATAGCTACCCAAGTCAATTTTATCGACTTCTTTGTCGCCCACTTTAGCGTACCACTTGACTGCTTTGCATCATCCATCAAGACGATTATATTTTTTTTTATTTGAAAAATACTATGCAATAATGTTATACATCAAAAAGAATTAATAACGCAATTATTTTACGAAAAAAGGTAATATCCATTGGCAGGCAAAGAGAATAAATAATATGTCCTGCTTACTCTAGGATGCACTAAACTTCTAAGCGGGGAGGCTTTACCCGGGTTCATATTAACTAAGAGAGCTAACATCCATTGGCAATTGATAAATTATACCCACTAGACCGACAAAAATGTTATGCACCCAAAATAATTTTATATTATATATGAGATATTTTATACTACATAAATAATGTCTGTACAACATGTTTAAGATTTATAGTAAAATAATATGAATTTTGTATATTTTTTAATAAAATATTATTTATATAATATAAAATATCTTGTATATAATGTAGATAACATGAAATTAATTCGAGTCCATTTAGCACCATAAAAAAAAGTGCACAGACGAGTGTCACTCATTACATTTTTATTCAACTTTTTTCATAAAGAGAATTTATTATTGGAATACTATAAAGTTTGAGTGGCCTCTTTATAGTCAACTATAATGTTAATAAATTTTAAATTTAATAGCTCGATTTAGCATAAATATCTATTTATTTTGGGAATCGACAATAGTGAGAGAACTCGAATTCACATCATTTTAAAAAAATAAAATAAATTATTATTAGACTACCACTTATAATAATAATTTGAGTCCCGTTTAAATTCATGATTTAAGTGCCTATAATATTTCCTTTGATAAATTTATTATGTCTTTCATGAATTATGCAGTATTCTCTGTCTCAAGGTTGGTTAATTGTGTACTTCAAAGGTGTCAGTCTGCCATACTTACCACGCTTGTTCACGTGTCATATCTCAATAGCTACAGAATCAAGAATCAGTTAACATGGTGTTATTCTCCTCAATATTCATGCCAATAAACCATATATTATTTCATTGAACAATAACGACATTTTTTTGTTTGTGCACTTAAATGCGTCCACCTTTATATTTCAGGAGAGCAGTTTAATTTGTTGGGTTTGTGAAAAAGCAGTAAGAAAGATAACAGCGAGAAAAAAAAAATAGAGTTCTTTTATTTGGATGTTAGATAGGAAAGAAAAACTTAAAAAAATTATGAGAAAATTACTGATAGTGAAGCACCGATAATCAAAATATCGATATTTATTATGTTGTCTTCAGGTCATGGCCTTTTGTGTTATTAGAAAATAGCTAATAGAGGAGGATAAATGAGTGATTTCGAATACAAATATTTTTTTCAGCTATATTCAAATAAAAATATACACTTTTTATTTATTTTCTTTCTTATTGTTTTCATCCTATCGAAACATCTTATCAGAAAATTAAATTCTTCCTTTTATTTTCTTTCTCACTATTTACTTTTTCACAATTTTTTATCTCACAGATTTTGCATCCAAACAAAGTGCTAATCTAAGTCTTTTAATTTGAAAAAATAGCATGTTAAAAAGTAATAATTATGAAATTATGATATTTAAGTAAGTTAACAAAACATTTTTTATAATAAATTTTTTATAATGAATTATTTGTAATCAAAGCATTTACAACTATGTAATAGACTTTCAAAACTAATAGTATGTTAGTTTTATAAGATAAAGCTTCGGAAAGAGTAGGCGTAGAAAGAAAATGGCATAAAAAAGGTCCAAACTCTCTTGTTTAGTTAACAGCGCGAAAGAAAAAAGGACGGTCTAGCAACGTGATAATATTTGACATGCATTAGTTAAACGGACGTTACCAAATCAATAGTTTTTTTGGTCCATTACCAAATCAATATTTGATATTGAGTTAGTTGTTACTAAGTCTCATTCAACTCATTATTAAATATTGATGTGGTTAATCAAGTGATAAGCATGGTCCAGCAACGTGCTGATTTCTAAAAAAAAGCAAGCACAGTTGAAATAAAACACATTAATATAACTAATTGAATAACACTATGTGATTTCGTATAAATAATAGTAAATAGTTATACAGTCTTATTTAGTAGTTTTGACAGTTTATCAATTTTTTATTTTTTCATGAATTCAATTATCTAACGGATCATATAACTTTGTACATTGGTGATACTAAGTTAAATTACTAAGTTTTTTTCTAATTAGATACTGACAAAAAATATTACGGTTTTTATAATTAATGAACATAATAAAAGGAGGTATATTATTTTTTGGGTCCCTACACCCAACTTTGCACAATTTTTTTTTCTTTTCTATTTAATCTTGTCATTTTAGTATTTTTTGGGTATTTTTCACCAAGTAAATGTCATTTTAATAATAAAAATGTCTGGCTCTTGTCAACGAGGGATTTTGTTAAACATATTAGTAGTTTATGTGGATAAGAACTAAAATTAAGTGGGTTTTCTAATAGGTTTCTTTCTATTTATATAAAAAAATTCTTCAGTTTATATATTGAAGGAAGATAAAGTAAAAGAAAATATTGGAGTGGGGCGTGGAGCAAAAGAGTTATTGCAAGCAAAAAGCCAACAAGCAAGTACTGCTAAAAATTGAAAGATTTGGCAGTGTGTCAATTTTAAGGTTTTTGGTGTCATTTTGTTTATGGGACTACTCAAAATAGAAATGTGACCGTGCAGATATGTAAATACCATCTTACAAATACAAGATAATGACTTTAATTTTGGACCACTTTTAATTTATTTCGTGTACGTAAGATCAAATTCTAATTGACAAGAATTTATGTTTTTGATCTTATACTTTTAATACAATTAATTGAAATATTCTGTTTAAATATTTTGATCATATTTTTAAAGTTTTAATAACTCTGTTCTCGTTTCTTAACTGTTCAGCTTCTCTTGTAACTCAAAAAAAGAATTCACGCTTTCTTGTGTCCAGCGTGAAAAACACTTCTAGAGGAAAATGATGTTTTCTTTTTTTATTAATTTCTCTTTTGTCAACAAATTGAAATTTTGTAAGATAAATGAAATTAACGGGTGCATATACAAAATATTGTAAAGTCATAATTGTCAATTATACATTTTCTTAATCTTTCAATAAATAATTATAATTGACGATAAGAATTATAAATGCGTATATAAAGTAATAATTGTATATGAACCTATATATTTCTGAAATGTGTCAAGTTCATCCCATTTGTACAAAAAAGCTCAGTCAACAATTGGTGAACGGTGATGTTTGTGAGATTGAAGGGTTGGGATCACGACTAGGGAGAAACTTTTGCAACAATTATTATTCATAAAGGACAAAAAGATATTCATACGGCAATAGAGGTCACAAATTTTTTTTTTGTTTTTATTTTTCATTTTTTATATAAATTTAAAATTTTTATTTATTTTTAGTGTTTATTATAAGTATAATTTACTTAAGAAGTAATACCACATAAATTTATTTTATTATTTTTGTTATTTCAAGTAAATTCTATTTATGTGTAATTTAATATTATAAATGAGTTCGTTAAAAAAATGAATAAAATTAGAAATTTCAACTTTTTCTTTGACAGATGAATATTAAGATTTAGGAACTACACATCAAGAGCGAACTGCCATCGTTTTGAGTTATCTCGTATCTTGTCAACTGAATTCTAAAGTGACGTTTCAGTAATGTACTTATGACATAACAATATCGTTAGATCTTATTCTCCAAACAAAAAAAGAAAAAAAATTGTTGAATCTTATAATTATAATCTATAAATTACATTTGATGCAAGTTTCTAACTAATGGTGTGTTTAGATTGTGAAAAAAAATAAGAAAGAAAATTGTAAGAAAAGAAATTAGTTTGGATAGATGAAAAATAGTTGAGAAAGAAAATGATAAGGAAAAAAATGAGAAAAAAAGTTGTTTTAGAAAAAATTGTGAGAAAATATAGTTATTTGGATAAATGAGAAATACGAGAAAAAAATGAATATTGATTTTCTTTCCATCCTTTTTCTCTCAAAACTAAAAAGGCTCTAAAAGATAACTATATATTGTAAACTATACCCTTTTTAATAGATCAAAATGCATACATAAAGAAAGAAAAAATTTAGTGACAAGTTTCATAATAGTAATATGTAATATAAGTCGTTAAATAATTAAATTTATTAAAAAAAATAAATTATTAAAAACAGTCAAACAGTATATATTATTATTTAAATATTTATTACTACTTATTTAAAATTATGTAATATTATTTTAAAAATAAATTTATAATATCATGAATCAGTATTTACATAGCTACCTAGGTCAATTCCGTTGACCTCCTTTTAGTTGATGTAGCGTGCCACTCGGACTGCCTGCATCACCCATCAAGACGATTACTTCATTTTTTTTGAAAAATAATATTCAATAATGTTATACATTAGATAAAATTAATAATGCCACTATTTTGCGATTTTGTCAAGCTTTCTCTAGGACGCACCAAACTTCCAAGCAGGGCGGCTTTACCTGGGCTCGTACGAACGAAGAAACGTAATATCTATTGGCAATTGATAAATGATAACTACTACACTGATAATGACGTAAATTTTATTGATGCAAAATGATTTTATATTATTTACGAAATATTTTATATTATATAAATAATATTTTATACAGTAAAATATTATAAATTTTGTATATTTTTTTTTATAAATTATTATTTATATAATATAAAATATGTTTTATGTGATATGAAAATGAAATTAATTTGAATCCTTTTTGTAACATAAAAGAGATATATTATTAGTATGCAGATTATCATACTTATAAATTGGATCAAAAATCATTCGTTAACATCCTCATTTAATCTCTTCATAGAGAGAACTCACTAACTGTGCTCGGCTCTGAGCAGGCTTCTATAAACTAACTAAGGTGTTAATAAGTCTGGAACTTTCACAGCGTGCATAGAATCATACTGATACTTAAATGATGAACATTACATTCAAAACGGGAGTTAAAACTCAAAATTAGATTAAATGTAAAAAAATAATGTCAAATTATTGTCATACTATCACCTCAAATAATAATTTGAATTCATTTAAAATTATGATTTAAGTACCTTAAATATAACCATTGATAAATTAATTGTTTCTCTCATTAATTATGCTTGGTTAATTGTGAACTTCAAAGGAGTCCGTCTGCTATACTACCACGTTTGTTCACGTGTCATATCTCAGTAACCACCGAATCAAAGAATCAGTTAACATGATGTTATTCTTCTAAGGAATCATGCCAATAAACTATAAAAATATAAATTTTATACACACACACACACACACACACACACACACACACACACACACACACATATATATATATATATATATATTTCGTTGAACAATAATGATTATTTTCTTTTGCACTATAAATGCATCCATTTTCATTTCAAGAGATCAGCTTTCTTTGGTTTGTGAGCAAGTAGTAAGGAAAAAAAAATTAGTGAGAAAAACAAAAGAGAGTTAAAAAAAAATTTCTTTTATTTGGATGTTCAATAGGAAATAAATGCTTAAGAAAGTTATGTGAAAATTACCCATGGTGAAGCGCCCATGATCAAAACATTTATATTTACTATATTGCCTTCAAGTCATGGCTTTTTGTGTTCTTAGAAATTGGCTAATAAAGAGGATAAATGAGTAATTTCAAATACAAATATTTTTTGTCAGTCATATTCAAACAAAGGTAGACACTTTCTAATTGTTTTCTTTTTTTACTATTTTCATCTTATCCAAACAAATTTTTGGAAAATTATTTTCTTTCTTTTTATTTTTTTCTCACTATTTACTTTCTCACAATTTTTTTTTTCTCACCTGATTTTGTATCCAAACAAAATTTTAATCTGGGTCTTTTAATTTAAAAATATAACATGTTCAAAAAGTAATAATTATGAAATTATGATATATAAGCAAGTTAAAAACCATTTTTTATAACGAGATATTTGTAAGAAAAGCATTTTCAACTATGTAATAGACTTTCAAAATTTTATTGCTAACTAATCAAAGCATTAACATTACCTCTTAGGCCAATGAGGAATCTAACAAGATTAAAAGGGAGGGCACCCATACAAAGATGCCACATTCCAGTACATTTGGCGCCTTTCTCATGATTCGACAAGACCCGATTCCAACTAAGCCATTCCAATTCATACATATGTACATACATATATAAAAATATAGTACATATCTCTCAAATTAAACTTTAATATACACTTGATTTATATTTTACGCTATATTTTTTACTTTTTTTTTTCACTGTCTTTATTGTTTTCGGTGCATTGCGCACATTTGTTATAAATGTATTTGAGACAGTATTTATGGTCAACTTCTAACATATCATAGGTGAAGATATAATCAAGTTCTTGTAATTACAACACAAAGTAATTTCGGTTAACTTCTATTTATCAATTTAACAATTTCGACTAAAGAACAAATCATCAAAATTAAAAATCACAAGATGTTTAATGTCCAAATAAAATCTATAATAAAGTAAAACGCAAAACAAACCGAGGTTGAATACATTTAATCCATAAAATAATAATATTCTTTAAAGAGATAAGGCAGCCATATCCAGATGCCACATCAAGGGGGATAACCATCATTTAAGGTTTAAAGGTTTGAGATTTTTTTTATTTGAGACCTAAACTTTTTAAATTTTCTATTTAAGGCCTATACCTTTATTTTTTATTCTATTCAAGTCCTTTTGTAACCAAACCGTTAACTTTTCCGTTAATTTTGTACTGTGTCCGTTTGATTTAACGGAAAAGTTAACGGTAAATTATAAAAAAAGACTTGAATAGAATAAAAAATAAAGGTATAGACCTTGAATAAAAAACTTAAAAGGTTTAGACCTCAAATACAAAAAAACTCAAACGTTTATGCCTTAAATGATGGTTATCCCACATCAAGGACATTTGGCATCTTTCCCATGATTCCACAAGGCCAAATTCCAACCGAGCCATTCCAATATATATGATGTTTTAACTAATGTTAGGGCAATAATTAGCAGATAATTATAATAATGATTTAGTGCCTAGCAAAACGAAAATGGTGTTTAGATTCAACTAGCTTGGTCCCTCCCACAACATATAATTTTCAACGAAGGTGGAACCCTGGGCCACAGAGGATTACCTTGATTTTTCTATGCATGCGTTTTTTCCATATTGTATATGGGGAAGGTGAAGACTTTGAAAGCGGTTCAAATGAGTTGTTGTATAGTGCTCTGGTATGATGTGACAAGGAAAAAAAAAAGAAATAAAACTTGAAAATGATGTTCGAGCTTAGCACAAATGTGATGAGAACTGACTGGTTATTAGAAACGAAAAAAAGACTAAAACATTAAGTATTAATTGGTTCAATTGTTAAATTAAAGTTGAACTAGTATTAAATAATTATAAATGTTATACACATGACTATATTATATTTAATGTTATGTATTATTTACAATTTAATGTAAGATAAGATAGAAAAATTAACTAATTTAAGGTATTGATGAAGGGAAAGAATTTTTTACCAAATAAAGTAAGCACTTATGTTGTGAAAATTTTTGCTAGCATTGTATTAAAAGTAGCATGTGACGATGAATTAATTAATCAAAACATGGAGTTAATATGCTTAATACTAACGTTATTTTAGCAAAGTCACTCTTGTCCTTTTTTCTCTAATGAAAATTGTTTTTGTAGATCCTTACTTATGCACGTAGGGTAGAGGTATAAATGAAGTCAGTTTTCTCTTTTTGACTTTTTTTTTTTTTGAACAGTCAGAAAATATGATTTATTACTTAAAAGTAGGATTACGTAAGTAAAGCCACAAAAGCCAACTACACACAGATTCTCTTTGTGAAATGCATATTGTTAAGAATTGTTTTGTTGTTCTCTTTTTGTCTTTGGGAAATGCATTTTGAGATGGCACTACTTGGTAGTATTTTTTAACACATGTTTTTGCAATTTCTCAACAAGTAATTATATGTGAATTTGCTTGCTTTTTTTTTTTTAATCCACAATACATCAGTTTGTTAACTAGTTAATAGTTAGTAGAAGGCGAGAATGTGACAACACTTGTGTCCTTTAAACCATAATTGTCAAATTCGCTCCAATCATAGACTCGATAAAGAGATAGAATCATCAAATCATTGATTCCATCCAACAACTCATTGAGTCAAACTGTATATTCAATTAAAATATAAATGAATAATAGTGTACCAAATTAACAGTAACAACTATCATACTGAAAATTTTCTAAAATGGTAAAGAACATTTTATTTTTAATAATTTCTTGAAAAGGTTGGAAACTATATTACTTCCATGAATATGTTTCCGAAACAGAAGCAACTAATATGGAAAGACATAACTTGAAAATATTATGTTTCCATTAAACCAATAAGGACGTGAGTCAGTAATCAATCAAATTTACCAGGCAATTATAAATGTTAAAAGAAAAAAATTTCATTTTAATTGAAAAACAACATTTGAACTATAAAACATATTGAAATAACTAGAATACCTACAATAACTTGCCAAAGTTCAGCAATTGGAGGCTCTTTCGGTTATTCATTCTTCTCGCAGGTTGATATTTTGAGATGATGAGAAATCCGGTCGGTTAAATATAATTCGGATTCACACAAATTCAACTGAATTTGACTAGTTCTTAACCAAGTTGATTGTAAACGGTCGAATTATGTGACTTAGCCTGGTTCGATATTTACATCACTAGATTTACGGTTGGATGTTCGGGATGAATTAGGTTTGATAACTATGCTTTAAACAGCGCAAGAGAACGTATACCAACATTCATAGTTATATTTCCCCAATTTATTTGCTGTTTGAAACAAAATTATGTATATATTTTCTTGATCTGTTGGCACTAGAATTTAAACCCTGATTGTTGGAAAAAGCCACTCTCATGACTGGCAGCCAAAAAAATTGTACATTCGAGTTGTCAAAGATAGTAGTTTTCACAAGCCACCAAACCTACCAAAAACCACCCAATCTGATCTGATCTGACGGAAGCCACATCCACCAAAACCCACAATCTGATCTGATCTGTCGGAAGCCACATCCACCAAAACCCACAAAAAAATCAGTAATTTTTATTTTTTGAAAATTGCCCTTCGAGGTTAAGATGTGGACTGAATGTTATAAAAACTGTAAAAACCCTATCTGATTTGCCAAAATTAATTAATTTTTAAAAAGGACACGACAAGATGAATGTTCTTCAAGGAACTATTAAATAACTGTCATATATAACGTGAGTCATGTGATAGAGAAAATTCTACGACATAGAAGAACTATAAAGAAATTATAAGACGTTTCAAAAAAATTATACAATGTATAACCAATTAGTAAAAAAAAAAATTTTAATAACTAATTATACTGATTATATAATTCCCTTTAACACGTTATATAATTTTTTTATAATTTTTCTATCATATCATATAATTTTCTTTTATTATATCATATAATTACAGATATTTACAATTTTTTAAAAAACAGTCAAATAGATTTTTCTTTTAAAAATTATATAGGCACTTTCAAAGACAATGAGTAAATGATTTGGTAGGCATAGTCAACACAAACAGGCGAGAAAACTGTTCGGTGAACTGTTTTAGCAAGAAACCATATTCGTGCATGATGACTGAGGCAAGAACCAATTTGTAAATGAACATTTACTTGCCTTTCGGAATTTTTTTATTGTTGCGGTCTTGTAGACGTTGTTTGAAGTTTGTGATGTTTTTAACTATGACTCAGAGCTGGTATACGTATTGATGATTCAAGCCTTTCAAAGCATTTCTGCTATTAGTTAAAATAGAATTTCTTTAAAATGAAAAAACTTCATCTTAGTATTCTTATATTCAAGTCTTGTAGATAAAAAACATAGTAGTGAGAGAATTATTTTTTACAAAGAGTTCAATAAAAATTTGAATTAAATTAGTTAGGATTCAATATGATTTCTAAATACCGAAATCTAACATAAAAAAAATAGAACTTGATGGTCACTTCTTACTTGTTCTTCGCTTTAAAAAACTACAATTGCAATAATATACATATATAAGAAAAATAAATTACATATACCTCAAGCTGGAGACAATCAATCTGCAACTGCCATAATATGTTAGATGGTTTGAGGTGGTTGATAGATTGGTTGTGAATTAAATTTTAGAGAAATTACCATTAGCCGTTTGGATATAAAATACCCTTTAAAACTATCTAACATTATCCTCCAACACTTTTTTCTTTTTCCATTTTCTTATTCAATTTTTAACCCTTCAATCATAAAAAAAAAAAAAAAAAAGCTACTTCAACTTTATGAAGAAAATTTTGGATATGGTTATTTGGGGCATAGAATTAGACCAACTGGTGACCAACTGACCTATATACCAGTAATGAATGTTTTTTGTTTGATAAAAAAAACAAAAAAAAGAATTAGACCTACTGGGCTGTATGTGGTCGCCTAATAACTGGTGGGCCTAATGATCATCTATGATGGAAAGGCTTCAATGCAGGATATCATCATGACATGACGAATTGAGGATTAAAGACTGGGCGCAGCATCAATACTATCAGGGGACCCCAAATATGAAATTTTTTTTTTTTCTGAAGACAAGTGAAAAAAATACATACAACATTTACCCACTAAGACATATAAAGAATTCGGGGTTAATCAAAATTAATCAATTTTGGTATTAATGACGTGTTCTTGCAGTAAGCCTCCAAGTAAGATTGTGCCATGCAAGAGAGTAACTTGGTAGGACCTTTTGTTGTCAAAAACAAGCTTCTTTGTTGCATCAAGCATAGATTGGTCTGTCCAACAAAACAATGAATTGGGAAAAAAAAAAAAAAAGGGAACTTAAGCCCAGGCTTGACCAATAATTAGAAAATCCAACATGGAAAAAAGACTTGACTTGCTCAATACATCCACTAATCGGAAAAAAATGAAGGAAAAAAAAGGGCAGAGAAGCACATAGACAGATTCCTCAAAAATAAGAATGATGTCAACTAAACATGAGAAATAGTGGCACCATATATAGCAGGTGTGCATATGCTGCTTCAAAAGAAGAAGCATCGCTAACTATACATATCAATGCCTATTGATTTCTTTGAAATGTAAGTAAATTTGATCATTTTAACAGTATGATGTATCATAGTTTATGTTATGTCTTGAACTTTGTGGAAAACAATTTTTGATATTTTAATTCATTGAAATTGGAAGTCCAACTGGTTGAATGAGGGAAATAATAAGAGATAGGACTAAAATTCAAATTCAAATTTCATAATCAGAGATCACTGTTTCTAATCAATGTAGCTAATACTGCTCCTCTAATGTTGCTAACACTATGTTGACAATCTCCAAACTCTTTGGAGGACAATTTAAAGACCACTTCAAAGGTTAGGTATTCCAATGACTACTTCACCAAGGAAATTTTGACTCTGATCTGTCATTGCTGACCGTTTCCAAACTCTGAGGAGGCAATTCATAGACCAATAACGACCCAATATTTTCTTCCCTTTTTTTGGCATATAAGAATTCCTTTGTTTGAAGAAATAATATTTGTAGAAAATATTTTTTTTGGAGAATATATTTTTAAAATAATAAAATATATTTTTACTATTTTTACTGAATCTGAAATATGCTAAAAAAATATTTTCTTATTTTTACTACACATACTTAATTTTTGCTATATGCAGTGCAGTTTATTGAGGTCAACTGCCTATAAGAAACTGCTCCCTCTCCGGCCAAAAATGACTTCGGTTTCATAGAATTTTTTTTTTCTGTTGACCAAATTTTCTTCCAAACAGACCATAGACCTGAAGTCTTACTTTAGAAAAAAAAAAAAGAAAATTCTTGAGAGCAATCTGTAGTAGGGAGAACAAATAGATAATTGAATTTCCTATATGGGCTTGAGGTTAAATTGTAGACAAGATAATAAAAATTGGATCTTGTGAAAGAGTACCAAATTATAGATTTAGGTAATTGACCTTGCAAACAATAACATCGTAAGTCTTTTTTTTTCTTTTTTTATATTCAAACTTAAAATTATCGATTTTAAAGACGACTCTCAAAATATCATTGAGCCAAAACCGAAGAGATAGAAGTACCTTTAATGCTTTTTAGCTAAATCTATAATGTGAAGATCCATCCTATTGTATCTTAGGATTCCACGGTCCATGCCAGAAGTACCATGAATGCGTTTTAGCTTGTTAATGTTGGAGAATAAACATTCCCACCGTCAATTCAGTTCAGCAACATGCTAGTCATGGCTCACACAAGCAACCGGATAATCTCCAAGTTTCAGAGGACTAGTTGCATATCTCCAAATATCAGTGGTTTGTGTAGCAGGCAAATACAAACATAGAAAGTTTAAATGGGATTATGTTCTCGACATAAAAAAAGAGAATAAATAGAATAAGAAGCAAAAACCTTGTTGTCTCTGATCTTCTCATTTAAAGCGATCATACAATGGTTAGTTTTAACAAGGACGGCAATTTTTTTACATTGAAATGCCATCACAGATATGCTGCATTGACAGTCTGGCCTAGGTCCTGAGTTACAGATAAACTCTTCAAGAAAGAAGCAAAACCTATGTACAACAAAATCACTTTGCTCGCGTTCTCTTTCTTCCTTTTGCCGAATTTTCGGGTTGCTTGGCGGCACTACCATGTCTGCTTTGTCTTGGCTGGCCGGAGTGTTTCTTTTTTATGGCCAAGCATTCCTTTGGTGGACGGGAGTGTGCATCTGTTGGCCTTTTACCAGTATTTGGAGTTCTATTTACAAGGCTCCCAGATTTGGCCACCTTCCCTGAAAATTTTTGGTTACCAGGCCGACCACTTTGGGGGTTGACAGGAGGATTAAGCACAGATGGTGTCGTCAACAGCAGGGTAATGGTAGACCTGCTGATATAGTTCTTCAAATAAAGCTGCAAACTTTTGGTGACAATTTCTCTTAGAAGTAGTGCAGACTTGTATTCACGAGTACTTTTGGAATAAAATACCAGGGCATTGTTAGCAACAAGAAGTAGATTCCTAAAGAGTTCCTTTGTTGATACTATGGAGCCAGTGCCAATTCTCGATCTTAGAGTATCAAAATCAAAGTGCTGTCGAATCATTTTCTTGTACCTTCCTCTTTTCTGAGAAATGGGAAAGAGAAAGTTAGCTCATCAACGAAAGAGGAGAATATTTTTTTAGACACAGTACAACACTTGCGAGCTGAAAAAAACCAGAAAAGAACTAGTCCAATAACTCCCTGCGCATACAATCATTTTCCATACAGTAGAACATAACTAGAATTTCTTTTTTATAAAAAAAAAAGCCATGAATAAAATAGTCTTGTGGTGGAAATAAGGAGGACCAGAATAATGGGACCAAGTTTTGTTTGAAATCAGTGTGTAAAAAACTAGATTGGTCACTGAACTGAAAAAATTAATGGTTCAAGATCTAATTGTTTGAACCGGATTGATTGTCCCAATTTTGACCGGCTTTCTCAGTTTGGATCAGTTTAGTTTCTGCCTGGTTTTTAAGGATCAAACCAAACTGATAACCTGATTGGTTCATGATTAAACCAGTTCGATCGGTTGGACCAATCCTTTTTTCAGAACACTATTTGAAACAGAAGGAAAAAAATTGAAATAAGGTACCAGTAACCATAATAGTATAAGCAGAGAAACAAATAGGAAGGATCACTGGCACCAGTACCTGGCTATCAAGCCGTCGACGAAAGACGGATGCACATTTATTCTCAGCAATAGATTCAAAAATCCTCACAATGTCAGAAGTTTCATCCTTGCTCAAACCTCTGCACTGGTTATCTATAACAGAACATCTGGCAGCTTGGACAGAGCTACTGGTTGAATTCTCCTTACAGCGAGTAGCTGACAAAACATCAGCTGAGCCCAGAAAGTCACTTTCTCCAACACTCCCTTCTTTGACATCCTTGTTACAATCTTTCCTCTTTCTCTTCCCTCTCCTCCTCCTTATGCAAACACCCTGTCCTATACAAAACTCTGCCAGCTTCACCATATCAAAAATTTTCTCGTGTTCAGGAGATACTGAAGCTTCTTCCTGCTTAATCTTGCTTTCTTCAGCTGAGACAGAAGCTGGAACCCGATACTCAGGTGACCAATTCGTCCTCCCTTCCTCAGTAAAACTACCAGCAGAGAGTCCATCCTTGGATGCCTCTTTACAAGAAGACTGAATGTCATCAGATTTCTGGAAAGGCACAAGTGACACAGTCTGGCTGGAGTCATAACCAAGCTGACATTCATCCTTCGTTTCTGCCTTCAGAATTTCAAGCTTTGATTCCAGTGACCTGAAAATAGACTAACTAAGAACTGCCATGTGTTCAAGGATGCTAATTGCAGAATTTCCACGAAAGCATCAGACAGTTTCCTAGACTAGCACAACAAATGAGAAAAGCATGACAGATTTTTCAAAATTAAAGTGTGAATTTCCTCTAATTCAAAAAGTTAAGCATGTGGGGTCAATGATTCCTGGTTTCCTGCTAACTTTTTGTATCTCAGTCAAAACAATGCTGAAGTTCACAGGTACTTTTTCGTGAATTCTTGTTTCTAGGACAGCACTCAAATGAACCACTTCCTACAAAATCTGGATTGAACAAAGACACATAACTAACCCAATTGAATCTTCTGATAGCTCTAAAGCTCGCCTCAGTTCTGCCATTCTTTGCTTCCGCAGCTCTTCAAACAAAGCTCTGAGTAATACATAACATGAGTAAGCCCACGTGACATTGGAAATTAGCAGAAAACATGTTGCACACAAAATATTGGGCAAATCATTTTAAAAGAATGCTGAAGCAGGGTTACAGAAGCTTCTGAAACCAATGCATAAAGCAATATGACGGACATTTGCTTCTTTGAATTATGACAGAAGCCAGCAATTGGCATAAAGGAAACATAAAAGTCGACTCACGTCGATCCAGGATATTGCTGTTGCAAGTCCTCGTACTTCACTTTGCATGCCTGGAATTAAAACATTATTTCAGTTTATAGAGAACCAACTACCAAAACACTTTCATGGGACCTTAGTCAAATCGCAATCAAATTATTTGCAGATCAATATGTGGAACAAAATCCTTTATCTTGTACACTGGGATGCTCTCTAACCTCCTGTAGTTATGCCATTGTAACATTAAAATCGACTTAATGGCCGGATAACTAGTTGGTTTGCCAATGCATGCATAGCAGAACAAAGATAGCCTCCATAAATTAGGTTCATGCAGAGTTCATTTGTGGAACTCATTTGCTTTCCTTTTCAGCAGTTAGGAATAAAACATATCAGGTCACATATAAAGCCATTGCTTCTGTAGTAAGCAGAATCCACGTATGACACCGTTTAAACTGTAAGTGAAATCCATAACAACTTTCAAGACACGAACTTAATTAAACTGTCAGTGTAATGTGATAGATTGAACTTTCTCTGTAGTAAACTTATGAAATTATGATATGTTTGGTAAAAAGTTTCTAGAATTCAAAAGAAACTATGTCACATTTTTATTCGTTGAATTAGAATTTTCTAGTCACCTGGTAGATCAAGTCAGTTTAAGAATCCTTCCTCCATTTGACAGTTTTTTTTTTTTTTTTGGCCAAAGAAAACCAGGTGTGTGACAAAACCAACCATAGGTGTAACACCATTTTTTTTTTCATCCTGAAATAGTGTAACACTATGAATACAGAATGTTATATCCATTAGTGATAAAATTACAACCTTTATACATGAAGTTACATTCAAGTCAGGATAGATGATTGCTTAAGTTAAAATTATAAGATAGAGTATGAGATTTATGAAAATAAAGAAAATTAGCTTTCAGCTTAGCCCATGGTCTACTAAACATAGCAAAAAAATATTATCTCAAAGAAAAAAACACATAGCAAAATAAATAAACCCACGTCAAGTTTTAACTAACTTATGGCGCTTGATATTTTGACTTTTTTTTTTTTAGTATAATTCACTTACTATCTTATACTATACAAAATTATTTCATCATTTTAAATAAACTTTACTTATTTATAATATAAATTTACGGGTAAATTACATTAAAAAACTTTAGAATCAAATTAAAAATCTAGTAAATCGAATGCCTTAACCTAAAATCTAAGGTGGACTATGTGCAACTGGGTCCCACAAAGAAACAGCCGTTACTATATTCAGCCCAATGGGAGGAGTTATTTTCCAGATAGACCAATTATTCGGTGGGACCTTGGACTGACAGGGTCACGGTTGGTCCACTAATTGTTTCCACCTATGCTGCCAGGTCATTGCCAATTCTTTTACCATATTAAGTCAACCAAAGTCTACACACGCATGCTTGGTTGGCCACATTATTATTTTGTATTATTATTATTATTCTCTCTCTCTCTGCTGTCGATTTAATTACATTAAAGGGGGGTATTTTGGACCTTTTGACACCCTAACCGACAAAAGAAAGAATTAGAAGACAACTACTTCAAAAAATACGTCGTATAATTATAATTAATTATAGTTAATGATAATTATGAATTAAAATATAAATATACACAAAAAACAGGAAAGGAAGAAAATAAGAAAATAATTAATTAATATTAACCTGTGGGGTGTAAATGAAGGGGCAAGCGGTTCGGACTCGGAGCTCCGCGGCCACGACATCCCAATCTCGGTCACCGTGCCGGAGAACGGCCCCACACAACAGCAGCACCTCCCACGTGCCCCACCTGTCCATCTCCGCTTCTGCGCCCATCTCCACCGTCCACTTGTACGCCCAACGATTAATCCCACCCTCCTCCTCGTCCTCCTCCTCCTCCGCCGCTGCCGGCGCACTTTATCCAAAAACAACCCCTTTCTTAAGAGAATTGGAAAAACTGCCTTCTGGGTAATTGAAAGACAAGAAAGGCGGTTTTGAGGGGACAAAACAGGTGGTTTCTTGGGCAAAGTTTAAGGTTTTGTTTTTCCTTGTTTGGCTGGTAAAAATATTCTCTCTCTCTGTCTCTCTCTTTGTTTTCCCTGGTTTTTTGTTTTTTTTTTCCTGTTGGGGACAGAGTTTTAAAATTTTTTAAGGTAATAATGGAGGTATTTTCCTAAATATAATTGCGTGAGAAATGGGGTTGACCAATTCTAGAGAGAGAGAGAGAGAGAGAGAACAAGAAAACAAAAGCTAACAATAATTCAATGAAAGAATAAAGATGGTCTGTGTTTATATTGTGCCTGCAAATAGGGAAATAATATAAAGAACAAAAAAAAAGATGAAAAAGATGGGAAATTTTGGTAGGGTGCGGCGTGGCGACTGACACGAGAAAAACATTTGGATGGATGGACGAAATGGGACCGGAAGCTTCTGCGTCTTTTTTTTTTTTTTTTTTTTTTGGAGTTTTTTGACGTTCGAAAATGCGAAGCCAATTTTGGGCTTTTTTTTTTTTGGTTATTTTGTTTGTTTATTATTATCAGATAGATTTATTACAAACCAATGAGCGGATAAATTTAGGCAAATATATTGATTTTGATTATTATTTTTAATTTTTAAAAAAATTTTATTTATAATATTTTTTATTTTAAATTATGCCCTTAACGTTTCTATTGTCAATTTTTTTTGTTTTCAGCCGTTAGTTTGTCGTTACATTTAACATTTAACAGTCTAGTTATCATCACGTTGTCTAATTTGAATGATATATTAGTATACAGTAATGGTTTAACATATAATAATTTTTTTTAAATATTGTGACTTTTAAAAAATTAAAATAAAATATTACTTATGATTTTATAAAATTAAAAATAAAAATAAAAATAAAGAATTTGTTATCTGTATACACTATAACAAGCAAATGTTTGAACAAGATTAATCAGAAAAGGATAAAATATGATATGTCATCACTTTATTAAATGTCAGATCATTACTTTATACTGATATGTCATTTAAATTTGACGACATGACGATGATTAGACTGCTAAATATCAAATTTAATGACAAATTAATGGAGGAGAGTGAAAAATATTGACGGCGGAAATGTGGAGGATACAACTTAAAATATAAAAATGTTGTAAGTGAAATTCTTATAAAGAAGAAAGATGATAATTGAAATTGATATATTTACCATAAATTTAACAGGAGAGCAACTTTTTGTAGCTTGATTTTAGAGTTAGACTGTCATATGCTGTTAAGAAAGTGTAATTAGTTATTAATTTAATATAATTATATTAATTAAATATAAAAAATTAAAATTAAAATTAAAATTAAATGAGCGTTACTCTAAAATTTAAAAGTGTAGATTTTACATGATATACATTAAAAAAATAAATTAAAAAAATAAAATTTTTTAATTTAAAAATTTTTTAAAAAATAAATTTTACAAAAATTATTAATACGTTTACATTTTATTATTAATGAATTTCAATTTTTTCCCTCCCATATGACTGCAAAATGCAATTGTGCGGCGTACAACTATTTCCCAGCTTTTTAATAGGTCGAATTCAGGTAAATAACAAAATAAAAGTGCAAATAAAGTTTAAATTGTTAAAATTAGTCTAAATTTAGGTTATTTCCATCCATTTGTTTACGGGTTTCGTTAAGTATTACGTGGTACTTACGCGGCATTAAACGTGTCAAATTAAGTAATCATGATTGATTGATAATATCGATCTTATGTTATATAGAAAGATTAACGTATCTAATGAAGCATCGACCCAACTGCTTCTAACATTTCGGTATTAATAATTAACTAAGTTGGCATTGTTTTTTTTTTTTTTTTTTTTTTTGGGTTTTGTTCTCTGAATAAGAAATGTTGGTGGTGGTGGGAGGGCATTTATTGTGGCCTTGTAATTATCTGAAATTTGGAAGTTAGAACCCACCTTAAGTTTTATACTTGTGTTTTGTTTGGATTGTTATGGAGAGTGAAAAAAAAGTTATGAAAAAGATTGTTGTGAGAAAAAAGTAAATTAAAAAAAGAAAATAATTTTTATATAAATTATTTAGATAAGTGAGAAATAAAAAAGAAGAAAAATAAATGAAAAATATAACATTTTATTTGAACAATATGAAAAAAATAAAGAGAAAGAAAATTAGTGTTAGTGAAATGGCACTTGTATCCCATATAAATATTAATATATTTTTTGATAATTGGGTAATTGACTAATTTAGCAATAAAAAATTATTTAAAGAGTCTTGCTTCTCTTCTTATGGAAAAGTTTTTTTTAGTTTTTCAAAAAAACCTTCCCTTCTCATTCTTTTTTCAAGCAGATGAAAAATTAATTCCTTACCACTTTTCTTTTTTGTCAAATTTTTTCCTATCCACTTTCGTTACAAAAACAAACAAAGGGTTGGAAATCAGTAATCTGTACAATGTGGTTTCTTGGGAACAACTTCTATACGCGCCACCCCTTCTCTGCTATCGCTTAATATGCTAACTACTAATTATTTCATTATTTAAAAAGCAAAAAATGCAGTTAAAAGTTTTGGTTTGTTAGTGCATCAACAAAAAAGGACAAATGGAATTATTATTATTATTATTATTATTTTGGTTTCTTAAAAATATAATAATAATAATTATTATTATTATTATTTTCAATTTGATAATTTTGTAGTTAAGCGGCATGGTATGATTAATGTTAGGTAGACTATTTATGTGGATTTACCAGAAACAACTTTGTTGCACGACTGGAAGTTTAGTTTACAAAATGAAGAGTTTTAAGGTGTGTTTGTTGTGCGATGGAAAGAGGACGAGAGAAAGAAAAGTATTATTATTATTATATATATATTTTTTATATTTTTTTCTTCTCACTTTATACACTATTTTAAACAATTTTATTTTTTCTCTCCTTTTTCTCTCACAAATTACAATTTATTTTTTCTTTCACCGTATTTTTTTTCTCTTCATTTTTTATCACTCTAAATAATTTTATTTTCTCTTCAATTTTTCTCTCATAAATTACTATTTACTTTTTTTTTTCACCATATTTTTGTTCTCTTCACTTTCTCTACCATTTCAGATAACTTTATTTTCTCTTTTTCTTTTCTCCTCCTTTTCTCACCCTTTTACTCGCTTCAAATACACCGTTAAGTGCCTGTGAGGTTAAGTGTGTGAAAACAACTACATTTAAATGACGTTAAAACAATGCACAGCATAGGATTCATTGTACAACTTCTGTAAATTTCTTTCTCCCGTATTTCGTGAAATACAAATGTAATTTCTTAAAAATAAAACCAAATACTTTCGTAGATGGATGCCTTAAACCATCCCCCGGCAAACAGCCATTCAATTTCGCTTAACAGGTATACGAACCAATATTTAAAGGATAATGATACTGCAGATAACGGAAATGTTGCGACAAGCGCACGAATTAGTCAATAGCCTTTTTGTTAAAACTTTGAAATTTTTTAAAAAAATTTTAAAGTATTATTAAGTATATTTACAATAATATTTATTATTATTTAAGATTTAGTTTTAACAAACTATTTTTTTAAAAATATAAAATTTTAAAATAATATTAAATATATTTAAAATAATACTAAATATTACTTAAATTTTAATTTTGGTCGAGAAATAGAGTGCACAACTTTTGTCAAAATCATTGAAACGGCTTTTCGTACGCCACTCCTGACGTGGAAATAGCATTGTCCATATTTAAAAGTTGATTGACCATGAAAACTATGTCAACCGAATTACCGCGAATTCACATTAGAAAAAAATTTATTATTTCATATTCAGATTTAATATTTATATTATGACGAATTTATTTATTTATATGATAAGATTTATTATTTTTATAATAAAAAATATTACGTTATTTTTTATTATAAAAATAATAAATTTTATCGTAAAAATAAATAAATTCGTTACAATATATTTGAACCCTTAACATTATTGTATCAGCCAACTCGGCAAAAGCCGATTTGGTAACTTGGCAAGGTTCCCTTGGGGTGGCGGTGTTTCCAACTCCCACTCCACTCTACATTAGAGAGTGTCTATTTTATGGTTTGAAGTAATTATATTTCGTGCGGTGTCTTTTAATTCATTTTTTTAGTCGGCTAAATCATTTTTCGCATTCAAAAACATTATTGAGTCAACAATATACTGCTTGAGAAAATTTATGTCATTGAAACTGAAAGGCACCATTGTAAAATGGGTTCCAAAGATTGATTGCTTTTGGTTTATCCATAATTCATAGGGGATTTTTCCTGTAAGGATTTTGGTCACGAATAGTACACAACTTATTCTGCAATTACATGGGCGATTGTCAGGTGTGTGTGTGTGTATATATATATATATATATATATAAGAGTGATAGTTTTAGAACTAGAGACCTTTCTGTTGCTTGAATTGATTAATTTAGTATGATGTTTGGATTCAAGATTTTCAGTTACTCATAACTTTAATTAAAGTAAATTAATGTGAACCTCACTTTCAATAGGGGCTATCATGCTCCCTCACTATGTTTTCTTTTATAAAATTTCAACTTTTTTACCGCAACAAATCAAAAGTTGATTGTGGATTTCACCTAGGAAAAAATCCAGAAAAGGGCGTCCATTCAATGGCATCCTGTTTATGTGTCATGTCAACAAAGTAACAACTTGTTGGCGAAGATAGAATTAGGGGGCAAGTAAAAGCAAAAGAGTCTCCAACAAAAAAAAAAAAAAAATGCAAAAGAGTAGATGATTGGACACCAATCCTCACCAAAGATCTGTATTACAATAAACGGTCTTCTTCTTTTTTTTTTTTTAATTAATAATTGTATCAATTTATCTTTGTTAGTATTTCTCATTCTTGTAAGTAAAAATAAATTTTCTCATCAAAAAAAGTACAGATAATTTTAAAAAATACATACAACTAACTTTTTTTTTTTTAATTACAAGAGAAACTAAAAAGTTAAAAAACAATAATAAATTATTAAAATTGGAATACACAATTAAAAAATCTCAATAAAGTGTCTTAATCAACTGTATAACAAACATGAGTTAATAATAACAAGTTTTGGATAGTGATTGTGGCACTTATCCTAAAGATACTCTGCCATCGTGGCTACATAGATTCTCTTAACCACGTCACTGCGAGAAACAAATGCAAAGGGTTAGACAGATCAATTATATGCTCAAGAGTTGTTTATAGTATTCTCTTCAAAATAAGGAGAAAAATAAGCTGAAAATATGAGTACTTACAATTTACAAAAATACATCTAAAGTTTATATTACAGACACATTGGTTTATCAAAGTTTAGTTGAATGCTGTGGTACTTGAACTTTGTTTTGATTTTATAGTTCAATCTTTTTGTTGAACACCATTAATTGCTCACTTATTTAAAAAAAAAAGCGTTTGATTGAAAAAAAAAATTGTGATTGGTTCATATGCATCTTGTTTTGTTTAGGTAATTTAGTACTTTTTTTTGGTCTTGTGTAAGTGCAAAATTCATATATAAGAAGAGGGAAATGGAGCGAGGCAAGATTGGAACTTCAGCTTCCAAACTAATACAAAAACCACATAGTCAATTGCACTAAACCAGCCAATTTCTTGATTTTCCTCAGGTACAATTACAGTCTGTTGCAAAAACAACGCGATTTGCAAAGAAAACAAATTAGAATAACACACAAATTTTATGTAAAAAATTTTAATGCAAAAAAAATTACAGGCAGAGAGAAGGAAATTTATTAAATCAAAAAATAGTAAAATAGAGAGTTTAGAGTGGCAGTAATTGGATAAAAACTTACATGCTATAGTTGAAAAGAACAATCTATATATGTTTGTAAAGTAACTCCAAAATCCAAAATATAATGATCTCGAGCCTTCAGCTACAAATCTCTACTGAAAATCCATATTAAATTACATGACAAACTTTTTGGACTTTATTAAATAAGATTCGAGTCACTATATACTGACATCCCTGTGTGATTACATCATAAATCCTCTACTCCATAAATCCTGCGTCTCTTGTTCATCTAATAATTTCAACATTGATGAAATAAAGATTCTCTTCTTAAAATAATAAAATTTTTGTGTAAAAAGATTGGTCACCTTTTGGATAGACTCATGGTCGACTGTATTGACCACATTCGAATGCCTTCAAAAAGGCAACTAGGCTACTGTCATTTTGTTTCTTGTAGGGTGTTTTGATGGTAAGAATTAGGTGGAAAAGAAAGTTATGAGAAAATAAAATAATTTAAATAAATAAAAAATATATAAAAAAATAATGAGAAAGAAAATAAAAAAAATGTGAGAAAAAAGTTATTTAGATATGTGAGTAAAAAATAATGAGAAAAAATAATAATAAAAAAATTGAGAGATAAAAAAATCGTGAAAATAGTAAGTTATTTGAATAAGTAAAAAAAAAATAACGAGAAAGAAAATAAATTAAAATTTTCTTTCTTAATCTTTGCTGTCCCTACATTTTCTAATAAAACAAACATACCATAAATTCCTATCTTTCTTTCTTTTTTTAGTTTAAATTACATCAGACATCCTCTAAATAAGAATTATTTATGGTTTACATATTGTATAAAAAATAAGCCAAAAGCAGCAAGCAGGTATCAGCAACGGGGGACAGCCATGGTAATTTGACCGTTTCACATATTGTAACTACAACTAGACTACAACTACCGGATGTGCTTCAAAACGAACAGAAAATGTAAAAAGACAACACTATACTTACACACAAGGCAAAAAAAAAACAAATGGTGAATACAAGGCAAATGCTTATAATTAATATTAAATACAAAAAACTCCAAATCTCCTCATTTAAGGTAGAAAGTTTTGATAAAACAATTTTGGAATATGCGACAAGATTATTTTGATAAAACATTTTGATGGTCACCAGACAGCTCATGAATAGTAATATAGAATTATTTTTTGATAGTTACTAATATAATTCTACTATCATAAATAATCATAAAATTAATGCATTAAAATTGTTTTTAAAATGGATATAGTAAGTAAAAATTACATATTACTCGTCATATATAATTATTCCCTTATTCTTATAATTTTTAAATTTGAGTGTTGTATATTCTAATAATCTTCATATTCAATATTGTAACAATTTATTTTGACGTTCAATCAATTTCAATTAGGTGGAACCAAAATGCAACTATTATTAATTATAATTATACCTTTTAACTGTAATAAAGACTGATGATCGATAAAATCCTGCAAGTAAATTGGACCGATCGTAGTAATCAAAACCTGGTGAATACTTTATGTGTCAAACCCAAGGGAATAAAGGATTAATTATAATTTGTATTATTTGAAAAGAAAGTTGATGTTGTAGAAATTTTTTTAAAAAAACTATTAAATTAAGTAAATTAAATTAATTAGATGAAACTAATGACACTTTGAAGACGACTCTAAAATAAAAGTATTAGGGCTATGAGTTCTCACCTAAAAGGGATAGAACTATATGAAATTGTTTTGTGGATAAGAAATTTGAATGTCAATTTTTTTTTTTTACTTAGTTAGTGTTCTTTGTCAATCAACTCTAACCATATTCAATCTAATTATGATCTTCTCTAAAACTCACACAAAGTATATTCAATTCATTAAGAATAGAGAATTTTTACTAATATTATATAAACTCTTCTCATATCTCACTCAAATTTCATATGTTTATTTATGTTTATGCACGACTTGTAACTCATTTGTCAATCTCAACACAAAGATCTACAAAATATCTACAAAAATCATATAATCCAACTCTAAATTAGGTTACATCTCTTTTACCCTAGTTTAGAATTCTAACTACTCATGCTAAAAAGTAAAAGATAATTAATAATCAACATCAAAAAGTTCAAAAGAGAAACAAAGTAAAGGAAGAGAATTGGAAAAGTCATGTCCGAAGTCTTCGAGTTCCTCCATTGTATTCTTCTCTTCTTCGCTCTCTACGCTTTTTCTTTGTCTTGTGTTTTTTTTTTCAGAATAACCTCCAAAAGTGCCCTCAATATTTTGTAACTTCAGTACATATAGTCTCCCCCCATATAATAAAAGTGTAAGCCCTAAAGTATCCAAATTCAAGTCGGAAAAGGATTTATAAAATTTATGGACAATTTTGATCCTGTATCTTTCGACCCAAATTTTGACCCCTTCTAGGCAGAATCCAAAGTTAGTCAAAACAGTAAAGTTGTAGCTCTATCTCTTAGGTTCGATTTGGATTAAGAATCATCCAATTATGCGATATGTAGAGGAAGTTATGGCCGAAATACCAAACAGTACGCAAAATTGTGAAATTCTACCCGAACTAAACGCATACAAACTTTCTAACCAAATTTTGGTTTGGTTCTTGGCCCGTTTCACTCTTTTAATATTTGATAGGTCCTTTTGATACACTTCAAATACTTCGGTTACGTCTGTTTGTCCTACAAAATATGAAATAGTCAACCAAAGTAAAATCTGCCAAAATTCACAATATTTACATAGTTAAACCACTATATATATATATAACCTATGTAAATATTGAACCTATCAAATTGACCCACACTTGACTCATTGCTTGCCCTCAAGCAATCACTTTATACCCCACACTAGCAAGCAAGAGAGGAGAGCATCAATATTCACTAGAATTTCTCTTAAGTCAAAATCTCGAAAAGAAATGCCTCATGAACACATAATAACGTCAATCAAAGAGCATATGAAATATATTGCCAACCATGCGCAGCCATTAATCTCATCATCCCTCACATAGCATAGTCAAGAGAATGTGAGTGTGTGTCAAACCCCTTCATTGATCAATAGAAGATACATAACAACAATCACGTAGAATTTAATTAAACCTACCTATCTTTAAGTCCCATAAGCTCACCTCTCTCCGTTATAGTGGACATACATGTCAAGAATCAATAAGACTTCAAATTTTTATTTATTTATTTATTTATTTATTTTGGAAAGGTTTTGAATTCTTCAACAAATGCTAATATGCTTTTTGACATGAATGCCATCACATGTGGTGTAGGTACCTGATTACTACTTCACAGTAGCGATTTAGAGTGCTTTGCATACTCATAAATTAAGTTACCTTTTAACGTAAAGATTAACAATTGTAATGCCAACCCTTGGTTACTCAGCAACTTAAAATAGAGAGTAAAGCAACTAAGAGTAAACAAAGTCTCAAAATTTTTTTTCTTTTTTTTTTCGAAGTACTTAAATCATCTTAACTAATGCATGTCCTTATTCTTTTCTCACCTTGAGAGTTAAGTAAATAAGTTCTAGTTCTTTCAAATAGGTAAACTTAATGAAAAAATACATAAAAGTCACTACATAACCAACATTTCTCAAAAAAGGGTTCTTGTTCATAAATAATCTCTTAACATATGTATTAGTGAAGAACAATTCGAGTAACAATTGATCATGATCAGTTCAATATCAAATATGCTCGAAAATTGAAATCACATGTGTAGTTCTATCATCGGCTTTCAAGATTTTAAACTCAATGAAAACTCTAGTGAATATCAACCAAATAGGCAACCTAAGTTGAATTAGCAAAAATTTTTGAAAACTTTTGAACAATTCAGCACAAAATCACCAAAGTTCAACTAAAGCATAAAAAACTAGCCCTCCCCCACACTTAACTAACATTGTCCTCAATGTTGCAATGAAAACAGAACTTAAAAAAAAGAAAAAAAACAAAGAGCACAAAACTACTCGGATAGAGCGTAGGAAAAGAGCAACCCTTACATGCACCACCATCCTTGGACAAACAACCTACGAACAAACAACAGGAGACAAGAAAAGTAAAGATAAAGAGAAGAGAATAGAGAGCAAAAACATGTGATAGCTAAAATCCTAAAAAGCAGATAAATCTAATCTTAAAATAATTTGTCATTGAAAAGGAAAAATAAAACAGAAACACGCAAGCAATAAAAGGAACTAGGTGTAAGGAGTTTGGGAGAATCAAGAAGGAGGTGGGTGAGTAGCGAGAGCATTCACAAGCTGACAAAAATGGTGCTCATGGGTCTCCAAAATCTGACGCAATAACTATCCTTGTTCCTCCACCTTGTGCTCAAGAGTGTCGAAGCGTTGATTCTGATCAAGCAAGAGGAATGACATGAATTACGGACCAACCTGGTTCGGGTCTGGACCAGGTCCGGTACTATGTTGTCCAGAATATTGAAAAAGACAAAGAAGGGTTTTAAACATAACGAGCATCCCACGCCTCTCTATCTTTTTATACTCAAATCCTTCAACAAAACCCCAACCCACTCATACTTCCTCTAATCAAATCTTAACTTTCTCTCACCAATCTCTTCTCCTATTTTCCCATACACAACACCATCACATCCATTACCCTTGAAATTCTCCCAACTTCACCCATCCTTCTCACAAGGCTTTCTAATTCTTTAATCAAGCTTTTGGGTTCTCTTCTTCTTAGAGAGCATTCTACCTTGGTTTTAAGGTTTGTTATTACTACCCATGTCCTTTAGTGAAGGAAAATAGGATGAAGTTCTTCTCTTGTGCTTATCTTTCAATTAATAGTTTGATTTTTTTTTTTTACTCCATGGGTATTTGAATTTGGTGCTTTAAGGTTGATTTTTTGGCTACAATTCCTTATGGGCGTTGTTAATTCTTGTCCTTTCATGCTAGAGTGATGCTCAATTTTGAAATTGATGATTGGGTCTTGTTTAATTGGTTCAAATTTTTGGGATTGTGAATTCTAATGGGTGGATTGGTTTAATTGTGCTTTTTAATTGTTGGGTATTAATGCATTATGAACCTTTCTTCCATTGTGAGCAATATTGGGTTTGTTGGGTAATTACTACTTATGGCATTGGTGTTGGCTAACTTCACACTTATTGGGGGTTCATAGAATCAAGGATTTGTCATTGTTGCTATCCCGGAATTTAATTGGGTTGATTGTCACTTGAATCTCTTCTTGTAGGGTTTAGAGACATTTGTCACTATGTCCAAAAGAGGTCGAGTTGAGAAATCAAAATGTGTAGGTTCTCGAGGAGCAAACCATGCTACGGGAGCATACGACACCACTCGATTTAGCTCCAAAGCTAATTTTTAGTGTTATTCTTCTTGTGCACAATATAAACTTGTTGTGGAGCGCACTATTGTTGCCAATGTTGATGAACTTTGTCATCTTCGAGAAGAATTTGTGAAGCTTGGTTGGGAATCTATATTGGATCTTCAGGGAGACTATTATCCCACCTTGGCTCGTGAGTTTTTCACAAATATTGAGGAAAGAGGCAGTGATGAGTTGAATATGATTAACTTTTATGTGAAAGGGGTTCGTATTTCTATTGATCAAGACTATCTAGCTGCTCTTCTTCACCTACAAAATGAGGGCCCCATGTTTTCGTACACGACAAAAGCCATTATTTTTGATCTATATTATGATCCAAATAAGGGCAACAAAGAGTTAGGTTATGGTAAATATGTTTCCAAGAGTGCCTACCGAAGGGTGAAACTTACACCAAAAAGCGTGACCTACGCGAGTGGCTATTGATTTACTCTTTTAGTTTCAATGTCATTCCTCGTGGTGGTGGCTACAATGAGGCCTGCATCACCAACATCTACTTTATGTACAAGATGTTCAAGGGCATGGATAAAATCCCAAGCATTCCTCTTGCTTCAATAATTATACAGTTTATGAGGGAGGTTGCCAAATCGTATAGAGAACACAAAATTTTTGTTTTTCCCTAGTCTTGACAAGGATCTTTCGAGACTTTTAGGTAGGCCTCACTGGTGAGATTATGGTTAAGACAACCGGTTCAAATGTCGTCTCTTATTCCACGATTGCTCATTTGGGGATTTTCTGCATTAATGGTGTGTGGGAATGGAAGGATCCTAAGGCAAAGAATATTGCAGTCCACATGGCGAAAGATGACTGGGATGATGACATAGAGCCCGAAGATGGTGAAGCAGGACCGAGTCATTCTCAGCCATTAGAACGTGAGTCTGGGTCTCATTCTTCCTCAGTGCGATGACTGCTTTCTGATGTGAATCAGCGCTTCGACACTCTTGAACGCAAGGTAGAGGAACAATGAGCACCAGTTTTGTCAACTTATGAATGCTCTCACTACTCACCTAGCTCCTTTTTGATTCTCTCTAACTCCTTGCATCTAGTTCTTTTTATTGCTTGTGTGTTTTTGTTTTATTTTTCTTTTTCAATGACTTAGATTTTTTTAGGATTAGATTTATCTACTTTCTAGGATTTTAGCTATCACATGTTTTTGCTCTCTATTCTCTTCTTTTTGTCTTTACTTTTCTTGTCTCCTGTTATTTGTTCGTAGGTTGTTTGTCTAAGGATGGTGGTGCATGGGAGGGTTGCTCTTTTCCTACTCTCTATCTGGGCAGTTTCGTGCTCTTTGTTTTTTTTGTTATTTATTGTAAGTTCTGTTTTTATTGAAACATTGAGGACAATATTGCTTAAGTGCGGCGAAGGGCTAGTTTTTGGTGCTTTAGTTGAACTTTGGTGATTTTGTGCTGAATTGTTCAAAAGTTTTCAAAACTTTTTGCGAATTCAACTTAGGTTGCGTATTTGGTTGATATTCACTAGAGTTTTTATTGAGTTAAAAATTTTGGAAGCCGATGATAGAACTACACATGTGATTTCAATTTTCGAGCATATTTGATATTGGACTGATCATGATCAATTGTTAGTTGAATTGTTCTTCACTAATACATATGTTAAGAGATTATTTATGCATGATAACCCTTTTTCGAGAGATGTTGGTTGTGTAGTGACTTTATGTAGTTTTTCATTAAGTTTACCTATCTAAAAGAACTAGAAGTTATCTACTTAACTCCCAAGGTGATAAAAGAATAAGGACATGCATTAGTTGAGATGATTTAAGTACTTTGAAAAAAAAAAAGAAAAAAATTTTCAAGGCTTGGTTTACTCTTAGTTACTTTACTCCTCTGTTTTACGTTGCTGAGTAACTAGGGGTCGATACAATTGTTGATTTTTACGTCAAAAGGTAACTTAATTTATGAGTATGCAAAGCACTCTCAATCGCTACTATGAAGTAGTAATCAGTTATTGATACCACACGTGATAGTATTTGTGTCAAAAAGCAGATTAGAGAAGAATTCAAAGCCTCTCAAAAATAAAAAATAAATAAATAAAAATTTGAAGTCTTCTTTGATTCTTGACGTGTATGTCCACTATAGCGAAGGGAGATTAGCTTATAGGACTTAAAGATAGGTTTATTTAATTAGATTCTACATGATTGTCACTATGTATCCTCTATTGATCAATGAGGGGTTTTGACATACACTCACATTCTCTTGACTATGTTATGTGAGGGATGATGAAATTAATGGTTGTGCATAGTTGGCAATGTATTTTATATGCTCTTTGATTGACGTTATTATGTGTTCATGAGACATTTCTTTTCGACATTTTGACTTAAGAGAAATTGTGGTGAATGTCGACGCTTTCCTCTCTTGCTTGCTAGTGTGGGGTATGAAGTGATTGCTCAAGGACAAGCAATGAGTCAAGCGTGGGGGAATTTGGTTCAATATCCACATAGGTTTTATGTATAATTTTATATATATATTGTGGTCTAACTATGCAAATATTGTGAATTTTGGCGGATTTTACTTTGGTTGCTTATTTTATATTTTGTAGGACAAATGGACGTAACCGAAGTATTTGAAGCATTTCAAAAGGACCTATCGGGTATTGAAAGAGTGGAAACGAGCCGAGAACCAAAAGAACTAAAAAAAATTTGGTTAGAAAGTTGATTTGTGTTTAATTCGGGTAGAATTTCACAACTTTGCACACTGCTCAGTATTTCGGCCATAACTTCCTCTACACATGTTGGAATAGGATGATTCTTAAACCAAATCGAAGCTAAGAGATAGGGTTACAAATTTTCTGGTTTTGATCAACTTTGGATTCTGCCTAGAAAGGGTCAAAATTTGGGTCCGAAAATACAGGTCAAAATTTGGGTTCAAAGATACAAGGTCAAAACTGTGCATAAATTTTACAAATCCTTTTCCGACTCAAATTTGAATACATTAGGGCTTCACTTTTATTATTTGGAGGAACTATATATACTGAAGTTACATTATATTGAGGGGACTTTTGGAGGTAATTTTGAAAAAAACACAAGACAAAGAAAAGACGTAGAGAGCGAAGAGGAGAAGAACACAATAGAGGAACTTGAAGACGTCGGACACGAGCTTTCCAATTCTCTTCCTTTACTTTCTTTCTCCTTTGAACTATTTGATGTTGATTATTAGTTTTCATTTGATTTTTAGCAACAGTAGCTAGAATCCTAAACTAGGGCGAAAGGGATGTAACATATTTTAGAGTTCGATTATATGATTTTTGTGAATATTTTATAGTTCTTTTGATTATATTGCAATTTATATTGAGAACTAGATTTAATTTATCTATTTTGTTCCTAATCATACTTTTGTGCTTGATCACCATAAAAGTAGTCATAGGATTTGTGCTGAGATTGACTGATGAGACACGAGTCGTGCATAAGAATAGATAAATATATGAATTTTGAGTCAGAGATGAAAAGAGTTTATATGATGTCATTAAAAATTCTCCGTTCTTAATAAATTGAATCTACTTTGTGTGAGTTCGAGAGATGATCATAATTAGATTGAATATGGTTATGGTTGCTTGACAAAAAATACTAACTAAGTAAGAAGAATTGACATTCCAATTTCTTGTCCAAAAAAAAATTTCATATAGTCTAATCCCTTTTAAGTGAAAACCCATAATCCTAGTACTTTTATTTTCGAGTTGTGTCCAAAGTGCTATTAGTTTCGTTTAATTAATTTAATTTGCTTAATTTAATATATTTATTTATTTTTTTAATTTCCACAACATCAACTTTCTTTTCAAGTAGCACAAATTATAATCGATCTTTTATTCTCTTGAGTTTGACATCTGGAGTACTCATGAGATTTTATTATTACGATCGGCCTTGTTCACTTGTAGGATTTTATCGATCAAGTTTTTGGCAGATAAATCTATTTCTAAAAAAACTCTAAGTCATTAAAAAGGAAAAATAAAATAAAAATACGCAAGCAATAAAAAGAACTAGACGCAATGAGTTGGGGAGAATCAAGATGGAAGTAAAAAAAAGAAAACAAAGAGGACAAAACTACCCAGATAGAGCGTAGTAAAAAAGCAACCCTCACACGCACCACCATCCTTGGACCAACAACCTATGAGCAAAAAATAGAAGACAAGAAAAGTAAAGACAAAGAGAAGAGAATAAAGAGCAAAAACATATGATAGCTAATATCGTAGGAAGCAGATAAATCTAATCTTAAGAAAATCTAAGTCATTGAAAAAGAAGAATAAACCAAAAACACGCAAGCAATAAAAAGAACTAGACACAAGGAGTTGGGGAGAATCAAGAAGGAGATGGATGAGTAGCGAGAGAATTCATAAGCTGACAAAATTGGTGCTGCTAGGTCTCCAAAATCTGGCGTAATAATTGTCCTCGTTCCTCAACCTTGTGCTCAATAGTATCGAAGCGTTGATTCACATTAGAAAGCATTCGTCGCACCGAGGAAGAACGAGACCTAGACTCACGTTCTTATGGCTGAGAATGACTCAGTCCTGATTCACCATCTTTGGGCTCTATGTCATCATACCAGTCATTGTTTGTCGCGTGGACGGCAATATTCTTTGCCTTAGAATCCTTCCATTCCCACACAGCATTAATGCAGACAAATCCCAAATAAGTAATCATGAAATAAGAGATGACATTTGAACCGGTGATCTTAACCATAATCTCACCAGTGAGGTCTACCTGAAAGTCTCGAAAGATCTTTGTCAAGACTAGGGAAAAACGAAAACATTTGTGTTCTCTATTTGATTTGGCAACCTCCCTCATAGACTGTATAATTATTGAAGTAAGAGGAATGCTTGGGATTTTATCCATGCCCTTGAACATCTTGTACATGAATTATATGTCGGTGATGCGGTCCTCATTGTAGCCATTACCACGAAGAATGACATTGAAACTAAATAAGTAAATCAATAGTCGCTCATGTAGGGTGTCGCATGTGTTGGAGTTCGGTACGTTGTGCGATAAGCCTATAACACCTTAGGAATTTTATCATGTCAGTCCCTTTTGGATTTACAGACCACTTTTCCCAGTAAATTGCACAAGCTCTTGTTAAATGCTTCAACTAAAACATTAGCCAGGATATTATATATCGACGACTTGTACGACTTGAGCTTGAACTTGAACTTTTCGCAAAGTTTATTCATCAAACTATTGTAGAACTACTTGTCATTATTAGTGATGATGAACTGAAGAACACCATAACGGTAGATTAAATGAGTTCATATGAAATTGACAACATGTTCCTTCTTTACTTCTCTAAGTGGAATAATTTCAGTCCATTTTGAGAAGTAATCAGTTGCTGCAAGAATGTAACGGTGGCCTAAGGATGACTTCGGTAAAAGCCCCACTAAATCGAGTCCTCAAGCTTCAAAAGGCTAGGACGAAACGGTCGAATGTAGCGGCTTTGGCGATTGATGTATGTAAATTGCATGGAACTGACAAACTTGACAAGTTTTGGCAAATTGCAATGCATCACATATCATAGTTGACCAGTAGTATCTCATCCTTTTAAGTTGGAAGTGCAACTTAAGTCCTGATTGATGTCTGCCATAGACGCCAAAATGTGTTTTTGGAAAAGCTTGTTTTGCTTTTTTATTGCCCAACCAACGGAGTAATACTCCGTCAAAAGACCTTTGATATAAAGTATCTTTGAGACATATGAAGTGAGAAGCTCAGCATTGAATTTCTGTCTTGTGATGAAGATCTTCAGGTAGCTTTCCGTGCTATAGGTAGTCAATGATTAGTTAATGTCAACCATCATTCTCAGTAAAACATATAGAAACAGCGTTAGCTGTTTCACTTTCTTCATCACTATCTGGTAGCACAATCCACTTCTGACATACAGCAACAATTGTGGCTTGAATTTATGACTTTGCGAGAGAGGTGGCCAGGTTAGCCAATGCGTTTGCTTGAGAGTTTTCTCAACAAGGAATATGTTCCAATGTGATGCTCTCAAATTCGTCCATTAGTTGTCGAGCGTGCCGATAATTAGGTGCAAGGTCTTTTTTCTTCACATCATATAACCCGATAAGTTGATTGATAATGAGTTGAGAATCTCCATGGACTTCTATCGTTAGAATCTTTACATTAATAGCTATTTGGAGACCGATGATTAACGTTTGGTACTCAGCAATATTATTTGAGCACAACTCACTGAGGATGATAGCATTTGTTGTTAGAGAGTGACAAATATTACACCGATACCAGCACTGTCATGCCTTGCTGCACCGTCGAAGAACATTATCCATGGTAGCAATGTCATGATGTAAAAGACTTCTTCATCCAAAAGATCGGATGTGAACTTCCAATCAGACAAGACATGATGATCCGTAAGAAAATCTGCTAAAGCTTGGCGTTTGACTGTTTTTTGAGACATTATAATGTCATAACTTTGCAATATTATTGCCCACTTAGCAAGTCGCCCTGATAGGACTGGTCTAGACAAGATGTACTTAATTAGATCAGCTCTATCAACGAGGCAAATTGTATGAGCTTGTATGTAGTGCTTCTGCTTATCAATGACGAAGAAGAGTGCCAGATATATCTTTTCAATAGGCAAGTAGTTCAACTCTGGACTGTTTAATGTTTTTCTCAAATAATATAAGGAAACTTCCTTTCTTTGCTCATTTTTCTGTGTCAGTAAAGCTCCTAAATATCTTGCTAGTGCTGCAATGTAGAGAATTAGCGGCTTCCATTGAATTGGAGTACCCAAGACTGGTGGATTGGAAAGGTACTTTTTTATGCTTTTAAAAGCTTTGCTACAAGCTTCGTCCCACTCGAAGTTGGCATCTTTTTTTATCAACTGGTGGAAAGGTTGACACCTCTTAACTAAGTTTGAAATGAAACGACGAATGTAGGTCAGCTTTCCTTGCAGACTTTGTAGCTCACGAAGATTTTTAGGTTCAGGCATCTTCTAAATTGTCTCAACCTTTGACTGATCAACTTCAATGCCACGATGACGTAGCACAAATCCAAAGAACTTTCCTGATGTAACACCAAATGCACAGTTGAGAGGGTTTGTCCTAAGCTGATGGTTGCAAAGCCTTTTAAACACCACATTGAGGTCCTCTAGATGATCTTTACGCTCCTTAGTCTTTACCATCAAGTCATCGACAAGGCATTCTACAATTTTGTGTAGCATGTCATCAAAAATCTTTTGCATGGCATGCGATAAGTGGCGCCAGCATTCTTTAGCCCAAACGGCATGACTTTATAGTAGTATATTCTTTTTGGTGTTAGGAATATTGTCAACTCCTCCTCTTCTGGTGTCATCCTGATTTGGTTGTATCCTGAAAAACCATCTATGAAGGACAATGTTTTATGGCCAGTAGTTGCATCAACTGTGAATTCTGTTATGGGAAACAGAAAGTCATCTTTTGGACAGACCTTGTTGAGGTCTCAAAAGTCAACACAAACCCTTAGCTGTCCATTCTTCTTTCTTACTAGGACTATATTGGCAATCCATGTTGGGTAGGTAACTTCTCGGATAAAACTATCATTGATTAATTTGTTGACTTCTTCCTCAATTTGTGGAATAAGCTCTGCGTGGAACCATCCTTATGGTTGCTTAACTGGACGAACACCTTTCTTTACTACTAGACGGTGAACTGCAATTTTTGGATCGAGTCTAGGCATTTCTTTGTAGCTTCATGCAAACACATCTTTGTTTTGAGTTAATACTTGGATGTATTCTTGCTCCTCTTCTGGTGTGAGTAAGGCACTTACGAATGTAGGTCGAGGATCATCTAGGGAGCCAAGATTGACCTCCTTAAGTTCATCTACGATGGCTTGGCCGCCATCTTTGAGTTCTAGAGGAGCCTCTTTTATTTCGCTGTTTGATGAGTCAGACTCAACCTCGTTACTAACTGTGACATGGAATGTAGAGGATTTGGTTTCCTCTTTCTCATATGACTGGATTGTCTTCAAGTTTGGCCTCTCGTGTTTGTTGGTGTTGGTCATGGCACGTGCATTAACTAATTGGTTTTGACTTTTCAATGTGATCCTCACCAGCGACTTCTTCTGATAGCTTAGGCTGAGTTGGGACTTTGAAGCTCGAGCAGTGGTGCCATTTGTGCATTCAACTGGCAATGTATCCATTGTGTTTGGGTTTGAGAGGTTATAACTTGCCTTGGCAAAGAGCTTCCATGCATTAGGATCGAATCCTTCGTCTGTTCTTTTCTCTAAAAGCGAGCCACATTCAATTGACTCCATGAGTGGTCAAACAAAATCTTTCAATGGTTTTGAGGCCAAAACTGAATCAATCTTTGGTATTGGTAGAGTGTGAGTCTCTTTCAGACTATGAAGCTCTTGTCTTATGTTCAACATTTCCTTCCTTTTGCTTGAGATCATTGCAATAAAAGAAAGGAGGTTGACCTTCTAGACGTCTTGCTTTTGGCACATAGTGTAGGATTGAAGTGGGGCTCGGAGATGTGGTTTCCTGTGAATGAAGTTCACTAGGCTGCTGTAGCTTTTCGTCTATTGGAGTTTGAAAACGAGCATTAAGAGAGTCTTCGACAACTTTGACCTTCTTCGAGATTTCCTTAATCAAAAAAACTTTCGAGGGAATAATCTCAGGATTGTCCGTATCAGTGTAAAAGATTGCGTCTGCCAAGTGTGATTTACCATCATCAAACGGCTTCAAGTCAGCATTGACCTTCTGAACTCCATCTTTGTAGTATTTGATGCATTGGTACAGATTTAAAAGCACAACTCCATTTTTATGAATCCATGGGCGACCGAGTAGCATCTTGTATGTGGTACATGCTTCGATCACATGGAACAAAGTGCTAGAAGTAAGGTCACCAATGGTCAGGTCTAGGCAAATACCAATGGCCCTCTGTCCTCCTTGACTAAAACTATGAATCATCAAGTGACATTTTGATAATTCATCAATGGCTTTTGTTTATATTTTTTGTTTATAGTTTTAGCCAAGCCATCATCAATCAGGATGCGACAAATCTTCTTGCGTATCTCGATACATAGAGTGGTCGATTATGGGGTTTGGATCCCAACAAAAAATCCTCATCAAAGAATGAGATAGCCGAGTAGCATGTGATATGATTTTGGGCCATCTGATCATTTGTTGAATTAGAATCCCCTGAAGGCAGAGATCTTGTTAGGGTATGAAGAGCCTTGCTGACTTATTTCGACCAGACCTCGAGTGATTGCAACACCAAGAGCAGTGGAGGGTTAGTAAGAAGGCTTTGAAGAGCCTCATATACCTTCTCTATTGTTGATTTTTTATCGTCGTGTTGTTTCTCTTTGCAGCGTGTCGCTTCTTCTGATGGGCTCGAAAAGATAGTAGTTTGATTGGCCGAGGTTATGTCTTCTTGATCCAGAACAATCTTATTTTGGTTCTTGAGCTTCATGATTAGCTCCTTCAAGATGAAACACTTCTCAGTTGGGTGACTGACTATTCAGTGATACTTACAAAATTTCGGGTCATTGACTCAATCCTTCCCATTGGGTCGCTTGGACTCTAGGAGTTCGATGAGCTTTGCATCTAAAAGTTGGTTAAGAATGTTTGGGATGTCCAAGTCGGGGAATGGATATTTCTTCTACTCCAATTCTTGTAATGCCATCTTTTGCCTTTTTGGTTGTTTTGGCTGATTTGTTGGCGCTGGGGGGTTCACCTTTGCTTTAGCTCTTACTTTTATTGGTGTAGTGTCAAGGATCGTCACTTTTTTGCCTTTTCTGAAGTTGTTAGACATTTTTGCTTCCTTTATGCCCCCTTATTGGTCCAGTTGGATGGGAACCATTCACCCAGAAGTCTGGATGCTTATCTCTATATCATGCGCGCGGGTCACTAGTTCATAAAAAATGCAAGGTTTGATGCCTTGTAGAATATATAATAGCTCCCAGTGCATCTCTTGAATACACATTTCTACGGCGAAAGTCTTTGTCAGATAATACTTGTAGTCCAAACAAAGAGCGTGCCATCTATTTATGCATTCGACAACGGGCTCTCATTTCCTTTACTTAGTGCTAGTAAGCTCCATTATGCTTACCGTTCTTCGAATACTGAAAAATCTATTGAGGAACTCTCGTTGTAGCTGTTCCCAACTATCGATCAATTCTGATTCGAGGTTTATGAACTAGGTGAAGGCATTACCTTTGAGTGAATGAACGAACTGCTTCACTAAGAGATCTCCATAAGTTTCTGCGTAGTTACAGTTCTTGACAAAGTGAGCAATGTACTGTTTAAGATCACCTCGTCCATCGAATTATTGAAATTTGGGTGCTTGATAGCCCAAAGGCATGCTGAGATTTTCAATTTACCTCGTGTACGATTTGACATACATTTAGCGGATTGTATTAGCTGTCATGTCCTGTAATTGTTGAATAGATAGTGAGACTACAGAATTTGAAAGTGGCAGCTATGTTGAACTACTTGGTTATCTTTCTGTAGTGAAGACGTCAGCTGACGTTGCTTCTAAAGTGAAACCAAGTGGATACGGCTGCTCTTCGCGGGTCTCAGGATCGACTTGGATCGAGGCCTTTCCTTTGAGGTGGGCGATCTGTTGATCCTTTTCTTCCAACGCCTTGATCAGCTGGAAGATTATGCTTTTCAATTTTATGATCCTTTCTTCCGTGCTAGTTGTGTTCGTCATCACAATTTCCAGGACGTCGGTATTGGCAGATGATGCTCCGTGGAAGACTAAAGTAGAGGACTCTTCTGCTTCCTCTATTCTTATTTCTGCAAAATAGGTCGGCTTCTGGTGCTGTGCGGGTTTTGTCGTATTGCCCCCGAATTCAATGGGGGTGAGTGATCGACTTCTCCATTTAGCGAGAGAGTCAGAGGAGAGATCTTGTGTGAGTTGCAAATTCTCCATTTTGATATTTTTATGCATTTGGACAGTGAGAAATTATGTTCGTCTACGGGTTTTTGAACGTAAGTACCTAGGTAGAGTAGTTGATGCAAGTAATAGAGCAGTTACCTTCTTACCGGTTGTGGCGTTCGTACTCCTCTTTGGCGCTATTGGTGTACTGGATACTTGCTGAAAAATTTTTTCTTTTTTTTTCCTTTTGTATTTTTCTTATTTTGTCTTTTTCTTCTTTTTTCTTTTTTTTTCGTTTTTTTTTATTTTTTTACTTTTTACTTTTTTCGACTTTTCTCTTTTTTTTTTCTTGGCTTTTTTTTTTTTTGGTGAAAAAAAGATGAGAGGTAAATATATCTCACCGAACGTGCCAAAAATTTATAAGAGTTGTAAGTTTCGAGTTTTAAACAGTTAGACTCGAAATACAAATACAAATACAAATTACAAATAAAAATTTAAAATTCACATGGGGTCAATCTCCGTACGGATCCTCTGATTAATGCTCCATTGTGATTCCGTCAAGGGCCGCGCGAGCTCGATCTTGACAGAAATAAATTCCACAGCTTTATCTTGAACTGAATAAATTCTGCTGAGAGTCGAGACTGCATCTCATGTAGATGCTTGGACTACAGTGACAACTTTAGAAGCTTAATTTCTACCGGACTGGCTTGATTCCACCGAGAGCTATAGGGCCTTAATCTCATATGCGTCGGTTTAACTGTAGTAAGAGCCGTAAGAGATTTAATCTTAAACGAATTTTTAATATTTAAGTACTTTGTATTTTTAGTCTAGCAGATCCTACTTAGTGGTGATCAGATAGTATACACCTAAATATTCTTGGAAATAAGTATATTAAATATTTTAAATTTTTAATCTAAAAGATCTAACTCAATAGTGACCAAAGATAATACTCCAAAAATACGAAAACATAGGAGAGGAAAATGAAATCTTTAAGGGAATTGCAAATTGCAATGTGTTTTGCACCAGTATGCAGAGCAAAGATCCAGTAGGTTGTATTTCAGCTGGAAGGGTCAAAAGCCCTAGGGCCCAATGACCTCCTAGGTTTGTTTTATCAACAATATTGGGATACAGTAGGTGAAGATGTTGTCAGCTTGGTTAATCAATTCTTCCGAGACACTTACTTGCCACCAAAATTAAACAGAACTTTTTTGGTCCTAATTCCAAAAACCAAAAACCTGTCCCACATCACAAAGTTCCGACTGATCAGGTTATGCAATTTTGCATACAAAGTCATATCCAAGATTTTGGCGAATAGACTGAAGCCGCTATTGAATGGAATTATTTCACCGCTTCATAATGCCTTCATTCTGGAAAGGGCAATACAGGATAGCATCCTGATTGCGCAAGAAGCTTTTTTCTCGCTGAAGCAAAGGCGAACTGGGACCATAAACATGGCTATTAAAGTGGATATGCATAAGGCCTATGATCAGGATGAATGGGGTTTCCTGGAAAAGGTGCTATGGTGAATGGTTTTCTGTGATAGATGGGTTCGACAGGTTATGGTTTGTGTTTCAACAGTGTCATATTAGGTGTTGTTTAACGGCTCACCATTGGAGTGCTTTTTGCCCTCCCGCAGCCTTCGTCAAAGGGACCCAATGCCACCATATCTATATTTGTGCACATCCAATGTCCTTTCCAGGATGCTTTCCTCTGACATTCTAAATGGCAGAATGAAGGGTTTTAAGATTGCCTCCCCATTTTCCGACTTTGTCTCATGTTTTATTCGCGGACAACACACTCTTTTTGGCTAGGGCAGAGGCAAGGGAGGCGAAAGAATTATGGAAGTCCTAGAGTTATATTGCAAACAGTTGGGCTAAGTAGTTAATAAACCAAAGTCTGGTGTTGAATTTAGCAAAAGCACACCCATAAGGGTAAGGGAGGAAATTAAACGCATACTAGCAATCAGTTTTCTTGAGGATAAGGAACAATAGCTAGGCCTTCCTATTAAACTTGCCCGCTCCAAAGAAAAAGCTTTGTAGTTTGTGATCGATCAGGTGGAAAGTAAACTTAAGGGTTGGAGAATGAAACTCCTATCACAAGCAGGTCGAGGGGTGTTGATCAAAGCAGTAGTGATGGCAGTTCCAGTTTATATAATGTCAGTGCTATTGTTCCTGGAATCAGTTTGTTTTAGAATCAACTCTATGTTGTCGAAAGTTTTGGTGGGGGCAGACCCGAATGGAACATAAAATCCCCTGGATTGCATGTAAACAAATTATCAAGTCCATTGGAGATGGGGGCCTAGGCATCAGAGACTTAAAGAGCATCAATATCGCTCTACTAGCTAAGCAGGGATGGAGGCTTATGACAGATCCGACTCAAACATGGGCGCAAGTGCTGAGTGGAAAGTATTTTCTAGCTGCATCTTTTATGATGGTCAGACCATCCATTCGGGGCTCTTGGGGCTAGAATAGCCTTATTCAAGGTCATTCCCTACTATCCAAAGGCATACGATGGAGAGTCGGAGAAGGTAGAATCCCTACATGGGATGAACGTTGACTCCCTTCCATGCCTTCTTTCAGGGTCATTACTGTGAGGCCATTGAATTGCAGCTTTTTAACGGTTAGAGATCTCTTTTCTAATAACAGTGGAGCATGAGACCTAAGCAAACTGAGTCTTCTCTTCAGGAGTGATGAAATCTTGTTAGATACTATAGCTTCTCTTCTGTTCTTGTAGTTTCTAGAAGTATCTAGCAATCTTTTCTAGTATTTATAATTTTCTATTTTCAGTTTGAATGTATCTATAATATGTAGAAAGTTCTAGTAACTTGCATCTAGAGTCTAGCAAGTAGTATCTAGTAAGAAAGTTATAGGAATTTCTAGAATAATTTATCCACTTGTATAAATACCCTTTACATGAAAAAAAAAAACAAAGACTTTTCCTGTTACTTTTTTGCAAACAGCTTTTGCTTACTTTTCTGTTCTGCACTTTTCTAGGTTGCTACTATTATGTATTTTTTTGCAGTAAACATACTACACTTTCTGCAATCTGGTTTATTAGCTTTCTGTAGTACAGTTTTTGCACTTTTGTATACTGCAATTTTTTCCTGTACTGCATTTCTACAAAATTTCTGCACTGCACTTTTCTGCAGAACTTAGCTGTGTATTTTCTGCTCTTGCAAAATCTAGATTCTGCATTTTCTGGTTTTGCATTGAGTTCCTTCAAAGGTTTTCAGTGGTATCAGAGCCCCCTTGATATTTAAGGGCTTATGAAGACCAATTTGCTATCCCGAAACTAACAGGGTACGTTCCATTACTCAATATGTCCTCTACCATTCTACCATCTACTGCACCTCCTGTCTTTTATGGAGAAAACTTTGGGCAGTGAAAATGGAGGCCTACCTAAGCGGCTTTGATCTTTGGAAGTATGTTGAGTCAGGAGGAGAAGTTCCACCACTTCCTGACAATCCCACTATGGCTCAAATCAAGTACCATAGCGAAGAAACTGCCAAATCATTTAGAGCCTTGACCATGATCCATTCTGCTGTCAGTGATGTCATTTTCACTAGGATTATGACATGTAAAACAGCAAACCAGGCATGGGATAAGCTCAAGGATGAATTTCATGGTAGTGACAAAAATCGACATATTCAAGTTTTAAACTTGAGAAAGAAGTTTGAGTCCCCAAAGATGAAGGAGACCGAAACTGTCAAAGAGTTCACTGATAGACTCATGGAAACAATTAATCAAATTAGATTTCTTGGTGAAGAGCTCAACGATTAGAGGATTGTGGAGAAGATTTTGGTATGTTTGCCTAAAAAATATGAGACTAAGATCTCTTCTTTAGAAGATTCGAAGGATCTTAGCAAGTTTACTCCTGCGGAGCTTGTAAATGCTCTTCAAGCTCTTGAGCTCAGGAGAGCTATTAGGGAAGAAAATGCTAGTGAGGCTGCCCTCTTTGCCAAGAACAAGGATAGGCCCTATTTTGGTGGAAAAAAGCATGCTGAGGACAACAAAGGAAAAGACAACAAAGAAGCAGAAAGTAGCAAAGATGGTGAGCAAAAGAAGAAATCTTTCCCACTGTGCCAACATTGTAAGAAAACGACACACCTTGCAAAGTTTTGCTGGTTTAAACCTGATGCCCAATGCAAGATTTGCAAAAAGAAAGGGCATGTGGCAAGAGTTTGTAAGAATAGGAGCAATCAACATTATAGAACTCAACAAGCACAGATGGCTGAAGACAACCAACAGGAGGAGCAATTATTTGTTGCAAATTGCTATGCAACTAATGACAACTCACAAGCTTGGTTGATAGATAGCGGTTGCACTCATCATATGACTAATGACGTTGCAAAATTCAAAGATCTCAATCAATCTTATCTCTCCAAGGTCAGAATTGGAAATGGGGAGTAGATCCAAGTAAAAGGAAAAGGAGCAGTATCTGTGGAAACACCAACAGGTATGAAATCAATCTCTGACGTGCTCTATGTCCCTAATATTGATCAAAGTCTTTTGAGTGTGGGTCAGCTGCTAGAGAAGAATTATACTTTGCTTTTTAAAAATAAATCCTGCAAAATCATTGATCCATCTGGTTGCAAATTGTTCACTGTCAAGATGAAGAACAAAAGCTTTATTCTTGATTGGAATCATCTTGATAAATCTGCATATTCACATACTGTTGATGAGTCCACATTATGGCACAAAAGGTTCGGACATTTTAACTATGCATCTTTGACTCATTTGCATAAAAACAAACTTACTCTCGATATGCCTGCTATAAATGAGAGCAATTCTATTTGTGAAGTTTGCCAATTTGGGAAGCAGTTTAGACTACCATTCCCTTCTAATCAAGCTTGGAGAGCAACTGAAAAATTGCAGCTTATACACACTGATGTGTGTGGCCCCATGAGCATCCCTTCTCTAAGTGGAAGTAGATACTTCATTCTCTTCATTGATGATTATACTAGAATGTGCTGGGTCTACTTCTTGAAACAGGAGTTTGAAGTGCCACAAGTGTTCTTTAAATTTAAAGCTTGGATCAAGAATCAAGCTAGTTGCAAGATAAAAGTGCTTAGATCAGACAATGGCACTGAGTATACTTCAGATAAATTCAACAAATTCTGTGAAGAAGCAGGAGTTCATCACCAATTCACTGTTAGTTACACTCCACAACAAAATGGAGTGAGTGAGAGAAAGAACAGAATAGTGATGGAGATGGCTAGATGTTTTTTATTTGAGAAGAAAATGCCTAAGAAATTTTGGGCCGAAGCTATCAACACATCAGTTTGTCTACTCAACCGGCTTCCTACAAAAGCTTTAAAGGGGAAAACACCATATGAAGCTTGGTATGGTGTGAAACCCTCAATCCAACACCTTAAAGTCTTTGGGTGCTTATGCTACACTCTAGTCCCTGATGTCAAAAGAGACAAACTTGATCATAAAGCCGAAGTTGGAGTTTTTCTCGGCTATAACACCAACTCAAAAGGCTACAGGGTGTTCAACTTGCAAAGCGAAAAAGTGATTGTTAGTAGAAATGTCAAGTTTGATGAGGAAGCTGGATGGGATTGGGACAAATCCCAAATTGAAGCAGAAAAGCAGGTTTCTAGCATAGACTCTACACCTATGGAAGATTCTGCAATTGATGAAGTTGCGGATTGTGATCATGAACCTATCAGGTGTACAAGATCTCTTGATGATGTCTATTAAAGAAGTAATGTTGCTATTTTGGAGCTTGCAAACTTTTTTGAATCTTCAAAGTCCTCTGCTTGGATGGATGCAATGGAGGAAGAGTTGAAGATGATTGAAAAGAACAACACTTGGGTGCTCGTTGACAGGCCAAGTCACAAAACTGTGATTGGTGTGAAATGGGTATTTCGAACCAAGCTAAATGCAGATGGTTCAATCAATAAGTTAAAGGCAAGATTGGTTGTCAAAGGATACTGTCAATAATTTGGAATTGATTATTCTGAGACCTTTCACCAGTTGCAAGGCTAGACACCGTCCGTCTATTATTGGCCTTGGCTGCACAAAAGGGTTGGAAAGTCTTCCAATTAGATGTTAAATCAGCCTTTCTAAATGGCTTATTAGAGGATGAGATATTTGTTGAACAACCCGAAGGTTTTCTTGTCAAAGGAAGTGAAGACAAGGTCTATCTCCTCAAGAAAGCCTTGTATGGGCTAAAACAGGCGCCGAGAGCATGGTATAGCAGAATTGATGAGCACTTGTTGCAGCAAGGATTTGAAAGAAGTAAAAATGAAACCACTCTTTACGTCAAGTCTGATGGTGCTGATCTTTTGATTGTTTCAATCTATGTTGATGATCTCCTAGTCACTGGAAGCAATGGCAGCTTGATTCAAGAGTTCAAAGAGAAGATGCACAAAGTTTTTGAGATGACTGATCTCAGAGAACTGTCCTACTTCCTTGGCATGGAGATCTCTCAATCAAATCAAGGCATCTTCATCAACCAAAGGAAGTATGCCATTGAAGTTCTAAAAAAATTTAGAATGTTCAATTGCAAACCAGTCTCAACTCCGTTGGTGAAGAATGAGAAGCTTTGCAAGGAAGATGGAGTTAAAGAGGTCGATTGTTCTCTCTACCGAAGCTTGATTCGTTGCTTATTATATTTGACGGCAACAAGGCCTGACATCATGCAAGCTACAAGTCTATTATCAAGGTTTATGCAATCTTCTAGTGAGATTCACTTTAAGGCTGCCAAAAGAATTCTCAGATATTTAAAAGGCACCATTGATTTCAGTGTTTTATTCCAAATAAAATCGGAGTTAAAATTGGTTTTTCGGATAGTGATTGGGCTGGCTCTTGTGATGATATGAAGAGCACTTCAGGTTATCTATTCACCCTTGGCTCTGGTGTGATTGCATGGAGCTCAAAGAAGCAACAAGTTGTGGCTCAATCTACTGTAGAAGCTGAATATATCACAACAACTTCAACTGTGAATCAAGCCATTTGGCTAAGGAAAATGTTGGTAGACTTTGAAGCATAAGCAAGAGGGACCTACTGAGATTAGAGCTGACAACAAGTCTGCTGTGGCTATTTCTAAGAATCCTATCTTTCATGGCCGAACAAAACATTTCAAGATAAAGTATCATTTTATCCGAGAAGCACAACAAGAGGGAGAAGTCAACCTTGTTCATTGCAGCTCGGAGGTTCAATTGGCAGATATCATGACAAAAGCTTTGTCCAAGTCCAGATTTGAACAACTAAGAATAGACATGGATGTGAACAGAAAAGAAGCTAAGGAGGAGTGTTAGATACTATAGCTTCTCTTCTGTTCTTGTAGTTTCTAGAAATATCTAGCAATCTTTTCTAGTATTTATAATTTTCTGTTTTCAGTTTGAATGTATCTATAATATGTAGAAAGTTCTAGTAACTTGCATCTAGAGTCTAACAAGTAGTATCTAGTAAGAAAGTTGTAGGAATTTCTAGAATAATCTATCCACTTGTATAAATATCCTTTATATGAAAAAAAAAAAAAAAAAACTTTTCCTGCAACTTTTTTGCAAACAGCTTTTGCTTACTTTTCTGTTCTGCACTTTTCTAGGTTGCTACTATTCTGTATTTTTCTGCAGTAAATATACTGCACTTTCTGCAATCTGGTTTATTAGCTTTCTGCAGTACAGTTTCTACACTTTTGTATACTGCAGTTTTTTCCTGCACTGCATTTCTGCAAAATTTCTGCACTGCACTTTTCTGCAGAACTTAGTTGTGCATTTTCTGCTCTTGCAAAATCCAGATTCTGTATTTTCTGATTTTGCATTGAGTTCCTTCAAAGGCTTTCAAATCTCAACCATCACAAGCATTCATTTAAGTTTGATGCCTGAAGAAGACAGCTTGGTGTGGCATTTCAGTTGGAAAGGTGAGTATACAGTTCGATCCGGGTATTTTTTGATATCCAAGGAAAGTTCAGATAATGCTAGAGCAAGCCCCTCAGTAACTATTCAATCTAACATGTGGAGAGCTTTATGGCAGCTGTAATGTGCCCCAAAGATTAAGCTATTCATCTGGCGCGCCATGACAGACTATCTCCCTACTTTGGTAAATCTGAAGAAGAGGCGAGTTGTGCAAAGTGATGAATGTGTAATATGTGGGGAGGATAGAGAAACGATCGAGCATCTGTTATTTTTTTGCCCACACGCCCAGGCTACTCGGAAGAGAAGCAGCTGTGGCTATGTTCCTAATAAATCTGGGTTCCCATCCTCCGCTGTTTGGCGGCAAAATCTAAAGGATTTCCTGAATTATTTAGACTGCCGAGATGTCATCCCAGTAATTGCAATTCAGTGCTGGCACATTTGGAAAATGTGCAATTCTTTTATTTTTTAACAAAGAAGGCCGGATCCAATTCAGACTTTGCAATTTATCAAGGTGTCAGTTGAGGAACTTAGACACTTACACGTTGACACAATAGTCGCACCACAAAAGGCCGAAACAGCAAACAACAAATAGGCACCCCCGCAGCTTGGATGGCTAAAAGTTAATTGCGATGCGTCTTATGATGTATCGAGGAACAGGGGTGGAATTGCAACATTAAGCAGGAATCACAGGGGGGAGTTGCTGGATGGCAGGGCCTACGCAACCACTGCCATCTCCTTTGTTAGCTGAAGCGAAGGGTGTGCTAATGGGAGTTCAAATGATGATGAAATGGGGAAATTATAGCTGTATTGTAGAGACTGATTCAAATACCATAGCCTCAGTTCTCAATGCCTCAGTTGATCAATGGCCTCAGGAGATTTATCTGATCTTGCTAGACATCAGGCAACTTAGTTCTTATTTTGATCATTGTTTTTTAAGTATATTCCGAGAAGTGCGAATAAAGTTTATGATTGAATTGCTACATAATTAAGGATAAGCATGTGTCCCCAAGACTGGGCACTTTCTCAACTGTTGTATTCAGACTATGCTTCGTAATGAAATCCCATCTTTTCAGTCAAAAAATTTAATCTTATCTTGTAAACTTGTCATAAAAAAGCGAGTATTAATATATGTAGTTTACTTCCTTGTTCTTGTTCTTCCTTGTTCTTTTGCTTAGGATATGAGAGGAAGGGCAAAATCACCACCCTTAACCAAGCAACTCAAGATCAAAACACAATTAATTCCATTGGTGAAGCAACATAACTTGGAGTAAAACAAAAGGTGGATTTCAATTAATGAATTAAATTAGCTAATAATCACAACGAGCAATACAAAAGTAATAGTTACAAGACTGTGTACAGGTTCCAACAACAACAACAAAAATAAAAAAAGAAAGAAAGACCTAGTTTGGTTAGGACTCGGTGCCAAAAAATGGACCACAGAAGAAACCCTCATTATACAGAAACACTTTGCACTGCTTTGCATTATAAACAACCAATGTCAAAAGGAATTCCACTCTGATGATCAGAACCTTAAGCTGTGCTCTGCTTGTTTCCAGATCAACTTCATTCTTGCAAGCATTAAATATATAATTGAATGCTAGAGAGCTTTAATTTATATCATGTGCAAGAGGTCCTGAACAATTTCAGACATTGGTGGCCTAAATTCTGGATCCCACTGCACACAATGGAAGAAAGAAATGAGCTTCAGGTACTTGTCTGAACAATTTCAGACATTGGTGGCCTAAATTCTACATGTTGTGTTTTTCTTTCAAATAATCAAAAGCTATCTAAATTGGTCAACTAAAATGTATGTACACATTTTAATTAATCTATCAGGTACCTGTAAAGATTTGTAGAAATATAGGCCCAATAACTTAAACGGACAATAAGAGGGAAGAAACAAGTAATATTAAATGGACTTTTAGACACCACATCTTTCCTAAAATTTTAAACCTTAAGTTATGGGTCTTCTAACTACACCTACATATTGCTTTACTCCTCACTTCCTTTCCAATATGGGACTTTTATATTTTACACTCCAACGCGCCCCCTCACGCGAAAGTCCGACTCTCTTGGGATGGGCCTAACTCACTTGAGTTGGAAGCGTGAACAAACAACGAAAGTCCAACTTCACCTGAGTTTAATCCAGCTCACCTGGGCTGGCTCTAGTTCACCATTAAATGTGAGGGACAGTAACATTCGGATTCTGATACCATATAAAGATTTGTAGAAATATAGGCCCAATAACTTAAACGGACAGCAAGAGGGAAGAAGCAAGCTATATTAAATAGACTTTTGGACACCACATCTTACCTAAAACCTTAAGACTTAGGTTATGGGTCTTCTAACCATACCTATATATTATTTTACTCTTCCCTTCCTTTCCAATATGAGACTTTTATATTTTACACTCCAACAGTACCTTACTTATTTCTTGAGGAAAAATAAACTAAATATTCTTCTATTGTGAACCAAACTTGGTAAAACAAGATCCCTTTTTTTTTTTTTTGGGTGAATCTAACCGCATCTTTATATAACTAACAAAAATTCCAAGGTAATGAGTGTTGATCAACAAATAAATAATGTGCATCTCGTGTGAGCAACAAAAGTGTATGGATAGAAGTAAATGAATGCACCATGAAACGAATTGATGAAGAGAGAGAAGTTTAAACTGGATACACATACTATGATCCATCCATAGAAACCTTGTGGAATGCTCCAATATACATGAGCAGAAATTAGAGCAAACATTTGCAAGGAGTGATGATAGAAAAGCAAAAATTCACTTGCCTGTAGGCATCTGGAAATTGTGTCGGCCAGACGTGATAAAGACTTGATTGGAAATTCTCCCCTTAAGGAGGGGTCAACCATACAACATAGTGCATCTATATCATAAAGCTGGGGGACTGCCCATGTAACCAGATATTGCTCCGCTCGAGGCCGAGACCTAGTTATATATTCCAACAAGAGCACAGAGAAAGGGCATGTAAGTTTAGTTTAATTTGATCATTACATGTCAAGTACTTGAACCTGAATTTATCTTCCAAGGGATCATTAACCTGTCATAGGCTTTCCTCCCTGTGAGGAGTTCTAGAATGACAACTCCAAAGCTATACACATCGCTCTTGCATGTATAGCTTCCCGACTCGCACTCTGGAGCATTGTAGCCATAAACACTAAGGAGATGTCCTGACAACTGAAAAGAATATTCACCAATATCAGCAACAAACTAAATCAAACCACCTCCATTTATTTTCTCCCTTCCCATAATATAAGAAGATTAACAATCGATTCATCTTCAAGGTAACCTGGTGTTGACCACTCGACCATCGAAAAGCCAAACACGATATGGGGGAGAAGAAACATCAAACTATTTTGCCCAAAGTAGTCTTTTATCAGGGTTAAAAAGATAAAAGAATGAAAAAATAACCCAAAATTAGGAAATAAACCAAAATTCCCACCTAGGAACTCTCAAAATTTGCCTCATTTCAATTCACGAGTCAATATAGCACAAGATACAAAATTAGCAGTGAACAACATGATGGAGAGAAAGACTTTGATAGAATCAACAGCAAGGTCCCGAAATCTGCATGTGATGCTGGTTGAGAAATCTCAATAGCACTAATATGAACATCCACCAAGATTTAGAGGAAAAAAAAAAAAAGAAAACCATTATAAGATCTAATAGGGAGCCATTTCATGGAAGACTATCCCAGCATTTGAATATGCACTACACCAGAAACAGGGAGTAAATCTAAGATTGGCCACTCAGTTAGAACTGTCTACTATTCCTTCCTATTCCAAATACCTTACAGATAAGAGAAATTTTGATCAAATTTAGCTGGAAAACAGAGTCGCTTGGGAGGCTTAAACCATCTACCAACCACATTTAATTGGAAACTTATCTTTTTGCAGCATGACCTCAGGACTTCCCATAAACTATTCTCACAAATTGAATTACATTCTACTATTCTGATTAATCCAGCTTACTGCAAAACTTTTTGTTTAATAAAGGCTCTTGAAATCTAATAGACTTTTAAAGCAACTGGAATATAAGAAGAGACAAAGACCAAGGTTCTTTAGAGCTTTAATAATCTTACCTCAGCTGCAGGACCAAAAGATTCTACAGAAGGAAAACCAAAGTCTGAGACATGTGCTCCAAACTTGTCATCCAGAAGAATATTTGTAGACCTGAAGTTCCGGTGCACGATGGGTGGCTGACATGCCTCATGCAGATACCTACCAAAAGATGAAAAAAGGAAAGAAAAATTGATGAGTTAAGAGAAGATGCAAAGTCAGCATCTTTCCATCAGCATGCTAATATGCATGATTCCTAGAAATTCTCAAAGGCCTGCCCAGATGTACATGCAACTGATTATAGATGCAAAAAAATGAACTCATGTACTGATATTCAATGTCAGCCTCACTGAGTACTCTTGTTAACTTGGCTGTCTAATGGTAACAAACATATGAGGATTTTCTTGACTTACTGTAGGCCTTTGGCAGCTCCTAATGCCAACTGGATGCGTGTGTTCCATGTAAGTTTCTTGTGGATATTGCCATCCACATGCAGTGCATCATGAAGCGATCCATTCTTATAATACTCGTAAACCAACAGCCATTGACCATGCTCATTACAGTAACCCACAAGATCAATGATGTTGGCATGTCGAACTTTAGAGATACCAGAAACTAGTTTGACAAATTCCTCATTGGTCTGTTCCCAAGCAGTAGTAAGTTTCTTAACTGCGAGCAACTAAACAAAAACAATAAAACAAAGATAAGTCACTCGACAGGATCTGATGTCATGCAGTAGCCATCATGCGCAAAACAGGGTATGCAAAGCCGTCCATAAGACAATTAAATATGTCACATATGATGCGAGATGTCAGTTGAAAAATAAGTCTAGATACTAGATGTGGTTACAGAGTTGCTGCCTTAGGTGATTCAAATGGCCAAAGTAGGATATTGTTGTCCATATGAAAATTTGGCTAAGAAAGAAGAAAATACAGATGCTGAAATAGAAAGACCCGGACGCGTGCAATGCTAAGATTGGCAACAGAACCAAAAGAAGGACCATCTCAAGTTAGGTGCCACATGGCATCTAGAGATATGAATTGATTAATCAGTATATGTTTTCCTCAATAGCTTTAACTTGTTTTAAAAAGGAGGGTCCTACCTTTCCATCCGGAAGTTCAGCCCCATAAACTCTCCCAAAGGTGCCTTCTCCAACAAAATTTTCTTCTGAAAAGCTATCCGTGCACTGCTGAAGTGTCGCAATGGTAAATAACTTTACAGGACCTGAAGATTTTGGGCTCTTGGTACTTGTATGTACTTCTTGAGACAAACTTGAATTCACAGTGACCTTGTCAACAGGAAGGGCTTCAGAATGGCCTACTGGCGCTTGTACAGGTATGTGTTTGACATCGATTCTTGTCATATCTATCTTGTGATCCACTTTATGACTTGAATATGTGTTTACCGTCTTCAATTCTGTCCGTGGTTCTACCTTAGCCTTCTCACTTTTTTCTGGTTGTCTATTTTCTTGCAATTGTGTGAACGACTCTTTAGAAACTGTTCAAACAATCATGTTTTAAGAAAATCACGAATAAAAGGAAGATGGGGGTCATATAAAGAAGTCTACCAAGTTTGAAGGAACAAAAAATAAGCATGACAATAAAGTTACTTTTCTGCTCCTGGTTACTTGGATGCATTGAGGAATTCCTTCTATGCTTTTCTGCATGGCTCTTGTATGCACCTAAATCCTCCCTCTTAGTATCTTCCTTAAACTTATTCTTTTTACAACAGGCCGACACCAAAAGACACATCCCCAATGCAATAGCAGCTACTGCCCCAAAAACAACAATCAGAATGACTCTCTTGGCCGTGAAAAATACCCTTGAACTTCCAGTATTTATTGCAACTGAAGCAGAAGGTGAGGCAGAAGGAGAGGCAGAAGGCCCATTCACGGAAGATGGCGCTGGAGATGTGGGTAAAGATGGAGGAAATGCTACTGGAGGCGAAGGAATGATAGTTGTATTGAATGGATTTCCATCCTTTCTGCAAAATAGATAATAACTTTGCTGAAAAAAGTTCAAAATGAGGATGTAACACTCAATTTTTCGCTACAATATATTGATTGTACTTGCATAATGTTTGTAGCAAGGAGTCGGGAGCATATCCTATAAGTTTACAAACAATAACACGTGAAACAACATTACAAAAATGTGTTATTATGAAATTCACCTGAAATTTGGGATATTCAGCAATTTTGCAGGTATTGGCCCAGAAAATAGATTATTCTCCACATTCCTATGCAGAGAAATAGAAAATATGTCAGTTGTTGAAGTTACCAACTGTGGGACACATACTCCATTCATCTTTCTTCCCCAAGCAACAAACAAATCAATGAAATAAAAATTGGATTCTTAAAAAATTTCAGTTTATCAAAATATCTTTTAATAAAAAGAAAGTTAGGAATCAAGAAAAAGGTATAAAGAAAATTACAGATCCTGAAGGGGAAGATCCTGCAGAACATCAAGAGTCCCTGTTAGCTTATTGTTTTGCAAATGCCTGCAAAGTAAAAATCATGGACAGCTTACAAACATATTACATGTATTGTAAAATCATTGCAAGAAAGAAAGCCTTGATACCCACAATGCGCTAAGAGATAACAGATTTCCCATTGATGGAGGCAGCTGACCACTCAAATTGTTACTTGACAGATCTCTTCACCATAACATCAATGTTCAAAATAAGTATTAGAAAAATTGAAAGAAAACAAATAACATAGATCCAATTAAATGGCACATACAAATTTGTCAAACTTGTCAGCTGTTGAAAGGAGTCTGGTATTTCTCCAATAAGAAGATTGTTGTTCAAGGACCTAAAAAGCAATAAAATCCATATTTTAAACAAAGAAAGGAAAAATCTAGCACGACATTATTACAAGGACTTGTCTGTTTTAACTTACATGATTGTCAATTGGCTCAATGTAGACAAGCTATCTGGAATGCTTCCATTCAACTGATTACCAACCAGAGAACTAAAACAGAAAAAGCATGTAAAGGACATATCAGGGCAATCATTGTGCAACACTATGGTTGAATTAGTTTTCGAGTCCATGTAAGCATGCGTGGTTAAAGTTTACGTACAGTCTCGTTACAGTAGCAGGCAAACTGGAGGGAAGACGACCACCAATATGATTGTTGCTTAGATCACTGCATCAGAAAATAGCAAAATGTATTACAAGGCTTCTACATACAATTTACTAAAATTTAGTTCAACAAACTAAAACACTGCATGTGTCACACCCAACAAAATTGCCAACATAACATTCATCAAAAGCTAAAACTCCAATTATTAACAATCAAAATTGAGACATAATAGTTCACAAATTAACGATTCATATACGCGTTGACTTGTACACCACATAAAATAGGCACTCACATGTCTATTATAGCATTGAAGAGCCCCAAGCCTTCTCCCAGTGTTCCCCCCAAATTCATTCCATCTAATTTTCTGCGAGAAAACGGAAACTCTTATGACAAGAGTCTATTAAGCTTAATCAGAACAAATAAAGCAGAAACCATACATACAATGCCGTTACGTTGGTGAACACACAACTGACGCCTTGCCATTGATCTCCACACGGGTCTCCTCCAAAAGGCACCCACCCACGTAATGTCAGAGTATTCAGGGACAAGTACAACAAATTCATAGCTGCAACTGCAAGAGCAAAACAAAAAAAACAAAAAAAATTCAACAATTCACCAAAACCAGAGGGGCAACCAGACAGACAAAAAAAGTGAAGCTGTCAAATAAAAAAGAAAAAAAAAAAGAATTCGAGACTACGAGAAAATCCCAGAAAAATCAAGACAGTAACTAATAGTGAACTAATCACAAAAATAGTTCAAGAATTGCCATAATGTTCATGGACATACATAAATAAACTGTAATTACAAAAGGACCAAAATTGTCACTTTAGAACTGTGATTGTCTTCAAAAAAACAAGAAAAACCACAAAAATCAAAACAGGGCATAACAGTGAAATAATCACTAGAAGATTCAAGATTAACAAACCAAAAATCAAAAAGAAAGGCAAGAAAAGGGAAAGAAGCCTGTACCGTCACGAGGGTCTGTAACAGCAAGAGAAAAGGACGCCGCAAAACCCACCACCGCCACCACCACAAACACCAACCTAGACAAATCCACCAACTTTCCCAAACCCATTGCTGTTTCTTCAAAAAAGAAGCAAAATTTACTCTCTTTTTCCTCTCCTTCTTGTGAAAATTTTCTGATTTTCTCACATAACAAACGAACAGAACCAAAAGCCAAAGCCTTTAGTAGAAATATACACTCAAAATATTGAATATATGTGTACTAGACGGGAAACCAGAGGCAACAAAGAAAGATTTCCTGAATGGGAATGCAGAGAAAGAGAAAGAGAAAGAGAGAGAAGGAAAGTGAAATGAGTGAAATTAGACCAAAAGCCTAAAACACTGAGCTTTGGTTTTTGTGTCAAAAGAATGGAAAGAAAAATAGCAAAAGGCTAACGGGCGTATTGAGGAAAGTGACTCTTGTCTGGTTTGGTTTTGATCTTCTAGAGCACACTTTTTCAAAAAATTTATTATTATTTTTAGAAGTAATAAGGTTCTCTTTATTTATTGGCAATTGTTGTCATCTTGGTCAATTGTTGTCATCTTGGTACGTTGAGAACTTGAGATGTAAAATAGTCCGTGGACGCAGATAAAAAAAAGATGGACGCCACAAAAAAAAAAAATTGGGAGTCAACACATTATCGTTGAGAGTTTTATTTTTGTAAAAAGATATTTAACTTTTATAATAATAAAAAATAAAAAATATCGATATATTTTGTTGTAAAAATTAAATAATTTGTTAAAAAATAAAGTCTTTAGTTGTAATATATCGGTTCCATATTTTTTTTTGTTGTGTCTGTGTAATTGAAACTTACTGAGAATACTTTTTTGTTGTCATCTTGTTGTTGTCTTGGTGACTCTTGTTAAATTTGTGGAGTTTACTATTTTATGTAAGTTTAGAAGTGATAGTCCACATCTTAATACAGGAGGCATCTCTCATGATAGATTTGTAGAATTTTATTTCTGTTTATTTATTTTTTGAAAAAAAAATAAATTATAAGAAGTGAGAATGTGAGTTGTGCTTTTTAACGGTTGGATTGAAAAATCCAAACGGCCGAAGTGACTGGTGTTTGGCTAAAATTTGGTTGGACCCCAGATTGAAATTTGTCAAACCAAATGTTGGAGCTCCAGTTCATCAATGGCTTTCCTTTTTTGTCTTTTAACTTCTTTCGTTTCCAACCTTGCAATTACTATGCATGCTTGGATTGGTGCTTGCTTTTTGGCTTGTTTTAATTTATTTTCAATATTAATAATTTTTTAAATAAAAAAATAAATAATATTAAACAAGCCTATTTGAGATATTTTACTGACTGCACTGCACAATAAATTAGATCTTTACAGCAGATTTCATGGTATGTAGCTTATTTCATTACCGTATGTGGCCAAACGTAATCATACAATTCACACGAAATCTCTTAGCTAATTGACCACATATCTTGATTTAAATACTAATTTTTGATTTGCTTGAACGGTTACTTGGGTCTCATTATAGTAACTTCTCTTACAAAGCATTATATTGAGGACTTGAATCCACCATGACTCTCACGTCATAATATATTAACTTTCTCATTCACCAAGTTATCTTTATATAATGTATAAGCATGTACATTCTTAATCAAAAGGATAATTCATGTATTAGCTTGTTATCGTGGTCTAGTGGTTAGGAATTCATCTATATCATAAAATCATGAATTGGAATCTTTGTCAAGACATTCAATAAAAGTAAACGTATGTTTCTCCTCAAATAGTTATAGAAGTGTTCGGTAACTCTCACTGAACTTTGGGATTATGTTCATTTTGTGATTTAATATATCATTTCAAGTGAATTTATAAAACATCACTCATACTTTTCTATTTTGTTCAACAAAAAAAAAAAAGGATAATTCATGCCTTTAACAATTATTACATATAAATTTATTGAGTCACACGTATTAACACATTTGCTCGGTCTACAAATATAACAAGGTAAAACTCAATATGACTAATGATTTTTTTTTTTTGAATAAAAAACCGAAGTATGCATATATTTGTTGTTGTTGCTGTTGTGTAAGCTTAAGAAAAATCATAAAAATCCACTGGTTTGTCTCACAATTTTGGAGGGAGAATTGACACCGGATCAGAACACTCGAGGTGAGCTGCTATTCTATCCAACTGTCCAAACCGTTGGCCAATTTTACACGACAATATTGTTGCCAACTGAGATTTCTGTTGATTTTGCCGCTTTTGGAATGAAAAGAAAAGGCATAAATATAAGTGGTCAAAAAAAATAAAAAAAGGCTGATTCATTCTAATATATGTAGTAATTCACTGATTTTTCATAGGGTTGAGAATTTAATCGCCTCGATTGCCCACCCAAGAAATTTACACTATATTTGGAAAATTTCTAGTGGAAAAAGAAAGGAAACTTTTTACTATTTATTTTCTTTTCTATTCATTTTTTATCAAATATAAACAATTAATTTTTACTTTTTCTATCATAAATTACTATTCATTTTCTTTCTTACAACTTTCTATTTATTACTTTTTATTCATCATAATATTATCATTACTGTACTATTTTCTATTTATTTTTTTCTATTTACTTTCTATTTTCTATTTATTTTCTTTTTTATTTACTTCCTATTCAATCTCTCACTGTCCAATAACAGTGTGGTCATAGAGTTGGCCTTATTTGAATAACTCGATTTAACATTCTCAGACATAATTCATATTTATTAAAAAAGCCAGTGATATTTGACTCAAAATATCCAACAATTGAAATAATTCGAAATCCGATTGGTTGATTGAAAACTTAATTATTTGAACAACCTGAATCAAAAATTCAGAAGACATGAAACTTATCTTCGAAATTTGGTGAATGTATAACTACACATGATAAACTTATAACCCAAAATCTGATAAATTGAAAATTCAATGTATCTATAACACAAAATACTCAAATCTCAAATAATCCGAAACAATTTAGTCTAAATTTGACCAAACATGAATATTTGTCACTCCTAAATGGGTTATGGATTATATATACATTTTTTTGGTGTACTTTTGTTGCTAACACAAATCTATTCTCCTTGTATCAGGAGGTGTCAAAATTCCATTTATCTTTTTTCTTTTTATTTTCCCCGTCGGTATTGACATATGTGAGTTTCCACATTTCACACTAAAACCTTTTTTTTTCCGGGTTGGTTGAAATGTGAATACCCCTAAATCCTACATGAATATTATGAAAATTATTCTGAAAATTTAAAAATTTATTATTTAACTTTCTTTTGTATCATTACATATTATTTTATTTATATATATTGAATATAGAAGCATATACACATTATATATATATATATATATATATATATACACACACACACACACTACTTTGTTTTTGTATATTATGCAAACATGTATACAATACATTTAGTTTATATAATTTTTTTTTGGAAATTTTGGTTTTATTATAATCATATATAGTAAAGTGATATTATAGATTATAAAATATATATAATTATTTTATATTAATTATATATTTTTATTTATGTAAGTATCAAATTTTATTTTTATATTTTTAATATTTTATCAATTTTATATGTACGTGGATACATATTATAGACATTTACATATATGATGCAGATAAATATGCAAATATGAATACATATGTTATTAATAATATAAATATATACAATGTATAGAATATAAAAATTGTATTAGTCTTGTACTTTATATACTTACATAATTTTGATACAAATTAATATATAAGAAAAAACATGTTTTCACATATTCTATATTTTATTAAAAATTAGCAAAAAAATGAAAAAATATTTTAAAGATTAACAAGTCAACTCGTGGGTTGACACTAACCGAAACCAAATTCGAGTGATCAAAAACAAACTGAACATAATGGACTAAAAAATAACTTGACCTAAAATGATTTGAACCCAACGTAATTCAACCTTAACCCATTTAATTTAGTCATTTGATTTAACCAGTGTCATGATTTATTTTATGTAACTTTGTTTTCCGAATTTTGGAAAAACAAATTCATGATCCTTGATTTGAATTCAGTGGTGGTCAAAGTTACACAATTTTGGTTCTTCAATTAATTACGTTTGAATCAAAGCATAAATAATGCTTATTTTGGTTAATTATGGGAGATAATGTAGTCATGTTGAAAGTCAGAAGTCGTTTGGTCGGTGGATGAGAAATCAATTTCTTTTTTTGTCCCCTTCCCATGAATTATAACATAATGAAACGTAAATTTCCAAACACTGCAAACGTAAAGGCTAAGCATGTGATAGTTATGTACAAATAAAATAAAATAAAAAAGAATAATTGACCTACCCACGCATCCAAGATTGTTTTATGGACCCAAATCAGTGAGATTATAACACAGAATGTATGTGCTAAGGAAATCTTGTTCTTCTCTTCAAACACCAAAAAATATGAACATATGAGACATAAATAGATAAATAAAAATTGAAATAAGAATGTATACAGATCAGTTTGAGTAGACTTTATGTTTATATTCAAATCAAACTATTAGTGGCAGATTTAAAATTTTTAAAACTACAAGTAAACCAACAAAAGAGTGAAATCAGTTAAACCATTATTAATGTTTGTAAGTTGGTTTGATCGGTTTAATGGTTTAAACTATGTTTTGAAAGAAAAAAATATCTAGGGTATTTCTCTTGCTCTGTTTTTCCCTACTACTGCTACGTTGTTAGTTTTGACCTTGACTGGTTGCTCTAAGTTGATTTGCTTGGGTCTTTTGCTGGTCTAGCGTTAGTCATGTTCTTTTGCACTTCTATTGGCTGCGCAATACTGGCGACGTCTTGTTCGTGCTGCAACTTTTATCGTATGGGCTTTTTGCTTTTGAGTTTCAATACGTAGCCATAGGCTACTGAACATAGAAAAGCGGTAGAAATGGAGCCCAACTTCAGATAATTACTGTTTATTATGCTTTCTTCTTTACTATTGATGTTAATATTTATTGTTTTCTTTTTGTATTTGTGTTTTGATCTCAAGTATATCGGCTGGAAACCGGAACCATAAGGATTCTGAGAATCTCTTAGGAGATCGAGGATCTAGTTCAGGTGAAACAACGCCAGTACTATAGATCTTTAACTTGTTTGTTTCATTTTCATTTTCATTTATTCTGATCTACTCCTCCCCAGATCCTTGGGCGTATTTTGGTATCAGAGCCTAGGAAGGTTGTAGATCTGTAAAAATTTATTCTGTTTTTAAATAATTTGGATTTTGGTTGTGAGTTAGACTAGATTCCAATTGAACCTGGTACAAAGACAAGCAGCAATAAGTCCCAACGTACAGGGCAATCAGTCTGTGTGCTGCAAGGGTATGACCTGGAGTAGTCTATCATAAATAACATCCATATTATTTTTGAACATGGATCTAAATTTCTGTAGATCCACTTCTTTCTCAAACTTTTCTACCTTAGACTCCTCTGAGATCCGTAGAGTAGTTAATCGAGAAGAAATGACATATGAAAATTTTAAAAACATTGATAATTGGGAAATACCCTGTGTTAAACCAAATCAGATATATCATCTGTCTAAATCTATCTTTGCTAAACTTTCTTTTAAAATCGATCTTCACATTAAAACTGAACAGAGAGATGTTCCTCTTTCAGATTCCATAAAAGAAATTTCTCTTCTCACTCCTGAGTCACTTAAACAATATAAAACTAAAGGTTTTGAGTATATCCACATTGGACTTATTCAGGTTGCCTTTGGACCCCTTACTCGTGAAGGATTAGATACTTCTATTCTTGCAGTCCTTAGGGATGCCAGACATAGAAAATTTCAAAATTTTTTACTTGGAACGGTTGAATCTACTTTAAACACTGGTCCAATCTCTTTTGATTGTTATCCCGACTTGACTATTTCTCTTAATGATTAACATATTTTAAAAGCTGCAGTTTTGCAAATAAAAAATCATAATTATCATATGCTTCCTGGTTCCATTCCAGTTGCATTAATGTTCCACATTCATTATAAACTCATGACATCTGCATTCACTCCCACTAAACATTTACAGAAGTCTGTTAAAGGAGAAACACTTCTGATACAAACAGATCTCACAAGGTCTAATGTTCAGATTCCTAAACCCATCCAATGGAAAGATATTACTTTTCCAGAAGAATGGACGTTACATGGAGCTGCCCCACCGGCAGAATTACCTCCTCCTGAGATAAACCCGGACTTAGTCTAGATTAAACAATTTAGTGATGGTAAAGTCACTTTAAAATTTGATAGAATTCCTAGGTCTATTAGTTCTAGGTTTTCTGATGATTCTATTTCTACTATAAACATAGGTAATTTTTCACAGATTCCCTCTGTTATAAACATTCCTGTTACTAAACCTAGGCACTCCACTTCAGATTTGCCTAATCCTCGTTTTAAACATGCTAGTTATTCCACTAGTATTCCTCATTCTGTTTATGAAACAGGTGAATCATCTAAATCAATAGAACCGGTTGTCTAGGATAGTCCTCCTTCCCAACCAACTTCTCCAACATATTCTGCAATCACGAAAAATATTTTGAACGTTCTTGAAAAAGAATTTGTTCTTGATAAAACCTTTTTAAGAAAGGATTTTTATTCTAATAAAAACAAAGAAATGCGAGAATGGTTCTTTATGTAGTTTAAACATATTCTGCCTAATTTACAATAAGCGTTTTATGCATTTCTTGAACAACATAAGATTCATGTTCCCTTTTTTGATTGGTTTGAATATCATACGTCTACTTCTGAATATTGGAAAAAAGAATTTCCATATTTTGAATGGCCTGATGATATTTTGCCAAAACCAAATAATTCATTTTTTAAAACTATCAATCCCCTTTCTAAACATAAAACATTTATAGTTTGGGAAGTCGAGGGAAAGCAGATCCAGTCTGAACACCCTCCGCCAAGGAAATGTTCTTTTAAACAAGGTGAAGTTTCCATTGAAGCCTCTCCTTATAAAATCCCAGCAAACTCTGAAGATAAGAATCTAAAGAGTTTGATTGAACAAAATAATTTTTCAAATATTCATTTACATACTATTGGCAATCAGTTAACCAGAATTGAGAAACACATTTCCAAACCTGGATATTCTAATTTTCCAACAGTATCAATAAACAAGAATCCTATTTTTAAACCTTTTGAAGTTTCATCTTCCAGTAAAAAATAATTTCAAGATGATAAAACCAGTTTTCTGGATTCTATTAAACAACAACTCCAGTCTTTAGGATCCGTAGAATCCTCTAGTTCTAAGGTTGTCTTAGATACTCCTGTTAGACTTGGACTACCAACCACGACGTCTTCTAAGACAATCCAAGCCTTAGAAGAATTAGAAACATCATCTGTTTCTACATCAGAAATAGATGCTCCTCAGATTAATAAACTCATTTGGACTACTTGTACAGTTCCCATGTCTAGGGCTCCTGATATTGATAATGAATCTAAATAGTTAAACACTCAGACTAAGTATAGTGCCAATTCCATTTATGAATGGAACATAGATGGAATGACATAATATAACATTCTGGACATTTTACACCAGATGACGATGACAGCAAATGCTTATCGTTCTCAAAACACCACTATCTCTGATCGTGCTATAGCTGAAATCCTTATTGCAGGATTTACAGGACCGCTTAAAGGATGGTGGGATTACCATCTTACAGAAGCAGATCGATTAGAAATATTAAGTTCAGTAAAACTTGATGATCAAGAAACACCAATTCTTGATACATTAGGAAACCCTATTCCGGATTCAGTATCTACACTGATTCTAACCATCTCCTTACACTTTGTAGGAGATCCCTCTCATTTAAAGGACAAAAACGCTGAACTTCTGTCTAATCTTAGATGTAAGAAGTTGAGTGATTTTCAGTATTATAAAAACACTTTTCTCACTAGATTAATGCTTAGGGAAGATTCCAATCAATCTTTCTGGAAGAAAAAGTTCCTTGCCAGACTCCCTACTCTTCTAGGTGAAAAGGTCCGTAATAAACTTAGAGAAACCATAGGAAATCCCATTCCTTACAATAAACTCACATATGGTGAATTGATAAGTTCAACCCAAAAGGAATGACTTAAGATTTGCCAGGACATTAAACTTCAGAAACATTTGAAATGGGAAATGGCTCGAACTAGACAGGAACTTGGTAGTTTCTGTAAACAGTTTGAATACAATCCTATTACGAATGATTCTCAAAAGAAATCCCCTATTAAAACCTCTTTTTCAAAAAATAAACGGTTTTCTAAAAAACATTTTCCCTCCAAAAATGATTTTTATAAAACCCCTTTAAAAAAAAAACAGTTTCCTAAACAAAGGAATTTTAAACCTTTTTTTCCCAATCCTTCTACTTCTAAAATAGTTGTTTGTTTTAAGTGTCATAAACCTGGCCATGTGGCTCAATTTTGTAAACTCAATAAACGATTAAATGAGATTGATCTTGCTGATGATCTTCGTCAAAAGATTCAATCTTTGCTACTTGAACTTTCTGAGTCAGAAGACAGTTCATCCAGTCATAATCCTGAAATTGATGAACTTGTAAATACTAGTAGTAAGACTAGTTCTGATTCTGATTCTGATTCTGATAAACAGATCAATGTTCTTACTAAAGACCAAAAATTTATTATACAGGTTATTAAGAGTATTGACAATCCAGAAATTCAGAAGCAGTATTTAATACAGCTTCAGCAATCTCTGGAATCCCCTCTTGCTACAACAACCACTACTTTAAACTTTCAGTCAAACCCCTATGATTTAACTACTATTTTAAACAAATCCCGTAAACCTAAGACTTCTAATCTTTCTTTGCAACAATTACAAACTGAGATTAAAACTACTAAAACTGAGCTTAAAGTTTTAACAGAAAAGCAAGCAAATGATTCTCAGATTTTGCAAACACTTTTACATAAAACAATGAATGATTCTGAAACTGATCAAGAATCAGATGTTCATGTTTCAGGAGAAAACACCGAATTTTTAAATGTTTTAAGGCAAATCACTTCCCAAAAATATTTGATTAAAATTAAAATTGTTTTTTCAAATGACTTTTCATTAGAAACTATTACTCTGTTTGACACAGGTGCAAACCTGAATTGTATCAAAGAGAGTATAGTTCCTAAACATTTACATCAATATACCTCTGAGAAACTTTCAATTGCTAATGCTTCCAGATTAGCTATCAACGGTAAGGTTGATGCTTATGTTGTTAATTAGGACATTAGAATTTTAACTTCTTTTCTATTGGTAAAAGATATCCATCATACGGTTATTTTGGGTACTCCTTTTATCAACATGATAACTCCTTACGAGGTTGATTATCATGGAATTTGTTTTAAACACTCAAAATCTTCTCAGAGACATAAACTTCTTTTCATTGAAAAACCTAAAACTAAAAATCTCCATTTGATAAAAGCTGATAGCATTTACCATAATGAAATCAATAATTTGATTAAAACCAAAAAGACAGATCTTTCTGTTTTTAAAACTTCTGTTTCTTTAAGCAGATTGAAAAATAGCTTTCAACTAATATTGTAAAAAGAAAATTTCTGATTTACAAATTCTTTTTAAAACTGAACTTTGTTCTGATTTGCCTACAGCATTTTGGGATAGAAAACAACATATGGTTGACCTACCATATGAAAAGGATTTTGATGAACGTCAAATTCTTACTAAAGCAAGACCAGTACAGATGAATGTTGAACTACTTGCTCATTGTAAACAAGAAATTTCTGATTTGCTTAGTAAGAAGTTAATCAGAAAATCTAAATCACCATGGTCATGTGCTGCATTCTATGTTAATAAGAATTCAGAAATTAAACGTGGTGTTCCCCGCCTTGTCATTTATTATAAACCATTAAACACTGCATTAAAATGGATTAGAAGTCCAATCCCTAATAAAAAGGATTTGTTGAATAAATTGCATTATGCATTCATATTTTCTAAATTTGATTTAAAATCAGGTTTTGGGAAATTCAAATTGCCCCACAAGACCGTTATAAAACTGCCTTTACTGTTCCATTTGGATAGTATGAGTGGAACGTCATGCCTTTTGGTTTGAAAAATGCTCCAGTGAATTTCAGCGAATCATGAATGATATTTTTGCTGCATATTCATCATTTATCATTGTTTACATTGATGATATTTTGGTATTTTCTCATTCCCTTTCTGAGCATATTAAACATCTAAAAACATTCTTTTTTATCGCTAAGAAGAATGGCCTTGTCCTCTCTCTAAACCTAAAATGTCTCTTTTCCAAACAAATATTCGTTTCCTTGGTCATCATATCTGTCAAGGAACAATCACTCCAATCCAGCGATCCTTGTCCTTTGTTGATAAGTTTCCTGATAGAATCCTTGATAAAACCCAACTGCAAAGATTCCTTGGAAGTCTTAATTATGTTTTAGATTTTTATCCAAATCTTAGTCAACTTTGTAAACCCCTTCACCAAAGGCTTCGAAAGAATCCTCCTCCTTGGACGGATGAATATACTTCTACTGTTCAAAAAATTAAACAAATGGTTAAGGAAATTCCTTGCCTCTCCCTTCCTGACCCTTCTGCATCCAAAATAGTTGAAACAAATGCTTCCGATCTTGGCTATAGTGGTATTTTAAAATAGTTTTCTAATGGACAGGAATATATTATTCAATATATTTCTGAACACTGGAAAGGTGCTCAAACCAATTATTTTACTATTCAAAAGGAAATTTTAAGTATTGTAAAATGTATTTCCAAATTTCAAGCTGATTTACTAAATCAAAAGTTTTTACTCCGGATTGATTGTAAATCTGCCAAAGAAATTTTAGAAAAAGATGTTAAAAATGTTGCTTCTAAACAAATTTTTGCTAGATGGCAGGCTATACTTAGTACATTTGATTTTGATATTGAATATATTAAGGGAGAAAATAATTCTTTGCCAAACTTTCTAACCCAAGAATTTCTGCAAAACAGGCCATGTTCATCATGCCTCCTAAAAAACCCAAGAAACAAACCACCCTAGATAAAGGTAAAACCCAGGTTTCGGATGAAACAGTCCAAAGCCCCCCTAAACCAGCCACAGGAAAACTGCTTTTAGCAGCCATTAAAGCCATTAAACCCACTCCGAAAAACAACTCCAGAGTCCTTAAAACCATTAAAAAATCATGGGTAGATATTGCCAGAGAAAAGGAAGAACTTTCCAAGGAAAAACAGCTAGAATCTCAAAAACAGCTCGTTATTGAATGGGCTGCTAAACTAGCTCAAGACCCCCAAATGATTCTTGCCCTCCGGAATCTTGAAAATAAACCCCAGCCTGTGAAGACGTCAAGTATTGTTTCTAAACCCGCTTTAAAACAAAAGGAGTTTGTCTCATCTTCCTCTCAGGGGACATCTCAAAATAAATTTTTAAAACCCATATCTTCGGACAAGTGGACAGATTATGTTCGAAAAGAATTTCATCAAAATCTCTTTTTGAATGAAGAAGGGTATACCCCAACTTCAGGTAAACATCAGGGAAGCCCATATGGTGCAGTTTTAAATTGTTTTGGCGCCAATTGGGAATTTAAACCTTGGGACTTTCAGAAACCAGTTGCCTACTATATGACCATCCTTTCTGAAACACAACATCCCTCAGTAAAATTTAAATTCTAATACCAAGTAAAAATTGATGGACAATGGAAAACCTTTACGGATAACACCTTTGATCCCAACAAAGACTATTCGTATTCCACCTGTCAGATCATGGATATCCTCCATCCTAAACAATATGGCTTTCCATTTCTTTTGGAAGGCATACAACTTGACCCCAATAATACTGATTCTACCCTTTATTTCTCATATTGGGATTATCAGTAGACATGGTTTAATGCATTTTTCTATCAAAACTCTAAATGTGGCCACACTTGGCTTATCTATTTTGATAAAACCTTTCAGCCTAAAGGTTGTACTCAATTCATCCTCCCAGAAGAATTGATACCCTGTTATAAACTCTTTGATAAACACTATAGAACTCCAGAATAGGAAAAGCTTTTCGCTAAGATCTTTTCATTATGTATAAACTTTTTTATACCATGGGTACTAAAATGGGATTACAAATTTGTACCCCATAAAGCTGGAAATATGGTTGTCAGACAGTTCTACATTTGTCGGTGGAACAAGTATGACATTCCTTCCAATGTTAAACTCCCAGAAGTTGACAAATGGCTCACTACACATCTAAAACAACATGCAGAGGCTTCTTATCCTCAATTGCCAGCCATGAACAAAGAACATGCTGCTTTTCTGGTCGAGAAGTCTTATTGGCAATTCAAACTCTCCACTGCTAAAACCAGAGAAGAATATCTTGCAATTATGCAGGAAATGTCTCAGGAATTAACCCCTCATTCTTCTTCCAAGAAGTCTACTGGCAAAACCATTGATCTTGCCAAAGATTTAGAAGATTCCAGTGAAGAAGAAGAAGAACAGGAAGAAGACACGGCTCCTCCAGGTTATGCTCAGGATCCGTTTGATTTGTAAACACCATTAAACTTTTGTAAACACTGTTTAAATACTGTTTGCTAAAATTGCAAAAAGGCCACCGGTCAATGAACAGTAAATACTGTTCATAAAAATTTCAAAAAAGCCACTAATCCTGTACCTAAACAATATCCCCTTTCTCTATAAAACCAAGTCTCTCCCTCATTTGTAAAGCAGAACTTGGAAGGCACTTCCTCTCTCTTTATCTCCTCTCTCTATCTGTAAACACTTTCCCTTCTAAACCTTGGAAGTCTCCAACTCTCTAGAAAGGTTCCTCTCCTTGCTGTAAAAGGTCCATTATGTTTAAACCTTGTAAACTCCCTTTATGAAATAAAGCTTTGTTTATATTATTTTCTTTCTTATTTTATTCAAAGCACCAGATGTGGTAGGCTTTGCCTCCCGAGTTGGATGCTGTTCTTATTTACTGTTTATTATGCTTCCTTCTTTACTATTGATGTTAATATTTATTTTTTTCTTTTTGTATTTGTGTTTTGATCTCAAGTATATCGGCTGGAAACCGGAACCATAAGGATTCTGAGAATCTCTTAAGAGATCGAGGATCTAGTTCAGGTGAAACAACGCCAGTACTATAGATCTTTAACTTGTTTGTTTCATTTTCATTTTCATTTATTCTGATCTACTCCTCCCTAGATCCTTGTTGGTATTTTGGTATCAGAATCCTGAAATCAATAAACTCATTTGGACTCCTTGTACGATTCCTATGTTTAGGGCTTCAGATCTTGATAATGATTCTAAACAATTGACCACTCAAATCAAGTACAGTGCCAATTCCATTTGTGAATGGAACATAGATGGAATGTCAGAATACAATATTATGGACATTTTACACCAAATGACGACGACAGCCAATGCTTATCGTTCTCAAAATTTTACTATTTCTGATCATGTTATAGCTGAAATCCTTATTGTAGGATTTACAGGACAGCTTAAAGGATGGTAGGATTACCATCTTACTGAAGCACAAAGATTAGAAATTTTATACAGATCCTTTGCATCTGTAATGGCAGAATATGTGGGAGACGAAGGCTGAGATGGAGGACTATCCTATTCAACCTGTTCTACTGGTTTAGTGGATGGTTCACCTGTTTGGTAAACTGAATGGGGAATACTAGTTGTATAACTAGCATGTTTAAAACGAGGATTAGGCAAATCGGAAGTGGAATGCCTAGATTTAGAGACAGGAATGTTAATCACAGATGAAATTTGTGAAACAATACCTATGTTTATTGTGGATGTTGAATGATCAGAAAATCTAGAACTTAAAGATCTAAAAATTTTGTCAAATTTTAAAGTGACTTTACCATCACTAAATTGGTTAATCTGAATCAAATTAGGGTTTATGTCTGGAGAAGGTAATTCTGCTGGTGGAGCAGCTTCTTGGAAAGTCCATTCTTCAGGAAAAGTAATGTCTTTCCATTGAATGGGTTTAGGTATTCGAACATTAGATCTTGTGAGATCTGTTTGAGTTAAAAGTGTTTCGCCTTTTACAGATTTATGTAAATGTTTAGTGGGAGTGAATGCAGATGTCATGAGTTTATAATGAATGCGAAAAATTAATGCAACTAGGATAGATCCAGGAAGCATGTGATAATTATGGGTTTTAATATTTAAAACAGCAGATTTTAAAATATGTTTATCCTTAAGAGAAATTGTCAAGTTAAGGTAACAATCAAAAGAGATTGGTCCCATGTTTAAGGTGGATTCAACTATACCAAGAAGAGAATCCTGGAATTTTTGGTGTTTTGCATCTCTAAGGACAGCAAGAATAGAAGTGTCAAGTCCTTCCCGGGTGAGGGGTCTAAAGGCGACTTGTATAAGGTCAATATGGATATACTGGAAGCCTTTGGTTTTATGCTGGCTTAAAGATTTAGGAGTGAAAAGATTAATTTCTTTTAAGGAATCTGAAAGAGGAATGTCTCTCTGTTCAGTTTTAATATGGAGATTGGTTTTAAAAGGGAGTTTAGAGAAGATAGATTTAGACATATGATATATCTGACTTGGTTTAATACGAGATATTTCCCAATTATCAATTTTTTAAAAATTTTCAAAAGTCATTTCTTCTCGGTTTACTACTCGACGGATCTCAGAGGTATCTGAGGTAGAAGAGTTTGAGAATGAAGTGGATCTACAGAAATTTGGATCCATGTTTAAGAATACTAGTAACAGTGTCTGTAATAGACTACTCCGATTATACCCTTGCAGCACACAAACTTATAGCCCTGTAGTCGGGACTTACTGCTGCTATCCTCTGCCCTGAGTTCAGTTGGAATCTAATCTGACTTACAACCAATATCAAGACTATTATTAAACAGAATAACCACAAGCTTCTAAGGAAGGTTCAAACAGAATGTCCCAGGATCTGTAATGGGCTGCCATCTAACAAAAATTTGTTTAGAAGCAACATTTTTAACATCCTTTGCTAAAACTTCTTTTGCAGATTTACAATCAATCCAAAGTAAGAACTTCTGATTTAGTAAATCAGATTGAAATTTAGAAATGCAAAAAAATAATGCTTAAAATTTCTTTTTGTATAGTAGGATAATTGATTTGAGCACCTTTCCAATGGCCAGAAGTATACTGGATGATATATTCTTGACCGTTAGAGAGTTGTTTTAAAATACCACCATAACCAAGATCCGAAGCATCTGTTTCAACTATCTTGAGTGTTAAAGGATCAAGAAGAGATAGGCAAGGAATATCCTTAACCTGTCGTTTAATTTTCTGAACAGTGGAAGTATGATCTTCTATCCAGGGAGGAGGATTCTTCCTGAGTCTTTGATGGAGGGGTTCACAGATTTTGTTTAGATTGGGACAAAAGTCAAGAACATAATTGAGACTTCCTAAGAATCTCTGAAGTTGAGTTTTATCCAGGATTTTATCAGAAAACTTATCAATAAAGGATAAGGATCGTTGTATAGGTGTGATTGTTCCTTGGAAGATATGGTGGCCAAGAAAACGGATTTTAGTCTGGAAAAGTGACATTTTGGGTTTAGAGATAACAAGACCATTTTTCTTAGCGATAAAGAAAAACGTTTTCAAGTATTTAAAATGTTTATTCAAAGAATAAGAAAATACCAAGATGTCATCAATGTAAACAATGATGAAGGATAAATATGCAGCAAAAATATCATTCATGATTCGCTGAAATTCACTTGGCGTATTTTTTAAACCAAAAGGTATAACATTCCACTCATACTGTCCATAAGGAACAGTAAAGGCGGTTTTATAACGGTCTTGTGGGGCAATTTGAATTTGCCAAAAACCATATTTTAAATCAAATTTGGAGAATATGAATGCATAATGCAATTTATTCAACAAATCTCTTTTATTGGGGATTGGACTTCTAATCCATTTTAAAGCTGTGTTTAAGGGTTTATAATTAATAACTAGGCGAGTAACACCACGTTCAATTTCAGAATTCTTATTAACATACAATGCTGCACATGACCATGGTGATCGTGATTTTCTGATTAGCTTCTTACTAAGCAAATCAAAAATTTCCTGTTTATAGTGAGATAAGAGTTCAGCATTCATCTGAACTGGTCGCGCTTTAGTAGGAATTTGACGTTCTTCAAAATCCTTTTCATATGGTAAATCAACCATATGTTGTTTTCGTTCCCAAAATGCATTTGGCAGATCAGAACATAACTGCTTTAAAAAAGATTTTGTAAATAAAAAATCTTCTTTTTCACAAAATCAGTTGAAAGTTGTTTTTCAATTTGTTTTAAAGATACAGAGGTTTTAAAAACAGAAAATCTTTTTCTTTTGTTTTAATCAAATTGTTTATTTCATTATGATAAATGCTATGAGCCTTTATCAAATGCAAATTCTTTGTTTTAGGTTTTTCAATAAAAAGGAGTTTATGTTTCTGAGAGGATTTATTATTTTGAAAACAAATACTATGATAATCAACCTCATAAGGAGTTATCATGCTGATAAATGGAGTACCCAAAATGACAATATGATGGATATCATTTACTAATAAAAAAGAAGTTAAAATTTTAATGTCTTGATTAACAACATAGGCATCAACCTTACCGTTGATTGTTAATCGAGAAGCATTGGCAGTTGAAAGTCTCTCAGAAGTTGTTTGATATAAATATTTGGGTACTAAACTCTCTTTGATACAATTTAGGTCTGCACTTCTGTCAAACAGAGCAATAGTATCTATCGAAAAATCATTTGAAAAAACGATTTTGATTTTAATCAAATATTTTTGAGATGTGATTTCTCTTAAAACGTTTAAAAAATCAGGTTCCTTAGAAGCTTGTGGTTGAACCTCTGGTTCAGTGTCTTCTGTGTCAATGAATCCCTTTTGAAGCAATTGTTGCAACAAAAGAGAATCAGTGTTTTGTTTATCTCACACAATTTTTAATTTTAACTTAATGGTTTTAATCTCAGCTTGCAATTCTTGCATGGAGAGATTTGAGGATTTGGGTTTTCGAGATTTGTTTAAAATGGTAGTAAAATCATAGGGATTTGATTTGGAGTTTAATGCAGTCGTTGTTGTGGAAGGGGATTCAAGAGATTCTTGAAGCTGTAATAAATATTGCTTCTGAATCTCAGGATTGTCAATGCTCTTAATGACCTGGAGAATGTATTCTTGGTCTTTAGTAAGAACATTAACATGTTTATCAGAATCAGAACTAGTCTTACTACTAGTGTTAGCTAATTCATCAAGCTCAAGAGAGTGGTCAGATGAACTAGCTTCTGACTCAGAGAGTTCAAGAAGAAGAGATTGGATTTTTTGACAAATATTATCATCAAGATCAATCTTTTGAATACGTTTATTAAGTTTACAAAACCTAGCCATGTGTCCAGGTTTATGACATTTAAAACAAACAACTTGTTTAGAAGTGGATGGTGTCGTTGTTGTTGGATGTAAACGACGTCGTTTAGGGAAGGGCTTCTTTTTCAAAGGTGGTTTAAAAAAAACTTCCTTAGAAGGAGACTGTTTTTTAGAAAACCGTTTGTTTTTTGAAAAAGAGGTTTTGACGGGAGTTTTCTTTTTTGAATCATTTGGAAGAGGGGAAAATTCAAACTGCTTACAGAAACTTCCCAGTTCTTGCCTGGTTCGCTTCATTTCCCATTTCAAATGTTTCTGGAGTTTAATGTCTTGGAAAATTTTAAGTCCTTCCTTTTGGGTAGAACTTATTAATTCACCATATGTGAGTTTATCATAAGGAATTGGATTTCCTATGGTTTCTTTGATTTTATTTCTAACAGGTGGATTCAACTGTACCAAGAGACACCTTCTTTGAGAAAGAAGTGGATCTACAGAAATTTAGATCCATGTTTAACAACAATAATAACAGTGTCTGTAATATACTACGCTGGTTATACCCTTGCAGCACACAAACTTATAGTTTTGTACGTCGAGACTTACTGCTACTATCATCTGTCTTGAGTTCAGTTGGAATATAGTCTGACTTACAACCACTATCAAAACTATTATCAAACAGAATAAATTTCTATATAGCTACAACCTTCCTTAGTGTGTATATATAAATATCCCCAAAAAAACTTGATTTGCAATAAGCACGGTGTAATTTGCTGTAGACATGAATCCAAATTTCATTGGATTTAAAAATACTGTTTGCTAGACCGCTAAACGCTATCTGTTTTATTGCAAGATCATACTATCTTTGTTACAAAATCAAGTGTGTAACAATTGGGATTTAAATCATAATGCAACAAAAAAAAAAAAAAGAAAGGAATTCACTTCTTTGTTTTAGTTCAAAATTAAGGTCTCTGTCTACATTGTAGAAAGTGCACACACTTATTAATTGCGCCCACCGTTGGATGGTGAACTTTTGTTAATCATGGTAGAGTCACGTGCAAGACATTGTCTATCAAAATTTTTTGAGCCGTAAACTATACAATAAGGATATATTTTTTTTTATTTTCATAAATTGTACCTCCTTTTTTTAGGATTAAGAACTCAAAATCAGGAAATTAAATGTTTTAAGTATCTTAATCAATGAGATGTCTTTGAAGTTTGAGGGACATTTTATTGTATTTCTTATATTCGATCTCAACAACATTTTTCATTTTGTTCTCACTCAACCTTTTTCTTCCCTAGCTAGTTTTACTGTACTCGGATATTTTGACTCCACTATTGTTCATGGTTTTGTTTTGTTGCTTATGTCTAGAATAAGAGGTACAGGTGAAATGGCTTATCCGCTGCACAGGAGAAAACATCAAAACATGGGTGGTGCTCATTTCCTTAAGCCCAGTTAAGTAAAGCACTATACGTGAATGTAATAAAATTAATAATTTTTATGACAAAATTAATAATTTTTATAATAAAAATTAAAAATTATTATTTTTTATTATAAATATTATTAATTTTATTACAAAAATTATTTTTATTTTATTTAAGAAACTAATAAAAATCCAGCACATAAAGATTTTCTCAATCAAGTACATCCAAAACTACAGCCAGTGTTCCCATTGTTCACATAAAGATTTTTTTGTTCCCATCAAGTAAACCCATTATTCTCATTCTTTCTTGGTTGTTGCCAGTTGTAGTTTTAGTCATAGTTTTAAAAATCGGACCGGACCGGCCGGTCGGACCGAAAAACCGGTGAACCGGAGGTCGGACCGGTCCGATTCACTGATAAAACCGGAACAGGAAATGAACCGCCCGAAAACCGGTGAACCGGTCGGTCGGACCGGAAAACCGGTGAACCGGTCGGTCGGACCGAAAAACCGGTAACTCCAAAACCGGTGAACCGGCCGGTCGGACCGGTGAACCGGCAACCATGTCATCTTGATCAAAACGACGTCGTTTTATTTATTTTTTTGGATTAAAAATGAGAATAAATAATACTTATTTATATTAATGAAAAATGTAATATTTTTGAATTATATATTGACTCTATAATATTTATTTTTAGATATGAATATTCGATTAATAGTTCTATAATATTTTATTTTTGATATTTATACTTTATTAATTTATTTAATTAGAAAATTATCATAAATATTTTGTATTTTAATTTTATTTTAAATTTAAGTAGACTCATATTCTATTTTTTATGATTATACTCATTGTTTGTTATTAAAAAATGAAAAATTATAAGTATTAATTATTATTTTATCAAATCAGAATTGACCCGCCGGTTCAACCGCCGGTTTTTCGGTTGGACCGCTAAACTACTAACCCAGTCTTTTTATCGGTTCAATAACCGGTCTAATTTTAAAACTATGGTTTTAGTTGTTCCACAGCGTGGGAAACTTTAGCCTTCCACGTCTTGACTTTGTTTGGAACAAGATGCTGACTGAATATGACTGCCAGTTTAAAGTCTACCAAATTAAATAATCGCTTCGATTAGAAGGAACAAGATTAATTATTTGGCCACTTCTAGTGTTGTCTTTAACTTTACGCTGTGATTGATAAAAAATGATAAAGAATTTCGTGGTTGGGGTTCAGTTTGTGATAATTGCTCATATAGTTAGGGGTGTAAAAAAAAAAGACGAAAATTAGGGTTAACTCACTAAATTGGATGTAAACGAGTGATCGGAATTTTAGCTAATTGAATTAGATTCTATAGTTGATTAACTAGATCGATGCAAAATAATTTTTTTGGTTCAATTACAGTTTTAAGCTTTAAAAAATTACAACGGGTTAAATACATTTAACTCATATAGTTTGATTGTTTTGCATTTTACTTCTCTGTAGTTTTAATTTAAACAATAAATTTCTTTGTGATTTTTTATTTGATTATTAACTCACTGATAATAATTTGTTAAATTTATTAATAAAATTTCACTACAACTATGTTATTTTGTGATTGTAGGAGTTTTATTATATTTACACATAAAAGTTGACAATAGATGTCGTTCCAATACCTCTATATCAATATATGCAGTACACTAAAAATAACAATAACTGTAAAAAATATAATGTGGAATGCAGTTTAAATATACACTAAACTTCAATTTGAGAGATATATGACATATTTTTATATTTTTTTTGGAAAAAAAATTAACAACTACAAAAAATTACACTTTGGCCAATTTCTTTTGATAGATTTAATAGAATCTTAATCAAGGGGTAAATTACAAAAATTGAAAAATAGAGAGAGGGGTATCTGCGAATAATTTTATTTTAAATTTTAGTTGCAGTTTCATTAGAAATTTGTGATTTTTTAAGATTAAATATAGATTTGAAGATAATTATCTGCAAATAATTTTATTCGTGGCCCACTTTCAAGCAGCATTTGTTTTGGACTGAAAAATAGGGATTATATTTTACAAGTGTAATAATTAAGAGAGTAAATTTTTCTCAATAAAGTAACAAAGGTGCAAATGTTAAGAAAGTAGTATTTCAGGAATATTCTAATAATTAAAACTTGTATTTTTATTTGAGAAGTTTCATATTCTAATTTTATGAATAAAAAGTTTGAGATTTATGAGTATAAAGAAAGTAATATTCATTGTGTAATTTATAGTATAATCAGCTTTTTTATTTCTCAAAATTGAACAAAAAAAAAAGTTGAGAGAATAACGTGAATAGAGTAATGAAGAACCGTAGGTTATGGGGGCAACGAGGAGTAATAAGTGTTAAAGGAGTAATAAAAAATTATAACAAGTTAACATTCAATTATCTTTTGATAATTAAAAAAAATTCAAATAAAATAACAAGTCACCCATTGTTGAACTATTTTCAAGTTAACAAGTACTTTGTAACGAATTTAAGAAAGAACATCATTTGTGTTTTTGCCACTCATTAACTACATTGTGGAAAACGAAAATATAATTACATCATTCTCATTGGAATTAACACTCATTTGACATATTGTTCTCAAAAATACTAAGAATGTACACAAAAATATTAAGACAAAAAAAAAAAAAAAAAACCTTCTTCACATCCAACTAAAATATTTTTATTAACATTAGTGATTTGTATCTCTAATAACTTGTTTACAATTATAAGTCATGTTTTATTTTTTCGGGGTAATTGTGAACGTTTTAGTTACACCTCTTAGCTTGAGGATTGAATAATAAAAGAGAACTCAGCGACCTGAGAACTGAGTGGTAGAAAGAGTAGCCTTTGAAGAGGAGGAAGCAGTAGAAGTGGACCGATCTTCGGGAACTTTTTCCACGGCCAAGTCATCAATAAAAGGTGGCCTAGTTGGGGGCGCGTGCTCTTTAAGTGTACCCTTACTCTTGAGCAAAACGACCGCTTCGGACATAGTAGGCCTTAAAGTTGGTGATGATTGGGTGCACAGTAACGCAATCTCTATAATTCTCACCATTTCTTCCGCCTCATATTCATCTGGGTTCAAGCTCTCGTCCACCAATTCGAGGTGGGTGCCATTCTCATGCAGCTTCCATGCCTAGTGAATAAGATTAAGAAAAAAGATAATGTGAGACCGAAGTGGCAGCTAACATTGATTTTTGTTCTCTCCATACACAGCATAGTTCTTTTTCTCATAAATTTTCTTGCATCCCATTTAGTAATTTGAATATAGCAAGAAGTGCAATGTCCCATTAGGAAACGTATTGGCACCTCAATTCATAGAACCATTATTTGTCCGAAAAGATAGGCCACCACAATTGATGAGAGAGAAAAGGATGTCACAAGCTCTTTTTCTTTCTCATCTCAATCAACTTAAAAAAAAGAGTTTGTAGATCTTCTTACTTTAAGGAGTCTGTAGTTTTTTTTATTGAATCTTTTATTTATTTGAAAACTTTCTATTTAAATGAAGTGATTAATTAATTTTAAGTTATCTAAAACTTGTGAACCACAAACACCCTTACAAGAAGAGAATAAAAGATTAAAAATTTCTAATTTAACTCACAATACATTCGGGATACATCAAAATTTGTAACTCCCGTAGGATACATACCCGTTTGAGGAGGTACTCAGCACTAGGACGAACTATCATGTCAGTACTCTTTTTGCCGCTGATGATTTCAAGGACAACAATGCCATAGCTATAGGTATCAACCTTCTCTGACAGCTGTCCATGGACCGCATATTCTGGTGCTGTATATCCCCTGAGTTATAGGCCGTTGATCATCAGGAATCGTTTCTCCAAGCACAATTTAAAAAAATTCAAAAGCAAGATATACTTTGCTGTTTAGGGTGTTTGGAAGCATAACTTACAATGTCCCTGCAAATTTAGTGCTTAGATGACTCTGATTTTCAGGTAGAAGTCTTGCCAAACCAAAATCTGCTATTTTGGGTTGGAAATCGTCATCTAAAAGGATATTGCTTGATTTTATGTCTCGATGAATTATGCATACGTGGAACTGCTCATGTAGATAGGCAAGGCCTTGGGCTGTGCCAAAAATTATCTCATATCTCTGTTTCCAATTCAAGTGTCCTCTCTTTTGATGACCTGCTTTGCAAGAAAAATGCACCTGTTAGATTGCAAATCCATTTTATTATTGTACTTGATGATGCTTTAACTATGTCTCTGTAGAGAGCGAGTTTAGGTGTAAAGTAAGGGTTGAGTTGTAACTTTGAGGTCATAATCTCACAAGTTCGAATTATGAAAACAACTGTCAGCAAAAACAGGAGACCCCACAGCGTGGAAGGGTCATGTCCAAGAGGCTGTCATTAGACCATTTTTTAATGTTTCAACTACGTGAACAATTAGTAAGATAAGAGAGGTAAAAACTTTATAAATACCAAATAAGAATCTATCGAGGCTGCTGTTTGCCATGTATTCATAGACAAGAAGCAACTCTGGTCCTTTGCTACAACAACCGAGCAAACGAACAAGATTCCGATGATGAACATTGCTTATAAGCGTTACTTCACTTGCAAAATCTTCCTTCGTCTTGCGGGATTGGCCTAAAGCTAGTTTCTTGACTGCGACTAATTTACCATTCTTCAGAGTACCCTGTTCATTGACAGAACAACAGTGAGTCCATTGGCCTGACAAAAATTTATATTTCTCTCTTGAATTTGTCGACCGAAGACCGAGTAAAAATGTAAAGAAACTGTCATGATTTAACATTTTCATGACCTTTCATGTATTCTTCTTCTTCTTTTTTTCTTTTTAATGATGCAGTCTAGATAGAGTATCACATTTTTCTTTTCTACCTTTTATGGTACCTTGGCTATGAAGAAAAGCAAAACTGTCACAGAATTATATGCTCTCTCTCTCTCTCTCTTTTTTTCTTTTTTTAATGTCACATTTACCTTATATACATCACCAAAGCCTCCTTCTCCTAGTTTGTTTTCTTCTTTGAAATTGTTCGTTGCAGATTTCAAGTCCTTGTAACGGTAGTTCACAGGACCACGCAGCTCTGTGGCGCCAAGTATGTCACCTGGTACGCAGAAAAGGACTTCAGAAAGCTGAACCCAAGAAATGTCTTATGATTTATGCAGCGGCTGTTAAAACCTTAATATCTCAGTTGCAGTGTTCCTAGGATTAGCATTTTCCTCAAAATTGTGGGTATATTTACCATATTTCTTTGCACCACAAGGCAACCATTGGCACAATTTAAAAACTTGGTGTAAGGTTCAGAAATTTGTTGTATTTACCTCTACGAGGCCTTTTCTCCTTTCTTGACAGTGTAAAAAATACAACCACTACAGCCAGAAGCAAAATAAAACCTACACCTCCAGCTACTCCTCCAATAATGGCCTTTCTGGTGCTTGAGCCTTGTACATAAACACCACACATGAAAATCAGTTGCTTATCGGAGGATACTAGTACTTTGGGAAATAGAAGGGATTGTAAGCAACATTCAGCAGACAAGACTTACGTGTCTTCAAGAAGGGCTGAAGATCAATAGTCTGGTTATCAGCAAAAAAGGGTTTATCAGAGTACCTCATGAAACAACCAGAATCGACCGCCCTGCCACCTCCATTTGGGGGACATCTCTGAAGGTTGACATAAGCCACCTGCAGGCATGCTTGGCAACCGGACTCATCAATAGTTTCAACACATTGTGCAATACCATAAACCGTGCCATTATTGGCACCCCCCGCCACTTTGCTTATACTCGCAGCAAAGGAACCATTAATTCTCGGTGTTGCTACTCGAAGATCAGCTAAAAGCCCTACCACAGTTGGTTGAAAAGCAGTTTCCGGTGATGATGTGGTCCGATTGTCACAAAACGCAGTGTTGGCGTCTGTGGTGGTCTCTCCGTAAAAATTGTTCCTCTCATACCTTAACATAAGCATGCAAATAAACACTAATGAATTGATTAGGTTATATAGATAGTTTTTTCTTTCTTTTGCCTTTACTAGAGGTCCAAGTAACTGCCTTTTCTTCAATAATTGATTACCATTTAAGAAATTTTTCTACTTTTTTGGACCTGAATATTTATGAAAATTTTGAAACTACTTGATTCTCTTGTCTGTCAACTTGATGTCCCAGACTTCGAAAAGATTTTTTTTTTTTTTCTTAATTTATTCTTTGGAAGATCCAACTATGTCTGTGTTGGACCTTATGTTCATCAGTATTGGTACCAATCCTAGATAAACGAGGAGGGTTACAGCGGTAAGCCTAAACTAGTCCAACCCTTTTGACATACATTGAAGATCCTGCCAACAAAGGTTGGTTCAGTTGGTAAGTCCTTCGACGACATCTGCTTGAAAGGTTTGAGGTTCAAATCTAAGGCTTGATCAAAATACAGTTAAAAGATAATCAAAGCAAAACATTGCGAGGCCAATGTTCTCCGTATGATTATCTGCTAGCACAGTGTTTGGATGAAGGGAATGAAAAATTGTGAAAGTGGTAATCCAATAGAAAAACTGGCAAGGCCAATCTTGGATGTACGACGAGAGTTTGACTAGTTTTAGACTCAGCCCCTGTAACCCTCTTCTTCTAATTAGTTTGGTGTATTTCTTTAGAGGCCAATGAAAAGAAACAGCTAAGAAAAAAGGATAAAAAGTTAATACAAGTACCTGAGGAAGCAGCCATCATAAACAACACGACCACCATTAGCAGCCGAGCAGTTTCGGATTCTTGCTGAAGCAGCGGTGAAACAAGCAATACAGTCAGCCGTGGACATGTAACCTCTGCATTGCAGCATGGCATATACGGGGTCAGAGCCAGTCAATTGCTGAGCAGTGGCAAAGTGGTTGCTGTTATTGGTCTGTAATTGTGTCCTCAATTCCCTGAAAGTTTCGTTCCGATTGGTATTGAAGTTTGACCAGGTGGTGACATTGTACCTGCTGCACCCTTCACCCAGAAGGTTGATTCCTGGGTCTGACGACACCATCTTCAACAGATAGCCATACCATGTTAATGTTACTGTTATTGTACAAAGCTGCAGATTCCAAATTTTGAAGTCCATATTCAATCCGGAGATCAATTCAACAGTGGAGTGGCCATGAGGAAAGATAATTCTATGTATAGGGAATGGAACTGACACGACTTCAAGTCAATGTTCGGAAGGGTTGACTTGCCTATTTCTTTTTTTTTTTTATCTGCTTGACTTGCTATTTTCGTTTATTTTGAGTTTCAATACGTAACCATAGCTTACTGGACGTGGAAAAGCGGTATATATATATATTGAATTTTCCTCGCTAAAAAACTTGATCTGCAATAAGTACGGTGTAATTTGCTGTAGACATGAATTTTTCATTGGATTTAAAAATACTGTTTGCTGGACATATCTGTTTTATTGTAAGATCATACTATCTTGTTTACAAAATCAAGTGTGTAACAATTAGGATTTAAATCATAATGCCAGCAACCAAAAAAAACAAAAAAAAAAAAAGGAAATTCACTTCTTTGTTTTAGTTCAAAATTACGATCTGTGTCTACAGGTAGAAAGTGCACACACTTATTAATCACACCCAACGTTGGATAATGAGCATGCAGAATGAGCTTTTGTTAGTCACGGTGGAGTCACGTACAAGACATTGTGCATTAAAATTTAGTCATGTTTTACTTTATTTCTTTTTTTATTATTTATTAAAAAATTTTTGAGCCGTAAACTATATGATAAGTATATTTTTTTTAAATCTCATAAATTTTAATTCTTTATTTTTTAGGATTAGGAAGTCAAAATCATGAATTAAATGCTTTAAGCATCTTGATCATTGAGATGTCTTTGAAGTTTGAGGGACATTTTATTGTATTTCTTGTATTTGTTCTCAACAACATTTTTCATTTTGTTCTCACTCAACTTTTTCCTTCCCTAGCTAGTTTTACTGTACTCGGATATTTTAACTTGCGGGTGAGACGGCTTATCTATTGCGAACACTGTTGTCAGAACCGGACCGGACCGACCGGTCGGACCGGTTGAACCGGGGACCTGCCGGTGGTCCGGGCCGATTTTGGTAAATTTTGAAGGGTGACTCGGACCGGTCAAAACCGAAAAAAATCGGTCAAGAACCGGTCAAAACCGGTAAAAACCGGTGAAAACCGGACCGGTTGAACCGGTCTAATAAAATTAAAAAATTTATAAATTACAATTTGACTCCAAATGTTATTTAAATTATAATTTAAGCATTAACTTTAATTTAAAAGTTCAATTTAGTCTTAAATCTATTAAAAATTTCAATTTCATCCTTAAAACTAGAAAAATTAATATTTAATCACTATTTATAAATATTATTTTTATAATTACTTTTATACACATATATATTATTAAATACCGGTTCAAATACCGGTTCGACCGGTTCAACCGGTTGAACCTTGATCCACTAATGTTTCTGATTCGATGACCGATCCGGTTCTGACAACTTTGACTGCAAACGAGAAAACATCAAAAAAAAAAAAAAGGGGTGGGATCTCATTTCCTTAGCCCAGTTGAGTAAATCACAAGTCCTAATTTTTTGGGTCTCAATTATTATTTTGAATGTAACAAATTTAATAATTTTTATAATAAAATATTTATAAAAAAATAAAATTAATAATTTTTTAATAAAAATTAAAAAATTTTATTTTTTTATAAATATTATTTATTTTATTTTATTCAAAACCCCGATTACAAACATAAAAAATTTTTCAATCAAATAAACCCACAGCTACGGCTAGTGTCCCCATCATTCGCAATCTTTCTTGGTCGTTGCCAGTTGTAGTTTTAATTGTACTACAGACGTGGGAAAGTTTTGGCCTTGCACGTAGACATCTTGACTTTGTTTAGAGCGGGCTAATTTTTAACCTTCCGCGTAGACATCTTGATTTTCTTTAGAACATGGTGTTGACAGAATATGACTGCTAGTTTAAAGCCTACCAAATTAAATATGACTGACAGACTGAATATGACTCAACAACATTTTTAAAATTGGTAAAAAAAAAAAAAAAACAACACTTTTAAAAGAATCTCTCTTTAAAAACCTTAATACCTTGTTTAGATTGGAAAAAAAAATAGTGAAAAAAAATAGTGAAAAAAAATAATTTAAAATTTTTAGTATTTATTTTTTATAATTTTTTAATAATTTTCTTATAAATCTAAATAATTAATTTTTTTCTCACAAATTATTATTTATTTTCTTGTTCATAACTTTCTTATCATTTTTAACTTTTTATCAATCAAATTAACTTTATTTTTTTACTATTTTCTTTATTATAACTTTCCGATAATTCAAACACACTATAAAACCTCTCTCTTTTGCAATGTTTGGTTTGATGGAAAATGAATAGAAAATTTAAAGTTAAAAAATATCATCATTACTGTATTATTTTCTCACAAGTTTCTATCAATTCAAATAATAAATTTTTACTTTTTCTCTCACAAATTACCATTCATTTTCTTTCTCACAAATTTCTTATCATTATTTTCTTACAACTTTCTATTAATACAAATAACTTTATTTTTTTTACATTTTTTTTCTCATAACTTTCTATCAATACAAACACAGTATTTGTTTTGCAAAAAATTCTCTTTCTTTGGCTGACAGGGTGGTGGATGCCAATTCTTGGTCATCCACTAATATCCTTCTTGTCTTTTATCCCTCTTTTCCTCCTCTTCCTCGTCTCCTCTTATCTATGAAGTACAGATACGGACACGGCAATACGAATACGCTTCGATATAGACACAACGACACACTAATTTTAAAAATATTGGGACACAGAAACGGTTTAGATACGACTATATATATATATATATAATTAAATTTATAAAATTTTTGTGTATCATATATATACTTTTAAACAATTTTATAAATTTTATGTACCTAAAAATATATTTATATAACTATTATAAGTTTTAGAAATTTTTTATTCAAATAATATATCGTAAGATTATTTATTCTTTATTGTGAAGTACTAAAATAGAGATATAAAATTTTGTAATCAATTTAATTTTTCTGTTAAAATTAAAAATAAGTTGAAATTTAAGCGTCTTAAAAGTTATGGACAATTGACAATATTAAATTATAATTTTTAAGAATTTTTCTTTTTTCTATTTGTTAAAAATAATTATAAAAATATTCAGGCGTGTCCGTGACGTGTTGGGTAATTGTGCTTGCCATGTTCGACAGAAATGTCTGAATTAAAAAAGATTTTTTTTCGGCAGACACTTCTAACCGTGTCGAACACGTGTCCGCCGCGTGTCCATCGCGTGTCCAACACGCAGAACATTCATTTTTTGAAATGTTCGTACGCCTCCTGTCATTCTTCCACTCTTTGTTCGCCCACCCTGTTACCTTCCTCTCTCTTCTTCCACCACCACTCCCATGGAGCCTTTTGCTTTGTTTCCGTCAAGATCTAGTTTAAATAATATCACTCGCGTCCTTCTAAGGCCCAGATCCATGCTTCGCGATGGCCTTTGACCATTTTTTACGCTTCCATTGGCAGCGCAACTACTAGTACCACGGTCTCCAGGGACAGATCCAATGAAGGATCAGGGGGGGCAACTGCCTCCCTAGGTGTTTTAAATTAGTATAAATTAATGGAAACATTTAACAAATGGTGCTGTGTAGTCCAATGGCAAGGCTGCATTGCCCCACTGTCATTTGTCTGTGGTTCGAATTTGGCCCCAAGCATTTTGATGCTATTTTTTGTTTTTTCTTTTTCAGGGCTTAACTAATGTTTTTTTTTTTTCGGTTTGACTGTCGTTGCTTTTTGTTTTGCCTTTCTTTATAAGTTTGATTGAGACTTTTCCTTTTTGTTTTTTTTTTTTAGTCTTTTGAAGGTTCGACTGCTCTTAATTTTTTTTATTAAGACTTTTAAATGAACATTTTTTTTATCTTCCCAATTGCAATGTTAACAAAAAAAAATTAATGAAGAAAAAAACTTCATTAATGTATTTCTATTTATTTTCAAAATTATTTGAATAATTTTTTTTAATTTTTATATTCAGTTTTAGAAATATATTATCTTATAATAAAACTAATTGTTATAAATGGACATTAATAATATATCTGAAAATACATTATACATCTACACATATATTTATTTGTAAAATTAACTTTAATTTTATCGATTACAATAATTACAATAAAAATACATTTTTTTGATAAATATTATAAATAATATATTATATAATCACACTAAAAATAAATGATTGAATAAATTATTATTTATATAAAAATATATTTAATTATAAATAAATAAATTTAAAAAATTAAAACTCACATATATAATTATAATATTTATTATTTAATAATCATTATACAATTCTTTAATTTTTCATTATATATATAAATATTTTTACTATAGTTACTTATATATAATTTGCCTCCCTTGAAATTTTTTTCTGGATTCGTCCCTCCTTGGCTGTCTCCATTGTCGGCTTCGCCATACTGGACGTCGATGATATCGACTCTGATTATATCTTCGTTGCTACAGTCGTCGTACCTGCTGCTGGCGCGACAGTCGGAGATCGGCCCACTGCAGCTAAAGCTGGTACCTCCGGCGCCACTTACACTAATGTTGCCGCAATCGATGCAGCCGCCACTGTCACTCAAGCCTCCGCCGTCGTTGCTCATGTCCCAGCCGTCACCGGCCACCCTCTCGTCTCTGCTGTTGCCCTCCGTCACAACTGCCGCCGTTGGATCTAGCCTATATGGCTTCTATTGTTGCCGATGGATCTGGCCTATGAAGCTTCTACTGCCATTGGATCTGGCCTATATGGATCTAGGTGATATGTGTTGTATTGAAATATTTGTATGTAAGTAATCTAGTGTCGTTGGGAATCGTTGTTAGGTGTACCTAACCGATTTTTATCATAGGTTCGCCGAGGTGCCGTAGTTAATGCCATTGACAGTTTTGTTCGAATAAATTAGATCTACTTACCACCTCAAGATTAGATAGATTTAATCTTAGTTCGGTAAGTATTCTCACTATAAGATTTATTGTAAACAGACTCCATGTCCTAATTGTGTTGTTGACCACTTGATTTGTAGCCTATTAGAGCCGAGAATCAACTCTATGTAAGGTTCTGATAAGTATTAATCCAACGAATTCTTTTGTATAAAAAAAAAAAAACAACAATTTTCTTTTGTATCAAAAAACAACATTTTTCATCTTTTTTCTTCCCTCGCTAGTTTTACTGTACTTGGATATTTTGACTTCACTACTGTCGATGGTTTTGTTTTGCTGCTTATGTCTAGAGTAACAGGCGCAGGTGACATGGCTTAACAGCTGCACGCGAGAAAACATCAAAAAAATGGGTGGAGCTCATTTCCTTGACCCAGTTCAGTAAAAAAAAAGGAATTTTATTGTTTTTATTAATTCATATTTAAGATCTTTGTCTGCCAGATAAAAAGTGCACACACTTATTAATCACACTCATCGCTAGATAATGAACGTACAGTATGATGTCTACCAGATAAAAAGTGCACACACTTATTAATCACACCCATCATTAGATAATGAACATACAATATGAACTTTTGTTAATGATGGGGGAGTCGGGTACAATATATTGTGCATTAAAATATAGTCATATTTTATTGTATTGTTTTTTTTTTATGTTTATTAAAAATTTATTAAGTTGTAAATTATACGATAAAAATATAATTTTTTATTCTTATAAATTTTACTTCTTTTTTATAGGATTAAGAACTCAAAATCATGAAACTAAATGTTTTAAATACCTTAATCATTGAGATGCCTTTGAAATTTGAGGGACATTTTATTGTATTTCTTATATTTGATCTCAATAACATTTTTCATTTTGTTCTCACTCAACCTTTTTCTTCCCTCGCTAGTTTTACTGTACTCAGATATTTTGACTACACTATTGTTCATGGTTTTGTTTTGTTGCTTATGTCTAGAATAAGAGGTGCAGGTGAGATGGCTTACCTGCTGCACACGAGAAAAACATTCAGATATATATATTTTAAGTTTTAAATTTTTATATTTTTTTTTACATATCAACCTTAAACCTTATTAAAATTTGATTTAAGTTTTAAATCTTTTAATTTTCTATCAAATTAATCTATCTGTTGATAGAAAGTGATTAATCTATTAAAAAATAATTTTAAACTTATAAAAAATTATTTGAAGAAGGTTAAATACATAACTTGAATATTTTTTTAATTAAAAAATATTCATATTACCTATTTAATTCGTATATTTATTGATTAAAAAAATATTTAATATGCATATTTTGTTTATGAAAAAAAATATTTAATTCGTATATTTGACCTTTTTTAATAATTTTCATTAATTTAAACTCATTTATTAATCACTTTTTGAGAACAAAAGGACTGATTTGTTAAGAAATCGAAAAGTTTAAAATTCAAATAAAATATTAAAAAAATTTAAAACTCATATATAAAAAAGTATAAAGATTTCACACCAAAAATTTATATATTCCAAAAAACATAAAAAAAAAGGGTGGAGCTCATTTCCTTAGCCCAATTCAGTAAATCACCAAGTCCTAATTTTTTGTGTCACGATTATTATCTTGAATGTAATAAAATTAATGATTTTTATAATAAAATTAATAATTTTTTCAACAAAAATTAAAAAATATTTTTTTTATAAATATTATTTATTTTATTACAAAAATTATTTATTTTATTTTATTCGAGATATCAATCAAATACGTAAAGATTTTCTCGATCAAATAAACCCAAAACTACAGCCAGTGTTCCCATTATTCGCAGTCTTTCTTGGTTGTTGCCAGTTGTAGCTTTAGTTGTACTGCAGAGGTGGGAAAATTTTAGCCTTCCACGTAGACATCTTGACTTTGTTTAGAACAAGACGTTGACTGAGAATGACTGCCAGTTTAAAGTCTACCAAATTGAAGAATCTCTTCGATTAGTAGGAAACTAGATTAATTATTTGGCCACTAAGTGTTGTCTTCAAGTTTACGCTGTGATTGATTAAACCTGATGGAGAATTACGTGGTCGGCGTTCAGTTTGTGATAATTGCTTATATAGTTAGGGGTGTAAAAAAGAAAAAAAAGACAAAAATTAGGGTTAACTCACTAAATTGGATGTAAACGAATGATCGAAATTTTAGCTAATTGAATTAGATTCTATAGTTGATTAACTAGATTGATGCAAAGTAATTTTTTGGTTCAATTACATTTTTAAGTTTTTGAAAATTATAATGGGTTAAATACATTTAACTCTTATAGTTTAGTTGTTTTTTATTTTACCTCTCTGGGATTTTAATTTAAACAATAAATTTTTTTATAATTTTAAATTTTAACTATTAACTCTACGACTGTAATTTATTAATAAAATTTGACTATAACTATGTTATTTTGTGATTGTAGGAATTTTATTATATTTACACGTAAAATTTGACCAAAGATATCGTCTCAATACCTCTATATCAGTATATGCAGTACACTACAAATAACAAAAGCTGTAAAAGATATAATATGAAATGCAGGTTAAGTATACACTAAAATTTACTTTGAGAGATATATGACATATTTTTATATTTTTTGTGGAGAAAAAAATGAACAACTATAAAAAATTACACTTTGGCCAATTTCTTTTAATAGATTTCATAGAATCTTGATCAAAGGAGTAAATTAAAAAATTGAAAAATAGGGAGAGGACTAACTGCAAATAATTTTATTTTAAATTTTAGTTGCAGTATCATTAGAAATTTGTGATGTTTTAAGATTAAATATAGACTTGAAGATAATTATCTTTTGCAGAAAGGGAGAGGGGTATCTGCTAATAATTTTATTCGAGGCACACTTTCAAGCAGCATTTGTTTTGGAGTGAAAAATAGGGATTATATTTTACAAGTGTAATAATTAAGAGAGTAAAATTTTCTTAATAAAGGAAAAAAATTGCAAATGTTAAGAGAGTAGTATTTGAGGGATATTTTAGTAATTAAAATTTATATCTCTAATTTAGAAGTCACATATTCTAATTTTAAGAATAAAGAGTGTGAGATTTATAAGTATAAAAAAAAGTAATATCTATTATGTAACTCATAGTATAATGAACTGTTTGATTTCTCCAAATTAAACAAAAAAAAAAAAGTTAAGAGAATAACGTGAATGAAGTAAATAAGTTATGGTGGTAACAAGGAGAATGGAAGGTAAGTGTTAAAGGAGCAGTCAAAAATTATAAAAAGTTAGTATTCAAATATTTTTTGATAATTAAAAAATATTCAAATAATACTACAAGTCACTCATTGTTGAACTATTTTCAAGTTAACATGTATTTTGTAACGAGTTTGAGCAAGAACATGATTTGTGTTTTTGCCACTTATTAAATACATTATGGAAAACGAAAATGCAATTACATCATTCTCCTTCGAATTAACACTCATGTGACATATTGTTCTAAAAAATACTAAAAATGTACACAAAAACATTAAGACGAAAAAAAAAAAAAAACCATCATCACATCCAACTAAAATATTTTTATTAACTCGGGTGACTCTTATTTTTGATAACTTATTTACAATTATAAGTTGCGTTTTATTTTTTCAATGAACTCTAACTAAAATTTGAACTTGAAATCTTCAATATTTTAAGTCTTTTTTGATGCGGTACTTGTGAAGGTTTTATTTCCACCTCTTGGTCTGAGGATTGAATGATAAAAGAGAACTCAGCGACCTGAGATCTGAGTGATAGAAACGCTAGCCTTTGAAGAGGAGGAAGCAGTGGAAGTGGACCGGTCTTCGGGGACCCTTTCCACGGCTAAGTCATCAATAAAAGGTGGCCTAGTTGGGGGCGCGTGCTCTTCAAGTGTACCCTTGCTCTTGAGTAAAACGACTACTTCGGACATAGTGGGCCTTAAAGTTGGTGATGATTGGGTGCACAGTAACGCAATCTCTATAATTCTCACCATTTCTTCCGCCTCATATTCATCTGGGTTCAAGCTCTCGTCCACCAATTCGGGGTGGGTGCCATTCTCATGCAGCTTCCATGCCTAGTGAATAAGATTAAGAAAAAAGATAATGTGAGACCGAAGTGGCAGCTAACATTGATTTTTGTTCTCTCCATACACAGCATAGTTCTTTTTCTCATAAATTTTCTTGCATGCCATTTAGTAATTTGAATATAGCAAGAAGTGCAATGTCCCATTAGGAAACGTATTGGCACCTCAATTCATAGAACCACTATTTGTCCGAAAAAGATAGGCCACCACAATTGATGAGTGAGAAAAGGATGTCACAAGCTCTTTTTCTTTTCCATTTCAATCAACTTAAAAAAAAGAATTCGTAGATCTTCTTATTTTAAGGAGTCTGTAATTTTTTATTGAATCTTTTATTTATTTTAAAACTTTCTATTTAAAATAAAATAATTAATTAATTCTAAGTTATCTAAAACTTGTGAACCACAAACATTCTTACAAGAAGAGAATAAAAAATTAAAAATTTCTAATTTAACTCATAATACATCTGGAATACATAAAAAATTTGTAACTTATGTATGATACATACCCGTTTGAGGAGGTACTCAGCATTAGGACGAACTATCATGTCAGTACTCTTTTTGCCGCTGATGATTTCAAGGACAACAATGCCATAACTATAGGTATCAACCTTCTCTGACAGCTGTCCATGAACGGCATATTCTGGTGCTGTGTATCCCCTGAGTTATGGGCCGATGATCGTTAGAAATCGTTTCTCCGAACACAATTTAAAAAAATTCAAAAGCAGGATATACTTTGCTGTTTAGGGTGTTTGGAAGCATAACTTACAATGTCCCTGCAAATTTAGTGCTTAGATGACTCTGATTTTCAGGTAGAAGTCTTGCCAAACCAAAATCTGCTATTTTGGGTTGGAAATCGTCATCTAAAAGGATATTGCTTGATTTTATGTCTCGATGAATTATGCATACGTGGAACTGCTCATGTAGATAGGCAAGACCCTGAGCTGTGCCAAGAATTATGTCATATCTCTGTTTCCAATTCAAGTGTCCTCTCTTTTGATGACCTGCTTTTGCAAGGAAAATGCACCAGTTAAATCAAAACCAATTTGTTATTGTACTTGATGCTTTAAATGTGTCTCTTTATTTGAAAGTAATAAGTAAAATCAACAGAAAATAGATGTAAATAAAAATAAATAAAAGATATAAAATAATATTTGATGCATATGAAGTATTATCTCTAAATATCGTTTCTGCCCTTATTTTCAAATCGAGACAGTATAACAGGTTGCAGTGGCTGTCTTCTTAAGATATAATAGACCTTTCAATTAATGTACATTTCAAATCGTAAGGTGACAAAAATAACTTTAATCTTGATTAACTCAGTAAATTTCAGTAAAAAAAGTGTGTGCAAGAATAATATGTAAAAATAGATGTCTCTTAGAGAAGAAGAAGATAGTCTTTTATATTGGTTCTGTCTTTATGGTTCATAAAAATGAATTATGGCCATAAAAATGAATAAAACATGGGTCTGTATCGGGCCTAAAATTAAGTTACACGATATCTCTTATGAGTATTTTGTTTTATGAAATACAAGAAATATATTAGTTTATAAATAACTAACACTTAACATTTTTTTTCCATATAAGATACTAATCTCTCTATATATTCTCTTGTTAAGTGGTAATTAATTTTTATTTTTCATCTGAAATTCAAACTTTTTAAAATGCTCACTTATTTTTCAATATTATTTAAAGAGCGAATTTAAATGAAAAATAAGAATTATTAAGTTGTAACTTTGAAGTCATAATTTTACATGTTTAAGTTATAAAAATAACCCTCAGCAAAAACAAGAGACCCCACAACATGAAAGGATCGCGTCCAAGAGGCTCTCGTTAGACCATTTCTGTACGTTTCAACTACATGAACAATTAGTAAAAACTACATGAACAATTAGTAAGATAAGAGAGGTGAAAACTTTATAAATACCAAATAAGAATCTATCGAGGCTGCTGTTTGCCATGTACTCATAGACAAGAAGCAACTCTGGTCCTTTGCTACAACAACCGAGCATACGAACAAGATTCCGATGATGAACATTGCTTATAAGCGTTACTTCACTTGCAAAATCTTCCTTCGTCCTGCTGGATTGACCTAGAGCTAGTTTCTTTACTGCAACTAATTTACCATTCTTCAGAGTACCCTGTTCATTGACAGAACAACAATGAGTCCATTGGCCTGACAAAAATTTCTATTTCTCTCTTGAATTTGTCGACCGAAGACCAAGTAAAAATGTAAAGAAACTGCCATGATTTAACATTTTCATGACCTTTCACGTCTTCTTCTTCTTTTTTTTCTTTTTAATGATGCAGTCTAGATAAAGTATCACATTTTTCTTTTCTACCTTTTATGGTACCTTGGCTATGAAGAAAGGCAAAACTGTCACAGAATTATATGCTCTCTCTCTCTCTCTCTTTTTAATTTTTTTTATGTCACATTTACCTTATATACATCACCAAAGCCTCCTTCTCCTAGTTTGTTTTCTTCTTTGAAATTTTTCGTTGCAGATTTCAAGTCCTTGTAACGGTAATTCACAGGACCACGCAGCTCCGTGGCGCCAAGTATGTCACCTGTTACGCAGAAAAGGATTTCAGAAAGCTGAAACCAAGAAATGATTTATGCAGTGGCTGTTAAAACCTTAATATCTCAGTTGCAGCGTTCCCAGGATTAGCGTTTTCCTCATAATTGTGGGTATATTTACCAGATTTCTTTGCAGAACAAGGCAAGGTTCAGAAATTTGTTGTATTTACCTCTAGGAGGCCTTTTCCGCTTTCTTGACAGTGTAAAAAATACAACCACTGCAGCCAGAAGCAAAATAAAACCTACACCTCCAGCTACTCCTCCAATAATGGCTTTTCTAGTGCTTGATCCTTGTACACAAACACAACACATGAAAATCAATTGCTCATCGGAGGATATTAGTATTTTGGAAAATAGAAGGAATTGTGAGCAACATTCAGCAGACAAGACCTACCTGTCTTCAAGAAGGGCTGAAGATCAATAGTCTGGTTATCAGCAAAAAAGGGTTTATCAGAGTACCTCATGAAACAACCAGAATCGACCGCCCTGCCACCTCCATTTGGGGGACATCTCTGAAGGTTGACATAAGCCACTTGCAGGCATGCTTGGCAACCAAACTCATCAATAGTTTCAACACATTGTGCAATACCATAAACCGTGCCATTATTGGCACCCCCCGCCACTTTGCTTATACTCGCAGCAAAGAAACCATTAATTCTCGGTGTTGCTACTCGAAGATCTGCTAAAAGCCCTACCACAGTTGGTTGAAAAGCAGTTTCCGGTGATGATGCGGTCCGATTGTCACAAGACGCAGTGTTGGCGTCTGTGGTGGTCTCTCCGTAAAAATTGTTCCTCTCATACCTTAACATAAGCATGCAAATAAACACTAATGAATTGATTAGGTTATATAGATAGTTTTGTCTTTCTTTTGCCTTTACTAGAGGTCCAAGTAACTGCCTTTTCTTCAATAATTCTGATTACCATTTAAGAAATTTTTCTACTTTTTTGGACCAGAATATTTATGAAAATTTCGAAACTACTTGATTCTGCTTGTCTGTCAACTTGATGTCCCAGACTTCGAAAAGATTTTTTTTTTTTCTTAATTTATTCATTGGAAGATCCAACTATGTCTGTGTTGGACCTTATGTTCATCAGTATTGGTACCAATCCTAGATAAACGAGGAGGGTTACAGCGGTAAGCCTAAAACTAGTCCAACCCTTTTGACATACATTGAAGATCCTGCCAACAAAGGTTGGTTCAGTTGGTAAGTCCTTCGACATATGCTTGAAAAGTTTGAGGTTCAAATCTAAGGCTTGATCAAAATACAGTTAAAAGATAATCAAAGCAAAACATTGCGAGGCCAATGTTCTCCGTATGATTATCTGCTAGCACAGTGTTTGGATGAAGGGAATGAAAAATTATGAAAGTGGTAATCCAATAGAAAAACTGGCAAGGCCAATCTTGGATGTACGACGAGAGTTTGACTAGTTTTAGACTCAGCCCCTGTAACCCTCTTCTTCTAATTTGTTTGGTGTATTTCTTTAGAGGCCAATGAAAAGAAACAACTAAGAAAAAAGGATAAAAAGTTAATACAAGTACCTGAGGAAGCAGCCATCATAAACAACACGACCACCATTAGCAGCCGAGCAGTTTCGGATTCTTGCTGAAGCAGCGGTGAAACAAGCAATACGGTCAGCCGTGGACATGTAACCTCTGCATTGCAACATGGCATATACTGGGTCAGAGCCAGTCAATTGCTGTGCAGTGGCAAAGTAGCTGCCGTTATTGGTCAGTAATTGTGTCCTCAATTCCACGAAAGTTTCGTTCAGATTGGTATTGAAGTTTGACCAGCTGGTGACATTGTACCTGCTGCACCCTCCACCCAGAAAGTTGATTCCTGGGTCTGACGACACAATCTTCAACAGATAGCCGTACCATGTTAATGTTACTGTTATTGTAAAAAGCTGCAGATTCCAAATTTTGAAGTCCATATTCAATCCGGAGATCAATTCAATAATGGAGTGGCCATGAGGAAAGATAATTCTATGGATAGGGAATGGAACTGACATGACATCCGACAATGTTTGGCAGGCTAGACTTGCCTATTTCATTTTTTTATTTTAACGTGCTTGACTTGCTATACTCTCTCTCTCTTTTTTATTTTGAGTTTGGGCATGGGCTACTGGACATAGGAAAGCGGTAGAAATGGAGCCCAGCTTAAGATAACAATATATATATATATATATATATATATATATATATTCCCTCGCAAAAAAAAACTTGATCTGCAATAGGTACCGCGTAATTTGCTGTAGACATGAATACAAATTTCCTTGGATTTAAAAATACTTTTTGCTAGACAGCTAAACACTACCTGTTTTATCAGCGGCGGAGTTAGAAATTATTTTTAGTGAGGGCAAACTTATGTGTAATTATTGAAATAATATTTTAAGTAATATAAAATAATATAATATTAATTTTATCTGCATTATTTCTTACTTAATTTTTTAGAGGCATACTTATGAAAATATTAAATAAACAAAGATGAGCAAAATTTAAGTATATTGTTCACCTTTTATTTTGTCAAAAAGAGATGATAATATATAGTATTTTTCTGATGTTTGAAACAAAATTTTGGCTTCTTATAACTTTCTAATTTTATTTACCTACTATTTTATTGAGTAATGAATTATAAAATAATACTTTTATTGGTATGTTAAATTTAACTTCATAAAATTTATTTATTGACTATAATTACATGTTCCACTTTTTACTTTTTAAAATTGTTATATATGTATAAAATTTATTCTTTCACTAAAAGATTGTTAAATATATTTATTTTGATTCAAAATATGATAGATATCAATTGTAGATTCGTTTGAAACTAAACAAATTTATCTATATTTTATATAACTTAAATTATATTTGTATATAACTCAAGTCATATATGTCTTTCAAATATAACTAATGTAATAAACTAACTCATTTTAAAAATTAAAGAGAAAATTAATGACAATTTTGATAATTGATAATAATTGAAGATTTTAAAATGTCTCCATCCAATAATTTTAATTTTTGAGTTGAGGCAAGAAAGAAAATTCGAGTGGAGGCGAACAAAAAATTTGAGTGGGGGCAACCTTGATAACTGTATATATGTAATATAAAAATTTATTATTTGAGTCGGGGTAATTGCTCCCACAATACATAAAGTGGCTCCGCCACGGGGACAATTGAGGGAGGTAAAACACAAATTTTAGGAGAGCAATAGTATAAAACCAGTGTGAAATATATCTTTTTTTTGTTCTTTTAATGTTCGCCCTCACTACAATGTGAATCTGCCAATACCCCATTTGATTTAAACTTCTAAGTTTCTTAGATCTTGCATGTCCTACGATAAGGATTTTTGGGTCTGCTAATCCTTAAACCTCAGTCCTCCTCATACTGCCCTACTTTTGTTCATATGCACACCATAATTCTTCATAAATCCTTTAAGCCTCACACCAGTAGCCCAACATAACAATAGGTCCTATCAACCTCAAGCACCTCTTTCCCTATAAATAGAAGAATTTTACCCTTTCCCAAGGTAAGCTCTCTTCTCTAACAAGATGGGTCCCATCAACCTCAGACACCTCCTTTCTTATAAATAGAAGAATTTTACCCTTTCCCAAGGTAAGCTCTCTTCTCTAGAAAGTATCCTCTCTCTTTCTGTCTCTCTCTCCACTTAGACCATATACCGAGTTAAGCATTGGAGGGAGTCTCCGAGAGCAAACCTCAACCCCCTCTTACACTGTGTTTGGATAAAATTCTTGAAGGAGAGAAAAGTGAGGGAGAGAAAAGTGGAGGAGAGGATAATTAGAGGAAGAGAATATTTTCTATCCTCTCTTGTGTTTGGAAAGAGGTGATTGGAGAGAGGAAAATTATAAATTCTTTTGTTTGGGAAATGGTGGAAAGTGGGGGAGAAGAATATATGTTGAAATAACAATTTTATCCTTCATAATAAATTCTATTAAGATATTTTGTTTAGGTAAAATTATAATTTTTAAATTATGTAAGGGTAATTGAGTCATTTAATAAATTTAGTATGAGAACTAACAACTTTCCTCTCATTTTTGAGAGGATTGGTTTTGGTGGGGTAGGGAGGATTAGAGGAATTAAAAACTTTTCTCTCCCCCACTTTTCAAACATTTTCCAAACACAACAATTTACCTTAATGCTCTCACTTTCCTCTCCCTCCCCCCACTTTCCTCCCTCCCAAACACAGTATTAGTCATACACTGTCTTACAAGTGTTGGGTCCTACTTCTAACCCATCCTAGTTTTGTCCACCAAAACTTCGGATTGGACCCGAGTTGAGCTCAAAACTAACCCAGATTGTGAGTCATCATCTTGTATCAATAAAAAAAAATACAATTTTGATTATTCTACAAATATATAAATATAGAAATCTCAAATATGTCATAACCTCATCACCCCTTTTCCTTTTCTACCCCTTATTGTATAAAGAAACAACACTTAGTTAATGAATTAAGTTATGCAAAGGGCACAATAGAGGAATGCATTAAATTTACAAGTGCTTATTGAACAAGTTCATTAGTCTGCCAAAAAAAAAAAAAAACAACTACCAAGTTATGATTTATAAAATTAGAGTTCGAAGTAATGTTAAAAGAGATGAATTAAAAATATTCTTCAACTTTTGAAATCTCAAACTACAAACTCCTATTGCTTTAACGATCCAGAACTGTAACAAACTGAGTTCAAAACCAACTCAACAAAAATCACATAAAATTTTCAACAAAGATATCAAAGATGAAAAGTATAAGGGTTAAAAATAAATTATGGATGCCTTAGGATGGGAACCAAGTGAGATGATTTCAAAGTCAATAATTCCTTGGAAAAAAAAAAAAAGCAAATTAAGATAGGTCTCAGGAATAGGCTCCACTCTGGCCGTTATTCTGTGGATGCATCAATATCTGGATGTTTTAGGAAAAGAAAAGAAAATCGCCAAAAATAACACAGCGAAGCAAATGACGCGCTGGGAACAAAACTTCTTAGAAGAATACACACGAAGCTTGAGTTTTGGATCTAGGAACTGAAGAAAATTAAAGAAAGGAAAAATGGGAGGAGAATGGTTAAGTGTAAAAAAACAACAAGAACAGGAAAAAAAAAAAGTTTAAGTTGGATTTACATTTAGACTTTCCATTCCAAAAAGACGTTGCAAAAGAAGTTGTAAAAGAAAATATTTAACTTTATCAATTAGCCTTTTTTTTTGTTAATATACAAAAAAGTATTACTAATTTTATTTAAAATAATAAATTTAGCACTAATTTTAATTTTAAAAAGTAACAGTTTACTCATTTTTAAATTTTTTTGTAACAAATATAACACAGTGTGAAAATTCTTAAACAGAATTCATTTGTTTCGATGATGTGACACTAACTTATATAATTATCAAGTTATCGAAACAGATATATTTTTATAAATCTGTCATCAAAATTAACAAATTCTGTTCATATAAAATTATTGCGTATTATATTTATTACAAAAAAATTTAAAGAGGAGTAAACTGTTACTTTTTAAAATTTTTGTTACATTTGTTATTTTAACTAAAGTTACTGAAATTTTTTTATATTAATCTTTTTTTTTAATACTTGGACTTTTCAACTAATAGGAATTGTAAAAGAAACTAAATCACTTTACCCATCATTTTTTTTAAGAGATAGATACATAAATAGAGGAAAAATACAAAAAGAAAACTGCCAATTTTTTTACTCCACCAAAATAATTTGTCCGTCTCTTTACAAATATATATATATATTAAATTGGTCATATACAAAAAACATCACTGACTTATAGTGACGTTTACCGAACACTTTCTAAAATAAAGATATAATGCATTTAGTGGAAGGAAAAAAAGTATGCATTCCCATTTTTTTCCCCTAGTTTTGCTCAAACATGCTCAAATTGCATTTTTTACGACTATATCGTTAAAATGTAAAATAAAAAAATTATATTTTATTATTTTTTTATTAAGAAAGATTTCATGCGATTGTAAAAAATGGACAATTCATTACAATTCATGCATTGTTCAATGAGAAAATCATGGCATCCGTAGCCATGCCTTTAATAGAATTGTTGTTCAAACGTTACTTGACTTCTTGTTAGTCACGTTTGTTAAAAATGTCATTGTCTCTTTTCTCAAAAAAAAAAAAAAGTCATTGTCTTGTAGTGCAAGAAGATAATGCAGCAGCCAGCAGAATAAGAACAAAAAAATTCACGTGCAGCAGTAGCTAGCCAAGGGAAAAGTAGCCGGCAACGCGTATTGAATATACATACTCTGTTTTTTTTTTATACATACTTAATTAGCGTGAATTGACAATTTATAAAATATGTATTTATTTAGTCTTAAATTTTTAAATTTTTTTTATTTAAGTTTTAAATTTTTTTAAAATTTCATTCAGTTCTAAACTTTTTAATTTTACTCTAAATCAGTCATTCCGTTAGTGAAATTATTAAAAATTACTGTTGACTAACAAATTTTTTTTTAAAAAGATAAAATATATTATTTTAATTTTTTTTTGTTATTAAATATTTATATTTTACTCTCAAATAGTAATATATAAGTTGATATTTTAAATTTTTTTTATTTTTTTTAAGATTACACAACGTATTTATATTAACTAGTGAATTAAAATAGTGTATTTTAATTTTTTAAAAAAATTTCTATTATTCAATACTAATTTTCAACGGTTTTACTAATGGAAGGACTAATTTAGAGTAAAATCAAAATATTTACGATTAAAATAAAATCTCAAAAAATTTAAAATTTAAATAAAAAAATTAAAAATTAAAAATTAAATAAATATATATACCGCAATTTGGGTATCTATTTTCTTTTAGTGCATGAACATGCGTACATGCGCGCATAAAAGCTATTTTGTCTTTTTTGCATGATGTAATATTCCATCAAATTTGTCGAGTCAGTTGATCGACTTTTCCGTGAACAGTAACAGAACCAGAAATTATTTTCAATGGAGTCAAATTTATGTGTAATTATTAAAATAATATTTTAAGTAATATAATAAATATAATATTAATTTTATCTGTATTATTTCTTTTTGATAAAAAAAAGATGTTACTGAATAAGTAGTTATCGGATCCTTCAGTCAGGATCAAGGTAATTTCTGTTTGTTTAAGTCTCGTTCAACAACTCCAAAAAAGCCGTCCTACCACTGAGCATTGAATGAGGCCGAGTGTGACTCCGTTACAGGAGTTTTAGTAGGTGAGTTTGCTCCCTAACACTATGTATCATGGTTTATATCTGAAACGGTCCCCAGCATGAGTTATATAGGAAGGAGCACCGACGCGGGAGTTCGAATTCAGGATTTATAACGTAAAAGCACACCGACTTGCTATTGGATTACTACTTCGGTGGTATTTGCATTATTTCTTACTTAATTTTTTAGTGGCGTATTATGAAAATATTAAATAAGCACAATAATTTAGATGAGCGAAATTTATGTACATTGTTTGCCTTTTATTTTGTCAAACGAGATGATAATATACAGTATTTTTCTGATATTTGAAAAAAAGTTGTGCTTCTTATAACTTTCTAATCTTATTTACCGACTGTTTTATTGAGCAATGAATTATAAACTAATACTTTTATTGGTATGTTAAATTTATCTTCATGAAATTTATTTATTGACTATAATTACATGTTTCACTTTTTTACTTTTTAAAAAATTGTTATATATGTACACAATTTTATTCTCATCGTTAAATATATTCATTTTAATTTAAAATATGATAAATAATAACTGTTGATTCATTTAAAACTAAATAAATTTATCTATATTTTATATAACTTAAATTATATTTGTATATAATTCAAAGTCATATATATCTTTCAAATATAAGTAACATAATAAGCTAACTCATTTTAAAAATTAAAAAGAAAATTGATGATAATTTTGATAATCAGTAATAATTGAAGATTTTAAAATGTCTCCATCTAATAATTTTAAATTTTGAGTTGAGGCAATAAAAAAATTCGAGTGGGGGCGAACAAAATTTGAGTGGGAGCAAGTTTGATAACTTTATATATCTAATATAAAAATTTATTATTTGAGTGAGAGCAGTTGCCCCCACAATACATGAAGTGGCTCCACCCCTGTTTTTTATTGCAAGATCATACTATTTTCGTTACAAAATCGAGGGTGTAACAATTAGGATTTAAATCATAATGCTAGCAACAACAAAAAAAAAAAGAAAAGAAATTTACTTCTTTGTTTTAGTTCAAAATTACGATCTCTGTCTGCAGGTAGAAAGTGCACACACTTATTAATCACACCCACCGTTGGATAATCAACATACAGAATGAACTTTTGTTAAATCACGGTGGAGTTACGTACAAGACGTTGTGTATTAAAATTTAGTTATGTTTTACTTTTTTTTTTATTGTCTATTAAAAATTTGTTGAACCATAAACTATACGACAAAAATATATTTATTTTCATTTTCATAAAATTTACTTCTTTTTTTTAGGATTAAAAACTCACAGTCACGAAATTAAATGCTTAAAGTATCTTAATTATTGAGATGTTTTCAATTTTTTTTTTGGCATAAAAATGTGTTCGTAGATATGTTAGTAATAGAACCTGTAGACTGAGGCTGACATTTCTATCGTTGTTGTACTTCATTTAACTATCTCTAAAAGGGCATACCCACCACCTAAGTACTATTGGACTCAAATGTGATTCCTCCAAACCGTCCACAAGTTAATGAACCTCGAACTAGCACGACACCACAAGCTTGTAAGCATGGGAGGTTGATGTTGTCCTAAGCATTAGCGTTGATATTTGAATTCAAATCTAATTTGAAGAAGATGTTAGATTATTATTAAACTATTATTTCGAGTGATAAATATCTTTAAAGTTTGAGGGACATTTTGTTGTATTTCTTATATCCAAAAAGTTTTAGTGCCCGATTATCTGGTCCCGATCATCCAACCTAGATTAAAATAATATTATGATAATCGCGGGACAAAGCAACACCCAATTTTCCGAGTCGAGGCGCGGCCAAATTTCCCTCCAAAGTGAAATGGTTTGTATGGTAGGTTCATTAGAATATAAATTATATAATTTGAATATTTTTAATTTTTTATAAATTTTACACCTTTATTTAAAATATGAAATTTCTGATATATAGATTTAAATTCTAACCACTCAGATTTTCTTTGAGGGACGAAAAATAATTTGTTGAAAATTGGCATGAGATCCTATTCTTGTTTTTTAGAGTTTTTTCTTTTAATTTTTTTAATTATGTATATTTATATTGCACTGATTTTAAAATATATAAGAATAATCATTAACGTGAATTGAATACGTGATAGATCATAATTAAGTAAATTAAATATTTAACTATAATTGTCATTATAAATAATGTGAGAATCTTTCAAGAAAATCAGATATATTAATAGTTACACAATTTAAATCCTAAGTTTACAAAATTAATGTGAAATGTCAATAAATTAAATCATATAATTTAAAATAGTAACAATATACAATATCTAAAATTTTTATATTTATTTCATCATACAAAATTATAAAAAATTATTAATTGCATAGAAAGGATTGTATTTGACCAAAGTTTCCTTTTTGAAATCTTAATTCATTCAAATACTAAGAAAGATCATAAACTAATTACTAAGTTAATATCAGATACCAAAACTTATAGGAGTCGACTAAGAAAATCCTAAAATTAAATAAATATTGTCTTATAAGTAAAATTTACGACATGAAAAAGATAAAATTGAGTTTTCTCTCTTCAACAAGATATAGTTACACTAATATGAGACTTGCGCATCTTGCAAGTTTATTATATTTGTTGAAACCCTGTTTCGAAAGTTGACCATTAGCTAGAAAAAATAGTTCATAAGGGCATTTTTGTTTGTATGCTATTTAAATGAGAAAAATAAAAAAGAATATAAATTATGAGTATTATTAAAAATTAAAAAAATGTAAGTGTATTTTTTAAGAAATGCTTTTTTTTTCTCTTTTATATTTCTTTGCATTGCATGGATCTTACTTGATAGTTTAAATGAATCACTTAATGTTGGTTCCTTATGTCTATCAAATGATTTCAACTACATGTAAGTGTACTTCTTTAAGAAACATGCAACAAAGGTCAGTTTTTAAGTAACGACTATTGGATGATAAGCTTGATAGTTTAAATTTAGCAATTAGCTTACATAAATTGTTAGTAAATGAAATGTCAATTTGTTATGATTTAAATTTAGCAATCAACTTGACAATTTAAATCAATTGCCAGATTTTGATCCTTTATGTTTATCGAATTTTTCAAACCATATGAAGCTTACTCATTCAAGAAAATGCAACAGACTCAAGATTTCAAGTAATAGCGATTGAAAAATATGGAACTAATAGACTATTAATTATGAAAAGGCAAGTTGTCACCCTTTTTAAAAGGAGATCAACTTACCACAGTTTAAGTTAATTAAATAAATTGTCCAATCTTAGTCCTTTAAATTTGCTAATGATTAACAAAATACTATCAAGCAGGTTCCTATTAAGAAAACGTAACATAGTCGAAATTTTAAATAACAAATGTTGGGCATCTTTCAAGGTGCTTCGATATATTACTAATAAGAACAAGAATATATTTATTCTTAACAAGTTTGTTGTACATTTTAAGAAGTGTTTTACATTTTTATATCAATGTCTTTCTACACAAATTGGGCTAGTTTGGTGAGAGAGTGCCACCACTAGTTTAACATGCATATTCTGGAACGCTTGTTCATAGTTTAGTAACGAGTCATGATAAATCAGTCACCAGCTTGCTTTCAAAGATTTCGTGCAACCCCTTATAATATGCCTTTGATCTCCAAGTGAACCTTCATAGCTTAGCATTGGAGAAGTGGGTCTAACTTAGTGAGGAAGTGTCATCACCAGTTCAACATGCATAGTCTGGATCGCTTGCTAGTATTTTAGTAATGAGTTACGAGAAATCAGTCACTGGCTTATTTTTCAAAGATTTCGTGCAACCCTTTACAACATGCGTTCAATCCTCGAGTGATCCTTTATAGCTTAGGCATTGGAGAAGCGAGACTAGCTTGGTAACGGAGTGCCATCACAATTTCAACTTGCACAGTTTGGAGCGCTTACAAGTATTTAGTACGGAGCTATAAAAAATCAGTCTTCATCTTGCTTTCTATAGAGTTTGTGCAACCCATTGTAACACACCTTTGATCGCAAGGGTGTTTAAGAAGTGGAACATGCTTGGTGCGAGAGTGTCATCGCTAGTTTAACACGCATATTCTGGAACACTCGCTAGTATTTTACTACTGAGCTACGAAAAAACAGTCACCAACTTGTTTTTCAAATATTTCGTTCAACCCCTTATAACACGCCTTCGATCCCCAAGCGAACCTTCATAGCTTGGCATTGGAGAAGCGGGGCTAGCTTAGCGAGGAAGTGCCATCAATAGTTCAACACACAAATTCCAGAACTCTTGCTAGTATTTTAGTAACGAGTTATAAAAAATAGTCCACCATATGACAAACTAGTGATTTTGTGCAACCTTTATAACATGCCTTCGATCCCCAAGTGATCATTTATAGCTTGGCATTAGAGAAGCGGGAGTAGCTTGGCAAGAGAGTGTCATTATTATCTCAAATTGCACATTTCAAAACGCTTGCTAGTATTTAAGTAACAAGCTATAAAAAGTCATTTATTAGCTCGCTTTCTATAGATTTTGTGTAATTCCTCGTAATAGCCTTCGATCCTTGAGGGTGATAAGCAGGGCTTGTTTGGTGAGAGAGTGTCATCACTAGTTCAACACACATATTCTAGAATGTTTACTAGTATTTTAGTAATGACCTATAAATTCTACCAAAAAATGTTTACGAGCTGTTAAAAATCAATCTCTTGCTTGCTCTTTATAGATTTCTGTAACCCTCGTAACATCCTTCAATCCCCAAGCGTTGCTTCAGAACTTGGCATTGGATCAGTGGGGCTCCCTTGGCAAGAGAGTGTCATCAGTAGTTCAGCACTTACTTTCTAAAATGCTTGCTAGTAATTTAGTAAGAAGCTATTAAATGTCTGTAAACATCTTCAAAAAAAAAAAAAAAGTCAAGTCATGTCGGCGTTGCCAATTTCAAAATTGGCAACGCCGACGGGGAAGAATTATTTTCTTCCTTTCCCATGTGCTTTTCACAAGGAAAAGAAACTCTATAAATAGGCCCATGCCCTTCAGTTCAAAACAAATTCAGCAAATCTGTAAACAGAAAAATCCAGAGAATTTGAGAGAAAAAGAAAATTTTGAAAATCTCTCAAGAAAATCTCTCATTTTCCTACGCGCTTTTACTCTGCAGTATACTCTCCTAACTCCTTTTTGAGAGATATTTCCGGGGTAAGTCCCAAAAAATTTGCTGTTTCCATTTCTAAAGTTGTTTTTAGATTTATATTCTCCGATCGCCCTAGATCTAAATTTATGAGAATATAGATTTGAAAATATCAAAATATTACAAATCCGGCTAGGATTAAACCTCATACGGCACTCAGCAAAATCCAGGCAGCTCATCTGAGAACAAGTCCCTTCGACCCTCGGTAAAATTAAGTCAGATCGGCTCAGATCAAGTCTTTGCGGTTCTTAACCGTAGTCTAAACGTCCAAATCAGATCCAGTTTCAGTCTACCCAGTTTAAGAAAAAGCTGTGGAAATTATTTTTGTCAAGATCAAGCTCGTGCAGCTCTTGACGGAGTCAAAAAAAGAACACTAATCAGAGGATCTACGGAGATCGACCCCACGTAAATTTTCTTTTATTTTAAATTTTTATTTGTAATTTATTTTTGTATTTTTCGAGTCTAATTGTTTCAGGTTCGAAATTTACCCGTTACAAATTTTTGGCACGCTCGGTGGGACCTCTTCACCTCCCATCTCTTGTTCTTTAAAAAAAAAAAAAGGCAAAAAGAAGCAGCAGAGAAAAGAAAAAAAAAGAAAAAGAAAAAAAGGAAAAAAAGAAAAGAGCCGAGAAAAGAGAAAGAGAAAAGGAAAAAGAAAAAATAAAAAAGAAAAAGAAAAAAAAAGAAAAAGAAAAAAGACAAAACAGAGAAAAAGACAAAAAAGGTAAAAAAGTTTAAAAAAAAAATTAAAAAAAAAATTTTAACAGATATACAGCATATCAAATGGCACCAAAAATGAGTACAACTGCTTCTACAAAAAAGAAGATAACTACTTCACTGCCTGCATCAACTACCCTACCTGGGTACGCAGGACTACAAACCCGCGGACGGACACAGTTCCTTGCCACTCAAAAGAGTCCACAGACTCGCGCAAAGACAAGGTTCCTCGCCACCAACAAAATTAAAATAGAAGACCTGCAGCTCACACAGCAGTTCGATTTCTCACGTGACTCTGGCACCAAACGGAGAAATCAATCATCTACCCCCACCGAAATTAGGGGTAGAGCATCAAATTCTACCTAACAGTCGGATTCGACACGTTCTGTAGAAGTAAGCATGGAGAGACTAGAAGAGCCTTCTACAACAATCTTTCGTAGCGCATCATCTATCAACGTTGACCACATGCCGACAGACGCTCCTAACCTCGATGACTTGCTTACAGAAATCGAAAGAGGAATGTTACAGCTGCAGGAAATCGTAGACGAGCAAATTGCTGCCATCGAGAAAAGGCATCCAGACTGGCCCAAACTGTCGTAAATTTCTGAAGCATTATTATGTAAAAAATAAAAATAAAAAATAAATAAAAAAAGAGAAAAATAAAAAAAATGAAAAAGAAAAAAAAGCAAAAAAGAAAAGTTCTAAAAAAAGACAAAACAAAATAAAATAAAAAATTCAAAAAAAGCCAAAAAAATTTCAAAAAAAAAGAAAAAGATTAAAAAAAAGAAGTGCAAAAAAAAAGCAAAAAAAAAAAAGAAGCATGAATAAAGCCAAAAAAAATCAAAAAAAAAAAGAAAAAGAAAAAAACAGACGTCTGAAGCTCTTACGCATTGTCAGAACCTTTCATCAAAATTCAAATTTAGATTCGGGGGCAAATCTCAAATCCCGACTCAAATTCAAAGTCAAACATAAACTCGGCTAAACTCGGACTCAAAGCCCAAATCTAAATTTCAAGTCCAAATCCAGATTCGAGGGTAAAACTTAAACTCTGAATCAAAGTCTAACTCAGCAGCTCAATAGCTCACCGAACAGTTCAGCAGGTCAACAGCTCAGCAGCTCACCAAACAACTCAGCAGCTCAACAGCTCAATAACTCAGCAGCTCAACAGCTCAGCAGCTCACCAACTCTCCAGCTCCACAGCTCACCAGTTCAATAAAATACTCCTGTCTTGCACGAGTATAAAAGGCGAACAGCTCCACAGTTCAATACTCTTGTCTCGCACGAGTATAAAAGGCGAACAGCTCCACACTTCAACACTCCTGCCTCGCACGAGTATAAAAGGCGACACCACAATTCAACACTCCTACCTCACATGAGTATAAAAAGCGACAATACAACAATGCAGACCCTAACAAGTGAGAAGCAGCCATAGCCAGCCGAACTTCGCTTGTAGGAGGCTCCATCTGCAAGCACCATCCCAGTCCTACGCTATGTGTCCAGAAGGTTAGCCCCTTTTCTTTTTTTTTTTATTAATCCTAAATATGAGGAAGGACACACCCAACCCGAGTCAGAAGTGCTTCAAAGACAGGCTCGTCCAATCAAACAGAAAAGATAAAGTCAGGATCTCTGCATTACATGTCACTCAAGGAGGTCAATCTTAACTTTCCAGCAGATCCCCAACCCACATTTGTAAGTGCTTTACTTACTGTAAAAGAAGAACAAAAATATGTTCAGGTATTAAGATAATACAGGGACGTGTTCACATGGAGTTACAAAGAAATGCCTGGACTTGACCCAAAAATTGCGGTGCATCATCTAGCAGTAAAGAAAGGTGTTCGTTCTGTCAAGCAGCCACAACGACGGTTCCGCCCGGAACTCATTCCACAAATCGAGGAGGAGGTTAACAAGCTGATCAATGCTGGCTTTGTCCGAGAAGTCACCTACCCAACGTGGATTGCCAATATAGTTCCAGTAAGAAAGAAGAATGGACAGTTAAGAGTCTGTGTTGATTTTCGACATCTTAACAGGGCATGTCCGAAAGATGACTTTCAATTGCCCATAACGGAGATCACAATCGATGCAACAACGGGTCACGAAGCGTTGTCTTTCATGGATGGTTCTTCAGGCTATAACCAAATCAGAATGACACCAGAAGACGAGTAGTTGACAGCATTTCGCACCCCAAAAGGTATATACCTTTACAAAGTTATGCCGTTTGGATTAAAAAATGCTGGCGCCACTTATCAACGTGCTATGCAAAAAATTTTTGATGACATGCTGCACAAGATTGTAAAATGTTATGTTGATGACTTAGTTGTAAAGACTAAGAAGCGCAAAGACCACCTCGAGGATCTCAAGACGGTGTGCGAAAGACTTCGCAGGCATCAGCTTAAAATGAACCCTCTCAAGTATGCATTCGGTGTCACATCAGGAATGTTTCTAGGGTTCGTGGTGCGCCATCGTGGAATCGAAGTTGATCAGTCAAAGGTTGAGGCAACTCAAAAGATGCTTGAACCTAAAAACCTGCACGAGCTGCGAAGTTTACAAGGAAAGCTGGCCTACATTCGCCGTTTTATTTCCAACTTAGATGGGAGATGACAACCTTTCCATCGTTTAATGAAAAAGGATGTCAACTTCGAGTGGGATGAAGCTTGCAGCAAAGCCTTTGAGAGCATAAAGAAGTACCTTTCCAATCCACCAGTCCTGGGTGCTCCAATTCAAGGAAAGTTGTTGATTCTCTACATTGCAGCGCAGGAAAGATCTTTGGGAGCCCTGTTTGCACAGGAAAACGAGCAGGGAAAGGAAGTTGCTCTGTATTACTTGAGCAGAACACTAAACGGTCCAGATTTGAGCTATTCGCCCATTGAAAAGACATGTCTAGCACTGTTCTTCGCCATTGATAAGCTGAGGCACTACATGAAAGCTCACACAGTACGTCTCATTGCCAGAGTTGATCCTGTCAAATATATCTTATCTAGACCAATCTTGTTAGGACGACTTGCCAAGTGGGCAGTAATCGTACAAAGCTACGACATTGTCTACGTGCCTCAAAAAGTAGTCAAAGGACAAGCTCTAGGAGACTTCCTTGCAGATCACCTTGTTCCGTCAGATTGGGAGTTCACAGATGATCTTCCAGATGAAGAGGTCTTTTACATTGAAACACTGCCACCATGGACGATGTTCTTCGATGGTGCAGCAAGGCGTGATGGTGCTGGTACCGACATAGTGTTTGTCACTCCTCAACGACAAATACTACCATATGCTATCATTCTCGGTGAGTTATGTTCAAATAATATTGCTGAATACCAGGCTTTGATCACTGGTCTTCAAATGGCTGTCGATGTAAAGATTCCAACTATAGAAGTCCATGGAGATTCCCAGCTCGTCATCAACCAACTTACAGGGTTGTATGACGTGAAGAAAGAGAACCTTGCGCCTTACCATCAACGTACTCGACAGCTAATGGATGAATTTGAAAGCATCACCTTGGAGCATGTGCCTCGACGAGAAAACACTCAGGCAGACGCGTTGGCTAACTTGGCAACCTCTCTTGCAAAGTCAAAAATCCAGGCTACAGTTGTTGCCGTATGCCAGAAATGGATAGTGCCACAGAAGGATGATGAAGAAACTGCAGTAGCCAACGCTGTATCTGTACGTCTCACGAAGGATGAGAATTGGCGCCAACCAATCATTGACTATCTACAGCACGGGAAGCTGCCCGAAGATCGTCGGCATAAGATAGAAATTCAACGACGAGCTCCCCGCTTCATATATCTCAAGTATGCTCTATATCGAAAATCTTTTGATGGAGTTTTGCTTCGCTGCCTAAACAATGAAGAGGCAAAACAAGCTCTTGCTGAAGCACATTCAGGTGTTTGTGGCGGAATTCAATCGGGGCCTAAGTTGCACTTCCAACTTAGAAGAATGGGATACTACTGGTCAACCGTGGTACGTGATTCCATTGAGTTTGCTAAAACTTGTCAAGCTTGTCAATTTCATGCTAATTACATACATCAACCACCAGAGCCACTGCATCCAACTGTCTCATCCTGGCCCTTTGAAGTTTAGGGTCTTGACTTAGTGGGGCCCTTGTCAAAGTCATCCCTGAGTCACCTGTACATCCTCTCAGCAACAGACTACTTCTCAAAATGGGCCGAAGCTATTCCACTTAGAGAGGTAAAGAAGGAGCATGTTGTCAATTTCATTCGAACTCAACTGATCTATCGCTATGGAGTCCCTCGATTCATCATCACTGATAATGGGAAACAGTTCTACAACAGCTTGATTGACAAGCTCTGCGAGAAATTCAAGTTCAAGCAGTACAAGTAATCCATGTACAATGCCCCAGCAAATGGTTTGGCTGAAGCATTCAACAAGACCTTATGCAACCTATTGCGGAAGGTAGTCTCTAAATCCAAAAGAGACTGGCATGACAAAAATTCCGGAGGCATTATGGGCGTATCGTACAACTTACCGAACTCCAATACAGGCGACGCCATATTCACTTGTTTACGGTGTCGAAGCAATACTACCGTTGAAAATACAGATTCCATCTCTACGCATGGCTGTTCTGGAAGGACTCACAGAAGAGGAGAATGCTCGCCTACGTCTGGATGAGTTAGAAGCCCTCGATGAAGGGAGGCTCGAAGCACAACAACAACCAGAGTGCTACCAAGCCCGGCTTACCAACACGTTCAACCGCAGGGTTCGCCCTCGATCTTTTCAAGTTGGAAACCTTGTTCTTGCAGTGCGGCGGCCCATCAACATGAAGCATCAGCCTAGTGACAAACTTACTTCCAAATGGGACGGGCCATACCTAGTGCAGGAGGCCTATACTCACAACGCTTACATGCTGTCAGACCAAGAATGCGTCCAAATTGGCCTGATCAATGGTAAATTTCTGAAACAGTATTATGAGTAAATATGTTTTAAAAAAAAATCTAAAAAAAACGAAAAAAACATTAAAAAAAATCAAAAAAAAAGAACAAAATCAAAAAAATAAAAAAAAAATTCAAAAAAAGGGAAAAAAAATATAGAAAAAAATGAAAAAAAAAAGTTGGGAAGTCTCGATCTGAAAGTCCAAGCGAAAATCCAAATTCGAAAATTCAAGCCCAAACACTTGAGCCCAATTCAGAAAACTCAAAATCCAACTCAAAAGTCTGAAAACTAAGTCCAGACTCAAAACCTAAACACTCAACCTAAATCCAAAAATCCAAATCCAAAACCCAAACACTCGACCCAAATCCAATCCAAAGCCCAAAACTCAAAAAATTCCAAGTTCCAAACACAGTCCAGAACCCAAGTTCAAAATCCAATACCAACTCTTGGCCCGCATGAGTATAAACTGTGAACGGCCCAAAAATATAAAAGCGACGGAGGGTTTGAGTCTGAAACCTAACATCAATCTCAACCGATCTTCATCACATACCAGACCTTTGCTCCTCTGCCATAAGAAAGATGGAACCAGTTATAGAACCTCAAGATAAGAGAGAAGAAAGGTCACGCCGCACAAGATGGCAACCAACCATTGCACAACTGCAAATTTTAGAGGAAGTCTTCCACAACAATGGAGGTATTATACCTAATGCATATCAGATTTACCAACTTGTCTCACGATTGCGGCCGCTCGGGGCAATCGAAGCAAAAAATGTGTTTTATTGCTTCCAGAATCGGAGAAGAAGGAAGAAACCAGCACTGAGAGTTGCTTTTTCCAAAGAACAGTCAGCCGTTCTGATAGTAAATCTCACCGGTACAGCTTCGCCCTCAAATGAAGCAGGTATGAGTTCTACCACGACAATGGTCTCTTCGGGTTATAACGATCAAAGCCGTAGCCTGTGGGAGTATGCGTACTGGTCATGGTGGTCTTATGGAGTTGTCAAGGTTTCATTCCTCCTAAGTACTTAAGTTCAAGAGGGACTTTTCTAGCAGAAGGAAGTCATTCCAGCGAAACTTTGCCTCTCTTCCCAGAATATTCCAGCGGCATCAACCAGCCAGGAGGTTCTAGTAACGTCAACATCATCGGCCCACCAGACGAGGTCGAGTTTGACTTGGAGCTCCGCCTTGGGCCCCGCCAGGACGGCTGACAAGATAAGGTGTAACGACTTATGCAGCACACGGTAATGACTTCTGCTGCACACGGCAACGACTTCTACAACACACGGTAACGACTTTCGTGACGCGCGTCAGCCACTGCCTCTTTTGTCTCTTATGCGGGAAAGGGACGTGGAGGACCCTACTCGATTCTGCGTACCTCCTTTTTGACTTTTCAAAAAAAAAAAATCTCTTTATGTTATGTATATATATCCTGCATAACCGAGTCATAATACTCACCCCTCAGTTCTTCTTCTTTTCAAAAGAAAATGGCTAGTCTCTGCACTTGTCCAGGAAGTTCTTTGATCAAGAAGTTGGAAGCGCACGAGCTAAGAAAAGAAGGAGTAGTCTTCCTCGAGGGATCCCTAAAAGCCCTCGAAACTTAGTCTCCAACGCCATCAGTGTCATGGAGTTCCAACAACACTCCTTAGTTCACATCTACCGCAGAGGGATGAGACGCTGCAATCATCCTAATCTTCTTTTGGATGCGGCGACGTACAGGGAAGTTCCAACTACTCTCCTTACGTCGAAACAAACTTGGGAATTATCGCTACAGTCAGTCTCTGTGTGTGCCGGTTTTGAAGTTTCAAAGTGTTGGGCCTTCCTCTTGGGGAAGTTCAAGTTTTTTGCCTACTAGATCATCCTCACCAGAGCTTTGGAACTTCAAAGAACCTTTGTCAGCCTTTGCGAGTTATAGAAGTTCGAACTCACCTAGAGCCAAGATTTCAATTTTTATATTGGCTGGGCTGCTAACTTCCTCAAGATCATATTAGTTTCCATTGCGATCCAACAACAGTTGGGTTAGTCGGAGATAGAAGATTTCAACATTCAATGTTCGTCAGGACATCTCAAATTTCAAACTGGACTTCAAAACTCGGTTCGGATCATTTCTGTAAAATTCTTCCTTACCAACCCTTGAAGTGGGGGCATTTGTAAATATCTTCAAAAAAAAAAAAGTCAAGTCATGTCGGCGTTGCCAATTTCAAAATTGGCAACGCCGACGCAGAAGAATTATTTTCTTCCTTTCCCATGTGATTTTCACATGGGAAAGGAACCCTATAAATAGGCCCCTGCCCCTCAGTTCAAAACAGATTCAGCGAATCTGTAAACAGAAAAATCCAGAGAATTTGAGAGAAAAAGAAAATTTTGAAAATCTCTCAAGAAAATTTCTCCTTTTCTTATGTGTTTTTACTCTGCAGTATACTCTCCTAACTCCTTTTTGAGAGATATTTTAGGGGTAAGTCTCAAAAAAATTGCTGTTTCCATTTCTAAAGTTATTTTTAGATTTATATTCTCCGATCGCCCCAGATCTGAATTTATGAGAATATAGATTTGAAAACATCAAAATATTACAAATCCGGTTAGGATTAAGCTTCATACGCCTCTCAGCAAAATCCAGGCAGCTCATCCGAGAACAAGTCCTTTCGACACTCGGTGAAATTAAATCAGATCGGCTTAGATCAAGTTTCTGCGTTTCTTAACCGTAGTCTAAACGTCCAAATCAGATCCAGTTTCAGTCTACCCAGTTCAAGAAAAAGCTGTGGAAATTATTTCTGTCAAGATCAAGCTCGTGCAGCCCTTGACGGAGTCAAAAAAGGAACATTAATCAGAGGATCTACGGAGATCGACCCCACGTAAATTTTCTTTTATTTTAAATTTTTATTTGTAATTTATTTTTGTATTTTTCGAGTCTAATTGTTTCAGACTCGAAATTTACCCGTTACAATGTCAATCACCAGCATGCTTTTTATAGATTTCAACTATTTAATTTCTTTTTATTATAAATAACTAAAATTAAACCAAAAAATTAATATTAAATTTACATGCCATCATATTTTAGAACCTTTATAATTTTTCAATTTTTGGTTTCACTAAATATAAAACAACTTAAATTATACACATGTTAAATCCAATCATTCAGCCAAAAATTGTTCAAGTGCTTAAAATCCAATTCTACGATCATGCATGTGCTCATTAAATCTTGCACTTTTTTCATAGGTAAATCTTGCAAACCTTTGTGGATTGAAGCCTTGAATTTAGACTTTGATAACGTGAATAGATAAGAAGAAGAAGCAAAATAAGATATCAAGAATACTTAAAAAAATACATCAACTAAAAGGCCGAGCATAATATATTGAAACATCGTATTAAGCACATTGAAATAGATATAAGCATTTGCAATAAGGTACCACAAATCACCGTTAAATGGCCACCTGATTGATTTGCTATGGTTCGTTACTTAAAAACTAGCTGTTGTGACAGTATGTGGGTGTTGAAACAGTCATAACACTCACTCTTGAGGCTATGCCTTGTTCTTTCAAGGCGAGGCTCGATAGTTTCCTAAAGGATCAATGTCATTTGAGTTGGTGCACCATGAATTTGCCAATAAATGATCTCGTCATTGATTTCCTAGAGCTTATTACATAAAAGCTATTTGTCATGACAGAAAATGGTTATTGAAATCGTGACGGCACTCTCCTCAAGGCTAAGCCTTCTTCTCCCTAGACAAGCCCCTATGGTTTCCTAAAGGATCAACGACTTTAGAATTGAGGTACCACGAAGTCGCCATTCAATAATCTTGTGACTGATTTCTTGTAGCTTATTACTTAAAAATTAGCTATCGTGACAAAATGTGGTTATTGAATTAGTCATGGCATTCCCTTGCAAGGCTAAGCCTCTTTCTTCCAAGGAAAGGCCTTACAATTTCGTCGTGGATCAAATGCTAAAATTTTATTACATCTTATTATTAAATAAAAATATATACTAATAATGCTTGTTAGAATTTTAGTTAACGGCCTATAAAAAAATCAATCATAGGCTTCCTTTTTAGGGATTTTGTGCAACCTCTCCTAACATACTTTCAATCATCGAGGAAACCTTCATAGATTGGTGTTCAAGATGAAGGGCTGGCTTCGCAAGCAAGCACCGTCACTAGTTCAATGCACACATTGCTAGTATTTTAGTAACGATCTATTAAAAATCAGTCATCGACATACTTTCCAAGGATTTTGCACATCCCTCCTAATTGTTTTATCTTCTTTCTATTATAAATAGGTAAAATTAAACTACAAAATTAGACTTAATAGTTTTAACTTTCTTTTATTATTTTCTCAAAACAAAAAACTTCATTTTTATAAAATACTAATAAACCACAAAATCAATGTTAAATTTACATGTCATTATATTTTAGAATCTTTAAGCTTTTTCAATTTTTAGTTTCACAATACATAATATGCTTTAAATATTAAGCAGATGTGGAGTTCAATTATTTAGGAACAACTTTGTAAGTCCTTGAAATCCAATTCCATAATCATGTGTGTGGATATTAAATGTTGAAATTGTTTTATACATAAATCTCAAAAAACTTTGCAAATTAAAACCGCGAATTTAGACATTGATATCATGAATAAATGTGAAGAAGAGAGACAAAATAAGATATTGAGAATACTCAGGAATATATCAACTAAAGAGCCAAATATAATACATTGAAACATCTTGTTAGGCACGTTGAAATAGACATATAAGTCACTTATACGAAACATATTGTTACATGACACATAACCTACAAAACATCAAGAACAACTTCTTATTTTACCAAGGTGATTGCCTTGTTACATTACACTTGTCAGTCACTTTTACACTACTTGTAAGGCTTCTTCATGCTTGATGTCAAACACCTTGACAAGCACATCTTTCACAACCTAGTTAAGATAGAATCAAACATGGCAGTATTAGCTTTTTATTTTACCGCTGGGGTTACAATAAAAGAATGCATTGCAATAAAGCTAGTTTTACCTTGTTGCAAAAACAAATAAACAAATCAGTTATAGGAAGAGAAAGAGGTAATTCAAAGTTTCACTAGTAATTTACCTTATCTAGAATAGAGGCACCAGATGTTATTCCAATCGTAATGAGACCTACAGTTAGCCAATTCTCCTTCTCAACCAAATCCCCATGCTTTTCAGACAAGATGTAAAACCAAAGAGAATTAGAGCCCAAATTTAGCTTATAAGCTAAAATGCTTTGACAAAGGGAACTATCTTGTTTTCAACAAGCTAAATTTAGGGCCCGTTTGGAAACGCTGTCAGTTTTTTATTTCTGTTTTTCATTTTCTGTTTTTAGTTTTTGCTGTTTGCTAAATTTTTGTGTTTATTGCTGTCAATTTTTGTTTTTTTTTTATAAGAATAAAAAAATAGATAGAAAAAGGATAGTGAGAGAAATGGTAAAAAGAATATAAATATAGAGAGAAAAATGAGAGAGAGAGAGAGAGAAAAAGGATAGAGAGAGAATGAGTAGAGAGAGAAAAAGGAGAGAGAAAGAGAGAAAAAAGAGAATGAGTAGAGAGAATGACAGAAAGAGAAAGAGTTGAGAAAGAATGAGTAAAAAAAATAGTAGAGAAAGAAAAATGAGAGAGAGGGTAGAGAGAGAATGAATAGAGAAAATGACGAAGAGAGAAAAGAGAGAGAGAGTAGAGAAAGAACGAGTAAAGAGAATGATAGAGAGAGGGTAGAGAGAGAATGAGTAGAGAGAATGGTAAAATAAGAAAAAAGAGAGAGAGTCTGGGTAGAGAGAGAAAAAGGAGAGAGAGGGTAGAGAGATAATAGTAAAGCGAAAAAAAAGAGAGAGAACGTGGGTAGACAGAAAGGAGAGAGAATATGGGTAGACAGAGAATGGTAGAGAGAAGAGAGAGAGAGAGAGAGAGAGGGCAGAGAGAGAACGAGTAGAGAGAATGATAGAGCAAGAAAAAGAAGAGAGAATGGTAGAGAGAGAAAAATGAGAGAGAGTAGGTATAGAGAGAATGAGTAGAGAGAATGGATGAGGGAGAAAAAGGAGAGAGAGAAAGAGTGGGTAGAGGAAGAATTAGTAGAGAGAATGGTAGAAAGAGAAAAAGGAGAAAGAGGGTAGAGGAAGAATGAGTAGAGAGAGAAAAGAGAGAGAGAGGGTAGAGAGAGAATGGTAGAGATAAAAAAGGGAGAGAGGGTAGAGAGAGAATGAGTAGAGAGACAAGATAGAGAGAGAGAGGGTAGAGAGAGAATGGTAGAGATAGAAAAGCGAGAGAGAGGGTAGACAGAGAATGAGTAGAGAGAGAAAGAGTAGTGAGAGAAAAGATATAGATGGATAGAGAGAGAATGAGTAAAGAGAGATATGGTAAAGAGGATAGATAGAGAAAGAAAATGTTGTGAGAGAAAGTATAAAAAAAAAAGTGAAAAACAAAATTGGAAAGCTAGTTTTTATCATTTTCCCAAGTTGTTTTTTTTCTTTGAAAAACACTTTTAATTTTTCAGCGAAAAACAGAAAACAAAATCAATACCAAACATGTTTTCTGTTTTTTTTTTTGTGAAAAATAAACAGAATACAGAAAACAAAATCGTCTCTAAACGGGCCCTTAGCTTACAAGTTAAATGATAGGTTCAATATTTACATAGGTTTATGCATAATTATATATATATTTGGATAGTTTAACTATGTAAATATTGTAAATTGTGGCAAATTCTACTTCGGTTGCTTGTTTTATACTTTGTAGGTCAATTGGACATAACCGAAGTATTTGACGCTTAGAAAAAGGAACCTATCGGGTTTGCAGGAGAAGAAACAAGCCGAGCACTAAAGAACTGAATCAAAAGTTTGGTTGGAAAGCTAATATGTGGTCAGTTCGGGTAGAATTTCATAGTTTTGCGCACTGCTCGGTATTTCAGTCATAACTTCCTCTACACAAGTCAGAATTGGATGATTCTTAAGTTGAATCAAAGCTAAGAGATAGAGCTACAAGTTTTTTTTGTTTTGACTGACTTCGGATTCTGCCTGAAAAGGGTTGCAATTTGGGTCCGAAAATAGAGGGTCAAAACTGTCCAGGAAATTTATAAATCCTTTTCGGACTCGAATTTGAACTCTTTTAGGGCTTATAATTTTATTTTTGGAGGGGACTATAAATACAAAAGTTACAGCAGAGTGAGGGGCTTTTTGGAGGCTACTCTTTTGAATAGAAAGACGATACAGAGAGAAGCGTAGAGACAAAAGAGGGGAAGAGCATAAGGAAGGAACACGAAGACGTCGGAAACGAGTTTTTCAATTGTTTCTTGTTTCTTCTTTCTCTTTTGAACTCTTGATATTTATTATTTATTTATTTTCAGTTTTTAGCATGATTGGCTAAAATCCTAACTAGGGTGAAAGGGATGTAACCTAGTTTAGGGTTGGATTATATGATTTTGTGGATATTTTATAGTTCTTTGTATTATATTGCAATTTCATGTTGAGAACTGGAATTTGATTTATCTATTTTGCTCTTAAATATTCTTTTGTGCCTGATCACCATGAAAGTAGTCATAGGAGTTGTGTTGAGATCGATAGATGAGACACGAGTCGTGCATTAAATAGATAAACATATGAATTTTGAGTCAGAGATGAGATAAATTCATACGATGTTAGTAAAAATTCTTTGTTCTTAATGAGTTTAATCTGATTTGTGTGAGTTCGAGAGAAGATCACAATTAGATTGAATATGGTTAGGGTCGCTTGACAAAGAACACTAACTAAGTAAGAAGATTTGACATTCAGTTCAATTATCCACAAAAATTTCATATAGTTCAATTCCTTCTAGGTGAAAGCCCATAACCCTAGTATTCTTATTCTTGAACCATCTATATAGTGTCATTAGTTTTGTTTAATTAATTTAATTTTCTTAATTTAATAGTACTTATTTTCTTTTTATAATTTTCGCAACATCAATTTTCTGCTTAAGCAACATAAATTACGATTATCCTCTGTTCCTTTGGGTTCGACACCTGGAATATTCACTACGATTTTATTACTACGATCGGCCTTGTACGCTTGCAGGATTTTACCCGGTCAAGTTTTTGGCGCCGTTGCCGGGGAATAAAGTGTTAATTTTGATTTTTGTTATTCTTGTTTGCTTTGCTATTTTTTTATTTAATTTAGTTTTAAATTTCATTTATTTAGCATTTGTTTGTTTTTTTTTTTGCTTAGTTACTTGCTGATATATTCTCGTGACTGCAGATAGTTTATGCAATTGTGAGCGTCTAAAAGCGATAATCTCGGGTCGAAATTTGAGTCTGAAAATACAGGGTCAAAACTGTCTACAAAATTTACAAATCTTTTTGCGACTCGAATTTGGACTCTTTAGGGCTTATTTGAGGAGACTATAAATACAGAAGTCACAGAACATAAAGGGGACTTTTGGAGGCTATTCTTGTAGACACAAGACAGAGAATAAGCATAGAGAGTGAAGAGGAGAATAGCATAAGGGAGGAACGCGAAGACGTCGAAAATGAGTTTTTCGATTCCTTTTCTTTCTTCTTTTTCTTTTAAACTTAATGATGTTGGATATTTGTTTATCCTTGATTTTTAGCATAAGTGGCTAAAACCCTAAACTAGGGCGAAAGGGATGTAGCTTAATTTAGCGTTGGGTTATTTGATTTTTGTGGATGCTTAGTAGTTCTTTTAATTTTATTGCTATTATATGTTGAAAACTTCATTTGATTTATCTATTTTGTTCTTAAATATGCTTTTGTGTCTAGCCGTCATGAAAGTAGTCATAGGATTTGTGTTGAGATCGATAGATGAGACACAATTGTGCACTAAATAGATAAACATATAAATTTTGAGTCAGAAATGAGATAAGTTTATATGATGTCATTATAAATTCTCTATTTTTAATGAGTTTAATCTACTTTGTGTTAGTTCGATAGAATATCACAAATAGATTGAATACGGTTAGGGTTGCTTGACAAAGAACACTAACTAAAGAAGAAGAATTGACATTCAAATCATTAATCCACAAAATTCATGTAATTCAGCCCCTTATAGGTGAAAACTCATAGCTCTGGTACCCTCTATCTTGTGTTCAGTTTTAATTAAATTGCCTTTGATTTTTCACTAGTTAAATTGTTTAATTTTTAGCTCAATAATTTTGCTTCTTATTAATTTTCTCAAATATAAAACCTTCAGTTTAAATAACATAAATCATAATTAATTCTTTGTTCCCTTGGGTTCGACACCTGGAGTATTTACCAGGATTTTATTACTACGATCGATCCTATACGCTTGCAAGATTTTACTCGGTCATCTCTTTTCTCTATTGTTTACAGTAAATGTCTACAACATGCTTCAGATTTGGTCAAGATTCCTCGCATTCTAGGCCTTAGCATTGCAGCTGAGAATCTTGTAGAATAGAGAAAATCAGTCCGAGCTGAGGTGAAAAAGAAACTGGAGATTGTCAGTAAGAAGTACAAAAAAGCTGCAAACAAACATCGAAGAAGCCAGATATTCCAGGATGGTGATATAATGATGGTGCTCTTTCGTAAAGAACGGTTTCCAATTGGGTCCTACAATAAGTTGTAGCATAAGAACTATGGTCGCTATCAAGTATTGAAGAAGATCAATGATAATACCTATGTAATTAATCTACCCGAGACATGGGGAATTTCAAGGACTTTCAATGTTGCAGATATTTATCTGTTCTACTTTACTGATGAGCCTTTGTATCTTGAGTCTGAACCAAACTCGAAGTCGAGTTTTTCCCAAGTGGAAGGGACTGACGTAGAATAAATAGTCTAAGACTTTTTAGATCAGAGGGACTGTCAGAAAAAGCCCAGAAGGAAAGAAAGGTTCTAAAAGACTTGTCTTCCAAATATAACTAGAATATTCTAAGCATTTTCGTAACACATTCCTTGAATGTTTTGGAATATTGAATGTCCTGGAATATTATAGACCTATTATATTTTTTTTTTATTTTGATTTTTTCATTAACATATTTCATTTTCTAGTCATAAACTTCAACTATAAATACTCATGTAAGTTTAAGAGCTGAATCATTTTATAAAAATATTACTTCAATTGTAATAAGACATTAGTCTTTCATTTATCTTTCTCTTTGATAAGTTCTTTTCCTAAGGCTTAGTCGTATATTAGCTTTGTTTTTGCTAAATGTTGTGTCAACAGAAACTGTGAAAATGATGGGGTGCTTGTAGAGAGCCTGGATTCAGTGAGGCCATTAGTGTCCTAATTTGAGCTAGATCTAGAAAAAACTAAAAAGACATAACAATGGAAAAGGATAAGAGGAATAGGAAAGGAGGGATGGAGGTGGGGCAGTAACTAGACAGATTGGTGGAGAAAAAGAGAAAAAAAAAAAAAAAAAAGAGGACATTGGCTGGCCACTGCCACTAGCCTGTGCATGGGAGTTGTGTCTAGGGTTTTTTTTTTAGAGTTTTATCGTTTGTTTAGATTGCGAGATTTTGATGAGAAAGAAAGTTGTGAAAAAGAAAAATGTAAGAATCCGCTGTTTGGATAGATGAGAAAATATTAGAAAGAAAATAATTAGAAAGTGAATTTATATGTTTAAATTGTATGAGAAAGTGATGAGAAAGAAAATTATATGAATACATGCATTTTTAGCTAAATTCCATCAAACACACTACAACCACCAACCTTGGCAATTTTTGTAATTTTGCTTTTAATTTTTTAATTTTTTAATTTTTTTTTAATATAGCAGTTGACGTTGACAACATAGCAGTTGACGTTCGCAACACACTACATAAAACTAAATTCTCACTAGTTTCTTAGTTGCTGCCAAACAAGGGAAATTTTGTTAGAAAGTGTAATTTTCTCTCTCATGGGAATCACATGCAAAAACAAATAGAGCATTAGTGAGAGAGTGGGTTAAAGAGAGGTATTTAAATAAAAGAATCTAATCGTTCTTGCAATTGGAACGCTACTCTACTTTCCTGAAGTTATCATAGGTGAGTTTAGAATTTTGTTATTTGTTATCATGTTCACATACATCATTTGTCAATTTGTTACTACATTATATTAAACCACTCTAGCCTAATATAACTAGTTTTCACATGTTGGCAGCCTGTTTTGTCAAACAGAAAACGTAAAAGTGATCCCAAAGACATTGCACTTGGTAAATGAGCGATGGGAGTGTAAGAACAATGAAAAGTTGGATGAAATGCCTGAGTTGGCAAAGAGGATGATTTTGAAACAAGGTGCTAAATGGGTAAAGGAACTTGTGATGAACCCATCTCCAATTCCACGGATGGTTCGCTTTGTTGAAGAAATGGAGTTGCTTCTGCATATCAAACACAATTAGTCTTCTACCGTTGCATATGCATCCCAACCATCGGACGATGACCTAAGGGATGGGTCAAGCAGTGTACCTTGGTCGCCAGCATGTCGCACAGTAGCACATGGCCTATTTGACAAAAAGATAGGCAGCAACTTTGAAGACCATGGAAATTAAGCAAGCAAACTTCGTTGTTGGGTATGCAAATGTTTAAGCAATGGGAACTTATGTTATCAAGTGGTGCTTGTGTATGTACGTAACCTACATGTTTGATTAATGCCTACTAATATTATGCCGTACGTTGTGTTTTGTTGAATGTATTTGTTGTAATATTTTGCTAAAATGGACTTGGGGCTTATCTGCTTAATGGTGTTTGCTTAATTGAACTATCTCAACAAAGCCAAGATGGCCACCTGCCTTTGATGTGGAAGACAAGATTAGGAGTTTGATTCTAATCTCTTTTGAAAAAACACTTCAAATGAATTTTGAGAATTTTGCCTTCTCAGAGTGCTGTGCAGTATCTGCAAACATAATATTTCTTCCTTTTTATCGCTTAACAAACTAATTGCAACAGAATAAAAGTATAGCTCTTGGGCATACAATAGCTTGTGTTGACGTAAGGTGGGAGCTTTTGTGCCGTCGGCGAGTTTCAGAGGTTTTTTCGGGGTCTTCCGGTTAGCTGCGTCGATCCTTGTGGCCATTGGTGCCCCTTGCTGGGTTTGCGTTTTTTTATTTTGTTCGCTGATTTCGCTTCTCATTGGTGCTGGCTGTGGGCTATTCTACTGACCATTTCGTTTGTGTTTCGGCGGACTCCCCTGCTTCTCTGTTGCAGCTAATTTGGGCGAGGAAGCGGCAGACGTCTGGTTTTGGTTGGCTGCTGATTCTCGATTGTCGTTGGGGTCTTGTACAGTTGGCGTTTGCTCTAGAGCTTCATTATTGCCCTACCCCCTGGTTTATAGTTGATCTCTCCCGGCTTCGGTTGGTACTCTCTTTAAGTATTTCAATCCTTCTCAGCGTTGGAGATTGTGTGTTGTTCGTTGTGCTAGGCGTCTTGGGCTTGCGACAGGCCTTTGGCCAAAATTGCGTTGTCGTCAGCCTGGTTGTAGGTCGTATCACTGTTTCTCTGGCTATGGCAGAGGTTACCGTCGGCCTGTGGTGCAGCACCAGAATCTTTTGGTTCCTAGCATTCTATTGGTTTGGGCTTCAGCCCAATTATGTCTTTGTAGGAGCCTTATTTACCTGAGCTATGGGCTCAGGTTTGAGTTATCCTTAGTCTGCACGGGCTGGGTTTGGTTGGTTAGGGCTTTAGTTGTGGTGAGTTTCTGGTGGCGTTTTTGTTTTATGTGTATATGGGGTATGGGATGAGTTGATGTAGGCTCACTTTTAACTGGTTTTTGTACATGTTTTATCATATTTAATCCAATGCTTTTCTCCTTTGGTTAAAAAAAAAAAAAAAAGAACGAACCATTTGCAACTATAATCTTTCTCCGAAAAATGGGTGTTTGTCTAATTAAAACGTTTGTTTTTGGTGCACCATGTCAACCATAACCCGCAAAATACTTGAGAGGGCCCAAATAATATGAGGAAAAAGGTTTTTTTTTTTTTGAAAGTTTTTGGATGTAGATCAATTAACAGGGGAAAGAGAATAATTAAAAAAGTTAAAAATTTAAATTTTAAACTTTTTTTATTGATATATTATTAATATAATTATTATATTAAATTTAAATAAAATAAATAAATTATTCAATTAATTGTATATCTTACTTATTACATAAATTATATACTATTTAGTGGTATCCATGATAGAAATGTTTTCGAGTATTTCTACAACCATTCATAGAGATCTTTCTGTTCTAATAAAGATAAATTTTAATGTCCAAACAGTTTTGTTTTGATTTTTTTCTATAATATAATAATTGTTATATTTTATACAATAATATTAACAAAATATATAATAAAAAATAATTTTTTATTATATATTTTATTATTATTATTATATAAAATACAATAATTATTATATTACCAACAATTTTTAGACAAAAGTCTTCAACAGTATAATGGAGCTCTTCCATTAAATACTTTGCACTTGACTAACTATGCCTATATGTACCTACGCAACTCATTGTGTGGGTTACAATTCACGCCCCTCAATTGCTTGTCTTGTCCCCTCTACTGTATTCAATGGCAGAATTATTGCACTCCTAGCTACCAGCTTTACCAGAAACTCTAATCCCATGATCTTGAATCTTGAATCTTTGAATCCAGCTTTAGCCCAAGAATGCCTCACTAGTTAGTAGTGGACATAATACTACATCTCATTTAATTAGGAACCTCACAATGGGTTGCTGTGTAAGTAGTAGCACCAATAAAGATTCAAACTTTAATAAAGTGGGATCTGAATCCCAGAAATCCAAGCCAACCCATGAAAGCAGAGCTCCACCTCCATCACTTGATCAAGAAGAAGAAAAAGAGACAGTGAAAGAAGTATTGTCTGAAACTCCCAAACTAAAACCACCACCACCACCAGAATCCATCAAGAGCCTCACTAAAGAACATCAAGACAACAACAACAGGACCAGCAACACAGGAAAGATTGCTCATTTCCAGCCGACACCACCGCCATTGTTTGATGAGAAGATCAAGATCCAAGAAAGCAGGTACGAGAATGAGAAAATGCTGCAAGAAGAAGAGATCTTTGAGCAGGAAGGATCAGAAGTTTGCAGCTTGAGCTCGAGTGAGAAGCTATCAACTGCAACAATCAACAATGGGAGCATGGATTATGATGATTGTGATGATGATGAGGAGGTTAAGCAAAGAGTAGTGAAATCTCCAGCACCGAAATCGGCATCAAGAAACCGGCTGCCCCCCGAATTGGGTACAAAAAGAGACCGGCCACCGCCGCTTGTCGGTAAATCACCGACCAGGCGTACCGACCAGTCATCGAGCAGAAGAAACAATGCTGTGAGGTTGGTGCAAAGCAGGGAACAGATGGCCAGGCGGGGTTTAAGATCCGAACCGAATAGGAGAGACCCGGGTGAGAATTCTGGGAGGAGGTCCAGGTCGCCTGCCAGCAATAGATCATCTGCAATCGGTCGGAGCCCGTCTGCGGTAAAGGCCAACCAGTCTCCGGGTAGGGTCAGAACCGATCCACCGGAGAAAGGAGGTAATGCCATGAAGGTGGGGCGTGGCATGGAGGGTGATAATTGGCCGACTGGCGCCGCTGTTACTTCTACTACTACTGGTAATGGTGGTGCCGGAAATGAGTCACTTGAAAACCCACTTGTGTCCCTTGAGTGCTTCATCTTCCTCTGAATGGGAATATTCCGGTGGAATATTTGTGCCGACGATGACACCGGATTTTTGGAAGAGTGCCTGGGATACTTTGGTCCTCCGTTTTAACCTTTTTTTTTTCTAGTGGGTTTTTACTTTTAACCTCTTTTTTATTAGAGTACTGTTTTAGAGAAAAATATGTCTAAAAAATATTTGAATGAAATTGATCAGATTTAATATATAACTAATTAGATTATAAGTGTAATTAAGTATAAAATTTTTTTTATATTTAATTATATTTAAAATTTAATTAATTATATATTAAATTTAAACAGTTACGTTTAAGCGCATTTTCAGACTCTTTTTTAATTAGAACTGTAACTTTTTCCTTTTTATTATTCTCGGGGGTGTGAATATTAGTTAGGCAAGGTCAGGAGTGGACAAAGAGGGAGACTCTGTGGCTTTTGGACACTGGTAAATGGAATGGAATTGCTATTATTTTTTCCCTGCCTTGCAGAAGCCGTGATGTTACACCGCCAGATTTGGTTTCTTGCAAGTTGTATTTTCTTTTTTGATGCACAAAATTATTTTAAAGTACGGCAATGTCTAATAGTTATGTTAAAAATTATTGTAATTTTGTATTTAAGAAGCATGGGGATGAGTTATAAATTCAAGTTTACTATTTAATTTTAATAGGAATTGATTATGAAAATTTTTCATTTAAAATTGAATTTTTTAAACTAATTGAACTACAGGATCGGTGGTTGTAAATTAGTGATTTTTTTTTTGTTTGACATAAAATTAGTGACTTTGGTGAAAATATTCAGCAGTCGTCAAATATTCTGCGTTTGTTTCGCTTCTCCCATCTCATGCTAAATTAAAGATAGAGGACATGGGACTCTGTCATGACTTTGTTGGGGGCAGATGGAATCAAACAAATATACCGGTGGCGATGTTTATAATTAATTTTCAACCCACATTTTCCAGCCGTGTCTTTTGTCGTCTCGGCCAGCTTGCAACAACTTTGAAAGGACACATAATTATTGTGGGCATAAATTGTGTGCCGTACATATTTGAATCAAGCGACTCTGAGGGGAGAGTCCGCGTGGAATGGATTGAATAATGGTGTAGTGATTCCAGCGAACCTTTGTTTCTCCTTTCCTTCTTTGGTTAAATGTTGCTGATCTGACTAACAGCCATTGTACCCCTGAATTACAGTGTGATTGGATAGAAAAAAATTAAATAAAAAGTGAATAAAAAAAATAGATAAAAAAATAAAAAATAGTATAATAATAAAAATATTATAATTAATAAAAAGTAATAATTAAAAAAGTTATAAGAAAGAAAAGAAATATAAATCTGTGAGAGAAAAAGTAAAAGGTATTTATTTGAATTGATAGAAAATAAATAAAAAATAAATAGAAAATTTTAATTTTTTTTTCAAAAAATTTTGAAATTTTTTTTTCTTTTTTCTTTCTCTTAAAAATATGCCAAACATGGCCTTAAGGGGAGCATGATTAGATGGAATGCTGTTAGGGCAAGAGGAGGGTGATCTCTTTCTTTACTTCTAAAAAGTGAGCGCATGACTTTTACTGTGATTGGCAATTTTCAATGGAAAAGAAAAGGAAAATGGATGGAAAAAAATTTTCTATTCATTTTCTTTTTTATTCATTTTCTATTAAATCAAACAACTATTTTTTACTTTTTCTCTCACAAATTACTATTTATTTTCTTTTTTATCATTATTTTTTATCAATCATAACATCATCATTACTGTATTATTTTCTATTATTTTTCTTTTCTATTCACTTTCTACTCAAATTCTCACTATCCAATCACACCCTTTAGGATTCAAAAGTATCACATTTGCTGGTTTTTATTCCGAAGCTTAATCATGTGGGTATGTATATTGAAATTCATAAAAAGTACATATATTAACGATATTTAATAATTTATTTTTTTTATTTTTAAATATAATGCATTTTTTATAATTTAACAGTCTGTATTATCATAATATGCGTTGTTATTATTTTTTTTTTTTTGTATTTATTTATTCCATTATGCAATGCAAAGACAGGAAGAGAAATGGATGTGCAACAAAATTGTCTTTTTTTTATTTTTTATTTTTTGCCTTTGGAAAAGCAATTGAAACACAATCGGGGTGGCATGGAGGGAACACACCCACCACAAATACAATTGTTTCCAGCTAGCCGTTGGGCAACGAGGACAATTGACTATTGTTTGTGGTCCTAAGTTTTCCCAACGACAACAAAGCCGTTGGATGGTGGAGTTTGCTGTTGGCTTTTCCACATAAAGCATAATGGGCAAATATATCGGTTATTTTGGACTGTTGCTCTTGTTTCCCCCTCTCCGAGAGGGAAAGACAAACACACAATGTCCTTTTTCTTATGATATCATATAAAGAAAATTTATCCGCTTTCAATTCAAAGTTCAATTTTTTATGTGCCTAAAAGTTTCAAAGTAATTCATAGATTTGAAAAAGCAATATGATGGCATTCATCGAATTTTGTTCAGGTCTCAAACAGGATCAATCGTTCATGAGCACCTTTTTTTACGGGTAATGTTTTGGTCAAATTTATTCAGCCAGTTTGGCAGCCAAAAGGCCCAGAACAGCGTTACAATTTTTTTGTTTTCCTGATCGGACGGGTTTTGACATTCTTTACATCATAAAACGGTAAAAATAAAAACAAGATTATTCTGTTTTCATCATTAATATTAACATTTTTTTTTTTAAATTGCATCTTTGGGTGAGAGGAGGAGAAATTTATGGAATAGCAAACAAACTACTTCTTTTACTTAACAAGTCGATCTTCAGTGGACAAAAAAAACAAAAGTAAAAAGTTTGGTATCTATATTTTAGTAGTTATATTTAGTATACACATTGTAATTAATTGATTTATTTCTTTAACAAAATTAATAAAATATGATATAAAAAATTAACACATAATTTTTGTCATTTTTTATCACAAAAATAATAAGTGTTATTACAAAAATAATCAAATTCGCCACAAAAAATATATTTATATGTATTATAAGAATATTTGAATCATATTAGAGTCTAAATAAATTGAGCAGAAGACATACCTTCAGTCATATTAATCAATAATTAATTGCCACAAGTATGAACGATCACTCAAAGGAATAAGAAAACTGATGTGTTTTAATATTTAGTGACAGTGCCTTATAGCCTATAATCGAATGCTTATCGAAGCGTGCAGAGATGGTTAACAAACTTCTCCTTATATAGGCTAGGCTAGGGACCCTATCAGTTACTGATCTTTACCCCCACTTCCTCACATCAAAGATAGTGGCTGTAATTGATTTGAACTGTAACTAACTTTCCTTACATGGATCATAATAAGTGGGTAGTTATACTTTATTGATTTGTAATTATCACCTTAAGAGATAAATAATTATTATTTATCTCTTTCCTTATCTCTTATCATGTGGGCCACCTTAAAGATAATTCAACATTCTCCCACTTGGCCCGCATGATACCAAATATGTGATATCTGTATTCATGGTCATAACATGAATTACCCATACAAGTTAGTTTGTAACTGTAGTTTATTTAACTAGAAATCTCTATACATGGATCATGGCGGTTATGCAACACTTTTGAAACATTTCCTTCCATGCATCACGATGTTAATGAATTTCCAATCAAACACTTTAGTGAGGCAAAACTTTATTGAATGAAAAAACTTTAAACCTCAATCCATTTAGATCCCAAATAACTTCATTGCAAATAAACTTTATGTGCACAAAATAATTCTTTATTTGCAAATAACCCAAAGGGTTTCCAAAATACCGAAACATCATAGAACATGATTTAAAATAAAACTTAAATAGAGCTAACTAGACCCATACACTCAACATGATCCTTATATGACTTAGGCGGCAATCCTTTAGTCATAGGATTAACAACCATAAGTTGAGTACTGATATGCTCTATTACAATTGCTTGCTCTTTAACATGATCTCTAACAACTAGAAACTTTATATCGATATGCTTGTTTCGGCTTCCGCTTTTATTGTTCTTTGAAAAGAACACCGCAGCTGAATTATCACATTATATCTTTAGTGGTCTAGAAATAGAATCCACAATCTGCAATCCTATAATAAAATTCTTTAACCATAAAGCCTGTGTTGTAGTCTCATGGCATGCTATAAATTCCGCTTCCATAGTGGAAGAAGCAATAATGGTTTGTTTGATACTTCTCCAGGATACAACACCTCCAGCAAGCATAAAAATGTATCCAGTAGTAGAATTTCTAGTGTCTACACAACCAGCGAAATCTGCATCCGAATACCCGACCACTTCCAAACAGTCAGTGTGTCTGTATGTAAGCTTATAGTCCTTGGTTCCTTGTAGATACCTCATAACTTTCTTAGCAGCTTTCCAGTGCTCTAACCCAGGATTACTTTGGTATCTTCCCAACATTCCTACTGCAAATGCAATGTCAGGTCTAGTGCAGATCTGTGCATACATAAGGCTACCAATTGCTGATGCATATGGTATCCGCTTCATCTCTTCCAGTTCCAAGTTGTTTTGAGGACATTGTGTAAGACTGAATTTGTCCCCTTTGACAATAGGTGCTACGGTGGAAGAGCAATATTCCATCCTGAATCTCTCTAAAACTCTTTCAATGTAGGCCTTCTGAGATAATCCCAAAACTTGCTGAGATCTATCTCTATGAATTTCTATGCCAACGACATAAGAAGCTTCATCCATATCCTTCATTTCAAAGTTTTGAGAGAGAAATTTCTTTGTCTCATGTAGCAACCCGAAATCGTTCCATGCAAGTAAAATATCATCCACATATAGGACTAAAATGATATACTTGTTCCCACTAACCTTAAGGTATATACACTGATCCACAATATTTTCCTTAAAGCCATATGAGACTATAATATTGTGGAATTTTATATACCACTATCAGGAGGCTTGCTTGAGCCCATGTATGGATTTCTTAAGCTTGCATACCAAGTGACTTCCTTCATCAATAGTGAAACCTTCAGGCTGACTCATGTATACCTCTTCCTCAAGATCCCCATTCAAGAAGGCAGTTTTCACATCCATCTGATGTAGCTCTAAATCAAAATGAGCTACTAAAACCATGATAATCCTGAATGAATCCTTCTTAGAAACTGGAGAGAAGGTTTCATGATAGTCAATGCCCTCCTTTTGAGTAAAATCTTTGGCTACAAGTCTAGCCTTATATCTCTCAATATTACCAGACAAGTCCCTTTTGGTTTTATAAACCCATTTGCAACCAATGGCTACGACTCCTTCTGGTAATTCAACAAGGTCCCAAACTTGATTGTTGGCCATAGATTCCATCTCTTCCTTCATGGCATTGTACTATAATTCTGACTTTTCATTTTCCATGGCTTGTGAAAACGTGCAAGGATCATCCTTATGATTAATATCAGTCTCTTGCAAGTATACAAGATAGTCATCAGGAATTGCAGATTTTCTTACTCTTGAGGATCTCCTTAGCCCTTCATTTTGTAGATTTTCATTATGTGGTTCATGTGCCACTGGTTCCACATTTGCTTGCACTGCATTGGGCTCTTGATCTTGAATTTGTTATTTATTAATATCACTATGTGAACCTTCTCGAACAACAATCAATCATCTAGAGTTTATGGAACTTTCAGTGGAGACCTTATTTTCCTCAAATTGCACATATCAAGGAAATCCACTCCCACTAAACTCGTGATCCTCAAGAAATTTTGTATTCCTAGCTTCAACAATTCTAGGCGTGCTTAAAGAACAATAAAATCTTTATCCCTTGGAGTTTACTGCATAGCCTATGAAAAACCCACTAGTTGTCCTTGAATCTAATTTCTTTAATTGAGGATTATAAACCCTCGCTTCAGTAGGACAACCTCATACATGCATATGTCTTAGACTGGGTTTCCATCCATTCCACAACTCAAAAGGAGTTTTAGGAACAGCTTTCGATGGAACTCTATTTAAGACATATACTGCAGTTTTCAAGGCTTCACTCCATAAACTTAATGGGAGACTAGAATTATTGATTATGCTCCTCACCATGTCCATAAGTGTTCGGTTCCTTCTTTCTGCAATACCATTTTGTTGAGGTGTACCCGGAGTGGTATACTGTGCAATAATACCCTCCTCTTCAAGGAACTTAACAAATGGACCTTTCATTTGTCTCATTTCTGTGTACCTTCCATAATATTCTCCACCCCTGTCAGATCTTATAATTTTGATCCTTTTATCCTTTTGTTTCTCTACTTCAACCTTATATGTTCTAAAAGCATCGAGTGCTTCAGCTTTATCAAACAATAAGTAGAGATACATGAATCTTGTATGGTCATCAATGAATGAGATAAAATATCTCTAACCATTGAAACAGGGAGTGGGAAATGGTCCACTTATATATGCGTGTACAATCTCAAGAATCTCTGAACTTCTCTTAGCACCTTTAGTATTATTGTTGGTTTGCTTACCTTTTATGCAATCCACACAAGTACCAAAATCTGTAAAGTCAAGAGTTGTTAAAACTCCATCATTCTCAAACCTCTTTATTCTCTCAAGAGAGATGTGGCCTAATCTTTTGTGCCAAAATTGAGAAGATTGCTCATTAATAACACATCTCTTTGTGCCGATATTGTCATGCAATGTAACATTGCATTCCTGAGTGGGGTCTAAATCGAATTTGTATAAACCATCAACCAAATGACCAGAACCAATATTAATTTTATTATGCAAAATATTGAAACTTTTGTTCTAAAAAATAAACTGATAATTAAATTGAGCTAACCTAAAAATTGAAACTAAATTCCTAGAGAACGAAGGAATATAAAAAGTATTTTGCAAATCCAAAACAAATCCAGTCTTTAAAATTAAACGATAAGTCCCCACAGCTTCAACATGAGAACGCATCTGATTTCCTGAATAGATGCCTTGCTCACTTTCCTTTGGCTTCCTTAGCTCCAGAAAGCCCTGCATAGTATTGGCAATATGGATTGTAGAACCAGAATCAATCCACCATGTATTATTTGGAGCATCAACTAAAAAAGATTGATGATACACTAAAGATATAAAAATACCTTTCTTTTTCAGCCATGCCTTATATTTGAGGCAATCCTTCTTCATGTGTCCACGTTTCCTACAGAAGAAGCATGCTACTTTATTGCCATATTTCTTCATTGACACATTTGCATCTTGCTTCCATTATGGAGAACCTTTACCCTTTTTGTTCTTCGCCTTCTCTTAAATCACGAGATGAGCACTTTCCAGATTCTCGTGCTTCATTCTTTCCTCCTCTTGAACACACATGGTCAGAAGCTCATTGATTGACCATATCCTTATGTGTGTTATATGATATCTTAAAAGGCGTATATGCAGGAGGAAGAGAATTCAGGATAAAGTGAACCAGAAAGGTATCAGATATATCAACCTCAAGGGACTTAAGTTGAGAAGCAATGTCCCTCATTTCCATAATGTGCTCACGCACACCTTTAGAACTGTCAAAGTTCTTTCCTGAGAGTTTCTTCATAAGGGTGCTGGCCAATGCCTTATCAGATTTCACAAATTGTTCTTCAATGGCTTTCATGAAATTTTTGGCCTTTTCTTTATCTGGAATTGAGCCCCTGATGCTTTTGCTGATGTGGGACTTAATGAGCATCAAACTCAGGCGATTGGATCGCTCCCACTTTTCAAAAGCAGCTCTCTCATTTGGCGTACTTGTTTCCGTGGGAACAGATAGCTCATCCACACGGAAGGCCAAATCCATATCCATGCACCCTAAAGCCAAAAGGACCTTTTCTTTCCAGTCCACAAAATTATCACCCGACAACATTGGAATATGAGAAGGATCATAACAAGTAGTAGGAATAACTGCATTAACTAAGAAGTATACATACATTAATGTCATGAGAATAACCATCACAAAATATAAATTCAAACCTTCCTGTGGGTAAAGGTCGCTACACGCATTGAATTCATATATATACTTTACAATAACACTAATGAATCAAACATTAAAATTCAAAAATTTTCATACCTGTGGGCATAGGAAAAAAACCAAATTTTAACATCTAATTCAAAATCTTATTCCAATTAATTCAATAAAATAAATACCTCCCTGTGGGGCCAAATAATTTATTTTAAGGAATTAATTACAATTTTTATATGTCATTTATAGTCCTATAACTATATCCTTATGTGATTTCCTTATAAATCACTAACATCATAATAATTTAAGATGCTATGGCCACTCTTAAATTACCATAATATTCCTTAAATGACATTCATATGATTTATTGTAGATCATGCATAAATATATTTACATGTATAGTCTAAAACATTTATTTGTGCATCCAAACAATTTAAAATTAAAAGAATAACCAAAATTGTTGCCTTCCTGGATCACATTATTAGCTTTTGTACCATCATCACCATGCATGACCATTCATACGTATTGGGCAGTTTTGTGAAGTAAAATACTTTCCAAGTTAAATATAATTGTGAACTGAACTGAAACCATCATCCAATACAAAATATTGCTGATCAAGCCATACTGCCTTTTGACAATTCATAAGAAACAGTTGCACCAATAAATCGGTCAATTAAGTATCCCTTTTGTTCTTCGGTCACCGATTACCAGTGTTGTCATTCATATCTATCTTCATGCATGTATATCATCAGCATTACCATGTATAATGTTCCTTTATTAATATTTATTACATGACATATATATGCACATGATGCAAAGGACAAACCTGACTTGTAGCAGGAATATGCAAAAACCAATCCATAAATGGGACCCACAAGAACTTATATTATATAGGTTTCTACACTATGCATAATACTAGATTCATACATCCACTGAACCATCTTCAGTCATATTCATAACCCACATTGTACATCATGTTAATATGCCATAAATGAGAAAATTTCAAACAATTTTCTTTTGTTGATTTTTTTTTTTTTGATTTAAAAATATGTGACCAGATTATACCTTTATTGATTTGTTTATCCATAACTTAGAAACTAACAATCAAAACCACCTTTTATGTAACAATCATACACGTGATGCAACCCAAAACATCATAATCATCATGTCTTTATTCACATATACATATACGGCATACATGGGTTAAAATATACATAGAAGGTCTGATATTGTTGATTCAATACTAGATTTAATTTGAGCCATGTAGTTACTGTATCCAGATGTATTTTAATGACAATAGCCTCGTACCGAGAATTATAATCATGCTGTAAAAATTATTATTATTATTATTAAAATTATTATTATTATTATTATTATTATTATTATTATTATTTGTTTCTGACCCCAAAGAACAGATACAATCGGCAGACATGGCATGAAACTCAGTCCATAAATAAAACGTGGTTATGTACACATGCCATGTATGTCTTGTCCATGATCAAAAATACTGACAATGGCAAATTAAAAGATGTCGTGTAAAAGGGCTGTGGACATATAATTGATAAACATGCAATCGGCCATGGCAAAATCACAGTCCACCGAAAAACAAATAGAATATGCATGTGTGTTGTGTATACTTTGGTGAACCTACACATACTGACCATGCATAAATTTTGTGCAAGTCTTCAATTAACAAAATTATCAATCATGGCATATATAAACGATGCATATTCATCAATTAGAGGAATCAGATTCAATCAAACCGCATATATAAACTTGAGATTGTAATCAATATAACTGAAAGGGAGGCTCTGATACCACATATAAGAATATTTGAATCATATTAGAGTCTAAATAAATTGAATGGAAGACATACTTTCAGTCATATTTATCAACAATTAATTGTCACAAGTAAGAACGATCACTCAAAGGAATAAGAAAACTGATGTGTTTTAATATTTAGTGACAGTGTCTTCTAACTTATAACCGAATACTTATCGAAGCGTGCAGAGATGGTTAACAGGCTTCTCCTTATATAGGTTAGGTTAGAACCCTGTCAGTTACTGATCTTTACCTCCACTTCCTCCCATTAAAGATAGTGGCTGAAACTGATTTGAACTCTAACTAACTTTCTTTACACGATCATAATAAGTGGGTAGTTATACTTTATTGATTTGTAACTATCACCTTAAGAGATAAATAATTATTATTTATCTCTTTCTTTGTTTCTTATAACGTGGATCACCTTAAAAATAATTCAACATATATATGATCTGTTTATAAAAGTGTATACAAAATTGAATCTAAAAGAAAAAGCCTTGTGTCTTCGGTCCGAAAGAAGCTACTTCATCTTTTGTTCCCAACTCTCAATGAGTGTGCTGGCGTGGAATGTCAGACGAGCGGGTAAAAAAGGACTGACCTGCACACTGTAGGACTTGCTTTCTTATCATAAACCAGAAGTTTTGTCGATAATGGAACCTCAGATCAAGCTGAAAAGGGCCTGTGACGTCATTAATCAATTCGGCTATGATGGTGTTCATTGGGTTGATCCCATCGATTATTCGGGTAGCATATGGCTCATGTGGGATAAATCAAAAATTACGCTGGAAATTCTTCATTCCAATCCTCAGGTTGTGCACGCTGCTGTTATTGTAAATCAACAGCCCTCTTGGGTTCTTTTATGTGTCTACGCACATCCCAATGATCATATTAGGGACGCAATGTGGCATAATTTTCGGAGCATCGCAGATTACTTGACGTTTCATTGGGCGCTCATTGGGGACTTCAATGACATGATGTCCTTGTCAGAAAAGTTGAGGGGTTCACTTAAGATGACGCGCTGATGTCGTCTTTTCACTGAATTTGTTAACAGTTGGAGGCCCATTGATCTTGGGTTTGTTTTTTTTTTTTTGATCTTGGGTTTTCAGGGACGAAGTTTACATGGTGGAACAGTAGAGGCAACCAAGTCATCAGAGAAAGAATTGACTGCTGTTTTGTGTCGCAAACTTGGCAGCAACAATTTCATAATGCCAGACTTGCTATTTACCCCGGGTAAATTCTGAAATTGTTTGAAATTGTTTGAAATTGTCCCATCCTTTTGAAATTGTTTGAAACTATGCAGGTTGTTAAGCATCAGAGGCCATTTAGATTTGAGGCATTGTAGGCCTCTTATCCCGGGCTTGGGCAGCTTATTCGTTAACACTAGAATTCTGGCTCAAATTTTTTGACTGACAACCTTCATTCACTCCAGCAAGTATTGAGGCAATGGAATTCCAATGTGTTCCGAAATATTTTCTAGAAAAAGAGGAGTGTTATGTGACAGCTTGATTCTGTGCAAAGGCAGCTTGATAGATGGGATTCAATCACTTTGAGGCAGCATGAAGCACTTCTTACTCAAGAGTACAATCAAATTCTTGATCAGGAAGAACTATTTTGGTGCCAAAAATCCCAAAAAGACGAGATTTTGCAAGGGGACCGAAACACGACATTCTTCCACTCATCAACTACAAAGTGTCGGCAGAAAATGTCAAAGCTAATGAGAGTTTTCCTAGAGACTCTAGAAGAAGTGGAGTTCACAGCAAGCAACAATCCTGCAGTAGATAAAAAAGTAGCAGAAACTACAGTAGCAATTTAAGAGGGACTTTTGTAATCAGTTTTATATTCTATTATGTCGTCCTTGTTAGGTACTATGATCTTTTGTAATCCTCAATTTGTGTAAAGTTGAGGGCTAGTATACCTAAACCATGCTGCAGGTACAATGTCAATTTTTGTAACAGTAAATTACAGTCTTGAACTGTATGTATGTCTGCTTTATTAGCTAAACTATGTGTGGAATATGATTGACTCTTCTCTCTGCACTTATCTCCAAAAATTTTCTTTGTTTTAGTTTGTTTTAGCTCTTACAAATGGTATCAGAGCTTCTAGGATCTTATTGGGGGGCTGTGGAATCAAAGAAAGAGAGTAAAAACTAGAGAGTTTATGAGAGAAATTTGTGAGGACATAGTGCAGAAAAAGAAAAAAAAACAGGTTGACAAAGAGAGTTTTCTGAGGTAAGACTAGAGTGAAACACGAGAGAAGGTTCAGGGATCATGACTTCCAGCAATGTTAACATTCCTACACCTCAAGTCTTCACTGGTTCCAATTACCAGCTTTGGTCAGTGAAGATGAAGACCTATCTACAGGCACATGACTTGTGGGAAGTGGTAGAAACAGGCAGGGATCCACCACCCTTGCCTGAGAATCCAACAGTAAACCAAATTAAGTTTCATAAAGAAGAAAGTGCAAAGAAGTACAAGGCTTTAACATGCATACAATCAACTTTGTCTGATGTCATTTTCACTAGAATTATGGCTTGTACATCAGCCAAGGAGGCATGGGATAAGCTTAAAGATGAGTTCTATGGTAGTGACAAGACCAGGCAAGTGAAGATTTTAAATTTGAAGAGAGAATTTGAAATGCTCAGAATGAAAGAAACAGACTCATTGAAGGACTATACTTCCAAGTTACAGGAGGTAGTTAATCAAATCAGGTTAATGAGAGAAGAGTTAACAGATAAGAGGATTGTGGAGAAAGTCTTGGTCAGCCTTCCACCAAAGTTTGAAGCTAAGATATGCTCACTTGAAGATTCAAAGGATCTGAGTCAAATGACTTTGTCGGAGTTCTTGGGTGCTCTTGAAGCACAAGAACAGAGAAGAAATATGTGGGGTGAAGGCAGTGGAGAGACTGCTTTAGTAGCTAAAGCTAAAAGAAAGCAACCAACAGCAAAAGAAAAGAAAAAACAGCCTGTCACTGAGCACAGCAGCAAGGGTAAGTCACAAGAATTTGGAAAAGCTACAGCAAAGTGGGGAAGTTTTCCTCCTTGCTCCACCTGCAAAAGAACAAATCATGCTGCAGAAAATTGTTACTGGAAAGGAAAAATTCAATGCAGATATTGCCAGAAATTTGGCCATGTGGAAAGAAATTGCAGAAAAAAGCAACAGCAGTAGAGTCAACCTGGAACTCAAAACCAGCAGACTAAGCAGACAGCAAATTTTACTGAAGAAGAAGTAAAGGAAGAAAATCTATTTGTAGCATTGCTGGTAAATGGAAGTGAAAAGCATGAAGCTTGGTACCTGGATAGTGGTTGCACACACCACATGACAGGTCATTCTGAGTTTTTTAAAGAGTTAAAGCCATTCAGTGGAGCTGTGAAGATTGGGAATGGAGCTAAAGTTACAGTGAAAGGAAAGGGCACAGTCACTATATACACCTCCTCAGGTACACACACAATTTCAGATGTTTTACTAGTTCCAGATTTGGATCAAAACTTATTAAGTGTATGCCAAATGATGCAAAATGGCTATACACTTTTGTTTAAAAATGATCATTGCATAGTTTATGATCCTACTGGCACTGAGTTCATAAATGTGCCTATGCAAAATAGAAGTTTTGTTGTGAATTTATCTGAAATTGAGGAGTCAGAATGTAACAACAGTAGAGTTGTTGAAAGTACACATTTATGGCACAAGAGGTTGGGTCATCAGAACACCAGGTCAATTCAATTAGCTCAGAAGCAGAATTTGATAACAGACTTGCCAATTATTGACTCACAAATTGGTGTATGTGAGAGTTGTGAACTTGGCAAACAGCATAGGGTACCTTTTCCTAATTCAGGTGCTTGGAGAGCCAGCAGAAAATTGGAGTTAATTCACTCTGATGTGTGTGGGCCAATGCAAACTGAATCATTAAATGGAAGCAAGTACTTTCTTCTTTTTATAGATGATTATACAAGAATGGCATGGGTGTACTTTATGAAGCAAAAGTCAGAAGTCTTTGACTTATTTAAGAGGTTTAAAGCCTCTGTTGAAACTCAAAGTGGAGAAATATTGAAGATTTTAAGATCAGACAATGGCAAGGAATACACTTCAAATGAATTCAATCAGTTTTGTACTGATTTGGGAATTCATCATCAACTGACTGTAAGCTACTCTCCACAGCAAAATGGAGTTGTAGAAAGAAGAAACAGATCAGTGGTTGAGATGGCAAGGTTTATGCTCTTTGAAAAAAAGTTACTAAAGATGTTTTGGGCAGAAGCAGTTAATACTGCTGTGTACTTGGAGAACAGGTTGCCCACAAAAGCAGTGCAAGGGAAGACTCCTCTAGAGGCATGGACTGGCATCAAACCTTCAGTGAGGCACTTGAGAATATTTGGGTCTCTATGTTATGTTTGGGTGCCACATGCTAAAAGAGGCAAGCTGGACGAAAAGGCAGAAAAAGGAATTTTGGTGGGTTACAATTCTCAATCAAAAGGCTGTAGGGTTTATAACATTGTATCAGGCAAGGTTTTGGTTTGCAGGGACCTAAAGATTGATGAGAATGCACATTGGGACTGGAAAGAAGCTCAGTCACTAAAGGAAGATCACACACAAGTGATAGATGCTGCAAATGAGGGGGTCTGACATAAATTCAAATGATTATGATGATCCTCCTATAAGAGGTACCAGATCACTTGAAGATGTGTATGCAAGGTGCAACAGAATGATTGTAGAGCCTACAAACTTTGAGGAAGCTAACAAATTTTCTGAGTGGAAACAAGCAATGAAGGAAGAGATTTTAGTGATAGAGAAGAATCACACCTGGGAGCTAGTTGAAAAACCTGCTAACAAGCATGCAATAGGAGTAAAGTGGGTGTTCAGAGTGAAGCTCAATCCTGATGGAATAGTGAGCAAGTATAAGGCAAGGCTTGTGGTGAAAGGTTACTCACAACAGCAAGGTATTGACTACACAGATACCTTTGCTCCTGTTGCTAGAATGGATACAATCAGGATTCTAATGGCTCTTGCAGCTCAAAGGAGATGGAAAATAAAACATTTGGATGTCAAATCTGCCTTCTTGAATGGAATTCTAAAAGAAGAGATCTATGTTTGCCAACCTGAAGGGTTTGTCATAAAAGGCAGTGAGCACAAGGTCTACAAATTGCACAAGGCCTTATATGGCCTCAAGCAAGCCCCAAGGACTTGGTATAGCAGAATTGATACCTTTCTATGCAACCAAAACTTCAAAAGGAGTGACAATGATGCTACTCTATATGTGAAGAAGAGTTCAGTTGGAGAAATTTTAATTGTGTCCCTATATGTTGATGACTTGCTTGTTACAGGTGATCAAGAAGAAGTGCTACTGAAGTTTAGTGCTGAAATGCAAGCTCAATTTGAAATGACAGATTTGGGGGATATGAGTTACTTTCTTGGGCTAGAGATTCATCAAACTGAAGTAGGCATTTTTCTTTGCCAAAGAAAGTATGCCTTAGAGTTATTAAAGAGATTCAAGATGCAACATTCAAAGCCTGTTGCAACACCTCTAGCTGTGAATGTGAAACTGAAAAAGGAAGATGGAGAAAAGGAGATCAATGCATCCTATTATAGAAGTTTAATTGGGAGCTTACTTTATTTAACAGCAAGCAGGCCTGACATGATGTTCACAGCAGCCCTATTATCTAGATTCATGCAGAAGCCAACAAATCTACATTTTGATGCAGCTAAAAGAGCCCTCAGATACTTAAAAGGCACTCATCAGCTGGGAATCTGGTATAAACCAGTTAATGAAGGCAAGTTACTTGGGTATGTGGATAGTGATTGGGCTGGGAGTGTTGAGGACTTGAAAGTACCACGGGTTATATGTTCTCACTTGGTTCAGGTGCATTTAACTGGAATTCTAAGAAACAGGAAGTTATAGCACAATCATCTGCAGAGGCAGAATATGTGGCAGCAGCAGCAGCAACAAATCAGGCAATTTGGATAAGAAAAATTTGCAGGACCTATGTTTTGAACAAAGTGCAGCCACTACAATTTGGTGTGACAACAAATCAGCTATAAGTATAGCTAAAAATCCAGTTCAGCATGGAAAGACAAAGCACATAAATGTCAAGTATCATGCAATCCAAGAAGCTGAAAGAAATGAAGTGATCAAGCTGAAGTATTGCAGGTCAAAGGATCAACTTGCAGACATCCTTACAAAGCCTCTATCAAAGTTTAAGTTTCAAATGTTAAGAATCAAACTGGGAGTCTCTAGTAAAAATCTCAAAGAGGAGTGTCAAAGCTAATGAGAGTTTTCCTAGAGACTCTAGAAGAAGTGGAGTTCACAGCAAGCAACAATCCTGCAGTAGATAAAAAAGTAGCAGAAACTACAGTAGCAATTTAAGAGGGACTTTTGTAATCAGTTTTATATTCTATTATGTCGTCCTTGTTAGGTACTATGATCTTTTGTAATCCTCAATTTGTGTAAAGTTGAGGGCTAGTATACCTAGACCATGCTGCAGGTACAATGTCAATTTTTGTAACAGTAAATTACAGTCTTGAACTGTATGTATGTCTGCTTTATTAGCTAAACTATGTGTGGAATATGATGGACTCTTCTCTCTGCACTTATCTCCAAAAATTTTTTTTTTTTTTAGTTTGTTTTAGCTCTTACAGAAAAATCACATACGGGCACTAAAACCTGAAGGTGGTATTTGGGTTCATGACCAACAGCAACTCAAGACTATAGCCAAGGACCACTTTGCTTACAGATTCTGCAACATTCCGCGACTCATATGACCCTGACTTGTGGCCTGAAGTCTCGTTAGCTCTCCTCTCTCGTGTTAATAATATTCTATCTTCCAGTGAAATCCATGAAGCTGTGCATTTTATAAAAGTGTTGAAATCTCCGTGGTCAGACGATTTTAAAGCCTTGTTCTTCCAAAAGTTTTGGTATATAATCGGTGGAGATGTTGTTGGGCTTGTGCAAAACAGTTTTCTCACTGGAAAGCTACCAGATGGCTTAAATGACACACTAGTTGCACTAATCCTGAAGATTGACCAGCCAGAAAAAATGAATCAATTTCCCAATTGTTCTTTGCAATGTGCTTTAGAAGCTAATCACAAAAGTAATTGTGCAGCGCCTTAGACTCATAATAAGCAATTGGATTAGTCCTTTGTGAGCTTCATTCATGCATGGTAGAGCCACGTACGATAACATCACTCTGGCTCAGGAATCTATGTCCTATTTCCAAAGGAAGATCTTGCAAAAGCTTTTGACAAATAAGCTGGAGCTTCCTTCAAGAAAATCTTTTATCTCCTCGGCTTCCGGTGCCTATTGTTACATTGATTTTGAACTGCACTTCAATTGCGTCAATGACTGTGCTGTGGAATGGTGAGGAGATGGAAACCTTTAAATCGCATTGTGGCTTACGCTAAGGAGATCCTATGTCACCATATCTTTTTATGCTATGTATAGAGAGGTTGTCGCATTCAATTTTAAAGGAAACGAAGCAAAATTGGAAGCCTATAAGGGTCTCTCGGCAAGGCCCCCCAGTTTCGCTTCTTTTCTTTGCAGATGACGTTCTTTTGTTTTGCACTACTACTTTTGCTACAGCTAAGTCCATGGCTGGGACGCTCTCTGATTTTTGTTCTCTATCGGGGCAGAGCATCAATAAGCCAAAATCAAAAATCCTTTTCATGCCAAATGTGTCTAGAGTAGTTGGCAATTCCATCATCGGGATTTCGGGTTTTTCCTCAGCCTCTGACCTTGGTAAGTATTTAGGAGTCCCGTTATCTCTAGACCGGCGTGTAAGGGGTTCTTACCATGATCTGCTTGGGAAAATCCAATCTAAATTAAGTGGCGGAAAAGCTGACTCTCTGTCCCTTGCCAGCGAAGCTGTTCTCATATTATCACATGCAGACTTCTTATGTGCAACGATGTATCTGTGAAAAGATTGACGACTACAACGGGTCCTTTCTCTGGGGCAATGCTGCTACTCATCTTAAGCAAAGTTTGGTCTCCTGCGATGATGTTTGTCGTACGAAGAAGTACTTCTAGTTACTGTTTCAATTTTGGCACAGCTGCTTGTTCGTGGTCATCGAAGAAACAGTCAATTGTTGCACTTTCGACTTGTGAAGCAGAATATGTAGCCGCAGCTTCCAGTGCTTGTGAAGCTATTTGGTTAAGGAATTTATTGAGTGAGATTCATGTTCCAGTTGAAGGTCCTACAAAGATATTTGTTGATAATGTTTCAGCTATTAATTTGGCCAAGAATCCAGTGACGCATGGAAGGAGTAAGCACATTGATACTCGTTTTCATTTTCTGAGAGATCAAGTTGATAAAGGAGAGATTGAATTGACTTATTGCAAGTCTGAAGATCAAGTTGCAGATATTCTTATGAAACCGTTGAAGTATGATGCGTTTGTCAAGTTGAAGCAGATGTTGGGAATGCGAGCATCACCAAATCAGGATTAAGGGGGGATGTTGAAGTTAATCCAAATTTAATTCTTAATTATTGTTTAAGTAGAACTTGGTTGTTAGTTTGTTTCTATATTCAGGTAGAATTAGGATTTTATTTTACTAGTATATAAGGACGTGTGATTTATGTTTATGTGTGTGCTTCTCATTATTATTGTGTGACATTATTCAATTAATAAAGTCGTAGTGTTAAGTTAATTAAAACTAACAAAATATTGTACTAGAGTGTGCTTGACATTAGGAGAAAAAAGGATTTTGATTTACTTTTATCAATCCTTTGTCCCAACCTAGAACAAAAAACATGGAGTATATTATCAATGACCCGAGCTATGGA